>LR990524.1:7500000-10000000 GCA_905147745.2 Phlogophora meticulosa | reverse complement strand
TCTAGTCCACATTCAATGTCAATAAAAATATACAATAAATTACCAGAGTATTTAAAACAAATAGAGAAAACAAATATATTTTTAAGGAAAGTTAAACAATTTTTAATTAATAAAAGCTATTATTCATTAGACGATTTTTTAAATGATAAATAAAGTTTAACTAATTTGACTGACTGACTGGAGGAACACCATAAATACTTAAACTTAAATAAATAAATGAGAGATAATTAATATATTAATACAGAAATAAATAAAATATAAATAAATAAATAAAACATAACTGGAAAACAATAAATAATCATTATAAATTATAATTACAATCAAACATGATAAAATATTAAATTTCTATATAAATTAATGACATCTACCTAATTTTGTTGTTTTAGTGTTACGGAAATATCGATAAAAACGCTCTTCCTCTCTCCAACCATATCCAAACTTTGCAGTGCCCGACAGGGTCTATAATTGTTTCTCTCTAATTGTATCTTTACCACCTGTATATGTACATTATGGATTGCAATAAATCATTTGAATTTTGAATTATCGTCAAAGGTAATTTCACCGTGGAAATTCGATTATTTGAACTTCAACTGGCAACATTAGAGAAATCTTGACAATAGCTTACTGCCAAGTTTTTGACATTTAAATTAGAATTTCAGGTTTTTGTCGACAGCTAATCGTGCAATAAATTATTTTCATGGTAGCCAAATCCTTTGGTTCGATTAAAATAAGATGAAGACGGCATTGATGGTGGCTGAAAAGCCATCGTTGGCACAGAATGTCGCTAACTTACTCAGCAATAGCAAATGCACCACCGCCAAAGGTTCGAGCCCTAACCAATTTTAGATTGTAAATAAATTATTTTTTGTCTTCGTCGTTTGTTATGAAAAGAAACTGATCATTTTTCTTATGTCGACAGCATCCAACAACGCTTGTAATTTGCACGAATGGACTGGAACATTTAAAAACGAGCCTGTAAACTTCAAAATGACTTCCGTATGTGGTCACATTATGAGTTTGGATTTCACCGGTAAATACAATAACTGGGATAAAGTGGATCCTGTTGAGTTGTTCAGTTGTCCAACGGAGAAAAAGGAAGCTATGCCGCGTCTGAGAATACCTGCACTGTTGGCCCAAGAGTCCAAGTCTTGTGACTATCTGATATTGTGGCTTGATTGTGATAAAGAAGGAGAGAATATTTGTTTTGAAGTAAGTTGTGAACACACTTTGGTGTATATTTTGAAGTTAAGCTAGTAAATAAACAATATCACAGAATGTTTATTTTTCTAATTAAATTTAAATATTTTTTCCAGGTTATGAGTTGTGTACAGCAATACATGAAAGGCGACATTTGCTCACCCCTAGTGACATACCGCGCAAAGTTTTCGGCTATCACAGAGAAGGATATCAAGGCTGCCATGTTGAATCTTGGTCGGCCCAATGAGAATGAGTCTTGGAGTGTTGATGCTAGACAGGAACTTGATTTACGTATTGGATGTGCATTTACACGGTTCCAGACTAAATATTTTCAAGGTAGATGGATATTAAAAACGATTTTAATTATCAGCATTCATTACAGAGACAAGACCTCCCTTAAAAGCTGCTGCATAGATCATACTAAAGTACCCCACCCTAATAACGCCATTAAGTTTGCATGCTTTTGTGTGAAAAAACTTTGTTTTTATCATTATAATTTGCAATAGTTCTTAATGTAAATAAACAAATAAATCCAATTTACTGACTACCAAATAAACTGTTGTACTTGTTGGATTAAATCCACATTTTTAACATGCTTTTAATACTGTCAAATACCCTATTTTGATACGTATTTAGGTATACTATTGCTATTTCACTAAATTGTGCAACCATGTGTAAAAATAATTACTTTGGCTTTAATTAAGTAGAAAGCAACTTATTATGTCACTATTGACCATCCGCTTATACATTGCTAATGCATTCTATTTTTACTATGATTGATTTATTCTACAAAATTTTACAGGTAGATACGGTGATTTGGATGCATCACTTATATCATATGGGCCGTGCCAGACTCCAACTTTAGGCTTCTGTGTCCAACGTCACGATGAAATTCAGACATTCAAGCCTGAGACTTACTGGGTGTTACGTGTTACTGCCAGTAATGCTGAGGGCAGAGAATTACCACTGGAGTGGAAGAGAATGCGGAGTTTTGAGAAGGACATTGCTAATATGTTCCTTGCTGGGATCAAGGAGATTAAGGAGGCTATGTAAGTGGTCTTTGGCTAGGCAACTAATGTCCTATTACACAGTAAAAAGCAAAATCCAACATCTTATGGAACTCCTATCAAGTTCCATAGTTTATGTAAAAGTAGTTCAACACAACTTGGTTTTAGTTATACTCTAGAAACAAACAAAATCTTAGCTTCAGGATTTCCAACAAACAGGGCTTTTGAATTATAAAATGATGTCTTGTTTCAACCTAAAATATGCTGAAGATTCCTGTTGTAGTCATTTATTGTTATCAAGTGTGCCCTGCTGTGTAGCTTGCTGATAATTAGCTTATAATCTTCCTAAAGGATTTACAAATATCAATGCACGAATTCTAGATATTAACATGTTTAAACGAAATAACTAAAACATTCCTCACCTTAATTATATTATAAAAAAAAAAAATAAAAAAAAAATAAATAAAATTTATTGCAATAAAAGTTTCACACAGTTTTGATCATTGGTCCCAAACTAGGCAAGCCTGTATCTTGGGTACCAATATGGAGGGTTTGCCATTATACAATTTTACATCACATAAAATAACAAAAGATAAAATGAAAAAATGTAAAGTATAAAGTATTAAAAAAAAATATAATAATAATAATAAAACAGTATACGCTTGACTGTGTGTATGGGTATGGGAGTGTCTACTCGTATATTATAGAAAAACTAGTGTTTTCCTTGTATGTGTGAGTAAGTGTGAATGTGTGGTGTGGGTAGGTATGTGTTTCAGAGTGTGTAAGAACGAGACAAGAGAGTGGCAGATTTATGCAAAAACTTATTTTACCACTTTAATGACATTTTCTGCTTCATCATATGAGAGATTTAGTAGCCAGGATGTTAGTCTATTCTTAATTTGCGTTCGAGTGAGGTTTCTTATTTTGCACTGTTTGATAACCGCATTATAGACGTGGAGGTGTAGAAAATATGGGAGTCTTTGCGCGTAAGCAGATTTAACTGCGGGAGTTGGAACTCTGAAATTTCGTTTTGCCTGCAAACTACTTAAGTCACTTCTTTTCGAAGCTTCGATGTGGGACTTCATTGTTGCCTTCAGTAGAAACAATTTCCTGACACTCAGCAGAGTGTCAGGAAATTGACACATCGAATATTAGTATAGTAGATTAAAAATTACTGCCGAAATTTAGGTGTGCAACCTCTGCTTAACCGTTTTGGGAAAACAGATGTTTTCTGGTTTAAAGTAACCGATTCAATGCCAAAATGTTTTCAACAGAGTGGTGAACATCCAAGCAAAGGAAAAAGTGAAACCTCGTCCTGTAGCTCTGAACACTGTGGAGCTGATGCGAGTGGCTAGTGCAGGCCTTGGCATGGGACCTCATCATGCAATGCAGGTTTGTGTAGTGTCCATGTATTAATTTGCCGAAATATGCTGTTATTACTGGTATACATTAATTTAAGACAACAATAATATGATCTTGAATTATAGATAATAAATAATACCAGCCTGTTATCCCACTGCAGGGCAAAGGCCTCTTCTCATTCAGGGCACGAGCATTAATTTCGAGCGATTTCAAATTTATATTAATTATAAGTCCAGGGTTTGCTCTCGATGTTTTCCTTCACTGATGTCAGTGATGTCCAAGATAAACTTGAACTTGATAAAGTCACATTAGTACTGGCCATGTTTGAACCCATAGCCTAGTGCACAAGAGGCGAGGCCTAAACCACTGCTGGGCCATCTCATCCATCAGTCTTGCTTAAACTATATTGCCTTTTTAGTTTAGCAAGGAAATAGAAACTCCTGAATGATTAATGTTGTTACAAGTAAACTTGGGGTTGCACTGTGAAATTAAAATCTATCATTGTTTGGCTACAAATAAGGGATGGTGCAATTTGACATACAGCTTCATGTCTCTACTCTCTCTTGTGTTTCAACAATGATAGCTATAACACTCTATGGTACTGATAAATAAAACAGGTGGGCACATGCATTCTGTCTTAAAACAACCTGTACATTTGATTTTGACCAAAGGTTATTGCTTACAGATAGCTGAGAGATTGTACACACAGGGTTATATCTCCTACCCTCGTACTGAGACCACCAGCTACTCAGAGAATTACGACCTCATGTAAGTAGAACAATCATTTTATATTCTTTTAAAGTGACAGTTAAATGATTAGGTAATGTGTAAATGTGTCAAATTTCTTTGATAGATTTTCAACTTAATTGCAAAAGTATAAGGTTCAATTGGTAAAATTTGACACATTTGGGGTAGCTTGATGTGCTGGCGTCGGTACAATTGATTGCTCTTTGACTGTCAGAAGGTCTGGACAACCAGTCTTACTAATCAGTGTCGTGATACTCAGTAACCGGGTTGTGGAGATCAGATTGGCAGTTACTTAATGTCAAAGACTGCTATTCATCTACATCTTGTTAGACTGGAAGCCAACCATAGTTGAGAATAAGCTAGGCAAATGATTAGTTGCTATCTGGAATGCCGAAAGTGTGGTCGCCGACGGCAATGGGGATTCGAAGGGTTTTTGGGAGCTTTGAAAATTGAGATCAGATAGAGAAGACATTCTCAGTACTATTGCTATCGTATGGAGTTTGCATTGAGCATAGTTAGTAGCAATATGCTGTCCCTCCATTAAGTAGGATTCATGAATAAAAGGAGCACAAAATATGGGAATAAAAGGAGGAAAGTGACGACACGGTTGGCGCAGTGGCTGAGCGATTGGCTGCTGCGCTGGGTGTCGCGGGTTCGATCCCCGCACGGAACAAATATTTGTATGGCCAACAGGTAGTTGTTCCAGGTCTGGCTGTTTGTGTATGTGAGTTTAAATGTTTGTAAACGCACCCACGATACAGAAGAAATTCCTAGTGTGGGGAAAAGTAAAAAAAAAAAAAATGCTCCTCTGCTCTGCTCTACTTTGGATAATACAGGCGTAACTTATGTGTTTTTTAAACAGAATAAATCAATATTTTTCTCATTCATTCCAAGGGGCACTCTCCGTCAACAACAGAACTCTAACAAATGGGGGGCGGAGGTCCGCGCGATCATTGCCAACGGCATCAACCGGCCTAAGAAAGGGCATGACGCTGGTGACCACCCGCCTATAACACCTATGCGGCCTGCTGGTAAGAACCTTGTAATATCTAATATATAAAATTCTTACCTAACTCCTCCGAAACGGCTTGAACGATTTGTATGAAATTTTGTGTGCATATCGGGTAGGTCTGAGAATCGGCCAACATCTATTTTCCATACCCCTATATGATAAGAGTGGTATACTTCATAGCGTCAGGTATTCAGACCTAAAACATCTTCCCCCCTTTCCCCTCAGTGGAATCCGACCTCGAAGGGGACGCTTGGCGCATCTATGACTACGTGACGCGCCACTTCATCGCCACGCTGTCGCGCGACTGCAAGTACCTTTCCACGATCATCACGTTCCAGATCGGCTCGGAGACCTTCAAGTACACCGGGAACACGCTCGTCGATGCCGGGTACACCGAGATCATGCATTGGCAGGTATAGTATGCAGGCATAGTCCTTGCAATTTCCGAGCGCACGTCATGTGACTTTTATGTAATTGTCATAAGGCATAAATTGCCATACTTCATACTTGACGCGCGTTTCAGAAATGTAACAACTCCCTATGGGTTAACGTGTATGTTTCAAAGTTTAAAACATTGAAACATACACGTTAACCCATAGGGAGTCCCGGTTTTGTCGCAGAAAAAAACAATTGATTCGAATTTATAAGTTTATGTCACATAAAATGACAGATGACAGAGAATTTATTGGCTTTAAGCTGTCGGTAAAGCGGCCAGTAATAATGACCGAATAAAGTCATATGTGGTTTTGGGGCGAATTTTTGTAAGTACCTATTTAATCGCTTTAACGGAAACTTTGTACCAAAACTACATAAGTGCCGCTTGGTTACGTTAGTGCCGTTACATACCATTCTATTCTAAATTTTGCCCTTTTTGAGACCTCTTAAATGAATAATTAATACAGGCTCCAGTGTCCGGTTGAAGAATTTAAGAAAATATCATCTCAATCATTGTAGAGGTCCATTCAATGAAGTTGATTGACACCTTAAACGCCAGGTGACCGCCCAATAATACATTTTCTATTGTGTTTCGTTGTCTGGCAGTTACGTTGTTAAGAGAGGACTATATTTAACATGGCTGTTTACTCTATGGTTATTCATGTATTATTGGTTCGCGAAGCCTAAGTCAAGCAGTGGATAGGACAAAAATATCGACAATACCGTATATATTCATTGGAATATATACGGTATTGTCGATATTTTTGTAAATTATTGAATTTCACTTCATGATATCAACAGGCATTCGGCAAAGACGAGTTCGTGCCGGAGCTGAACGTGGATGACGTGCTGCGCGCTCACGACCACAGACTAGTGGAGTGCCAGACATCGCCGCCTGAATACCTCACTGAGTCTGAGGTAAGGAATATGACCTTTATTTGATAAACTTAAAGTCTCATTTTCGTCTGAAGGTCTATGAGGTCAAATGACATTTAGGTTCTGTAAATGTTTAATAAAATGTAGATAAAGCTTTATACTACACCTACATGTCGTCACTTATGTCACATTGACTCTAGCTTTTAACCGGTCATCCACTATCTGAGCTGTAACTGCTGATATCCAACAGATATAATGAAATGGACCGAGCATTCCCTATACAGCTGTGATATAAATACTGTCGGCAATTGACGGCACGGTTAGCGCAGTGGCTGAGCGATCGGCTGCAGCGCTGCGTGTCGTGGGTTCGATTCCCGCACGGAACAAATATTTGTATGGGCGACACGCATACCCACACGCATACTCACACGCATACTCACACACATACTCACACACATACTCACACACATACTCACACACACACACACACACACACACACACACACACACACACACACACACACACACACACACACACACACATACACACACACACACACACACACACTCACTCACGCAAACACACACACATACACACACACACACACACACACTCACTCACGCAAACACACACACACGCACGCACGCACACACACAAATCCAGTCTCTGGGCTGCTACTTTGAAATGGAAAAACTCAATGACACTGTCTCACCCGGAAATGAAGACTAATGAGAAAGAAATGCATTATTTTTTCTTAGGTAATCACCCTGATGGAGAAACACGGCATCGGAACTGACGCGTCTATACCCGTCCACATCAACAACATCTGTCAACGTAACTACGTCACAGTGGGCAGCGGGCGGCGACTGGTGCCCACCAACCTGGGCATCGTGCTGGTGCATGGCTATCAGAAGGTAAGCAGTGAGCTCAGCTAGGCGCAGGGTTCGAAGCGATCATTGTAAAACGAAATACTGGTTGGAAGGGACATCGACGTACTCCTGAAACCGATGACTTTAGTTCAGTTCCTAATTTGAATGTTTTTTTCTAATATCTTTTTGCTTTTAATTGTAAAAACATGTCTTCTCATTCAACTTACGCCTCCTTTCTAGATTGACCCTGAACTAGTCCTGCCAACTATGCGCTCAGCTTTAGAAGAACAATTGAATCTCATTGCTATCGGTCGCGCAGACTTCCATGCGGTCCTGACCCACACTACGGAGATATTCAGAAGAAAGTTTCAGTACTTCGTGCGGTCCATTGAGGCGATGGATCAGCTGTTCGAGGTCAATTTCTCCTCGTTGAAGACTAGCGGTAAAGCGCTGTCGAGGTGTGGCAAGTGTAGGCGGTACATGAGGTATATTCAGGTGAGTTGTGAAAGTTTTTAATGGTTTTGGACGATTTCATTCGCATGGTTTTATTTACCACATATGGGTGTCACAGTGAAATCTGCTTACTGTTAAGCTGAATAACTAAATAATCCTTAGGTTACTTGATTGATTTGTATACAAAGAAAAAACCAGATTCTTTTGCCAGTAAAATTTTGTCAGAATAGAAGTTCGTTTAAACTTACTTATTTTATTAGGTTTTTTTATCAAGTAAAATACACTATATATATATATGTTAGCATCAAGAAATTGTAGAATAATGGTCTTATTACGATCTGCATGTCTCGCCAGTCGTCCAGGGACTAGCATACAAATATTTTAAAGAAAAAAAGTTAAAAAAAAATAAGATTACTAGTAACAGAGTATCAGTTAAACAGATATTACAAGCAGCTCGACTTGCCTTATTTGTGCTGTTTTCCAACTTCCACGTGGGGTATGAAATAAAATTACAAAAACAGCGTCATATTGGAAAAAAAATACTTATGAATATTGAAATTCTATGTTGCCAGGCTAAACCCGCCCGCCTTCATTGCTCGCACTGCGACGACACATACGGTCTACCGCAGAACGGCACGGTCCGCATATACCGCGAGCTCAAGTGTCCGCTCGATGACTTCGAGCTGCTGTCCTGGTCTTCGGGCAACAAGGGCAAGAGCTTTCCGCTGTGCCCCTACTGCTACAACCACCCGCCTTTCAGGTATGTTTTTTTTTAACGATGAAGTATCATCCTATCTTTTCCCGTTCTGGGTGAAACGGGAGGGCGTGTCAGACTTTTACTGACTAACCCATCAGTGTTCCGGCTTGCCTTTCACGTTCTAGGGTCACGATGTAAATTTTGTTACGCGAATCTTTCTCAACATCACTTACGTCTGTAAAGTTTGGCCAAGTAATTTAAAGTGCCTGTTTCATTAAGGCGAAACTGCCAGGACGGACCGCCTGTTTCAAGATTTCGTCGTTTTTTTATTTGCAATTAACAGTTCGGTGTTAAATTGCATGGTTATAAAACAGTTATTCGAGACCGCAACAAATATTATATTTTCCGAAATATTTATAATTATTATAACTTTTTAATCATATGCGACCAAAAAATTGAATTTCGCGTGCTGCGCTGGCGCATCCCCCTTAAGACATCTTTATGTTTATATGCTTACGTTCCTATATCAGGTTTTCTGGACTTGTTTCGTACACAAGCAGATCTCTTAGCTAATAAGCTTATTATACTGCGAGTTTGTAGTCGTATAGTATATTCGTTTGATTTTTTTAATAATATAATAATAATATAATAATTAATAATATAATAATTAATAACGTAATAAAGTAATTAAGGTCACTTTCAAAATCTAACTGAACAGTGCAGTAAAATCCTTTTCATACCTAGGTTTAGATTTTTCCACTTATCCTTTAAAATATATACATGTAAGAAAATTGTAAGAGGCCGATGTATTTACAATATACATATTTTTTTTTTTTTTTTTTTTTTTTTTTTTTTAAAACGTTGCCCCACACTAGGAATTTCTCCTGTATCGTGGGTGCGTTTACAAACATTTAAACTCACATACACAAACAGCCAGACCCGGAACAACTACCTGTAGGTCATACAAATATTTGTTCCGTGCGGGGATCGAACCCACAACACGCGGCGCAGCAGCCGATGGCTCAACCACTGCGCCAACCGTGTCGTCAAATTATAAAATATTGAAGACAATATGGAAGGTCTTAAGCAAAAACAATAGTTTATAGATTTTATGTCTGTCTGTCTGTATGTTTGTACAAGCATACCGCAAAAACTACTGTATGCGAGTAAAAAATGCATTAAAAAAATGGAGCCTAAATTTTATTGGTATTTAATTAATTCTCAACTGTCGCTGCAAAAATAAAAATTGATTTTAAATTCTTCGCGTACGAAAATCCTAGTACATAAATAAAGCAATATTTATACGGCTCTTGATGATGAGTTTTTGTTTCCAGGGACATGAAGAAGGGTTTCGGTTGTAACTCGTGCACGCACCCCACGTGTCCCTACGGCGTGAACTCGACCGGTGTGTCGGGCTGCGTGGAGTGCGAGTCGGGGGTACTCGTGCTGGACCCCTCGGCCCCCAAGTGGAAGCTGGCGTGCAACCGGTATGTATAAGCGTCACTGTACACATAAAGATACCATACATTGTCAGTCTACCTTCAGATCCCTCTGATGTAGACATAATACGGTTGTTGTTGCTTGTTACGGCCTCGAACCAGCAATAGATCGCTCATGTAACGACCGTAATATTCATATTAGAGGAAAATCTTTGAAAAGCCGAAATATAATTAGATCAACCAATAATATATCTGTCTGTAATTACACTGGTCGGTATCAACGACTGAATCATCAATCAAGGTACCCTACTCGTTAAATACACTCAGCAGCCCTCTATTGCGTGTCATTGTGATCGACGATTTCTTTGGCTTCCAGCTGCGACGTGATAATAAACGTGTTCGAGGACGCGACCCGCGTGACGGTGATGGACGCGGCGTGCGGCGCGTGCGGCGCGCAGCAGGTCACGGTGGAGTACCGCGCCGAGCGCACGCGCCTGCCGGCCGCCATCACCGAGATGACGGCCTGTCTGTACTGCGAGCCCACCTTTAGTGCATTGGTAATCTTTTATTTTCTCTTTGTGCCACGCTAAAAGTTTTAGAAGTCAGTTTAGTCACAAAATATATTTACATAATTCATTTTAAAATTTAGAATCACAAAAAACGTAATTTTAATATGTTAGTATCTTGTGGCTGCCAATTAAGTGAAGATACAATGAAGTTTTAGGCCGATTTGCTTATGGCCAGTAGAAGTTCATCAGTTTGAAATGCGTATAATTTGATTCTGTAGGTGGAGAAGCACCGCGCGGTGGCGTCCCGCGCGCCGGTGTCCCGCGGCCGCGGCAGCCGCGCGCGCGGGAACAAGCACCGCAACAAGCAGCCCAAGGACAAGATGGCGCAGCTGGCAGCGTACTTCGTGTAGCGCCCGGCAACCGCCCGGCAACCGCCCGGCAACCGCCCGGCAACCGCCCGGCAACCGCCCGGCAACAGCCGGCAACCGCCCGGCAACCGCCCGGCAACAGCCGGCAACCGCCCGGCAACCGCCCGGCAACCGCGCGGCCACCGCCCGGTTACTGCCCGCTCTCAGTACCCTCTTTCCTTTATTTTTTGTTTGCGGTTTTTGGCCAACTAGCTTCGACCGTCCCGCGAACACAGGCCTGAGTTGGGTAAACTCAGGCTTGTGTTCGGTAACGGACTGGCCCGCTCAGTACCGAAGAACTGTGTATGTAAGAAAGAACGTATGTTGAATATATGTACATATGTGCCGTCTTTATGAGAGTTTGTACGTATTAGACACTCAACCGCGATTAGAAAGTCCATCATAATCATAATAATATCGGTATCAAGTTCTTTATCATTTTGCATCATTGTTTGATTCATGTTTTGTACAGTGATTACTCACCTTTTCATCTGAGTTTTATCGCTTACTAAAAACACTTGCTTAAAGTTGTATTATATCAATTCACGGTTTATATGAGGTCGATCAAGTTTCTGGTCAGGAGCAGCTAATCAGACATAAGCAATGAAGTAAATAGATATCCTAAATCGATTGTATTGTTCTAATTTTATGATCTGAGTTGTATTTTCATAGAATAAGAATAAGATATTCCCACATAATAATATACGTTTGAAATAAAGACGATTTTATAAGATTTAGCCAAAACTCAATAATACTTTTGTATAGAACTAAAGATATATGATTTAAGGCCATTATAATCTACTTGATAAATTCTCCTTAAATTAAGCAAAGTTTATGAATTTACATCTGGAAACCACGACGTTACGTGTTCTGCGTTGCAATGTGTGAAGAGAGTCTAATAATTAGATTTTCGGATATTCCTTTACAAGCTCTGGTAGCCATGTCTCTCATTTTGTTATTATAAAGGCAACCTTGCACTTTATGTTTAAAACATAGCCTAAGCGTGTATTATTTGATTTGTATTTATTTGTAAAATAAGTAAATAAATCAATTTTATTTAACCAAGAATAAGTTTTTTTACCATAACTGCCTCCTTATCCGCTTCGATGGTCTAGTGGTCGAAAGCGCTGCGGCTGAGCTGGTTGTGGGTTTGAATTCCGGTTGGGTTAAGTGTGATTTGGTATTTCCGGTTTTTATTAGTAACATCCTGGATTATCACAGGACTTGGTGTTCTATACACCAACACCTTTGCTTAGGAACTTAGCCCTGACCGTTTCATCGTGAAGGGACTAGTTTCAAAACACTGAAATATTATGTTACTAGATATTTCTCTTAAATAATGTTCAGAATTTGTAAATACGCCTACTACGGTAAATGAGTATAGTCGGTTACGTTACATAACGTTTGTAAATAAACTCTTTAAAAAATAGCGCGCCGCGAAAGCTTATGCACACGACGCTATTTAAATACGCGTGCCATGTAACGCGCCTCATCGCGTCGCCCGCGCTCCTTTTGCCTTGAAAATAAAGTGCTAGTTTCCAGCGTGTAGTTGGCGCGTGAAAAAAAAGCTGTTTTTAGGCTCTGTGATTGGTTGACAGCCTACCAATCAAGTCACTTAATATAAGATTTGATAACAGATTAGGTAGGCTCATAACTATTTCAGAACCCGGGGATTGAGTTTGACATAATTATGAATATTCTTCTACTAAATAAAAATCAACGCACAGCGGAAGCCGCTGGTTCTAGGTTCTGGAAGCATTTTATTTTGCATTAGAGTTCCTTATATAACGAAGATGAGCACTGAGGGAGATTTAATAGAGAAGTCACCCCCTAGAGGGGTCAATTAGGGAGTTAAACTTTGTACGGGAAATCCCATCGGGAATATGGCTCGTAATTGAATAAAACAAATAGAATATTGAAGTCTTCATTTTATTGTGAAGGTTGTCACCTAGTATAATGTATAGATACAGTACGACATAAGCTTACAATGTATTACTGTATTTTTCTTTACATTTAATATAACACTGCTCGTATTCGTAAGAGGGCGAACAGTATCATTGATTCGTATTAAAAACTGGTTCTTAACTGGCTACGTATTCGTGTAGTTGGAGCGACGGAATAAACTGTCCATAAAAAAGCGTTTCAATGTTTGCGTATATGGTAACACTTTCAGAGTGTTGCCTTATGCAAATTCATAAAAATCATTAGTATTGTCTTTGTTTAAAAGTACAGATCAGCCTAATCTTTTAAAGAATACAGCCCTTATGATATTTAAGTATGACTGTTTAAATGATATTTTGCAATAATAAGGCCCGATCTATACCGCTTGTCTAAAGGTCCAAAACAAAACTTTAGTTATTAACTTATTTCGTAGCTCCATCTACACAGTACATGATTGATATGAAGATATCAGCATGAGCATTATATACTATTGTTAATATTTTACGAGTGCAGCGTAGTGTAGCGAGGTTAGGTATGATAAAAAAATCTATGAAATCAACGACATCAACCAGCACTTGGTAGCAATCGCGCTGCTCCGAACAGCTGATAATAAAGCAGTCCGCGTATTTGTCCAAATTAAATATATTCCTTATTTGTATTGCAATAAAGTTTTATATCGTAATAGCGAAAGGAAGCGCCAATGAACTGTCCACCTTATGAGGGCACAAATGTACTGTTTAAGTTTTCAATAGTTCCTTGGCACTGGTTGGATTTCTTAAGGTTTTTGAGAACAGCGCGGCCCATACTTTCGTAGATCGATGTCATTGTTTAAACAATACTGTTCTATGTGCTATCCATATATTTTAAGTAAATATTAACAATATGCGTTGTTTATTTTGTAATATAAATACTTTTTATTTCATGCCAATGATAAAAATCAGACGAATATTACTCTACCGAATATCATGCGGTCATAAAATTAATATCACATATAACGGTGAAACGAAATTCCAAAAGCCAACAGCAAAATATGTTTCCTTAGTATTACGTGTACTTTTCCTCGTTTTGTAAATAATTTTCAAATAATGCGGGTTTGTGCCAATTTCTATTATATATCACAGATTAAGCCAATATGAAATACATTTTATATGAATATGTATGTACACAAGATAGAATTCGGAATATAAGGAATGAAAAGGAATAGGTACATACACTTACTATATATACGCGATAATGCAGATTTATTGTTATTTATTACTCCATAAAGATATAACTGAAGTTTCTCGTAAAGTAACAAACACGGATATATTTGTTTGGTGTCAGTTTTGGTCACATGGAGAATAAAGTACCTACATAATAATTCTATATTTGTCTACGTGCAAATGCGTTAAATAATTGATAGACATCCCATTTTTGTGACAGCGACACCCTGCATAATTCACCAAATAATTGTATCAAGCAATTTAATTTACAAAAATAGGAAAAACAAAAATACATCCCTTACATACTTAAACAGCACTGATATGCTTCAAAAACTTCACAACTTCGAATAAAATCAATTTAATGTCCAACGGACAGACTTAATGCCTCAAATAATTTTACACAAGTAATATAAAATTGTATTTTTATAATCGATAACTTTAAATGGAATGTGCTTGCTGGTTTTTTTAAGTGACAATTGCAATTTAGTAAATTAGTACTGGTCACACTCACTGATTCAGAATTTATTTACAAGTTATGTATTCTGAACGTCTGAGGTATTTTGTAGTATGTTGTTTATTTGCATTTAAAACAGAATAACTAAGAAATAAAGTACTCGTTTGAACTCCAGTTTGAGATCTACTCGTAATTTTCACTTTAATAAATTGCAAGTGTCACTTCCACGGTCGACAGTCACTGACTTATAATGAAGACTTACATAAAGATACTAAATTAATAGGTACAGTAACGGTTGTGCATTTTACATATAGGTATATCTCCTAACCGCTACAGTCCAATATTTATCTAATGCATACATTTCTAGTGACAATGGGACATAGCCTGTACATTTAATATTTTCCCTACAAGTCTGTTTGAGATTCATTTAATTATAGAAAATATTAAATACTCAGCCGTGTGTTCATTGTTTTTTATATATTACTATATCTATAATATTAATTTTAATCTCACTTTGATTTTTTGATAACATAATTAATTTCTAATAGCTTCATATACTTATAGCGATTATTTACAGTACAATACCGAATACTTCCCAACTTTAATATTACCGTGTAAGCAACGCTGCCATATCGTTTGTTCCATATTTGATGGTTTCTAAAAATTAAGAGGACTCCAGTTGGTTCCGTAGCGATTGTTCGCTCCGTCACATAAAAATGTATTCCTTTAAAAAATACTAACCGTATGTTCATTGAAATATTCTTCATGGGTAATTTTTTTAAAGAGACCCATTTTCATGAACATAAAGTCTATTCTGATGGTCGATTCTTTTAACAGAAAATGATGGTGGCTACTTATAATATTTCAGTTATAATTATATGGTGAACGATCCTGTAGCTGCACGGTACATATACATTTGATTAAATTATGTAAGTAAATACTTATTAACTAATACAATGATGAAATGAAATTTAGAATTCGTTATTTTCACTTATTGTAAAGTAATTATATGTTGTTTTTAAAGATTACCTACGTGAAAAAACGGTTTAAAGTAAAAAATAACGTTATGAACTTGCCAATGAAAATTGGGGTTGTCACAAACTTCAGATTTAGTAAAATGTTAGATGCTGCGAAATTCGATAATGTATCCTTTTCTCATATTGTTTGATAAACGAATACTCTACGCACACCCGGTTTTTGTATTGAAAACTTGCCAGACTTATTTAAGAACTACTTAATGTGAATTCTCTAATGTAGCCCGCAAAATAAAAAAGTAACGTTTTTTGCATTAGTCAGTTCTGTTTTACGTTACATGGTAAATAAAAGTTCAGTAAGGCAATAAAGTAAAATAAAAAACTCAAATATAATGAAATTCTATTTGATTGAAATCGCCATATTTTCACGAAATAGTCAAGTTTAATTAAGGAATTTAGAATTAGTCGGGCAACATTAGGGAAAACATCTAAAGTAGAGATTGAAAAGTTCTTAAGTATGAAATTTCTTGAAAAAATAATTGAATATTAAGTAATGAACGTTAGTAATGTATTCTACAAATGAACCAAACAGTACCGTCTGTAGTGCGGCCATACGAAATGCACGCTAAATATTTACTCTGATTTGGTTAAAATAACGGTATAAAAAAGCACTGAAGAGAAAAGTTCTGGATACCATATAGTAGCGTATACCTTGAAAAGTACACTAACATTAGTTCTGAGTATTGAACAAATAATGTATGCATATTTGTACTCTCAAGTTTTTACAAGTAGGCAAGGGCGAATTCCATTATGCCACTACCATGACTGAAACCTCTAACTTTACTAAATGGTCCAAATTTAGTATGAAATGTATAAACGCTGCGATATCTGTGGCAAGATAGTACTGTGGGCCCACACACGAGTTACACAAGTTGTATGAGAGGCCAGCTCAATATAATTACATCAGTTATAGAAACAAAGAAGATGCGTATCCATAACCCCAGATTATTTATACGATAATATTTAAATGAAAAAAATTATACCATAATCCAAAACCGAAATATTAGTGGGAATAAAAATGTATGGCATGATGTGTGGGATCGGGAAATTAAAACAAATTTGTATGACGTCATTGCTACGGCTCCGTTATTGTCATAGAACGATTATAATTAATCTGAATATTTTCATTGTACCTAATTATTTTGGTGTTGGAGTATGGTCTAATTCATTACGCCTATAAGTATGTGAGAATAACGTTACAATTTCTGTAGGTATACATAAACGTCAGAGTAAATAAGCTATGAATAGCTTATATAATATTGAGCCACTGAAGTATATAATATATTATATTTAATTTTTTCACTATTTAAAGCTCTTAGTTTTCATTCATGCGAATTCTATTATCGCATCGAATACTAATGCCCGTTGTGCCAAACGCAGTCTTAACCAAGAGTTATTAAAATGGACATTGTTTACTTAGATATGGATACATTACTAATATGCCAGCAGATGGGGGTATGAGTAATGTAACCTCCAGTAACTGATAGATCAATAACTCCCGCTAAGCCACGTCCCGCGAAGGGCAACAAAATTGTTAAGATTATATTAGAAATAACAACTAGTAAACTTTTATATCGTGACTAGAATATATTAATAAAAAAACAAAAGCTTTGCTTTTGGCATTTTCGCATAGGGTTAACACATTCTATAAGATCCGCATTTCACGTGTAAATGTCCTTAACACTCACTTACGAGTTTGTTATGAAGGTCACTTGGATGTAAACACTGCACTTACTAGTGTCCTCTGTTCATTATTTAGTGGTCATAATCTTCACTATCTCATAAGATTATAGAATATGAACCAGAATAATAATTATCATCAACCCCTAAATATACCAGCAACGAAACCTTGTATCAGCCATTAGACAAAGAGTGGGTACACTATAAGTCCATTAAATGGTCCATACTTGAACTTTTTCTGCTATAACACACCAGCTGGCCTGGTCGTAGTACGAGGACACGACGTGTAGACTCTCCACGTACTTCTCGATCAGCTGATCGAGTTCCCCTCGCTTGAAGACGTGGTAGTACCGGTGGTACGTGACCGCTCCTCCTTCCGAAGGCAGACTGTCCGAGCCGTCACTCAATGAAGGTAACAGCGGTGCGTGCGGGAAAGCACGAGGCGGCGGGATCACCGGGGCTGGTGCGGTATCCTCTGACGATGAGCGTGTCTCCAATAGTTTCCTATCTTTGGAGCATTCGCTATATGACGGCAGAGACGCTAGACTGGCGCAGCCAAGTGATGCCGTGCTCCCAGTCTTGTCACGCCGGCTCCAGTCACTACCGGCCGACGTATCGCTCGACTCGATCGAAAACCCAGATTTGAGTGGCGCGGTGCTGGCACTAGAACGCGAAGTGATGGATTCAGGACTTATTTCCATTTTTTCCAAATCACTTGAATCCGTAGATTGCCCCACTTTTAGAGATGATCTCTTGTCGGTACTGGTACATAATGAATCTACACTAATTTCTGATTCTAAAGAGTATCCGGTTTCGAGCGATTGGCTTGTATCGTATGAAGCACCAGAGTCGATGGTAATTTCGGGATTACCATTAGTTGACGAAATAGCACTATCGTCGTCTGGGTTTTTGGCGTCAATGTCTGTAATTTTTTCAGTTGTAGTAACTGGCTTTGCTGTGTATTGGATATTGGCACAATTATTGAGGTAAATATCCTCTTCGCTTGAAACTTTCATCGATTTCTTTAGTTCTCTATATTTGTTTATAATTGGATCGACGTCCTTTGATCGCTTCTTACTTTTCGTTTTCGACATACATTTCGGGAATAGCTTGCTTATATCAGTTTCTTGTACTTCGTTCAAAGAGGCTATGTATTTGTTCCTTTCTTGGAGTTCTGCACTTAGCTTATTAAGGCCCTGCATTTCTGTGCTTATCTTATGAATATACGGATCCTCCAAGTGTTGTAAACTATCTGATAACTCATCTAGAATTTTCTGTGTGTTCCTATCTTCTTCTTCTCGCTTTAGCCTTAATGATATACTCTTTTCGCTACTGCTGCTACTCGGTAAGTCGAAGTCTTCTTCATTGATTCGTTTTGAGTATTGGTCAATTTCTTGAAGTAATTTTTCACTTAATTTTTCTGCAAATTCAGTTAAATGTTGACTACGATCTTGTTGATCCGGCCATTCTTCTTCAGTAGGAATAATGTCTGACTTGCACGTCACAAGAGGCTCGTTAGCTTGTATTCTGTTGAAGCTTTCTGATTTGGAAATAGATTTATCTGAATCTGTACTGGATATCGAAATTGAATCGTACGGTAACCTAGTTGGGCTTCTGTGGGTTTTACTGAGATTTTCGTCTAGCGATCGACCTTCAGGCCTATTAGGTGACAGCCTATTTAAGCTCCAAGTAGAATTGCTTGTGCTACCAAGTTTTGGAGAGCGGTCTTTGGATCTTCTGCCTGGTGAAAGTCGTTCCAGACTTGAAGAGCTTCCACTGGAGCTTGTGTGGGATTGAGATCTTGATTCTAATATCCGTAAATCTCCAGGTGATAATTTATTTAGGCTCCAGTTACTACTACTGCTACTGCTAGAAGTTCCTTGTACGATAGCCATGGCTTCAGCACTTTCCAGTTTTTCAAGGTGTTTTCTTTTTGATCTGGGGCTGCTTTGAATTACCGTTTCGCAGGTTTCATCTAAGGAATGCGCAACTTCAGCTGCTGCCTCAATCAGACTTTGAGGCGCTATTGTTGGCAAAAGAGGGGTTTTTTCTGACGTCGGTTCCTCTTTTTCCTCGGCTTCTTTTTTGCCGGGTTCCTTTTTGCCTTTCTTAACCTCTGATATTGGATTTGCTAGATCTGCAACAATTAAACAGAAATTAAACACCAATCCTATTGCCTCATCTCTTACAGACAGAATATGCAAAAACACCCAGCATCAAAACGACTATTTGTACCTGTTGGGCCTACACAATATATTCGTTCCGTGCGGGAATTGAACCTGTAGCACATAAATAGATTCTTTACAAACTACGGCAACTGCTATTGACTTTTAAAGTATTTTAGAACCAATTCATATGACTAGAGGTTCAATAAGTTTCGGGTTTGTCCCCGTACCTTTGACTCTAAGGATAAAGCAACGTAAAACTGCATCATCGATGACGATATCGATATTTATAACGTACCTTTTTCTGCAGCTGTTTTCCGCAGTTCGTCTGGCACGACGCTAATGACGCTATCGACAGAATCAGGCGACGAAACACCGCTCGAGTCACTATCCATGTCATCTGTGGCCGGATTGAACAACTCTAGAGCCATGAGGGTTGGTCGACTCTTTACTATTGGCTCTGCATTTCTCGTTCCCCGGACTATTGGAAACGGAGGTCTTCTACTTATACTGCCTGATGGAATACCCTTGTTCAACATTTCTTTAATCTGTCGTATCCTGTCCTTTCGCTTGCGATCAGCCGAACGAGAATCTAAAGTGTCAGTTGTTGGTTTATTTGAAGGTTCTTTTGACTTGAACTGTGGTATTTCAGGTAGTTCTGCCACAGTTTGTAATGTAATTTTTGGGTAGGGCTTAACATCTTGCAATACAACACGGGGCTCGTATTGGTTAGTTTCAGCTGTTAATTTATGTATTTCTTCAATGTCTTTATTTATTTCGGCAAGTAATTCTTTAGTGACGTCACTCGTTGGAGATTCTTCTTCTTCTATTATTGGTGGTATAGGATCTACCTCTTCGAATACATCGATAGATATATTGCTATTTAGGATTGGCAGAGGTTCAGGTTTTATAATTATTGTTGTTGTCTCATCAGATTCAGATTTAGGCGGAGAGTTAGGCTGACTTTTAGATTGAGGCTTTAATGGTACTGTGGCTACAGAAGTAGTTGTCGAGTAGTTCTTCAAGCTATATTGAGCAACTAAAATCTTATTTACTGTTGGTGCTGTGACCGAATTTGGTGAGGCTGGCGGTCTTATTAATGGAAAAGCTTGCTTGATCCTAGGAGACGGTAATCCCGGTGAACTCTTCATTCTAGGTGAAGTGGGAACGGAAGACACTTTTAGCCTGGGTGAAGTTGGTCCGGGGGACAAGGGTGTTGGCGAAAGAGGATCGCTTGAACCATCAGCTTTTGGAACGTATATCACAGATGCGAAACTGTCTTCGGAGTCAACGCTTGTGTCACTTTGAAGGCTACTGTCTTTGGAAGAATCTGACCCATCCTCCTTGGAATGTCTCCTTTCTGGATAACTTTTTTCACTTCCGGTATTATTGTCGCTCGGCGTTGTAGGAACTTCTGGTGCTGGACCGTGACTTTTCCAGCCCTGGAGCATTCTCACGAACACCGTTACTTTATCTATATTCGTTGTAGACGTTTTGAACTTACTAGTGAGGCCGTTTTTGAGTGATTGGAACTTTTTGCCAGTGGTTGCGGAAGTGGAAAATATTGAGTCGCGAATAGAGTCTAAAACTCCTGGTCTGCGATAAAGATACTCTTCGTTTAGTGATGCTTGTTTCTGGATATTTTTTCTTAATCTTTCCTTTTCTCTTAACCGTTCAACAGACATCAATTCCTCGTTAAGTGAAGTTTGCTTGAATACGCCAAGTTTTTTACTCGACTGTAATCTAGGGGTGTGTATTTTGAAATTAGGCATTTCTTCTACCATGCTCTTCATATCCGTGGGTTTATCTAAGTCCTCTTCTGCGTCATCTTCGTTTATTGACTTCTTTTGTTTTACAAGACGAGGCTTCTTCCTAGGCTCATTAATTTCTGGTATTGGAGCTACTGGCGGTGGTGGTTCAGTCTCATCCCCACCCAGACTGGGCAAACTAGATCGTGATCGGACTAATGCACGCCTTTCTATGTCGGCAATGTCTGTTAAACTTCGCGATTTTATTGTTGACGCATCAGACGCTTGTGTTAATAATCTAGGAGGGAGTGCTTCATCCAGGCGTCGAAGTTCTATGGGTAAATCAGCTGCGGGTGGCTCAGGACGTAAACAGGGTCGTTGTGGTACCCGCGCACCGATGCTCCACGACGGGAGGAATGACCTCCGTCCCGCTAGCCGCTGGAGTGCTCTTCGCACAAAAGAGTAGCAGGTTTCGTTGGGTGATGATAGGGATGACGATCCCGGGGACCCGTCTCGGCTTTTCCAATGTTCAGCATTGCTGTAAAAGACAACATATGTCTTAGAACACGAAACATTATAAATGTTTAAATATGTAGTTATTATGACTTAATACATGGTGAAACTTACTGGTCATGATCGACTGAAAGAAATCTAGGAGCTGGCGTTGGTGGGCACAGTGTCACTGGTCGATGCCACGGTATCAAAACATCCTGAAAATTAAAATTCAATAATTGGGTCAATCTGTCCAGTAAATTATGCGAATTGACGAACGAGTTCAAAAATGACGATAGAGGCAAAATATCATTAACTCATACCTCGCTTAGTACTACAAACAGCATTTCTAATCCTTGGCACTAACTGATAAAGTTACTAAGTTTTTAAAATTTAGGACATATTACGAAGAAGTCATTAGCCTACCTGTGAATGGAAGTTCCGTCCCTCGTGCTCCATGGCCCATACTGTGAGCAGTAGCCTGCCACCTATCCTGGTGACCCGGGCCAGTTCCCGCAGCGCCATCGCCCGTCGTTCCACCGTGGCGAAGTGGTGGACCACGGCGATCGACAGCACTGCATCGAACGACTCATCGCGAAACGGCAGGCATAGGTTGTCACATGCAACCACCTGGAGAGTTCAGAGGGAATGTTAGATGATTCATTATGATTGGCCTAAGACACATTATAAATTAAACTGGTCACCAACGGCCAAGGCAAACCTGAAACTGGGTTGAGGTTGGCACAGAAGCGTGGAGGTTGGATGGGCTTGAGCTGTACCTAGATTATGAAGAACAGGATACGGAATTCAAATTACTGTTATTGATACTATGAGATGGGTACTATGAGAAAATGGGTAGTAATAATATAATTCGACGACACGGTTGGCGCAGTGGCTGAGCGATTGGCTGCTGCGCTGCGTGTCGCGGGTTCGATCCCCGCACGGAACAAATATTTGTGTGGCCTACAGGTAGTTGTTCCGGGTCTGGCTGTTTGTGTATGTGAGTTTAAATGTTTTTAAACGCACCCACGATACAGGAGAAATTCCTAGTGTGGGGCAACGTTTTTTCAAATAAATTTAAAAAAAAATCTAGGCTGAAGTGAAGAAGGGGCCTAGTATAGGCTTAGCTCTCTCGTCCCCAACAAGTAAAGTATGACGACATGCGTAGTTAGTAGTTCAATCGTAAAGTGATACGCTGACCGGCGCAACCGCGCAACCAGCGTACGTGTTTGAACCGTTGTATGAACGTGAACGAAGCAAAAGAAGTATGTAAGGATCGTAGCATGTGGCGTACTGTAGCTTACCATAAGAAAAAGGCTTGAGTTTATGTATCTCGTTTGTGATACGTCGACGTTTGATGAAAGGATCTTATTACAAACACGATTCGAACCATGCTTTAATCAAAAGATGGGATGGATTCCTTTAACAATAACTGACCTCATTATTATGGTGTCGCGCTTGCGTAGTGAGCCGGGTGCAGCGATCTCCTCCTACTGTGTACACGGACGGATTTACGCTCAGGTATTTGCCGTTGCCGCAGCCTGCAGACAAAAACAAAAGCTCCTGTTAATACTTATCTTACATACAGCCCGCATGGGTCCTATACGGTCCATCCGTGGACATTGTAACAGCATCAACAAGTAATACTTGTTAGTAGAAATAGTTTTTCTTCAATAATTCTAATGTACAAACTTCGGCCTGTTACAATTTTATTATATGTAGATTTACTTTAGACACGTTTGGCACACAACCGATTTATGTGAAATGTGGTATGGAGATACTTTCAGACCCTGGGAAGGACATAGAATAGCTCTTAATCCGCGACTTGGTCTGCAGCAGCGATAACCGACATTCACTCGAATGAAGCTTAATTAAAATGTTTAAAAGCTAGATCAGTAAATTTTTGCATGTAAAGCTACTAATAATAGTTTTTACATTATATTATTACTTAGATTTCCTTACAATAACATGATTGAGACAAGTAAATCAAACATTTATAAAAGGTGTTTTTTTTATATCCTACAACTCTAGGGTATGAAAGAGACCATATCAAAGAATCAATGTTCTTTTGTTTTTATTTTTCATACAGATAATTCGACAAAGTCTCGATTATTCATGCTAAGCTTTAAATATGAATGATTGATTTGAATGAAAATTAATGAGGTACTCGCATTTACGATATCAATGAAACTTATACCGACACACATCGAGAGAAACACCACACTTCACGTTTTCGAAATTATAATAATTATACCTAATATAAATTTTTAATGTTGTTTTTTGTTTTGATATTGAAATATTTATAAATTTAATTTATAAGGTTCATTGTTCAATTAAAGGAAACAATATAATAATAATAAATATTGCTGGACAATCCACACAGCATCATCTAGCCCCAAGCTAAGCAGAGCTTGTGTTATGGGTACTAAATGACTGATATACATTACATAGATAAGATATATTTTTTATTATGCATATATTATATTATGACTGCAAGATTCTCTGGAATATATGAATATTCCGTCAGATTCCAAGAATTGTAAACCTGACTGTGTGAGGTAACCAAATAATTCTGATAACCATTTCAGATTCTAGGTAAACCAATTAAAATGACTGTGTCCGTTCTACGTGGGTTTATGTTCATATACTTTATTAACATATACAATATTTTTATGAATGTTTAAATTCATGAAAATATTTATAATTTGGTTTGCAAGAGTTTATTTCAGTTGTAGATAAAAGGTAAAGTATTTGTTGCATAGATTTTTATTCCAACGGTTTACACCTACATGGTCGGACCATTAGCTAAGCAGAAAATATTTAAATGCTTTGGCAGCATTGGCGCATATTTGTACATAGGCCAGTTCACAAAGCTACCCCAATGTGACAAATATCTTTGATAGATTTTCAACTTTATTACAAACGCGTAAGGTTCATGTTCAATTGGTAAAATTTGACACATTGGGGTAGCTTGATGTGCTGGCGTCTGTACGTTATCGTAGGACTATCAAACCGCTGCTGAAATGTAGTTACAGCATGCCCAAGTTTAAGTGTGCAGGGTGTTAGCTTGTCAAAGAAAAGCGCAACTTGGTGAAAAATTCGGTACATTTCATTTTAGTTCCGTGTTTTTCCGCCTGCATAGATGTATTGGTCGTACTCCATCGCTGTTTATAGACATCTGCTATACCAGTGGCATTGCAAAACCGTTGCTACCAAAGAGACAGATCTCAATATCCCATGTACCTGATAATTAAGTAAGGCAGAAATGGGCTTGGTGGCAGTTCATGCGCACAAACAATGGTAGAATAGAATAGAATAGATTATATTCTACTTCTACTATTCTATTCAATACAATATATTAATTTGCGTATAACATGGTATACACTGTGTTTTGTTACGATATGAGATCTTTAGTAAAATTAAAGCATGTAAACTTAAGAATACTATTAACAGTTGAGAAATTCCTTAATGGCACAGAAATTGCCGTTACTCAGCCATTCATATGATTTAATTTCAAAAAGCCTACAATTGTGAGTAGTATGATAATTGGGGTCGACGCAGCAAGTCTTCTTCTTCCATTCATCTCATATTTGCTGTTATCTCAATAGTCCTCCTTTTGAGATGACAGCAAGACTTCCTAGACATATCATCTTTCCCAAAATCTATCCATCGTTTCTATACTTAGTTTCCATCTATTCTTGTAACCCTCCAAATTCATACTCGAAATTTTCCACACAACACCATTCTCAGTGGTCCAATCACAGGAAATCATTATTTAACAGCACGTGTTTGTTAATGCTGGTTAGACACGTGCCCATGCCAGTAGCTGTAGGCACCTAATTAGACCTAACAATTCGTTTAAAACTTAACAATTCGTTACTGATTTATAGTGTTTCTGGAATGATCTAGACCAAAACGAATAAAACTCATTAGTATTGTTTATTTTCAATTGATTTTTGATTTGTTTGTGATCAGTTACAAAATGTAATATTGTTATAGTACACTATCGCATTAGGTAACCCTGTAAAGATGGTCGTAAGTTGGATAAAATAAATAAATACATAAAAATTTCATATAGTCTGATTATTAAGATCTACGTCATTTCAGAATTTGTAATTTATTCCCGCTAACCGTTCCCAGTTGTTCAAATGCGCTTATTATTATGTATAAGAGCAGAATTTTAGAGTTTGCTGTAATAAAGCAGGTATATACAATACAGTCACAGTAAAAAAAGCCTATGTATGTACCGTAAACGACAGACTGCTTTCAGGCTTTAAACAGTAATATATATTGCGTTGTAATGTCTAAATAATTTAGATTTGATTTATAATAGGTCTTTACCTATGAAATTGCCGTTTTGTATGAAAAAAATTAAATGATTTTTTTTCATGTATTTTTTATTTGTATTAATCGAAGTAATCACCCATGCAATCAATGCATCTTTGCCAACGCAGTGGCAGTTTATTGATGCCCTTCTTAAAGAAATCAGCTGGACGGGAGGCAACAAATTCTTCAAAGGCATTTTGTACCTCCTCTCGGGTATTGATTTTTTTTCCCGCCAAGAAGTTATCCAAATTCTGGAAAAAGTAGTAGTCTGTAGGCGCAAGGTCTGGTGAGTAGGGCGGATGACGGAGAGCTTCCAACCCCAGTTCTTGCAACTTGGAGACCGTCTGCTGTGCAGTATGAGGTCGCGCGTTGTCGTGCAGGAGCAGCGGAGACGAGCGATTGACCAATGCTGGTTGGAGATGTGCCAGCTTCTCCATCATTGTGTTCAATTCTTCACAGTACACATCTGCAGTAATGCTCACCCCGTTTGGTAAGAAGCTGTGTTGAATCACACCGGCGCTAGACCACCAAACAGTGACCATCACTTTTCTTGGGGTAAGTTTTCGTTTAGGGCATTGTTTAGGTGCTGAACCAGGATCCAACCAACTTGCTGAGCGCTTGCGGTTATCAAACAGAATCCATTTTTCATCGCAGGTAACAATGCGGTTCAAAATTCCTTCATTTGTGTGTCTGTTGAGCAGTGCAAGGCACGTCTCGACGCGTACTTCGCGCTGGCGATCATTGAGTTCGTGGGGCACCCATTTGTCAAGCTTTTTTACCTTGCCAATTTGACGCAAATGGACCAATATTGTTTTGACGCTAACGTCGAAAGCTGCTGCTAATTCAGCCGTAGATTGTGTATCATCAGCTTCCACAATCGCCTTTAATTCGTCATTGTCGACCAAAGTCTTCGGACGACCGCGAGGTTCATTTTTCAGGTCGAAATTTCCAGAACGGAAGCGAGCAAACAGGTAACAGGTAGTGCGTTGGTTTGTAGTGTTAGCTCCGTAAACGTCGTTGATGTTGCGTGCCGCTTGTGCCGCGTTGCTGCCACGACGGTACTCATATTCCATAATTACTCGAATTTTTAACGTATCCATGATGACGAAAAAGATTTAAATGCGATGAAAATGTAACACTAATCAATAAACAAATGACTACTTTTGGAAAAAAAAAATCCATGTTTTTAAAATAAAATTAATTTGAAATTAGAATTCTTAGCCAAACAAAAAATATTTTGGTTTGAAATGGCCAGTACTGCAGAACGGCAATTTCATAGGTAAAGACCTAATATTTGTCAAGATGGCCAGTCACTTGAAAAGGTTTTAGATACATGTCAACTAGACATTGGTGTGTGCTATTTTAACATTTGTTTAAAAGTGATTAAACATATTTTTCTAAGGAGTCAGTTCTGGCGGCGGCGTCAAATATTATTGTGTCCTGTGGTGCAAGCACGGATGTTTTAACAACATATAGCAAAAAATTCACCAGTGAAAAAGTATTGGGAACTCGACTGTCCGTTGTCAAAGTTTCAGTAGGGTTGAAAATAATTATTGGTACGGTCTACCTACTTATCTATCTTGTCTTAAGAATATTTTCCATCACAACATATATCTTAAGAGGAGCTCGTGGCTAAATAAAAACAGCCGCACGGATTGATCGAAGGTTAAGCTACGCTTGCCGAGGTCAGTCTGTGGATGGGTGACCATCCGTAATTTATCGAGAGTCCTTCATACCTCGGAAAGCACGTAAAGCCGTTGGTCCCGGTTGTCATTTGTAGATCTTTGACAGTCGTCACGGGTAGTCAGAAAACCGAAAGTCTGACAACCAGTCTTACCAAGGGGTATCGTGCTGCCCAGTAACTAGGCTGTGGGGGTCAGATAGGCAGTCGCTCCATGTAAAACACTGGTATTCAGCTGCATCCTGTTAGACTGGAAGCCGACCCCAACATAGTTGGGAAAAGGCTTGGCAGATGATGACAACAACATATTTCTTATATCTGAAGCCATATTAGGTAGGTCCTAATAGAAATAGTATGTTAGTATTGTACTCACAAAGCAGTGCAGGCTAAAAGCTCCTCACTAAACAATAATACTTGGAATATTCAATACACTGAATCACAAAGACTTTGATTCATTACAGTCGGGAACGGGTGGGCGTTTCGGTGAAATGCAGTAGATAGCATTTCTAGTAATTATTGGATTTTCCAGTTCGTAGTATTGGAAAAGCTGCCGTTACATCATAGAATTCAGTTTGAATCGGCAACGCTATGTTTGAGATTCTAATAATTTGTGAGTGATTCCCTGTTGAAGTGGCTTGGACTGATGGTATTCTCTAGGTATTAATTAGGTTCTTTAACTAGGTATTAATTAGTTATAGGCGTACTGAACGATCCCTATACAGCTGTGAAATAAATACGGACAGGAAAGTGTAAAAGAGACAAAGCGAACGTGCGGCCAGGAATGTCATTACACATTGGTCGCTGAGTCGTTTTGTCTCTTTCCACAGAGTAGTTATTTTTTTTTGGGTATTGCTCAGCCCATTTCTCTATGTCTAAGGGTATGCTCTGACCAAGATAAATGTCTTGACTTTAAATGAGAATGTGATCTCTGAGAATGTGAGTTCTTTCGTTGTTTCTTCTCAGAGTGGCCAGACAGGGAAACACCGACCTAGTTTAAAAAGCATTTTACTTGTTGACATGTTTATGTATTTGATAGCATTTGCAAGTGTTACTATGTATGTAGTGTTATAGCATTGACACCATGGGAAAATCCTCGCTCCATTTAGCCTGAGGCCGTCTCACCAGTTCTCAGTACTACGGCTTAATATGGCAGGCCTAACCAATTCAGCTCGCTTGTTCTCGGCTGTCGACTAGCTACTTGTGGCTTGTCCTATGTGCTACTTCTATGTGATAAATACAAATAAATGAAATAGAAGTGTATGTCTTTAATGTCAAAATAACAGCTTCTTACTAATCGCAAATGAAAGGTTTATAAAAAAAAACATTTTTAAATGTTTGTCTGTCTGATTATTTGTTCAGTCAAATCTCCGAACAGGTTGGACTGATTTTTACTGAAATGGTCTTTAATGTCAAAATAACAGCTTCTTACTAATCGCAAATGAAAGTTTTATAAAAAAAAACATTTTTAAATGTTTGTCTGTCTGATTGTTTGTTCCGTCAAATCTCCGAAAAGGTTGGACCGATTTTTACTGAAATGTATGTCTTTAATGTCAAAATAACAGCTTCTTACTAATCGCAAATGAAAGTTTTATAAAAAAAACATTATTAAATGTTTGTCTGTCTGATTGTTTGTTCCGTCAAATCTCCGAAAAGGTTGGACCGATTTTTACTGAAATGTATGTCTTTAATGTCAAAATAACAGCTTCTTACTAATCGCAAATGAAAGTTTTATAAAAAAAACATTATTAAATGTTTGTCTGTCTGATTGTTTGTTCCGTCAAATCTCCGAAACGGTTGGACCGATTTTTACTGGAAGATAATAAATTTTATAACGAGTAACGTAAATTTGGAAACTGTGAACAAAATCCGATTCAAATACTTCCGGTACTTCCCCGGTACCTATACATCCAATTTAAGGAAAAATCACTTGGTCAGGGCGGAGGCTCCTCCCGTCTCAATGGTGGTAGGTAGGTCTTTTCTAAATGACACATTGTTGTATTCCGACATCCACGTGAAGGAAGTCGCGAGCGTAGCTAGTAGGTAGCTACTAAGTTAGCTATACTGACCGACATCACACACAAGGGCGCCGGGCTCAAGCTCTGAAAGGAAGGCCTGCACGCCAGGTGCGGGCGCTCGCGAGCTTTCGTCGCCGTCATCGCCCGCTTGCTCGTACACGTCGTGCACATACGCGCGCTCGAGAGCAGCGCCGCGCGCCGCAGACTCGCCCGCCCCCTCCGCAACCGCGCCCGCGCCGCCATCCGCCATCACCGCACCGCCATTGCACCACGCTGGAAGGGTCACATAAAACGGTTAATATTATTGATTGGTACATGAAGTATAAGTGGAGGAGCTCGCGGCTAAATAAAAACAGCCGCAATGGTTTTATCGAGGTTTCAGCTACGCTTGCTGAGGTCAGTCTGTGGATGGGTGACCATTCGTAATATATCGAGATTTTTCCAGGCCTCGGAAATCACGTGAAGCCGTTGGGCACGGCTGTTATTTGCAGATTTTTGACAGTCGTTACGAGTAGTTAGAAGCCCGAAAGTCTAATAACTGTTTGTTATTATGACACGATGCCTCTTGGTAAACTGGTCTTACCACGAGGCATCGTGTTGCCCATTCGTTGGGTTGTGGAGGTCAGATAGGCAGTCTCTCCGTGTAAAATACTGGTATTCGGCTGCATCTGGTTAGACTGGAAGCCGACCACAACATGGTTGGGAAAAGGCTAAGCAGATGATGATGATGACATGAAGTATAAGTAGTCCTCAACACAGCCTCAAACGCGAAGAAACAAAACAAATTGTCTATTTATGGGATGTTTTCCATAAGGAGGTCATGACCCTTACGTTCCCCTCCCCCACCTCGGACCGCTATTGGTGGTATACAGTAGATAGGACGTTGATAGAAGGTAAACGAATCAAAAGTAAAATATAAGGATCTTAGCTGGTGGCGGGAATAAGGCATGGGTTTATGTAGGAAACCTGTTGAGTTTTAGGATATTAAACATTTGGACTATTATTTTACATCTTCATCTATCTACTCGAGAGAAAACTTAAACGCGACCTCTGGATCTGTTCAGAGTCAGTGGATACAGCATAGTCGTTAAGGATAATTCTGAAAATGATTCGAAGCTCTTTGTAAGCAAAAAGTATGAAGTTTAGGTAGGTATAATATGAAATATATTTCATTTTGATTTTTTATTTCGGTTCGAATACCGATTCGGGTAAACTTATTGGTATAATCTATCTGGAATTTCTGAATAGCAGCCTGGATCTGTGCCTGGCTGGGAGTTAAACATAATTGGCATAAACGGGTGTAGTAAAGGTACGCCTCTGCCTAACCCTTCGGGGATTAGAGGCGTGATGTTATGTATGTTATCATCGTATTCCGATCACCAATTCGCCGACCTGAGTCTTGATCAACACAATTTTCAAAAGCACCACTACATTGAGCCTCCGTATGACGATAGCACAGAATAACTATGACGATACCGCTGCATTTATTGTAGACAAAGCTAACTTTTTATATTGATCCTCTTTTCTAAATTTAAACGACATAGTTTGCGTGGGTTCAGCGGCGGCCGTCGTCATACTCATGATTTTTTAATGGAATCAATGGTAGCGTTGCATCGCCCCATCGGCCCCAATCGATAGAGCCACGAGGAGGCTTTGCATGTACCTTATAATAGAAATAATGACATAATTGGTCTAGCAATAGAACGTAGACGTCATTCTGACGCAGTGCCCATTGCAGCCGTCTTTCACATAGTTTTATTTCTTGAATAATGTAGTTTATATTTTTATCGTCTTTTTATTTTAAAACATTGCCCCACACTAGGAATTTCTCCTGTATCGTGGGTGCGTTTACAAACATTTGAACTCACAAACACAAACTTCCAGACCCGGAACAAGTACATGTATACCATACAAATATTTGTTCCGTGCGGGAATCGAACCCACGACACGCAGCGCAGCAGCCGATCGCTCAGCCACTGCGCCAACCGTGTCGTCATCAATTATTTGAGGAATACTTGAATCAGGTTTATGGGTAACATATAATTTAATATTGCTTTTATGGGTGTCTTGCTACGCCTAGAAAGTGTAGTGCCTGGTATCAGATACCTACTTAGATAGCCAAAACCAACACGAACGAGTTTTGACTAAGTGGGAAAAGTTGATTCTAGATAATATTTAACATAACATAACCACGCCTGGATTCGAAGAAGGGTTGAGCAGAGGTGTACATACATACATAGTATAAGCACATAAATAATAAAATAATATTTAGATAATATTTCTAAAAATAATAAACGTTTTTACAAAAACTGCAATCGACTCCCAAAAAAATGTAGATATACAATAAGTTTAGTTTAGGAAGCCTTTGGTTTTGTTTCATATCAATCCTGGCCACCGATTTTCGAATCAAAAGTTACTTTATACTAAGTAGTGTTTAAGTCGATTATAGGTTTAAAAAAACATGTTTTTACTTTATATAATTATTAAGGTATGATATTCTAACCTACCAATTCGTCCAACACAACCAATCCGCCAAAAAACCGTCATTAATGTACCTATAGTATTTGTAATTATTTATTTAGGTGTTCCGTATCTTTGCACACCATGGTCAGTTTACCACTGTTTGGAAATGACTTAACCGACTTAAATCCTAAGTAGGTACAGTAATCCAAACGTACTAAGGCTGCCTGTCCACTGAGGCAGAGCGAGGTTAAAATTTCTCCGGGTCTCCGGAGCGGAGAACCGGAGAAATTTTAACCAAAAGGATTGCATTAAATCTCCGCTCCGTTCCAATGGACAAGGATTATTGATTAATATTTCTCCGTTTATCCGCTCTGTAGCCTCGCTCCGTTTAAATGGACAGGCGGCCTTAGACGTAAAGTCAAAGCACGCTTTCTGGGTTATGTGTGTAGGTACTAACAATGATCAGCTTACTTTTGAACAAGACGTAAGAAATAAATGAAGACTTTTGTAAGACTTACAAAACGGCTTAACGTCAATTAAAACTATATTTTTATAACAATGAATCCCGGTTTCCCTTGGTGACACCATAACTTGAGAACGACTTCACCGATGTCATTCATCTTTGTTTTAAAGTTTTCCAATAATTTGTAGAAAGTTCTTACGGAAAGAAAAATTAAGACGTTTGCGCAGAAAATTGGAAATTTTAAAATAACTTTACCGACTATTTTAACTTCAAGCGTTAAATGGATGTGTAAGTTAACCGCGGGTATGATCGCGGGGCGTAGCTAGTTGATAATAAATCTATCGTGAAACATTTAGGTTTAAAATGAGGCCAAGCACAATTAGTATCACCCATAGATATGAATTAAGTCCTAAAATTAAATTCATATTGGATTGGAAACAAGTATTACCATTTTTTTAAACGTTCGAATTGACACTGCAACTTTACTGTTTGTAAGACTGCTGGACGTGCTGGACAGAACCAACGACCAGTCCAGCCCTGGATTGAAATAACTGGAATTCATGGGGAGAGGCGTTTGTCCAGCAGTGGGATGACGCAGGTTAACAGCATCATCGTATCGAATTGTTAAACATTTATGTCATTCGGCAGTTTAGTGCTACACTGTACCTCACAAATCAGCAATACGCTCGATGTAATTTCCAGTCGTTTTCCCCCGTACGTCCCCATCGTTCCTATGACTGAGCGGGCGGAGTTAATTACACCGCCATTATAAACAAAAGCTATATGTAATTGTGTTTATCACGTGCAGCGCGACCCGCTGACCCGAGTCTCCCCTCCCGCCTCTATCAAGGAATAGGGTTGCCACTTCCATCTCCCAGATGTTTGTCGGTTAACGATTTTCCGGGAAAACAACTAAGTACTTACCTGGAATTGGATTTGTTTTGGTCGGTTAATCAAATTACATAACATCAAGCTTGTATTCCCTGAAGAGCCAGTCAGAGGTGTACCTATAGTAGTTTTCGCCAGTTATGTTTAAGTCCGGGTGCGAGACTTTTGCCCTTGTCTTGATCTTTCACAAATCCAGACTCCGGGATACTATTGAGAAATACTTGATGGAAAAAACTAATATCAGTTTGCCAGATCTGGCAATCGTAACCAGGACCTTACAATCAGAAAGTAAACTTGTGACCATTAGACAATGAGGCAGTACATTACTTCTTAATCATTCATAATTCTTCCTTTTCAGGATAGACAGAAGTGTCAACATACATGTATCTGATCTCTTATTGACTATTATCATTATTGCTACTTAAACTCTTCATAACATAACATTGCAGCTGTATTCACTGAGGGGTCGGGCAGAGGTGTACCTATAGTAAACGCACATTTCCCCAGTTATATTAAGTCCCATGTAATAGGGAGTAAGCCTATTGCTATCAGCCGGGCACACATCCAGACACCCGGCTGGTACTGAGAAATCCTTAGTGAAATATCCCAATGACACATTTTTTTTGATAAAAACGTTGCCCCACACTAGGAATTTCTCCTGTATCGTGGGTGCGTTTACAAACATTTAAACTCACATACACAAACAGCCAGACACGGAACAACTACCTGTAGGCCATACAAATATTTGTTCCGTGTGGGGATCGAACCCACAACACGCGGCGCAGCAGCCGATGGCTCAACCACCGCGCCAACCGTGTCGTCAAAACATTAAATGCTTCATCATTGTAATATCATGGATATGATGTCAATTGCTAGACTTTATGTGCAACGTTGTTTGGATATTCTCATATTTTTAGCATTTGTATGTAGGTATGCAGGTTTTTGTGTTTGGATTTTGGGTAACTGTAGTTCCTAATATTTCCACCATTGGTATCTAGACACCAAGGAACTACTGAGGATTTTTTCAACTCGGACAAGAAAATCTGGTCAGTAAGTAGTTTACGAACCTAACAAAACATATCATCGATGGAGATTTTGTTTGATTACCCGAATAACACAATTCTTGAGAACAAGGGAATAGAGGTCATCCTTGTTGATATTTATGCGTTTTGCTGAAATCAGCAACACGTATAAACACACAAATGTAAAGTGTGTAAATTTTTGAAGAACAATGTGCCTAGCACGTTTTACGTAAACGTAACGTCAATTTGAACGTTTGTAAAATTGAAAATAATCGATTCGAATACAAACAAAAGACAGTCGCATCACCAAGCAGCCCTGTACTTGCCTCTCTTCGCGGGCCCGCCCCAGCACCTATATCGCCATTTAACCCCATAAATCTGTACAGTTCATAGACGTGACTACGCTACTTCCGCGTTCCTTTAAATTGAACGTCGAGCCACTTTTTGCCCCAACACTTCGCATTCTAGTAAATTCTCCCCGAGAATTTTCCAAAGGCAATTTGGCGTATTCGATATTGCCATTTTATAAATTGTTATCACCGACTGCAGACGTCTCGCCTTTTGTTTTCTATTGTTTTTTTTTGTTATTTAAAATAGTGATTTTAAAACGAAATAGATTTTCATGGAATTTTAATGTAATTCGCTGAATATGTTTATGTTGATCGCGAAATACTTAGTCAATAGTCATTTTAATTATAATTTTGATTAAGATTTTATATCCTTCTGAATTTTTGCTTTGTATGCTAAATTTATTTTTGTTGTTTAATTTAACTTAACTTAAATTATTGTAGTTTTTAGGTTTTAGTTTAAATTATTTGTTTTTATTATTTTTAGTTTGTAAAGATTATAATTTGTTATGTGTATTCCGTGGAAAATGTTGTTGGTTACACATTTGGCCGCCTTTTTGTATTTTTTTCTACAAAATGTAATGTGTGACTGTTTGTTTTCCCTAATAAATAAAATAAAATGTTTGCAATTATTCGGGATATTTGCATTGATTTTAATTAAGATTTTGGGACCTTTTTCCAAAGTCATCGAAACCGTTTCATTATTAGTATTAGTAAGTACAAAATTAAATCATCAAAATTTGAACCGAATGACTCTAATCCTGGACAGAGGCCATAAGTTTCGCCTCATTGACCGGTCTAGTGCTTCTCGCATCCAGCGGACATCTGCGGCCCTCACCAGGTCATCATCGGTAAAATCTTGAATTTGCTTTGGAAAACCTCTTGACTTTTTTAAATTGTGAAACCGGACAGTCGTAGTCCAGCTACGGCGTAGCTCCCGCTGTGCTACGAGCTACACGTGCTACGAAGAATTGGTTCTACTTCAGTTCACAAGTATAAAATGGGTCATCAATGCGGTGTCCTAGGTAGTATATATGATCAATCAACGAACTATGAAAAGAAGCCAATATCACATCGAAATACCTTTAAATTCTCTTCTCAGAACCCAAACAGTCTTCCACCAAAATCCATATTACATACAAGTGTTATATATATTTTATTGGTTGTAACATCAGATCTGGTCGTTAGTAAACAAAGAATCAAATAAAATATATGACGCATGTGTGCCGCGGGTGCTTGCCCAAACATTTTATTAACAAAGTTTAGGAATCAGCTAAACGTTCGTCCGGACTCCCTGAGCCTTCCCCTTGTTGTGGGATCCTTTAAAACATAAGGACAGCTATTTATAGTATAAACAAGGAAAATAAATGTACGTGGTATTGTGGAAGTTTCATTTCGCATTTTGAGAAGGTTTACGGTATATCGGCGTGGTTATTTTGACTTGTGAAAAAAGGGTAGGAAAGATATTAATGCCTGAAGGTTCCTGAAACATCCTACTCGTTTGGAATCAAACTCAAATGCCCTATTTATTATGGCTTACCAGCTGATACCTACCTATTACTAAAATGTAATATCTTAGTTTTACGAAAACTAAATAGAACGGAATCTTTTTTATTTGAAAATGCTGCGATAAGTAGACAAAGGGTTTCTTTTTACACGAAAATCCACTTACCCATTTCATTTCAAAACGCCATGGTATTGATTTTAAAACACCATAAACCAATATTTCATAAACAACACCGCAGCCAGCCTATCACCAAATCCCATTAAACAAACGCGGGTCTCGCAGGACTAATTTAACATAGTTTTCTATTATAACAGGTTTATAAAGTAATCGAATAGCCGGGGAGGGCGCGCGTCCGTTGCCTGGCAACGCATCTGGGACATAAACCGGGTCGCCGGGAAACCTTCAACCCTCCCGGGGCGGCCTCCTGAATGCACCGATGTACGGACGGCCATATCGATGTACTAGCGAGCTGTGTTAGGATTTGAAATTTAAAATGGAGGACTTAGAAGTGGGTATTTTAAAAGGTAAGAAAAATAGGTATTTAGCACAGGTTCGGGCACAAAATGACACATTACTAAACATGGAGAAAAAATATGGTTATAATATATACCATAAGGCTGCGCCAAATGGGTCCAGTTCAGCATACATGCCAGACAACTAGTGCCTGACGCTGGTTTTCAACTGGACATGAAGTTGTGAGATGTCACGCACGTAAATCAGTTGTAAAGTAACATGATGTGAGTGTGTGAAATCAATAATTAATCTTGTAATTAATACATACTCTTTGTGTATGAAAAGTAAACTTAAGTACACCATGCTTAGATGGTACAACCAAGCCTCTTAAAGACTTGCTGGTGTTCATTTATTTTTAATGTCGCAGCACCGCACTTAGCACTTAGATAGGGGTCTTTTGGCCTCGTGCAAGAGCTTTACTTTTTTTTATTTCGAATACTGTCGTTTTGTACATAAGTTTGTAACACTTCTCAAAGCGTCAGCATGTCGGTGACACGAGCCCATAAGTTTAGCCTCTAACTAAAGTCGCTCATCGAGGTTAAAAAAATCTTTACACCCGTGTGAAACCGGGCCGGGTCACTAGTTTTATATACATACATCCATTTATGAATAAGACTTATAATGTAAGCTGAAATAATTTTCTTATTTTACATAGAATTCTGACCATATTCTACAAATACTGAAGATTTGTATACTTTGGTAGCATTAACCATTTAATGCCAGGTTTGTGGAAAAGGCCTAAATACGTATATGCATGTTTAAACTCACGCCTTTTCCCCATTGGAGTAGGCAGGTTTAGCAGTACAGAACGCCACCTGCTACGATCCTAATATACTCCTTTTTTTCTTAATAAGTACTACGTTTGTCGCCTTTGTATCATCCTCTCAACGTGACCAAACCATCTAAGTATACTCTTAAACACCTTAACTGCCAAACAACGAGACACAATAGAAAATGTATTGTTTGTCAGACATTTGGCGTTCAACGTGTTACATTTTGTCACTACATCTTCCTTTAAACCACAACGTTATATAAAACTCATGATATACAACCTACATAGCAATAGTTCCTCGTTCAAAAGCCGGGTATTAGTGGGGGCCGCTAGCGCTGCGGGTCGCCCATCGGATAACTATTTGTGGCCCTCTCGCCTTTCCATCAACATCATTCCAAACGGATTAGTCTGTAAAAGGCATTTATTGATTTCTGTTGCAGTTTGCGGCATTCGGTACTAATCGATTGACAGCTCTTCTGACCAGTGGGATTTGAAAACGGAATATTTTTTATCAGTTTTTGTTTTTTGTTTGTTTCATGGATAGTTATGTCGGTGTTTGACAGGGATGAGAGATCTATGTTTGAATAGATTTGCTACTTGGAATGACTTGAGAATTCACCTCCGTTGTTTACGTTATAATTTATTTATTTATTCAAGAAGTTACACAGAAAAATACATATATCTTCTGCCAAACTGCTGTACAGTTTGTCGGCGACCATTCGAAAGTCTTTTCGTACATATTTCTCCTGTTCAAAACATAACATTCTGCCTGTATTCCCTGAACGGTGGGGGAGAGGTGTATAGTATACCCACATTTCTCCAGATATGTTTAAGTCCGGTGTAATAGAAAACCTAGATGGAAAAACCTAGTAACACTGCTCGACCTGGTTATCGAACCGGGCCCAAATTCAGACTACGGGAAGCTACTAAGAAATTCCATGAAAAAACTCAATAACTCTCTCCCTGTCCCGGCAATCAAACCCAGGACCTCAGTAGTACTGCTTTATACTGCAAGACTCACAAAACAGTAAAACCTTTTTACATTTTCTTTCTTTCAACCTACAATACATAACAAACTTGCATACCGCATAAATAACCAACGTTTAGCCGAATGCTTTGACATACTTTCAACATAATTAATGGTTTACCTATCCATAGCAGTAATCGATCGTCGGAACTGAGTCACTGACGTATTCACGGTACTTATACTATAAAATGATTCGACATTCCCATCGATATATTTCCATCATTTATAAAGGCATTTTTATTTTTAATCGATCCCTAAATAATTCGATAGTAATCCATTGTGTTTTGTTATGTGCCCTAACTTGGTACCTACGACCAATTTCGATTTGACGTGGTGGCAGCTTAACGACCACGTCAAATCGAAAAGACTCGTAAGTTAAAGCCCTGTGATTATTTATTTTATTTGATTTTTTAATGTATTAATAGTTGTATGTTTGTGTATAAATAAAGAAACGATCCCTATTTACCAACGGTAAAATAGACTATGAGTATGTTGATTGATAGAAAAGATCATGAGTAGGATATTAGTATGATGACTGTCCCTATTGTGAGTTTTAAGGTAACATAGTTATATAAAAATATAACTGGTGAAATGTAGCTGTACTTAGGTACACATCAGCCCGACCCTGCGGTGAAATACAGCCGTGATGTTATGTTATAATTACATAAGAAAAACAATTAGCTATATATACAATACCTATATTTGTGGCATCATTTGACAGACACGGCTGGCGCAGTGGTTGAGCCATCGGCTGCTGCGCCGCGTGTTGAGGGTTCGATCACCGCACGGAATAAATATTTGTATGACCTACAGGTAGTTGTTCCGGGTCTGGCTGTTTGTGTATGTGAGTTTAAATGTTTGTAAACGCACCCACGATACAGGAGAAATTCCTAGTGTGGGGCAAAGTTTTTTTTAATAAAAAAAAAAAAATAATTAAGATCCTCATTCCCCATTTTTGTTTTTTTTAATCTTTATTCATTTTAAGGGGTTTTATCACTCGGTGATAATTTCACCCCCATAACAGCTACAATTATCATATTAAAACTAAACTAAACAATGGGTATTAATATTATACTAATGGCATCTAAATAAGTCTGTTCGTTTTGATACGAGTATATAACGAACAACATTCGACACAACATCCTAGCCTCCTCCGATAAAGGGGACGCTAGAATGCTGTTACATGCCTCCACTTTAAATTCCTCGCCAGGCGAATATAGTTAATAGTTTTGTTAATTGGTACTGTAAGATATGGTCGGCAAGTTCGGCATATCAGAGGTACCTCTGGCTCGTGCAATACTGTATCCACCATACCTACTTATTATCCGTGATATTGACTCGTGCCATGATTCCCATTCGTCATATTAGATTTGCATCGCGTCGTTGAATCCGATTGACTTTAGCTTTTATCTTCGTCTCGCTGTATTTTTGCTGCACGCATAGCATCTGATTTGATTTACTTTACGTTTCGACGATTTTCATGTTTTACAGTCGTGTAGAAAGAATATTTTTTCAAATTTCATGTTGATTTGCTTTTATTTGAAAAGTTCCGCCTGAAACCGATGCAATGTTTTTGCTGCATGTTGACGCATTGAATTATCTTTACTATGTAGCAAAGGAAACTTTAGCCAGTAACCTAGTTTGTAACAAACCCAAAACCGTATTGTAGTGTCTTAAGTGCAAGATCCGCAAGATACCAGGCGCGCAGAAAACAGTAGGAGATATAAATATTAAAATGTTAAATTAAAACCTCGTTTGTGTGCATCGTTCGGTGGGGCGGGTCGACGGCCGCGCGACCTACTTGCAGCTGAAGCCGCGTGCTGCAGACATCCACCATGAAATATGGACGGAATCTGATACTGTTAGGTACAACGTTTCCATTTGAATAATATGTAAATAGTTCCCCATTTTGGTTAACGGCCCAGTTAGGATCATTCTGGGAGTTTATTTTTAGATTGTGTGTACTGTTGTGCCGCCGAGACATCGATATTTTTTGCAGTGGTTATACTAAATCAACATCATCTGCCTTTTCCCAAGTTTGACGGGGTCCACTCCCAGTCTATCGAGATGCAGTTAAATATAAGTATTTTACATGGATCGAATGGCTGATCTGACCTAAAAACCCAGTTTCTAAATCTGTTAAGATGATATTGTTTGTCCAAAATGTAAAGGATAATACTTGGAAATCAGAGTATCCATATATAAGTCAAAAGGCTAAAGAAATTTGATAATTATCTTCAGTAGGCACCGAACACCAACCCAGCTTGGCGGTCATACATTTCCTTTGACTTTTGAAAAATTGTGCCCAGAATTCTAAAAAAATATCGTTATTTAGTATTATCTAACTGGCCAGAAAAACAATACGCGTACGCTTGTTACGTGTCATGCGTAGATTGGTTAATAGTTGATATTAATAAACTTAGCCTCTGTTTATTTAAGAAAAAACGGCACAACCCAAAAAAATGTGAAAAAAAAACCGATTACAATAAGCAAGTATACAGATAGTCGGAGGATCGCCCCGTTTCTATGGTGGTACATCGTCTTTAAGAGACACATTGTTTTTTCCAACATCCACAACTAAGTCGTGGGCTATCTATAGCTAGCTAGCTATCGCTAGCATTTATTGATATAAATCTGGAATAGCCAACCCGCCTTAAACGATCAGTGATTAATGGTCGTGCCTTTTTTGTATCAGAAAAGGCTTTTGCCCTTTATTATGTAGATGTCTGTTCCACAAGTAAGTTGCATGCAATAAAGATGCGGTGATTGCACACACACACACACACACAACCACACACTTACATACGTGCACGCGCGTCTGTAAAGTCATTTAAACTTGGCCTAAGTCGATATTTCTGCTAGATTTCCTAGCTAGTTACTTTTTACTTGGATACTGTATATATGACAATGCTGCTACAAAGTTGATATTAATATACGTTTCGCCATTAGTATTAGCTAGAATTCTTAAGGTATTTGACTATTGTGAAATGAGAATTTTATAATTTTTTATTATATTACTTTGTTACCTTTTTTGACTTAAGGAAAAAGTTACTTGGTATACTTTTTGTTGTTTGAGTATTTTTATCTCTGCTCCTGTTCTTCAAAATGTTCATAGTCTAAACGAAAGGTCGATTTAAACCTTCTCGGTGTGAAAGAACTGCTTATATAGTTAAAAAAGATTATTCAATTAGGAAGTATGAACAAGCTAATCGTAATTCGGCGGTCACTGTGATGGAAACCCATCTTAAATATCCTGTAAAATTGTAATGAATAATGCGATAGTGATTAAATATTGTTCTGAAATTGGAATACGTACGTTCTTAAAAATCCGAGAATTGCCCCTATGTACGAATTTACTTTTCTTAACATAACATCACGCCTGTATTTCCCCGAAGGGCTGGGCAGAGGTGTACCAACAGTACATCACATTTCACTTATTATTCATTAATGAATTATGATTTTCTTTTTTTGTTGACTTTGCCTTTTACCAAAAATATAATTTTTGTTTTGTGGTAGGTCAAGAAAACCTGTTTTAATTTTCTTTTCTTGCTATTGTAAATCCTCCGTATTGGTATCTAAAATACAGGATTTCAATTTATTGTAATAAATTTATTTCTTTCTTACCTAATCTGACCGACTATGGCTCGATCGCGAACAGATGCCTACTGCGGACACTGTATTACTTTTATGGTACATAAGAAATAAACATACCTACCTACAAAGATGCGGAGACAGGAATAGAATTTCCATTTCAAAGAATACAATCTGTAAGAGGCACGATAATATACAAACACGTTGTGGTTTAAAAGAAAATGTAAAAATTGAAAAGAGTATGCTATGATGGTTTGGTCACGTTGAGGGAATGAATGAAAGGTGACTAAAACTTATTAGTAAGGCAGATGTAAGTGGCAACGCCGCGAAGGAACGACCTAAAAGGACATACACTGACCTATTGGTGATGTTATTCAGAAAGGTTCGGTACGTAGTACTCGCAACCGCCGTGCGTGTATGACCAGATGTGATGTGTATATGCGGTTGGCGTTCTGTAGTTTCTGCTCACCCCCATGGGAAAAAGGTGTGAGTCTATGTATGTATGTATGGATAATACAATCTGTAAGAGCGCGGGTCTGGACGCGATACGAAGAGAAGTGTTTGGTAAGGGCGAGTCTTGGCCAGACTTCTCACAACATATCCAGTACGCGTATCATGACCACCATAGAAACGGGTTTTGTCGACGGAAGGATAGACAAAATGTCAGATTGTTGAAAGATTTCTACCGTCCGTCCTAAGCATGGCTATGTTAAAACTGAAGAGATTAAAGTTTTCAATTGTCTAAAGTCAAGTAGAAGATATTTATTATTTATTTATTTAATACTTTAAGCACACAAATGTACAGAGGCGGACTTAATGCCATAGGCATTTTCTACCAGTCAACCTTTATATCAAGATAGAAAGAAAGAACGTTATCTATTCTTGGTAGAATAGATTTAGAATTGTTCATGCTACGCTTGCTGGTGGTACGTATCCGAAACATGTGTTTCTACAGCGTTTTATTTAGATAAGTAGGCACTTATTCTTAAGTTCTGAATCCAAGCTACAAGATAACTGATAACAAATGTGTGAGATGACTGGACAGCTCCACTTAAATCCTTGTGGTTCTTTCCTGAAAGACCATTTTCTGGAAGCACCAAAGATACTAATCTGCATGATCCTCATATGATCGATCTGGCCAAGACCATGTCTGGACTTTAAAACAGACTGTGACAGAGTATGTCTCGGTGTTTTTATCAGAGTAGACAGCTAAGAAATATCGACCTCATAAAATTCTAATTTATTTGATTAGCTATTTTATTTTATTATAAATGAAAGTGTTTTTATAACCTACATATTTACAGAAATAAATATAATTGAACTGTCTAACCTTTTCGAATTATGCTGGAATTGACAACGGTCTAACCAGATTCTGAACACCAGTATTAGCATTTAGCCAATATGACCTCCACAACCCTGGTACTTGGCAGTAGGTTCCCAGACTTTCGGGCTTCTGACTATCCATAACCATTTTCGACGATCTATAAATGACAGCCGGGACCAATATCTTAACGTTCTATTCAAGTAATATGTAATGTACTGTCACCCATCCACGAAACAACCTCGGCAAGCGTTACCTAACCTTCGATCGGACCGTGCGGTTATTTTTATACAGGCACGAGTTCCTCGCTAAGCTAAGTAGCCACTTATGTGCCTACATAATAGTATGCGGAGCTAAGTTATTTTATTACGAATTTAAGTAAAAATACAACAGTGTAATCAAAATACTTTTAAGCTATAAAACTTATATTTTATTCCAAGCCATAATTTTACAAGGACCTGTAAAATGTTTTGAGGTGGTAAACGTCGCTATTACGGTTGGAACTTTATAAGTTTACCATCAATCCATCACCGCGTAAGTGCACAGCAATTTTAATAATGTTCTTTTATAGCCTACAAAATACGAAACGGTGTTACAAGGAAAAAAATAAACTGCAACTCGTATTGGCGCCCGACATAGGACCTCTTTCGAAACTCGAAATTAAGTTATAAAATGCAATACTTGAAACAAAACAGGATTTACGAATCGTACTTAGCTAAAACAACAGTAAACTGCGTATTTCAATACATGCTGAAGCTTTTATACGATTTCGATACTTACGAGCAACACGGTACCGTTGCAAAACTAAACAATAAAATGATTTTTCTTGGCAACTCCTGCAGCGTTTTGCAGATTCAAAGTTGAACGAACTGAGCTTGTCCCGGCCGACCAATGGGGCGTCAGTACGCGCAATGCGACGACCTCATTGGACGGCGGTGCATTCAAAAGTGCTGCACATGTGACGTTTTTGGAACAACACCACATTATTTATTGTCTCACGTGTTTTGAATACCGTACTTTTTATTACACTTTTGAATAGTTTGCAGACTACATGAATGTCTGAAATACTGTATGGTTGTCGTGATAGTTGCATGTTTGACTATCATGAAGACTTTCCACAGATATATATTCGAAACTGCATTCATGAAATATGTTAGTGTATTGCATATTGTAAAAACAGTTGTGTGTTCAAAAATATATGTAATGTGTTCTTAAATAAAGACAAACACACAAAGTTCCACGAAATTCTTACTATTTTAATACGTAACATAACAACACGCTTGGAGTCACCGAAGGGTTAGTACACCTATATTTTGCCAGTTAACTTTAAGCCCCTAATAGGGGGCGAATGTGAGTTTTTCAATTCATATATACTTTCTAAGTTTATCTTGGACATCACCGACATCGGTGAAGGAAAACATCGTGAGGAAACCTGGACTTTATATACTTAATTAATATAAGTCTGAAATCGCCAACCCGTCTTGAGCAAGCGTGGTGATTAATGCTCGTGCCTTCTCTGTATGAGAAGAGGCCTTTGCCCTGCAGTGGGATAGTAATAGGCCGGTACAGTGTTACAGTACAGGGGGCGAGCCTATCATCACCAAACGGGCATACATACAAACTCCTGGCTGCACTGAAAATCCATTTTCCAATCCACACCTAGTATCACTTTGCTCGACCCGGGAATCGAACCCTCGAGGACCTCGTACTGAGCAGTAGCGCTTTCGACCACTAGACCAAACGAGCCATACTACTTTCCAACTTAAAGTTGTTATTTTTTGTAGTATCGCGTTTGTGCAGTAGACACAGTAAATTGTCATTAAATACTTGTTTTGCAGTACATGTAAATCACTCGACGCCTATTTGGATGCGGCCCAGAAATCTGAATAGTTTAAGTTTATGCAAGCCATACCTTACTATATTTAGGTCAATTTTACTTTGTTTCATATTCTTGCTTATGTGCAAAACGGTCTCATCGTTACGATTAATTAATTAATTATTTTCATTATTTACTTATTTTTCGCATACACTACTAATGCGTCAGCGTGGAAATTAGTGTGTAAAGAAGAGGTCTTCTGCTGATCATAAGAGATTCCCGGGTCGGGTAAAGTGATATTGGGTTTTTCCATCTTGCCCGGAGTATGGAATAGGGTAGTGTCCTTAAGAAATCTATTTGGTCCGAAAGTTGGATTACTCAAAAATACTGGACACGTATTTTTTCTTTTGTCACGTATACCAAAAATGACGACAGTATAGTGCGTTGAAATTGCGTGTGACGTCACGCCGTGCTACACTTTTCGTTAAAAGTGTAGCACGGCGTGACGTCACAAGCCCCTTCTCCTGAACTTTGATGTGCTATATCATTGTCACTTTTTATTGAATTAAGTAAGCAAAAAATACTTGTCCAATATTTTTTGGTAATCCTACTGACGGACTAAATAGACTTAATATATTTTTACCTAGGACACATCCCTATTGTGCCCGGCTAATGGCAATAGGCTCGCCACCTATTACATGGGACTTGGATATAACTGGCGAAATGTAGGCTTACCTTCTATGGTGTACCTTTGCCTAACCCTTTGGCGAATACATGCGTGATGTTAATGTTACGTATTAAAATAGTCAGAAAATCGTGAATCTTTGTTTTTGTTTGTCTTTATTAAAGAAACGTAACTAAACTTTTTTTTTAATCAGACAGTTTGTACTAGCCTCCTCATATCAGGAACATGAATTTTGTCATATATATGGTATATTTGGTAACCCAATTAATATGGCGGCAGCAAGCTACAGCATCGGTATGTGTACTTATGGAGAATATAATGTAATTCACTCCATTTTATGAAGGAAAATAGCTAATAGAACACGCGTCCCGTTAATAAATAGGATTCATGGTGATAAAAGGGGAATCCTTGAGTTTATTGAATACAATTGTAGCTACCTCATACGTTTTGATATTACCCTGCATTAAGAGAGCGTTTTCTCTTCATGAAAGTCGGAATAAAGTGAAAAAGAGTGGGATTTTGCTCTCTTGTATCGACACAAATTACAAGAGGAAACTAAGTAGATGTCGTCTAAACCTCAGTGGTAGAAATTTTGTAATGATTGCTTTATTACTGCTGATACGTGTATGACTGTACTAGTCAGTCATTTAGTTGGTGGGTTTAACTGTCCAAGATGGCTGTTTTAGTACACCCTGTTGGTTATTTGCTTGAGGCATTGGTCCGGTCCACAGAATTCAGTTTGGTTACGGCTAGCTGGATGCTGGCTTTCCAATAAAAGGAAAAAATGGGAAGATTCTGGCCACTGGACCCTCCTCATCGCTTCGGTTTCCTCAATACTCAGGGTTGTGACCATCTTCTCGCAGCAAGAGTTTGTTGCGGATTACACAACGCCATTTGTCCAGATCTGCCGCCGTTTGTAGAGCATCGTGGATTGTAGTGTAGAGAGTGAGAGTGTAGAGACTGACCACAGATCCACACGATCTGTTCAGTCCAACGAGTCGGGCTTCCACCAAGTGGTCTTCCATACACTTTGACAGCGACTGCTTTCCAAAATTGTATGTTGGCAGATGGTAGAAAGCCTTTTCTGTGTCTTGAGTTTTTGCAGGATAGGCACGTTGATGTGGTGTGTTGTCCGAGGAACTTCCAGAATCATTCACCAGCATCACCTCTCGAAGGCATTGATCCACTGGACGCACCGGGATTACAATACCATTGACGGGAACTACTAAACTGAGATACAAATAACCGTTTGTTGTCTAACTATATGGAAGTTAAATATGTACACTTAGTGGTCATAAAATGTTACAGTCAGCCTACCCGGGCGAACAACAAATTCTCCAAGGACACAACAACATGAATGCAGCCGCCTTTGAAGACGTACAATCCGTTTAGCGGCTGACAAGATTAGCCTCTCTCATACTCCCCGACTTAGCCGTATTCATACAGAAAACTCGGTTATAACTTTATTCATTTACACCCGGTTCTTATATCGAATGAACCGTTATATATACGCGTCTACGCTTTTTATTACAGATGTAAGTGGGAACTCCGGGAGGGGACGCCCTAGAAGGACATACACTGACCTTATTGGTGATGTTCTTCAGAAAAGACAGGCGCGTAGTACTCGCAACTGGTGTGCGTGTGTGACCAGATGTTTGAGCGTAAACGATGCAAACCGAGTATGTAAGGATTGTAGCAGGTGGCGTTCTGTAGTTTGTGCCTACCCCCATGGGGAAAAGGTATGAGTTTTATGTAAGTATGTATGTACTCGTATCTACGACTTTTATCTAAACTTCACATTGAATGGTTAACGCTACCAAAGTATAAAGCTACAACGCTTCATTTTCTATAAATACTGTATGATCAGATTTTTTTGAGAAGAAAACTATTTTAGTTACACAACAAGTTTTAGTTCACCATCTCATCATCATCATCATCCTCCTGTCCTTATCCTAATTTATTTGGGGTCAGCGCAACATGTTTTCTTCTTCCATACATCTATAATTGCCGTCATCTCAAGAGTCACCACCTCCTTTCTAGCCATATCAACTTTCACACAAACTACTAATTATAATGAAGGTAGTGGTCGCAAGCACTACTGCTTTACCATCTGGAATTTCTCAGAAGCAGCCTGAAGTCTCGATATGAGCCAGGTTGATATAGCCAGCAATAGTCTTTCTTGCTAAAACATAAGTGGCGAAATGTGGATGTACTATAGACGTTCACTCCTGCTTATCCTACGGGGAATATCGGTGTGATGTTATGTGTCAAATAAAACCTGCTGACACGTCTGTCTTTTGGATTATATTAGTAGTTGAGTCAGTGTATCTGGTGACTCATGAGTATGCACCTTTAAGCTTGAATTAACCTTCCTTTCGAAATTCTTAGTATTTTTTTCAAATCGACCGTAGTTTTTCATTTGTTTAGGTAGGTTTAATAGCTTTACATACTATGGTCATAATTTTAAACAACCATTTAGAATCTAAGCGTAGTAAGTAATTCTTTTTAATTATAGAACTATTATGCATTCCAAAGATTTTTCTTCATAGTTATCACGCAATCAGCTTATATATGAGGCTAATTTTAATGTTCTTTAATACTATAATTTACTCGAGTACACTAAGAGAGAAACGTAGCTAAGAATTATTCATTGTTCTAAAATTTTCTACATTTTAATAATATCACGCCTGTTTTCCTCGAAGGGTCGGGCAGAGGTGCACCTATAGGAACAGCCATATTTTGCCAGTTGTGTTGAGGTCCCATATAATAAAGGAAGAGCCTATTGCCACTACTATACTATACTACTATACCAGCCTGTTACTGTCCCTCTGCAGGGCAAAGGCCTCTTCTCATACAGAGAAGGCACTATTATATATTATATTAATTATAAGTCACTTTACACTAACTTTACATTGCCTTAACTTTACATTAACCTGGGCACAAATCCAGATTTCGGGCTCCGGACTGCCAATGAGAAAATTCCTATTGGAAAAACTCGTTAACACTTTGCCCGAGCTCGAACCCAGGTCATCACGCTCTGCAGTCTCGTTTGAGACCACAATTCCAACGAGGCAGTCAGTATTAATTGCTCTAAAATTTTCTGCATTTTAATCATTATCATTAAAATTCAGCCAACGTAAACTAAAACGTGAAATAGTTCGTTCAGTTTTCTTTTGCACGAGTTCCTACAAAGTTTTCAGCAAATGAGACTGTAAATAGTGTTCAGTTTGTGTTAACATGAAGATGTGATGCTTGCATCATAAAATGCAGGGAGGCAAGCCTGGACTGGCGTTATCTTGAAAGTAATTTCAAGATAAAAGGACGTAAAGCCTCCCTCTGAAGCACCTCGGCATTTGACATTGAGCTTTTAAAATTTTGCACACTTCAAAGGTAAATTTTAAAAGCTTTTATGTTGGTGCACAGCGTCATTGTTTACCGGTAAAGACTTGGTGGTGCACTAAAGACTGTGTGTGTAGTAAAGACTGAGTGGTGTAAAACCACTGTATTGTTTTTAAAATGCTATTTATTTTCGGATTACCTACTTTATGTACAGGCGCTCAGAAATGCAATTTTTACTATGTATTCTGCGACTATTCTTAGTTCAATGCGAATTTTCCGTTTTGAATTTGAGCATGAGCTAGTGGGTTTGATTCCGGGGTCGAGCAATGTGTTATTGGGATTTTACGTTAGGAATTTCTCAGTAGCAGCCCGGAGTCTGGATGTGTGCCCGGTTGATAGCAATAGGCTCGCCCCCTATTGTTAATACAATGCAATACATAGACAGATACTTTTTTATATACATTGAAAATACCCAGAACACCCGGAACAAATCTTTATAGATCTTACAAAAATTTGTCCCAAGGCGGGAATCAAACCTGCAACCTCCTGCGTCGCAAGCGGACATTCGCCCGCCGCGCCACAAAGGTCGTCTAGATGATCACCAAGTACAAAACAAAGTGCACAGACTGGACAGGTCCATTCAAAACTGTGTGGTACTATCCTCAAAAGAGCATCTCAGACACTAATCTATATAGTTCTCGTATGATTGATCTCACCAAGATAATGTCTGAACTTTAAGATTGACTGCGAACTCTAAGTTTGTTTCGGTGTTTCTTCTTTGAGTAGTCGATTAGAAAACTCATCTAGTTTTTTTTTGTATTGTTCCACGTGTACAAATGTTTTCTAAATCTTTTTGACAATAAATATTAAAACTATGACATGTCGTAATTGATAACATTTACATTATTTTATCAGCTTTTCTCTACTATGTTGAGGTCGGCTTCCAGTCTATCCGGATGCAGCTGAATACCAGTATTTTACGCTGAGCGACTGGTTATCTGACCTCTAAAACCCTGCGATTACTGGGTAACACGATTCTCCTTGGTAACGACTGTCAAAGATCTACAAATGACAGCCGGGACCAACGGATTAACATCGGAACAACAACAGGTTTTGATTTGTAATGTATGGTCACCCCTCCTTTGACCTAGGCAAGTGATCTTCGTTCGACCCGTACGGCATTTTTAGTTAGCCACGAGCCCCTTAGGCCATTGATGACAATGGTTCATATACAAAAGTAAGATATTTTACCTTATTGGTATTGTTCTTCAAAAAGGTCAGGTGCGTATATCTCGCACCCGGGTCTGTGTATGACCAGATCTATGAACATAAACTAAGCAAAAGGAGTATGTAAGGATCGTAGAAGGTGTCGTTAAGTAGTTTCTGCCTGACCCCATGGAAAAAAGGCGTGAGTTTATGTATGTATGTATAATAATCATCAGTGTAAAGTGAACAAAATATTGAAAGAATGATAGCTATAAAATGAATGTATCGAGGAACAATTCAATTTCATCGGCCATTTGCTTGTGAAGGGTTCGAGTGGCGATTGTCAAAGTTCCAACTGTGTGGGGAAGTGGAACGCATTTGGCAAGTAGACCGCGAAACTCGGACGCGGAATCGAAATTATATCTCGCGTTCGTAGATTATATTGAATTGTAGTAGTTTTGTTGAGAGTTTGGTGACTCTGAGATTACTTGTTTAATATTAAAATGAGCTCAATTAGGGTTTCGTTTTCTTGTCTTAATACAGGGTGGAAGGGGTGTTGACGCACAAACTAATGAAAACATCGTGAGGAAACCTGGACTTAAAATACATATAAGTCTGAAATAACCAATCCACCTGGAGCAGGCATGGTGATTAATCCTCTCACCTTCTCTATGTGAGATTAGGCCTTTGCCCTGTGGTAGACACATGGTCATGACGGCCCAGTGGTTTAGGCCTCGCCTCTTGTGCACAAGGTTGTGGGTTCAAACCTAGGCAAGTACCAATGTGAGTTTTTCTATTCATATGTACTTTCTACGTTTATCTTGGCCGTCACTGACATCGGTGAAGGAAAACATAGTGAGGTAACCTGGACTACTTATATAATTATTATAAGTCTGAAATTGCCAACCCGTGCCTTCTATGTATGAGAAGAGGCCTTTGCTCAGCATTAGGACAGTAATAGGCTGGTACTATACTATACTACTAAACTACCTGTAGCAGAATAGCAAACGGACTGATATTATTATTTTTAGCAAAGTACACTAAACTTAAACCCCAAACAATTTCAATCTTTGAATTACATCCAGTACCATAGTATGTACATAGGTACTATGCACTTTTAGATACAGTATTTATAAGGGGCGAGTTCGTACCGCATCTGGCCTGGCAGCGTGGTTGGCCACCCGCCCAACGATCGCCGACCCAATTACTATGTCGAGTTACGACCCCTGCTTAGTCAGTTGTGGTGTACCTGATTATTTACTGCCGCTGGTACTATTTGTGGAGGGTGAAGTATCAAGATTAGCATAAAATCACGCATGTAATCTACCAAGGGTTAGACAGAGGCGTACCTATACTAAACCCACATTTCGCCAGATATGTTTAAGTTTAAGTGGGCGAGCGAATAGCCATCAACCGGGCACAAATCCAGGCTTCTGGCTGCTACTGAGATATTTCAGATGGAAAAACACAATAAACACTTTGCCTAACCCGGGAATCGAACTGAAAACGAGGACTTGTTCTCGTGTTCAGCAGCTTCCGACCACTAAACCAACGAGGCCTATCAAGATTAGGTATTGCAAATATTTTATTAGTTATTGCAAAAATTGCGTGCAGTAGGTACTGTGCCTATTAATTGGTTGTATGTCATTTGGTTTACCAAAAACTACAGTTAACATAGTGATGTTGCAGCTAAATAATATACTTAAGGCTGCGCTTGTCAACAGGTCGAACTCCACTATCGGCGCGACGTGAAAAGCATCCGATGTCTCCCAAAGTCTTCTGAGTACATGAAAATCACGATGATTTATGCCGGAAAAGGCAATGAACATACCTTTGGGTACTGTAAAACACCATTAAATGTGTTTATTCATATCAAAGTTATTTTAACTCTTGAATAATTTGACTATGCCTGTACCAATTCTTTTTTGAGGTTTCATTCTGTTTCTGTTATTTATTTACGCCGAAAGTTGCGTTAAATTGGTGTTGAAAAACGTATCTTTTGAGGCTCATAACTTTCAAATTACTTTTCATTTTAGTATTCTGTGGGCCTCTTACGAACGCGTGGAGTAAACGTAACGTACAATTTCGAAAGTACATATTAATTTCGCACTTATTATCGATTAATAGTATATAATTATTGTACTTGCTGCATAAATTTGAACCCACATGGAACATAAAGTTGTATGTCCGATTTAAAAATTGTTCGATATTACGATACGTCGTGCTATAGACAATTCGATAGGATTCTTAACGTTATGCTAATGATATTGAAAAGTACCTATTATTATATTTAAATTATACCATCTAGCGCAGCCTTAAATTAGCTATACGAAATCGAAGCTTTAGTCTGATTCCTGCTGAAAAAGAGCACATACCAATTATTATTTCTAAATAATTCGTCAATTAAACTAACAACCAGTATTATTTAAATGTGCAATATGCATACCAGGTGATTAGGAACAAAAGTGGTCCATACATCCGTCCATACCAATATTATAAATGTGAAATAAGTTTGTCTGTCTCGGCTGTGTGTCTCACGGCTAAAATACTGAACCGATTTTTATGAAATTTGGTGCAGATGCACAAGAAAGGTTATAGGCTACTTTTTGATCGACAACTCTGCGGTTCACGGGGTCAAAGTCGCGTCCAAAATCTAGTCATTTTAATAAATTGCAATGTTATTTGTACCTACTATCTTCATCGGGTTATACGAACTTAATTACCACAAACAATTCGAACATCAGAACCAATTTATACAATTCATATTCTACATATAAATTGTCGTAGATATAAAACATCAATTTATTCATATCACGGTTAACAAAACCCCAATCGAGACATAATAGAGTATTGGAATAACATTTGTTTTGGCAGTCGGTCCACAGACAGAATAATTAGCAGCCGATGCTTTCATTGAAGGCTGTCATCATTCTGTGACGTCATACTCACCCCGCTCCCATACATAAAGGTCAAATATCGTAGGTACCTACGTAACAGAAGCGTTTGAGCAAACCAAGTGATGGCAGCTTTTATATATAGAGACATTTTCTTACAAATAAAAAAAAGTTGAGATTTTTTTGCTATCTAGTTGTAGCCAGATATTCCATTAAACTTCAAAACATACACACTTTAACATTAATACTATTAGTATAATGACATTAAAGATAGTTACCGAAATGATCAAAAACTACTTATTTCTGGACACGTGACTCGGTCCCACGCTGGGCGCCATTAATGTTTTTAATTGCTAACTAAATGAAGGTAGAACGACAATTCGATTCCACAGAAAATATATAGAATAGGTAAATTGTTGGGGCAGAGTCAATGTGGCGAGTCGGCGACATCGCGTATCATACGATGAATAACTGCAGGAATCAGCCAAGGTCGGCTAAAATAAGGTTTTATAGCTAAATCTACACGACTATTTTCGGCTTGTATTCAACGGCGGAATGGATTTTGGCGTGTTTCTTAAATACTTTGACTTGTACCATAACTAACACAAGCATACTTGCTTGTGTTAGTTATGGTATGAAGGTTTCTTGTGGCCTTACATGATGGCTGTCTCGAGAAACAAACGAGTGTTTTTTTTTTGTTTTTAACTTAGTTGGTATTTAAATATACTTAATTAGACGAATGAAAATCTAAAATCTCTAGTTTTTATACAGCTATAACTGAATTTAACGAGTTTTCCAACCGAATTACATTCAGATCTAAATTATGTTCCTACATACCATGAAAAATAAAAACCATCCAACAAGAACACATTTTTATTACAGCATATTATCCCACTAGTAAGTGACACTAATATATTATGTCGGCTAGCCTAAATCTAATTATCTGTTGGTGCTGTAGTCATTAATCAAAGTGAGCCAGTCAAGAGCCCATTCACAAGTGCTCGGTTAGAGCAGGCGGTGTTGGCACTACTCCCAGACTCGATGTCTACCCTCCAACTTTCCTCATTTGCACTACAGATATAGCATCGAATATATCACAGATACTGGGATTTTGGCATGAACTACGTAAAGTAGTACGCCGTTTTGAATTTGAAGTAGTTGAATATTGAAAGATGACAAACAAATGATAGAATGAGGTTAAGAAATCTTTTGAATCCAACTATTTATTAGGTAATAGGTAACTTTTAGTACTTAATTTTACGTTTGTTTCTTAAAAAATGGCTAAGCTCCATCTAATTCTCTTTCTTGTACCTTCATAAAAACATTTTTTTTATATTTAATCATTCAAGGGCATTTTTACAACTCCTTCCTTGGCTAACTTTAATTACATTAATAAGATCATGATAATTTGTGCAAAGTCTAATGGTTCTAGAACCAGTGCTTCTGTCTGTCAGTAAATTAATAAATTGAAAAAGAAATCAGTGGATTCACTAAGAAGATGGCGCCCAACAGAATCGCAGCCATAACCAAAACTTAGCAAGTCTAGTGCGACGAATAAAATATTGGAATAACAAGTAATTTCAACTGGCACTTATGTGATTCTAGTTATCTTATACACGTGTATGAAAAAACAAATGAAAACAGAGTAGTGTCTGCCATGTCCATTCTTTGTCTTATAAAGATCAAAGTTTATAAATTACCAATAGTTGTCATACAGATGATTGTTGATGCTAAAAGTGTTATTACCTAATTAAAAAAAAATGAACTAATTACAAAGTAGTATTTTGAAAGAAGTAAACGCGGGGCTCATTTATTTCTCGAAGTTTACATTACATGTGTATCTACCTAATTAAAATATACAGCTAACTATTATGTGTTTGCAAGTAAAAAAGACAAGAAAATAATCATAAGGCGTCAAAAAATTCATCCGCATCGCTGTCAATGGGGAAAGTACGCAAAAGTATAGATTAAGTATATTTTAAATGGCGATGCAGATTGTTTAGCCAAAAAGGCCAGCCTTCTGGTCATGTGAATAGTCGAACAACCGCTTGGTGATGCCCCGAAAAACTAGATAAGCACCCCCAAGACCCCATGTTCTGTTGCGCATTGGGTGAATTATGAGAGAATACCTTTAGAATTTGTTATGGTGCAAGCAGTGGAAATAATTATTTTGTAAGTTTGCTACAATATCGCATTAGGTTTAGCCTGAAATTATATTTGTATTTTTGGTGTAAATAAATAAATATATAAAAATAAATAGAAATAAACTAATACTTTTGACTAATAATTTTGACGACCGATGTGGCGCGGCGGGCGAAGGTCCGCCTGCGACGCAAGAGGTTGCGGGTTCGATTCCCGCCTTGGGACAAATGTTTGTACGATCTACAAATATTTGTTCCGGGTGTTCTGGGTATTTCCTATGTATAATAAAAAATATCTATCTATGTAATGTATAGTATTAAGTATATCAGTCATCTAGTACCCATAACACAAGCTCTGCTAAGCTTGGGGCTAGATGATGCTGTGTGGATTGTCCAGCAATATTTATTATTATTTATTATTTATTAAATACATGTTTTAGAAAGATGTCACTTTAATCGGGTTACTAAGAAAAGGTACGAATGTACTGGGATGAATTACCCGAACAGATAGATAAATAAAAACTCTTATAGAATATTGATATTTCTATGGGCATACTCGTTCTTAAATTTTTGGATGTAACTTTCACGCATTTTGAGCTCATATCAATTATGATCGAATCGGTGCAATAAAATCTATAGTACTGATAAAATGTTGTATAACCTCTATCTATGTGGGTCGATGGGAAAAGATAACGGGTAGGTCAGTATAAATTATAGTAATACAGTAATGATTTTGTAATTTCCCGTAATAATGTCACAAATGCTTTTTAATATTGACTTAAGGAAGTTTATAAAAGTTATAGCTTCTCTAATGCCGAAAAATCAATAATTTGATGAAAAAAAAAAGTATCCAAGAGCAGGTCGGACTAACCCAATTGGTACTCTTACCAAAATACACTGATCAGTCTATAGAACAGTTGCTGGTCTGTTGTAGTTACTGTATTGTATGTGATTAATAAACTAGGGGTAAAGGGGCTATATTGCGAGATTTATAGAGCTATATTTTCAAGATTTCTAAAACAAATTACTTTAAATTTACAGCTATTTGTTGATGCATTTGTTTATACATGTATCAAGTTTGTTGTCTGTTACTTGTTTTTTTTTGTTAACATTCTCACCCCCTATTACATGGGACTTCAAAAACATAATTGGTGACATGTGGGTGTACTGTAGGTATATCACTGCCCAACCCTTCCGGGAATACAGGTGTGATGTTATGTTAATTTTGTTTAGTAGGTTTTTTTAAAGTTAATTTAATATTATTGTTTGCCTCGTTTCTATAACTTTTGTAAACTTAATTTCGGAGTGAGAACGTATTAGAATATATTACGACGGGACAGACATATCCTTGCAGAGAAAAGTCTTTAAATAAATAAAAAGAGAAAAAATCATTACAGCTAATACGATACGGCATGTATTAAGGCCTAACATCATGCCAAAATTAAAATAAATAAATAAATAAATAATGCTGGACATTCCACACAGCATCATCTAGCCCCAAGCTAAGCAGAGCTTGTGTTATGGGTACTAGATGACTGATATACTTAATACAATACATAACATAGATAGATATTTTTTATTATACATAGCAAATACCCAGAACACCCGAAACAAATATTTGTAGATCGTACAAACATTTGTCCCAAGGCGGGAATCGAACCCGCAACCTCCTGCGTCGCAGGCGGGCCTTCACACGCTGCGCCACATAGGTCGTCAAACTAAAAAAATAATAATTATAAATCCTATGTTGTATACATCTCGAGAAAGCCCTGTATAACTTAAACTGAAAGTAAAGCTTTAGACACAAAAAGAGATCATCATCTGCCTAGCCTTTTCCCAAATATGTTGGGGTCGGCTTCCAGTCTAACCGTATGCAGCTGAATACTAGTATTTTACATGGAGGGACTGCCTATCTGACCTCCACAACCCAGTTACTGGGCAACACGATACCCCTTGGTAAAACTGGTTGTCAGACTTTCGGGCTTCGGACTACCCGTAACGACTGTCAAAAAAAGATCTTAACATTTTTCTTTTTAAGGTCTTGACCCCCTGAAAATCATATTAAAAGTTAATTTACCGTCAATTAAGAATAGTTTTTAAATAGTAGATGGTTTAGGTACTACTGTGAGTCTTAAAAATCTTAGGACACTTGTTTTGAATCGCTTCGTAAGTATTTAGTTCGTAAGTGTTAAACTTACCGATGTATCTAAAAGTGGAGCTATCTCTGACCTACATACAGGTACTATAATACCGTGTGTATAGTAAAAAGATAAAACCTTTATGAAGATAAAAATAATCGCGTATAAATAGCCTCTTTGTCATCTTTGAACAAAAATAGATTCTGAAGACTGATACAACACACATACAATTTAACATCTATTAATAGATAAAGGACATTCGTCTTTCTGATATTTATGGGAGGTACTTGGTCTATGATACGGTATTTTCAATGCTATCAGTATTTTAATTTGAGAATAATATGTAAGAAATATGTAGTGTTATGAAAACAAGGTGGCATCCAAAGTTTTAAATTTCTATGTCCTCCAAAGTTTCATCTTTAGATTTTGACATGTGACGTCACAAAGCTCTCTCCTAGGATAGGACTCCCTTGCCCTTTGCCACAAAATATCACATTTCGTTCCCGCCAAAAAAAAAATCCGCTTACCTGCGCTCTTTTTAACCGATACAGTTCCTACTACATTTTAAGACGGGATTTATTTAACTAATTTTATTTAATCCAGTTTGCTTTGTGTACAGCTTGCTTTATAAATAGATACGTGTTCATTATTAGAACTAAGTATAACGTCTAACTATGCTTGTCGAAACAATATCTACGTACCGATGTTTTACGTTTGGTTGACTCTTCACGTGACCAGAGGGCTGGCCTTTTTTGGGTCAAAGAATCAGCATTGCCATTCAACGTGGCAATGCCGCTAGCCTTTTGGGTACTTTTCCCGTTGACAGTGATGCGGGTGAATTTTTCGATGCCCTGTGATTGTTTTGTTTTTTTTCAGGTGTGTAATACTTTTTTTAAGTGGAGTTCTTAAGGTTATAAAAAAACTTATTATATCGTGCCGATGGCCCAGTGGTTTAGGCCTGGCTTAGGCTTAGTGCACGAGGTTATGGGTTAAAATCTGCCAAGTACCAATGTGACTTTTTCAATTCATATGTACTTTCTAAGTTTATCTTGGACATTACTGGCATCGGTGAAGTAAAAGATAGTGAGGAAACCCGGACTTCTAATGAATATAAGGTATGAAATCGCCAACCCATCTTGAGCAAGCTTGGTGATTAATGATTGTACCTTCTCCGTATGAGAAGAGGCCTTTGTCCCGCAGTGGGACATTTATAGGCTGGTATTATTATTATTTATTATTTTATATCATACCGACACACTTGATATACACACATAGTTTGACGGCTTTTAGTATTTCGATGTATCAATACTTAAATAACGAGTTTCAAAAACGTATCTAAAACGATATTTTTCTGCCAGGTGTAAAAATATCGTTTAAGTGTAAAAGTATCGTATAAGTGATAAGAAATTTTACATTCAAAACGGCATGGTTGGCGCAGTGGTTTATCCATCGGCTGCTGTGCCGCGGGTCGCGGGTTCGATCCCCGCACATAACAAATATTTGTATAGCTTACAGGTAGTTGTTACGGCTCTTGCTGTTGGTGTATGTAGGTTTTAAATGTTTGTCAACGCAGCCACGACACAGGAGGAGTTCCTAGTGTGGTACAACGTTTAAAAAAAAAACAAAAAACACATACCTTTATCATATTCTGTAGACAGGTTGCAAGTTGTTTGAGACTCCAGTCATAGCTGGCTGCGCGTGTGTTGATAGTCCCCAGTCATTTCGAATACCAGCTCGCGATTATTTAGTACAAATCTTTTACACTTTACTTTGACTAATAAAAAACGGGCCTCTGTTAGATTTACATTGTTTAGTAAGTTTGAAATAATTAATGGTTTTAATGTCACTTGGATTATTCACTAAAGAAATGGGGTCACGATATTAGGAAGTTTGTAGGAGTTATTTTACATGTCTGCTTGCAGTTGTGAATACCTGTAACAAACGAAACATAAATCTTAGATTGTTATTTTGACAACAATAGTTTGTATCTGTTTCTGTTTTTGTGGAGCTCGTCGCTATTTAAAAATAGTCGCACGATTGGATCGAAGGTTAAGCTACGCTTGCCGAGGTCAGTTTGTGGATGGGTTACCGTTCATTACATATCGAGACTCGTCCATGCGCTGGAAAGCATATTAAGCCTTTTGTTCAAGATGTCATTTGTAGATATTTGACAGTCGTTAGGCAAGGGTAGTCAGAAGCTGAGAGTGTGAAAATAATTTTTCAATGATCTCAAAAGTATCATTACAGGTTTAATGACCTAATGCGATAAAATATTTAATTTATTTACAGCGAAAAATTATCTCTACAAAATTATCTCTAATTATATATTTGGAACCTTTTTAAAGAAACAACATGACGCTTGTTTTCACCAGAGGGTTGGGTACCTATAGTACACCCACGGTTATGTTTAAATCCCATGTAATACAAAGGTTAATTACACAAATCTAGTATCTTGACTGCTATTGAGAAATTACATTAGGATAAACCCAATAAAACTTTGCCCGAAATCTAACCCAGGACCTTATGCTCAGCAGTAGTGCATGCGACCAGCAGTCGTAAATAATCCCTTTAAAAATAAACTTCAACTGTAAAAGCGAACCATTCAGTAAAAGCGGTACCAGTCTCAAAAAAAAAGAAAACAGATGGTCACCACACCACACTAAATATGTAACACAAGATTATACCATTTTTTTGTTTCTAAAGTTATGTTACAAACTGTTATTTACATAATTAGTAAAATAATTTAACAATTAATTTAATTTAAATAAATAAGAATACTAAAATTATTATTTTTAAGATTAATTAAATCATTCATTTATTTATTTTTTTTAACAATTTTTAATAAAATAAGCATAAAATGTACAATAATGTGAACCTTATTATTTTTAGTTAAAAATTGTTCTTACATTTTGTATTATTAGGTTAAACCATAAAACAATTAATTGTAGTAATACCAATTAATTAATTAATAGACGAAGAATTTAGCAACAACTGTGTCTCTAATTGAGTAACTAAACTCTGAGAGTTTAGTTCAGTGGTTGAAAGAGCGACGACTATACGTGGTTAAAGCCGTCGGTTTCGAATTTAAAACTCCAGTGTTCTTCTAATAGGAACTTCTAAGTAGCAACCGGATATCTGGACTGTAGCCTGGCAATAAACCTTTACCTCTGTCTGCCACTTTAGGGAATACGCGATGTTATAAAAGTCTAGAAACCTGTGAGTAGGTGTCTTTATAATAATAATTCTAAAAATCTACGGTACTCAAAGGGCACAGGTCAGATTAGACACTTTTCATGGAAGCTTGCGGTAACAGGGCTTAGAATGGGTAACATCGAACGAGTCGTCTTTAAGACTTCGACTGAAACGCAAGGCAGTCATCATCTGCTTAGCCTTTGCCTAACTATGTTGGGGTTTACTTACGGATGCAGCTGAATATCAGTTTTTTACATAAAATAAATAAAATAAATAATGCTGGACAATCCACACAGCATCATCTAGCCCCAAGCTAAGCAGAGCTTGTGTTATGGGTACTAGATGACTGATATACTAAATATAATACATTACATAGATAGATATTTTTTTTACTATACATAGGAAAATACCCAGAACACCCAGAACAAATATTTGTAGATCGTACAAACATTTGTCCCAGGGCGGGAATCGAACCCGCAACCTCTTGCGTCGCAGGCGGACCGGTCGTCAAGCGGATATTTATCTGGCCTCCTCAACCCAGTTACTAGGTAACACGATACCCGTAATGACTGTCAAAGATCCGCGAATGACAGCCGGTACCAAAGGATTATTGTGCTCTAAGACTCACGGAGGGGTCTCAATATATAATGGACTGCACCCATCCACATACCATCTCCGGTAGCCATAGCTTAACCGTAATCAACCCTTGTGGCTGTTCTTATTTAGCCACGAGCAGAGAGAGAGATAGAGAAGTAACGCAATAGTAATAATAATTATCTTTTTTAGCCCTTTTTTGCAGTTCAGCCATGATAAGTGTGTACTGTACAACATGAGAGACCAGTCTGTGAGGATAAATAATAAATAAAATAAATAAGTAGGTTTAAGTATGAATGTATGTATGTCTATGATAGAAAAGATGGAACAAAAAACAATTGAAGAATGAGGGGAATATGTATCTATCACCATAAAAAATTACTTATCTACTGCATTGTTTAGTTTTTAATACTTCGTACCTGTTTTGTTTTGTTTTTATATTAGGTACATCGTCATTGTGTTTAATGTATACAAAGAAACTATTTTAAAAGAGTAAGTTGGGAGTTTCTTGCCAATTATTCTCCATACGAATACTTTCGAGGTTATAATACAAAAACTCGGACTCAAAAAACGGACTCGCGCTCTAAGGGTTCCGTACCCGGCAAAAACACGTTTGTTGTATGGGAGCGCCCTGTAATATATATTTTATTTTGTTTTTTAGTATTTGTTGTTATAGCGGCAACAAAAATACATCATCAGTGAAAATTTCAACTGTCTAACTATCACGATTCATGAAATTCAGCCTGGTGACAGACGGACGGACAGCAGAGTCGGGACCCTATTACTAATAATAGGGTCCCGACTCTAGGGACTTTTTAGATATAGGGTCTTTTTAGGGTTCCGTACCCAAAGGGTAAAACCCTTTGGGTACGGAACCCTAAAAATAGTTAAAGTTAGTTAGTTGTATCCTAACTATTGTGTGTACCGATCTGGGGGAAGCGACCCTAGCCTCGTTGCGATAACATCATATTAACTGGTGCATATATTTCTTTTTAATTTTTATATGCTTATCTTCCTTTTGATGAGCAGACTTATATACTACATGAAAAAGAAGACAAATAAATATGCTGAGAAAAATCTTATCAACGACGGTGTAACCGTTGTAATCGTTCTGTGACGAATCAGGAAAAAATATAAAAATATCATCAAGTCCAGTTACCCACATTCGTTTAAAGTCAAAACAATGGTTTAATAAACGAAGGTTAGAAAATTATAGAAATTACTATAACCCTATAACCTAAATGCATAATTCGACATTGCCATACTATTACATGTATTTTCGCACAAGGTTGCAATATCGATTGTAGAATAGGTTGTTAGTTACTTCCAAGCTTTAATAATAACCCCCAACGCGACACCTTCAAAATAACTAAATCGCAACGTACAAACGAACTCGCGAACCCACGGCCAAAAATAGCTCTCATTCAACAATCAATACCTAAAAATATCCATAATAAAATAGCATCACTGTTGTTCTAAAGACGAATGTTCCACACGGAGACGCTAAGATTAATTCTCGTTTCTTATCCACCAAGATATCGACGTAAATATTGTATCCTATATACTTGCTCGGTCAGATCTAAAAATAATAGTTGACAAGGAGCGGGCCCGAGCTGTTATTGGATAGATAGTGGTGTGGAACGTTATCAAACAGACATTAGCCGCGATCCTCCCACGTCATCGTCATTCATCCGCTTCGATCGCACGCACACACGCTCGCCCACGCGGCCACCACACCCGCGCACCGCTGGCCTCCACTCACCACCGCTTGCTCGCATCACCAGCCCGCTCCTCACTCACCATACATCACCACCAAACCTGAGCACGACGGCGCCCGACACTCTCACACAGCCGTCCACCATCTTAAATTCATTCACAAAAATCGCTATGCCACAGTGCCTATTTGTTTACCGTTTTACGCCTCTCTGAGCACATTGAAACACTTAAATTGAACACAACTACCTTCTGCGGGCGAGGATGTTCCGGTTCACACTCGTTTTCTTGTTGTGAATGCGTTTTTAGCTTGTTTTTTGTTGGCAGTACGGCCGTATGGTTGTACACGGGGACATTACGTCGGTACGTCGCGGCGGACTGTGTGCAACTAAAGAATGGTGGCAGGACTGCGGACGGCCGCGGGACGCGCCTGCGCGCTACTACCCGCCAAAATACACCTACGCGCATGTATGGGTTATATAGGCTATGGTTCTCTTTCAAAACTTGCACAGATAACATTAAATCATTTACAGTCACATAAATACAATTATATCTTCCATTTTAATGAACTTAATTAAATAATCGAACAAGCCTCAATTATTATCTAATAATAACATGATAAACCTTGCTACGCGAAAAGAAATACTGGTCGCGTGGTTTCGTAGCATCTTCGCGCTACGATCGGCTACGGCGCGGCGGCGTAGAGCTAGCTACGTGTGTTTGGTGAATTAATTTTCTTTTTTTTTGCAAACTGTTTTAAATTAATTCTTTGCACTACTTATTTGATACCGTGCAATTAATAACAATGAATGAACTACACACATTTAAATTTAATAACATAGTCTGAGTTCCTTTAATAACATTTAAACTTATTTAAATTTGTAGATGTACAAATAAATGATAAACAAATACGAAATCATTATCTACATACGATAGAGTCAGGAGAGTTCTATAATGTACTGTTTGCTTTATTTGCAGATATTTGGACTATTAACATTAAATATTATAATGATATCTATGACCTTCTCAAATGTATTTACAATTAAAATACAGTATAAACCTGTTTCAACTCGCCGATCTCATTGTTTTGTACTCAAAACAAAGCGATGTTTTCCTTTCTATTTTTAGATCTGTCACGGTTCGCAGGTACTCTCTCTAGTTGGGAATTCTTGCGTGAATATTGGAATTTAATCATGACGTTGTTAGTTAGTGATGTCTGTTATTAACTTCATGATACTGAAAGCAAAACATTGTGAAGTATGAAACCGCGTAGTGTAAGAAAATACGTCTCTTCTCTGTATAAGAAGTATTATAATTACAGTGGAATAGTTACTGGCCTGTTATTGCGGGACGTGCTAAACTCATCTATAGACAAGGATGGAGTAAAATGAAAAATGGCATTTTCCATGACAAAATACATAGATAAAGCCGGCAAAAAAAATACATTTAACCTAATCACCGGTCGAACCTTTATATTATTTTGGTTGGTAATTTAATTGTCTGGTGTTTTATTTTAGCTTTTGTTAACAAACCTTAATGCCGGTTCGGTGTTCCGACCTTTACGGCATTTATAAAAAGGTCACCCTTCAGAATGTCCATCCAGGTATATTAGGAGACAGTTTTAATGTCATTGGAGAGCCAAGAGCAGAGATAGAAATAGTTATAAGAGATAGAAAAAGAGCGAAGATAAAAAAACCTCGTTGGTCTAGTGTTCGCAAGCAATGAGGTCCCGGGCGCGAATCTCTGGTCAGCCAAAGTGTTATTAGGATTCCTATTTAGAATATCTCAGTAGCAGCTTGGAGTTTGGCTGACGGCAACAGGCTTGCCCCCTATTATATGTGACTATAGCACTACTGGATAAATGCCGTTGGACTGTTGGGTACACCTCTGGCATACCCTTTGAGCATTACAGGCGTGTTGTTATATTATGTAAAGAAAATAGAATGAATTTGTGTGTATATACACAGATTATTATGAGACGTTTTTACAAGTTTCCAGAAATGGTATGAAATTATTTATTTGGGTACAAATAAACGTAATAACAATCCCAATAAAAGTATACACATATATGTATGTAGTAGATAGAAAAGAGCATTCTACATAGATTTTAAAACAACAAAGAGTTCGAATACCTAACATACCTTGTTGACATTTCTCAAAATAAAACGATATTTACAGTGAATACGGCAACAAAAATGATCTTTATAAATCTTTAATGAGCTTGAGCGTCGTCAATATAACGACTTAAGTAGTGATAGGTACGTCAAAGCCTTTGTGAAGTCAGTCTTACAATGTCGTCAGAATGCATGGCACCCACACGTCTCGGCATACTCAATGAAATGACGGTGCTCCTTGCATACCCTCATGTCTGGCCGTATTGACGAAATGTTCACTTCCTAAGGAACGATGAGAGTCGAAGCGTGTGTAAAAAGGAATCTTGATGTGATGAAAAAGGGGAATGCGAGTTTCAAGGCGTTCGTCTGCCTGTGGTATCGTGGCTCTTAAATAGGTGATGGGTGTTTTAGTCTGTTGTTGAAGTTATTTCAAGATTGTCAACTCATAACGTGTTTGTTTTAGCAAAAATAGCTTTAGAATTACTCAATGGTCGAAACTCAGACCATTGAGTAATTTTACATCAAAACATACATACATAAACTCACGCCTTTTTTGAACGACAGAACGCCACACGCTACGATCCATACATACTCCTCACGCTTTGCTCACGTTCATACCTACGGTTATGGTCATAAACGCACAGTACATTAAAAACATCATAACATTCTCTTGATCCCAATTGCACAATATAAATAACTGCACAATCCCACTACACGAGTCAAATGAAGATCACCAGGTTACAAGTCCTGCCTCAGATCAATACCAACATCCATTCAGCTTCATCCGCAGGATCTCAGACAAACGTTACAATGACGCACGAAGATTATGGCGGTCTGGCCAGGACGAGACACTCAGGCGCCGGTGTGGCTAGACCGAGGTCAGACTGGCCTGTTCCAGCCAAAAAATAAATAGTTCTAACATTAATTTATCTTCTCTTTCAATATCAGTATTGCGCAATTTGTTGCCGTTGCCAAAAGTATACTATATGTAGGTTTTATGGGAATGTTATTTAAGTTGTCTAGGTTATGTAATAATCTTGAAATGGGATTACTAGGGATTGGTGCAATGTATTCGTCTGTGTTTGTACACTGCTTTGTATGGACCACAACCGTGAAAGGAGTTTAAAAATTGACATAGGTAATCATCACCCTTGGCAAATGGTTGGTTGATATAAACGTCCGTATATCAAGTAGGATTAAGTACAGTTTCCAACAATATTTTAGAAAAGATGAAATGCTGCAATGGATGATACTTTGGTAAACAAAAAATAATTTCGAACTTCATTTGCAAGATTACTGAGATACCTATTTAGTGTCGCAATGAATATCAAGACCAAAATGTGCATCAAATCTTAGGATGTTCACGTATTATCCACATAATGTCATCAACGGCTTGGTATTTATTATAACACCCTTCTAAACTATACACTAAATAACCCTTTATTGTATATTTAAAAAAGAAAACTAATACATTCGTTTGCAAAGTCTTGTCAGACTTGTTCAAAGTCTATAAATATAACATTGATATTTCACAAAACTAATCTATTGTTGCATTACAGAAGTTTGTCATGGCACAATGACGTCACGGCTGAAATGTCTCACAGTTATTAGACTCAGCGAAAGTCTTCGTATTGTCTATAAATAACCCTGTTAATAAAGTTAACACATGGATCCATGGATACTTTTATGAGATTATAATGTGCTATTTCTATGTGACATTTTCGTCCGGACAAAGTTATTTACCAACAAAACAAAACTCTAAAATATACCAATATCGTAAATATCTGTCGCACTACCCCGCTACAGCGGCTGGCTACGCACGATCCGCCTACGGTTTTGAGTTTCAAAGCATTCATACATGCGAGAACGAGACCGCAATCACCCAACTCATACTGTGCAGCCCAAGGGAGAAGGAGACGGAAATAGTTATCGATCGGCTTGCGTCACAGAGAAAGCGTGGGCGCGATGACGTCACGCCGCACCCGCCAATCACCACTTAAGGAAAAGGCGCCACGACTTAGCAAAGTGTTGGAATATATTCATGAAGACTTTTTCCTTAGTCTTATATCATTTTTGCAAGTCGTCAATGAAGTTCAAATCTTTTCAAATATGATAATAATATTGCCCATTATTTGTAAAACTATTCCTAAATAAGACGTAGCTTTTGAATAATGGCCTTAGATATTACAAATGCTCTATCCATAGAAACCTTAATGATAACAGTCTGCCAGATATTGTCTGATTACAAATAAATGTATGTATAATAGAAAAGTATGTAATCTATAATAATTAAAAAAAAGTAGTAAATTATTACGTAGAAAAGTGTATTCAACCGGTACAATCTAAGTTAAATAAATACCCCATATTTTAGTGCGAATAGGCTCGCTGTTTGTAGAAACATAATTAGCAGACTGTCGCTACTCAAAAAGAATAAACCTACGAATTTTTGTAGTCGCTACGGCTGGGCTACGAAGCGCTACGTGTAATCTTGTATTTTCGTAGCGTTTTCTTTTCTACTACGAGCGCTAAGGGAGTCATATGATCCATCATCTGACATCTAGTAGTATTTTTTGTAAGCTTTTTGACACTTGGCTATCTAATGTTATATTTTGACAACAGATGGCGCCACTACCGTTATGAAGACACGGCATCTAGTGGTACGTACCGAAACTAAAAGATTAACCACATGATCTTAAGTAGTACATAAAATATGCCATAGATGGCAGTTAAAACAAAATATGTAGACTTTTAGTTTTTAAAATTGAAGTTATTTATGGTACTTACCTAGACTTCAATTCTCAAATATTTTAATCTGATTTAATTTGTGTGAAAATTATTAGGTATTGCGTTATTTTCTAATTTGGAGCGGATAGTAAATCATTATATGGGTGGAATGGAGTTGGAAAATCCTTTAAAATGGACATAAAGTACAGGCTTGATCACAGTCCTTACAGACTAACTTGATGTCTGTATTCATATAGGAGATAATGCTGGATAATCCACACAGCATCATCTAGCCCCAAGCTAAGCAGATCTTGTGTTATGGGTACTAGATGACTGATATACTTAAAACAATACATTACATGGATAGATATTTTTTATTATACATAGCAAATACCCAGAACACCCGGAACAAATCCTTGTAGATCGTACAAAGATTTGTCCCAGGGCGGGAATCGAACCCGCAACCTCCTGCGTCGCAGGCGGACCTTCGCCCGCTGCGCCACATAGGTCGTCGATAAGCAGCAAACTACTAATTTCTCCGGAAATAAGGTATGCACTAAAACACTTCTGTCAACCCCGCTCGGACTACAGGCGTGATAATAAGTCGTGTTTATTGCGTAGACAGCATACATTATGGGTTAACAACAGCCAATTCCAATTAAATAGGGACCAAATTACTCGAAAGAAACAAGTACCTATATGCTTCTTCGCTCTTCACTTGTTTGACTTGGCATCGAATCGTTTTCATATTTGAATATTGTGACGAGCCATGTGGAGTTCAATGTTCTTGACACTGGTATTTATTACTCAGCCATTTTATACCTGTTGACGGCTGAATGTCAATATTTCTGGTTAGTGATTTATTTGCGGTGGTTTTTAAATTACTTTGGTTACATATTGATTTCTCTCTGCTTGTTCGCTTATAAATTTTATTATTTCGTAAAAAAACCATAATAGGGATCTGTATTTTTTATTTTTATGCAACAAAATTGCCGGATAAGTGCGAGTACCTACAAGTCGCACCTTGAGGGTTCCGTCTTAAAGCTGTGCCTGGCTGTTTATGGCTTCACGCACAGTCCATGAATTTTCAATTCCGAATTGATGGACAAGCTAAACTTTACAGTTTTTTTTTGTATGAACACCTTTGAATATAATTAAGGCAATAAAAGGTATGTGATATAATTTGATATTTTACTTAGTTGCAAATGATACCTTGCTTCGTGCCCAGTTCCCATAGCTTTAAAATGTGAGAATAACATCGTAATATATTTACTGTAGGTACCATTTGATTACGTTGTTAGAAGCTTGAGATTTCTACTCGTCCAAGGGACCGCAAACCTTAGTAACTTCTTAAATTAATTTTACTAGATGACGTCTATCCGACTTGACAGACGGATAGACGAGCAGCAAAGAAGGTAATCTAACGGTTCCGTCTTTTCCAAATAAAACCGCTGTAAAATTCAGTTTAATGACATAATCTTAACCGTATTTTGACACATGGTGTGAGATTTCTTTGATAGTTTTTCAACTTTATTTCAATAGCAATAAGGTTTATGTTCTATTGGGAAAATCTGACATATTGGGGTAGCTTGATGTGCTGGCCTCTAGTACTTCTTTATTGTTGACCTTATATCTGTTGGAGGCATTTAGAAATTGATACGTTTTAGCCTCTCCTCTTTCATTTTTAAAAACTTTATAGTCACGCTAGTAAGCTAAAATTGAAATCCATCATTCGTTTTCTATTCGATTAAATACGCCCCACACAAAGCACTGATTTGACATGGTATTTTCAGCACTCTTTAATACCGTAGACCGTGCAAAAGTATAAGTACCTATCTACTTGATAACTATCCTGTAACTAACCCACGGCAGGGCAAATACCTCTTCACAGAAGGAACGTGGTTATTAGAAACACATCTATTGGTAGTAATGATTGTAAAATACCCATTGTAATGGTCAATAATCTATGCTCTGATATCCGTTTATTTCGTGCCCGCACACAGCACACCAAACCAGCAATTTGATAAATTATGTTTCTGGACCGAAAACTATGATTAGAATGCAATAAAACATTTTTTTTATACTTATAGAACTTCCTTCCATAACGGTGAAATATTGTTCGCAATTAACCATGGTTCTTACGTACTTATCTCTTACCTAGAAGTTTGTATATTGTAAGTAATTAGGTATTTGTACAGGGTTATTCTTAAACCGCTAATAAACTTTGAAGGGGTGAAAGTACTGAAGTGTAATCATTAGCAGAAAATATCTGCTGTTTCATACAAAATGCTGTTTCACCCAATGAAATGTATGAAACTGACGATATTTTTTATTTCAGGGTTGGCCTCATAGTAAAAATTGTTAATGATCATGAGGAATTTCACCCCCAGAAAGGTCATTAGTGTTTTGATAAATAACCCTATATTAGGTAGGCAAGTGAAATCATACTAAGCCAGCCAGGCATTCCGCTTTGTGTACATAATTAGGTAATGATACACGTCAATGAATTATTGTGTTACAAAATGATTCTCCGAATAGAAAATGATCACAACGTACTGTTAATTCAATTAACGTTTTAGAGTATTTACGGCGATTTCGGATAGCTAAGCACATCTAGTCATGCTATGTAGGTGTTGTACCATTCATTACCTTTTGTAATTAGGCTGCAGACTACTCAATCGTTTTATCTTTCTGTGTGTGGAAAGAAAAGAAAAAAGAAAGAAAAAACACATTTATTTGGCACAGGTTTAGGCACAAAAATTATTTATGTAAACAAATAAAAACTAAATAAAGGAAAAAGCAAAAATTAAACATGTGTAAGTTAAATTGTCAAACGTAGTGTAGGACGCCCTCTGACCAGGTGGGATGACGATCTGCGAAAGACTGCAGGCAGATGCTGGATGCGGCAAGCTGAAGACAGGGCGCTATGGCGCTCATTAGGAGAGGGCTATGTCCAGCAGTGGACTAATATAGCCTGATGATGTGATGTGATGTGAAGTAGAATTATCTTCAGAAATGTGCAACTAGTTTTTATAGCTACCTAGGAAAGTGTTGTTTTTGAATTGTTAATGAGAAAGGAGAAAGGGGCGCGGAGACGTCGCAGGCCACGTATTTGCTACCGGGCCCGAAAATCCCAAAACCTGATAGGTTCAAACCTATATCATGTTTACAAATTAACTTATGTTACCTTTGCTTAGAATTAAATCTTTTCCTAAAAAGAACATTGTAATAAGCATACCTATAATTATGTACCAATTATTCAGTTTAGGTAATAAATAGGTGGTTCGGGTTTAAAAAAAATATAATTATTACCCTCTTGTACTTAATTATTAATAATGTTAATTTAATAAACGGCCTCTAGATTATCTACTAATTAATGAGTAACCTCATTAAGTACTGAAATAAGTATGTACAAAAAGTTACATACATCTTCCTGAAAGATCTTCGTATTTGATTCATGATATGTCTTGTTATACAGATGTCTGTGCCAAAAATGGCAGAAACATGTTTTCTACTTTTTAAGTTTCCCTTTTTTTCGAGATAGGTTTGCTCTTGACTTTAGTCTAGGTCAGAGGTGACAGAGACAAAGTTTGAAGAGAGTTCACTCTAACTTTGAAGAGAATCGGGTTAGTTTCACTCTTTTGCTGTGCATATTATGAAGGATGTTTGGAAGCGCTTGGTGCGAATTGCTGGAATGGTTTGCACTTGCAATGCGTCTAGATGTCCGATGATAGAAGGGCGCCGGTGGTGTGAGGTCGTGGAGTTCTTGAACACACTCACCGTTGTATCTTAGACATTATCACATATACATATGTTGAAAAACATCATGAGGAATCCTGAACTAATACTTATAAAATAACGCTTTAGATTTTGATTGTTTGAAAGCGCTAATCTTTAGAACTACAAGTGGCACACTACACATCTTGTTGGATTTGATAGCCCAATTTTTGACGAAGTTATACTTAAGGCTAATATCACGTTACGACCCTAAGAAGAAGGTGAAACCAGGGGCCATAGCTAGTAAGTAAACTGTACAAAGTTGTAATCGCCCACCCTCGTTGAGCGAGTGTGGTGATCAATGCTCGAGAATTCTCTGTTTAAGCAGAGTTCTTTGCTGTGGTGGAACAATGATAGGCTGAATAAAACAAAAGACAACTTCATGGAGAGAAGACTGGAAGGCTATGGGGGAGGCTAGTATAATTATGTTTTAATGTCAATCACCAGTCAACCTTCATACTTTATTTTCATGTGCAGTTCCCTTGAAAAAATTGGCAGTAAGTAGGTAGGTACTTGTAAACAATAAACATTGTGAAGGCGAATTGTGGTTTGACACAAACTTTATTTATAGTGTTCAAAGTCAACACATAATATTAACAAAAAATCGACGAATTACTTTTACACATGCATCACCTGCCTAGCCTTTTCCAAACTATGGTGGGGTTGGTTTCCTTCCAGTATGCTGGATTCCAGTTTTTTACATGGAGTGAAAGAAAGAAAGAAAAAAAATATTCAGCACAGGCTGAGGCACACAACGACAATACTAAACACAGAAAACCTAAAAAAAACGAGTAACAAGAAATACATTAAAAACATATATAAGTATATATTATTAAGTACGTGCCTTACGGCTGCGCTAAAAGGGTTAGTGACTGTTTATATGAATTTTACAATCCAGCTACTGGGTAATACGATACCCCTTGGTACTTTGTAAGACTGATTGTCAGACTTGCAGGGCTTCTGACTTCACGTAACGGCTGTCAAAGATTTAGAAAAGACCACCTGGAGTTACTGGACCAACGCTTTCATGTGCTTTAAAGTGTCAGTATGTAACGAATGAATGAATCACCCATCCGCGGACCGACCTCGGCAAGCGTAGCTTAACCTTCGATCGACCGGTGCGGCTATTAATATATAGCCGCGTGCCCATTTTTAACATTCCCATCTAATCAAATCACTTTTATTTGTTAACACAGGTACAGAAATACAGATCTTAAATTTGATGAAGAGAGCGCTATGTCATGCCAGGCGGCGTACAAATATGGTGAGCATCTAGCTAAAGATTACAAATTAAAGTTTTAAAAAAGAAGTATATATTTGAGAATAATGCATAATTATAGTAAGTATTCAATTTAATGATTAACATTTAAAACATTATCTCGCACTTGAAAAAAATCTAAATAAGTACCTAAGTTCAAAATAATTAAAATGACAAAAAAATTAAGTATCTAAGTTCAAATTTGACGACCTATGTGGCGCAGCGGGCGAAGGTCCGCCTGCTACGTAGGAGGTTGCGGGTTCGATTCCCGCCTTGGGACAAATGTTTGTACGATCTACAAATATTTGTTCCAAGTGTTCTGGGTATTTGCTAAGTATAATAAAAAAACATCTATCTATGTAATGTATTGTATTAAGTATATCAGTCATCTAGTACCCATAACACAAGGTCTGCTTAGCTTGGGGCTAGATGATGCTTTGTGGATTGTCCAGCATTATTTATTTATTTTTATTTTATTTATTTGAATAATTAAAATGTCAAGAAAAATATTAAATGTCATCATCGTTCTATGCTTGCATATGTTAAAAATAATTATTTTTAACAACCACAGAGCGAGAGAAATGTTACAACACCCATAAAAATATTAAAGCGATTTTTTTTTCCTAAACTACAGATAATAGATGTCCATATTACGAAAGTTGCAGGTCTGTATCTAACCTTGCAAATATCAAATGCGTGAGGTTTTTTTCAATATCATAATTTTGTTCGAACAATAGATTGCTAAATTATTTCATTCAATATCTATGAGAAATGTTATTATGCGTTGGGCTATTGTCTTGTCCAATCATGTAATGAGTTGTAACATTAGGTTACAATCATTGTGGACCGCCCCATGATTTGTTACTGGTTGTATACAAATGAGTTTTGTTTTTAGGGTACGTAGCGAAATGGTTAAAACCGGATGCAGCTGAATACCAATATTTCACATGGACCGGCTGCCTATCTTACCTTTACAACCCAGTGACTGCCTAAAACGATTCCTCTCGTCAGACTTTCGGCCTTGTGGCTAGCCGTAACGGCTGTCAAAGATCTACGAGTACAATGACAGCCTGGACGGCTTAGCGAGCTTTCCGAGGCACGGAGGAGTCTAGTTGTATCTAAATGGATGGTCAACTACGAAGCGGCCTCCGCCATTTTTTTAGCAACGAGCACTTCCCTGTAATCCTCAATGCAACCATATAAGTTCCTAAACAAATATAATAGAGGGAACATACTTAATGGTAGTATTTATTCTATTATCATTTTTTTAAAGTATCTACGAGTACCTGACAGACGTTATCCTGTCTGAACAGCGCCATCTACCGGGTTCAATTATGAGTTTAAACCATTCAGGGATTTACTCAAAATATCACAATAATAAATTCATTAAAGTCGGTCGTGGCATTTTCGAGTTTTTGCACGCGGCAATTGATTTTATATATACATACATATAAGTATATGTAGGTGTAGATGTGTACATAAAATAAATAAAGGAGATATCATAATACAAATGTTGCCAAGTTCGTCTAGAATATGACTAGCCCAACGAATTGCAAAATCCGCCGTCCAATCAAGATAGACCGGACTCGCAGTAGGAAGTGAACGGAATAACTGAACAGATAGCGATAGAATATAATTGGTCTGCCTGTCCCAGTTTCGCGTGCCCTACGGAAAGGTGAAGGCGGCTCAAAGGTTACAAGATAAACAAATGACTTACCTTTGTACCGCATAATTGTATTACAAAAAGGTGTGTCTCTTAGAGTTCCGAGGCTGAATAGCAGTATTAATGGAACCCTGAGGGTTTCTCTATAATATAGACCCCTGCAATTGTGAAGCGTGTCTAAGAAACGTGTTTAAGTACATAAACATGGCTGATCTTGTTGTTATTAATTAACCGCTTTTGGTATGTTAGGACCACCATAATAAACATAAGATTGTTGACAGTGATGCGGATGAATTTTTCGATGCCCTGTGATTATTTATTTTATTTTATTTCTTCATGGGTATTTATAGTTGTATCGTTTTAAAGAAATAAAAGATTTTCGGTCAACTTAAAAAGATTATAACAATGCTCAGTAAATGTATTACTATTCTATTAATTTTATGATCCCCTCCGTTATATTCACAGATAAAAGGAAGGTCATAGCTGTCATTTGTGAACTTAATGACATATTCAAAATACGTTTAAACTAAGTGCTACGGAACTCTAGAGTGAGAGGTGACTGTTACGCACTTGACCATCGTGACGTAGTTGAACTTTTCAGACTGCGAAAATGCAAGGCAGAATGATATATTGTGATACAATTTCAAGGACCGTTTTGTAATATTATGTCATGACGTCAAGTTGATTGACTCAAAAAGAAATGAAATATGATTAAGTAAATGAAATAAATAGAAATGAAATTAATGATACTTATTTCTGTAAGTAAATCTTTTCAAACAGATTTTTTTAAGTACATGGCAATAATAAAGATTTTAGCCGTTTGCTTCTTGAGAAGAACTGTCGAAACAAACGCAAATGTCATCTGGTCTATTTTAAAGTCTAAACATAATAATAAAAGATGAAGGTTGAAGAAATTTCAACTTTGAGTTGGCTTTTCTCGATAGAGGGCACGTATGCATCAGCCATCAGGTAGCTCAACCCTGTTTTAAGGAGCTCAACGTATACTTACCGTGTCGTTAAGAATAAACATTGCAAAACATCAAATTTTAAGTAGGTAGGTACGTCAGTTTAAAGTTTTGCGCGGCCATATTTGCTTTCACTACCAAATTCAACATTTATACGATTATAATTTACTTATTTATTTATTTCAATCAACTTAGGATCATAATCTACAATTAAAGTGAATAAAAAAAAAATATAATAAAAAAAAAGAAATTAAAATCAACATCACAATTCAAATTAAAATCACAGTTGAATTATTAAACAATATTAAATTTAAATAACACTTAAAATTAAAATTATCATAAAACTAAAACATTATCTTTACATTAGTCAGTACGTGAACCATGCAGCAGTGGTTCAAGTACTGACAGTCGAAACGTTCAGAAAAAGTATCATGAGGAATTCCATAAACGATAAATATTTTTACATTAAAAAATAAAACAAATTTTAGAAGATAGTTAAGGTCGCATGATAACTCGCTCCCTATTACATACACGGGGCTTAAACATAACTGGCGAAATGAGGGTGCACTAAAGCACTAGCTCTGTCTGCCTAAGGGGAATAAAGGCGTGTTGTTATATCATTACTACTAAGTAGGTACGTAAGCACCTACTCTATCAATTAATTTGACTTGAAACAAGTAAAGTAGACAACCGATTTCTGACTTACGTAAGGTACTTTTCAGCTTTCTCCACATTAGTAATCTGACTCAATTCACTTATCGGGCCTCGGTTAAAACATTCGCAAGTGAATGAAAGCAATGTATACCTACTTACGTGTCTGAGTGTCTCATTCATTCATTACGACATTCATTCAACCCATAGCTAGTCTTTTGTTTATTTATTTAATACTTTAAGCACACAAATGTACAGAGGCGGACTTAATGCCATAGGCATTTTCTACCAGTCAACCTTTGGGTGATACAGAGACAAACAGTGGCAGGTCAAATTACTTAAAATAAAAGAAAAGGGAAAAGATATATATATATATATATTATAAACTGAAAATATAATACCTACATAGAATATATACACAAATAAATATACATACACGACTATACATAAACAATAAAGACAGTTAATGGGAAAACATTAGCGCTGTGACGAAATCACTGCCAACTTTTTACGAAGGTGCTCACGCACTTTAACTTTAAAGGCTAATATTATATTGTTATAATATTGTTTCACAATTTACAAAAAATATGCCATTTTTAAAATTAATGTATTCTATTATGGTCTAATAAGGAAAATCTGGAAGTCAATGGTATATTGTGTATGCAAAAAGAAATACTTTATTTTAAATTACAACCATTATTTAGCTTGATACTTTTTTTTTTTTTTTTTTTGAACCGAATACTTGCATACATTTTATAAACCTGCCAAACTGCGTGACAGTTTGTCGGCAGGATTAGCGCTCGTCTTAAAACATTTGGTTTATACAATATAATACATCTAAGTAGGTAGATACAAATACGAGTAGTTCAAATGGACGGTAAGAATATTTTGTTGGACAGTACAATTCAGTGCTCAATCGATTAATTATTGTCATAGTCATATACTTAGTTTACCTATGTTAAACACAATAGCGATTATGATAAAATATCTTTGTTTTTGTGTGTATAAATAAACACTGATTTCTGTATAATCGTTAATTCTATGGAAGGCATGTATTGATTAACTATAAAATTGTACAAAGTGCTGGGTAGGTTTGCAGAGCGAAAACACAGGTATATTAAAGCATAATACCTATTAGGAATGTAAAAAGGAATATCTCAGTACTCGTATAATGTACAACCTGATGACAAATACAAAAAATATGTCAAATGTATATACAAATACATACATATACAATTATATACAGACAATTTCTATACAGCCAGTGGCAGTAAGTACATGAAGGTGATATACCATCATTACAAAGGTACCAGACTTACCTAATTTAAGCAAATCCTTTACTTCGGAATTCTCGGTGATATATTGTGGTAAGTATGTTCGATTCCTCGCCAGGGTGACCGCTTAGGATATCATCGATATTCGTGGGAGTGTATAGAATTTCCATACATTGAGAGGTCAGCCTATACTGGAAATTTTTATCTTGATATATAGCCGTGTGTACATATGAGCATGTTGACATTGGTTACCTAGGTTACACATCAAAACCACATCATCTACAAAAACAAAACAAAATCAGACAAACAAAAAGACACAAAGCAAGCATCATTCATTCATAATTTTACATAAAAGGTTATATTTTGCGCTGCTGAATATCAGTATTTTACATTGAGCCTCTGCCTATCTGACCTCCTCAACCCAGTTACTTGGTAACACGGTTCCCTTTTTAAGACTGGTTGTCAACTTTCGGGCTTACAATGACTGTCAAAGATCTTCGTGTTACAGCCGGGACCAACGGCGTAACGCACGGAGGAGTGTGAGATTTGGCATGGTTCTTTTATTTTTAAATTATTATGTTGCTCCACACTACGAATGTCTCCTGTATCGTGGGTGCGTTTACTAAGATTTAAACTCACATACACAAACAGCCAGACCCGGAAGAACTACCTGTGCGTCATACAAATATTTGTTCAGTACGGGGATCGAACCAGCGACACGCAGTGCAGCAGCCCATCGCTCAGTCACTGCGCCAACCGTGTCGTCCAAGTTAAAGTTTATATGGAGAAGTAGGTAGCGCAGAAAGCTGAGAAGGTTGAATTAATACTACTGAGCAACCTAGTGGTTGCTCAGTAGTATTAATTCTTTTAGTATTAATTATTATTGGAACCCAAGCTTAGGCACCTAAAGTTTTACAATCTCTTTATCACAGATATTGGCCAAAATGATTATGTCTTTAACATGTCCACTATAGCCCCGGAGTCGTAGGTCGTGAAATGTCAATGGAGCTATATTTAAGCCAGAACAAGTACTACACAACTACTTAAGTTTATTTGTCGTGTAGTATTTATTAGCTGCCCTTTTATTATCAAAATTATGAGTTCTTTGTTCGTTATTATTGTGACTTGCTTGTTTTGTTACCAAAGGATTTGGAGTTAGATTTTATGCACTTTGACATTTAGGTAGATAGACTGGTAGAAAATGCTTAAGGTATCAAGTCCGCCCAGTGCCGTAACGTTTTGTACCCAGTCCAGGCATAGACCAAGGGGGGGGGGGGGGGGGGGGGGCAGAAATGACCAGAACTGGATCACAAATATTTTTTCAAGGGCGCAGAATTAGGATCACCGCACCGGGCGCATAAATGGCTAATTACGGCACTGAGTCCTCCTTTGTACGGTTATTTTGCCTTGTGCATTAAGTTACGTACTTATAAAAACCATAATATATAAATACTTCCGTAAAATTTGTTTATCCACACTTACCTTTTCCAAGAATAGAACAATGAAATATGTACAAAAAATGTGTTTGATACACAAAAATAGAATAATCAAGCCACTTGCAAACCCTTGAAGGTTGATATTGCTCACGCGACCACTGTGTCAGCCATATAATTATCACCTCAAGTGACATGGTGTTAGTTAAACATCTATATTATACTAACTTAGGGGAATTATATATTTCGAAATGAGGAACATCCGCCTCCGTGGCGCAATTGGCTAGCGCGTTCGGCTGTTAACCGAAAGGTTGGTGGTTCGAGCCCACCCGGGGGCGATTCTTTTTGTGTTTTTATACAATTTGCTCGTGTTGTTTGTTACATTATTGTCAGTTTAATTATGTTGATGTTAGCAAGAATATTACCAGTTTTGTGACTTTTTTATTTTTAAAATTTAAATATATTGTTTTACTACATACCTTCAGTAATATTGTACACTCTTAAGCTGCTAATTAATTGTGAACGGCTTACTAACTTTAACGAATACCTATTTCAATACTGAATTATTATTTAGTTTCAATAGATATTTCAGGCAATTGAAAATGTGGTAAATGTCATAAAATTGTTGTGCGCTACCAAAAAAATACATAAACATAAAATGTTTCTACCGACGTGTTTGATATTGTAAAATGTTGATAAAGATTAATTTGGTAATTATTTTATCGGATTTTACCACAGAATAGCGTTATATCAACAACTTTTTTGAATATAAAGCACTCCTAAGAAGCATTCAGAAATTTCGCCCATGATTGCATGCCTTCGATAGCTCAGTTGGTAGAGCGGTGGACTGTAGTTGTAACGAAGTTGATATCCATAGGTCGCTGGTTCAAATCCGGCTCGAAGGAGTTCTTTTTGTTCGCTTTTATTTGTAAATCTTCTTTTTTAGTTTGTCACTATACTTACATATATAGCCAACAAGGAAAATTGCTTTATAGAAGCATTATTTTAAGTTTTGAAATATTAATACCTTTATGTTTATCTGGATATTTATGACGTGTCATTTTTGATAAAATTGCTTTACTCTTTCTTGTACGTAATTGTGTAACTAACTAAAAAATATAACAAGAAACTTTAACACCTTAAATAATTTGCTGTTTTTTTAACTTCAATAGCATTAACAAATATCAATACATTTTATCGACATATTTTATTTTTAATGCACCTTGGCAGCAAGGTCGATGCTTTTAGGGCTAGTTTACACCGGTAATTTCCTGTAGATAGGTATAGATTATATATTTTTGTACTAGTTACCCTCGACACAGTGCGATATCCGCTTAAATTTTGCGTGATTTCATATTGTTGACCTTTATTACGGTGATTGAATGACGTCATCACTTTGTCAGCTGTTTTTTGGAAATAATGTTTCATTTTTAGCAGTGTTTTGTTTTTTGTTTGTTAGAGTGATAAATTGTTGGTTTTTAGTAATAATAATTAAATTTTAATTATGGGTAGGTATTAGTTTGGCTGTTAGTAAAACACTCGTTATGGACAAATAATTTATTTATTTTCAATCCAATACTGACAGTCTGACACACCTATCTGTCAATCCCCTGACACAGATACTCTATTTACGTCGCTTATGCCTGAATCTCACATATTAATAATACTACCAGTCTATTACTGTCTCACTGCAGGGCAAAGGCGTCTTCTCTTACAGAGAAGACATTAGTCTTCTTTTCTTTCTAGGATTCTCTATCCGACCGTCTGCCTGTCAAGACCCTGTTTCTCAGAAACAGGTAGAGTTATCAAGTTGAAATTAATACCAAATACTAAGGCTTGCACATTACCTGGAGACAAACACGGGACATTATCAAATTATCAAATTAAATGACATATGACATTGACCCCAAACTAGGCAAACCTGTATCTTGCGTACCAATAGGTTTACGTCAAACCAATTTTCGGTAAGAAGTAAAGTAAATCAAAACAGGTTTTCTTCACCTTGCACCAAAAATAAAAAGAAAACAACAATTATAAATACCTACAAAGAAAATACATGTACAAAAATCTAATCTGTAAATATTATAACGTTATTCTTTTCTTCTTTTTTAAATCTTTATTTGTTTTGGGGTTTTTATCTAACCAGATATGTCAACCCCAAAGTTATTCTTGATTTGTAAACTTGCAGTAGCGCTAAAGAATTACCTTCGCCTAAATGATTAAGTATGTAGTGTTAGCCAGGACATTCATATATAGATTTCGTAACGGACAGACTGAGAACCTAACACAGAACTGTTTCGGTTAACTGGACCACCTTGAAATCAATCCTTTTCCTTTCTAAATATACTTTGCATACGACGCGTGAGAAAAATATGCGGCATAACTCAACTATAGTGTGTTTCTTTTGACTTGTGTTATTTTGTAAACAAATCATTATGGTGAACTACCATTTGAATCTTTGAACTATAGTGTGTTTGCCTTTACTTATCTAATTTTGTAAATAAATAATCTTATCTAAATCTAAAAATAAGGGAACTGACGTTTCAGTCCTTTCAATGTCAGATGTTTGATGATTTTCATAATCATAATTACTTAACTAAAGTATATTTTCTATACTTTACTTTTCACCTAGACAAATAATTCTGGGCAACTGACATTTCCGTTTTGTTTACCAAATATGTAAGACAAGTAAGTAACAAATAATACTCTTATTCAGTGTAAATAATATACAGTGTAGGATATAACCATAGATAAGATATAACGATCTAATGTGTTATTGATCTATTCTACACTGTCAATCTGTGAGTCGGATGTCCTTTATTGTTAATTACATATCCATTGCTATAATTGGTTCCTCACGTCATGGTGCCTAAGAGTGATAGACAAGTTTGTAAGTTAGCGTGAGTCATGAGTCCAAGAAATAAGTAATTATATGACTGCAGTAATTGTTTCAAGTTGCCGTAAGTAAAGTATACAAAACGTCACATATCAGTTATGAATCAGCCGCTTCACGAAGCAGGTATACAACAGCTGCGTTCAGTAACAACCCCCATAACTAGCCTAGTCATTGGAGACACAGATAGCCCACTATTCTAGATACTGGGCCTGTAGTATGATGAAACAGCAGGATATGTGCTTCTCAACTGCCCAGAGGTCGCTGCATACAGGGCATAGTAGGTTCTTCAGTAACAGGTACTCTCCGGGACATCATGGACAACACCAGGTCGTTACTGGAGTGTTCCCGTCTTAGGGATACGAGAATGAGGGTGTAAAGTTCTTCATCTACCATAGAGGAAGAACCATAGAGGAATCCTCCAACCAGACGGAACACCCGTCTGGTTGGAGGTGTCCGGTGGGCTAATGCTCGACGTTGCTGTCAGGCTCCGGTATATACATATATTCAATCGCGCGAACATCTTTAATTTCACAATCTAGGATGTCGGAGGCTGGTAAGGCTGAATAAATGTATCTCCCATTCATCAACATATTATCATTATAATGTCGTTTTCCACAGCATGACGCTAGCCTACTAACATTCCTGACATAAGGGCAGTGTGTCCCTGATCTTAGCACAGTGGGCATTTAGAAAGCAATAGACGTGTAATAGACGTGTCTTTAATGCTTAATGGACAATTCAGTATAATGTGGCAAAGTACAGACGCCAGCACATCAAGCTACCCCAATCTGACAAATTTCTTTGATAGATTTTCAACTTTATTACAAAAATTCATGTTTGATTGGGAAAATTTGACAGTTTGGGATAGCTTGATGTGCTGGCGTCTGTACCTGCCTCGTAACTCGTTGCTTGTACATAACTGCCTCGTTGGTCTAGTGGTCGCAAACGCGATTGCTAAGCATCAAATCCTGGATACTATTCCCGGGTGGAGCTATTTGTTATTGGGATTTTTCATTAGGAATTTTTCAGTAGCAGCCTGGAGTCTAGACGTGTATGCGGTTGATGGCAATAGGCTCAGCCCCTATTAAATGGGACTTAACCATAATTTGTGATATGTAGGTGTAATGCAGGTACACCTCAGCACAACTGTTTGGACATACAGGCGTGATGTTATGTACTGCTACTCGTATGAAGCAAAGTAATTCAAAATCAAAATTCATTTATTCATATTAGGCTGAGAATCATCTCTTTTTGATCGTCAAAACGTTTACAAAAGACAGTCCCCCAAAACGCCCACCCTTCACCACTTCCTAGTGTTTTTGCTGGGACGAAGAAAAGCGGAAGAAACTCCCCAGCAACACGTCTGTCTGTAGGTTTGAAGAACTTGAATCTATACAACATATTATGACAAAAAATAATAATTGTATCAATCATCGTTATTAATCATTAAATTAAATAATTTGCTTCATGTTAGCTATCACACACCAATATAAAAGCCAAAATAAATAAATAAAAATAAAAAAGCAATGTATGTATACCAAAATCGACAATTAACTCAAACCAAGCCTGCCAAACTGAATAAAATTGTAAAGCTATTTTCACACTAGGGGCACTTGGCACAACATTTGATAAGTATACACCAAGGTAGGAAGATTTTATTCTCATTATTGCCCACTCATTGTGTCCTAAAATACGGGATGTCATTTTAAAAATGACATCCCGTATTTTAGGACATAAAAGCAACGGGGTGTTATAAGTTTCACGTGTCTGTGTGTGTGTGTCAGTCTGTCGGTGGTATCGTAGCTCCCGAACGGATGAGCCGATTTTGATTTTGTTTATTTTTTATTGAAAGGTGAATTTGTCGGAAGTGTTCTTAGCTACGATTGATGAAAATTGGTTTAGCCGTTCAAAAGTTATCCGTATTTTACTCTTTGCATCTGGGTTTTTTTAAGCATTTGGTGCGTTTTGATTTTATTCAGTCAGATTAAATTTTTTACTGATCCGGTTGTTTTATTTCGTGGTTGAGCTTCAAAGCTATTTCTGGATCTGCAAAACTAGAATTTCGTTTTAATTATTTTTTTCTAAATATAAAATAAATATAGCTAAAACTAAAATCGCCAGCAAATGTCAAATCTAAACAATATTTGATAATAAATATTCAACGTGAACTAATCTTTTACAAATTATTAGTTTTTTCTCTAGAAAACAAGTCCTGAGTTATGGCATCCGGATATTCTTGTTCTTCTTCTTAAAGTAACATAATTTATTAATTAACATATTAATAAGTAACCTGCCTTGATGGTCTAGGGGTTACAAACACTACTGCATGAGGTTCTGGGATCGAATCACGGGTTGGGATTATCCATTGGTAATTTCTCATCTGCCCGGAGTCTGCTATTGTATCTGTTTATAATAGGCTCGCTCTCTATTGCATGAGACTTCAAAGTAACTGGCGAAATGTGGGTGTAGTATAAGTACAGACGCCAGCACATCAAGCTATCTCAAACTGTCAAATTTTCCCATTTGAACATGCACCTTAAGCTTATGTTATAAAGTTGAAAAACTATCAAAGAGATTTGACAGATTGGGGTAGCTTGATGTGCTGGCCTCTGTTCACCTCTGCCTTACTCTTCGGAGAATACAGGAGTAACGTTGTTTATGTTAGTAACTAATAATACGTTAAGCAGACATTGTTTTAAAATTAGAACATTATAACTATAAAGACAATGAATTTGAATAGAAATACATGCTTACAGATAATTGTTCACAAAACCACTTTTTAATGTATGCGGGGTTTTTTCGTAGTTCTTCATTTAATCATATCTTTTTTTTTGGACGGAACGTTTGGCGCTGTAACGTAGCGATTGGCTTGTGCGTCGCGTGTCATGGGTACGATTCCCGCACGGATCAAATATTTGTATTGCCTACCGATAGTAGCTCCGAGTTTGCTGTTTGTGTACGAGAGTTTGAATGTTTGTAAACGAATCCACGATACAGGAGAAATCCCTAGTGTGGGGAAACGTTTAAAAAAATACTTTCAGTTTGCTTTAGTTTCACAATTTTGCGGAATTTTGAGACAAATCTGTCAGTTTACAGTTTAATAAGTAAACTATTGATTAATCTACCAAAAATATGAGTTATTGGGAATGTTATGTAATGGTTTAATGCAGTTAAAAGTTGCCGAACTCATACATATAAAATTAACTGATATTTAAAAATGTCCTTGCACTATTAACGGGTAACGTAACATATTTCAAATAAATTGGTTGCAGGGAATAATTTCAAAAGCAAAATAACACTTAAGATGCAGATCATTTAATTACAATATATCAAATGAATAGCTCATTATATTAGGTGTTAGAATTAAATGAATACGAAACATTTACTAATAATTTAATTTTGGATCATCTCTTAGTTTTGTAATAATTCGAAATCGCCTGTGCAGTTGATTTAATAAAGACAAAAAAACATACGCAGCAGAAATGCAACCGTTTCTTTTAAATAGAAAAAAATAAACACTGAAGTACGAGAAATCTGAACATTGTGTGTTTATGTTTTCGTTACGGTAAAATCAAATGTTTTTTCGAGCTGGGCTTACGGTCTTCTCCTTTGAGTTGATGTGGCTAAGAAGGAGGTGACTTCTGATATGAAGGGAAATATAGATGAATGGAAGAAGAAGACATCCTGCGCCGACCCTAAATGAAATTGGTATAAGGGCAAGAGGATGATGATGATGATGATGCTTACGGTTTTCTCCTTCTCTGATGTTTTACTCTTGGCAGATCGGTCGTGGGCACGTTGGAGCATCCGAGTTGGTTATAGATGCGGACACAGCTCTCCGCACGATCTCCCGCCATTTCTCCCTGTTGGTGGACCGTCTAACGCAATCAGATATGCGAATTCCTACTACGGATTTTACTTGGTCAGTCCAGCGCATAGGTGACCTGCTGCGAGATCTGATTCTCTCCACTTACCCCTGGACGACCAGCTTTCGATCTATTCATGGCATAAAACTCCGTCAAATAGGCGTGTGGTGCTATGTGAGCATACTTTTTGTTAATGGTTATTAATGTTGTGTGTTGCTGGGGAGTTAGTTCCGCCACTTCTTCTTCCCAGCAAAAACACTAGGAAGTGGTGAAGGGTGGGCGTTTTGGGGGACTGTCTTTTGTAAACGTTTTAGACTTTCAAAAAGTGCTGATACTCAGCCTAATTAGAGGAAATGAATTTTGATTTGATTTTAATGGTGTGTTATCGAGGTAAGCAACATGTATTGAGCAAAAATGTATAATTTAATTTAAAAAAAGGTTTGACAGCAAAACTTGGAAGCGTTCGCTGTCTGTGACGTACTAAATGGTACACTACATCATTGTAGAATAGTATGACGGTTCGACACTGGTTATTAGTCTACCACAGTCCATTTTTAATTTTCTTTATGGTGTCGCTACCATCTTAGCGGAGCGTGTTTGGCAGATAGCTGCTAAGCGAAAACATCTGCAATAAGTAGTCGTATGTTTTTATATAAAGAGCTAGTTTCAGTGGAAGATTAAAATGTCGTCGACGAAGCAAATCTAAACGATCGATCTATATCAAGGACAAGTCCGGTACAATCTTGTCCGGAATCATTCTCATTTAGATTTTATTACCGATCTACTAAATTAATGGTGTTTTAAATACACAACAATTTTGGTAACCTTTTCATGATTGGTAGGTGCTTAAGTATACCCATAAATTTAATTTTAATAGTTTTTAAAAAGATCTGGCGCTTTTAGATTGAAAGAGTTTTTAAACGATTTGTTTATATTATTCGATAGTTATTTGTACCATATGTTCATGTGTTTTTTTCACACTTTAATTAATAATTCGCCTATAACAGTTCCTAGGTTACAGTTCTCCAACAACTGTAATCTAGTCGGTCTATGGAGATCGGAGGCGATGAGCTGGCTAGTGAGACCAACATTTCTGGCACCTCTTTTCTACACAATTATAACATCTGTTTATTTTGAAAGCTCCATCAATCTATTTCTGTCTGTGGATGTACAGAGTGGGTGTTTCATTGCGTAATATACATAATGTATGGCGAATCTCTAATACGTGACCTTGTCCGTCTGTCTGTTTACGTTACACAATATTCAGCGTATACTAATGTACCTATCTTGTTATTTCGATACATTTATATCCTAAACTAGATTTAGCTCTTTTAGACATCTGATTAAGTAACCACAAACAGTTGCCACATATCAAAGAAGCCATCTTAAAAGAAAACACTAAGGTAAACGAGCATCGCCATGTTTCCTTATGAAGGTTATTAAGAAAGGAGAAAATACTTAGCCCTCGTTGGTGTAGTGGCAAGCGCTACTGCAGAGCCTGAGGTCCTGGGTTCAATCTCCGGGTCGGGCAAAAGTGTTACTGAATTTTTCCAAGGGAAGGTTCCCTTTAACAGCCCAGAGTCCGGATTTGTGCTCGGTTGATAGCAATAGGATCGCCCCTATTACGTACATGGGAATTAAACATAACTGGTGAGATGTGGGTGTACCTAATATAAGTGTATGTCTGCCTAATCTTTCGGGGAATACATGCGTGATGTTGATGTTGTGTAACTTTGCTTTTGCAAAATTCGGACAAAATATGGTAACCTTTTTTACAGATACCTCATTATTATCATCCTCCTGACTTTATTCCAGTTTATTTGCGGGTCGGCGCAGCATGCCTTCTTCTGACATACATCTCTATATGCCATTATTTCAATACTCATCCCTTTTCTAGCCATATTATCTTTCACACAATAGTTAGTAGTTGGTTGTCGTAGACTAGATCAAAATTACACATTTCAGATGAAAAAATTACTTTTATTTTCTCCTAAATTCCATGTTAAAAATAACTTGCATCCATAACTCATCTGTAAGTTATGTAGATATAAGATAAACTTGATTGAGATCGGATATATCCCATTACAGTATGACAAGTTTCATTTATTTTGCGTAACTTGTGTAGAAATGTGAGCTTAAATTACTTCTCGATGGCAACTAAGTACCACCAGCATGTTGGTACGAGAGAATATGCCGTAATCTTTAATTCACAAATAATTATCTTTGGTAGACATAATTTGTATCATTATTTTAAATTGTTATATGGGAAATTAGATAGAAATTATATCGAAATATACGACATTGTAAGTGGTACCCCACTATCCGTCTGTTTTTTTTATACTGTTTTTTTTTTGTATTGTATTGTTCTCTTCAAATTGCATACATTTTTGGACGTTTCCTGATATTGTCAAAGTCATATATGTGATTCACTGGACTTCTTACACTTATCCAGTTTTTAATATTATAAATCAATTAAAAACTGGAAACTATTTTGTTTTAAGTTTATGTTTGCGTTTGACGGCCTCGTAGGTCGCAGACGCGGGTGCTAAGCATGAGGTCCTGGGTTCGATTTCCGGGTCGAAGCCTCAGTCTAGATATGTGCCCGATTGGTGGCAGTAGGCTCACCGCCACACATGTGAATTTTAAGACACCATCATCATCCTTCTGCCCGTACGAAGTAACCGTGCCGAGTAAACGAAGCAAACCGAGTATGTAAGGATTGTAGCAGGTGGCGTTCTGTAGTTTGTGCCTACCCCCATGGGGAAAAGGTGTGATTTTTATGTAAGTATGTATATACTCGTATCTACGACTTTTATCTAAACTTCACATTAAATGGTTAACGCTACCAAAGTATAAAGCTACAACGCTTCATTTTCTATAAATACTGTATGGTCAGATTTCTATGCGAAATTAGAAAACTATTTTAGTTACACAACAAGTCTTAGTTCACCATCATCATCCTCCTGCCCTTATCCTAATTTATTTGAGGTCGGCGCAGCATGTAATCTTCTGTTCATTTCAAGTCTTTGAAATGCGCTTCTGTTTAGGGTCTTCCTAAACCACTGTTTCTAATGACCATGGTACTAAAATACTACTGCACCAACTTAATACCGCCTTTATGCTTTGCATTCCGTTTAGGCTACATGGCTTGCCAAAAATGGGCATATATTTACAGAAGCTAGCTCCTCAAGCTATCCCACACTGTCAAAATTTCGCAATTAAAGATGGACCTTATTCTTTCGTTATATTATAAAGTTGAAAAACTATCAAAGTAATTTGACGGATCAGGGTTGCTTCATATGCTGGTCTCTATAAGAATATATGCTCGGAAAACATTACTCTCATTTGGTCAGTTAAAAAAAGTATGTAAGACGCATACTATGATCAGTTCCTTCAACACTTGCGATTGGGTTTTATTCATTGAACTAGTATCATCTTGCATGTAATTTGAAAAAAAAATGTCATGAAGTTACCATGAAGTTTTACCTGACTGCGCTAAAATTTGATATGGGCAAGATTTCCCAATGCGACTCTATACGAGAAGTCTACCAAAGTATTGCCAATATATTCCTTCTTAAAGGTACGTTTAACAGTAAGCTGCCAACCCAAAGGTCACGATAATGGATGGGCATCCAGCAGCTGTCTTCAAATGTCAGGATAACACGTTTTCCTCAGTTCACTTGTTTCGTCTTGATCAACTTTCGTGGGATCAAAAGTGTTTTAAAGCGTGTAGTAACGAATTCTGTTTGAATAAAGAATAGTCAAGTAGTTTAAATATTGTGGAGAAAAAATGCTGCAAAGACTATGAGTTATTGTCACTTGGATTCATGTCATCCTTTTAAATTACTTAATATTGAACGAAACTACTGGTTTAATAATTATATGCTACCTACACATCATTTATAAAATCTTTTTTCTTCTCCTTCTTAATCATTTTCACGTGTAGACAATGAAATATGCGATCTAAACTAATGTAATTATGCAAATAACCGTGTGAATCCATTTCTTCAGTGACAATTATCTAACTAAAAATTTACATAAAAAGTGTTCATCTCAACTCTTCAGAAGACATTACAAGGATCGTTGAACACACACAATTAATTAAATTCACGAATTCTTGTTTCCTCAGAACCGCTTATATTTATCGTCTATTCACTGTAAACGTATGAATCGGTTGCATTCATCATTCTTTGTTTCTCGATTACACGAAGAAGACTAAAAATGTAACTCTTTGTTTCATTAACTGTTGGTATTGCAAACTGAGAAAAACTTTCTAGTATGAGAAGCAATGTATGTTGCGTGTAAGTTTCAGTCTCTGGGAGATTGCGATACAGTTCTCAACCTGCGTTGACCGATGCGCGGGGGAACGAACGCGCCCGACTCCGCAGCTCCGTTCGCAATACTTCGCAGTCATCGTCTCGGACGGCGCGAAGCTACTCGCCCGTTCCCGCACAGTTTTCAAATTTCGAACTACGATTCGAAAAAGAACGCGTGCGGACTTTTTCTCCGAGAAAGTGACTCGTGAAATAGAAATAAAATAAAACCGGTGTTGCATTAATAAAAATTCGAAAGTTGAAAGGATATTTTTTGGTAAAAGTTTTGTGTTAAGAGTTACGTCGTCTCCCTTACGGTGAGTGTTTATTTTTAAATTAATAAAAGCTACGAAGATTATCAATTTTAATTAAAAAATAAACTAGTAGCTAATTATCACGTGATAGCGTGCGTTTGTAACGATACAAGAAGAGATTCGTTTTCTTTTGCTTGTGTAGTTACAATGACATTTAAAATTACAAATCTTCAGTGAATAACTGCGCTGACGTGAGACTTACGTCCACGTATAATTAACCATAATCACGTAAAATACGAAAATTCTCTGCATAGTCGGTTACAACTAAAATATATATTATCGTTGGGAATGTTGACTGGTTCAGTTAAAATAAGCGCGAAATATAATAGGAACGCGCAAGCTCGCGAAAAGTGCGCACTTTTAAAATAAAACGTGAGCTTTTCCTTTCGCTTATTACCGTTCGGAAAACAAGCGGTGAGCGGAAAATTTCGTTTTTGGTCATAAAAAGCTAGAAAAAAATAGCTGACACAAAAATAAAGCTATTTTTTTTTTCACTACTATTTTAAAATACCTCCGGAAAATTAATAGACTCCGAGTTCTTTACAAAGGATACTGACATAATAATAATTCCGTTTTTATCTGGTAACGACTCTTGCGCACATAACAAACGATCTAGCAAAAGACATCAACGATCGCCGCACTATTTTTATTATCTAGCTAAGAGAAGTAATAAATTCTGTATAGGGTAGATTTCAGTTTAGATTGAAGATTTAGAAATGGGCTAGCACCTAAGGACCTACACCATTGTAGCTACAGGATAACATCCTGAAGAGATTGTCTTTGACTTATGGAGTTCTTGCTATTCACAGACTTAGGAAAATGTAGGTACAGTTTGCAAGAATAACATAAATTCTCATGTTTTATTTTTAGGAAGCCAATCCGTGCAGTTTTGTATAATAATTAATTGACACTTTTGAATCACCAAAAGAGTACTAGAAACTCCACAAATCGCAAAAAAACTTTTTCAACAGATTTCTTAAGGATGTGGCGTGGATAAAGTAAATTTTGCAAAGACTTTGATTTACTTGTACCAAAGTCTTTGCTAAAAAAAAACTTTATAAATGAAACATGTCATTGTGTTCTATGACATTCACAATATACTACGCTCAGAGCAGCAGGTGTATCGTGTATTTCAATAATGCAGTTAACGCCTATAATATATTATGTCTGTAACAGTGGTCAATTACAAATTTACAGCCAACTTGATCCATATTTTATGATTACGTACCCAACTGGTTTAGATTGCTAAACTTATAATATTGTCGAACGGTTTCTTTGAGTAAAGGCGTTAATGCATATAATAAACTGACAGCAGACAATTCCATGAAAGAGCTTTCATGGCAATCTACGTGTTAATTGTAATCAATCTACGACGACCGATGTGACGCAGGAGGTTGCGGGTTCGATTCCCGCCTTGAGAAAAATGTTGTACGATCTACAAAGATTTGTTCCGGGTGTTCTGGGTATTTGCTATGTATAATAATAAAAAATATCTATCTATGTAATGTATTGTATTAAGTATATCAGTCATCTAGTACCCATAACACCTTAGCTTGGGGCTAGATGATATTGTGTGGATTGTCCAGCTTTATTTATTTAATTTAAAGGTTTTTTTTTTTAAGTTTTGTATCGGGGATATTCGGCAGAAGTGTCGGAAAGATAATTTTGTTAATGCAGGCAGGAATCAAATGAATGGCTTGTTTATGAAGAACGTTCTCAGTGATTAACTAGCTGTGCCTTAAAGATCATAGGTTAAAAATGCGATTAGTGCACGCGGGCTTGGCCAATGAGCAAAGGACGATTCAGGAACAGTTTAACTCGAAAAGACGATGATACGTAAGAAGACTTTTGTGTAAATTACGAGTTTCTACATGTTTATCTAGAGATTTGCATTTGCTTCAGATACGCAGAATATTTACATGTTTGTTAATAATTAATTTCGTATATTTTTTTCTATTTATGTAAGTATCAAGGAAATGAACTTTAAAAATACATAAATTCAAAATAATTTAACTAATTAATTTAACATGAAATAAAAACTCTGTAATCATTATTTAATCTGGATAAAAAAAAACGCAAAAAATATTACAAAAAACTTGTATTTCAACCCGAATAACGTCGTAAGTGCATTCTTTTGCTCAACATGCGTAAGCAATTTTATTATCAAAATTGCATCATGGTCCCACAGTTAACTAGTTCACAAGAAAAAAATACTAGTGTATGAAAAAACTATTGTTGCGTTATTGTTGTGATGAATTATCGTTTTCTTTGAACACAATTATTTTTCTATGAGCTGTTAATGGCATCCATGCATAATAAAGGTGGATACGAGGTACCTACTGACAAAATACTTTTTTTATATAATTATGATACAACGTCTCAAAGAGACATGCAATAAACGTATATGCCTATGTAATAATTAGGTACGGATGTAATAAATCATTATAATATTTGGTCGACTCTTCATGTGACTGGCCTTTTTTTTTGGCAGCATTGCCATTCAACGTGGCAATGCTGCCAGCCTTCCGGGCACTTTTCCCGTTGACAGTGATGCGGATGAATTTTCCGATGCTCTGTAGTAAATAAAATAAAAGATCTATTCTTAATCCCCTAGGAATAACGGTCATTTCCAGGATCTGGTTGCCACATCAAAATAAATGAATTATGCATAAAATGCAGTAGTACCGTTTTCCAAAGAAGTAACAACAGTGTGTTCGGTTCAAAGATCGCCATAAATAAATACATACGGTTTCTTTTTTATTTTGATAGCGGCCATTAATGTGTCTTTATCTTTTAACTAGTTTTATTTTATAATTGCAATGATGTAGGTGCATATTGACCTTTTATTTTAAAAGGTTTATTGTTAATGTCCTCAGAATAGGTATTTGATCAGTATCCTCATATTTTACTAATACTTTTGTATTATTTGTAATTAACATTCTAACTCTGCATGATTTCGATTGCCTGTACAAATATGTTTTGTTCTTATTTATAGTAACAGGAAAATAAAGTTAAATTGGCAGTTGGGGCTACGTTTAAATATGGAACTACTTATAATTGTAACCAGCCATGAATGTATTTGTGAAAAGCAATGAAGTACGGGGTATTATTATTTTCAAACAATTCTCAACCTTATGCAATGCAAATGTTTGAATTGGTGAAGAACACAGTAAGTGGGTGGCCTAACTAAAATGACACAAATTATGATTAATGCTCGCTAGCTTGATAAATAGCTCGATACATCATTTTAATTCTCAATAATCTATTCACGTTATACGAGTATTACTTTGATGAAAAGTTTGATAACATTTAAAACTTGGGCCTACGGAAAACACAACACGGTTTAATTATTGGCATCCGCATAATTATGGCAATTTATCATAAACAACCCATCGGCATTGTTGATTTACAATTTATTAATGGTAAGTAGTCATTGAAGTGCTAATGTGGTCCAAAGAATTCTCCACGCGACTGTACCATGCAACTCTACTTGTATACACTTATCACGTAAAATTCGTATTGTTTGTAAACCAACGGTGAGTCGGCACGCGAAGTTTGGAGGGTGGCCCATTATTATGCGCAAATGTACAACGAACAATATTTTCGAGTGTGGTGGTAAATATTTTATGTGTAAACTTTCTAAAGGAGTGTGGTACGGAAGCGGACGTGCGGAATGGACGCGTATCGTAATCGAAGTGTGCAGCGAATGTTGATGATAACCGGTTTAGTGCATTTATATGATGAGAAACAAGTAAAACTTTACTGCATTCATCTATGTATATCTTGTATATAAAATTCTCGTGTCGCGGTGTTTGTACTAAACTCCTCCGAATTTCGTGAAATTTTGTGTGCATATCGGTTAGGTCTGCGAATCGGACAACATCTAGTTTTCATCCCCCTAAATGTTAAGGCTGGTCCACCCCAAACATTTTAAATGGCAAAACAACGTTTGCTGGGTCAGCTAGTTATCTATAAAAATGAATCCCTGTTTCCCTTGGTCACGCCATAACTTGAGAAAGCCTTTACCGATTCCATTCATGTTTTTTTTTAAGTTTTCTAATACTTTGCTGATGGTTCTTACGGAAAGAAAAATTTAGACAATTGCGTAGAAAATTTATGAATTTCAGAAAAATGATCGCCTAATATAACTTTACGCGTTTATTGAATGTGAATTTTAACCGCGGGCAGCGCCGTGGGCACAGCTAGTACTTAATAAGAACTTATAATTGAACTTTAAAAAAAATAATTTTCATACCCGACTGGTAGTTTTCGCGTCCAAACAAAAAAACTCTTCAGTTCTTATTATATTAGTAGATTTAAGCCATAATATGTAACAGCTGACTTAACTCACACGCAGCATATTCTATAATACCCACGTGAGTGACATCCATAAACATGCATGTCACTCACTCGGAAAAGGTGTTATATAATGATAGTATTTATGGTAATTTATGGTTTAGCTCACGTGTGTTGTACTCATCTATCCGATGGCTTACATTCACCATTCTATCTTTATTGGCTTTTAACATGATATACTCAAGAATTCAATTCGAGATGCTTGATAAGTGAGATTCAGAATTTTATAAGTGCCTGTTTATAATTTAACGAGTTGTCTATGCGCAAGGTCGTGAGAGCTTGTTACTTCTTCGTCTCCAAATTATAGGCTTAGTAGGTTATGGTAATATGTGTAGGTTACCGGGTTCTCAATCTTGACACACCCATAGTGGTCTATGACCCGACACGTTTGAAACTAATAGTTTTGGAAGAACGTGGTTTTTGTTTTGAACCAATTTATGATCATTTTTAGTTTTTGTATAATTATATAGGTACAGTTGTAATAGCAACTTTATAATGATGGGAGGTCTATGTGAGTGGTAGATTTTTTGTGAGCACACTGTCTTTTTATGACTGTGGATAGGTGATCGTTCATTACATGTTGATGACTCTTCCCTGCCTCGTAAAGCACGTACCTTAAGCGCTTAAGCAACGTGCTTTACGAGGCAGGGAACAGTCTATACGATATAACAGTCTTTACGGCTTATGCGCGTAAGCCGTTGGTTCCGGCTATTATTTGTAGATCTTTGACAGTCGTTACGGGTAGTCAGGAGGCCGAAAGTCTGACAACCAGTCTTACTGGGAAAAGGCTAGACAGATGATGACTGTATTTTTATGCAGTTACTAGCTGCGCCCCGCGGTGTTACCCCGCGTTTTAGAAGCCAACATGACACGAGTCGAAATTCCCACAGGAATTCCTAACCTTTTCGGGATAAATTTAGACTAAGTGTGTGTCCCGGGTATGGCCTACCGTTCAGCCGTTCCAGCGTAAAGGAGTAAAAAACAAACACATACGAATGCCGACAAACGTTCTCATTTATAAAATAATCAGATACATAGATAGTCAGATTGCCTTATTTACTTTTGATAAATATTACGCGCGTTACCTACCTATTTTTTTTTCCTTACAACATTATCTGTATCACGGAATCTGAAATTTGGACAATAATTAAGTTAGACCACTGAATACAAGATTAGTCAGCATAACCTTGACTTCTGCTTATAACATTAAATTATAATAAGGATGTAGATAAAATAAAGCCTTGAATTAACTCAAGATGCAGGATTTCGGTTCATAATAACGTCTAATCGTGAACTTAGATACATTTGAAAATGTCAAAATGTATATTTCCTTGTTGTATTGCGGTTATCAGATATTGGCGCGGCGATGAAATAACAGGATTCAATTACTGTATTTTGGTTAAAACAGTGTAGGTATTCGTATATTCTAACGAGATTTTGTAACGAATGCAATAGAAATAACATTTTAAAGCATAACGTATAAATTTAGCATAACAGCCACAGTTTTCTTATTTTACACCTTTAGGTATATTTAGCTATTTTTCACTAATGACTGCAACTTGCGTAGTGGTTTTGGCGATGTTGGTTATGTTTCTTCTTTTGATTTCAATACTAGTCAGTGCTCAACGGTTTTACCCGCACCTGAAGGCCGTAGCGTGATGTTAAATAACTTATATTCTTCCTTAAGGATTGGACTTATCATAATCTACCTAGCCGTTTCCCAACTACGTCGGGGTCGGCTTCCTTTCAAACTGGATGCAGCTGAATACCAGTATCTCACATGAAGCGACTGGCTATCTGACCTCCAGAATCCAGTTACTGGGCAACACGATTCTCCTTGGTAAGGATTGGACTACCATATGCAAAATATTTTTTTGTTGATCCGATTGGTGGTTCCAGATATTAGCAAACAAACAAACTCTTCATATTATAGTAGTAAACATGTAAACCACAACATACATACTTAGTGCCCACACTAAAGAACGAATAGAGCTTTTTCCAATCAGGTTAACAAATTCTCAGCCCAATATATTCAGCTAGTGATAAGTCCTCTTAAAAATTAAAAATCAAAATCATTGATTGTGAATCATGGGTTCATTAGATGTTGTATTAGTAACAGGTAAGTCGGCTTTGTCCCGCCATTGAAGCATACAAAGTTCATCTTTATCTATGTCCTTAGGGACAAGCCCTTTATAACAGTTACAGAATTTTCTCACCCAAATCTAACGATCAGCCGGCCTATTCTGTGATGAGAAGTTAGTTGAAAGGAGCGTGAAGTGAACTGTTAATCCTTTATTATGAGATGACAGCTCACTTCAGCTACACGTACAGAATTGCACTGCTGTACGAGTAAGTAATATCTGAACTCACTCGAATGCAACACGAGTTTCTTGCTTATTTGTATAACACAGATTATAATAATTATCTACTGCGGTTGATTAAGACACAGCAAAACCAAGATCTTTTCATTTTTTGTTGTTAAATGAACATGGCCATGAGTATAAGATATTAAAAGGAATGATATTGGATAATATCCAGTAGGCGTGCCCTTGTGAGTCTTAAGATACATTCATTTGTCATAATGGATTGTTTGGTTATACAATATACATACGTAATAATAGTTTTTTTACGTTTCTTGTAGCAGGTACATAGTTTTTATTCTGAGTACTTTTTCTCGTCACGAATGCACCTCGCAATAAGGAAGCATTTATTACATAATTGAGTAAAGGTATTGTAGTTTTTATTTTAATTTGTTTACAATTATCATACCGTAGAATAGAATTGAATTGAATACTTCTTATTCTACACCATGAATACTTACAAGTAATGATTTTAAGAGCTACGTAGTATGATAAAGCGGGCGGCCTTATCACTGAAAGCGATCTCTTACAGACAACCTTTGGATGGACTTGATAGAGAAGGAGAAAAGATACTATGTTGATAGTTAGCAGTGTACTATTTATAACGCCGTAAAAAGTGGACATTTGTGCTGGTAGATCATCTTAGCCAGTTTATCTCGATTATCCGAAGAATGACTTGTGTCGAAATGATAATAAATTGGTAGTCGATTTTCAATCAGCTACCACATTTTCACATGGTATTCTACCTTTGAATATAAACCACTTTCACCAATAGACCAACTCTGAAATCTCGAAAAAATAATTATTCATAAAAGAAATCAATACCTACTCGATTAAAATGATATAAATTATATGAACTGCAAATTCTTTTTTAAAGTGAACATTTTGATGATTGAAAACTTGCTTTGTTGGTACAGATTGATATTTATAGTGACCTACAATATTTGGCAATACGAGACACTACTGACAGCGCCATTTTTAATGCGGGTAAATAGAACAAATGGCGGGAAAACCTTCATCAGACCAAGATGTCGCTATCTAAACATTTGGACGGTAAACTTGTCGCCTATTAGAGGCCTTTAGTGTATAAGTGACAGAATGACTCAAAGGAAGTGCAATCTACATTCATTATAAATTTTGACGCATGCCGCGAGCATATTTTCCTGATCGTTAATACATTGTTTTTTTAAAGATTTATAGTTTCCTAGTTGTATATAAAAGTAGCGTACCTTGTGGTAAAATGAAAGACGATGGCCACAAAATAAGTCTCCTGAAAAACGACTGAGGAATAACAGCCAAAATGTGCCGTCAACAACATACTAGGGCACAACAAAGTTTTGTCAATCAGAGAATTATATTTCCAGCCTGTTACTGTCCCATTTCAGGGCAAAGGCTTTGTCTCATAACAGGGTAGTGTCTCTAAAAATTCTGTTTGGTCCGAAAGTTGGATTACTCAAAAATAATGGACACGTATTTTTTCTTTTGTCACGTAAACCTAAAATGACGACGATATACTGCGTTGAAATTTCGCGTGACGTCACGCCATGCTACACTTTTCACGTAAAAGTAACGTCACTAGCCCCTTCTCCAGAACTTTGATGTGCTATTATCTTTGTCACTTTTATTGATTTGAGTAAGCAAAAGATGCGTGTCCATTATTTTTTTGTAATCTAACTGACGGACCAAATAGACTTACTTATTTTTACCTAGGACACATCCCTATTCTCATGTCCAGAAGGCAGGAGCGTTAATCACCACGCATACTCAAGGTGGGTTGCAATTTCAGACTTAAGTCCGTGTTTCCTCACGATTGTTCTCCTCAACTGATGTCAGTGATGTCTCAGATAGCATAGAAAGTTTATTTCATTCGTAAAAGTCATGTTAATACTTGCCCCGATCTGAACCCAAATACCACACCTCATGTGAGGCGAGGGGTCTGAATGATTAAGCTAGCACGACTATCAGAGAAATTAAATGTTTCTTTCTCTTTACCTTGTTTATCTAGAGAACGAATTCCTGTTCACGACAAAAACGCAACTATTCCTTAATCAGCATGTACAATAATTCTCCTTTACTTAATGGCATCATTTTGTCGTAATCTATCACAGTTTAGCACTATATGATATGCTGATTGGATTATTTTGAAAGACAAGACTCAGGCCAGTGATCGCGTCAACCACTCCTAGATAACCGGGTTGGTACCAGGGTTACCACAATTTTCTTTTTGTCTATGCTTGTATATACCAAGTTTAAAGTCACGAAATAGGTTAAGGCAACTTGCAAAGAGAGCAAGCTGAACTGACGGGGAATTTTTGATCTTGTACCTTTCATTATTACGCAAATTCATCCGGTTCACTTTCGAAATTTGAAATTTGAAACTTTAGCATAGACAACAGAGTGTACCAGTCAACTCAAAAAACACAAGTCACCGACATCCGGACACCATTCACTATGTATATTCAAGTATTAGGTTGTATGTCCATTGAAGCGCAAAAAGAAAAACAATTTATTAATCAACAGAACTACGCTACTATTGTTTTAAATTTTGTGGTTTTTGTCTCATATTTTTTTCTTGCTGTAGAGACAGCAAGAAAAAAATATGAGACAAAAACCACAAAATTTAAAACAATAGTAGCGTAGTTCTGTTGATTAATAAATTGTTTTTCTTCGCTTCTTTCTGATACAATAGTCAGGTAATATTATAGCTAAAACAAGCTTCAAGCAGAGGCAAATAATTTATTTTAATTGAACCATTAAATGAATTAAAGAATCTAATTTAAAAGAAAAAAACTGTATTTCCCCCGCAACACAAAATTCTTGTTGACCCTTTCAGAAGGTAACTTTACGTATGAAAAAGAAAGTGCAAAAAGCTCGTGTACTCTTTTAAAATAAATGTTGCACAATATAATATACATATTAAAGATAAATTGAAAAAGATAATTAAACATTTGTTTTTCAGACTAGGTATGTCTATCTAGGATAAATGATATTTATTTCTGTAAATGGTATAAGGGCAAGAGGGTGATGATGACGTCAAACAGTTATTTTTTTAAACTAGTGAGGTTGATATATATCCCTATTTGACTAATCTGAGAAGAAACACCTAAACACTCATAAGTCACAGTCTCTTTTCAAGTCCAGACATTATCTCGGTCAGTATCTTTTACAAATATTACAACCGTCAACTAAAAAATCCAGTGAACTCCCAGCAACACAAGTTAAGGTTAAAACCAACATTATGGAATTAACCGCAACATCTTATATTGTAACCACAATCCTGTGGTTTGCGTCTCACTATTCAGTTTCCGCGTTCTTCTTCGTAATTGTTTTTCATTGTTCTTTTTGTTACTGAGTGCGCAATATTGTTTTTGTATGTAACTGGCAAAATTATTAGTCAGTGGCAAAGACTGAATTAAAATAAAATCTTATTCATATGTAGCCTGCAACTTATTTTACATACTCTTCCTCGTTATGCTGAGGCCGTTTTCTCTAATACGATTTTCAACTCTCGGCTCAGAGCCTAAAATTTAAAATTCAACATTGTGCAGTGTAGGAATGGGGGGGGGGGGGGGGGTGGATGACAAAGATCGAAAGGAAAAGTACGAAAGCCAAGCGAACGAAGTCGCGGGCGCATTGGTGCTGCGCCGCGTGTCGTGGGTTCGATTCCCGCTCGGAACAGGCCTACAGGTAATTGTTTCTGGCTGTTGGTGTGTGTGATTTTAAATGTTTGTCAACGCACCCACGACACAGGAGAAATTCCTAGTAGGGGAAAAGGTTACAAAAAAAAAATGGTAGTCTTCACTATCTGCTCGCATCCTTTTCTCAACAGTTTCAGTATTTTAATAGTTAATATCTTTTAATAGTTGGTTATTTTCTAGTATTGCCCATTATCTCTTAATTTCTAACACTCTCATCAGCCATAAAGTATAATTGACTCCATAATCAAAGATCTTTCAAATATATCCATTATCTAGATTATTAGACAATATAATCAAAAACTGTACATTTTTTACTTATGCTGGTTGTAAATCTGAATAATTGTAACATTACTCCACATTTATTAACAAGGGGTCAAATTGCAACTCATATTCGTACCTAATAATCGGTGAGTGGTAGCCCTGAGTGCAATATTGCCAATGTCCGCCGCACGCATCATTGCAGCGTGTAATGAAAGTCGTCGCGCCGGATTCCGAGCTCGCTACTCTTTTCAACGCAATATCAACCAGTCGGTGCTTTAAACTCTGATGGATGGCCTTTCTTTTCATAAACAAAAGTCTGCAATCGCAGGCAATGCACAAGCTTCACTATCCTGGCTTTGGCTAAGACATTAATCTAACAGAATTTTACTTAAATGATCTTAATTTGGCTATTCATCATATTCATCATCCTTCAGCCCTAAGACTTCTACTGCTAGTAAGGCTTCTACTTCGACACAACAGTGGCTTCTGCGCTTCCTTCATACATCGGCTTCCTGTAAATCTTCACCAAATCGTAGGTCTATCTTATGTAGGCCTACCCACGCTGTTTCTTCTGGTTCGCGGTTGCCACAGAAGATTTTTTTAATTAAGATTAATTTAAATCGAATGTGTGTCACCTTCACCGAGGTCCCTACGTCTCCACCTTAACCTCGCCCTTGGACCTTGACGGCGCCTTTTTAATATTTTCAAGACCACTTTCACGGGCATGGTCAAATCGCCGAAAATTTCCGGAAACGAAACAAGATCAAGTTTACTTTTTACAACGACTGGTTCACATACCATAATTAGCCACAAACCAAACTTATGGAAGTACTTGTAGGTGTAACTAACCGACAAGTTTAACGTCAACTGTTCATTTGTGGCCTTTGTTTATTTACACTTTAACGATAAATGATTAATGTATCTACTATACTCGTAGAAAGTTAGAGTCAATGACTGCTTCTAGTTTTAAGCATTTCTCTCGGTTTGACGCGGGACTTCATTTTCTCACCGTATTCCCCACCCTCCATTGGTAATGAAGGATCCTTTGAGCAGACGGGTGTTGTGATTGGTTACTGCCCAACGGGTCACGTTGTTGGCTCAATATGTTGTCGGGTGCCTGTATACATGTAATATACTCACGCGGATAGTTCTGCTTGCGCGATTTAGGATATGTGTGACGTGCTTCCGAATTCGTAGTTCTTTTGTGTTGGTATACATGTCACCATAGGCTGAAATGGAATGCAATATAAGAAAAACAGTATGCCTTTAGTATGTATCACATCATCTTCGTGTTACATAATATCATCATTAAATCTTAATTCAGACTGCATCTTGTGTAACACTAGTACCAACCAACCTATTTATTACATAATTGCTAGAGATGCTAGTAAACGTATAACAGCTGTGACAAGATTATAAACAGAATCGACCTTGGAACCAAAACCGTTCGGTAATTTGAGATTGGAGACTGACAGGTCAGTATCGTTGCAATATCTGGTGTGGTATCAGGTATCAACCTCGTCGATCAAGTAGGTTGCAAGTGAAACGAAAGAACGTAGATTGTTGGGTTCGAAATTAGTTCAGAAATTAGGGAATTCTTTAGGAAAATAAGTAATTTAATTAATAGATTTTTCAAAAATGAGACGTGCTTTTCGACGTACAAAAAAAAAGTAATGTTTGATACTGCAGTTTGTGGTGGGTATTTTTTTTGGGTTTTACTTCGTTAACGGTATCGATTAGATTACCATTAAAAGGCATACCAATTTGAAGATCACACCTTACCACATGCCATCGCCTTGTAGCTTCTTGGCTTACAAACTTAATAGCTTCGTCATTACAAAATACTGTAGAAGCTAGACTTCCACAGCACCGGATCAGGAGATTATTGTTACAAATAATAGGTCAACGCTGACTTACTTACGTTTATTAAAAGCAGATCTTTATACTATTACGTCACACACCAGAATCCGTCTACCCTTGACAAAGGGCCCGTTCTATATTTTGAACAATTCGAGTATTGTTTGAAATCAGAGAGCACTAATATTCTACCAGCCTGTATACAATAAGCTCTACTATTGTATACGACCTTTACAATACCTTGTTGTTTGTCAACGGTTCCTCACGTCACTCTATACGCTACATACAAAATGGTTGCACCTAATTATAAGATCAGGGATCAGCTCCTGAACAGGGTCAATTGAAAGCATCAAGGGCAGTAAATTGCTCAGTGTCCTAGACATTGCGATAGGTCGAATAAATGATGTGAAGGAAAAACTGTTTGCATGTTGTGTTGGCTTCTTATTGCGTAGCTTCTCGGATCAGAATAATTGATCCAATGTCGCTGTCATATAAACGTTTCAAATTATGTCCAATGTTTTCCTTAGACATTTATCTGACATGCCTATGTTTTTACACCATTGTACAAGATGTAGTTTTTTATCAACAATTTTTACAACCATTGAGTAATATACTAATTCCAGCCTGGTACTGTCTCACTGCACGGAAAAGGTATATTCTCATACAGAGAAGGCGCGATCATTAATCACCTCGGTTGCTTAAGGCGGGTTGGTGATTTCAGACTAATAGGTATGTATTGACTAATAGGTATATATGATTTGACGACACGGTTGGCGCAGTGGTTGAGCCATTGGCTGCTGCGCCGCGTGTTGTGGGTTCGATCCCCGCACGGAACAAATATTTGTATAACCTACAGGTAGTTGTTCCGGGCCTGGCTGTTTGTGCATGTGAGTTTAAATGTTTGTAAACGCACCCACGATACAGGAGAAATTCCTAGTGTGGGGCAATGTTTAAAAAAAAATTGATTAGATGTCCAGACAAATACTGGTATACAGCTATATCGGGTTAGGCTAAAAGCCGATCCCAACGTAGTTGGGTAAAGGCTAGTAAGATGATGTAAGCATCTGGTTTTCTATCCAAGGGACCTTAATATTCTTTTTTCTTCGTCTTTAAAATCGAGAATGTCTTTTCATTTGAAATGACTATCCATATACATTAGTAATAATAATCCTAACACGACTAATGAAGTTTATCTTCAAGTCGATATACTAATCTACTACTGCTCTAAGTAAAGTATGTAAGATGATATTATTATTAATTACATTGCAACATTAATTAGAGTGAATCCGCATCCTACTGTGAAGAATGTATGGCGTCTGATAATTACATAGGTCTGAGATAAATACCAGTGAGGTTGCAATGTAATTGTTATAATTATATTAAGTTAAATAAGATTATGTAACACAAAATAATATAAAACAATTAATTACTTCTAATACACAAATAAAATTGTTACTTGTGCAATGAGACAGTAGGTGTGTGGTGTGTGGCTTTGGTAGAATCTTCTTAGCGTGTAGATGGCAATTTAAATTGAGTCGGCCTAGATTTGTCTACGAATTTTGCCGCATTCCTTAGTGAATTTACTAGAATCTTAAATAATAAAAAGAAGCTGTTCTAGAATAAACCCATTGATACTGCATTAATAATTTGGACGACCCTGCGACGCAGGAGGTTGCGGGTTCGATTCCCGCCTTGGGACAAATCTTTGTACGATCTACAAAGGTTTGTTCCGGGTGTTCTGGGTATTTGCTATGTATAATAAAAAAATATCTATTTATGTAATGTATTGTATTAAGTATATCAGTCATCTAGTACCCATAACACAAGCTCTGCTTAGCTTGGGACTAGATGATGCTGTGTGGATTGTCCAGCATTATTTATTTATTTATTATATTCTATCTACATATGTAAGGTGTTGTATTAAGTATATCAGTCATCTGCGTAGCTTGGGGCTATGATGCTGTGTGGATTGTCCAGCATTATTTATTTATTTATTATTATTATATATCTTACGACATTAATATTATCATACCTATATGTATTTTCCACGTCTGAACTTTTAGGTCTAGATGTATAACTGCCCTGCCTAACGATAGACATGCCTATACCTAACTAAGCATACAGACAAGTCTACAACTAAGAACAGATGTCGACCTTTTGGACACTAACTTAGTAGATATTTATAGATAATGTTGTGGTCTGTCCTGACATACAAATTATCGTCGAGTAAATATAGCGATACTTCGGTACGGAGGAAATGTCAATTTGGTCCAGTTCTGGGGCTAGTTCCAATTTCAAAAGAAGTTGATATTGTTCGGAAATGCATGGTAGATATAGGATGATTCCATTAAAATTGACATCTATAAAAATTCCTAATTTAATATGCTGCGAAAATAGAAATATCTACCCAGGTCAAGCAAACACTAAAATAGTTTCTTCAATAGGAATTTTCTCATTAGCAGCCCGCAGTATAGATTTGTGTCCCGTTGATGGCAATAGGCTCGCCCCCTTAACATGGGACTTAAATATGTTTAAGTCCCTTAAGTCACTGGCAAAATGTGGGTGTTACTATAGGTGTACCTATACCCAATCCCATCCAAAATATGAGTATGAATATAATATTCTTTGGGAAATGCTTGATGTTAAGTGTGTTTAGTTTTATTGTAGACATGATTTTGCTAGGCAGTCTAGTTTATCTTAGATATAATAAAAAGAGAAATAAAGAATAAAGAGTCACCTACATACTCGCGCTGAATCTTTTTATTGAACCCCTCTGTAACACTGTTATCTAACCACACGATCACAAGTAGACTGTGACTTTCTTAGAACACGTTAGAAATACTTAATTAAGACCTAATGACTAATTAATTTGAAGCGTTCACAGTTTTTAAGCTTCAAATTGTTGAGTAAACAGGTTATAGAAAGATTAATGGTTACCGAAGAAAGAACATTTGTTGGTATTACATGTTTAAATCGTGTACTTAGTTGAATGTTCTGTATTTTTAAACACCTCACCGAAGCTCTACCAGGTTAATCCTGTACAATAACAAGAAAGGATATCATCATCAGATGATCATCATGAGATCATCAGGGAGATCCCTAGCCTGTTCCCAACCAAATTGGAATCGGGTGCAACTGAATACCTGTATTTTACATGAAGCGACAGCCCATCTGACCTCTACAACCCAGTTACTGGGTAACAGGATACCCCTAGGTAAGACTGGTTGCCAGACTTTCGGGCTTCTGACTATCCGTAACGACTGTCAAAGATCTAGAAATGACAGCTGGAACCAACGGCTTAACGAACTGTTACGAACGGTCACCCATCCACAGACTGACCTAGGCAAGCGTAGTTTAACCTTCGATCAACAAAAGTTTTTATGTAGCCTCGAGCTCCTCCCACCAAGAAAGGATATCAATAGTTTGATTTACAACAATTCTTTGAAGTCAATAAGTTTTCAATAGAAGTAGAACGTTTTATTACATATAACGTAATACTGAGCCACAAATTGCAAAAAAACTAAGAAAATACTACCTTAAGTAATATAGATTTATATTAATTTTGATAATAAGACCAAAAGCAGGATATATATTTTGCAACATTTCCTGTATTTAAGTATATAAACCGAGAGGGAAACCTTGAGACGATAGTCTATAGAGCGCTCGAATTCACATAAGTACAAGTGGCGACGCCAACGACGTTCATAGACACCAATACTCAAATTAGTGCATGCAATAATAAGCACTAAGACTACAGCAGGTAGGGCAAGTTTTAGCATGAAACATTGTGGGCGAAGTTCCAGATAAATGTTGCGATTTATAGTCCCAAAGTGAACAGTGTCCACGATTGCAATGTAATGAGGCAGTCAAGTACTTAAATTTGAATAATGACTCTTTTATTATAGTTTAAATGCTTGGATATTTATCGTTTAATACTAAATTGAGGATGTAGCATGTTTTGTACGAAATTATAATTCCATTTTTAATCGGTCTCCAAAAACTCTAGGTACAAAACACAACAACGTTTTTTAATTAAAAAAAAATACTGCTACGATGAATTAAACAAAAGAGCAGCAACACTTGAGTTCTTTTTTTAAATCCTGCTTTGGTCATTGCCAATCACGGCTTGTTTTTCTTGTTGAGACCACAATCAGATAGACATACCTCCACAGATGGGTATAAATCTTATCACAAATCATTACGTGGAACGGAATGATAAAAATCTTAAACATGACAGTTTTACAGACTCCGACTGAATCGTAATTTACTACACCGCTACATGTATGGTGAAAGAGCATTGAACAGCGTTCGTTTTTGCATGTTGCAGTTTTTCTCGATTAAATTTGAATCGATTATAAGAATATTTAAGAAAGTGAGGAAGTCAAAGAACTTTGTTGTCATCATAAGATCACAACAAAGTTCTTTGAGAATTGTTAAATATTTATGTCGATATTTTTGCTCTGGACTATAGAAAAAAAAAAACGACTTATTTCTATGTAGATGATTGTTAACTCTGGCCTATTTGAGGATAAAGCTCTACACTTTCAAGCCTTCCAGGGTTATGATTTCTACGCTTGTATCAAATCTATGCTTTTACAGTTTCCCAGTTGGTACACTCTATCAAGGCTCTAACCATATGGGGGATTCATCAATGTACTTGGCCGAGAAAATTCAAAATATTTTACTAACTGCGGCGGCGTTTATCTTTGTGTATAACGTTGGCGAAGTACCTCAGACACTAATCTGCATGGTCCTCACATGATCTGACCAGGATAATTACTGAACTTTAAAAGATACTGTGACCTCTCGAATTTCTTTGGACGTTTCTTAACAGAGAGGTCAGATAGGGAAATACAGACCTAGTTTAAAAAAAAAGTACTTGTTTACGTGTGTTTGTAAAAACCTATTAACGGAAATAAATATCAATTACCATTTATGCCTTATTAATAAAAATACAATCATTAATTGCTCGAAATAACACTATTTCATGAAAATATGTCATCATCTGCCTAGCCTTTTCCCAACTATGTTGGGGTCGGCTACCAGTCTAACCGGATACAGCTGAATACCAGTATTTTACATGGAGCGACTGCCTATCTGACCTCCACAACCCAGTTACTGGGCAACACGATACCCCTTGGTATGACTGGTTGTCAGACTTTCGGGTTTCTGACTACCCGTAACGACTGTCAAAGATCTACAAATGACAGCCGGGACCAACGGCTTAACGTGCTTTCCGAGGCACGGAGGAGTCTCGATATGTTATGACGGTCACCCATCCACATACTGACCTCGGCAAGCGTAGCTTAACCTTCGATCAACCCGTGCGGCTGTTTTTATTTAGCCACGTATTTCATGAAAATATGTCTCTATGTTATATCTGAGCTCTATATTTTTATTCTTATAATTTCGTCATTATGTTATCGTTATTGCCTTGAAATTACTTTTGTACAGTATGCGACGTCTGCATTTTGCAGAAAAGTTAGAAAAATTGAATTTTGCGGCCTACATTGATATCCCTTAAGGGTAGGAAGGCGAAAGAAGCCGCGGAATATGTGTAGTAGTCTTTATCACTAGGTAGGTATGCAGCGTTCTACGCCAAGGAACGTTCGGTGTATCCTGCGTTAGGTAGATAGAGACAACGCACTAAGCTGGCTGTCTAGCTGATTTGTGCATTACTTACCTTGAAAGCAAAGGAAATCCTGCGTTTAAAATGTTTTAGTGCCTCTTAGTCAGTATTAACTAATTATAAAATAAACGCTTCGATCCCTTTGTTTTAGTAAAATACACCTAATTGAAACGAAGTGTATAATTTGTTTATAACTGTATGACCATTTAAGAAACTGAACAACAAAGTTTTAAGAATGTTATTTTATTTAATCTGGAATTGCTTATTACGTTGCGGAAGGTTTTCAAGTCTGGCATAATTTTCTTTTGAATACACGTTCTCCTAAATTGGCCCTTATTGCATCACTTCTAGGTTCACAATGAAGTGTTTCAGTGTGACATTCCCACACTCGTGCAGGAAAGTGTACCACATGAATTGTCATTCATGTGGTGCACACATTACGCTAGTCCAATATGCACTAGTTATTGTTTTTTATCCCATTGAAAAGTCATTTGAGAACGCATTTATGGACCAAAAAGTTTGTTAAATGATATTGAAACAATAATAAACAGAGTGTCATTAATATTGCAACAAATTATATACAACAAATTATATATTAGCTCAACATAATTATTAACATTAATTACTGTTGTTTTCATAGAAATATTCCGTTTTGATAGTTTTAATATTAGGCAACTTACATCCGTCAGACATTTTTCACACATATTTCAACATAGTGTTTGTTTATTGTTTCCTCTTAAAAATATGTGGAAAAAAGTCGTTTCTTTAGGGGTCTCGATTGGTAAGCAATCATAGAATAATATTATGAAATAAAGAAACTTAAAGAAGTTTGGATGAATTTTTCGATGCGCCGTGATTATTTATTTTATTTTATTTCTTCATATATTAACAGTTGTATCGTTTTAAAGAACTTTAATAAATAATAAATATTTTTTTTATTCACACAATATGGTGGGTACAAATACCTACATCTATCCTAATCAAAACACAATATTGACATAAAAAACATATTTTTTTTTAAGATAGAGTAAACGACGAGTTTATCATAATTTGTATTACATTGTGATAAACTCGTCGTTTACTCTATCATAATACAAGCTTTGCTTAGCTTGGGGCCAGATGATGCTGTGTGGATTGTCCAGCATTATTTTGTTATAATTTTGATTTACCTATCTATCCTTCTTATCTAGCCGAGAGTTGATTACACACTTGCACTAGAATGTACAGACTCCAGCACATCAAGCTATCCCATTTTCCAATTAAACATGCACCTTATTATTTGTGCAATAAAGTTGAAAAACTATAAAAAAATTCAGAGATTGGGGTAGCTTGATGTACTCTGGACTATTTTATTACCACCATGAGTAATGTCCCAGATATGAAGAGTTGATACTTCGCCATTTATCTTGCAATATAACATTTTGTAGAATTCCAAAAATGTGGTCCGGATATTCTGTAGGCAGACAGTAGATTATATCAAACATCTTATAGATGGATTTATGCATAGTTACTAATTCAGATCCGCCTCTTAACCTGTTGCTAAAACAATGAGCAAGGTCGTAGCTCTTACCTATTATAAATGATTAAATAACCTGTGTCCACGATATTAATGACGCGTAACGCAGACAACATTATTGCAAAACTCACACCTACTTTATTACTGAAATCATCATAGCTGTTACGAAACTGACGTCAATCGTGCGAATTTGTCACACATGACATTACTCGCACATTTCGTACGTTTTGGTTACTTGGTATTAGACGAGATTTTCGTAAGACTTTTGTTAGATAAGTGTGTGGTAATGAAACTAGCAGACGTCATCGGATATGTATTATCTTCTTGTATGGTAGCCATTTATTATGTATACCAAAAATCAATATTAGACTGTATTACTGTAATCCTATCTTAAGGTTTTATGTTTTAAGTATTAGAAAACATTGCTAGGCAGATGATGATGATGACGATGAATTTCTCATCGTCATCATCATCATCTGGCATCATAAAGGGGCCGGCTTCCAGTCTCACCGGATGCAGCTGAATACATTTTATTTTACATGGAGCGACTGCCTATCTGACCTCCACAACCAAATTACTGGGCAACTCGACACCCCTTGGTAAGACTGAAATAATAACATAAACTATAATTACTCAACTTTGTTTGGTCTTTGGTATTACTAATTTAATAACCAAAGACCTAAATAAAAAAGAGTTTATAAACTTTTTTTTTTATGTCTTGGTTTTATAATATTATTCTATGATTGCTTACCAATCGAAGATAAAATATTTTCCTTTTTCAATGCGGGATCAAAGACAGGTGAATCGATTTGGGACTCGTTGTGTTCAAGCTTCTTTGCCTCGACGCTTTTTTGGTGGTCGCCACTGTTGACTCTAGCTTTCAGTAGTCGCTAATAGTGTGGTTGAAGACTTGTGGTAGTGTGGCGTGCTGATTTCGCTAGCACACAATTGATTTAACTTTTAACTTCATGTAAGTAGGTAATAAGTGTATTTGTTAAATTGCTAATTGATGATTACTTCGATGCAATAGTGTTAGACGTTTACAAAAACACATTGGTTAAAATTAAAGATGTAATGCACTGTTGCAATTTAATTTGGTAATCGTTTTATACCTTTTAGCGTAGGATAATAATCGAATAGCTAAATATCATAAAAAAAATATTTTTCTCAATGGTGTGTGACCAACATGTTCTAATTTTGAATTTATAAATTACGTACAATAAAAAGAAGATCTTATGTAAGTATTAGACAGGTAATAAACGGAGAAGGGTCTCATGGCTTATTACTGATAGCCACATGGGTCGATCAGATGTTAAGCTTCGCAAGCTGAGGTCGATCCGTGGATGTTTGAAAATCCATTACATATCTAGATGCCTCCGTGTTTTGGAAAGCCTGAGTCGTTGGTCCCGGCTCTAATACGAAGTTCTTTGAATTTTGTTACGGGTATTCAAATACCCGAAAGTCTGGCAAACAGTCTTATCAGAGGGTACCTATTGTGTTATCCAGTATCTGGATGGTGAAAGTCAGATGGGCAGACACTGGAGTGTCTGCTCGTGCAAAATATTAGCATTCAGCTGCCATCGCGGCATCGGTTAGACTGAAAGTCGACCCCAAAAGAAATGGAAAAAGGCAATGCAGATGATGATAATACACGATTCAGACCTTTGGGCATTAAAACTAACGCAACTCTTAATGTAATAACTTATAATTATTAAACGTAGATTGACTGACACTTCCGTTTCTCCTGACAGTCAGAACCACAACTATGTAGCTATGCGTAATTGCAATTATTTTGGAAAGGCCAAGGATCAAAAATAATATAATCGACTCGAATGAAGGTAGTACCCACACATCGTTAGCGATTTCAGATCAAGTGTAAGTCGTAAATTCGGTTCGATTTATGTGCGATTAATTTTGCTTGCGAAACAGAAAACTTGTCTTAACCTTAATGTAAGTGACTTTCGAAGGTTAATTGACTTACTTAGGTACTTTGAGTTTAATTCTATAACAATAATAAGTTCTATTAGTAGAGGTCGTTGTACTTACTTTACATGGGGCCAACTCGCAAAACGAGAAACAAAATAAACTGTTTAAAGTACCAACATTTCTATCGAGTTCTGGGAATACAAATTGTATGGAGCGAATACTTCGGATTGTCGGCGAGTTTCCAGTCAAATTCCTGTAGTTTTATGACGGCCCGTTGTGCGGTTTGTGGACGAGCGTTGTCGTCAAAGGGTGGATTGGAGCAATTAACAAGTCTCGGTGGCCTGTCACTTTTGCTACACTTGTTACTTTTAAAACGTTTGCATAAAAATATGTTTAGGACTTATATTGAGAATACCAAAATAAGTGCAAAATCTCACGGTTTGACGAGTGCTGCATAGTTAGCACAGGTCTTTTGAAACTGCAAATTTGGATAAACGCTGCTGGTAGTGCTCCTAACAACATACTACAACAGAACTAGTCCTTAGTTTGCGAATTCTAGTGTTAGATATGACTGGCCTATAATCCGGTTCAAATCACAGCACTAGACGTTAAATCACATCAGACTGCAGCCATCTTGCAATCAACTCACACGCATACATCAGTACCTAGTTACCTATCGTGTCACACACTAATATATTTTACCTCTAATTCAAACAAGACGAGTATCAACGTGTCTAAGATGGCATGAATGATAAATATGTGTAGTATTGCTAGATTTTCATTTCTAACTATAAATTATGTGTAGTGACAGTACTTGCATATTTCCCAGAGACTGAACATCACTTTGTTAGCTTAGCACGTGAAACAGATAAGAATGGCAGGGTTATTCTGTTAATCTATAAGGTAATGTGAGATTATTAGAGACTTTTAATTCATTAGTAATCTTTCTGAGGGTCAATATACTCACGAATATAGATCTTTTTACTATGGTACCAACTCTGAAACTGCTGAAGTAAATAAGTTCACTAGGTATACTTATTTCCGCATGACTAGAAGACAAACGGACGGACAGACACACGAGTGATCCATTTTTCATTCGGACGTACGGAACCCCAAAAAAGTGGGGAGCAACACAGTTTTTGGCTGGGTACTTTCACCCACAGAAATAATGCAATTAAATTAAATTAAATACGTATACACATTATGTATTAATATTTTTAAACAGCACTTTGATTAAAATATCAGGGTAAATAGTAAATTATCCTACTGATTTCTCCTACTTACATATCTAATTACGGCTTACTAAATGGACACTGAAAATGTCGTGTATGCCAACTAACGTTGTATGCGCGTAACAACTAACTCCAGTAACGATAGACACTCCCTACACCAGTTACTTTACGTAACTCCAACATAATCGCTCCAATTATCGACCTAACAATCTATAATCAAATTTCTTCCACTCACTTATCACTATAACACTGACCTACGGCGTACACTGTAGGTACACGTTATAGAATAAGCAAGTAGAGTAGAGCTATTACGTCAGTACACTGTACGAGGTTTTGTTTTCTCCGCACTTTCGATTTTATTCGCGACGCGAGCGCACGGCATCTTGTCACAGAGTAACCAAATGTAGAAGAACTATTCCTTGGAGTACGATCAGTTTGCGTATGAATGGACGAAGATTCTTTTGGCTTGACGGAGGTACTGTGAGAGGGTTTCATGAAAGTGTTGTTAACTTTTTATTTCTGTTGATGTTTTTACCTAAACTTTATTTTATTGTAATATTTATCCTGAGACCGAAGCTATGGCAGTTCGAAAGTACGACGAAACACTTCCAGATACGGGTAGTTGTGCCCGCTTCCTTTGGGCACTACAGTGCACCCAGATAAATTGTGTAATTGGTTTTGAATCGTTAAAATTATACTCGTAGTAAAATAAATGTATAAAAACTCCTGATGCAAACAATGTTTGCTCAGTATTCCTTACTTAAATATTTATGACATATCAAACTATTGTACACGATACGAGTGACAGAAGACTTCAAAAATTAGCAATTTTTTTTTTCTTTTAATGCTCAATATTACTGAAGGCCGGGTTTTTACTGCAGCTGTGTGTTACTCGTGGTTAAACTGTTGCAGTCTTGGTGTACTGTTGATATGCGATAGTCTGTGGTTTATCTTTCGCGCGTGCGTGAACTTTTTATCGTATGAAGTAGGCCTTTTGTTAATCTTTTTCGTGATGAGATGGCGTCTGGTGGAAATAAACGCTCTTTTACTACAGATAACACGGCATTAATCATGTCATTGAACTGATGGTAACAATACAGTGGAAGGTATTTTAATTAGAAAGTTGTGATTTAGATCGAGACACGGTCAGTTAAAAAGAGAACTTGTTTCGTTTTACTCATGTTTTGTTGTGGAAAATCGAGATTTGAAGTATTTAATTTGCTAGGGTTTTTTGAAAAATAAAATAGTAGAAGAGACAAAAAAATAAAGGTGTTAAGTATTTCGATTCTGACAGTAAAACCTAGACAGTATGTAATTTATAGCATTATCATGCTCATTACAAACAGACTGCCTAATTCATACATCAGTAGATAGACAAATAAATTACAAACATCCTTCAGATTTCTAACATTTTCTCAAGTTTGACGCAGATTTCGAATATCGCCCAATGACCTTGACTAATCATTCAAAATGTGATGAACTAAGATATTATTAATGTTCATCATACTTAACCTTGACGTACGAACAATTGCATAAAGGCTCTCGCAGACAGGCACGATACGACAATTTCGGCACGATTTTTACGATATTTATCTGTAGACAAAACACAATCGCGACGCGCTTGTCGCACTCTTATATAAAAATGTCACAGTGCAAATGTAAAAATGTCACGTGATATTTTTATATCACAGTGACAAACAAATCGAAGTTAGTCGCATGTGACAAGCTGTGTGACAATTCCTAGTACATTTTGTATTACACGATTCGTGCCTGTGTGCAATGTGTTGCGTTGCGATTATCTGCCAATTTCAAAAACGTTTATCAATCCAAATCTAGGGATCGCAGCAGTTTTAGATCACGGATTGGGATTGGGATTAAGATACGTTATTGAAATTGGTGGTTAGTCAGAAGCAACGCGACAAATAGTGCGACGTCTCGCGCCTGTCAGTTTTAAGTTTAAGTACGACATCGCATTGCGAAAATAAACTACTTAGAATGTAAATCACCTATTTCTATGTATAAAACTGCTATTTAGCTATTTACGTAGGCCGTTAGTTTAATATGCATTACACTTAGTATATGTATAAGGTCAATGATTATTGTTTTACTACTTACTAAGTTTGTGCAATGTTATGAAAAATATGACTGTACGTTTTTGTGTCAAGAACAACAATTGTGTCGTAAAACTTATGTGAAAATCTAATTTTTAACCCTATTAAAACAACTCAACTTGAAAAGAAAATGCCATAAATAGGCTTACATGAGTAACTTTCAGGACTAACAAGGCTTTTGATTCTGAGGATCTTACCATATTCAGACGCTAAGCAAAAGCTGGAAACAATAAGTATATTTATGCACGCCATGTTAAGGCAGGATATGTTGACAGAAAATTACTGCAACATCCTATGTACCATGCTCTAGCAAATAAACATTTTTAATTTTAATTTTAATTATTTGTTGCATCATAAGAACTGCATAATTATTCTTTATATTTAATTATACGACAATTTAATTCACTGAAACATCAGAAAAAACACGCAGCAAATAATAACCACAATCAAGAAGATAAGATCGTACGCAAGCGGGATTGTAATAAGAAATCAGTACAGCCTTACCTGTCAATAACAATTACTAGATTACTTCTTATCTGTAGCTACTTAATGACTAAGTATGGACTAAGTACCTAATGCCTGGTTGACACGAAGCTACTCGTAGTATTCAAGCGAGAACAGTTAGTTAGTAAGATAGCAAGCTGTCCGTATAGACACAAGTGTGGTGCGAAACAGCGCAGCAAAAAACAAAAGCTAGTTTGTTTCAAACGATGGGGTTCTCTTTTTGAACCTTCTTCTGACAGACGCAGCGATGAAGCTATGGATAGATTGTTTTACGCCATGAAAAGAGTCATTGCACGCATCTTTTACAATTCTAGCTAGTGCTTAAGCCAGAATAGTGAGTGAAAATAGGACATCGCCTTAAAAAAAGAATAAATTTATGAAAAAGAAAATATAAATTAGAAAAAATAAGAAAACAAAAATACAAAGCTTTCACATGGGACCGCCAGCGGCTAGCCGACCTTAGCATAGTTGGAAAAATTCTAGGCAGATGATAATGATGATAGTCTGTTGCTATCATAAAATTGCAAAACCTCTTTGGTCTATAGGGCCACATTAGCAGCCCCGAGGTTAGATTTGTACCCGGTTGATGGCAATAAGCTCACCCCCTATCACATGGGACTTAAACATAACTAGCGAAATGTGGGTGTTACTATAGGTGCACCTCTTCCCAACCCTTTGAGGAATACTGGCGCGATGCTATGTCAGCCTCGTGAGACCCGGCCTTTATTAGTGATTGCGTGTTGACATCTCATAACAATAAAAGATGAGCATCTGAGTACTTACCTACTGCAGTTATCTTAGTTTCATGTGCCTCTTGAATTAGGATAATTTACAGATATGTGTTCAATGATTTATCATTCGCATTCCAGTTTCGAAATCATCAGTTAATCTTGTTAGGTTGTCAGTATCATAGCCATAGTAATTGGTGTTATTTAGTGATTTAGAAATGTGATGATGACTAGTAAACATAGCATAACATCACGCCTGTGATCCTCGAAGGGTTGGGCAGGGTTGTAGAGATGAGATTATGGTAGAAAAAGAGATTCTGCACCGACTCCAAGGCTGATGATGTTAATATCCGTTGTAATTAAAAAGCATTACTTAAGATTTAGTAAGACTGTATTTTACTTACCAAGCAGTAACAATACGAGTCAAAAAGTAAGACACTAAGTGACATCTGTCATATAGTTTTGACATACCGAGTTTTGACAATATAGTTGAGGGCGGCCATTTTGAATTTATATCGACCGTAATTATCTTTGAAAATGTGGCCATGCATTGCTGTCAGATTCAAATAATTTAGATCGTGTCCTTGACATTTTTTTTTTTATCTTTGGTACCTACTGACAATGTTGATCTGATATAGAATTGGTCTAATTAATTGCAAAATCTCACCTTTGTGACCTCCCTTGTATGTAGATTTCAAAATCAATATAAAGCTTCTATTACCGATATGAACATTGCTATTACGATGCAGTGTAGAAACCGGTTCAAGTTGACCCATATAACAATATCGAGAAACCAGCTCAAATATACAAGAAGACTTTTATTAGTTATAGAACCATGATATTGTACAGTCGGTGAGAGAAATGTCGCACAGTTGTATCACGCCTGTATTTACTAAAAGGTCAGGCAGTGGTAAATAAATAGATAGAGTAATAGATAATAATATAGAGTAATAAATAATAATTCTGGACAATCCACACAACATCCTCTAGCCCCAAGCTAAGAAGAGCTTGCGTTATGGGTAGATGATACTTAATGTATTGTACATTACATAGATAGACGTGTTTTATTATACATAGAAAATACCCAGAACACCCGGAACAAATCTTTGTAGAAAAACATTTGTCCCAAGACGGGAATCGAACCCGCAACCTCCAGCGTCGCAAGCGGACCTTCGCGTTTTTATTGAAAATGTAGATATAATATGCTAGTCGATACAAGTGTAATGTTGGCGAATAAAATGTGAGCGCATTTTGAACGCGCATGCGGAAATCAAGATCCGTCTGTTCGCGTCCGCCTTCACGTTAGTCAATGCATAGAAAGCCGTGTTAGAGACCGTCCATTAATCACGTGAGGCTTGAAAGGGGGGAGGGCTATTGGCAAAAATCACGAAATATCACAAGGGGGGAGGGGAGTGGTAGTAAGATATCACGTGTATTTATATTTTTGGTAAGTACTATAAAATAAATGTGATTTTGGGTAGTCGCAAACCTCACCACGTACCACCACGGGGGGGGGGGGGGGGGGATTTTAAGAAAACAACATATCGCAAATACCTCTTTGTTTCTATTCGCTTTTGGAATTATTTGTAACAATTTATTCAAATAAAGAGAGATTATTGTATTTGAATTTGCCAAGTCAATTTGGTTTTTTATGTCACCAATGGATTTCATAACGCGTAGAAATACAACATTTACACCAAAATATAACTGTATCTATTATTAGATACTTATGTAAACATATTAGAGATTAGTAGAGATTTTTGAAATCTAGACCGTTTTGAATAACAAATTCTTTAAAATGCCATTACTTACCATTTATTACCATTATCCGAATCTTGTAAGACAAAATCACCGGAGTGAAGAGTGAGACGGAAATGTTTTTTTTTTGGAGCAGTTGATGTTTTTTGTCGCAATTTCAGGGCTGTTCTTGTAGTAAAAGTTGCTCATTAGATGAGTTCAATGATTAATTAAAAATTTTCTGTCATTTCAATAAAAAAATGTATAAAGATAAGGTAAGGTAAGGTAAAAAAAAAGGTATAAATATGTGCATAATGTAATAATATTAAGACTAGAATAGACTTCCTTAACTCATAAATTTTGCATAAAGTTCCTTTTACAAAATTATACCAAAATTCTGAAATATAAATGTACATTTTAGATCTAATTGGTTGTTCGTGTAATTCGCTATTTGCACTATTTAATTTATTATAAAAACTAAGCGATGCAGGCCATTGCGAAGCAATTTGCTAATAACAAAATTATTTCTTCATTAGTTTATTGTACATACTTACGAGTATTATATTTTAGCACGTCAATTATTTATATTAATTTGTTCGCTTTAGTTACGAGGTTACAAACTATTTTTAGTTTATTGGACTGCTTCTGTTTAGAGGGTTTTGTGGTGCTGTTAGGGACGATCGAAAGTGATAAATGGATGGGTGACCGTCTATTAAATAGCAGGGGATCCCTGAATGTCACTCCGTTGGTCCCGGTTGTCTTTTGTAAATATTTGGTAGTCGTTACGGGTAGTCAGATGCCCGAAAGTTTGGCAACCAGTATTACCAAGTCGTATCGTACCACCCAGTATCTGTGATGTAAAGGTTAGATAGGTAGTCGCGCCATGTACTGCTACTCAGCTGCATCCAGCAAGATTTGAAGCCGATCCCAACATAGTTGGATAAAGGCTAGGTAGATGAAACCGCTTATGTAACTGACAACCGTATTGTTTACGGTTGAATTATTAAAGCAATTAATGAAATAATGGACTACATTCATTTGATCGTTTAACCAAATGAATTGGTGTTTAAATTAAATTAACCTTGATTCACACTACCGTTTATATCATAACTATCACTACAAATGAATACTCTAAATGTTAAATTATGTCTTAACCACTTATAAGTAGGTACTGCCTATAACAAAAAAAAATGTTATAAAAAAAAATAGTTAATGACTATTCTTCCCAAACCAAACAGCAACTCTTGAAAACAAGAACCAACAACGACCATCATAAAAGCGTCAAGACAATGTCGAGAGAAGCCCGGCCATCCCTGTCTTGGATCCCGTAACGAAATTAATCAGAAAAGAACAGCGGAGGAGTTAGAATAATACATAATTTCCACCTCTCTCCATATCAAGCAGGAGACAGAATAGAGCTAGGCCAATAGGCACAAAGGGACGCTTACAACTGGGTTACGCCCAGTTAGCACCACTGATTAAAATTAACACTGATATTAATAGGTCCTAAATTGCCCGTGATGGATATCATCAATCTTATAAACATGTTAATAGTTTTCTCATCGCCAGTACTAAATAAGTTACTAATAAGTTAGTGTAGACGTAACAGCACCGGCCGTGTTACACTTCGGTCCGGTTTCTTACATAAAAATTACGTAAAGCTTGGACACACGAGCGGGGCGGACGCGCGTGCGCACGTTTTTCATTCATCTATGATTAGATTTGACCATGCCTGATATTATTCGTATATCATATCGAGCACGAATCGATTGATCTCGATAAAAGCTTTTAAAAGTCCTTTTTTAGTTGATTATCATATTGGAAGCTTTTAAAAACTTAATATAATACCATTGGTTATTATTTAAAACGAAGCAGGTTTACAATTTATTTGCTTAATAGTTGTAGAGTTCAAATGCAAGGTCATACACAGGATTTAATATACGATACTTTCGAAAAATCTGCATAGTTACATGTCTATAAATGTGTGTGTGATATGGCGTGTGTGTGTGTAAAATATTCTCACAAGCAATAAAAATATAACACTAATTATTGACTTATTCCATATACATATTTCACTTTCCACATATTTCCATAGTAATATTGCTACTTTATACTACAGTCGGACTTTTTGTTCGATGCAATAATATAGTTTGGTAATAATTGACCAGATCTTATGTCCATCACTACCGGTCCGTATTTAAAAAACCTACTAAGTAGATTCTAGTACACTACCTTCTTGGTTATTTTATTTATACACCACCATGGTGTATTTGTTAATATTTTGATGCGACATTAGGTATGTCCTAATCTAATATATTTATTCCATTTTATGACGTATAAAAGTGTTTTTTTTAACCTACATACAGAAATAAACATCATTTTATTTCGTCAACTTACACAACGAATTAAAAGTCAAACGGTAGTTCAGTCGCATTTATACCTACTTATTCTGATCCTATAATTATTTTGATCGCATAGCTAAGCTTCCTGGTCTACCAGCTGATCTATGATGTCTTTATTCCTTCTGCGAAACCGCATAACCGCCACGACTACGATCCTTGTACGGTTACACCGGTAAAATTGTGCATATAACCTCATTACACTTATATACCATAATCGCTTCTTACGCCACCTACGGGAAGTGATGATTTATTAATATAACGAAGGAAATAGGCGTCGGTAATGACAGCTGCATTAATTAGCAACCCTCTTTTCTTAGGTAATGTAGGTATGAGTGAAGGAGACTCAATATGTGTCTATCTGCAATAATAAATAAATAATGCTGGACAATCCACAAAGTATCATCTAGCCCCAAGCTAAGCAGAGCTTGTGTTATGGGTACTAGATGACTGATATACTTAATACAATACATTACATAGATAGATATTTTTTATCATACACAACAAATACCCAGAACGACTGGAACAAATCTTTGTAGATCGTACAAACATTTGTCCCAAGGCGGGAATCGTAACCGCAACCTCCTGCGTCGCAGGCGGACCTTCGCCCGCTGCGCCACATAGGTCGTTAAATCAATCTGTGCATATACGTCGCAAAACTTGAAGAATTTATGTATTTAATTTATGTTATATTAATACCAGCCTGTACTAATAAAATACTGTCCCACTGCAGGGCAAAGGCCTTAAGGCAGGTATACGATTTCAAACTTATATTTATAAACATCCAGGTTTCCTCACGATATTTTCGGTCACCGATGTCAATGATGTCAAAAATAATTTTAGAAAGCACATAGGAATTTAAAAATTAACATTAGTTTTAACCCAGATTTGAACCCACAACGTCGTGCATAAGAGTCCAGATCTTAACTGTTACTAGAAGGTATTTTAGATAGGTGTAATAAAATTAGAACTGCCGTTTTACTCACACTAGAAGATGTAAAATATTTAATTAGTGACCAAATTATTATGCGATCCGGGATATATATTGTAGTTATCTGCAAGACTATCTCTATTGTTTTCTATATGTGCATATGGCCCAAATGTGTACCATTAAGGAGGGTCCGTCACGACAGCCCACGAAATTAAAATGTCTTACGTTTTTGAAAATTGCTGAGCTCTTTTACTTTTATCAAATTGAATATGATAAAATTACTTCTAAATCCCAAGCTTCAATAGTTGCTCAAGAAATTATATTTACTGCACATATGTATTTAAAATGCTGCTACAGTGACGTAAAAATATGTCAATTACCTACTTAATACGAAAAATGCGCAAGTTATGTATGTTTATATGGAAATCTATTACAACTTCGAGAACTACATATTTACATTGACGTTTCAAATTACTTTATTTTAGTAAATTATTCTATCAAAATTAACTTCGATCAGCATAATTTAAAGACTTAAACGTAACTTATCACGTAGGTTTTTCGCAGGCTAAATTGAAGGTATCACCTTAACGAATGGCTAACATATAACGTAGAATGTTAGTTGCATTGTAATCTAGCGTGACCTACAATATCCAGTAATTGTCCACAATGCCAGTGTAGAACATAAATTGCTATTGTACACCAATCAACGTTAATGCACCAGCTATTAGCAGCATTTCTGTGCATTTCCCGTAATGCACGACTAGTATGCATTGTGCCTTTTATGGAAATGACCAATTGGTCACATGGCGGTCATTCATAAAATAATTGCTAGTGATTTAAATTTAATTTTGCGTTCGTGTATTGCAGCAATTGAACTCAATATTCAATTATTCGTAGTTCTTGGCAAATAATTGATGTTTTGTTAAAACATTTTTGTCGTAACTGCCTACATACATATCACGTACATAACATCACGCATGTATTCCCAGAAGGGTTATGCAGAGATGTACTTTTGGTAGGAACACCCTCATTTCGCCAGTCAAAGCCCATGAAATATCGTGCGAGCCTATAGCCGTTACCCCGGAAATCCAGCCTTTGGGCTACTACTAAGAAAATCCTGAAGGAAAAACTACATAACAATTTGTCTTACCTGGGAATCGAACCCAGGACCTTAACCTTACCCAACCTACCGAACTGCCTGTGGTAATTAATAATTAATAGAAATATGAAAAATACATACAGCTGTACTGTCGTCCAGACAGCTGTACTGTCGTCCAGACAGCTGTACTGTCGTCCAGACAGCTGTACTGTCAGCTGCAGTACTGACTAATGAAGACTGCAGCAAAAGAAGATGGGAAGGAAAAAGATGAAACACTAAAAGTGTGAAACCTACCTACCCCGTGTCCATTGATTGATTGAAATACTCAAAAGCATTATGAAAAAACCTGAAGACTCAGGGATACGAAATTTATCTCATACCTTTTAATGAGCAATTCTTGTATATATATATTTGTATATATATAATTTGAATCTCAGAAACGGCTAAAACGATTGTCATTTTTAGAAAACGTTTTATTCGAGCAAAGTTCTGTCATCCAGGTACTGTGGTAGTAATACGCCATAAAGATGTCTACCTGATCTATGACCCCCAGCGGATGTGAAGCTCGCTTATTTCTACATACGACGGAACTGAGTGGTATTAAATAATTAAGAATAAATATGAGTGGTCATTGGCTAAAGGTTAGGAGGAACAGACATGTTATCCATGTCATCATCTGCTTAGCCTTTTCCCAACCATATTGGGGTCGGCTTCCAGGCTAACCAGATGCAGTTGAATACGGAACGTCTGCTTATATGACCTATACAACCCAGTTACTGGGCAACACGATACCCCTTGGTAAGACTGGTTGTCAGCTTATCAGCCTTCTGACTACCCTTAACGACTGTCAAAGAGCTACAACGTGTTTTCCGAGACACGGAGAAGTCTCGATCTGTAATAACGGACTGCTAATGAAAAAATCCTGAAGGAATAACTCAATGACACTGCCCGATCTGGGAATCGATCCCAGGACCTCTCGCTCAGCAGTCGCGCTTGGGACCACTAAACCAACGAGGCAGTCATGGTTACTTATGACGTTTATTAACATCTGAAGTAAAAGTAGACAATCCTCATCTGTTAATCGTCACTAACTCTACAAAAGTACTGGTTCATTCATAAGTAATGTATTTAATACATACATAACTATGCTAAGCCGTCGGAAGCTTCGTTTGAAAGTGTTGCAACGGCCGGCCTACACTCCCGCAACTGTAATTATTCTGTAACTGTTGCAAGTTCGTTGCACACTGCAAAATAGAGCAATTATCTGTCCGATCGAACATTCTGTTGCGAAATTCATATCAGATTTGCATATTTTTGAATATCTCGCCTAAGGAATGTGCATTTCTATGGGCAATTCAAGGTGACTACTACGTTAGACAATAGGTGATGGAATAGTCATCGGTAATTGATTTATTCGCTTCATTTTGTTGGATTATTCTTTAAATTACATTTGCAGTTCAATTGCAAAAATAACATTGTGGAAATACTTTTCTAAGCTAATTTTCCTTTCCGTTTTTACCGATATTTCAAAGCCTCGCCACCACAGACATGCGAAGCTTTATAACAATATGACAAGCGCAATTATTATTATACCTTACAATTGTCAGCAAAAGCAGACAATACACTTCCTAAAACTACGGTAATGAAGGCATATCGCATGTAGAATTCCATTCAATTTATTCCTTTCTTTCCATCCACTTCCATACAATGAAAAAATTGAATTTAAAAAAGCACATCACCTTTCTAACAAGCTGGTGTTTCGTATAATAGGCGTAATGATGATAATTGTGCGAGTGTTGTAACAGTAATAAAACAACATAGTATGAACAATGGCGATAGATAAGTATAATATCTAGCGTAGAATACAATGAAATTGTTTGTCACGAATACCTCGTGGGTGGATTTAACAATACTTATCCAGATGTGAGATGGAGAAAGAGAAAGGAAATAATGAAGAAGGAAGGGGATTCTTTAAGGTATTTAAATATGAATACGTTTTTTAGTTTACACATCCCTTTTGAACTTTGCAGGTCTATCGAGTGAGATACAGCAGTAGGGTCCTTAAAAATTTTGATTGGCCCGAAAGTTGGATTACTCAAAAATACTAGACACGTATTTTTTCTTTTGTCACGTAAACCAAAAATTACGACTCCATAGTGCGTTGAAATTGCGCGTGACGTCACGCCGTGCCACACTTTAAAGGTAAAAGTGACGTCACAAGCCCCTTCCTCTAAACTTTGATGTTCCTATATCATTGTCACCTTTATTGATTTGAGTAAGCAATAAATACGTGTCCAATATTTTTTGGTAATTTTACTGATCTACTAAATAGGCTTAATATATTTTTACCTAGGACACATCCCTATTGCGTAGTATAAAATAGTCAGATTTTCTTTTTATTGATTACAGCTATTTTCCCTCTATAGATTAAAATAACTCTACGCAATTTTTACTGTTAAATGTGTTTTATTTAATAAAACATAAATTTAATTAAGATGTAAATACGAACAAAACATAATTCATTAACAATTTTATGGCACTAATTTCAGTGTAACGAATTTGGGAACGAATTCGAATTCAGCACTTGATTGGTTCCAATTAATGAAAAACAAAAGAAAATACAACCGGACTTAAAACAGTACTTAATTGATTCTAAAAATATGTGATATTTTACAAATTTTGGAATTAATTATGTAGGTACATTTAAGGCCCGATTGAAAAATGCTACAGGCACGTATGTATTGTAGATCCAAGGTAGCATGATTGTGGGCGCCCCGCTAATCATGCTATATTCTATAATACGATCAATTACAAACCCATCACAAAACAATACCTCCCACTATCTTATTTGTTTAACTTGAAGTACAACACATCAATTATTGTTAGCTATATTAATACCTAACAGAAAGTATTATGTAGTATTAGTATAATTTCGACGGCACGGTTGGCGCAGTGGCTGGGCGATTGGCTGCCGCGACGCGTGTCTTGGGTACGATTCCCACACGGAACAAATATTTGTATGGCCTACAGGTAGTTGTTCCGGGTCTGGATGTTTGTGTATGTGACTTTGAATGTTTGTAAACGCACCCACGACACAGGATAAATTCCTAGTGTGGGGCAACGTTTTTTAAAAAAAGAAAGAAAGAAAAAGAAAGAAAAGAATATAGTATTATTACGAGAAAGGTAGGTATTATAATGACGATATATATTAAATTATCATCATTATATATTAATAATTATAATGTTACACACCTATTCATCATTATAATACCTACGGTTCTCATCGATGTTAACAAAGAATGTTCCAAAACATATTGTACTTTTTAAGGTTATCTTAGACATCACTGATATTGGTGAAGGAAAATATCTTGAAAATACCTGGACTTTTACATACATCCTACCTGAAATCGCTAACCCGCATTGAGCAAGCGTGGTGATTGTTACTTCTCAGTAAAAGAAGAGGCTTTTACCTTGCAGTGGAACAGTAATACTGTCTTCTTCGCGTTCATTATTAAGGTGGCAAGGGTCCATATTTGGAATACAAAATAATACTGCTAAATATAATAGAATAGATACCTTTATTGTACACTATAAAACTTACAATTAATACTTTTAAGAACTACATAGTGTAGTAGATGTCACATTGGGCGGCTTTGTAACAGACAATCTTTAGGTAGACTTAATAAATAAATAATGCTGGACAATCCACACAGCATCATCTAGCCCCAGGCTAAGCAGAGCCTGTGTTATGGGTACTAGATGACTGATATACTTAATACAATACATTACATAGATATATATTTTTATTATACATAGCAGGTACAAACATTTGTCCCAAGGCGGGAAATGGATATAGAGTAGAAGAAAAGATATGTTAGCTGTCCGTGCTAAAGTCAGTCATCACCTTAACTTAGCTACAACAGAATATCTCCAAAGTAAAATGTGTCTTAGATTCTGAATTGACTTAAAAAAAAACTCAATGGCCAATACACACGCTCATAAAAAACAGGCAGTACATGATACGGCTATTACAACTGATGCACATACACAGTAGACATTAGAAATGATTTTCTCATTATGTCCTCTTACATTGCTTTCGCTGCCATTTTATTACCCATCCTGTATCTTATCACTCTTCAATTTATACAAGACTTATAAAAGTTAGGATTTCAATTCGTCACAATGCTGGTCTTTAACCAAGGTATACAGTCTGTCCCATTGCTGACTTCCCCAGCGACACCCTAAGCCGAGGACCGAACCCCGCAGTCGCTTATTTTATGTGTCCTGGCTGGAGGCCTTCATTAAATCATTCTAGTATAGTCCAGTTAAGCAGCCGACAACCTCTTAGGTGATCTCGCAAGATTGTTATAGAAAAAAAAACTTGTGTGTTCGAAGTCAAAAACTAAACATCGAAATATCAATAGAAACAAGATTGAGAATAGACACGTTCGGCCTAAATTCCAATCTATTACCTCTTGGTGTAAGGTTTCCCTGACTACATTCGAACTTAACTAGAGAGATGAAAGGGATGTCACGTCGTTTAACGTTCTTAAAGCTTATGTTTTATTGTCATGATAACATCATATTTCCGAGGTCAGTCTGTGGATGGGTGGCCGTTCGTAACATATCTAGACTCCTCTGTGCCTTGGAAAACACGCTAAGCCGTTGGTCCCAGCTGTCATTTGTAGATCTTTGATATTCGTTACGGGTAGTCAGAAGCCCGAAAGTCTAACCACGGGGTATCGTGTTGCCCAGTAAATGGGTTGTGGAGGTTAAATAGGCAGTCGCTCTATATAAAATACTGGTATTCAGCTCCATCCGATGAGACTGAAAGCTAACCCCAACATAGTTGAGAAAAGGCTAGGCAGATGATGAAAATCACCCATTACACATTGTTCCATTCTCTTCTTTTGTCCATCGCATTACAAGACCTCTACTTTTCACATTACTGAGTCAATCACTATAATGTAGTTAGACGATAAGCCTATTGCCGCGGAGATAGCGTGTCTAGCCACATCATCGTTAATTTGTTCTGGGTATTCTTTCAAATTAATTACGCTTTTTATACATTTATTTTCTATATTACCTTTTAAGGGTTCCGTAGGTAAATCGCACGAATGCAACCCTTATACTTTCGTCGTGTTCGTCTGTCTATCTGAGTTTTATAGATATATAACTTACGGACAGATTACGTAGCTACGTATAGTCACCGGCACGTAAGTTGGCAAGGTTTTGGCGTAGTGGGGGTAAGTTCGCGCATCGTGCACTTAGTGGAACAAAAAAGTGGTGACTTTTATTGATCGTCATTATTTTATGGTTATTGCCATCATTTATATTTAATAATATCTAATTAGAAGAAAGTTGAAGAAGGGAGTGGAATTCGTAAAGTTTATTGGGATTTATAAATAATATGCATACGAGGAAAGTATGCGAAAAAAGGCATACTTATTTCGCCTTATTTTTTTAATTTAAAACTACAACAATAATATCAACTCTTAACAAAAACTAAATTTAAAAACATTAACAATAACTCTTTAACATAAACACAACAAAAACAAAGGGTACATCTTTCGTGCACGCAAGTGTAATCGGGAGTTCGGAAGGCAACAGTCGACTGATGCACCAATCGCGCGCTCGGATTGACGCTACCTCATACCCCGCGTCCCGCGTGACTACCAAAGAGACCTAAAAAACGACTTGTGCGCATCTAACGACTCTTGCCAAGTTACGTGCCGGGGACTATACCAGATGGAATCTATCCGTATAAGGCTATATAAATCGCAGTGTATTGACGACACGGTTGGCGCAGTGGTTGAGCGATCGACTGCCGCGCCGTGTGTCATGGGTTCGATTCCCACACGTAACAAATATGTGTATGGCCTACAGGTAGTTGTTCCGGGTCTGGATGTTTGTGTATGTGACTTTAAATGTTTGTAAACGCACCCACGACACAGGATAAGTTCCTAGTGTGGGGCAACGTTTTAAAAAAAAAAAAAAAAATATGATGGTTAAGTAAATTGATTAAAATAAGAGTGGAACTTTTTAATTAAGATGTGGGATATTTTCGTTTACAACCGCAAAAATAACTTGGTTTTTCAGTTTCTTTGGGAAATACAAAATAATATTAATAAAATCAATATTGTGTATGTTATCCTGACTACAGAACCCTTCATGCACTTGGCCCGTTGCCTTTACATGTCTGTAATCCTTGACTGACCCACGGATTAATTATGCTATTAACGTGACAATAACTTTAATAAGTAGATAAGACGTATCGAGAGGACCGTGCCTAAATGATAAGAGCCGCACGGTCTATTGAATGTTAAGCTTCGCTTGCTGAGATCGGTAAGTGGATAATCCTACTTAGATATACGTAAATATATATAAAGTCACGGGGATAGGCAGAAACTACATAACCCTATCTGGTACGACCACGATGATAAAAAGTCTATTGCTTCGTGTACATTCATACATCTGGTCACCCATCCACAGACTGACCTCGGCAAGCGTAGCTTAACCTTCGATCAACCCGTGCGGCTGTTTTTATTTAGCCACGAGCTCCTCTCTCCACTTAAACCTACTAATTAATATTATTTTCAAAACCAAGACATCATTTTGGTTTTAACTAATTGCTTGCATATGTACGACCCTTCAGATTTGAGCCATATCTTATCAATTTATTCATATGGTCGAATAACGGTACAGACGTGGTTCAAAAACCTTATAATAATATTTTTTGATCGTACCGGATAATAAATTTTATATTGTAGTGCATAAACAGCGAATAAACAAAATTAATTAAAATATAAACGGGTTTACAGTTCAATGACCTAATGATCAGGCAATAATTTTGAAAGATTCGGACATCATTTTTGTCAGTATACGTTGTGATTTTGATGTGATAGCACCTGCTTTTATACCTACAACGGTATGTAGTCTTTACTCTTAATGAAAATTATTGCTCTGTGTATTATTATTTCATTTTTAAAAACTAATGTAGGTAATATGTTTGGTTCGTCTTGTTTTGCATATCTTTGGCTCACTGTGTTTTCCGCAGCGGGAGCGTATGTTTAATCTTTTGAACAAATCGTCGTAGTCGTTACGGCTAGTCAGAAGCCTCTAAGTCTGACAACCAGTCTTACCAAGGGGTACCGTGTTGACTAGTTACTGGGTTGTGGAGATCAGATAGGCAGTCGCCCCATGTAAGCTACATCCGGTTACACTGGAAGCCGACCCCAACATAGTTAGGAAGAGGCTAGGCAGATGATGATTTTTTGAGAACAAATATTTAGGCATCAATTCTTTGTTAATAAAACGCTTTTAAATCGTGATAATGACGTGTATTGAAAGATGATCACAAACCAGCACTCCTTTAATTACTTAAAAATATCAATGATTCTTCGGAATGCATATCACGCTACCCCAAACTGTCAGATTTTCCCAATTGAACACGAATCTTATTCTCTTGCAATAAAGTTGAAAACCTATCAAAGAAATTTGACATATTGGGGTAACTTGATATGCTATGGCCCCTGTAAAACCTCTCTCTTGCCAGTAAAAACACCGTTGGTCAATTGCCTTTTTTAAATTAAAAACACAGTAACAATCACGTTCCATCTCAATATCTTATATTTGAATAATTAACTCCAGTACTACCTTTACCGTAATTCTTAATAATGACGGATCTGTGTCGACCCCTAGATGCTAGATATGACATAATTATACACGCACGGTAACTACTAGTTACCTCCGACGACATGATAATTAGAGCCTGTTACACCTGTAATCTTACGACCTTACGTGTTTCATGTGTGATATTAAAAGCATCGACTTGTAATCCTAGCTTTATATATAATCTTACTAGCTGTCACGGCAAACTTCGTAGCGCCTCAAAAGTTAACTTACACTGCCATCTGTTAGAAATGTATGAAATGTATAGGAAAACATTTAATTTGCAATAAAAAAAATATTGAAGTCAATAATCGAAATAAAAACTATCCTATCTTTTAAGTTTGACCAAAACACACACTATGTGCAAAATTTTATTACAATCGGTTCAGTAGTTTAGGAGTCCATAGCGGACAAACTCCCATTTCGGAGGAGTTTAATAACAAACACCGTGACACGAGGATTTCATATATCTTAATATATATAAATTACGTGTTACGTTGTTTGTCCGCTATGGACTCCTAAACTACTGAACCGATTGTAATAGCAACAGTGAGATAGATTGCACCCCGGGAAAGGACATAGGGGACTAGGCGAAGCCGAGGGCGGAAGCTAGTATGATATAATTCTGTTGTTAAAGAATTTAATAACATCACGTTTGGATTCCTTAAAGGGTTAGGCAGAGGTGTATTTATAATACACTCATGTTTCGCTAGTTATGCCTTTGCCATCAACTGGGTAGAATTGCAGGAGGAAAAACTCAATAAAACTGCTCAACCCAAGAATCGAACTGAAGACTTTATGCTCAACAGTAGCACTCGTGACCGCTATACCAATGAGGCAGTCAAGAATAAATAAGATTTATTTTTGGCATCAAATATTTTTATGACGATGTTAAGAATTTCAACATTTGTATTCAGAATTGCCTGCCATAAAAGTAGAACGGGTTCAAATGATCCAAAGAGCATGCGATGACCGTTGCTCTTAAATGGCAAAATTATTTAAAGCCGAAATAAATGTGCATAGCTAAATCTTAGCTATAGACAGAAAGGTATTCGTGTCTTTAAAAATTCTGTTTGGTCCGATAGTTGGATTACTCAAACATACTGGACACGTATGTTTTCTTTTGACACGTAAATAAAAAATGACGACGATATAGTGCGTTGAAATTTCGCGTGACGTCACACCATGTTATATTTTTTACGTAGATATGACGTCACAAGCTCCTTCCACTTTTATTGATTGAGTAAACAAAAAATACGTGTTCAATATTTTTTGGTAATCTAACTGGCGGACCAAATAGACTTATTTTATTTCTACCTAGGACACATCCCTATACTACTTCGACAATAATGCTCGTCTAGTATTTTTAATATATGTACATACATACATACATAGTTTGCATTATTAAAACACGCAATAATGCACATTGTCATATCTATACCTGCTAATCGTCTCAAGTCATAATATAATTGTTGATTGTATCAAACAGCGCGCATTTTATTGCACATATTATAATAATAAATAAATAAAGTAATTTGAGATCAGATGCAAATATATCAAGATAAGAATTTTTCTTATGCAGTGCGCATCTGACCAGGACTTAAAGTTGGGTATCCACTACTTATGTTTGCGGAGGACATGAGATCAGCGCATCTCCTTTGTCCTAATGGCTGGTCTTATCCAAACACAAAGCAGATACGCGGAGCTAAACTAGTGCGCAAACTCAATGGATACTCAGCTTATGATACGCAAGAATAAACATAAACATTGTAGTAAAAACTTATTTGTTTTGTTACAGATAACTCACGCTGCAAGGACAGAAGCGAACCTTCATCGCACCGACCTTCTTCCCATGATAACCTATACGGATGAAATGTCACTTAACAACTGACATTTAAACGGATCACTCGTATTTACGTATTTACGGCCTTTTTTTAGTTCGTACAAAATCGGACAGTGAAAAACTATGCGGATAAGTTCCGAAAGTAGATAATATTTGTTTATAAAGATTTGTTTGGTTGGTGTGATGGCGTCGTGGAAGTCTGTGGGCTTGTGGACAGTGTGTGTGGTGTTATGCTTGCTGGGCAAGATTTCGGGACTGGACAATGGGCTCGCGCTGACGCCGCCCATGGGGTGGCTTGCGTGGGAGAGGTTTAGATGCAACACCGACTGCAAAAATGATCCTGATAATTGTATAAGGTGAGCGCTGCTTTTGTATTAATACAATTTGTATATTAACTTGCAATGTTCGTATCTACATATGTTGTTACCAAAATTACAAGCCATTTTTCGACTACTTGTTGCTATCCGATCGAGCTGATATTTCGCAATACTTATGTTAACTGGTTGAATATTTATTTAGTTTAAAATAATGGGTAAATCCAGAAAAACATTTATGCCAGTTTGAGAAAACGTTCGGAAACAAGGCCTTCGTATGGGGGTTGCAGGGTTTCGTCATTATTTACATGTTATTTAGGAAAAAACCTACATCTCCGATTATTTCAATTATATTATTTACTACGCGAAACACGTTCAATATTCAAAATGTAGTTATGTTATCATCAAAATCAGTCCAATATACATACACCCAGAACTTATGCTTAGAAAAAGTTGATGTGAGTGGTTCGTTTTCGCAGAACTGGGCTTATTTTACGTTGCGTTCTTCTGTATTCGTTCTTCAATAATATTAATGCGTATTGTGTGTAAAACTTTGTGTATTAGAATCAAGACCCAACGGGGGTATTAATCGTGGTATTCAATCTATTATAAAAAGTACTTGATAAGGTCCTGTTTACTGAAAATATTGTGTGTACCTTGTGTGTACCTTGTGTGTACCTTTAGCTGTATCTCCTTTTAAATCTTCTGGGTGTTATTCATATGTCTGGTTTCAAGACGTATCTATCGTATAATCTGTTATCATCTGCAACTAGGAACAACCCTGAACCTTTCCGGAAATAACTTCCTAGTCTACAGATACATAGATTGATAAATAATAATCAACATTGTTGTACAATTATATCAATAAATAATGATATAATTGTACAACAATGTAGTAATTAATTAAAGGGATTAAGTTTCTAGCTGTTAGGTTACTAAAAATATGCAGGTAAAGAGGCCAGTATAACAGGCTACCCCAATCTGACAAATTTATTTGATGGTTTTCAACTCTAATACAAAAGAATAAGGTTTATATTCAATTCGTAAAATTTACAGTTTGGGAAAGCTTGATGTGCTGGTGTCTGTACTTTTTTTTCTTAAAAAAAAAGCTTTGTCCCACGCTAGGAATTTCCCCTGTGGGGTGCTTTTACAAACATTTAGAGTTACATACACAAACAGCCAGACCCGGAACAACTACTTGTAGGCCATACAAATATTTGTTCCGTGCGGGAATCGAACCCACGACACGAGGCGCGGCAGTCGATCGCTTAGCCAGTGTGCCAACCGCGCCGTCATGGATATATAATTTCTATTGAAATGGTGAAACGGATACAACAATGTATTTGAATAATGTCTTCCTCCAGGCAGCGGTTTACCTTACACTTTCCTTTGGCCTGCAGAGCTGAGTACTACCTATTATTTCTGTAGATAATCTTTTATACAAACGCCTCTACCAGTAAGTAAATTTTGTTCAAAAAGTAAATATTTTTGTATTAATTTATTTAAAAAAGATCACTATTGAACATTAATATAATTATTTGCTCTTAGCATCCGTTTTATGTCAAGCTAGCACCTACCCGTGACATCGCCTGTTTGTGTTTCTTTATAAGTATGAGCTATAAGTAGTACTGTAAAGTTTCATCAATTTCCATTCAGTAGTTAATAAGTTAAGGAGTAATAAATATCCATATATATTATATCCTCACAGAATTTCACATTTATACGGCTTCGCTGGCGCGTATGTCAATTTTTGTATTCCTCGGAAACAGTACTTTTCTTGCTGGATAAAACCTACCCTATGTCTTTTTCCGTAACTCTGATTATGTGAAGTCAAGGCGTGAAAGCGAGCGAGCAATATGAGTTAAGATACTAGGATATTTATTTATTTATTTATCCATTTATTTCAGGCAACTAGGCCCATATAAACATATACAATACTATATTAACAAACCTTAAAAATACTATAATTATATATTACATAATAACTACAACTAGTGCACCCGAAGTGTCGGCGTCGTGTTTCGCTGAGTAGTGTCATGTAGGCGGCCACGAAACCGGCGATACACAACACCTTTTGGCCAGAACTCTTCCTTGAGGAACTTCTCGAGGTGGTGTGTCGGAACTCGCACCACGAACGAAAATATATAGATATACGATATATTATAGGAGGATATGTTTCGGGATCAATAGGCTCGCCCCATATCACGTGGAACTTAAACATTACTGGCGAAATGTGGGTGTTACTGCAGGTCTCTGTCTAACCCTTCGAGGAATACAGGCGTGATGTTATGTTTTTAGATATATCCTTGATCTTCATCTGGGTACCTAGAATAAACATTAAGGTTGACTTTGGCACCATTTGAAAGGCTCTCACCGCAAGAACGTGCTTCAAAGCTTTGACCGAGATCTTGTTACTTGAAGTACATTGTTTATCTACACTACGTAGGTACTGGAAAAGCGACTTTATTTCTTAACCCCCTTATTAACAGTCGCAGTAAAGTTATAACCAGTATAAGCTTTAGACTCACCATACTTTTTCGAGGTTAGCATCTTATCTGATTCTCGATTTTGAACTTGCCAGTTTTTCTGTCTTGATGACCCAGTAATAAAATCTCGTTTCCTATGTATGAGGTTCTGGGTTTAAATACGGGCAAGTAATTCATATGTACTTCCTAAGTTTATCTTAGACCACAATGACATCGGTGAAGTTAAACATCGAACTTATAATGAATAATGGTCTGAAATCGCCAACCCGCCTTGAGAAAGCGTGGTAATCAATGCTCCTGCCTTCTCTGAATGAGAAGAGGCCTTTACCCTACAGTGGGACAGTAACAGGCTGGTATTAGAATAGAATATAATAATCTTTCTTGTACTTCATGAAAACTGGTAATATCTTTTAATATATTTACTTCTTCTGTAACTCAGTGCTGACAGTCATACAATTTATCCGCAGTGACCGTCTCTTCCGGACGATGACAGACATCCTGGTGAACGAAGGGTACGCGTCCGTTGGCTATGAGTACATCAACGTGGACGACTGCTGGCCAGAAAGGGAGCGTGACGCGCGCGGCCGCCTTGTGCCCGACCGGGAACGGTTTCCTTACGGCATGAAGAGCTTGGCTGATTATGTGAGTATTGCTTGTTTTTTTTTCTTGATGAGTTAGGACCTTCTTGTTTAGGGATGGTGTTACAAAATGTGTGTTAGAAGTTAAGCTAGTCAGTAGAGATTTTCAAGGATTGTGTTTTTGAAGGGTTTGTCGGTCGTGTCACCCATTAATTGGGTTGCAGAGTCGACTCATGTAAAATACTGGTATCCGGTCCGGTACTGTATCCTATAAGACTGGAGGCCGATCCAAAAATAGTTGGGAAAAGGCCAGGATTCTAGGATAGATGATGAGTTGCTCCACTTTTAATGTGTCACTGTCAATATGACAAAAAAATTGACGTACAATTAAAAATTTGAATACGTGACAAAATAAAAAATACGTGTCCAGTATATTTCAGTAATCCAGCTATCGGACCAAATATATTTTTTAAGGACATTAACTATCCCATTTTTGACAGCTCGACCATTGTTGCGCCAGCATGGTCTTCTAGTGAGAAACAGGCCTAAGTATGCCTATGATGATTCAATTGATTAAAATTATTACAGTAATACTATGTGCGGAAACTCGTGAAAATTACCATTTTATGTATTAACGTGTTATTAATTATGTTAATGAGTTGTGATTGCATGTTCGTGTTGGGTATAATAATATGACGGATATATCATCAGCTTAAATAGAATGTGACCGGCTGAATATAAAGGGTGTAAGGCAAAACGAGGGACATAATTTAAGGGAAGCTAGTAGTCATCAAAACGAACCAATTTTACTATGGGATCAACACTGAAATCGCGACCAAAAAATAGCTGTTTGTCACATTTTGTTAAGTTATGCCAACATAAATGTATGGAGTAGCTGATTATATTTTCGCGATTTTAGAGATTGTTCCGTTGTCAAAGTTGTTCATTTTCATGAGTATTACACGTCTTTAAAGTATGTGCCTCGTTCTACCTAACATCCTGTATAAACCTATCTAAAGAAATTAAAAAAAATGGAAGTGTCTGTTTGTAATGTCAAAATAACAGTTTTTTACTAAATTCATCGGATGGTTGATACGGTAGTTATACCAGAAAAACTATTCCTCCTTTTTTTATATCAAGCTTCAGGGGTCCGCTCAAAAATAAAGGCATCCTGGTAGACTGTGATGTAGCCAGTATAAGCATGCGTTTGAGCAATGGACTAATTCTATGCTGCCTAACCAATTATTAGTGTCCCGTCTCTAAGGTCCTCAAATATGGTCCATTGATTGTGTTATTGAGCTCGAAAAGCAGCGGAGTTCATTGAAGTCTTACTTCAAATATTAATAAAATAAAAATAACTTATATAAAACACGAAAAAAATATTCTTTCACTTTGTTTGGGGTGTCCCATTTCGAGCTACATCACATGGCTACTGAAAATTTGAGGGTTAAAATCTTACGTGAGGGGGACACACAGAGCTCCACACATCTCACCAAAGGGATGGGGATAGTAAAGTTTAGACAAGTACTTTTTAAAATGTGTGTGAAGATATCGAATCAAAAAGCTTTCGAATAGATACACTCCGGTTAAGAATAGGTACCTCAGAAATAGTACATTAGTGCTCAAGACGTACCTACATAAGAACTAGACGCCTTTTCCTAACATTTGCATAACATGCAGTCTGCTTAGTTTTCGTAACCTGAACGAGATTTGTGTTAGCCAACAGCGTTGTATACTTGTATGGATTCATAATATCTGACGTCGTAATCAAAGCATGTAAATCACTGTTTACTAATCTTATTCAATATTTTGCTATTGGAATTAGCACTGTTGAAACGGTAGGAGTAGTTACGCTAAGAAAGCTGTTTCTGTAAATTAAATTTACGTTTTGACACGTTCTTTTTCTAGGATTTAGTTTTCTTTTTTTGTTTTCTTTTTTTAAAAACGTTGCCATACACTAGTAATTTCTCCTGTATCGTGGGTACGTTACACAAACATTCAAACTCACATACACAAACAGCCAGACCCGGAACAACTACCTGTAGGCCATACAAATATTTGTTCCGTGTGGGAGTCGTACCCACGATACGCGGCGCAGCAGTCAACCGCTCAGCCACTGCGCCAACCGTAACCGTTTTGTGTCGTCAATCAGTGTTTTTCCCAAATACAGTCTGGGAAATGAATCGTCACATCACTACATAGTATAAAACGAAAAGCCCCGCCGCGTCCGTACGCGGTAAACTCAAAAACTTGTTTTTTATGTAGTTTTCACCAATAGAAAAGAGTGAGAAACGAGAAAGGTTTTTATATATAATTTGCCATTGGCGAAGCCGGGGCGCATTGCTATTAAAAGATAAATATTACTAAATGTACGTCATAGAACAAGGGCTGTTCGTCTATTTGTGACAGTTAGATAGTTTCAAACTTATTGAAGTTTTAATGTACTGGGCACTGCTGTAAAAAGCAGCTGGTAAACAATTAAATTTCCTGATTTTACCTACACTTGCAGATCGACAAGTGTGTGTGTTTTTCATATGGTTGTAGTAGTACCAGCCTATTACTGTCCCAATGCAGGGCAAAGGCCTCTTCTCATACAGAGAAGGCATGAGCATTAATCACCACGCTTGCTCAAGACGGGTTGGCGATTTCAGACTTATATTAATTATAAGTCCAGGTTTCCTCACGATGTTTTTCTTCACCGATGTCAGTGATGTCCAAGATAAACTTAGAAAGTACATATGAATTGAAAAAACTCACATTGGTACTTGCCCAGGTTTGAACCCACAACCTCGTGCACAAGAGTATGGTTCATATGGTTGGTAGTACAGCAACTGTCATTTTTTCGAACAGTCATTTCCTATGGTGCTATTTTTGTAGCTTGGATATTTCATATTAATTATTTTCTTTGCCAAGTTGTGTAACTCACACGAAATCGAAACTATCACGTTATATTATCTTAATTCACTCACTTATAAACAAGTGATTCTATATCGATAATCGAATCGAATTATATCGAGAATTTAAAGTAGCTATTGAGCCACAATTTTTCCTAGAACGGAGACCGAACAGACTTACTGCTATTTTTTTTTGTGCATTGGTTTGCTCACGCGCATTCATGCAGTCCGAAGATTCGTTGAACCGTTACAATTACTTAACGTAATGTGTTATTATGATCGTACATGATTTACCGACATGTTTGAAATAGATGCAATCACGAATACTGTTGAAAATTATTATAAATTAAGGTAAAAGTAAGTCAAGTTATCTAAAATCTTATGCTCTTTATTGATGGATTTTTAACACATCCATAACCAATTATTATCTCATGAAGTGAGCCGGCCATATGTTTAAATTGTGAACGTTTTTCTTTTTATTAAAACCAAATGTCTGAATCTCAGCGTAAAAGACAAAGCTTATATGCATTGCTGATGATATTTTATTCGTTTGCGCATGTTTTGAAAACAACTCGAAATACTTTACAGCGACGCCGCGACACAATGTTATTACTGCTTCTTTGACGTGTAAAATAGTGTTAGTTAAAACCAATTTATATAAATGCTTTAGGATTTATCATCATACATTAGAAACAATATAATAAAACCATTGGAAAATGGCTCGAGCTGATTTTCGACATTACCGATTTTTTAGAGCAGTAGGTATATAGTTCCAGAATCATGTACCAAACTTATAGTATCAGTTTATACGTCGATGTTTCTTCCACCCTGTATCTTCGGATGCAGTATGCAAAATTTGCTCATACCGCAAAAACGGGGTGAATAGAAACGCAGGGGTGAGTAGAAACAACATTTTGAAGGGCATTTTCGCGTTAGTTTAACATTTTTTGTTACTACAAAGACTCTTGTTTTTTTAAGGAATTGAAATAAATAATTCCAACACCTTGTCAGGAATTAATAATATTGAATCAACGTTTAAATCTAATTTAAAGTTTTGTTTCGATTCACCCCGTTTTACTGTACGTAAAGTTGACTAACTATCGACAGTGATCGCATAGATGTTAAAACCACATTTACAGTCACTCCCTTCATTACTCGTAAAACAAAACACGCTCTCTGAATTTCGTCAGGAACACAAAAGCGTTACTACACGGTTACCTAACAACTACAAATAGTACTGGCTCAGTTTTTATACTGGCTGTATAGACAAACAAGCATTGTGTGGTTACTTACTCTGTGGCTGCGAAATTTTCATTGAGTGTTTGTACATATATTGTTCGGGCACTCTCACGACGATCGTAGTAGAAACTTAAGATGCACGATCAAAATGGTGGTGACTGACTTTAAATAATATTTATTGGCATGTACTAAACGCCGCGACAAATTAATCTAAATTTGGGATTAATAAAATAATTGAAGCCGGTAGCAAAATAGTAGGTACAGAGAAGGATAAATTTAAAATGAAAGCAGCTTAACAATCAGTGTGTAGCTTTATATTAATTTAAACTTCCATCGAGTAATCTCTAAAAAAAACCTAACTTAGGTTTGGTTGGTTAGATTTTCCATAATGTTTGTCATCCCACTGTTAATATTAGTCGCCATGCCATTAAATAAATAATACCTCACCTATGATGTCAGTTGACCACGTTTTATAAGTTCGACACCTTAAAGTAGCTGCAATTCTTTGAATTTTGAAGTTTATCTAATATAGTTATTGCAAAAACATTCAACGGCTGCTAAGTTATTTTTTTTAGTAATATATGTTTAGTCGCCATTTAAGTTGTTAGCCGCCTGGAAAATAACTAGCCATATTTATTTAGGTAAATATGATTGTTATTAAAGTTATGAAACCATTATAAGCTGGTCGCGGGTTCTATTGATGCTCCGTACTACGCTAGGCGAGCTTAAACTCAAAGTGTTACCTCCGTCGTGCGGCCTAGAATAGAATACTCTTTATTGTACACCATACAAACTTACAAATAATAACTCGTAAGAGCTACATAGGGTGTTAAAATGGGCGGCCTTATCGCTAAAGCCTACTACGGTACGGTACGGTACGGTGTAGCTACAAGAGTATCTTAAACAGAAGAAGTAATAAAACAAACGTTTACGGGGACAAATCAGTTCTTGGTATATTAGATCTTTGATTGTTGGTCCCGGCTGTCATTTGTAGATCTTTGATAGTCGTTACAGGTAGTCAAAGCCCTAAAAGTCTGACAACCAATCTTACCAAGGAGTATCGTGTTGCCCAGTTATTGGGTTTTGGAGGTCAGATAGGCAGTCGCTCCATGTAAAATACTGGTATTCAGCTGCATCCGGTGAGACTGGAAGCCGACCCCAACATAGTTGGGAAAAGGCTAGGCAGATGATGATGGTACATTTTTTTTTTTTTAAATATAAACGTTGCCCCACACTAGGAATTTCTCCTGTATCGTGGGTGCGTTTACAAACATTTAAACTCACATACACAAACAGCCAGACCCGGAACAACTACCTGTAGGTCATACACATATTTGTTCCGTGCGGGGATCGAACCCACAACACGCGGCGCAGCAGCCGATAGCTCAACCACTGCGCCAACCATGTCGTCATATTAGATCTTTGTCAATTCATAAAAGTCATAACTATACTAGATTAAAAATAAATGTTGTTATAATCTTCGGTCACCTATCATTGACGAATGTTTTGTAAGTAATTGATAAATAATAAGCTTTTTGTGTAGAATCAAAATGCATTGAAATAAAAAGCATGTAAGTAATTTTCCTGCTTTTAATTTCAATGTAAAAACCCGTAACCACAAAATAATTGGAAAGGGTAAAAAATATTGTAAATTATGGTCGTTATTTTATCGTGTCATTCACTGGTATTTTGTTCGAAAGAATCTCAAAGTCGAGTGGCAAAATATTATCATCGTTAGGTATTGGTATTCGATATTATGTAAGACATTTATCGCTCAATTTGTATCGTCATCCGTTCTTTCTTTAATGTATTTAATACTTTAAGCACACATATGGTTGATGGCAATAGGCTCGCCCCCTATTACATGGGACTTCAACACTACAGGCGAAATGTGGGTGTTGTTATAGGTGCACCTCTGTCGAACCCTTCAGAAAATACAGGAGTGATCTTATGTTTTACAAAGATACACGCGTGTATATATCGAGGTGTAGGAAAACATTGAATCCTTTTAAAATAATATTAGATTTGGCATAATTAAAGTTTATATGGAGAACGAGTGCAGATAGCTAAAACGGTCAAGTTTTGACCACAGAGCGGCCATTAATTTGTTTTGTATAATAAAAAATATCTATCTATGTAACGTATTGTATTAAGTATATCAGTCATCTAGTACCCATAACACAAGCTCTGCTTAGCTTGGGGCTAGATGATGCTGTGTGGATTGTCCAGCATTATTTATTTATTTATTATTAATATAATATAAACTGGCACTTCGCCCGCGACTTTGTCCGCGTATATTTTGTACTTTTCCCATCGAACTTTAATATTCTGTTACATCATCCCTTCACCCCCCTTAAAGAGTAGTTTTGAAAATGTGGCTTTCTAAGAGTGAAAACATCTTTAGAATTAGATCATTACTCGTAGTTCCTGAGATTACTCCCTACATACAAACTGACAAACAAATTTTACCTCTTGATAATGTAAGTATAGATAACTTGACTAATTTATTTATACTGAGAAGAAACCATCGTTGTTTGTTTTCCGATATTGATTTTATTTTCCTTCGACAAAGTCCCATGACCTGCATTTGCTTTATCCAACCCACTTTACCTCCCATATGTATTACGTACGACATGATAATACCAATAGGTGCCTATTATAACAATAGAACATGCTATTATAAATTCTTCATCTGTTGTTAGTGAGTTATTAAAGCCTCGGGGCAAGGTGTATGAGTGATGGGTGCTGTTTAGAGAAGCCTCAGGGGCTTTTTTCAAAGCCACGTGAAGCACTAGAATATTATGATAATTATCTGCTTGCTCTGTACTCGGCAAGGCTGTGGTTTAAATATACCTATTTTGATTATGTCTATAGGTCGCTGTGGCGTCTGTCATGTTTCTGCAGTGCTTCTACCATGTTAGCAGGGGCACAGACAATTTTGATGCCATTTGGCACAAAAAGATAGCATCGCTGCTACTTAAATTACGTGGGAGTAGCAACAGTATCCTGAGTGTGATAGCCTGTAAGCTGGAGATCTTAGTAGTGTGAAATCTCATCCAGAGGACTAAGTCACTCGTAGTTATTATTCTAGCATAGTCTTTAAGATCTTGCTAACAATTTTATGTACCTAATGTATACGAGTACATTACATAAAATTGCTAATAAGAACTGAAGAAGATGACCATGGATTCTGATATATCATTTATTATAATTTATTAATATAATTACTGTCCTAAGAATAAATATCGGATGCTCCAGACAACCTGTGCTATGCTGGGCAGCGCTGGCACGTTCTGAGATTTCTTTTCAAAAGACATTTCCGATTTTATGGATGATGCAATCGGGATATTGGCCATTTAAATGCATACACTAAAAACAGGGCAATATTAATAACGCGATAATAAACGCTACAGAGTTCTCAAAAACAGGATAAATCGTACATTTGTTACAAAACACCATTGTTTTATTTTTGTTATGGTAACTATAATCACATTACGCCTACTTTAACATTTTAATTGGTATGTTTGCATAAGAAACAATGATCGCCAAAAAGTTCCACCCACACAATATACTCAGTCTATTAATTTTAACCTTGGCAACATGCTTCGGTTCAGCAGCTTTATAAATGGTTTTTTCATTTAACATGAGATATGATAAAAGTAAGTCATTATTGTCAAATATCAAATTAACATAGCAATATATACTACACTTAAATTGACATTAATCTTGTGAGTTTTGGATGAGTGGCTGAATGAAACTGTCAGCGTGTAGGATGACTCAACAATAAAATTGATTTATTAACACATACATCATATTTATTCGGTGTCAGTTTTCAAATATGTCCGCCTGCGACGCAGGAGGTTGCGGGTTCGATTCCCGCCTTGGGACAAATGTTTGTACGATCTACAAATATTTGTTCCGGGTGTTCTGGGTATTTGCTATGTATAATAAAAATATCTATCTATGTAATGTATTGTATTAAGTATATCAGTCATCTAGTACCCATAACACAAGCTCTGCTTAGCTTGGGGCTAGATGATGCTGTGTGGATTGTCCAGCATTATTTATTATTATTTATATAAGTTAGAACCACTTACTGAGACCCGATGTCATGATGGCCCAGTGGTTTCATGGTGGCCTCGCCTCTTGTGCACGAGGCTGTGGGTTCAGACCTGGTCAAGTACCAATGTGAGTTTTTCAATTCATATGTACTTTCTAAGTTTATCTTGGACATCACTGACATCGGTGAAGGAAAACATCGTGAGGAAACCATGACTTATATAATTAATATAAGTCTGAAATCGCCAACCCGTCTTGAGCAAGCGTGGTGATAAATGCTCGTGCCTTCTCTGTATGAGAAGAGGCCTTTGCCCTGCAGTGGGACAGTAATAGGGTGGTACTTCTACGTAGACCCGAACAGACGCAAAAAACTTCGGGGTAAGCGCAGAACGAGATGACGATGAAAAAGACTCCTAACAAAAGATCTAACCTGCCTAAATGGCTCAAGATTGTGTCAAGTAGGAGTTCTTTGCCCTATGATGGTGTCCAATTAAATAAACAAATATTCATGAAGATGTTATTAGCCAATCTACAAGCTAGATGTAGAAACATGTTTGTAACTGATAATAATCTCAGTTTATACATGATGTGGTCTAGTAGGCGTCGATAGGTTCTCATGGGAACTATAATAGTTGTCTAGTCCTTGATCCACGCCCACTTCTTCATATCCTCATTCGTGATTGTACTGTATTGAGATACGTTGATGTATTAACATTATTTTATTATGAATGTACGTTATATTATGCAATATGAGCATTATATTATTACCATTTATTTTTCGAGAATTCGCGAAGCGTTTGGTCGACTCTTCACTTCACCAGAGGGCGGGCCTTTTTTTTGGCCAAAGAAATTAGCATTACCATTCAACGTGGCAATGCTGCCAGCCTTTTGGGCACTTTTTCGTTGACAGTGATGCGGATGAATTTTTCGATGCCCTGTGATTATTTATTTTTATTTCTTCATGTATTAATAAATGAGCAAGGATATCAATTAGATCTACATTATCAATCATCCTCATAATGTTTTAGTTCTCTAGATTTATTAGCATTCATATTTCTTGATGTAAGTCAAAAATATGTAGTCATATTTGTGACCTTGCTTTTTATCTTGTCGTAGTCACTTTCAGATTTTAACTGATATGTTGTTTCCCTTCTCCTTCGCTCATAGACTTTACTATTTTTTATCAAGTCACATGTGTCATTATGAACTTAATACCAAACTTACCTACTTAAGATCTATAACAACTTATACAAGTGTAACAGCGTCACTTGAGAACTTATGCATGTCATTTGAGAAAGTGGATTTATAGGTAGACACTTCTTCAAGTGATATCAAACTATACTTATTTAGAGACTAGTGGCTAAAGTAGGGATGGGCAAACTATGGCCCGCGGGCCAACTTAGGCCCGCGAGGGGTTGTAATCCGGCCCGCCTTCATGTGTGGCCTTCGGAAGAGCAGCAGAATTCTCAAGCATAATCTTTGCGAGCACCCCAGAACATTTTGCGTCATATAACTGTATCATAAACCTCTTATGTTACGTTAAGTTAATAGCAAAATGAAAACAAAATCTATTTTATTTTATTCTTGCCCGTTGAAGATTTTTTTGTTTTTCTGACCCCTGATGAAAAAGTTTGCCCATCGCTAGGCAAAGTAAAGTATAAGTCTAATATTTTCCGTTAAATTGTCGTTGAAACAAGCAATAATAAAAATATTATTGCTTGTTTCAACGACAATTTTATTTATGCGAAGACATTTAATGATTCTTTGGAAACTATCAATTTATATGCTGTGAGTTACAGCATGACAACGAAACAAACTTTCACATATTTTGTAATGTTATTAAGGATAGTCTTACACAGCAATAAGATTTGAGCTTAATCATCATCATTAGCAACTTTAACTGCCAAACATGGCCCTCCCACTGACTGCTTCATTACACTGTCGGTTAGGAAACAAAGTAAATTAGACCTAATGCTCACTAAAATGCCCCACAGTCGTGTCACAAATTACGCAACACCCATATTGTCTGATCGTTCACAGGTTTTTACCGGTCGTCGTAAATCACTTAGCTTACAGGCTTAACCATGTTTTCACTAAGAGGACACTTGACACTTCCCGTAGATTTCGCAAGAGATGACTAGGCTACATCGGGAACAGATAAAACTGAGTTCTTGCGATATTCAAAACATTTTCCTTCAAAAATCTGAAAATGTTTGGTCCTAGGATCGCCCCTTGTGGAATTCCAGGAAGTGAACGCGCCAAAGTATAGATAAATTCACAAGCTCGTTACACAATTATTCCAATAAAACTGTAGACACGTAAAACAGTCATTATGATGAAGTAACAACTATTATCTGTGACAAATCTAATGTCACAATCGTCACCTATCATATCACGCTACCAGGAAATCATGACTCCGAGGGATTAACTCGTCTCCAGCCATTGCCGCAGCAACGTTTTGGTAAATTGATTCTTACCGCAGTCAGCCCGCGGTTGGCGCGCGTGCCTAGAAAGTGGTGGCAAACCAATTGTGTGACATAATAGACATTCGTGAGATTTTATTGTACCTATGTGTATAGTCGGTTTTTATGACTGTATTACGTATTGAATAGAGATAATAGTTAAGTTGAATTTTGAATGATAGCGTCTTTTGAGGATATTTCTTACAGTCTAGCAAGTTTAGTGCGAGCTTCCAGCATAAGTAACTTTATGTTGGAATGAGAAATACTTTATATTATCAATAAAAAAAGTCGCATATAAACATACCACCAGGCCTGTATTCCTGAAGGGTAATAAATGGAATCAAATCAAATCAAATCAAATCAAACTTTATTTGTGAACATAAGTACAAAAAGGTGTTATTTATACATTTTGGCTGATCTGTATGTTGGGCCAATAATTGGCATACAAATATAAATATAATATTAGTGGGCTGGTTATCTTACTATCATAATTAATAAATTCTAGGATAAAATAAATGAAGCACTTGAAAAATGTCATGAGCCGCATAAAATAAAGTAATTGAATTTCATTATTAATTATTAAAAATGTCAAAGAAAATTAAATTTAGTCATAATTTGTCATTTAAAAAGTCTTCAATCGAGTAATACGTCTTTTCAACTAGAAATAGGAACAACTTCTTTTTAAAATGGCTGACATTTTATATATTAAAGGGTATAAAGTACACAAGAATTGGGACAACTTCTTAATTTACAGGTTAATGTCTCTCCTACATTCGAAACACCTCAATAACTACACAAATATGTATGAATAACGGGCAACAATGTGCAAATTAATAGAAGTAATGGTTAGAAAGTATATTTGTTTTCATAAAAGCCCATGATGTATTGCCAGCAGCATCACCGTTAATACAATGTAATCAGCACTTCGTATGTCTGTGTCCAGTTAATCAAATATATGTCTGAGGATAATCGCTAAGATTAAGATGTATTTACTTTAGACATTTGCACTCACTACTGCTAATGAGTAAGTGCTATGTTTCACACGAGATCTTGTTTGAACTGTCAAAATAGAACCGCTAATTAACGGTCTTTAGTGGCTATAAATAGTGTGTATATAAACTCTGTTAGCATACGTCACTGTGTTAGAATAATGACGTCATTATCAATTTTACTGTCAGTGTCAACTGTCAACAAAAGATCATTTCATTTGTAAAAGTTTCTTTATTCTATATTTTGTGCTCGATTATATATCTGTCTTCCATTACCTCCTGCTTTGAAATTTGGAAACCATTACCCATTACTTATTTTATCATCATCTGCCTAGCCTTTTCGCCGGATGTAGGTCAATACAAGTATACTATATGGAGTGAATGCCTATCTCAGTTCCAGTACCCAATTACAAGGTAACACTATACTCCTGAGTAAGACTGTTGCCAGACTTTCGAGCTTCTGACTACCAGTCAAACGTCAAAGACAAAGATGAAGATGAGATGAAGATGCCAACTGACAAAGATCTGCAAATGGTAGCACGGACCAACAGCTCAACGTGCTTATTCAAACACGTAGGGGTGTCGATCGATCACCCATCCAAAAACCGACCCAGGCTAGCGTTGCTTCGACCTGAGCGACTGGTGTTACTTAGCTACAAGCTGCTACCATTTCTTCAACTATAGCACACGTAATAGCAGTTTCCAACATAACCAAACAGCCGCCTCTTTTCTTTAGGCGACTAGTACGATTGTTTTCCTTGAGTTCATCTTTAGAGTCGTCATCAGCCGTGAAAACAAACAAGTCATTAAACTTTACACGCTGAAACTGCTGTACGGCCATGTTATCGTGTAATTCAGTAGCCGTCGAGACATCATGACGCTAATTGTCGGCACGATTACATTAATCACTCTCATCTTATATTACGTCGTTTGTTATCACGCGCTTATGAGTTATGAGACGATTGATTCGTATATCTTGGTATAGGTGGGTAGTTTTTGCGATTTTATGCGTAGTTGAATAGTCCAGCTAATTGGACGATATATACAGTTTTTTTAACGTTCTTGATTGTACCTGTGCTTTAATAAGGCACTTTGAGTTGTAGGGGAATCGGCACCATTGCTTTTATTTATTTATTTATTATTGCATTCTTGTCATTTACAAGGTCTTGTCTTAAATATAAGTTTCGTACATGAACCCTGCTAGGGCACCGCAACATTATGTTTCTTAATGACTATAATTTATGGCGTTGATTCCCTATTTTAAATAAAGTAAACTATACGGTGACAGATAATGGTAATAGGAGATAAAGGTTAGAGATGTCAAATTAAATTATGCCTTGTAACTTCGCCGTGTTTTGGTTCGTTCCGTTCTGAAATATCGATTACGTTAGTATAGAAGCTTTGGCTTTTATATTTGACAGCGTTCTTGTTTTATGACCGATATAGATTATTCAAATAGCCTAATTTAACTTTGACTTGTCAACAAGGAAATTGACACTATTGCCAGTCAAAATATGACGTGTCAAATTAATAGCTGCATACTTACTGCAGGTTCTTATATTAAAGATTACTGTCAATAATGTTACTCTAATTTTATGGACCATACGTTTATAATCCGACACTTATCCATACATTGCCTGGAGAAAGTGAATCTATAACAGTTTATATAACATCAAAAATATTTAGTTCAGATACCTTATACCTACTTGTTTTTTTACAATTACTTGCAATCATTCACTTTATTTTACTCGCAATTACTCTATTTCAATCTCCAAACTTTCCTCAATCGAGTTCATTGTCGTTTTAATCGAATCGTAATCCGGTACATTATTGAATTCAGAGAAAGTTAAGTAGAATTTGGAAAGAGCACTTACAATTATTACAATTGACGGTCCCAACCTCTAGAGGGTTGCGTTAATGTTACTTTTCTTAGCATATAATAATATCCATATTCAATATAGTAACCAGCCGATGGTAATATTTTAGATAGTAAGGCAAAGTCTTTTTCTTATACAGAGAAGGCACGAGCATTAATCACCACGCTTGCTCAAGGTGGGTTGGCGATTTCAGACCTGTTATTCAAGGTTTCCTCACGATGTTTTTCTTCACCGATGTTATGATGTTTAAAACTTAGAAAGTAAATACGAGTTGTAACAGTCACATTACTTAGATTTGAACCCACAAAGTGATGTATGAGAGACGAGTTCTTAACCCACATAGCTAGGGCCATCAATAAAGTTACAAACAGAAAACAATAGGAAACGAAATTACGGTTTTCTAGATTTCTAAGCTCTCATAGCAATATGTGTTCAAGTATCTAACGGTTTATTTACGGTATCGTATAAAATTAGCATTCCAAATATAGTCATTCACAGTAATTTTGTACTATTGCATCGACTATTCATAGTTTTCCTAGTAAATTGATTGGGTCTGACGAGCAATAAACAGACTAGTTATGAGCAATTGTATTAATTTAGATGCGTTTGATAGATGTGTTTAGATTGTTGTCTGGTTACTGCGTTGTGATCTCTCTTAAGCGATGCCTTTCATCGCAATCAGAAGATAAATGTGTTTTTGTTTGATCCATAATAGCTGTCGAAATATTATTATCTCAACGGTCTATAAACGTAGCTTGTAATAAGTAAGTACCTACCACCTGGCTCTAAATGTTGCAAGAAAAGCTTGATGGAGTTTTGTTGTTTTCATTATTTGATTCTCTCTATTAACTAATGACGTCTACAGAAGAGCTCGTGGTTTAATATAAACAGCCGCACGGGTTGATCGTAGGATAAGCTACGCTTGCCGAGGTCAGTCTGTGGATGGGTGACCGTACGTAGCATATCGAGACTCCTGCGTGCCTAGGAAAGCGCGCCAAGCCGTTGGGCACAGCTGTTATTTATAGATCTTTAACAGTTGTCACGGGTAGTGTGAAGCTTGAAAGTCTGACAACCAGTCATCCCAAGTATCGTGAATATCGTCCTGTCCTAAATATCGTGTTGCCCAGTAACTGGTTTGTGAAAGGCAGATAGGTAAACGTTCCATGTAAAATACTGGTTTATTTTTTTACATTGCCATTTCTACGGCACGTATCAAAAAGCAAGTTTCCTGTTTTTCAAGTTCAATTTTTATATTCCTATAAGAATTCAAAAACATAGAAGATATAGTAAGTATCAATGAACCCAAAACAAAAATATTGAAATACAAATGATTTATAATGCAAACATCTTGTCACCTTATACTTCACTTAAAAACAAAGGTGAATAAACTTGGTCTATTTATTTACGACAAGTTAGCAAATGATAAATATGCTGTTTTATTTAAACAAGCTTTTAGCAAATTTTTACTTACAGTGCATTCACCAAGTAATAAAACACGTGAATTGTTACACCACTGCTGGTTAGGGACCTCTTCTTACACAGAAAAGGCTCGAGCATTAACCACCACGCTTGCTCAATTCCAGGTTTCTTTCATGTTGTTTTTCTTCCCCGATATCAGTGATGTCCAAGATCAATAAAGAAATTAGGTGCATTCGTATAGGAAAATTCACATTGGTACTTGCCCTGATTTGAACCTCCCACTCATACATAAGAGGTAGGTAGTTTACCACTAGGCCATCAGAACCGTCGAATCGATGTCAGCTTTGCGACAAGTATAAAACAAGTTATTTACAGGAAAACCATTTCTTTAGCCATTGATATCATCAACTAGCAGTATTACGTTCATGAAGTTTTGTACTGAACACTCACTATATTAATTGATATAATTTTAAAGTTAGAAGCCGTCAAACGTTTTAATAGCTTATCGTTTCCCGTGGCTATAAATGGGTTATCGTTTCTAAATAGTTTCCTCATTTCGGTGCATTTTCCACAGCTTCCTCGTCACAGGTTGTCGATCTATACACAATAGCATTTAGCGCTGAAATATGTGCGAAGTCATTCGTTTCTGTTGAGTTCGTTCTCATAGTTTGAGCTATACAATTTGGTACCTAGTTCTGTACAAAATGTTTACTGCCTTTCCGAGAAGCAGCTTATGAAAATAATAGACGATTTGTGAAGGAATTTACAATACTATCACCAAGATATCTTGAGGCTGCTTTTTAGCTGCCATAGCTATTTATAAGGATTAATAATTAGTATCGATTTTACACAATTAATTCAAATATATGCGCCTGATGGCCATTTTTTAGTTATACCAGTCTGTATAAACATAATCAGTATTTTACATAATACTAACATTTATCAAGATATTTAAGACTGTCGTTGCATAAAATTTAATTATTATTTAACATCCATGCGTAACATAGATGTAACAAAACTGAGCTTTCTCTTAGCATGTATCATTTGCATCCATTTCCCGAGCATCAGTCATATCTTCCTTGATAGCTTCCTACGATCTTAATTTAGTTCTTCGTTCAGGCTATTAAGCCTCTTATGTGTGGACAATACAGAATAAAATGCTACGCACTACTAAATTCACAATCGTCATATCATGTATTCTGTGCGCAAAATGCCATGCAGATTGTATCCAAGGGTAAAATCTAGGCCTCTTAACCTGCTTTCCTTTAGCCAAATCGTCCGTGATGCCACCGAATCGTTTTCTAGACGAGACTTGCAGAGTTACGGATGGTAGGCTACAAATTACGTTGTGGCTGCGACTTTCTTTGTGATTCTGCCAAACTAGGTTAGGTTAGGTCTGGAAATTTAATAGCCTAATTGGGCTGCCGGCTTCCGGCAATGTATAAAAATGTTCTACAGTATCGATATACTGTATTGTATCCATATCTAAGAATGTATTCATATAGCTTTCGATACAGGTACTTGTTGCCTAGTAACTGGGTTGTGGAGGTCAGATAGGCAGTCTCTCCATGTAAAATAATACATCCTACATCCATCCATAATAAAATAATACATCCATACTCCATAAATATATGCAATGATCAAATTGACGTACAGTTTGAAAGTTTGGGCAAATTGAAAGCCAAACTTCATAAAAACCTACCTTCTTAAAAAGATGTGTTTGTTTACATGTAATAAGTAACCTATATTGTTGCATTTCTGGAGCGATGTGTTTATTATTTACACTTTTAGATACCTAAGTAATTTAAAACTAGATTAATACCTACTTATTTTTTTAAATTTTTGTACAACTTCTTTATGCATGCGGAGTTTGCCTGTTGGACTATTGCATACATACATTCGCATGTTACCCTTAGTATAGAACCTGTGTAAACTTTTGTTGGTGAACCAAATAAATAAATAAAATACTGGTAATCAGCTGCATCCGGTTAGACTGGATAACGTTCGTGCTTTCTGACGTTTAGTTCTCTTAGACCAAAAGAAAATATATCTATTTCAATTATTGGCTTGTTTGTCTAGTGATCGATGGCGCTACTGTAGAGTATGAGGACCTGGGATCGATTCCCGGTTCTGGCAAAGTGTTACTGTGGTTTTCCACCTTGAATTTCTCTTTAGCAACCCGGATAACAACAAATTGTAACATAACTGGCGAAATGTGGGTGTAAAGACGCCAGCACATCAAGCCATCCCAAACTGTCAAATTTTCCCAATTGAACATGAGCCTTAATGTTTTGCAATAAAGTTGAAAGGCAGAACAAAACAGGCGTGATGTTATGTTGTTTCAACAATGAAACCATGAACACCCGTGAATTCTATAGCAACAATAAACAATGTTTATTGAGTTCACCGTGACTCTGGACAACAGTTTACTTCAAAAGCTGTTGAACGTGACGCAACCTACACAACAATTTACAAACAACTGATGATCAGTAAAACCACAAGTAAATCTCATGGCCTTGCTCCAGTTTACCCTATTTGAGCGTTGATCACATTGATCTTGGTTAGTGAGCAAGTATAGCGTGCCTTGAGCTGCCGAAATATCGTCACGTTACCCGTGAGCTGTCCAGAATAGCCGCCGTATACGGTATGCACAAATTTCACGTTCGATTTTGAGGTGGGTGTACTTTTTATGTCTAATGAGTTGTCTATGCAAATTTTGTGTGGTTGTATGTGCCACTTACCTATTGACATTGGTTTACGCAAAAAAATGTTTCACATACAATATCTATTTATTCTTTTGTTTTCTTAATTGTATTTTATAATTTACCCTACTTTTTCGTTTATTTTCTTTTATGTAACTTTATATCAAATCAGTCCTTTTTATTAATGGAACTGTCAAAGAGGATGTGCTCCTTAGATTCTATAGTACAAATTTTACTCAGTTTGGAAGTCAAAAGTTCTCTAACTTAATTCTGTGTGTCAATAAATTTATATTCGCCTAGCTTGGGGCTAGATGATGCTGTGTAGATTGTCCAGCATTATTTATTTATTTGATTTAATATAGCCAGATTTGTTTCCAGCACGCAATGACAGTCGTAAAGTTCAAAAATAATTGTGTATGAGAGCGCGTTACCGATTCGGTTCAATGTCGTCCCATCGTTCTCCGTGAGAAACACCGCCGAATGCCTGCCCTGAAGGTCGCGGTAAAAGTGTAAAAAACGGCCAACGCCCAACTCGCCAGTATCTGGGCCAAGTGCACGCCAATCAACAGGCAATTGCACGGTGTGCGTAAACACGGAAACAGACTCGCTTTTCATCAGATCTTACCATTGCGGAATCTTCACGCTTTCATTGAATAGGAAATTGTTCGATTTGGATGAAAGACGATCTCTGTGAGATTGAATTTGTTTTTTTTTTCTCTTTAGAGGCTTTTCTTGATATCTTTCTTTGTAACTTTTTAAGTAGTTCTGACACCATAGATTTGTTTTTGTTTTTTATTTACTTGTTTTCTTGTGATTGCGTGCGGTTCTTGGTTCAAAACATTTATTTTCCATCTGGAATATAGCAGATATGATTGGATATGTACCTGGTTGTTGATTGTTGGCAATAGGGATGTGTCCTAGGTAAAAATATATTAAGTCTATTTGGTCCGTCAATTAGATTACCAAAAAATATTGGACACGTATTTTTTGCTTACTCAAATCAATAAAAATAAAGTGACAATGATATAGCACATCAAAGTTCAGGAGAAGGGGCTTGTGACGCCACTTTTACGTTAAAAGTGTAACACGGCGTGACGTCACGCGTAATTTCAACGCACTATATCATCTTCGTCATTTTTGGTTTACGTGAGAAAAGAAAAAATACGTGTCCAGTATTTTTGAGGAATCCAACTTTCGGATCAAACAGAATTTTAAAGGACACTACCCAATTGACTCGCTATTAAATGCGACTTAAACATAACCCGCGAAATTTGTGTGTAAAAGGTCACCTCTGCCTAACCTTTATGGGACTGTAGGCGTAATGTTATGTGTATGTCTAGTTCCTTGTAAACGTGTTCTTAGAATGTAAACGACACTCCGATCTCTTATAGATCGTTCACTTCATTATGCAAACAACAAAAAGCGTGCACGCATCAGTAATTTTGTCATAAATATACCGCTTCAACACTTTAATCCTTACCACATCAAAATCAATTAGCGTCCAAATGAATTATGTTCTACATCGACGGACAAAGCTTCACCTCGTTGAGAACGCATTACGTTTCGGTGAAACGAATTCGTTCACCACACTGTCATTTTGTATGAAATCGTGCCATGGATCACTCGTTTGTTACGGCTGTTCGACGTCATGGCGGTATCATCGCCAGATACGTCTTTTACCAACTTCACCACGTCCAATCTTGCTAAATGCTGTATGGACTGTTAACTAGTTGTTAAGGTACCAGATTAACACAAAAAAGGCGTATTTATATTAGTTATAGGATTTATTCCTAGTTACTTTTATAATACATTGGAAACGACTGTCAGCCAACAGCTGTCTAATCTCTTCTAAATTTAAATTAGCGTTTATCTCTTTGACTTACCACAGACTCACAATTTATAAATCCAAGAAGGTTCGATCACTCACATTACCTACAAAAGAGTCGTGCCATCTAGATCGACCTTCTTTAATCTTCTGTATTGTAAACCCTACTAAACACCGATAATTTAGCAAATTAAAATGTAAGAGATGTCACAAAAGAAAATAAGTAAAACGAAAATTTTAATGGGTTTACTGCCCGGCAGTACTCAGTCACCTTCATAGACATGAAATTCACTGAAATATATATTTCCATACAAATTACTGAGCACTTAGTGTCATACTATGATACTTAACATTGTATTGTCGCTCATGCGTCAACGTTTTGCGGGTGATGTACGCATGACCTTGACACTGCGACAAACGCATGCGCATCCGACATGCAGTCTTGACAGCTGTCATTTTGGTATGAGAAACTTGTGAAACTTTGCATTTTATATTGCTATATTGAGATTGCCTCTTTGATCCAGTATCCAGTAGCAAGCGCGACTGCTAAAGCAAGAGGTTCGATTCCCAAGTCAGACGAAGTCTTCCTGTTTTTTTCATCTGGCATTTCTTAGTATCAGCCCGGAGTCTGGATGTGTTCCCGGTTTATAATAGGCTCACCCCTTATGACATGGGACTTCAACATAACTGGTGAAATGTGGGTGTACTGTACAGGTACACGTCTGCTTAACCCTTAAAAGGAATACAGACGTGATGTTATGCTATATTGGAAACATGATTGTAGGAGTCCTGTAGCGAAACTACTAAATAACTAAATGGTTTAGTTATTCAGTGGTCACAGCAGACATTCTGCTGCTCTTTTTTTTTATAGATCTTTATATTAGTGTTACCTATTTCAAGCACCGTGTGTCATATTTTTTTTTTATAAATACATTGCCCCACACTAGGAATTTCTCCTGTGTCGTGGGTGCGTTTACAAACATTTAAAGTCACATATACGAACAGTCAGACCCGGATCAACTATCTGTAGGCCATACAAATATTTGTTCCGTGCGGGAATCGAACCCACGACACGCGGCGCAGCAGCCGATCGCTCAGCCACTGCGCCAACCGTGCCGTCAAATTGTAAAAATGCCGTCAATAACTTATATGTTCAACAACCAGTTAAGTCAAAGTCGGTTTGCGCACTCGAGTGAGCTTTGAGCAATCTTTATTAAACCCTTCAACTACAATAATGATATCATAAAAGCTTATCGATGCATAAAAAGCTTACACAACAATGTCTACTGCCTACCCACACTTTTTGTAGTTAACGAGATACCCACGTCGTAATAGTTAACCTTTTCGAACTGAGTCAATTACTTTTTAATAGTATGCATAGTGAGGTCACGGTAGTTTTCTTGTCAAAACAATTAGACAATACATAACATGCAGTGTCTACTAACTTGTGTATGAGAGAATGCTGTAGAAATTATTGGATACATGCAACTAACTTTTTATTTTGGATTTATTTTTGCTTGCTTTGTTTTTTTCTGTTTTATGTCAAAACGGTGATCTTTTTTGACCGCAAAGCAAAAAGGTGGATAAACCTGTCAAGGATCTAGGTTCTTTTAAACTTTTCGTGTCGTAGGGACATACCTGCCTACCTACATATTACACATATACGTTGATTTAGTCTTAAATGAGTCTATCTATCTACTTTGGGATAATCTGTGGAAGGTAAATTTTACGAAATCTTGTAGCGTACCTACCTACAACTGCTTGAAAACATCCAATGTACAGTAAAATTTAGTTTTAGAAACCAGCTGCTTCTGCTTTACTTGAACATCTGCATAAAGAAATGGTGCGAACAGTTTTCGTCAGAAATAAACATATTACTGCCCCACAAACGTCATACAACTTTATTACCGCACACCAAAAGAGGAATTCCTTTTTTGGGCAACGTGTCTTCATCATTTCAGGTTTCGTCAACACGAGCAGCTCATACGAATTTGGACAGAAGTAACCGGAGTACTGGCCAACAAGAAATATAAGGTCAATTGTAACTATAAAACTGAGGTATCTCAAACATTTGACTGCAACTTTTTACTGCATTTGCAATCTCATTATTACAATAGTGTTGTAAGAAAAAAGCCCTTACATTTGTGTGAACGGGCCAACAATACAGACAGACAATAACTGACACGTTAGATACACATACCTTTATTATCTCGCGACTTATCTTAAGACCTTCGTAGTAGGATCAGATGGTTCCCACGCCTTCGCCGCGTGTCAGATCTGAGACAAAAGAGTTCGCAGTAAGACAATGATGTGTCCTTTTTAAATTGGATTAAAAGTTTTCGAGTTGTAATCAGATGCCTATGGAATGGGAGTACGTTTATTTTGTATGTATAATGACCGGACGTGGTCCACAGAAGTTGCCTAAAAAGTTGGTTTTATTCAAGTTTAATGCAGTTTATCTTCGTTTATTTACATTATTATAGTCCAAGCTTTGATTAAAGAGCTCAGACGCTTCACTCGAGTGAATGCCGTTTTTTTTATTTCATCGACGATCACACGACACCCATAATGTTACATAGGGTAATACGTTCATTTATTTTTTTAATGATTCGGAGCGCGAGTGAAAGATGCCAAGTGCCGAAATCCGACATCATTGGATCGGTTCACGAATAAATTCATTTTACACTTATGATTAATTTCGTGTTGAATTTAACTCACAAAGTGAGAGGTCTGTTATCTCCTTAATGATTCTAGGTGCAACAAAAAGTGCAATAAGTACCTATAGACTTTACCTATGAGGTCAACAGGTATATGGTCTAACACTAAAATGAGTGTTCTTTAAAACGAACAGCGACTTTTTTACCAACACTTATAATTTTATAACACTCAATGCAGTTTATTTTTTGGACGTTATAGGTAATATTCACTCAGGATTCTATACTTAGACGGAATGTGTAAATTTCAATCATTTGGAAGTACTTGTTAGGAAGAAGTATGTTAGAATTTGTGTAGTCGCACCTAGATTTGTTGCATGCAAATAAGATCGAACTTTTGCCTCCAAGTAGACCGAGCTGTGTTGCAAATAACAAAGTTGTTTGCTCAGAGGAAGCAATAAATAATGTTGGCGATTATCGGCCGAGGCCTAACCGCCTAACGAGTCTAGCGGCCTACCGACCTGTCCCAATCCCCACTCGAGGTGATAATGTCACTATGGGAACTCGATTTGACAATCCAATCGAGTTTTGTCTATAGAGATGTAAAAGCCACCTCACACAGTGCTTTAGATTCATGATAGAGACTATAAAATTACGTAATTATTTTGGGATGTGAGAGACTATATTGGGACGCGGACTCACAGGTAAGTGTTTACGACTTTTGACATCGAAATAAATGCAATTTCTAAAGCAGTCAGTAGGGAAACAAATTTGAACCTAGGTTCGGTTTTTAATGGCGTACAGGAGTTAACTGTATTTAGGATTTTGATGTCCTTTAAAAAAATTATCTGGTTATTCTAATTGTCTATATTGTAATTTTCTTACTTCACCTTATGGACTTACGAATAATAATACAAAGAGCTACATTATGCTTTCAATAGTCATATTATTGCGTCCAATGCGGTGGACATAGGACTCCCCCAATCAAGGCCATAGTGATAACAATGGCGATGTCTACATCGTTATTCATTGAAAATCTAGAACCTAGAACCAATAGTAAAGGCATTCTACGAAATCAAGGCGGGGAAGATAAAGGAAGCCATTACAGGTTCTTTACAGTGGCACATCGTATGTTTCGAAACGGAGTCACAGTAGAGGCTTTTCCCACGGGTTTGCGCAATAGGCTGCGGGCACGACGCGACATACTCGCCTAACTACCATACATGTCATCTTTGTAACAAGTACTTGTGTAAAGCTGTGATCCCATAACAGTTCTTTGTGAAGTATCATCATGGACAAAAAAGCCTGTGATTTATGATGACGTGTGTGTTTTACAGACGCCAGCACATCAAGTTACCACAACCTATCAAATTTCTTTCTCAGTTTTTCAACTTTATTACAAAAGAGTAAGGTTCATGTTCAGTTGGGAAAATTTGACAGTTCGGGATAGCTTGATGTGCTGGCGTCTGTAGCTACTTCACAGTCGCAATATGTTATGGTAGTAGTAGCTACTTATATGAGTTCTTATCCTAAGTATCGTACCAACATAATTGAAAATAAAACTTTGTGTTGTAAGACTTATCCCATTGCATTAGACGATTCTAATGCAGGTTGTCGCAACAGTGGAACACTAATATTAATATTAGTGAAACACAAAGAGTTATGTGACAATTTGCATATTATAGCTACGAGTATTTCTCTTTTGCAAGTATTAGTAGCCAAAAGTCATTGCATAAATAAATAATGCTTACACAAATACAATCAAAATATCTTTAATCTTTTAAAAATTAGCCCTTTTTACCCGACAACGGCGGGGTTATGATTTTAACCGGTATGTAGACATAATTATATATGTATGTTCATCTGTTCCCTCATAACTTCTAAATTCCTTATCATAATTTGACAAATGGGGTATCCCCTACCGTGGTGCTAGGCAACTGGGCCTAACCCAGTTGTAAACGCCCCTTTGTGCCTATTGGCCTAGCTCTGTTCTGTCTCCTGCTTGATATGGAAATTATGTATTTTTCTAAATCTTCCGCTTTTCTTTTCCGATTCATTTCGTTGCGGGATCTAAGACGGTTGAATCGTTTCTCCGACTCGTCGGGCTTCATTGTCTCGACGCTTTTCTGGTGGTCGCCACAGTTGATTCTGGTTTTCAGGAGTTGCAGTGGTTTGGGAATAGTGTGGCGGGCTTGTCCCAAAAATGGGGTATCGTTGGAAGCGTCTTGATCGTCCGCTGACCATATGTTTGACGACGTAAAATTAAATTGATAAACGCGCTCTCTAGAGGACATAAAGTCACGAACTAAAAAAAAATGTTTGACGAGATTCATTGTAATAATAATTGGTACTTACCCAGTTATATATTTATGAGAAGAAACGTTAATCTACGTGTTGTAGGTAATGTTTGTGTGTTATGCATAGAAGGAAAGCGAATATTGTGGCAGAATAGGTAGTTTCGCTAGAAAGTTGTTGTGCGTAGATTTTCTTTATGATAGAATATTGTAATGTTTATGTTTCTAATTGTGCGTTTGTATTGTTGACTTTCTTCGCTTGTTCTCTATTTGCATCAAGCTCCTTTCACGTTGGATCTTCTTTTCCTTAGCGTGTCGATGGTAATCTATATGGATTCGGCCCAGCACGTATCACCAGTTTGTCACCATCAGTAGCGTCCATCAAATCCTGCATGCAGGTGTCAGGAAGCAATATCAGGTGTCCCATCGTTCGTGGAACAGCACCACAGTTGCTCTTCAGGCAACACTTGATCTTGTAGTGCCTACTATAATTTGCACATTAAATTCATGAATAAAAGATGTAGATTCTCGGAGTTTAAAGTACGTTAAGCCGTTGCTCCCGGCTGTCACTTGTAAATATTTGACCGTCGTTGCGGGTAGTCAGAAGCCTGAAAGTCTGACAACCAGTTTTACCAAGGGGTATTGTGTTACCGAGTAACTGGGTTGTGGAGGTCAGATAGGCAAATCGCTCTACTAATACTAGTACTCAGGCAGCTGAGTACCTACTAGTAATTTACATGGAGCGATTTACTAACTACATGGAACTATTTGGGATCGGCTTCCAGTCTAAGTCTCCGATCCCAAATAGTTGGATAAAGGTTAGACAGATGATGATGATTCCTTAAACATCACGGGTCTTTACCCTTTTAAATTTTAAGACCATTTTGTACGTAAGTGAACATTGCAGTAAAGAACTTATTCGTTTTGCGACTGTAAGTCCAATCTGTCTAGTATTTTGTATGTTTTATTACTATTATGTACCTTACCGACATGCAGCATGTTACAAGTAACTGTAAAGCATTTATCTAATTACCAAAACATTTTAGAGGACACTCCAAAAACTTAATAACACTTCCTTTGTAATCAAAGTTCAAGGTGCATCCTTCCAAAAAAACGGTTTTTGTTTCCCGCATACATAGTTATTTAGTTAAGATTAAACATTTAACTTTGTAAGTGCATGTAACTACACTTAAATGCGAACGTTACTGACCCTTGAACTATAGCTTACTACTATTGGGCCTTGTTTGAAACGGTAATATCTATCATTATCTGTGGTTACTATTTACTAGTTCTACAATTTCACAAGTAGCACGTGATAGATGTTTGAACAATGTGTGACTGTTAGGAAAAGTAAAATAAAATCCATCCAGGTGCGAGCTGGACCCGTGTAACAGAGGTCTCGAGCTACCCGGTCGGACTGATCATGTCCAATCATATCTGTGATGTTCTTTTCTCAAAATACCATGCACTCACTAATCTGCATGTTCGTCACAAAATTTGACCAAGATAAAGCCTGACTTTAAAGAGACGTGACCTCTCAATTATGTAATCCATTTTATGACGTGTAAAGGTGCTTTTTTGAAACTTTAAAAACCTTTACTTTTTCATTTCACCGATGAAGTAACGACGAGTCATATCCGATCAATCCAACCTGCGTTTTTTCCACTGCAATTTTTTTATTTATTTATTATTAACTCTATACTACCATTACAGGTTACTTAACCTAATGCAGTAGCTAGGACAAAGGAACAAATTATGTAAAATATTTACAAATTACAAATAAATCTTAAAAATACAGACGACACACATGAAACTACCTAAATTACACCATACTATTTTAAAAACAAACAATAATAATAAAATATATATATATATATATATAAATCAACAGTAAAATTAAAATAAACATAAAATTTAAAAACAAACATAAAAAACATTTCAATTCTGTATAGCACAATACATTTTTATTTATTTATTTATTTGTTTATAACACACATACACTATCCTCACAGGCTTTTCTATTGGTCTTTTCTAAAGACTAATTTATGAAAAAGACACGGTTTACACGTCAAGGATCCATGATAGAACTCCTTTCATTTAGATTTAGACTAATAACCAATTTCAAAGAGAAGTCAAGTTGGAGGTCAAAGAGAAGTGCCCCATAAATTTTACGAGTACGAGTAATCCATATTTCCTATCTGTAATGTTATAACTAAGTAGTAGTAGTAAAAGTAATAGACAGAAGTATCCAAAAGTACCTGCATCTTGTAAAAGCAGATCAGAATTGCAATAATACTACAGTGATAATGGTCTTAGTTGGCACTGTAAGCACACATCTTTACATATTTTTATGAGTCCGTGAATTTCGTAGCTCCACATTTCAAAATAGCAATTAACTAATTTGGCATAATCGATCTTCAAAACACATGTTACTTTTGCCCAAACTGTACAGTCATGGTCAATTTGGTTTGATTCTTTAATAAAAGTTAACAAAGAATAGCTTTTACAAAGCAATCAGCAATCTTGTAACGTTTTATTTTCTCAAAATACGAGGCACGATTACGCAATACAATCACCACACAAGAATGCACGTAGAATAAAGACTGTGTGATAAATTTATATTTTGCCCTTGAACCGCCAAAACGTACTTTAAAATCAATCAATCTCCCACGAAAATAATCGTTAACTATATCGAATAAAATGTTATAGTTACTCATAGCCTTGTGGTCTAGGAGTGAATGACTCGCTCATAATAACGACCCTCTGATCTCCTACAATCTACACAATGATTATAGTTTTTGCAAGCGATTACGTAACAATGAACCACATTTACTGACAATAAGCGAATTAAGGTCCATGCTCACACTGCTAAACTTTTTTTGGACCGGGCAAAAAGTTGAGGTTTTATTGCAGGCATCTTTTTACAATCATTTGTTTTATAGCCAGTTGTTTCAAACCAGTGATGTGGAGAAATAGGAAACAAAAGAATCGACAGTATGATTTAGGAGGACATTTTCGTAAAAAGGTTTCGTGATCGAGTTCCGTATCTTTTTTTTGTGAACAAAAAGATATACGGAAGGTCATTGGCTTGCCATCTCGTGAATGTAAAGGTTAACTTAGGAAAATTGTCTATTTTAACAAACAGTAAGTTTGTTGTGAACTTTGTATACAACGTGAACTTCTAACCTCATGACACATAGCATCGTATCGTCTAGTGAGAAACTACGGTGTATCAGAGATCAAAGTAGGGAGCGTATTTTGTTCACACGTGAAATTATTATCCACTTTGTAGCGTTGACGTATCTTTAATTGGATTGCAATCCTCTCTGTTACATTGCAGTCGAGTGTTTCAATTGCCTTCTTGAGACTTACTATTTTTAGAACTTGTAATATTAATGGGTGCTTATGTTTTGTTTCCAGGTACACAGCAAGGGTCTGAAATTCGGCATCTATGAGGACTACGGAAACTTTACATGTGCAGGATACCCTGGTGTGGTCGGCCATCTTGCTGGAGGTGAATATTTCATAAATTAATGGTTTAGTAGAAACTTCTTCATGTGCCAGCTTCGTCCAATAATCCTTACATTGTACACTATTTTTACTAGTTAAGACTAGAGTGTGAAATCGTTACGGGTAATCAAAAACCAGAAAGCCTGACTACCATTCTTAGTATTACCTGGTTGTGGACTTGTGGAGGTCAAATAGGCAGTTGCGAAATATTGTGTAAAATACTGGTATTCAGTTGCATCCGGTAAGACTGGAAGCCGACCCCAGCATAGTTCATAGGACTAGAGTACGTTATGACGGAATTTACCACATTTAATAATCTAACGAATTGGTTTAGGAAACTCGTTAATAGGTCTAGTAGATAAGTCTAGTAGACTAGTAGTAGAAAAACATTATGTGAGTAGTGACTTACATAATGTTTTTTTTTTTAATTAGCCCGTGTTGTCCCACTTCTGGACAAAGGCCTCCTCCATTCCTTCCACGTCTCTCCATAGTTTGCGTCTTCTCGGCAATTCGCAAGGAAGCCATCCAAGGCGTCCCACCTCTAGCTTTCCCAGGGTTCCAGTCTTGATATATGCGGGCTCACAGCTGTGCTGGCATTCGGCTGACATGTTTTTTTTAATGATGATTAAATTTAACTAACCGAGAGTAAATGTTCGTAACAATCACCAAAGCGGCCTTATATCTATCATAAAACCATCTATTAACAGATGAACAATTTCACAGTCTGTCACTAATTCCTTAGTCAGAATCTATTGAGACACAACTTTATATAAATACCATTCCAATGCAATTTTACGAGTCGAAAATTTCAAGTAAAATAACATAACAACACGCCTGTAATCCTCTGAAGGGTTGGGCAGAGGTGTAACTACAGAACACCCACATTTCACCAGTTATTATTTAAAGTTTCATGTAATAGGGGGTGAGCCTATTGCCATCAATCAAGCCCACACACAACTCCGGACTACTACTGAGAAATTCCCAATGAAAAATCCAATTAACACATTGCACGACCCGAGAATCAAACTCAGGACCTCATGTTTTGCAGTCACGTTTACGACCACTAGACCAACGAGGCAGTCACTGCTACTTTCAAATCAAGTAACATAGTAATGTACCTACGTGAAACAACGCGTTTGTAATCAGACTACTTAAAAATACATATAGGTACGATAACTTACGACACAACAATAGACCTATGTCTCAACTTAGCCTACATTTCGAAGTTATCTATTCGATGTACCAACGCGAATGACCTAATACAACTTTTAATATCGATATAAATTCATTGGATGTCAGGAAAAGTATTTGAACGGCGAATAACGTTGAATTTCTATTGTGTATCATAACATTAGGGTTGCGCAACATGGCTTTTAATGCAATAGCTGTTCTTGTGTGTTCCTGACCGAGTGTGTGTGTCGCCGTCTCTATGCAGGATTGTGTAGAAATATCCTAATGTGGATATAGCGAAAAAGATCTTGACCTAAACATAACTTCACACCTGTGTTCTCTAAAGGTTTAAGCAGGGTAGTTTCACCGATAGTACGCCAGATATGTTTAAGTCCCATGTAATAGGGCGCACAAATGCAGACTCCATGTTGCTACTGAGAAATCCAAGATCGAAAAACCTATTAACAATTTGTCTGACCTGGAAACACAGGACCCCATGCTCAGCAGTAACTCTTCATCGTGACATGACGTCAGCCAAGAAGAGCAGGAACCATGTGAACGAATGACATTATGGAAACGTTATCCCAGTTAGATTAATACGAATCAGTAGTCTTTAAATATTGTTAATTTACAAATTCCTCGTTTATAACAAGAAGTAGGAATCAAGAAGTTAGTATCGGTATTAGTTTCAGAATTTTAAAGAAATCCTATTTGCATTAGTGTTAGATAATCGTGAGCAAGAAAAAGAAAGTATAGATTAAGATAATTATTATTCGCGCAGTCTTTAAAGTCATCTTTGTGAAATGGTGTGAACAAAGAACCTGCTGACAGGGTCTGCTTTTGAATTTAAGAAGGTATTTCAGTTTATGTAACTAATGATTATACTAATTATTCACTAGCACATATGAGGCGGATTTGAAGCAAATATAAAACTTTACGAATGTTTTGACCACTAGAATACTTAGTTTTTGCTCTTAACATTTTGGTTCTGATACTTTAGGACGTCAGTTAGCGAAAATCTGACAATCAGTCTTACCAATTTAATCTAAGACTCTTAAAATATGGTATGAGGTACCCAGTAACTGAGTTGTGCAAGTCAAATAGGAAGTCGCTCCATGGTAATTACTAGTATTCAACTGCGCCCGGTTAGACTGGAAGCTGACCCAAATGGTTGGGTAAAGGCTAGGCAGCCGCTGATAGCAGACCTCAGTAAACACTTACCACCCGCAAGGTAGCCATCCAATAAGCAAGCGTCAATCGTTCATTTTGACAATTCGACAATATTCATTGCGCTATTTGCGTTGTTGAGCAGACGTAGTTTTCAAAACTATGCAGCAATAGATAAGGAATTTCCTGCAAGATCCTTCGCCTTAAATACACTGCACTATGAACCTAAAAACAGTGCAATGAGACTAACTTTTCAAGCTATTGTGTTGAAAATCAATGTATTTCGATTGAGTTGTATTACTTGGTTTACCTAGTAAGTAGATGCAAGTAACTTCCTTTGACGTTGCGCGTAAAAAGTATGTAAAGTGTACCGCACTATCAAGTTATGCATTGCGTGCTTATTGGTTGGAAGTAATTAGTATAGGAAGACCGTTAATAGGTTAATCATGAATAAATATCATGTTAATTTGTACAGTATTATCACACTAGTGTTCCTAGGATAGGGATATTGTAATTGTATATGGCTGAAAAGGAAAGCACGGATTTCCGCTATGCTTAAAAGTAAAAAAACGGGTTTTGGTCGTGTTCCACACGCTCAGTCTTCTGGGGTGTCGTGCCCAGATAGACCTCGTGCAAGAAAGAATGTTGGTGGTCCACCTTCTCAATCAGGCAGTGTTGGTCGTACCCAATTCCAGAACTCATAATTTTGATAGACATAGTCAGCTACCATTTTGATTATACGTCATTGGAAATTGCACTAAATATATACAATAGAACCCATTAGGTTAAAACTGTATCTTCAAAAAAGGCCCAAATCGAAATAATAGAAAAAAAAAGCATTTATTTAGCACAGAGATTTATTCAGGCACACAATGGCAATACTAAATATCGAAAAAAAAACAAAGAAATAAATAAAAATAATAGTGGTTACAAAAAAATAATATAAAATAACGTGCTTTACTGGGTCCAGTTCAGCAAAAATGCCAGACATCTAGTGTCCGACGCTGGTTTTCAACTGGACCTGAAGTTGTGAGTTATATGCACGTAAGCAAAAAAACTGAATCAAACTTACATCATCGACAGTTCACCTAACTTTTAACGTCAAAGACTTGTATGATTGAAATGCTCACACATGAATGCGTAAGACACGCATGAGCACATACAAAATGACGCGTACGTTACATTTTTTAACTGTCAGATTGTATTTCTTACTTCGTAACTGGGTAATTATAAAGGCCTACAGTTACTTGCGTGAGAGCGTGTTTGTAACTTTGTATTGTAACGCCATCTGTCGGTCGTTTTGATAAATGTTCCTGGCAATTTTGTTTAGGATTTTTGTTTTATTGTTAGAACAATGACACTAGTGTATGATTAATTAATCTTTGTAAAGAGTACGTCATACTTATTTCATGGTCACATTAGGTACATCAAAACTATCGTCAAGTCTGGTAAAAACTTCCGCTTCTGAATATACGAATCTAGCGAATTTCCGATAGTGGAATTTAATTTAAATTGTTACTACACAATGTGTATTCATTTTGTAAAACTCATTATTGTAATTATTTCACAATATTGAGAAGACACTCCCAAATATTAGATACAGTATTTAATCTAGGTATTAATTAATAATTCTAACTATGCTTGAAACACAGTAATAGTTGCAAGACAACAGTTGCTGCAATACTGCCGGATGCAACTATAAATTTGGTCGCAAATTCTGAAAGGAATAGGTAACAGTAGAATATCAGGTTCCACATATTATATTAAATAACAATAACATTACAATATATGGTATTACCAGCTGCGCCCCGCAGTGTTACCTCCGAATGAGACGAATCGGAAATCCCACGACAATACTTTTTATTTTCGGCGTAAATAGTTATGTGTTAATGCAGGGTAACAGCTGCCTTCATGACAAAGGGACATGTCTAAGCTTCGTAGTGCTTCTGGACTAGAGTACACACTTAGGATATGTGGTGGTAAATGTCGAACACATAAAATTATCAACCTAGCATTCTCCCATTTATATTGTGGTCGACTTCCAGTCTAACAGGATGCAGCTGAAGCCGACTCCCTATCTGACCTCCACAACCCAGTTACAGGGCAACACGATACCCCTTAGTAAGACTAGTTGTCAGTCTTTCGGACTTCAGACTACCCGTAACGACTGTCAAAGATCTACAAATGACAGCCGGGTTTAACGGATTAACGTGCATTCTCAGAGACGGAGGAGAGAGACGAATATGTAACGAACGGTCACCCATTTACAGACTGACCTCGGCAAGCGTAGCTGACCTCGGCAAGCGTAGATGAACCCGTGTGGCTGTTTTTATTTAGCCGCGAGCTCCTGTAGCATATAATAACAATATGATAAAAAAAAACAAGAATCGGTTACCAACGAACTTTCGCATTTATAATATCAGTGTGACTAAGCGAAAGCTCGCAATGGACGTATTTTTATCGAGCTATGTAACTTTTGCGTAAATAAACTGAGCTATAAAGTCGGAAGAGAAAATACTTATTGATCCTTTTAACATTAAGCCTTTCACCAATTTTATTGTTAAGATTAAGCATGTTTTGAAAGCATATTATGGAGTTTAAAAAGAACCGATCATTTTATGAGCCTTGATCGTATTTAGAGTAACGGAAAAATCCGAGATGCATTTTCAGGGAAGGGATTTTGAAATTTAGTTAAGCTCTTCTTTTTCTTTTTTCTTCTTTTTAAAAACATCGTTGATCTACACTAGAAAATATTCCTGTATCGTGGGTGCGTAAACAAACATTCAAACTCACATACACTAACAGCCAGACCCGGAACAACTAACTACTACCTGTAGACCATACAAATGTTGTTTCCGTGCGGGAATCGAACACGTGACACGCAGCGCAGCGCAGCAGCCAATCGCTCAGCCACTGTGCCAACCCTGCCGTCAAAGTTCTTCTTACCATTACCCCCTTCATCACTAATAATCCAAAACGCTCTGTTTCAGATGCAGCAACATTTTCTGCCTGGGGCGTGGACTACGTTAAGCTAGATGGATGCTACGCCCTGCCTGCAGACATGGACTTCGGATACCCTGAGTTTGGCAGACAGCTGAACCTGACCGGCAGACAGATGGTATACTCCTGCAGTTGGCCCGTCTACCAAATATATGCTGGTATCCAGGTGAGCCTCTTTTCGGATCTTTTTGTTTGTTTTCAGTAGCTTTAAATTGATGGGATTACTAATCATTAAATCTTTGAATTACTCAAAATACTGCCTCATTGCTCTAGTGGTCGCAAGGGCTACTGCTGAGGGTTCGACTCTCGGGATGGGCAAAGTGCTATTGGGTTTACATCGGGTATTTTTCCGCAGCATCCCGGAGTCTGGATGTGTGCCCGGTTGATGTCAATAGGCTCGCCTCCGATTACAGGGAACTTAAACATAACTGGCGAAATATGGGTGTACTAAAGGTAAACTTCTGTCTTACCCTTCGAGGGAAAAGACGTGATATGTGAAGAGAAAATTTAGTACCCCTTTTTAAGCATAGTGTGCGATAGTGTGCGGAGTGTGCGATTTGGCATAATTAAAGTCCAAATGGAGAGGGGGTGCCGAAAGCTAAAACAGTCGAATTTAGACCTTAAAAAAAAGTTAAAGTCACTTAAGAGGTTTTGGTGTGTGGCTTCTCTTCATTCCGGATAAGGCAATTGCTGAAAAGCTGGTTATTTCATAATTACTGACATTCGAAAAATAACTCGTTCCACAACATTTATTGTATTATTATTTGCCAACTGTCGTTGGAGGTGAATTTATTTCTCAAAATGTCAACGTCTCCCAATAAGCAAGGTCTTCTTTTGTATATTAGTTCCGCTTACCGTAAACTGAACATACACATCACTAATGCAAATAGATACTTGTTCTGCGCGAGCGTAAAATTGCCTCTTTTGAATATGAAGGCGTCTATTGTAGCAACTGACTGAAGGCAAATGATTGATACAACTTTAATACTAGTCCGGGAGATGTTAGACAATTTCGGGTAGGTACATATTTAAGACCATTTGAAAACGTGTGACACAAATACATATACACATACATGCATACATAAACTCACACCTTTTCGGTAGGGTAGGCAGAAACTACAGAACGCCACCGCTACGATCCTTACATATTCCTCTCGCTTCGCTCACGTTCAAACATCTGGTCATACGCGCAGCTGGTTGCGATTACCAAGCACTTGACCTTTTTGAAGAACATTTATGTATATAAGTGTTAATTTATCACCGTTTCCCCATAGCCAGGTCTGCGGTTCTGTACTTTGGTATTATAGGATTTGGGGAAGCAGGTCGACTATTCTACCAGTCCCCTTTTTGTACGCGTCTCGTGAGGTATTCGCGGTAAATAATAAACCGACTAGGGTTAACTAATTTAATAACACACGGTAAGGTTACGGTTACACTCTAATCTAAAACTAGTACAATATAAAGTGAACTTATTGTAAACCGAACGCGTGTCTCGCAACGGGCGACGAACCAGACTGTCTGTGTCTTGGGAAGAGTCCCTTCGTAATCCCTTTTTGTTTTGCCACTTGACAGCGCGTCGATGTTTATACATATTAGACGTGTCGCCACGTATACTCATGATACATGACGCCACAAGGAGAAGTATTGAACAAGGGTTCAGGTTGCATCAAAATGCTACTTTAAAATGTCTAATAGCTCTCCGGTTATAGCATATATCTAGTCTATCTATTCATGCGATTCGCTTAGCAGTAACGAAACGAAATTATGCAAACGATCTAAACATTCTTTAACTACGTACCTACTAAAAATTATACAACTTGCATTATGTAGGTGTTGGTAGAAGAAGTTAATTGCGCTTTCTTTGAGGAATATTTAATTATAATGCTACATAATTATAATATACTTTCAGCAGATCATGACACGCGACACAACACTATCTTTAACAATTATGACAGTCTAGGTATCTCGATGACTAAAAGGACTGCCAAGCTTGAAAAACCTGAAAAATAGTACATTGTTTGACACTTCCTTTACTCCAGACGAAACACCAATATAGCAAGTTATAAAAAACAAAATTACTACTACAGTAACCATTCCATTCCATTTTAAGTCCACCGTCTTTGAATTTTAATTTGGGTTCTTTCGTAACCGACTTCATGATTTAAATTTAAATGTTTTTTCTTGGAATTTACATTAGCATGAGACGCTTGGCATTGTCAAAAGGATCGTATTGTCCTATTTATTTCAATGATAAAACAAAACAATGAAAATGCATATAACAATATTTTGCAAAAGATTTGGGAGGAATCGAAATTCAAGATGGCAGCCATGAAAAGATACAATTTTTTCCATGATTTGCGTGGGTGAAAATGATGGGGAAATTAAATATTAGCAAATAATAGGAAAGTTCATATTCTTATAGCATCTATAAAACTCGTGATATGCAATTTTAATAATCACAACGGCCCACTAGCCTTTAAAGGAGTGGCTCCTTTAAAAAAATATTATCTCGTGACTGAGAAGGAATTATGGAGACACGAAGCAACAAAAAAGAGAGAGAGGCACACCTCTCTCTCTTTTAAAAAAAAAGAATAATTTTAAATTTAAAATAAAGAAAAGCGACCACAGACACATCTGTGGTCGCTTCGTGTCTCAAAAAGAAACTCTATAAAAGGTATTAGAAAATTCTAGACACACTTACCGGGACTCCTTATTGATTTGTTATTCAGAATTATTCCTTCCACTCCCAAGATAATATTTTTTTAAAGGAGTGGCGCGGTAGTGAACTGTTCTACACCCTCTTATGCGATCGCGCAAATATGCGCTGGAGTTGATTCATCTTTTAAAACCAAAAACACTGAAAGTTTTAAATGAATCACCACCATTGAAGAATGAGCCAACGATCTCGGTAATTATGTGGTGAAGGTTTGATATTGCCATAATAGCCACGTGAACAGAGTGCAGAAGCTTCTAATGGGATAAGTTATCCTACAGTGTAACTTTTCGTAGGTACATTAGGTAGCAACAATCATGCTCAACTCCAAAAACAACAATAAGGAATCAAAATACGTCAGTACCTAGTCCGTATACTTAACATTCTAAAATTAAAATCTATGAAATTAACGTTCCCAGCCGAACTTCTCGTCGATCATCGATCATTGCAACCTGTGGCGTAACTTCGACGACATTCAAGACTCGTGGGCGTCCGTCGAGTCTATCATAGACTACTACGGAAACCATCAGGACGTCATCGTACCCAACGCAGGACCTGGACACTGGAATGACCCTGATATGGTGAGAATACTTTATCAAATACCGTCTGATACTAGTCCTCACCATTTCTACAGTTGTAACGGGTTAGCTTTACTATTGAGATGATGAGTAAAAAAAACCGTTCGTTCTTCAATTGTTATAGAACCCTGCTCGTCTATTAGGCTAGAAAATTATATGTCCTTAGGCTGGTTTTGCTGCTTTATTCTAGTCTGTATTATCAGTTAGTCTTAGACCTTAGTAAATCCTCTTAAAATGTTGCGTACACGCAAAAATGTTGAAAAAAATTCGTACTCCACTTTTTCACAAACCTAGGCGTTATTTCTAATTTATCTATTTCAACATTTCCAGCTGATTATCGGCAACTTTGGCCTGTCATACGAGCAGAGTAAGACGCAGTTTGCGATCTGGGCGATCCTGGCAGCACCGCTACTCATGAGCGTGGATTTGAGGACCATACGGCCAGAGTATAAGGCGATCCTGCAGAACAGGAAGATTATCGAAGTCGACCAAGACCCACTGGGAATTCAGGGCAGGAGGATATACAAGGTAAATGCCGCTTGGTAGAAATGTCTGTTTTTGAATGTTCATTATGTGTGAGCCTGTAAAATAATGGAATATCAGCTACTTGAAGGAGAGGTATACAATAATATTTTTGTCTTATCAAGCTTATACGAACGGCACGGTTGGCGCAGTGGCTGAGCGATTGAGTACCGCGCCGCGTGTCGTGGGTTCGATTCCCGCACGGAACGCAACGGAAGGGCAACGTATTACATAAAATAAATTGTTAGCAATACTCTAACTAAAGGCTGACTGGGAGACTTCAAAATATGTGAAGGCACTAAAGGACCTCGCGCGCTTCGCTGCTACGACCAAGATTACCCGCACGATAGCAGAAGCTCCGGCCAACACGAAGAGTATGGCCACTTCTGCGGCCATGATTCAAAGTCACAGTCAAAGTCAATCATTTATTTCAATTATACCTTTTAAAAGACAGTTTTGAACGTCAAATGTATAATTAAAATAATATACTAAAATGACTCTAGTTGACCCTTCCAAAAGATATTTTGCGAGTTGAGAAGAATGAGCATGAAACTATACTTATTCTTTTAAAATAGTTTCTTTACAAGATTTGATGATTACGGCTGGTTGTGTGATTAGTTATTGGTTAGAACCACGTAATGCATGAGGTCCCGTGAAGTTGCCCTGCCATATTTTCTATTTCCATCTCTTACCGGGTGGTACAGAAAGCCTAAACCATTTATAAAACTGGTTTTACTTACAATTTTAATTATTTATTATTGGCAACCGGTTGGTGTAACCCAGTGGCGGACTAACAGGGGGGCGGAAGGGGCGGCCCGCCCCGGGCCTCCGGTCTTGGGGGGCCCCCAAATGCCTCCGCATTCCCCTGATCAAATCCTATATATCCTGATCAAAACTACATTTTTTTTAATGCTGGGGGGTCTCCTTCATCTTTGCCGCCCCGGGCCTCATTCAGCTATGCCGCCCCGGGCCTCTGGCGGGCTTAGTCCGCCACTGGTGTAACCATTATAATAACCTTATCTTTGTCTGCATACACAGCACCGTGGCATCGAGATCTGGTCGCGTCCGATTCTACCGATCCAGGGCCAGTACTACTCTTACGCGGTGGCTTTCGTCAACCGCCGCACTGACGGCACACCCTCGGACGTCGCCGTCACGCTGAGAGAACTCGGCCTGAACAACCCTGCTGGATACAGGGTTGAGGTATGTTGTCCTTATAAACAAATAAATACAATAATCTTTATTTCGGATAAGCAACATCCATATAGGTTAATAAATAAAAAGATAACTTATACCTATGTTAGTAAAACTAGTTATCTATTTACAAACAATAATGTTCGAAATACATCTTCGAACTACATCACCTAGTAAAGGAGACTCGTACTATTTCCCTATGGTCTTTAGAATGGAGTTGGAGCTCTCCCGCACTCCCGGGCACCTTATGATGTACACCTTATGATAGGTTTTAAGATCCACGTCGCCTTAAACTTAGTAGAACTGTCCTTCCTGAACGTGATTACTGAAGTTATTAAGATTGTGAGTTTCTATAGAAGAGTCAATATAGAAGGATAGAATTTGCTTGTCCGAATAATACAGAGATTGTGAGTGGTTCACATTTAAAATCAGGCGAAGCAGATAAGTAGAACAATATTATACCTATAATCTTGCGACGTTCCTTAAAGTTAAATATTAGGTATGATGTTTGGGTACAAAAAGAGAAAGTATATTTAGTCCGTCAGATAATAAAATATTATTAGACAAGTCTTTTTTGCTTCACCATATAAAAAAATACTTAGATACGCATTAAAGGTGGGTAGCGGGATTTCGCTACGTTATATGTATGTAGGTATAAAATCTAATTGCACAAACGCGTTACAAACTGTTAATATTTTGATTATATAAAAAAATACGTAAGATAAGATAAGGTAAATTTTATTTGTCAAAAACATGTTTAGGTTAAGAATCAGTTGGAACGATTACAAAAATAAAAAAGTTTCAACATGTTTTGCTTAGAAAGGTGAGAAAGGCATACAAATACATAATCCGATAATATTAAAATTAAAAGTACAGAAAACAAAATAATAATACAATTGTCTTGTAGGGGCGTCCATCATCATTTAAATATTCGTCAACATTATAGTAGCATTTATTTATTCAAAATTTCTTCATGCTTTTAATAAAACGATTAATATCCAAATCTTTGTATGCCTTTGGTACCTTGTTGTTTAATTTTGGGGCCATGCGGAATACACTCTTACGAAAGAGAGCCGTTTTAGCAGTGCGTATAGTCACCGACAAATAAGATGGCAAGATTTTGGCGTAGTGGGGGTAAGTTCGCGCATCGTACAGTTAGTGGCACAAAAAAGTGATAACTTTTATTGATCGTCATTATTCTATTGTTATTGCCATCATTTATATTTAATCATGTCTGTATAGAACAAAGTAAAAGAAGGGAGAGGAATTCAAGTTTATTAGGGGTTATAAATAACGTGCATTTAAAATTCAAAAAAGTTTATATAAATAAAAAAAAAAATAACTAGTCGTCGTCACTATCCGTTAATAAAACTACCCTTGGCATCATATTGAAAGTCGCAATCGCAGAACACTATGGTTGTGTTCTGCAAGTGTTTGGTCAATGCTGTATGTTTTAAATTGTTCTTTTTCCAATTTTATTAATTTGTATAACTCTGGTTTGAGCATACTTTCCTCGTATGCTATGCCTTTTCAGGAACTCTATCCTAAATTTAAAAACAATAACAACACTTAAGTTTAACACAACAAAAACAAAGGGTTCAATTTTCGTGCACTGAAATGTAATCGGGAGCGAACGGGACGAAGGCGCGGTGCGGGAGGCAAGGGTCGACTGATGCACCAATCGCGCGCTCGGATCAACGCTACCTCATACCCCGCGTCCCGCTTGACCACCAAAGAGACCTAAAAAACGACTTGTGCGCATCTAACGACTTTTGCCATCTTATTTGCCGGTGATTATACCTACGTGTCTTTTTTAATGATCTATGTGACGGACAAATTTTAAACTTTTAGCTACTATCCCTATTATGTTGTCTTAAATTACAGTAAAAACGAGAGTGATCCTAAATATAAACGTCCATCTAACCACTCTTACTTTCTTGACACTTTATTAACGCCATAAAACCTCCTCAAACAGGATTTGTACGAAGACGTCGACTATGGCGTGCTATCACCGCAGACCAAGATCAAAGTGAAAGTGAACCCCTCAGGTAGAAAGTGTCTCACTTGTTCGCTTTGCAAGGGCTCGGTATCACGCTGTTGCTTCACGCTACCGTTGGTAAAGTATGCATGAGGTCCGGCCGAATCTGATATACTTATGGTTGAAACTTCTCTTAGGGCCACAACTGAAACGTTGGCTATATTGAGTCGAAAGATATTAACTCGATATAAGATGGCAGCAACAAATCTATTTTACGTTCATGTCTAACCTAAAAAATCTAGCCACAATTTAGGCTATTGTATTTTTGGGGAAGTCATAATAAATACCAGCCTATTACTGTCCCACTGCAGGGCAAAGGCCTCTTCTCATACAGAGAAGGCACGATCATTAATTGCTCAAGACGGGTTGGCGATTTCAGACTTATATTAATTATAAGTCTAGGTTTGCTCACGATGTTTTCATTCACCGATGTCAGTGATGTCCAAGATAAACTTAGAAAGTACATATGAATTGAAAAAGTCACATTGGTACTTGCCCAGGTTTGAACCCATAACCTTGTACACAAGAGGCGAGGCCTTAACCTGGGCCATCATTATACCTAGTAGTTTTGGGAAAGGCATATTGAATTGATTAAGCCAAAACCGGAAAATGTTGGTCAAATAATACCGTTTGAAATTATTCTTCACGTGATCGCTAAAATAGATATGTACAAGAATATTGAAGAGAAAATTCTTCATTTTATTTGCGATGGAAATAAAGAAGTACCATTAGACAGTCATGATACGGTCGGACGATACGAAAAGGAGGACTTATAGAAAAATCAACAAAAATGTTTGATGTTTTCTGGAGTTGTATAGTAAGCACATTTAGTCACACCACCATAAGCTAAGTCAGTCACCTCACACACCAATAAGACCATCACGATAATGTAAGTATTGTATACTAAGAAGTTGTAAATATTTAACTCATACTTCTTCCTGATTTGTATTTACCTGATGCCTGAGATTCCTTACCTACCTACCAGCCTGTTACTGTCCCACTGCAGGGCATAGGCCTCGTCTCATACAGAGAAGGCACGAGCATTAATCACCACGCTTGCTCAAGACGGGTTGGTGATTTCAGACTTATACTAATTATAAGTCCAGGTTTCCTCACGATTTTTTCCTTCACCGATGTCAGTGATGTCCAAGATAAACTTAGAAAGTACATTATGAATTGAAAAAGTCACATTGGTTCTTGCCCAGGTTTGAACCCATAACCTCGAAGATTCCTTGCTCAGTCTTCATTTTAGTAGTATCTACATCTTGCAAAATGTCTTGGTCATTTTATTCGTAAGTTCTAATACTGCTTCCACTAATTATCATTTCATTTCCGCTTGTCCATTTAATCTTTCATCATTACTTAATAGGTGATTATAATCAGTAGTAATAACGACTAATTGCTTTTCACTGATTTATATCTTTCCTTTGTTACATTATTTTTTTTATATTACATCGCTGTATTGGAGTTATAGATATTTTGTTACGCTTTTATTTTTATTCTAGTGAACGGTTTTCCCACATTTGGGTAACTGTATTATTTATTTTTTGAGGTTCCCATGTTCTAAACATTAACAATTTAATTATTTTTTAAATGTATCTTTTGTAAATAAAGGACAACTTCTTATAACTCATCTTTAAACGTGATCCTTGCTACGTTCTTTATTACTTCTACGTCACTAACTGTTATTTGTTAACATATCATAACCCTGTGTACATTCTAAACTGTTGCTAAATACTAAATTCAGTAAGCTATCATTCGTCGTTATGCGGTTATTTAATTAATATTTTTTGTGCAGGTGTCGTGATCCTCCGCGCAGACGCACAGCCCTCGTTTGCGTTTAACGCAATCCCTACACGGACACCATACACGCCGCTAAATGACGTTTTTAGACTCAGCAAGAAATAGCGCCATCTATTGATAGCGCACCCGAACTAGAAGTCAGCCTCGACACGATCTACAAGTACAATAAATAAATAAATGATTTCGTCTATTCTTTGTAACTCTAAATCGTTTACTCGCTACGAATTTTGGAATTACCTCCAGACGCTCGCTTTACAGAAATTAGGTAGGTATTATAATAGATTGTATTTTTATAGAGTTCTGTGGTTGTTAGTTCTGATTTTGACTCTGTTTCGTTATATTTGTTAAATATTGAAGTAATTCGTAAGTTTCTTGGCTGTTAACGTGTAGTGCCTTAAAACTGGATAGTTTGGAAAGTGAAGCGAGTGCAGTAAGAATCGTAGCATGTAAACGATCTGTTTTTGTATGTGTACATTAGCTTTGGTGCGAAAGATAGTTACCAGCCGGTATGTGTCTGTCTTGCCCTTAGGTTACATTTTATTTATGTTTCGTTCTCGCTAGTGTGATCATAAGGATGTTATTGTGTAACAAAAACACGTGGAGAATTGATTATTTGCCATTACGTTGTACCTAGGATAAGGATGTACATTTTAGGTGCCTATAAATGTAAGTTTTTTCGTAATGAATGTCAATAAATAATTATACTTTTTAAATAAGAGTTTTATTATCTCACAAATATCATCCATCATGAACAACAAGAATACTGATGGACGAACAGCAACAAATGATACAATTACTGATAATATAAGGATGTGATCGGAAACATGTCGTGAATTCCTTTACTATGGTTATCGCGTTATGTATAATGTTCCTAATTCAAAATCCAACAGATTTTTTGTCATGTTGTCGATGTAGAATCACATTCAAATCCAACACGGCGAATAATATTTCAATGGCCTGAATAATCCAGCCCATGTTTTATTCACGAATGAATGTTTTTGAAAGCCCCCTCGTTGTTGAGCCGCGTGTCTCTCCACGTGTATTTATATCCAGCTACCGTGGAAGCAAGGTTTTCTTCTTCAATAATGTTGCTACCCCTGAAAATAAAAGAAATAAATGATTAAAAAAATTCCTGGAATGGAATCGGCATGGTCTTCTCTGACTTCCATTTAGGTACAGAGGCCAGCACACCAAGCTACCCCATTCTGTCAAATTTCTTTAGTTTTTCAACTTCATTACAAAAGAATGAGGTTCATGTTAAATTGGGAAAATTTGAAAGTTTGTAATAGCTTGATTTGCTGGCTGTCATTAACCTGTTATAATTTAAAAAAGAACTTATTTCACAATTTCGAATTCCGAAATGATATTTTTTTAATTACATCGGTAAAAAGGGTGATGAAATAAGAACCTCTGTACGTGACTTACTTACAAACAAGGCAAGTACTTGTATTAACTATTGACCTAAAATATTTTAACTGAATTATACCTTTTTCTCCTATCAATTTCTGGCTCTTTATAATATTCTGTGGTGATGTATTCCTCTTGTTCTGCACTACTAGTCTTGGCACTCTCTGTCAGCTTTTGTTCATGTGCTGGATCTATAAAGATGAATTCCGTCCAATCGATTGTTTCAGTTGGGAATATAAGATCTTTTAAACTGTGAATTTCATTATTTGCAGTATCGGCAGTTGCTGTTTTAATTTCATTAGAATTATCTTGTGCTTTATCCTTTTCTTCACTATTATCATTTTGTTTTTCTTTGCTTTCTTCAGATTTTTCTTGCACACTTTCCATGCTTACTTCTTCACTGACTACAACATTCTTTACTTTGGGAGATACAGCTTCATCATTTTCTTTGATAGATTCTATAGTTTCATTTTCTGTTTCATTTTCTGCAGCCTTATTCTTATTACCTTGTAAGTTCAGTTTTTTCATCAACGGTTTCTTTGTTCCATGTACTATCGGTTTAAATGTTGCAATTTTGTAGATCGGTTCCGGTGATATCACATATTTCATGTAGCTCTTAGGAAATAAAGAGAATTTACGTCTCTCTTCTGGTAATTTATGTTTTGGAAATTCTGGACTCTTCAATCTCTCAGAAAGCCCCAAGTTCAGCTTTGGTTTGGGTATTCTTGTAACCAAGGCTGCTTGGACTATTGATATTAGTACCAAACAAATAAGAATCTGAAAAAAAGGGTAAAATGTAGAAATAGTTGAGAGCTTTGTCACACGACGAGAATTACTATTGAGAAGTTGATATATAATGCAATATGGATACAAAACTCTGCCTTATGCACTTTATTTACAGACCGTTATTATCTACTAATAATATTGAAAATTAATATTTCTTTTTACTCAAACAACAACCAAAAAAAGAAAAAATATATATTTAGCGAGGAAAAAAAGAAATTATATTTAGTCCGTCAGACAAATAATAAAAAAAATAGACTCAACGCTATGACCAGATGTATGAATGTGAGCGAAGCGAAAGGAGTATGTAAAGATCATAGCAGGTGGCGCTCTGTGGTCTCTGCCTACCCCCACGGGAAAAAAGCGTGAGTTTATGTTTGTATGTACATCGAATTTATTATCTGCCTTATCATTAATATGATAAAGCAATAAATAGAAAAAATACCGAGATAAAACACAGTAAAATTGGGGAGTGGAGGTTCGTACGTCACAAGTAAGTATAAAATATACATACGCATGACGTCATGCCATATATTAAGCCAATGTATTCAAATTATCAGGACATATTTCAAATGATGCATGATAATATACTTCTATACAGTAGAACATATTATAAAGACTTACCGGTGTTATCTTCATTTTGTTGAAACAATAGGAGTTCACAATCGCAATATCACACTGGCCCTTCCAAAGGTCTACAAAGTACTGATCAAGTGACACTAAAACTTAACTTTAAATACGCATGGAGAAAGCTATGCATCACATTAGTTCATAATTAGCCATTATAATATCGATAATTATGTCTACCTTAATTATCGATATACAAATTGAAGTTAAGTGACTTTTGACTCACCTTTTTCTATAAGAAGGTATTATATTAATTATACATGCTTAATTTATAAATGAGGTTGATAAAGTGGATCTCTGTCTAGCCGGCAGGCTTCTATCTGCAACCAAGGTACAGACGCCAGCACATCTAGCTATCCCAAACTGTCAAATTTTCCCAATTGAACATGAACCTTATTCTTTTGTTATAAAGTTGAAAAACTATCAAAGATATTTGGCAGATTGGGGTAGCTTGATGTACTTGTAAGATTGGCGTTGTAGACATCTCAAGTACCCTAGACAAAGTAGATAGTTTGTAAGTAAAGTTAAGTAATGGTTTAATTCATCTTCCTGGCTTAAATTTAGTATTTTACGAAACCCATGTCGTTAAAGAGGGAATTCTGTTTGTATCAGGAACCTGTACAGGTTTTAAATATTTATGAAACCTTTAATATAGTCTAGAGGCGCAGCTGGTAGAAGACTGGCATAATATCCTATCAGCCGTCATGCTGTGTAAGTAGGTATCTTAGTAAGACCCCGAGGTCACGACTCTGTCACTCAATCGGCAAGTTGATAACATATAACCGTATTCATATATGTATGTCAAGCCAATAACCCGTACAATATGTAACTCATACGTATAAACTTAATGTTTCTCCAAAAGGAAAACGTCCAACAACATATCCTGCTTTCTCCCATTTTGTAATATTTGTATTTGAATAGTTAGGTTCTAGAAATTAGTACTCATTCATTTGTTCTTATTAATGTATTTGGGACTTATACACGAGTAACAAATTATAAATATTATTTGTTTACGTCAAAAGACCCTCTACTTGAAACGGTGGTAAATGTGGGACAGTCCCTCTAAAGTCGTCCACAGTGCAACAGAAAGTATAGCCTTCATTAGGATTATCTGGATGCCATGACAACCAAGAGAAGTCACGGTTGCCTCTGCACAAGTCTTCACAAAAGAACATCTGGCGGGCTTCATCTGGCGTGTAGTAAGGGTTGTTGATACCAATAAAAGCTATACCACGTTTACTTGCAGGTTCATAAGCAACCTTGTAGAAAAACTGAGGGACCGGTATCACCGGATTATTATTCTCATCAGTGTGTAAATAAATATCTACCTGACGACCCACATCACTATTAAGCTGCGTCAATCCAAACGTTCCTGTATAAATAACAGTGTCATAGCCGGCGTCGTGAATATGGTTCCTCAGATCAACTTCCAAAGTATTCCAATTGCCACCATTGAAACCTGTCCACTGAGGAGCGCAGTTCACGTAATGAAACGTTGCGCGTTCACCAAACGCTAAAACAAAGTCAGTTTTAGCAGCCAAGTGTCCTCTTGATAAGAGCTGTGTCTTTGTAAAATATTGATTAATAACAGTTCCTACAAGTTGTTCCACTGCTGCTTTTTGACCTCCTGGTGAAAACAAGGTATTAACCCGAATGTAACCATAATTATTATCCGCTACGAAATAAGGCCGTGTCACTCTAGTTTGGAACATAGAGTTGTAAGGTTTCTGAGTGTACTTTGAATAAATAGGGTTCAGACCAGCTTCGTTGAAACAGGACTCGTAAACGGGATAAAATTCGGATTCGATGCTGTAGCCAACTTCAATGATGGGGTTACTATCATAGCACGTGCGTTCTGTTCGCTTGCTCCGATATTCTGGAGGCTCACTACATTCGAAAAGAGAAAATCGAGCTGGTTCGTTTAGCCATTCCTCGTTTTTGAACATGTCACCTCCTTCGCAGTTAATTGTAGCAACTGATAGTGCACGCTGCACATTAGGATGTTGTATACTCCCTGTTCCCTCGCAACTCAAAGTGAGAGTATCACCGTAATTCATTTCGATGTTACCAAAGTTGTCTGTTGGCTCCAATAGTCTTCCATCTTTAACAATAACTGGTAATGGCTCTCCAAAGTCTATCCGAGTATTGAGTCTACATTTCTGCCCATGTTCTATATTCAAAGCACATAAGATTAACAAGAATGCTCTCTGAATCAGCTTCATTTAAGAACAAGTTGCGCGTTTTATCCTGTCCTGCTGATTATATATAATTATGTTTAATTTCAGTATATTAAAATAAACTGAATATGTACCTACACCGGATAATTTTGACTTTGAACTGACATAATGGCGATGTCTGTTGAACGTCAAAATAAATATAGAATATTAATAAACCTACAGAATAACAATGTCATAAGGAAACCGTATTATGGAAAAACTCGAATTTACAGAATCCTCCGCAGATACAAGTTTCCTCGTTTGGGAAACAAACACAGGGTGTTCCCGAATGACGAGGAAATATATGCTTAGTGGTAAAGCTCGAACCACCTTTAGGGTTGCCAAATTCTCCGTACTATATTCAAGTCTCGTTTGAATAGCTAGAATCGTTAATAAAATTATAAATGATTTATCTCATCACTTCATCATGATTCCAAAAATGTTGTCATTCTCTTAGAACGAAGTACAAGCCACTAAAGTAAAACAGTAGAACGGTTTGACTGCCTCGTTAGTGTAGTGGTCCCAAGTGCGACTGCTGAGCGTGAGGTCCTGGGTTCGAATCCCAGATCGGCCAAAAGTATTCCAACAGGACTTTTTTCATTAGCAGCCAGGAGCTTGGATTTGTGCCCGGTTGATGGCAAAAGGCTCGCCCCCTCACATGGGACTTTAACGTAACTGGCGAAATGTGCGAGTTACTAAAGTTGCAACTATCTATTTATGTAATGTACTGTATTAAGTATATCAGTCATCTAGTACCCATAACACAAGCTCTGCTTAGCTTGGGGCTAGATGATGCTGTGTGGATTGTCCAGCATTATTTATTTATTTATAACTCTGGCCATACCCTTCGGGGAATACAGGCGTATTGATATGTTTATGTTTAGTACGGTAGTTTGACAGAAGATAATGAACGAAAACAATCTATTTCGCGCGCTCCACGTAACATGGGACAGAGGCAGGAAAAAGAAGAGGGGTAATATTGTATAATATGCCTTTTTCCCCTATAAATCTGAACGAAAAAAAGTAACTAACAAGGAATGCTACGTAAAATCAGTATGTACAGCCAGCACATCAAGACACCCCAATCTGACGTATTTCTTTGGTAGTTTTTCAATTTAATTACAAAAGAATAAGGTTCATGTTCAATTGGGTACCTAGTACACGATCTGTGCTAATTATTATGATCACTTCATCATCATCTGCCTAGGCTGTTCCCAATCATGTCGGGGTCGGTTTCCAGTCTAACCAGATGCTGAATACCAGTATTAAACATAGAGCGACTGCCTATCTGAACTACACAACCCAGTTACTGGGCAACACGACACCCCTAAGTAAGACTGGTTATCAGACTTGCGGGCTGCTGTCAAAGATGCGGAAATGACAACCGGGATCAACGGCTTAGCGTGATTTCTCAGAGACGAAGGAGTCTCGATATGTTACGAACGGTCACCCATCTACACTACTGATCTCGGCAAACGTAGCTTATTATTTGATCAACCACGTGTTTATTTGTGTGCTAACGCGTGATCGATGTTGTAATTTAATTTGAACACGTATGTTAACTATAGCTTACTACTTATTAAGTTATTAATGCTAGACAAAAAATAACTCATCGGAACAAAAAATCGAACATCTTTTTATTATAAAGGTTTCCAAGATATTTTTGTTTATGAAAATAGTATTTTCTCAATGTCATGACGGCCCAGTGGTTTAGGCCTCGCCTCTTGTGCACGAGGTTGTGGGTTCAAACCTGGGCAAGTACCAATGTGAGTTTTCCAATTCATATGTACTTTCTAAGTTTATCTTGGACATCACTGACATCGGTGAAGGAAAACATCGTGAGGAAACCTGGACTTACAATTAATATAAGTCTGAAATCGCCAACCCGTCTTGAGCAAGCGTGGTGATTAATGCTCGTGCCTTCTCTGTATGAGAAGAGGCCTTTGCCCTGCAGTGGGACAGTAACAGGCTGGTATAGTAATTTTCTTAAAATATTTGTCTTTGTTTTTTATGGGAACCTGTCTACAAAGAAAACAATGTCTTAAGTTAAATTCAGAAATTCGCCAAAACCGTCAGTAAGTTTACTAAATAGCAGCTTTTAGGGTTTTCAGACCATTCTTATTGTAAACCATCAATTCAATTTATTCATACACAATTTTCAATGTGTCTTGAATTAAGTATTATAATTACAGAAATTTAGTATGCAGAGGGTTTCGGGAGCGATAAATCGATATAGCTAAGTTTAATTGTTTGAACACGTCGTTTTATCCGCGCAAAGCTCGGTTATCCAGGTACTATATCATAATTCCGCCAAAAGACGTTCACTGCCGGACCGAGGCCAGCTAAAGATTATGCCCTCAACCATCGGCTTCCTGCGATCTTCACCAGATCGTCGTCCCACCTTGTGGGGGCCTACACTCGCTGCGCCTTGCGGTACGCGGTCGCTACACAAGAACCCTTTTGCCCTAACGGTCAACAGTTCTCCGGGCGAGTGCCTCGCCCACTACGACTTAAGTTTGGCAATTCTTCGTGCTATTGTAAGACTAACAGCTATACTCTATTCACGATTTGGGTTATCCGATTGTTATTATTTGTAACAGTAACAATGAAATTGAATCTCCGAACATAGCGTTGGTTGCTGTTAGAATTATATTGAAGAATATCCAAAGAATCGTCGTTTTATTTCTGAGTTGTGGTTGAATTCTTACACTATGTCCATTACAACATATGTATACAATGTGGAGACAGCAATCCGACAGCAAATGAAAATACTGGCAACACTTGACAAGTGCATAGGAGTCATTTGAAAATATAAAAAATCTTAATATCGAATTTAAAAAATGGTAGTGATGAGTCGACTAGTACTCGTAACTAAACTGTTGAATAAAGATCCTTATTCGATTGAATTTTAGTATCAGACTGGGCATGGTATTAGTTATACGAAGTTAAAGTGATTGTCGTATCAATGTCCCCTCATTGAACATTGGCAACGTAAATCAACTGTACCTACATGGCTTACTTAACAATAAGCTTTTGCAATTGACTTTAGATCTCTTGAAAATATACATCCACAAATACATATAAAGCATGGTATAAAAGTCAACACACTCTAAGACACGATGACTCTGTAAATTAAAAACAAGTAGGAAAAAACTATATCTATTTAATTCTAATGTAGACGTGTTTGCAAAAAACCTGTCCAAGGTTGATGACCTCTTAATTCCCCACCATACGACTACAAAATCAAACATCACTATACATACTTATTAAATATTATATGTATACGCTTAATATGATGATATAACATAGAATACCATCACACCTGTATTTACCGAAGGATTAAGCAGAGGTGATGAACATGATCCTCGTTCCTTCGCATCACATGTCTTTTTTGTGTTTTTTTTTATTTATTGCTTTATTTGTTTTTTTTTTTGAAAGATCTTATAAATAGTGAAGCTTATAAGAAGTGAAGCAAGAACTTGCTATGTTTTGTCGATACTGACATACAAATTACAATGGAAAAAGCTAATTAAAATTACAAATAAAATAAGTGATTACTAATATTACACGTCAAAAATAAAATAATCACAAACAAGGAAAAACAAAAATTAAAAAAAAATAATAATATTAAATATCACAAAAAAAACAAAAATATTCATACTTAAAATGATTGCATAAAACCACTTCATACCAACACGATATTACGTTTAGTTACATAATATCTACTTGTGAACTACACGTTTCGCATCTATGAAATGGCTCGTTTGATTCGTGAGACGCATGCGCGTGGTTACTTGAACTCTGCACGGGGTTCGCACGTGACATGTTCCACTACTTACCCAGTAGTGGTTGCCTGTTCGCATACCAACTCTAAAACTCCGTTAGTTCGTACAAATAGGATTTATAAAAATCGTCGATAATTTTAGATAATATCAGGTATTTCCCGGAGAGTTACGCTGAGGTGTATTACAGTAATACCATATTTTGCCAATTATGTTTAAGTCCCATGTCCCATACGGGGCGAGAATACTGCCATTAACCGGCCGCAAATCCAGACTCCGGGGTACTACAGATAAATTCCTGATAGAGTAAATCAATTTCATCCTTGCCCAACCCAGAATTCGAACCCAGGACCGCACACTCAGCAGTAGCGCATGCAATCACCAGACAACAATGAGGCAGACAACAACAGACAACGATGAAACATTTACTCTACACATGGATACTTTTTGGAACATAAGAGATCCATAAGATTGGGGAGCAATTTCGAACTAACGGTGGTAAAGGCCCCTGGCTGGAGGCCTTAACTCCTGGCTGGAGGCCTTAACTCCTGGCTGGAGGCCTTAACTCCTGGCTGGAGGCCTTAATTTCTAATTAAGCCCCCTACAGGAAAGTTTGGTTAAGCAGTAGATATCCCTGAAGGATAAACAACGAGATGCCCCTTCCAAAAAAAAAATGGTGGTAAAGGCCGTAATTTCTTTAAAATTCGTGTACGGTCGAGAACTGCCTTGTAAATTAGGCACCCAGCGATAACCTCTTGAGATGCTGATCAACGCGATCAGGGTAATGGCCGCCACGGCTATCGGCACTATGTTAGCCGAATTCATAGTCCAGCGGTCGACAACCTCGTGCGCTATTTCAAAATATTTGCTTTGCTTCTCTTTCTTTCCTTTCATGAGCTTCTCGTCTTGATGTGGGATGTTAACGATGGCTGAAACTAACTCTAATCGGGTCCAAGTTATTTTATCTTCATCGATTTAAGCTGTGCATTGACTGTCAATCAGAAGGCCAGTTCCCAGCGCTTAACAATGTCGTAAGCTTGTCAAAAATGTAGGTAAATTAAACGTTTCATTGACAGATCAACACCGAGATTAGGATGCGAACATTCATAAAACAAACGGGAATTGCCCGTCTATTATTTACCTATATCTATGGAAAAAAGAAGGTCAATGGTTTCGTTGTTGCTTGTCCTTTTCAGGCAGTACTCTCCCATAACTGCCCCGTTGGTCTCGTGTCCCTCATCCGTCTGCTGAGCGTGGAGTTCCCAGGATGGGCAAAATTTGATGTCTCGATATTTCTTAGAAGCAGTTTGGAGTTTGGAAATTGAAGATAGTGATGTTCCCCCCGTAACTAAATGAAAGCAGGTAAAGCTATTGCTTCTGCTTCTAATCTCTCCTCAGTAATTTCAGATTGAGCAGAGAGTGCCCCTCTATTTACGCAAACACCTGCGTACTTGACTCATCTACGTTATATTGGGGACCGTAACCGAAATACGATCGGGAGGATGACAATAATTTAAAAAATCGTTTAATTATTACGTCACAACTATTGATATTACGTAACTCATCAGCCGTGCTTGATACACTACCATATTTTCACGTCTCGAATCTGTTAATCGTTCTACTTACGTACGTTTGCATTTATCGTCACGTTTCAATCTTTATACATGGTATGCCTGTTATTACTTTATTATAAATTAAAAATGAACAATTTTGGATCGTACATTTGAAAAAAGGCATGCGTAAAGTTGAGGACAATCCTACAGATCAGGATCGTTTTTATTCGTTTATTATTGATAGCCTCAAGTTCGACGACTATCTCACCTACACTCCCAGGTATATAACTTGGCTATCAGTAAAGTCGGACGAGGAATTCTACTCCTTATCTGCACGCACTATAAAAGTTTATTATACAAATTGAATTTTCGAAGTCAACGCTAAATAATTTATAAGAATAAGACCATTAAAAAAGACACTTCTTAACGTCAAATTTACAAGAACAAAAAGATTATACAATTACTAATATATGAAGAAATAAAATAAAATAAATAATCAACGGACAAACGTTGTCATCGGGAAAAGTGCCCAGAAGGCTGGCAGCATTGCCACGTTGAATGGCAATGCTGATTCTTTGGCCAAAAAAAAAGGCCAACCCTCTGGTCACGTGAAGAGTCGACCAAACGTTTCGCAATTTCTCAAAAAACTAAATGGGCACACGGACCCCATGGCCCTAGTGTTTCAACCCCAAACGGCTCAAACATATAACTTCCAGTTAGGTTGTTGTATTTTCGCCGTTTGAGAAAAAGATAAGTGATTCTAGTTGCCCGTTTCTAAAGGTAGTTTGGAGAAGAATGGGCAAGAAACTCCTGCAGGTGTACTTTTCCTAAAAGTTTTATATAGTAGGTACTTACAAGGAATTATGTTGTAATAATTGACAAAGTACCTTTAAAAGACACGTGTTCTTTGGCTGATCTCAACGATAGTACCTATAGCTATTTTGTATTTATTTGTAATAGGTATTAAAAGCATATCCATCACTGTCTGATTAAGAAGATAGGTATATATTCTTTCTTACATACCTATTACCCATTTTTTTCATCTCTCGGATATTTTCGGCGACGTAGGTTATAAATGGCTCGGACATCTCTCATTTACATAATAAAAATAGATTCAATAGCAAAAGCCTGACCCAACAGTGAAATTCCATACGATGTTATGCGATAAAAGTAGCTAAAATAGACCAAACGCACAGGTTTTATCAGTGTCATTTTTCTAACCGCAAAAGCGGCTGAGCAGCACTGCAAGAGTTAGGTCCCCATAGTAATTCTTGTCTGGCGTAACTTGATGCCTAGAAAATCCGTTTCATCATTCAAAATTGACGACCTACATATGTGGCGCGGCGGGCGAAGGTCCGCCTGCGACGCAAGAGGTTGCGGGTTCGATTCCCGCCTTGGGACAAATGTTTGTACGATCTACAAATATTTGTTCCGGGTGTTCTGGGTATTTTCTATATATATAATAAAAATATCTATCTATATAATGTACTGTATTAAGTATATCAGTCATCTAGTACCCATAACACAAGCTCTGCTTAGCTTGGGGCTAGATGATGCTGTGTGGATTGTCCAGCAATATTTATTTATTTATTTATTTATCTATCTATGTAATGAATTGTATTACGTATATCAGTCATCTAGTACCCATAACACATGCTCTGCTTAGGTTGGGGCTGGATGATACTGTGTGGGTTGTCCAGCATTATTTATTTATTTATAATTCAAATTAAAAATTCAGATTCTTTATTGCCAACTAAGTGTACAGATTTTTTAACATGTTAACACTAGGTAGATTCTTAGAACTTACTTGCCTGTTTAAATGGTTGTAAACATAAAAAAAGAAAAACATACATACTCAGTATTACAGTTACATTATATTATATTAATTATCATTTTTCATACATTTCAATATATATCATCCTAGTCTAATAATTATATCACATTATATTAAGAACGTAATTATTGTTTTCATGGAATTCTTTAACAGCGTAATGTGCCTTGCCTTGTCTTTTGCCCCATACATTCTTTCAAGTACAAAAGGCAGAAAAGTGGGAGTTTTTTTTTTTATTTGCCTATACTGTCTACTGCTGGGCAAAGGCCTCCCTTGTATTTTTTCCCTGCGCCATTCGTACCTCTTTCTGGGCTCGAATCGGCGCGGCGACGCCGTCCATTTCGGGAACCCATTGTGTGGAGACTTTTGCCAGACTTCTGACTCTTCTCCCATTTCTACATACCCACGTCCATTATTCCCATTATGGAAATAACCGAAAAGTTTTACAACGATGAAAACAACGTTTCGATTTTTATTACGACTAAAATTATTGTCATTATGTAAGTTTAAGGTTATCTACATAATGATTTATTTAATCGTAAGCAAATTCTCACGCAATAGTGCGTTAGTATTTAATAACAATGAGATAAAAAGTATCAACGCAAATCAATCAAACTCGATTCGCGTCTCGTGGGTTCGATTCCCACACGGAACAAATATTTGTATGGCCTACAAGTAATTGTTCCGGATCGGCCCAATTGTTTATGTGGCTTTAAATGTTTGCAAACTTCGTTTCTTCGTTTCTTCGTTTGCGTTCTTCGTTCGTAGAGTGGAGCAACGTTTAGAAAAAAAACTATTAGGTATTTATGTGCATAGTGCAATATGCTTATTTCTGCTCATTGCATTATGCATGCAAGAGTATACAACATTAATGTTGATTAACGTCAACCTAATCAGCTAACTGGATTGGATATAGCTAGGTATATTAACACATTAATTCATCCAACATTTGATAATGTAGAACATAATTAATTTAAGTAAAACTTTGATTTTAATCAAATAAAATCCAGTAGGCCTTAAAATACAATGACATTTTAAAAAATACAGTTTTACGGTATGTACGTTTAAATAAATAAATAAATAATGCTCGGACAATTCACACAGCATCATCTAGCCTCAACCTAAGCATAGCTTGTATTATCGGTACTAGATGACTGATATACTTAATACAATACATTACATAGATAGATATTTTTTATTATAAATTACAAATACCCAGAAAACCCGGAAATAATCTTTGTTGATCGTACAAACAGTTGTCCCAGGGCGGGAATCGAACCTGCAACCTCCTGCGTCGCAGGCGGACCTTCTCCCGCCACGACACATCGGTCGATAAGTTTAATGTTTTTGTTCAATAGTATCGTCTTGGACAGTAAGTGATTTTCCTTTTATAGGTACAGGTTATACTAGCAAAGGCTAGGCAGATGATGAGTTGACAAATTTAAAAAAGATTGACGTGACGAGAAAAATACAACAAAATAGTCCGGCATTTAGTTATCAAATCGTCTTGGCCGTATTGCTATGGTGCAAGAAATTTTGAACGTCAGCTTGCGTTCAATAAATTTCTACATTCTCTATATTTCGAAATACGTTACCTGAAATCACATATCCTCATGTGCTTAGCCTTTTCCCAGCTATGATGGCGACGGCTTCCAATCTAACCGGATGCAGCTGAATACCAGTATTTTACATGGAGCAACTGCCTATCTGACCTCCACAACCCATTTACTGAGCAACACGAAACCCCTTAGTAAGACTGGTTGTCAGACTTTCGGGCTTCGCCAACCTGTAACGACTGTCAAAGACACAAAATTTACAAATGACAGCCGGGACCAACGGCTTAACGTGATTCCGAGGTACGAAGGAGTCTTGATATGTTACGTACCCATCCAAACTGCTCTCGGCAAGCGTAGACTAACCTTCGATCAACCCGTGCGGCTGTTTTTACTTAGCCACGAGCTCCTCAAATCACATATTAATACCAAATAAGTAGCTAATGAAAATGAATACGAAAAACTTGCGAGTGGCTACAAAAACGCCAAAGTCCGACGCGCGCCCTATAAATAGACATACCTACTCGTACATACTGTACATGAAAAGTACGATAAATTAATGACATCTGTATTTAGGACGAATAATCCTCATTGCTCATTTCCGCATCAGCTAGCGTTGATGACAGACGTGTGTGTAGTTGTACTGTGAACATGAACACGGCATAATAATATTATTATTGAGACCAAAGATAAACAATAACATCTAGATGTGTTGTATTGTGATAGAAGATCTGTAAACGATTGGATGAGTGGATGCTGCTGCTAAACACAATATGACTCGAGCTATAGTGAGTGTTTTTTTTTATTATTTTTGTTATTTGTGGAATGTAATTGGAATGGATGAGTGCGTTAATTAGTAATGTACTGTATTCTAGTGATGTAGTACAACCTGCATGACTTAAACTAACATTTTCATTGAACTTGAAAATATTTTCTAGAATATTTTATTTTTACTGATTTTATAGGTAAGTATAACTTTATAAAGAAAATATACTTATATACAGTAGTAATAGTTTTTTACTAAATGCATATGAAAGTATATACGGTAGTTTTACAAAAATAATGTTTTTCTTTTTAGTTTTTGTCTGACAGTCTGTATGTATGTGTGTTTGGAACCGATTTTGACGTGACATTCACTGGCAGTTATTATCTAATGTTACAAGGAGTAACTTCGGCTACTTTAATTTTAGAATTCGAAATAGGGGTCCGCACAAAAAAATAAAACATGTTTTGTTAAATTCCACGCGGACAGAGTCGCAGGCACAGTTACTTAGTAAATAAACGTAGATGTAGAGTAGATAGTTTGATGCGAATACGTGGTATTACATGTTTATGATTAAATAGATTAGATGTCTCCATATCTAATAAATAAACATAGTTACTTAGGTTTCAATTTCCCATAGACAATTTATTCATTCGATTTTATTGAACATTTTATTGTTTTATGTTCCTGTCACTATGCACAGACGCCAGCACATCAAGCTACCCCAACCTGTCAGATTTTCCCAATTGAACATGAGCCTTATACTTTTGTAATAAAGTTGAAAATCTATCAAAGACATTTGACACATTGGGGTAGCTTGATGTGCTAGCCTCTGTACTAGATCTAAAAATAAATGAATACTTAACTTTCTGTATTGACATTCATAAGATTTACGCTAATGTGCATAAACAAATCACGTGAAGATTTTTCATCTCATGGTACTTAAGTGAGACTCATAAAATTGCATCGAGAAATATAAAAGGATTTTACTATGGAACACGAAATTATTGACACAAATAGGTGCAGAAGTGTATGAGAGGTGTAGGTGTGTGTGAGTTTTTTTTAGGTATATCATATTTATGAAAGGGATAGTGAGCAGTCGGTCAGTATCTAATTTATTTATCTTATATATAAAATTCTCGTGTCACAATGTTAGTTACCATACTCCTCCGAAACGGCTTGAACGATTTGTATGAAATTTTGTGTGCATATCGGGTAGGTCTGAGAATTGGACAACACTATTTTTCATCCCCCCAAATGTTAAGGGTGGTCCACCCCAAACATTTTATATGGCAAAACAACGTTTGCTGGGTCAGCTAGTTTTATTATAAATTTTGGGGCTGATGAACCTGAAATGTCTGTGCGCCACTGATGGTCTAGAAGGGACAATTTTGCAAACTCTATCAGAGCGTCGTTTCGTAATCCTATAGCCTTGGGTAGTAGGATACCAGTTCATGTTTTCTGAGCACAGTACCTTCTGTACTCAGGTGGTAGGTATATACCTATACGTACTTTAAGCTGTCTCAAGATGAGCACGTTAAAAAGTGAGGTCACATGTTGAAAGAAAAGTTACATTATGGATTTGTTACCAACTAAATAAGCCACAAACAAACCACAATATGAAACAGTGAAATTCGAATACTTCAAATTATTTCGTTGGCTGCCCCTTAGATCTAGTGATCCCAACTCCCAAGCGAGACTGGTGATCGTGGTCCTAGATATGATCCCCAACCCCTCGGTCGAAATTGAGTTACGAAGGGGTATCGTGTTGCCCAGTAACTGGGTTGTGAAGGTCAGATAGGCAGTCGCTCCATGTAAAACACTGGTATTCAGCTACATCCGGTTAGACTGGAAGCCGACCCCAACATAGTTGGGAAAAGGCTAGGCAAGTGATGACCTACATTCAAATAATTCTTATATTATTATTATTTTTTTCTTTTCTTTTTTTTCTTTTCTTTTTTTCTTTTATGGCGAAATGTGTGTGTCACTATAACTGAACCTGTGCCCATACCTTCTGGGATCACAGATGTGATGGCATGAGGCGTTATGTGTTGTACCAACACAAGTTTTTTGAAGTTAAAGGGAAATGAATGGAATGTTATCTACAGTATTCTTCTTTGAAAACATGAGCATTTTACTTGATAAAAGTTTAAAATCCCTTAATGGGTGAATAAATCGGCCGTGACCGTTTTTGCATAATAATATCCCCCAGAGGAAAATTGGTGACAATGTAATTATAATGAGTAATGTGTGACTCACATATTTTGATGGTCTGCAATGTTTGTCCTTTCATATTGCGCATATACTCGTACCTTCATTCCCTATAAATGTCACAATCAGTCACGCTTTGTGGTAAATACTAATGTACAAAAATTCCAATAGATTTCAATTAATACGTCTGCAATATAACGTAATGATCACTAACATAAGATCAAACAAAAATCTGACAACCAGGCTTACCAAGGGATATTGTGTTGTCCAGTAACTCGGTTGTGGAGGTCAGATAAGTAGTCGCTCCACGTAAAACATATAAATTATAGGCATTCAGCTGCATCCGGTTAGACTGGAAGCCAACTTCAACATGGTTGGGAAAAGTCTAGGCAGATGATGGTCACTAACGTAAGATTTCGTGAGGCATGTGGGAAGATCGGCTGAGGTCGATCCCTGAATTGGTGAACCTCCAATTGCATATTAAGTCGAGACCCCTTCGTGTCTCGAAAAGCACGTTGGTTTCGGAAGCATTTGTATTACATGTTATCTGGGTTGCAAAGGTTATGGCATAGGCAGTCGTTAGAAGTAAAACCGAATGAAGCTGAATACCAGTAGGTATTCAGCTTCCTTCGGTTAGACTGGGAGCGTATCCCGACATGGTTGGAAAAAGCTAAGGAGATGATTATGACTATAATAAGCTTTAAATCTGATCTGAGAATAATTATAAGACTGAATCTCTAGCTCAGAAACTCACTGATTAGAAATGTTGGGTGAACTCTTGATTAACATTTTATTTACAAACCTTAACTCAAATTCGACGTCAAACTTACAAACCATATTTGAAAAATAATCCATAGCTCTTCTATCAAGTTAAAGACCCAGGTCTTTAACTTAGGGAAAACAACCTGCTCATTTCAGTATTGTTTATTATTTTTACACACCACCTTAGGAGTTCACAGACTAAAGCATCTCTTACTAGGTTTAAACGTAATTATCTTTCACTAGCTGACCTGACAGATGTGGTCCTCTAAATGGCGCAAACAGTCAAACGTGCGAAGTTAAAATTTTCCAATTCTGTGCGCAATTTTCTTAGTTTTTCATTTCGTAAGAACCTTCTCTTTACAATAACAAACACAGCAAAGAACTTGGAAATAGGGATCCATTTTTATATATGTAAATGTACGTCCGAGTGCACGCCTTCTTTACAAAGAAATTTCTCGACGCCTGATCGACACTTCGCGTGACCAGAGGGCTGGCTCATTCTTTGCCCAAAGAATTAATATTGCCATCCAACGTGGCAATATTGCCAGTCTTTTTGGGCGCGTTTCCAGATGACAGCGATGAGGAGGAGTACTTTGATGCCTAGCTGAGTGTCTAGGTCGGCTTTTTATTTTATTTTGTTTTTATAAATATGTATATAGTTATTTTACGGCATAATTGTATATACATATGTAAATACTTACAATTTTAAAATGTAGATGTAGATTGATGTTGTACCTTGTTTCATTTTGCCAGTCAGTCAGTAAGTTACGGAACTGTTTCATGTAAATAAGAGATAATTATTAAATTATGCACTATTGTGTTAAAACGTCAAAGTAGCTCGCATCACGACAGGCAGTACGATAATTATGTAGCCATGACTTTAGGACCCCTTATCAAGGACAAATATATTAACAACTCGTTTGTAATAAGTTGACACATTGATACGATGTGAGTTGACAGAAAACTCAGCCAACGATAAGTAAACAGATATAATTTTGTACCTACGCGCTATGTTATTTACTACTTATGGGCCATCCATAAATTACGTCAATCGTTGAAGGGGGGAGGGGGGTCGAAAGCTTTGTGACGTCACATTTCAAAATCTAAAATAGCACACGAAATTTAAATTTATTTTTAATAAAAATATTATATATACTACCAACTACGACCGATTCGGCGCGGCGGGCGAAGGTCCGCCTGCGACGCAAGAGGTTGCGGGTTCGATTCCCGCCTTGGGACAAATGTTTGTACGATCTACAAATATTTGTTCCGGGTGTTCTGGGTATTTCCTATGTATAATAAAAATATCTATCTATGTAATGTATTGTATTAAGTATATCAGTCATCTAGTACCCATAACACAAGCTCTGCTTAGCTTGGGGCTAGATGATGCTGTGTGGATTGTCCAGCATTATTTATTTATTTATTTAACTCGATCTATATTTATCAGGCTTTTGATGATTTTATCACAGATTATTTTTAAGGGAAGTAATAAAACATGAACCTGCTGTTTCATTTAATTGTTAATTATATAAAATTGACTTGTATGTGACGTCATACCAGAGAGCAGAGGGTTTCACAAATATGACACCTATGATAATTAATTATAAGAAATATTAAGTGGTTTGAATATTCTAATAGAAAAAGATGCAAGTTTCGGATATTGGGAGCTTAAGTTTTTTAATGCAAAATCTTAATGATAAAAATGACAACATAGAAATTTTCAAAATGGTGTACGTGATGTCAAAACAAGTTTACATGGTTTACGCGCAATGCGCATGAATGATTCAACAGGATTTATCAAAATATTACGCTCTTCTTACTGGGCAGCTGAGGAAGGAAAATTTCAATATTATTTGTATTTTATTGTTTCGTAACTGACCACAAATTTTATACGTATTTGATTCACTTAAAGTTCCAGCACTCGGTGAGTCAGTGACTTATAATGACCTCTACAACCCAGTTACTAGGTAATACTTGTATGCCATCTTGTTAAAAATGGTTAGATAAGACTTTCAGCCTTCCGACAACCTGTAATGACTCTCCAAGAACTACAAATAACAGCCGAGACCAACAGCTTAACGTGCTCTTCGAAATAAGGAGTAGTCTTGACTTACTATGGAATGGAGTATCACCCATCCACGAATAGGCTCCAGCCGTTCGAAAAAAACGTAACAATATCTTACGGACCGAATTTCGGTCACGGCAGTTGGACGGAGATTAGCTAAGTATAGACGCCAGCACTTCAAACTATCCCAAACTATCAAATTTTCCCATTTGATCATGAAACTTATACTTTTTAAATAAAGATTAAAAACTACCAAAGAAATTTGACAGATTGGGGTAGCTTGATGTGCTGGTCTCTGTGCGTAGATAAAATAGTGTGTGCGCGCGCACAAGTGCACTCTCTCTCCTTTACGCTCATATTCGAACGAGTTGGCAATCTGGTACGAGCGGGAAAGGATCAGATCAGGCAAATGGATTTACGTGCTTTTCGACGCACGGGGATATCAACCACCAACCGTCAAACTCTGGGCTGGTAGTAAGAAATTCTTGATGGTACAGCTCTATGAAACTTTGCCTGACCTGTCAAAGACCCCCCGACAGCGTGTAGGGGGGTCTACCCTTTATAGCAGAACTTTTTATGTCATAATATTAATTAGCATAACAGTGCATAGCATAAACTTCATTTCGCAGAAAATCGTTCGGCATACACTCATTTATAATACATTAAAAACGCATAATTTTGTAAGTCAGAATCATCTTTAGGCATAAATTTCATATCCATAATAATTAAACAGTAGAACCATCATATTGCAGAAAGTTCACTGTCAGAATCGTCTTTTGGCATAATTTTGTAAGTCAGAATCATCTTTAGGCATAAATTTCATATCCATAATAATTAAAAAGTAGAACCATCATATTGCAGAAAGTTCACTGTCAGAAGCATGCAAGCAAGCATGCAGCATGCAGGCAAGCATGCAACATGCAAGCAAGCAAGCAAGCAGCATGCAGCAGGCAGGGTTTCTGTGACGGCTCCGGCGCTGCGGCCCTCCGGCGGCCCCACGCGTGCTAATCGTCGCAGACGGCTTTCGCTCACCACCGCAGCTTCGGCTTGTTGGCCGGCACCGCCGGCCAGCCTCAGCCGCGGCGGCTCGCTCGCAGCCGCCTGCTCCTCAGCCCGCGGGCCGCCTCGCCCCTACGCGCCTACGCGATTTTAAATTACACTCTAGGGGTAGGGCAGACAAGACTACGTGCAGTCGGTTTTGCAGCGATTCGGTTCTGTCACTTCACTAACTTTTGTAGTACAACATATTGACTTTTCAAGACAATATTTTAGTGAAATTATTCCAAATAATCGTCGCTCTAAATAAACGTTATGTGAAACGAAATTATGCGAAATTAAGCTTTGCCAAAAGTAATAATGCCAAATAAAATTCTGCCATCTTAAAAGTATGCCTTTGTAAATTCGGACGTATAAACATTCGGCCAAACAATAATTATATTAAATGATTTTTATGCCATATATATATTCGTTTAAAGAAGATTATGCCAAGTGTGTTATGCCAAATAAATTTCGGAGCATCAAAATTCTGCCAGATAGAGGGAACCCCGTGTAGGGATGTAGGAATTGTTACAAAGGATAGATTATTTTTAATGTATTGAAATCGCTTTCAAAATGTCTAACAAAATAACATCAGTATTTTTTCAACAAGCTTAGTGAGTGCTGATTAATGCCCGTGCCTCTTCAGTATAAGAAGAGGCCTTTTTTCTGCAATGGCACAGTAACAAGCTGCTATTTTAAATACTTTTAGTGAGTGCTGTATGTGTTTTACAAATCTGAACTCTAGCTTTTAGAGATTTTTCGATTAGTGTAAAAATGTTGTTATTGAAATGACGAAATCGTATCAAAAGTATAATATGAACATATTGATATATCGATATTTTTTGACAAGCATAGTCCCAAACAACAAAACTCAGTTTGGTTTTGTTGCTCAAATCATTAATACTTAAATTAATGATTTGACGACCGATGTGGTGCGGCAGGCGAAAGTCCGCCTGCGACGCAGGAGGTTGCGGGTTTGATTCCCGCCTTGGGACTAATGTTTGTATGATCTACAAAAATTTGTTCCGGGTGTTCTGGGTATTTTTTATTGTATTAAGTATATCAGTCATCTAGTACCCATAACGCAAGCTTTCCTTAACTTGGGGCTAGATAATGCTGTGTGGATTGTCCAGCATAATTTATTTATTATATTTCAATAATGTTAATGGTAGACACTTTGATAATTTAGTTTTTTTGCCTATCTCTAACTTTGAGTCCAATTAACATCCTCTTGATAAGGCCTCATCAGTGTGTAATTGAAATTAATGATACATTAGGTATGAGGATAAAAAATGGTTAGTAGCAATATGTAACTATGTACCTACATATTATTGTTTCTGTTGTAATTTGAGAATTAGAATCTTTCATATTTATTATTTGATATCAGGACCTCTTGTAACTTAAAGGGAAGATCTATAAGTCAATGATTAGACCTGCTGTCTTGTATGGATCAGAATTTTGGGCCACAAAAGGAATGAATGAAAGGCAGTTGCATGCAGCTGAGATGAGAATGCTAAGGGGGATGTGTGGTGTTACGCGAATGGATAGAATAAGAAATGAGTATATAAGAGGAAGTCTGAAAGTGGCGCCTGTGACAGAGAAGTTGTGTGGAAATCGGCTGTCATGGTATGGACACGTGATGCGAAGGAATGAGGATCATGTTGTGAGGAAAGTTTTGAGTATGAATGTAGAGGGTTACAAGAGTAGAGGGAGACCCAGGAAACGATGGGTGGATTGTGTGAAAGTTAATATGGCTAAGAAAGAGGTGACTTCTGAGATGACGGGAAATAGAGATGTATGGAAGAAGAAGACATGCTGCGCCGACCCCAAATGAAATTGGGATAAGGGCAAGAGGATGATGATGATGACCTCTTGTAACTGACTCTCTTTGTAACAACTTACAAACTAAGTTAGTACAAAACGAATGCAGCGACTTGGTCTTCTGAAATTAACTCAATGTCAGGTGCACTATAAAAAAAGGCATCATGGGGACTGTCGACATAAGTGAAAACTTAAAACTTCCGCTGCGCGTCGTCAGTCTGGCGCAACATGCCACATTAGCATGTCTGTGACGCGGTCAAAAAAGCTTGTCGGTGACGTCCTACCAAAAATCACTCAAAGCGTCTAAAAAAAAAAAAAAAAAAAAAATGAAAAAGCGTTTATTTGTTGTTACATCCGTACTACAAATATTTTACTCCTGCCAAACTGTAAAACAGTTTGTTGGCAGATGTAGCTCCCATATACAATTTTAATATTGATGTAACTATTTGTTAGTATTATATCAATCTTTTACCTAAAACTAAACACACTTATTTTAAACAAAGGCTGACTATAAGCGTAAAGTTAAAACATTTTAAGTTGCGCAACAGAATTTAAATTCACAACGGTGAAGCCGCAAAAATCAGATAGTATGGCATAAATTTAAATTTAAACAACAACAAACAATCATAACCGGACCTACACATCTCCAGTCATGAAGTTTTGACAAAAGGTGCTAAAAAGAAACTTCCCCATTTTGTTTTTAAAAGATACTTTCGTGGTACAGCTATTTTCTAAATCGGAAGGTATGTCGTTAAAAATTGTTGGCACTAAGCATTTTCTACATCTTTGCCCATAATAATTAGTACAAGTGGGTACCACAAATCTTCTGATACATTTATTCCTTTTAGGTCTTATGCATACCGTCTCGATTTTAAACTCATCCTTGCAATAGTTCTCTATAGCCAATAACAATACCACCTTTCGATGAACTGGCAACATCTTACACTCTAAGAATAATTCTTCATAATCACTACTTTTACAACGTGTTTTTGTGTTTCTATCAACTAAAAGTTTCATAAATCTGATTTGTAATAATTTTATTTTATCTAAATATGTTTTGAATGTGTTACCATAACATGCCAGTCCATATGAAAGTAGCGAGTCAACCAAAAAAAAAAAAAATTAAAAACAACAGACATTGAATGTGAAGTTCGAAAACTTCACATTCAATGTCTATAAAACCCATAGAACGAGTTGGACTCATCCACAAAGGGGTTCGTGCCTTCGTAAAAAAAATATTATGACGTCCTTAATCTAGATACAATAGATAGGTTTATAACCCCATGGGTATATCGCCGACGTGGCCATTGTCAATTAGTAATAGAGCAATGAGCCCATGGGAATTGGGGCCTACTGGGGCTTCAATAAAGCTATTGTTACTGGCGAAATGTTCCACACTGCCAACGAAGCTGTTTCAAAATATATCTACTAACTTAGGGCCAGTTTACACAGTGACGCGACGCGCCGCTCTGGGATACCGCGCCTACCAGCGGGGCACCGCTAGATCGTGATGATGTGTAGCCTGGTCGCGGAACATATTTGAATTTGCTAAAAAATGTATTTTCTAATAGTTTGACAATTTTAACCGAATATCGTGCGTACTTAAATCGTCGTATAATAGTATTATGTCCGAAATTCTGACAACCAGTCTTATCAAGGGGTATTATTGAGGCCTCTCAAGTTCTAAACCTCAACATCGCCGTGCGCTGGCGACAGTAAACGAGGGGTAAGGGACAGTGGGGAATCAGCCGGCCGAGCGCGGCCCACGCGCCGACAGTCAGCTGTAGCACGCCTCCACGCACGGCTGCGCTTGCGCATTATTATCTTGTTTACATTCACATTGTAACCGACTGTTGTAATTTAATTTCTTATTTTTTAATACATGTTTAAATACGGTCCGCTAAGCTTTCATTTGCTCTACGACGACCTGTCGCCGCAATCAGGTATCGTGTCGCCCAGAAGTTAACAGGGTCGTGGAGGTCAGATAGACAGTCGCTCCATGTAAACTACTACTAACCTAACTAGGTATTCAGCTGCATCTAGTTAGACTGGCAGCCGACCCCAACATACTTGGGACAAGGCTAGGTAGATGATGGATGAGCTATAATTACCCAACCTTTTGACCCGACAACAACCGTCGGGCAGCAGCCCACCAGACACAACACCAATCTGGTCGGAGGATGCTCCCTTTTCCACTCGTTACCCGTGGTCCAGGTGGGTCTACCCATTACCAGGTCTATGGCTAATTTTAATTATCCGTGGTTCCATGGCATTAGGGATTGTAGCCTGGACTTCTGAATATATCGACAGAAAATGAAAACTATTAATTACATACAATAAAGTTTACTCATTCATAAGCAAATAAAGTAATTCCATCTTTGGGAACAAAAACACAGATGCACATACCAGAACTAGGTAGATTGAAAATGATGAATACATAACCGATGCACTTATAACTTATAAACTATCTTAACATTTTTAGTGCGTATCTAACTGATATTTCGCCAGTTATTAAATACGCTACTGAACTACTTAAGTATTATAGTAAACCCCTTGAACAGCTACTATACAACATTCAGGTTGTAAAGAAGTCATATAAGCAGCTTGTATGCTACTTGGGCGGGTTATTAATTAAAGGCATTATATATTTAAGACAGGATTTTTTACTAAAATAGTTTAATTCATATTACGGTCTGCGTTGGCTGGGATGAATTGACAGACACCGGTTGAGATGTCTGTCTATACTTCTTATTCTAAACATGAATAAGTATTTATTCCCTAAACTTATTTAATATTCATGGAAGTTCGAAGACCTACTGAATCATTTTACGATCCGCACGAAAAGAAAATGCATTTCTTTCGTCGAAGCATTGTTGCATCTATAAAATTAATATATATTTTATTTTAAATTTCAGGTCCTTGTCGTGGTGCTGTGTGCAACTATCTTAATAAATGAAGTCACTAGTTACGTAATACTACCCTCATCTAGTAAAAGTATCAAAAATGCTCTCGATGTGGGTGCTGAGAAAAACGTCACATCGGAAAACGGAAAGTCGGAAGATTATAATAAATACAGCTATATTATTACCACCTATTTATAGTATTAGTAGAATCTTATTTTTTTTATAGAATGTATTACAATACCTTGTATTGTAAATCATAAATCTCAATTATTTTTAAGAAATTATGGATCTTTTATGTGTCTTCCAGAAACATTGTATTTTTAAAGATCTATTCTTACTTTTTTATACAATTGTGACGATCAGATAAATATTAACTATTCTTTTGCTGAAAAACTTTTAACATTTTAATTGAAAATAGTGATTTATCAATATTATTGTGAGCCATTTCTTTGTACCACTGAAATAATAACGTCTCAGATAAATGATAAATCACTATTCCTTACATGTGATATTTACATTCGTAGTAACCGTTTGTGTGAAATAAAGTGATAATAAACCTAAGTAAAAACTGAACAATTATAATTTACTTATTTTATTTCATTCCAAGTCTTCACCGCCTGATTTTATATCAGTTACCATGCCGCCAGCGCATATTTCATCTTGCCTGAAATGAGGTATTTTTTGGTAGAAAGTAAATCCTTGTTGGTCTGTGGTCGGAAGCGCTACTGCTGACCCCGTGGACCTGAATTCGATTCCCGGGTCAGGCAAATTGGGTTTTCCATCTGGAATTTCTTAGTAGTAGCCCGGAGTCTGGATTTGTGCCCAGTAGATGGCAATAGGCTCGCCCCCTATTACATATGACTTATTATAATTAGGGAAATATGGGTTAACCAAGAGGTACGCCTAGGCCTAACCGTTTGGGCATTGCAGGCGTGATATTATGTATGTAATGTAAAGTAGAACCAAGAAATCGAATTGAACAAACAAAGCCTATTAATATAATTGTCGTATACATACGACTCAGGCGAAATCGTCACGAATGTTTTTGTCGGATATAAGTACCTATCCGAATTGGGCGGGTAATGGGTTAAAACAAAAGAATTACTAACAATACATTACTACACCATAGCAACAAATGAATGTGTAGAAAGATATTAAAACGTCAAGACCCTCTGACCAAATGTTTTAAGATAATTTATTGGTTGTTTCTTTTACCAAAATACAGCTTTCAGACATGTATAATTTCCTCATAAAGATTTTAACTATCAAATAGAGTTTTTATTTATAGCAGCCATAAGTCACTGACATATTTTAATATTTACGCGTTTTTTTCTACTCCAAAAATAAGTGTGTCGCTGACCAGTGAGAGATAATATCAGTATATTGTTATAAAAATAACTCCGGCACGCATCGGCCTTCCTTACTAAAATTTATATTGTACACAATTTAATATCATGATTTTTATTCAGTAAATTGATTATATTTTTTCATCATAATTAAAACTAAGTAAATATTGATTACATTATTATTTGCAACTTGAAAATGTAAAGAAACGCAGACGCTCCGTCCACTAGGATGAAGAAAAAGAGGTCGATATGTACACTTTATTGCTACCTTGGTTCTTACTGATGTGGTAACGGAATAATGAACGAATACTGAATGCAAAATTCTTTGGGAACATCAAACACGTATTTAGGCTATTGTTTGTCTCATACAAACAATAGCTTTAATACTTTGATATCGAATGTAAATAAACATAAATATTTACATAGTCTCCTTTGTTCATTTCCATGAAGTAGATATGCTATCAGACTACTGAGTAAAGGAGGGTATTTCAGATTACTTGTTATTATCCATTAGCTACAAACTAGTGCATGATAATGACAAAGAAAGGATCCTTAGGGTTCGACTCCCGACTTCCCGAGTGGAAAACCATCTGTAATTTCTCAGTAACAGCCCGAAGTGATTTGTGCCCGGTCAGTAGGCAATTGTCTCGCCCCCTATTACTTGAAACAAAACTGGCGAAATGTGGGTGTACAAGACACCTCTGCCTAACAATTTGGGGCATAGAGGCGTGATGTTGTTATGATATGTTAAAGAAAGGATTTTTTTCTATCAATGCTGAAATGGGTGGAGTACAACCCGGCTGCAGGGAGGTGGTAAGTTCCAACCGTGGTCAAAGATCCTCAAATATTTTCTGTTTGTAATTGCTTTGTTAATGAAACAACGACTGTCTTCCCTTATTTTATTCTTGATCTGTAGTATCTAAATGACATGGAAATACCTAAAACATCAAACAAATATCCAATGTAATGAATATCTACTAGATGCAAGTGTCATCGGCCCGTCTTCTAGTGGATGGCATGGGTTCCTTGTACCGCTGCATTGATCTGCAACATGCTTTGGCAGTGGCACTGTACGTATCCATGTACTCTGTTCTACCTGGGTACTCTGCAAACCATGTTTTTATAGACTTTGGAGCCAGGCCCGTGTGGATTTGACCTGGTAAATGAGAGGAAAATTATACTGATTAATACAAAATTGAATTTTACTTCCTAGCATTGGTCTTCCCTATCAATCACACTTTGAGAGGAATCTCCAATGCCATTATACAAGGAATTCATAAGACACGGTCTGGATTGGTATTTTGATGACAGAATCATAGTTCTGGTTTATGTCCCAATAAAAAGCAAGCAGACCAACATAAGTCTCTGTGGAACTCGAACCTCACTAGGTTTGAGTTCCCATAGCGACTATTGTGTCGAGTCGTTGAGCACTTAGACAGCTCAATGACTCGACACAATAAAACGAGCAGAATACGTGCGTAGCAACCGTTTTTTGGAGCTCAACTAATCGCCAGCCCACACAAAGGAATGGTACTTTTTGTGGATTGGCGATTAGTTGAGCACCTAAGTACCTGGAGGGTGAATCGTAGGTCGGACAGTGGGAGGTGCATCGGTGAAGTGTGTCGGATCCTTGTAACAACGTAGCATGCCGAGGCTATTGGCCTCCATTGGTATTGGGGCGTTGGATTGGGACGCGGCTATTATTGTCCTGTAGTCTGACACCGGGAACGCTGCAAAGATAGAATTTGGGCGTTAATGTTATCGTAAAGAAAAGATCGGATAAACCAAAACAAATTCCAACAGAAGAGATAACTTAAAACGTCAATTAGCATGTCGGTGACATACTAACCCATAACTTATGCCCATACCAAAAATCGCTCAACACGACTAAGACTGCCTATTTTTTTAAGTTTTTACTTCAAAAATAGGCACTGATGGGGATTGCTGGCAGAAATGAAAGCTTAAAACTTTGGAATATCGATCCCATAAGTTTTGCCCCAACCATGAATCGCTTAACGCGGCGAAAAAGTTTCCACTTACACCAAAAATATTGTCATAGCTGAAATAACTAACTAGAACTTCTCGTGGCTTCCGTTTCGTTGCGGCGCACAAAACCGTTTCAGCTGGTAAAACGGGGTGAATAGGAACGCAGGGGGTGAGTAGAAACAAAACTTTGAAGGGCATTTTCGCGTTAGTTTAACATTGTTTGTTACTACAAGGACTTTAATTTTTATTTAAGGAATTGAAATGATTAATTTCAACATCTTCTCAGTAGTTAAAAATGTTATATCAACGATTAAAAAAATCTCATTTAAAGTTTTGTTTCGATTCACCCCCGCTTATCGATTCACCCCGTTTTACTGTACCGAATGTCTGTGAGTAGTTCACTGAAAGTACCAATAGCTAACAGTAGAAACCCTTGAACTACAAAAACCGCCCTAACTGTGATGAATTTAAGGTGATATCAACGCCTCATTGTTGCCATGGACGTGCAGTTGACTGATAAAGTCTCCACATTCCAAATAGTAAAACGTGAAACCTTGGTTTATTAGATAATAACGGAAAACCTACTAACAAAATCCACATAGTCAATCATACCTACGCGGCATAGGTACAGGCGTGCCATCAGATAGTACTGGATGTAGCAACAGGAGTAAGTACTTAGTATAACATTTGTAGTCTGTCGTCTGAGTAATTTTAATTAGTTGATTAATTGACCCCGTGCTGACCCCCGGCCATATTTATGAGTCAGTCATAATAAGAGTATTGTTCGCAATGTCCGTTTGTCTATAGTTAACCACCAATAGATTACGCATCGCCCCGCATCGCAGGCAGTTTACGTTCGCTACCAAAAAGTTTCCTTCATACATAAAGAAATGTACTGAGCAATAACCTCAAAAATATACCACTTGCTACAAAGAGACAAAGCGATCGTGCGGCAATACCTGTCTCATTGATTTTATAGACGACTACCGGCCGCACCTTCGCTTTGTCTCTCTCACACTTTCTTGCCTGTATTTATTTCAAGCTGTCTAGGGATAGGGAATGCACTGTCCATTTCTCTATAAGTAGGTATAGTTTCTTGTCCAGAAGGAGGCCGCCGAACGGGATCGTGAGAGGGCCGATCCCGCTCGGAGAAGAAGGCGTCGAGGAGGCAGCCGCCTTGATGCCTTACATGCCGTGACCCCACCTGCATCATTTGACGCAGGCGGGATTCTGGGGTCGCGGGTGCTCAGAGTGGGGACTCTGCTCGCCCACCGAATGACCTCAGGGAAGACGGTGGCATAGTGATCACGTGTCGCCGTGCACAGCGAGGTTCAGGGGAGACCTCTTTACCGTCTCCTCAGGGATTTGCCCTAACAGGCATTGCACAGAGGGGGGTCCCGGAGTGGTCTCTTCTTAGGTAACGGTATGCTGATGGTGATTACCCGGGTGGTTTTAGTGAGATAAGAATCGCTCAGTCCCTGGTCTTTTCCCTATAATTCCAGGCGCCTTTTAAAGGTTCCCCCCCGTTAACAAAAAAAAAATGTATAGTTTCTTACTAATTGTAACATCTGGAGCTGTAATTTGCGTTTTGAATGTAATCTTGTCGTTAGATATTCGACTTTTAAGTAAATTCTTAATGGGCAAGTAACAAAGGTCACGTGATATATTTTTGTGATGTCCGTTTCTCCCATTACCTACATACTAATACTTTGTCTGCTTATTTCACAAACTACTAACTTGACATTTAGAACATTTCTAAGTAACGCTTGCTCAACTTTATTGCTAAGTACTTGTAGTTCATCGTCTATCGTCGTCTTTGAGAACGAAACCGAAATGAGGTGATGCCGCGGAGAACCAAGTCGTGGTCCACATAGCTTACAGAATAAGCAAGCTGGAGAGGATCATAATAATATTTGGTGATACATGCACTTCTAAAGTTACAAAAGCAGGAATATCTTCGTTCTTCATGGTTTCTTTAAGAAACACTATGAAACACAAATTTATTTTTGTTGTCTGTAAAATCAATACTGTGCATGCGCAAATATTCATCCCGACAAGAAACCCTTTACTGAGCGCAGTCCAACACGATGGGCGGTTTTTCTTCCTCAAACTGCAGCCGCTGCCGCCGCCGCGGAAAATTTCAAACAACACCGCCGGCGCCGCCGTCAAAAGTGCTCACGGCGCTTATATCTAGTTACACGTAGGTACTAAACTATGCCTTGACTAAAATTCGGAGTCTTTCCGAAAATCGCAAGAAAAATAATAACCTGTTATTCATCTTTAATAATAAAAGTTCATACTTACATCTCTTCTTGAACGTGGCTTCATACATCGTCATCATTTTCCCATCGAGATCATCGCAGGGGTGATCCAAAATGTCGTTGGTCACATCCACCATCTGCGAAGTTATAAGAACAACAAGTAAACATCTATTTTCTATAGCACGAACTTGTAAAAATACTACTACACCGATACATATAACTACGCTGCTACGTCATACTACGCTGCTACGACAAACTACGCTACTACGTCAAACTACGCTGATGCGCCGCGCTACTCAGTTACTTCATACTATACTGATACGTCAAACTACACTGATGCGACGCGCCACGCTGCTAAGTCAAACTACGCTGCTACGTCAGATTATGACGTTGGTATTCTTCCATCAAGTAGTCTACCACTTTACACTACCTGTCTTCGCAGCTGCTCATAGTCGTGGCATAGCTTCTGCTCTTTCTCTAACAGTTGTTTGTACTGCTCCACTCTCGGTGAGTACGAGTGGGCGTCACAGTGGCAGTACGGGGCCACAGGGGCAGGCCGCTCGATCGGCTTCGCGTCCGGGTGGGGCGGCTCGCATGGCCTGGAGACCACAAGCATTTATGACATCATCGATAGGTAATTTGCCCTCAGTGGTAAGATGAATAATACTAGATGTAAATTTTATTCTTGCATCAATAAATAATAATAATAATAATAATTTTTATTTATTCCTCCTCACAAGATTAGAAAAAACATAGTAATCATTTACAATTTACATATTGGTCACAACAAGTTCTAAAATTATGTGAAGAGCTGGTGTCTGAAGTAGGCGCAAAGCACCTGTAGTACAGATCACCAGGACCTCAACCCGCGGTATCAGTTACAGTTACATAATTATGTAAATTATCGATGCATTTTATTATTTAGTAGAATCTATATTATAATTTAGGATACTTGTGGAATAAATAACAACAATAGTAATAATAACAATAATAATAAAAATAAAAAAATGAAAATAATGGCAACTCTGGATGTCATTGTACGTCGTCCGTAAATTTCTATAATTCAATTTCCAATTTCATTGTTTTTAGTAGTATAATTATATCGAAAGTTTTGTAAAATTTCAAACAATTAATAGCATTACCTACATGAAAATACAGAATCCCAATAAACATGAAAATTATCAAAATTATGAACAGAATGACGAGTCCACTACAGACAGTTTGAAAATATAGTAAAATGTCGACGAAACAATGATAACAAGAGCAGCTACGCGACGCGCACGCCCACCATCCCCGGACTCGCCGCTCAGCTCCGCCTCGCCGCCGCCGGACCTCGGATCACCAGTGACACCGGTGGTTGCAGCCGCGTCGAGCTCGAGCGACGAGTATTTTTCCCCGCCGACGTCGCCAACACCTGCACGTCGGCAGGGGAGAGGCCGGCCACCGAAGAGCTTGGGATCCAGGGGCCAACCGGCCCCGAGCCAGGTCCCCGCTACCGGTGGTTGTGTGCAGCGCTTGAGATGGACTCAGTCCATGAACGAGAACGTCATGCGCGCATATTACGGGTCTACAGAGGGGGGAACTAACCTCACTGCGTACCGTGTTAGGATGCTGTCTCAGTTTCAGGGATTTGAACCAACCGTAAACGTCTCGGCCCAACGATTATCGGATCAGGTGCGGGTCATCCAACGCAACCATAGGTTGGACGATGCTGCACTTGATAGGCTGCGCTCAGAGATGCTGAGCAACCATATCGTCTTGACTTCGACACAGACCGCGGTACAAGCGCCTGCTTTTAATGCAATCCTTCCGCGGTCCAATCATGTAAGTAATGAGGCAGATGATAGGGTTGATACAGTATGTAGCCAGTACAATGATCGATTGAGGAGCGCACTGGAGGATGCGCTTCGTGAGTATAGGTCAACACCGACCGAACTTAGGCCCCGATTACCACGGTTACCCATGCACAGAAAAAATAGGGCGCTGGTGTGTGCCTTGGATTCGCTGCTTAAGAATTTCTTTGAGAGCAGCGGAGACCTCGTCGATACACACTCAATCCTGTATTGCGCGGCTGTTGCGGCATGTCGTTTAGCTAACGTCAAGTTTCCAAAAAATGACTTAGCTATACGACCACAGCCAGCTGTACCAGCCTGGCAAAGCAGGATTGAGCGTCGTATCGATGGGGCCAGGGTGCTCATCGGCAAACTATACTGCTTCAGGGAGGGCAACACAAGACCACGAGTGATGCGCTTTGTGAGACGGGCATTCTCGGGGACTGGAATCAGTCCTCGCGAATACATGTCCCGCATCGTAGAGCATCGACTTCCTGAAGCAGAAAGTTTGTGCATGGGCAAACCGTATTCGGCGGTATAAAAGGCGGGTTGACCGATACTCACAGAATCGTATGTTCCAGAGCGATGAGAGGTGGGTATACAGAGCTTGGGAGCGACCTGAACAGGATATGGCGGGCGAGCACCGCCCGGATGATGTCGCCACGAATGCATTCTGGCGTAGCATTTGGTCGGTGCCCGCCCACCACGTTGAGGCTCACTGGATGAGCGACTACGAGAGCGTGTGTGAAACTTTTTTGGAATAGAAATGGAAAAAATAATAATAACACCAGAAGACGTGGCCACAGCAGTTCGTCCGGTACCGAACTGGAAATCACCGGGACCGGACGGACTGCACAACTTCTGGCTAAAATGGCTAAGTAGTTCACACACGCGCTTGGCATCGCAATTCCAGTCATGTCTAGAGTCTGGGTCGCTACCCCAGTTTCTCACAACTGGTATTACTCACCTGCTCTATAAGTCAGGTAGTACCACGGAACCCAAGAATTATAGACCGATCACATGTTTGTCGACGGTTTATAAACTTCTTACATCCATTTTGAGAGCTAAAATAACAGAACATATTGTTGACAATTCTATCATGTCTGCCTCTCAAAATGGATGTAGGAACGGGTCCCGTGGTACTAAGGAGCTACTCCTCATCGACATGGCCATAAGCCAACAGGTTCGTCGATCCCGCATTTGTCGACATGTTGGATAGATTACAAGAAGGCGTACGACTCTGTGCCGCATGCATGGCTCACGAGGGTGTTGGAGTTGTACAAAATAGATGCAACTCTACGCACCTTTCTTGCGTCATGTATGGGGCAATGGAAGACGGTCCTTCGATATCCAGGATGTCGGCAAATTCAAGGGAACGATGAAGCTATATGGATTAAACGGGGAATATTTCAGGGCGATAGTTTGAGTCCTCTTTGGTTTTGCTTAGCCCTGAATCCGCTAAGCACATTGCTGGAGGATTCAGGTCTAGGCTATCGGTTGAAAAGAGGTGGTCAGGTCATATCCCACCTCCTTTACATGGATGACCTAAAACTCTTTGCCCCCAACAATTTGCGACTGATGGAGCTACTGAAAATAACTGAAAGTTTCAGTAGTGCCATCAGGATGGAATTTGGTGTGGACAAATGTGCGGTCATGCATGTAAAGCGAGGGGAGATTGTGGAATCCGAAGGGATTCAACTCTCGGATTCCATACACCTTAGATCCCTCTCGTCATCCGAAAACTATAAGTATTTGGGTATGTCGGAAGCGTTAGGCATTAATGCTACTGACATGAAGCAATCGCTGAAGGAGCGCTTCTTTGGCCGCCTGAAAAAGGTATTAAATTGCCTTTTATCGGGCGGAAATAAGGTGCGCGCCTTCAACGGTTGGGTCATGCCGGTTTTAATGTACTCTTTCGGCATACTCAAATGGACTCAGACCGAACTCGACGCCCTGGATAGAAGGGTCCGTACACTGCTAACCGCAAACCGGATGCATCACCCACGATCATCAGTAATGAGGTTGTACATCCCGCGGAAATGCGGAGGTCGAGGCTTCTTAAATGCTAAGACACTCCACAACCGCGAGGTGTGCAACCTCAGGGATTATTTTTTTAAAACCGGAGTGGGTATGCATCGGGATGTGGTCGCAGTGGACAAGGGACTCACCCCGCTGTCCATGGCTAAAGAGAACTGGCGCAAACCTGTAGTGCTTACTACCGATGACCGCAAGCAGGTATGGCAAAGCAAGGAGCTTCACGGGCGCTTCTATCGGGCTCTTCATGGGCCCGATGTGGATTTCTTAGCGTCCGTATCCTGGCTACGATTCTGTGACCTCTTTGGGGAAACTGAAGGTTTTGTCTGTGCGATTATGGACGAAGTTATTCTGACGAACAACTACCGGAAACATATAATGAAGGACGGGACGGTTGACATGTGTCGGGCATGCCACCGTCCGGGTGAGTCCATCAGACATATTATTTCTGGTTGTTCTCGTCTGGCTAACGGCGAATACTTGCACAGACATAACCAAGTGGCCAGGATTATCCATCAGCAACTTGCTTTGAGGTACAAGCTTGTGGAATCTGAGGTACCGTACTACAAGTATGTGCCCGACCCAGTTCTCGAAGATGACCATGTCACATTGTACTGGGATCGGTCTATCATTACTGACAGGACTATTGTTGCCAACAAGCCTGACATAGTAGTGATAGACCGATTAGCGCGCCGCGCAATGATAGTGGATGTCACCATCCCACATGACGAGAACCTCGTGAAAGCCGAGAAAGAAAAACAGATTAAATATCTTGACTTAGCACACGAGGTTGTCGACATGTGGAATGTGGACTCGGCTGTCATTGTGCCGATCGTCGTTACGGCCAATGGCCTACTGGCTAAAAGCCTCGACGACCATCTGTCGAGGCTTTCGTTACACGGTTGGATCAAAGGCCTGATACAGAAGGCAGTACTCCTCGATACGGCTCGCATTGTGAGGAGGTTCCTGTCTCTGCAACCCTAACCGCCGGTAGCTTGGACCCTGCTCCTGCCATCGGTGGACTACTATTTTTTATATTTTTAAATGTTTTTGTATTTTTTATATTGAAATATTTAAAAATGTAATTTATATGTATATACAAAAAATAAAGAGAATAATAATAACGCCTAGTGTATGTATGTATGTGTGTATGTATTGCGTGAGTAAGTCTAGTGAAAGAGGAGTGAAGTGAGTGGTTTGTGTGTGTGTGTGTGTGTGCATGAAAGTTATTTTGCGTGTGATTGAAAAATTTGCCTCTGTTTATGGATTACCTACTTAGAAATTTGGGCACAGCCTAACATTTAAGCAGATTCTCCGTTTGGATATAATCAAGCTTTTGCAACCAATCCCTCACCACTGTCTTGCATTTATTTTTTGGTAACGCGTATATATTAAGAATTCTGTTTATTTTGTTATATAGGTTACCACCTTGATAGCAGAAGAAGCGATGGGAAAATTTTGTCTTAAAGGCTTGGGTTTTACAGACTCGGTCTTTTCGACGTTCTTTATTTATTTTTTGTGGTTCATATGTAATGTAACAACGTTAAATAGTACGTTTAACGTAGTAACGTTTGCGTAAAATAAAAGTAGGTATTGAAGGTTTTACAAATTCCATAAACACTAAAAAATAGTTAATTCGACAACAATAGCCGATTTCAAAATGCTAGCAAAATAGGCATGTGATAATTTGTGGAAGCAACAAGTATTACAGGAAATAAATATCTATACAAGTACTTACTATCTTGAGAGTAGATATGTACGAATGGATGACTAAATCAGATATGCCTGATGCCGATCTGGCCATAGTAATATTTATGCTCATGACTGTGCCTACTAATTTGTTTTATGGCATTTTATTGATATGTCCTTTGTAAGTATTATATCGTGTATTGTACGTATCTAGAACGAGTCACGATTTGAAAGATACGGAGCAACACTAATGCAGGGTGCGACATGGTTAAGGCTTGTCCTCCTATACCTAATGAGTACTTACTTGCAAGCACTTGTGGTTCGTAGAAAATCATAAATTACTAACGTGGGAAATAAGGTCTGTTGCTACCATTTTACAAACATTAAGGTACAGATAGACATGTTACTAAAATAACTGGCTTATTGCTTTAAAAGTCAGTTTTCCATTTACTTGCGAAAATCAAGTTATCTCTGCCAGTGCAGTGAGTATCGAAAAGTGGAAAGCCAATTGGCACAGATTAAATAAAATAAACTGCCTATTGCTTTTAATGCAATCTGTTCAAAAACTTCTGTCATCACTTGGAATTATCAACTATTCACTTGAATGTGGTAAACAGTCCCCAAGCTTTTAAAATATTGTTTTTAAAATTTTCACAATTTAAGTTGGGTCGTCCATGTTTGAGAATATATCTGGATATGTTAAGCATAGTGGTAATTGTTTTTTGTTTAGTGACCGCGGATTTCAGAGGCATTCATTGCTCCGATATAACTTACCGATCCTTCGATACAAATTAAAATGTACGACGTTTAGATGGATTTTGAGCATACTTTGCTAGACAAAGTACGTAGGTACCTACACAAATATTACTTAGTGGCAATTGCTCATGTATTGTATGTTTTTGTGCTACTAATGAGCATGTCTATCTGTACCTTAAGTTTCACGAGTTTCACGAACGCATTGATAGGTACTTGTGACTAGGGGCAAGGATTGGACTTCATGTGGGGTGTCCACATGAAGTATATGATACCCCACGTTCATAATTTCCAAGAATGAATCAACGACTAATGACGTCAATCGATCCCTCAAGGGGTGAGTCCCTTTTGCATCGCTAGTAACGAAAATAGCTATTTCTTAGCAAACGTAAATTCAGCGACACACTTTAGCTTAGCAATGTGGTAGTTTCTGGTCGTAAGTACCTTTATATAAACGTAAAAATGTAAGATATTTGAAGCCACCTTAGCTTCAACCTAATTCTTACCCACAAAACCTAATACATTCATTAATATCATTTTCCAGTCGTTCGCAAACTCAATGTGGTCGAGACAGTGAAGGCCACGCGGTACGGACTAAACGAATGGGGCCACACACGCCACGATCACAGTCGCGGCGAGTAAGTCAAAACCAATGTTCCACAGGGTTTAGCAAACATTAAATAAAGGTGTAATTGATACTGTAGTTTACCCTGGACAACAAAAATTTGAGCAGGCATCCGTAAATAAAATAAAGCACTCATATCATAGCTAAAATACGACAAAATAGTTTTTGCCTAACAAACTTTGTCAGGCGCTTAATTATTTAAACTTTACGTACCTTCCAACTACTGGCTTTGCAAACGGCCACTGATAATCGGTACTTTGCGATGTGCTGAAATCCATGGTGTTTTTGATTATCTGAAAGTAATCAGTTTATCTTATTTTCTTTTTTCTACTTTCTGCGTCAACAAAGTGTCATTCTCACTAAGCTTTACTCACTTCAGCTTATTACGTTAATATTTTTTAGATTTATTATTATTACTTTAGCTAATTGACACCCTACATAATTTAAAACTGCTTTGGAAGCCAAAAATTTGAGTTGTAATAGAATTTCTTCAACGAGGGAAGATAAAAACATTTTTGAAGTTTTGCGGTTTTTTTTTCTTCTTTTGTTGCCCTAATCAAAAGACGGACAGTGATCATTAACAGTTGAAGAAGTTTTTTTTCCTTTTGCCAAAAATAAACAGCTTTTTTCATCAAACGACTAAATTAGATTTTGTGTAGCTTTTGTGATTATTTTCGTTTACAAGAGTAGTCTTCTATGTATTTACTGCGTAGTAAAATCACTGTCACATATCGAAGATATTTTTTGTTGGAAAAAAACCCGTTTGTAAAAAAATACGCATTGTGTATTAAATATATTTGGTAAAGTTAAGAAAATATTTTTATGTTTTACGTCTCTTATATAACGATTTTTATTTAAGTTGAAGTTATTTTTTTTTATTGGGACTTTACATTTCAATGCATGGCAACATTACAGCAAACTTCAATTTTTTCTAGCTATCAACATCGTTGTTTTCCTGTCATCCGTCATCAAATCAGCTGTGTATCACACACAGAGAACATGTAACATAATAAATGTGCGTATTAAAATTATTGGTGTGAAAATGTCCACTGAGACATCTGATAAAAAATCAACTCAATGTTTATGATAAATTCACGGTGGAAGAGACATGGCGCGCCGGAGGAGCAGCGGCATCACGAGCCTGGGGTTTAACCAGGATCAAGGTTTGTGTTACTTCCTAGTTCGTCAACCTGAGTTCTTTGTTCTCAGGTGGTGTTTAGTATTATTCATGTTTGAGATGAGCTAAGTGCGTCGGGAGGAGAGGCTGGTGTCGGTGCAGCGGGCGTGCTGCTTGGTGCGACGCAGGCAGTACGCGGAGCTTCCCTCGCCACGCTCTCGCGTAGCAGCTCGCTCCACGTGTTGTTTATATTTTTAGTGCGCGCCCACGCGCAGTTTCCATTCTTCGCAAGTCCGCTCGCTATTGTTTGGGCGTTGGTTTTGTTTGCCCTCGTACTTGCGTATGTAGGTACTTGTAAATTAAAGCGCAATTTTCATAAATTTCCAAACGCACGTCATAATATTATGATCAACACTTTTTCTATTGTTTTGAAAAACAGCTGTTGTTTGTTTTGTACATTAACTATCTTAATTCTGGTTTGTTTATAATAGTGTAATTGCTGTCCATAACCTATGGTATACATATGAATTCAAACAGTATAGTAACAGTAATAAAATCACACCTCTATGAATAAATTTACATACAAATAATCAACATACTGCTAAGTGTTCATAGTTGCAACTACTAATCTATAATCACTATGTTATTGTGGTACAAAGCACACTCATTGTTATTAATATTATACAAAAGTCTTATTAGATAAAGTTGTTCTTTGTTCTATATAATTTCCTGGGTTACTCATTGACGTAGTTATTCATGTAAGTGTAATGATTGTATTACTTTGTAGGCTGCTTCACGTGCTGCCTTAAAACCGGCCTGCGCGTCTACAATGTGGAACCACTTGTCGAGAAAGCTCACTACAGTAAGTGTTATTCTATATTGCATTACATTTCTTCCTGTAACTCTGTAAAGGTCAGACGCAGATGTTTAATACCCTTAGGACAGTAGCAACTATTCTGAAATATTAGTATGAGTGTAATAACAGCACAATACCCGCGTGGCAGATCTAAGTAGTCCGAGAGCAGGATCTTTAGATTTTTTAAGTAGAAACTGTATTCCTTGCTTGATGACCAACATATAGGTAACAAGAAAACCCATGGATGTTGTAGAAATTGTGGGAAATAAGGAGTAGGACGATTGTAAATAAAGACACTTAATCAGAAAATGCATTTGACCTAAAAGTGCGCACTGTAAACAGATTTCGAATTATAGCTGTAACTTGAGAATGTGTCTATATTTTTAGAAACTTACTAATTGTATTTAGTTAGTCACACATTCAAGTTATTTTTATTGATGACGTCCGATGTGGCGCGGTGGGCGAAGGTCCGCCTGCGACGCAAGAGGTTGCGGGTTCGATTCCCGCCTTGGGACAAATGTTTGTACGATCTACAAATATTTGTTCCGGGTGTTCTGGGTATTTCCTATGTATAATAAAAATATCTATCTATGTAATGTATTGTATTAAGTATATCAGTCATCTAGTACCCATAACACAAGCTCTGCTTAGCTTGGGTCTAGATGATGCTGTGTGGATTGTCCAGCAATATTTATTATTTTATTATTATTATTATTATTGTCATGTTTAACAGAGAGACTGTTGGTAAACAAATTGAATACATACAGATGTTATGCTTGCTTCAAACAAATACACAAAAGTCATATTGTTTATTTTTTTCTTTTCATGTATTAATGTAGTGTTATCATTTTAAAAGTCATTTATTAAATTAATATTGTTTTAATTGCTATATTCAAGGTATTTTGGTGTACCTTTTCACTTGTATTGCTTTAAATTTATTTGTAACTTATAATATTCATGCAAATCTTCACTTAACTGCTTTTTACTAAATATTACAGAATAAGCTAATTATTTTTGGTAGGGTCGTCATCTATACAAATAAATAAAATTGAAGCGTCTGTTCGTAATGTCGAAATAACAGCTTTTTACTAAATGCATAGGAAAATTTATACAATAGTTTAACAAAAAACGAATTAAAAAATTATTTTTTTGAGGTAACCTCTGAAACAGCTGGACCGATTTTGATTAAACTTTCACTTGCAGATAGCTAATGCTATAAGGAGTAATTTACGTTTACCTTTATATAAGAATATTAATTAGGGTTACGCACAAAAATATAAAATATTTTAAGTTTTTTAAATTCCACGTCGAGGAAGTCGCGGGAAACAGCTAGTTTAAAAATAAAATGTTTGTCATTGTAGCTGTCAAGCTCCAATGCCTAAAACTTCTGTAAATCATTTACTTAAATAGGCAGAAGTGCACTCTCCCATCTTTACATAAGGTTTCAAATTGCATGGGACCAGATAAGTGATTTTTACTGAGCTTAAAAACGGAATGCTGGCATCCCATGATAATTAATTAAGTGGAACTTTTTTGATTGAATAGAAGTAGTTATTTATTTAACTCTGATATGTCCAAAAGGTTATGCAGATGTTGATGTCAAAATAACTTATGGAGCGCGAATTAATGCATGATCAACCGTAAAATTGCCATGACCAGCCAAGTTGATATAAACGGTACAAAAAATACACAGATAGTTTGTACACAATACGAAATTAGCATTTTAAAATCGCACCATATCGTACGACGCAAATCATTTACATGTATGACATTTGTGAACTTTGAAGACACGTAGGCCCCTAAGTGATGCTAAAATTTGTGAATACAAACTTGATGGAATGAGCAGGAGGTCGAAAACGGGATAGCACGATCCGGGAGAAAATTATGCCTGACTGTGGACTACGATAGGCTGAGATGATAATCTAATGTTATTGTACAGGCGCTTAATGGTTCTCGGACCAAAAATGTCCAAGGCAACTTGTACATTGGTTGTAGCTATCCTACTGCTATATATTTCGGTTGCCATACGATCTTCTGAAGGTCATCTTACTTTCGCTGCCTTCTGGCAGTGGCTTCGTAACTACTTTCTTTTGTTATAGGCTGCATTTTTATCAAATCAATCAGCTCAGCCTATTACAGCTTCGCAGTTAAATTGCTGCACAAAAGACTTCGAAGTTGCCCGTCCCGTCTGAATTGGTTTATTCCTAAATATATAGAAAAGAAGGCGGGAGGGACACCGCACAAAATGTTACCATGAATTCAGTACTTAGGTACATGATTCTTGACACTCTTTTTTTCGGATGTGTTTCTTACTTAAAACAGTAAAAAATCACGAGAATATCATCATTTGTATGTATGCCAATGAGATTTTAAATTAAACAGTCAATGCTTTACGTATCTCATTAAAAATCTCATGGGAATCTAAAAAATCTCAGGAAGACATTATTAAATTTCAACGCTGGGGGGTCTAGGATCATGTTCTCAACTCATGGTAAGTATCAGTTTGTGCATCAATTTCATTTCCACCCTGTATGTATGTTGTTACTAGCTTCCGTCCGCGGCTGTGCCCGCGTGGTTTGTTGATAAAAAAGTACGAGTAAGCCTTTGTCCTTTCCCGGGGTGCAATCTATCTCTCTGCCAAATTTTATCGAAATCTGCTCAGTGGTTTAGGCGTCAAAGACGGACAAACAGACACACACACTTTCTCATTTATAATATTAATATAGACATGGATATTGCCTGTAGCTACAGCATGCGTTTGAAAGGATGGAATGAAAATATTATAAATTAAACAAGCCTTGGGCATGATTCGAGTATAAGTTCGTGACATCATTTCGGCCTATCGTAGTCAACTAAATGACTAATGCTAATTTCAATTCACAACAACAAAATTAGTCTACGCACTGAAAAACAATCAATGTCAATAATCATGCTGATGATGTGAAAACACACGTATCATTCATTGATCTTAATTCGGTGTATTGACTTTGAACATGTCACAATGTTTGACCATTGGAACTCATTCATTACGTACCTAGTCAGAGTGAATGAACTCCTATATTTAGCCGTTCTGGCGGTCTTTGATTGAAATCTTATCCTAATCTGAACGCGGTCCAAAAGTTTGCGATGATTTATCGTTTTTAAATGACGATGCACTTTACTTTTGGTAGGTTAAACAGAATAGGAATGCGTATTACACATGTTTCTTAAAATCTGGTGGTTGGTATCAAATTTTATTAGCCAAAGGGCTTTTCAAAAATACAACGCAAAAGTGCAGTGCATACGTTTCACTGTAGGGTCTTTCTCCAAAGATATTTCCATCTTATAACTCCGTATTAATATAACGTACTTGTTACAGTACATAATAGACTTTAAACTCAAATCTATTTCCGTATTTTGCGTCAACCAACTCCGCTGTTTCCAATAACAATCAACAGAAACATTTCATAAATCTTGAGAATTTAAAGACTGCGAATATACAAGTAGTTATGTAAATCAGCAGCGTATATGTAATCAATCTCGTGCAAGACGTGTGAGTCACCGTCAACTGAGGAAAACCAGTTGTTTTGTTACTTGACTTTACTTGAGCAGTTCTCAAAAATACAGTGTGTGCAAAGAGTCAATGTACGCTTGAAAAGATGCTTATTGAGAGTACGGGCACTTTTCCAGTCTCGAAACTGTAGGACAGGTCATTCGACATTTTCTAATAGAAGGGCCGTTCACCGCTTTCACAACCCTTTGGACATTGAACTCAAGTCGGAAAGGTTACGACCGATGCAAAACACTTAAGCGATGCTAAACAAACAACAAATTATGCAGACGAAAACGAAACATTGCTCTACGCACTGAAGTCAAACTTTTAAGTGATTGGCACTAGAATAAATATAAATATTTTTTTCTGACAACCCGGTAGTCTCGTCACGTGAATGATTGTGATGAATTAAATATTAATGAGACTCCTCATTTATCCAATTCTGTTACTAACAACAGAATTTCCGTACGGTACGGTAGCAAGAAAACACCATCAACACTGTCAAGTTTATTAAATACGTCATCAAAAATTTCGCAAAATGATTCGATATAATGCTTTTCGGATTATTTAATAAGTAATTGCCACGAGTTTATTATCTTTCTTTATCAGTTCAATAATAATAATAAGATTTATTAAAAAAAAAAGTACTTAGATTACGTCACAGTTCAGTGCTATGATAAAACCAGAGTACGATGCATTTGCAAGTTGCTCCTAGTCTGCTTTGTCTAGGACGTTTACTATTATGAGTCAGGTCGATGTTGGTTGTATTGATCCCCCTCTCCCGTCTATTTTCGCGTTACTTTGATAGCAACAATTGCCCAGCTAGTGTGGTTATTATAAATAAATTAGCTGACCCGGCAAACGTTTCAAGCCAAAAAAAAAGAACAAAAAAGAATGTGGACCACCCTTATCACATAGAGGTATGAAAAAAAAAGATGTTGGCCGATTCTCAGACCTACCCGATATGCACACAAAATTTTATACAAATCGGTCCAGCCGTATCGGAGGAGTATGGTAACATACATTCCGACACGAGAATTCTATATATGTATTAGATTTTGTAATTAAAACAACTGAACTGTAAATGAACTTTTGTTGCTGACCGTACCTACATACGGAATGTACCTACTCATTACGTATTCTTCGTTTGTACACCAAATTCTAAGGTCATGGTAAACAACGTATAATAGCGTCGCCTTTGTTGACATAGTATTATTGTTACGTATGACTTGGGCAAATATATCACAAACTAAGTGCAGTGCGTAGGCGCATTCGGGGCGTGAGAATTAATTTGATGAATTAGTATTAAGTATAGATAAAGAAGTAGCGATTAATTAAATTATACAACACTTAACTGACCTGACAGACCTGCCCAAACAGCGCCACCTACCGAGTTCAAATGTGAATCTAAACCATCCAGGGATCCTCTCGAACACACATAAAGAACCATTGAAATCGGTACAGCCGTTTATGAGAAGTTAAGTGACATACACACGTGCAAAAGTTGTATAGGTCGTGAAATGTCAATGCGGCTTTATTTAGACCATAACAATTACCACAACTACGTGTATAGTAGTCGTGTAGTATTAACTGCCCGTTTATTATTAATACTAGCTGTGCTCACGGCTTCATTCGCGTAGATGTCTGGTTTTTTTTTTGTGGTTTTGACACGGGAAAATATTCTGACCTGGCCTAGTGATATTTCCTTATATTGGATGCAAACTTGCCCATTTTGTTCACAATTTCATGAGTTTTAATTATTTTATTAATTTGAAAAGAACTCTTTTTCTGAAATAAAAGTAGCCTATTTACTCCTTTTAATATCAACGAAAATGCCCTTCGAAATCGGTTCAACTGTTACGGAGATTTGTCAGTACTAACAGGTAGATAGACCGACAAAAGTATAAAAAATGCATTTATGAAAAAGCTGTTTTGAAAGAACAAACACACATCAATTTATTTATTTGTATGGATAGACACCGATGACAATGACTTGTGTGTAAGTAGGTAGGTAGGAATATACAGCTGTGTTACGTGTATACGAAAAGCGTGTGATACCACACTATAGGTCATGGTTATTATCGCCTTTCGAACATTTTCAAACGCGCCAGTGATGCCCGAATGTTTTGAAGATGGTCAATTCAGGAATCGTTGTAACTTTAATAGAATTTTGTACTTGAGAACCTCTTTCCATTTGTCGAAAATGTCGTCGGGAAGCGAAGGGAGTTTAGTTTTTTTTTCCGGACTAAGTTTAGCTAAAAACTGCCTAATACCGAAGGCAAGGCAAGCTCCCTCAGTTTGAAAAAAATCATAAGCTTGAATTGGTCCTTACGGCAACTCTCAGATAGTACAAATACAGATAGTTTATTTTCTTTAACATGTTTGTGCAACTTAACTAGTGTTAGAAGTGTCCTTTAGAACAAGTAAATGCCTCTCAGATAGTGCTACATTTGAAGTGTCTTCCTTGAACCTTGGATCTCACTTAACTATAGTTCCTAACTCCACTATCCAACAGAGCCTTATTTCTCTCTATAGTTCCTAACTTCATTATCTAACTCCAGGCAAGGAGGAGCTCGGCGATGTGTCCCTCTGCGAGATGGTGTTCCGCACCAACTGGTTGCTGGTGGTGAAGGCGCGGCGCCCCTGCAGCCTAATGTTGCTTGACGATCAGCAGCGCGCCTTCAAGGCAGAGGTGCTCTTCAAGTCGCCTATAAAAGCTCTGAGAGCGAGGAAGGACAAGTAAGACTATTTTAATTTGTTATCCCTTTAACAACTTAAATGCCAGGCGGTAGTTGAAGGTGTTAAGGTAGTTGCAGGTTTTGTTGCTATAGTCCAGTTATATATATATAGTCTTAAGACCGGCGCCCAGTGGCGACACGGCACGTCAAGAGATTTTAGTAAGCGCAAATGATTTGAGATCTTATTTTATTATGATTAGCGTTCACATTTCGGTACGCCAGAACGTGCCGAAAGACGCCAAAGCTGGCTGTGATGTACAAGCAAATGTGAGTGTTACAAGTGTTAAAATAAGATTCGAAATCATCTGTATTACAAAATTCTCCTGACGTGCCGTGCCGCCAGTTGGCCGGCCTTTAGGGTATTGACACACCCGCACCGTTATCTACGTAGCACGATTGCATTTTTCAAAAAAAGATCAGAAAGGAAAACATAACTTGGGACATGCACAGAAACAATAAACAACTAAAACAAAAAAGGATCGCTGCGAGACCAAAAAGGGGTATTTGATCTTCTAGCTAGTACTAATTGACGATCGCAACGGGAGATCTGATTTCCTCCGATTAATGACATCGTTCAACGTGAGCGGTACAAGATAGGAATATCTTGTAGGGTGTGCAAAATATTCCCATCTTGTACTGGTTGGTCTTTTAGAGATCAGCCACAAATGTCGCTTTTGTAAATACGCCAGACACATTGAAAACCGAAAGTCATCTAGACAAAAAATATGATAACGTTTATCACAACAACGTCAATATTTGCAAAAAATGGATATACGGTATGGATATGTAGCTATATTTTAGGCCTTATCTAAGAAGGATATTAACAGAGCCCGGTTTGACCTGGATTTTGTCCAGCCAGAGAATTCCGCTCGGGATGCGGGTTTTAACATTGACCTTAGCGCGATTTGTAAAACCCATTCGATCTCTTTAACCTAACCTTCCATTTGTACTGACACTGAATAAGTCATTGTGGGAAACAAAACAATCACGCCTGTATGTCCTCGAAGCGTTGGGCAGAGTTGTACCTACAGTACACCCACATTTCACCAGTTATGTTTTTAAGCCCCATGTATACAGGGTGTTAGGTAGAACGAGGGACATACTTTAAAGGCGTGTAGTACTCATGAAAATGAACAACTATGACTATAAAACAATCCCTAAAATCGCGAAAATATAATCAGCTACTTCATACATTTATGTTGGCATAACTTAACAAAATGTGAGAAACAGCTGTTTTTTTTTCGCAATTTCTATATCGATCCATTAGTGAAATTGGTTCGTTTTGATGACTACTAGCTTCCCTTAAAGTATGTCCCTCGTTCTGCCTAACACCCTGTATAGCCCAATAGGTGGTGACTCTATTGCCATCAACCGGGGACACGTCCAGACTACGGGGTGCTACTCAGAAATTCGTAATGATAAATCTTAATAACACAATGCTCGACCCGGGAATCGAACCTAGGACCTCATGCTTAGCAGTCACGTTAAAGACCACTAGACCAATGAGGCACACAAAACAATTACAAAACGCAAAACACAATTATTCCATATTAAACGTTCGTAAGTATAAGAACACTCACTCCATCTCACTTATTTAGTACTGTACGGTACTAAATAAGTGAGAACAAGTTCGAACATGATTTTACGAACTACGTTGTGCAAATATTGAGAATTTGAATACGAGAAACGTGACCGACCCAGCTGGTTGAGACATTTAATAAACGCAGTAGTATATCGACTTTGAAAACGATAAGATAAGGCTGACCTTCACCGAATAACCCAATAAATTGTAAAAGATTTACGCTATTGTATCTTCGTAATAAATACCGTATATCATTAATGTGTGTCAATTTTGATTGATTGATCAGTTTGTGAATGTAAATACAAACAACTATTTAGTTTTGTCTTGTCTTCTCTTTACACCTTTGGTGTTTTTTAGGGATCCTGTACCTTAAAAAGAAAAACCGTAACCCTTTAAGAATCACTTCCTTTTCCGTCTGTTTTGAGTCCCTTTTTCTTGGAAACCCGTGGAGGTATCAAGTTCCAATTAAATCTAAATTGAATACGTAGGTGTAACGTTCCTTGAAGCTCTAAAATAGTCAAGCTTTATTTCAATAATACAGCCATTGATACAGAAATAAGAATAAATTTGGCAAGGTCTCACAGTCACAGCACAAGTAAAGGAAAAAGTTTTAATTTGTCAATTTATCACAAACAGATTTACAACAAAAAGTGTCTATAAATATCAAGCTCTTTGGTAAACCCACCATTCCGATATAGATATTTCGCAAAAGGATTGCTTACATAAAGGTCAAGATGCCGCAATAGTGGTGGTTGCCATTTCTCCTGACACAATAATTCAGCTATGATTATGAAATAAAACCTCATTTTTAGCAATGAACGAACTTAAAGAAACTTCTGTTTTTAGAAACATTTAACTCTCCGGCCATGTTCTATTTTTGGTACAAATACGAAGTGTTGGGAGTTCGTTAGGAAACATTAATGAGTTTTGATTCATGAATCAGTTTTAATTAAGAGGTTCAGAACAATCGTGCGTGACTTTTATCAGTTTTGCGCGGGATTTTCATTTGTGTGAAGCACTTGTGTCTATTATTATAACCTTTTGTAATTGAAGACTACTCGGTGATTCATGTGATAATTCTTCAGCAGTATCAAGAAATGGTAACTTGCATGCAAAAAGTAATATGTACTGAATTGTCTTCATAGGCCAATTCTATTTGAATTAGTTGGTAATGTAAGATGCGCTTATGTTTATTTGTATGTGTTCTATAGCTGAAAACCATAAATTCTCTCGCAACATAATGATATACCAAACTGCTTCATTGGTAAGTTGTCAGTTACTCATTATGGCGTAATTTATTTCCGGGGCCTACTTTTTTCATTTTTCCCGTGAAAAAGTGCAATACTAATTTAAAATAGGTCACGATATTAGATTTTATACAAATCTCCAAAAACGAAAGTGGCAAAACTTGATGTGCCATGTCTATCGTCCAGAAATCGGGCTGTTCTTGTTTCGTGTTCTGTAAGAGTTCTTTCGCCTTCTCCAGGGTGGCGGTGGTGCTATCATCCAGCATCCAGGTGCTATCATTACCGTCGCTGTCCCGCGTGGCACTAGTCCGCACGCGGCTGGGCGCACGGCCTCTATGCGCGCTGGCCAGCGAGCCGTCAGCGCCGCATCTGTTAGCCGCGCCTGCGCATCGGAAAGGATCGCTGCAGTTACTGGTGAGTATTATTGTTCTTGATGGGCTGGAAGTATTTAGACAAACACTTTATCTTTCCTGCTACTACTTTTATCAGTCTGAGATAGACCTCACAAGCGTATCCATGGATACTTTACTTCAATTTCTCGGGCTGGCATCGTGGAGAGGTAAAGTTTCTAAGTTTTCACTTGCAATTTAGTTACCAGACTAGTGGCAAGTCGAGTAACCCCTTATATCCAGCAATTTTGCAGGAGCTAGTCTTATGATGGACAATGATCAAAATTCATTTATTCAAATTTACCTGAGAATCAGCAACAACGTATCATTTGCATAAGACAGTCATCTAAAACGCCCGTCCTTCACCTCGCTTAAAGTAAACGTCCAATTTCACAAAATACAATTTACCTTACAGGACGTGACGCGAGCAGTTAAAGGCGCCCATTCCTCGTCCCCAGCCGTGATGGGCTGCCACCAGACCGAGCTGGTCTGCCTCAGTCTATCTGCTAACGGCGCTAGACTAGCCACCGCGTCTGAACGAGGCACCATCATCCGCGTGTGGGACACCGCGACCAAACACATGCTACACGAACTGAGGCGCGGCTCTGACTACGCTGATGTTTATTGGTGAGGAAAACCTTTGCATCAACTTTCTACGTTACTTGAATTTTCGATGACCAAAAAGTAATAACAAAAAATAACAATGATTGCGCAATCTTTTTTGGGTCTGGGCTCTGCCCATAGCCTTCTTATTCTTAAGCCACGTAGGGGCCTTTGGGTACACAACAGTTTGGGGCCCTTTTAGAAACTAAAAGCAACAAATGTCAATGTAAAAAAAAGACTTAGGTTACCTACATTGATTTACAAAATTATATATCAATGGTTACCTATTTACTTTTATTAAAATATTTTTTTGATTATCAAATACAAAGCTATCAACAGCATAGATTACATGTTTAAAAATGGAATGGCCTTTCTTAATAGTACCTAATAGACTAAACATGTTCGTTTTTATATAAATTTGTCATCATTTCAGGGCCCCGCGAGGCCGGGGGGCCAGGGCACGAGCCCCGTGTTCCCTTATAGTAAAGACGGACCTGGGGCCTGGGTTCAAAAGAGTGATTGTATGAGTTGAATGGCTTGCGAGTGGAAGCTTATGTCCAGCCGTGAACTGCTGATGTTAATGATGGGGTCAAATGGGCTTTAAGACTGACTATCCATAAGTACTATAACTTGATATGCAGGGAAGTGGAACTTATGTATTTTTGTAACTCCTCCGCTGTTCTTTTCTGATTCATTTCGAATCGTTTCTCCGGGACTCGTCGGGCTTCATTGTCTCGGCGCTTTTCTGGTAGTCGCCACTGTTGATTCTGGTTTTCAGGAGTTACAGTGGTTTAGGAATAGAGTGGCGGGCTTGTCCCATAAAAAAAAAGTTATTTTACTAATTGTAACATATTCATCACTTGTTTCCAGTATAAACTTCAACCAGTCCGGTTCGCTAGTGTGTTGCGTGTCGGATAAAGGCACGCTACACGTGTGGACGGCGCGCGGCGCGTGGACGCACCTCGCCGCCGCACATGCGAACCCCGACGTTAAAGCTCTGTGCGCCTTTACCGATGACAACACCGCTATCTGTACGTACACTTATATTATTATAAGTACAAGGTGGAAAGGACTTTGACACACAAACTTGACACCATGAGTAAAGAAAATGATTCTCGACCCGATGCATTGAAATTTTTCGACGACTTTTTCCTGATCTTTACCTTTTTTTCGGATGTGTAACTTGACACCTTAACTGCCAAACAACGAGACACAATAGAAAATGTATTGTTTGTCGGTCATTTGGTGTTCAACGTATTAAATCAGTATAAACGTAATGAGATAATCATCATTCCTAGGTATCGAACCCAATATGTTTTTTAATTCAAAAGATAATTAATACTTTACGTCTCTCATTAAAAATCTTATTGGGGTAGGTAGAAATCGTGTTGCTTTCCAGTTTCTTTTTGTTGTCTTAAACACACCAGCTAAAAAAGTAGAAATTAGGAAAAACTAACGAAAAATTTTAACGCTACCGATCTCTGGCCTCTCCCTTATCCCAATTTATTTGGGGTCGGCGCAGCATGTATTCTCGGTCCATACATATTTGCCATCGTCTGAAAACTCCTTTCTAGCCATATCATCTTTCACACAATCCATCCATCTTTATTTCTTATTTATTTACTATGGAGACATTGCACAACATTACGTCACGTAGGCTAAAAATATTTACCTAAATTTGATACATTTTTGTTTAGTAACGTTTACTAACCAAAATGTCATGTTATCTTCCATCTGGCAACATCGCGCGCTCGGTATGGCAACATTGTGCGCATCACGTGATGCGTGTCGATTGTTTATAATTATAACTGCATACGTGAGTTATTTATAACTTTATAATATGATCACCTGATGCGAGCATTACTACCTACTGATAATTATATAATATCGTATGATAAATAGCTAAAAGTGACTCATGCCATCTGCCTAGCCTTTTCCCAACTATGTTGAGCACGGCGACTGCCTATCTGAACTCCACAATCCAGTTAAAAGGTGACACGTAAAACGAGGTTATATTGATTAATTTTGAAATGAAATCCCATGTACCTTTTAAAGTTGTTGCAAAAAATAAAACGGTTGAGGATTCTTTAAATCATAACTTACTTAGTTGTAGTATTCTAGTAAGTAGTATACTATAATGAAACAATGTTAATAGTTCCATGGAAAAAGAAAAAAAACTTATTAATTAAATTGGTAATGAAAATGAGGCTACTATGATCTATAACGAATGCCTTTTCGACCAAAATTCAGTGCAAATTTGACCATGTTTTTCGTCTACTTAGAACTAACTCTAATAGCTAACTCATTGGAAAAATATAGCCTAACAACTTGATTTACGAATAGACGAGTAAATGATCGGGTGCGTTCCATTTTACGGGTGAATTGGAAAAAATATTTAATTTCTGAACAATTATAAAAGTCGCCCCAGTTCTCAAAGGAACCTCGTTTTACCAGTACCCTTAGGTAAGACTGGTTGTCAGACTTTCGGGCTTTCAATTACCATCAACGATCAACAAACTCCAGCCGGGACCAGTAGCTTAACTTGCATTTCGACGCACATAGGGGTCTCTATATGTGATAAATGGTAACCCATCCACTGGCCAACCTCGGCAAGCGTAACTTAACCTTCAATCGACCCGTGCGACTGTAGTATTTAGCCACGAGTCCCTTCTAAAAGTGACACATACACCGTCGCGTGACATGCACCTTTTATAATCATCATAATGACACACGTGGTAGTACCTAGTTGTCTAGTCTAAACTTATCTATAAATACAAATAAATACATAGTTGAAGTGTCTGTTTGTAATTTCAAAATAACTGTATTTACTCAATGAATATGATTTATTTTTCCACATTATGATTTTTTCCTGTATTTTGGTTGCATTCCCAAACATTAACATTACAGCCCTACCCGATAACTATCTGTCAGGCCATACAAATATTTGTTCCGTGCGGGAATCGAACCCGCGACATGCAGCGCAGCAGCCACTGCGCCAATCGTGCCGTGCCCGTAGTTTATACGGTAGCTTTACTAAACAACAACAAAAATGTCTGCCTGTTCGTTTGAGGTAATCTCTGAAAGGACTGGATCAATTTTGATAGCTGATGTGTTACGGGGTAGCTTAGGGTAGTACTTTAGAAAAAGAATTAGGGTTCCCCGCAAAACAGTCGCGGGCACAGCTATGTAGTTTTAAAATATAGAGGAAGCATTTGATTGTTTGTATGTTAGTTTGTAATGGATAAACTTAAAAGCTATTAAATCGATTTTAATATTTTTTTACCTATACAAGGCTCAATTATAAGCGAGTAACATAGCCTATATTCTATTTTCAAAACTACGCTTTAAGCGGGAGGGTGGAAGGGATGTCAAACATCAAAGGCAAAAGTACGAAATCCACGCGGACGTAGTCGCGGGAGCATTGCTAGTATCTTATGATAGACCATGTAATCATTAAGTGCATGTACATACTATACTTAAACCTCGTGGAAACTTATCATTTTATTACTCACCTCGTCAATACATTGTGCCTTCGGGCAAGTACCTACAGTTGACGATGAAAAATCTCTTTGTAACGTTTACTGAACATGATCTTAAACGCATGGACTCCCAACCACTGGAGCGCGCCCAACTTGGGAGCAGTTTTAGGGGGGTGGGGGGGGGGTATATATATACTTGAAATATGCAATTTCGCTCACAAACACCAAAACTTTTACACCAGACGAGAATACATACAAACGAGATACACACTCGACACAAAAATGTTACTTTTGCTGTGCCCAACTGGGTCTACGATTGTTTCGATAAAAGTGTTTACCACCTAAGCCTACATTGTGGAATACAATAAAGAATTTAGTTTTGAGTATTGACGCGGAGGTTCCATTTATAAACTGTATATATTTTTTAAATGTCTTGATGTCAACCATCCTGAGGTAGCTACCAACGACGCTATCAATTGCGCGCATCCGGCTTACGTCATCGATTCCTTATAGTGTCACCCTTAAAAGCCGTCGCTGTTTGCCGGGCTCTTGTATATAATTATGTTCAATCACTCGGATAACTTTGATATCGCGATGTAGGATACGTCAGATTTAGTTACTATGTGGCGAGATAGGTGTCGCTGCCTGTCGTTTGCTGAAACCCACATCGATATGCTACCACTAATCAATTGATAAGCAATATTAACGGTGCCTTTGTAATTTGCAGTGATATGTGAGGATGGCACTTTCCACAAGTTCACGTTTGCGGCCGAAGGCAACTGTCATCGCAACGACTTTGAATACTTTCTACAGGTATGTTGTGTTTACAATTCTTTTATAACATAGATACTAGGGATGAGCTAAATGAAGTCAGCCAGCTTATAATCCATTTAAGTGACGTACTTATCAAAGTTTTTTGAAAGAGCCTTAGCGCTTACGCCATACCAGAGTATAGTTTGAAAACGAAAGCATTTAGTATTAATCACATCTTATGTTGGTTACTGATAGCCTAGATCACCCTACTGCTGGGCAAAGGCCTCCACGTACCGCCTACTAAGTGTTTCTTCCCAAGGCTACAGTGCACCATTGGTTATTAATTCTGTCTAGCTCGTCCCATCATATTTCCGCTTACTGGTTGCTGTCAGCCTGTATCATCCAACTGCTGAGCTAAGGACTCCCTTCATGACTTGCAGCTGTTTTGTTCTAGGGCTAGTAAAAACCATTCGTTATCTGTTTTAATTAAACTCGTCCCGCCATCTTCTGCGTGCTCTGCAGGGAAGCCTTCTGGGCCCCACATTGTGGTTATTTTTGCCTAAAGTATCTTACCACATCTTATATTAACAAAATGTATACCTATGTTTGTAACTGATTTAATTATCATTCCAGGTGGGCGACGACGACGAATTTCTGCAATGATGTTTTTTTTAATAATAAATTGACTATGGAAGATATAGTTATGCCTATAATAAGTGATAACACAGTGAAAAGTGATGTTATATATAGTAATATAATTATAAATAACACTCTAATATTACAAAGCTTACTTTGAAATTCGTGATAATTTCAGTAAATAATATATAAAGAATTGAACTGTATGTGTGGCATGCACACTCGCGGCTTCTTATAGTAGTTTTTATTATAAATATTTTCCCATAAATTTTATGTAAGTAAAGGCGCCGGTTTCATTACTAAAATTTCTAGTTAATAAATTCATCTGTCTATGAAAAAAAATCTCTATTTTGTAATTGTTATACTATTTTATAGTAATGAAATGCAGTTGTTCATCGAAATTGCAAACCTCATAGACGGGCTCGAGTTGCATATTTCGGTGTTGTACTGTATTTCAAAACTTTTTACTATTAGGCATTGAAGGAAAATTAGTCCAAAATTAAAAAAAGACTAAATATATATTTAGTCTTAAGTGCAATACCCGTTGACTAGGTGGTTTAGTAGTGACATCGGCTTAGTTATAGTATATTATAAATCCTCCTGTAATATTTGTTTTACTAAGGGAGCGCCACTTATCTATAACCTGGCACAATATATTTAATTTTGTTATTAGGATAATGTTACAAGGTCAACGAAATATGTTTGAAGTTCGTGAATTGACTCGAAAGAAACACTAAAATATTTTGTATCTCTTGATTTTTTCAACCTTTTTCTTCTAAAGATTTTTGATAATGGCAAGAAATTATAGTAACAAAGTTGCCATGTTTTATTAAAATTAATAAGTAATTTTAAGGCTTGGAAAAATTTAAAAACATATATTTTTCAACTTATTTAGCTGTTTCTTCATATACAATTCACGAACTTTAAAATTAGTTTTTAATAAATATAATAAACTTAGTTTACCAGGGGTTACATTAGTTAAATTTTAGTTCATTTGAACCACAACGGTAAAAGACAAAGGGCACTAAATTGCATTTTTTATTTTTAGGTTCAAAATGATCGAGTATAAACGATCGTGTTGTACGTTTCAAGGTTCCATCACGGGCGTACCATACGATTATTTAAAATTGTCTTTAGTTGTTTCAACCCATTCCAAATATTCCACAATTTATACATTCACCAAAAAGGTCACATTTCCGAAGATTTTAACTAAAGTGGGCTTTCTAAAGGCATAACTAGTGTATCGGTTGATCGATACCGGTCATATCGAACCATTGTGGTGCATGGCAGCTGGATTACGTTCATCGATCGACCATCAATTACGTTTTGAAGCGAATAATATGGACTGGTGATGGTCGACGTTGATTGATCGTGATCTAGTTGCACTATATCCCTTTATAGTCTATGTCCACAATTAATGAAATATCTTAGTTTTTTTTAAACAAACAGAAATGTAACTTGACTTGTATTATGTTATTATTACCCATTATTAAGGAGGTAATTTAAAAGAGGCTTGACTAATGATTTATACGTACATATTTTGAAAAGGAAAGAGACGCGCGTCCATTTTAAATAAAAGCGCTTCATGGCAGAAGTATAAGGCTTAGCTTCCAGATTTTTATGTGCTGAGCGGGCGAAGACGGGGGACATCCGAGGTGGGGTGGGAGTAAGCCAAAGCCCACAAATATTTCGCCAAGTAGTAAACGCAAGATTGTCAAATCTCGCGGTTCCTTTGAAGAAGTTAATGTTTGTGATGTGTTCTTATTATTGTAATGCAATAAAAATGTTGTTGTTCAATAGCCATAGTTATAATACATAGTTACATAAAAAGCAATAATCGATAATGATATCTTAGCTACTTTTTGAAAATTAGTTAGTTAAAAAATCTGTTTTATTTACTGTGGGATAGAGTTCCGCCTTAGCATAAACAATTTATTGTGGTCTGATGATTTGTGTTCACAGTTTTCTAAGAGACTCTGTTATAGTTAGCTGGATTTGTAAAACATGTTTACTTGCATCATATTTTATATGCCTATCATTAATCGTTGTTATATAAAATCATTTTATATCATAATTTTATTTACCCAGTTCATTGTTTCTTGTGTTTCATTGTTATAGCTCAACTTTAAATTGTATGGCCCCGTTGACAGAGCGATGATCAGTACAATATTTTACTGTGAAATTTTGACAGTTGAGTTTCATACTGCATTTGTTTTTGACCGTATGACTATTGAAATGTTTGTAGGATCTTATTTACCATAAAACATCGTACTGATCATCGCTGTGTCAACAGGGCCTATATTTTGCATTTTGCTCATATTAGTAGTGGAGAAGTCCGAAAAATATTTTTCATAGTATAATTATTTATCAAATATTATGTAGCCATTAAAATTTTTCATCATTATTTATAATTTAAACTGAGAGAATATTTAGGAGTTGAAATATTGATCAGCTTGTATTGAGTACATAATTATATGCGAGCCCTTGTGTAAAATTATAATGTTAAGATATTTTATGTATAATTATGTAAATATTTTTAAATAGTCACACAATAGTTTTTGTACTTGACATTAGCAAAATAATGATATTTGTCTCAGCTTAAAACTTATTTAATCACTAGTAATATTTTTTTAGGGCTACAAAAACGAGCACATTTGGATACTGTAAATACGAAGTTTCGGAATAATGATTTATTTTTTTATGAAATTGTAAAAACGACAGGGACGCCACTGTTTTGTATAAAAGCTTTAGGGGTATAGATATGTACCCGAATAGGGTTATTTGGAATTTTAACATTAAATTTTTCTTTTGTACATCTTGTTTTATTGACTATTCCTCACTAAATAAAATCTGCTTTTCATAGTCTTTCGGGATATAACATAACATCATCCCTGTTTTCCCCGAAAGGTTAGGCAGAAGTGAACCTATAGCACACCCACCATTAACCAGTTATGTACAAGTCCCATTCTACAGTGGGCAAGTCTATTATCATCAATCAGGCTCAAATCCAGACTTCAGACTGATACTGAATATTTCCTGGTGGAAAAAACTAATTTTGCCTGACTTGAGTTGAACCCAGGACCTTATGCTCAGCACTAATCAGCAGTACGAATTGAGACAACTAGACCAATAAGGCAGAATTTAGGCTTCTTCTAAATAACAAATAATATGGAGGATTATTGCACTCTCATTGTTAGCTTAACACATTAACTGCTGAATAAATTCATTCATTAACATCATCATTTTTGTTGTTTGTACGAGAGTTAAGCCCTTCACACTCCCACAGTCAGATTAGTTAAGATGCTGGTTTTGGAGCTACGAGGTTCACAATTGGAGGAAATGCATAAACTTACGCCTTTTTACCATTAAGCAGAAATTACAGAACCCCACATGTTACGATCCTTACATACTCCTTCTGCTTTGTTTATGTTCACACATCTGGTCATACATACACATTGGTTGAGAGTACTATGCACCGGAAGGACTTCAACAAGGACATATCCTTGTATCTATTTCTGCTTATATCTGCCTTATACCTTTGTAAGTTGTCTTTCATTCATTTTTTCATCATGAAACCATCTAAGTATACTCTTTTCAATTTTTATCACTACATCTTTTAAACCACAACATTTTTTTATGACATCATTCCTCAATCTATCATACAGTCACACCACAAATATTTTGAAAGTAACACATTTCTAATGCATTCATCCTACTTTGGTGTCTCTTTTGCCATACCAAACATTCACTTCCATAGAATAGTCTAGGATGCCATTGTAAACAGCCGGACAAGTCTTTTTAGACTTTAAATGGTTGGGACATATTTTCACATCACACACCAACACATTTAGGGAATATAGTGCAACATACAAACAAACAAAAAATAAATTCAGAACCTCCTCTTTTTCTAAAGTTAGTTAAAATGCTAGCCTTGAGACAGCTAGATAGACCAATAATTGTCATTGGTGACCAATACTCCTGTGAGTAATATAAACAATATTATGTTAACACACATCTTTAGTGGAATAAAATCAAATGTAACAATTCATTAACTTGGTTCTATAATTTATAAATTATGTTTACACTACAAATGAAATATTCTTAATCACTAGCTGGTTTCTTTCGGTCAAATGGATCAGTCCATATCTTCATATCTGGAAAATGAAATATCTTTTAGATTTTGTATTTCTTAAAGATAAAAGGCAGGTGTTGTTAGTGATGGAAATTGAAAGCGGAACACTGACCAAAATTTTTTATGCCTGGAGTAATCCAAAAATTAACCAACCTAGATAATTACATGATAAGTAAGAACGTAAAAGTAGGAGCAAGTTAGTAAATAATTTCAGTGATGCAACATTTATTTATATATTAATAATAGGTAGGTATTACGATAGAGAATCGACTTACTCCCAGGTTGAACGTCTTCCTGTCTGATATTTTTTCTCGCTACCTTTTGAATTTCCTCTGAAATGATAACAAAACAATTATTTTAGGTTACTAAAAGCAAAAAGTATTTGTTCCTAAGAATGTTTTTATAAGGTAAACTTACTGTATCCTGAGGGGTCTATCATAGGAGCTATGGCGATGGGATATAGCGCCAATCCAATGAAACCTACAAATCCAGAAATGAAGGCGGCATATCGCCAACCTTTGAAGAAAGCCATGTTTATGTAATTCTATTTTTTTTATATTTTATCAACAATCGGCTCAACACGCTCAAGTCATTTTCTTTTACAGTTTGACAGTGACAGTAACATACACAACAATGAATGATAACTGACATTGACATTGACATATTTTTTCTTTGAAGTACTATTTATTTCAAGTAAAATAGGTAGCTAAATATACACATTATTTCAATAAAGCAATAAAAGTATTTATACATGAATTACTAGAAAACACATCACAGGGCATCGAAAACTTCATCCGCATCACTGTCAATGGGAAACGTGCCAATGTAACTGTTGCTTTATTTATAAATACCTAGATTTTATTTAAGTTGTCTTACCATTACCTACTGACATCGGTGAACGAAAATATTGTAACGAAACCAGGACTTATAATTAACAAGGTCTAAAATTGCAGTGATGAAAGCTCGTGGCTTCTCTGTATGCGAAAAGGCCTTTACACTGCAGGGGGAAAGGCTCGCATTATTACATTTATTACGAAAGATATAGGTAAAATAGTCCAGCATCGTGGGTAGGTACAAATGTGTAGGTAATCACCACGCACCCCAAACTGTTTTATACCCTATTTGTATTTGTTTAGGGTTTAATTTAATTTTGATATTGAAAATCGTATCATGAAATTATATATCCCAGGCAAATAACTCAAAAGTGAACGAAACGGAAAATTCGTGATTGATTTCGTCATAATATCTATATGATTAAGTAATTATATCTTAGATAAAAAAAAACTACAAAGTTAACGAAACGAAAAATTCGTGAACAAATTACTCTTATCGCCAGCAAAGAGATATGAAATTAATAATTTTATCTAAAAACTGTGCAGTTCACTCGTACAAGTGTTGATTGTGATGCGGATGTGTATTGATTGCAATTAGACTTGGTAACAGTGATGTTTTACCAAACCTGAGATATCCGAAGCCACCCTTTATAATAATTGTGCTGGTGACTACGGACTAGTAGAACGCAGAAATGCAGGCGATCAAATGTGTAGTGGTCGGTGACGGAGCCGTCGGTAAAACATGTCTTCTTATCAGTTACACCACAAATGCCTTCCCAGGAGAGTACATACCTACAGTATTCGACAACTACTCGGCGAATGTGATGGTAGAAGGTAAGCCCGTCAACCTGGGCCTATGGGATACGGCAGGGCAGGAGGACTACGACAGACTGCGACCGCTCTCCTATCCACAGAGCAATGTCTTCCTTATATGCTTCTCGCTTGTCAACCCAGACTCATTTGAAAACGTCCGGGTTAAGTGGTATCCCGAGGTCAGGCATCACTGCCCATCGACAGCCATGATCCTGGTCGGCACCAAGCTCGATCTCCGCGAAGACAAGGATACCATTGATAAGCTGAAGGAAATTAAACAAGCACCCGTCACTTACACTCAGGGCCTCTGGATGGCTAAGGAGATAGGTGCGGTAAAGTACCTGGAATGCTCGGCGCTGACGCAGAAGGGATTGAAGATGGTGTTCGACGAAGCGATCCGCGCTGTGTTGTTTCCCGTGATCCCCATCAAACCGCGGCGGAAGTGTACACTGCTGTAAGGATTGTGAAACATTGTCAGATAAAATAGCGTAGTGCAGACGTCGATGCAAGTGTACTCAGCCTAGCTTACAACAGAGCGTACCAATATCAGTAAAAATGTGCCTAAAACACGGACGCTATATCTGAATGGACAGCAATAAATGCATACATAGATGTTATTTTGTACACATTAATAATAACGTAAGTGGGTTGGTGTGAATAAGGTCCGTTTAATGTACGAATATAATATAACACTTTTTTATATCGACCGCATTTCTCGTCACTGGCAGTTTGTTGAAACCGCACAAAGGATGACCTTTGCCTAATGGTTTTGCAGATATTTGTCTATGGGTGGCACTAGTTTCTGTATTCAAATTGTGTCGTAGTTTCATTACCTATCATAGTCTAAGTTATTACCTATTATGAAACTGTCGTATTATTTGTAAACTTTTACCTCTTGCTACTGTTATTTATTATTAAATATATTTTGCACAGTATTTTACAATGTAGCCGTCAATGACTGCTGGGTAACTATTCGAGAATAGCTCATTTGGGTGCTTTACCATATTATGGCCGTCGCTATCACGAAAATATAACTAAATACATTCCTCCATTTCAGATAATATTGGGTACAAATTGTTTGAAATGTCTTCACTGTCGCTTCTAGACGGTTGTTTAAGAAAATTGGTTTGTAGTGTGTTTTTCAAAGATTCTACATACTTACTTACGTACATAAGCTCATATCCTTTTCCCAAGGAGGGTAAGCAAGTACGTCACTTACTACGATCCTAATATACTCCTTTGCATCGCTTTCTGTCAACAAGGTCAGTGTTTGTCCTTCTAGGCCGTTCGACTTACATCTGCCTTACCTTATGTTAGCCTTTCATTGATCCTCTCTACGTGGCCAAACCATCAAAACTTATAATTAAATATATTTTTCGATTTATTATTGTTTTTTATTTGTTTCCAGATTTTTGTGTACATTAATGTTTTCTATCGACACGAACTTGTATACAGTTTCGTCCTTATTTCTAACCTTTTAAAGGTTCAAATTGTGTACCAATGAGTTACCATGTCGATAAGCGACAAAGACTAGTGGTGTGTACAGCATTCGTTCGTAAGAAAATGATTAGTCATAGGAGGTTCGTAGTAATTTTTAAATTTAATTTAGTAAAAAGTTTTAAGATGTACCTAGGTACTAAAATATGTAGGTATGATGTAAAATGAATTTTTTTTTGGTAAGGTACGCAAAATCACAATAAATTGACTTTGATGTACGACGTACGATGTGGCGCGGCGGGCGAATGTCCGCCTGCGACGCAAGAGGTTGCGGGTTCGATTCCTGCCTTGGGACAAATGTTTGTACGATCTACAAATATTTGTTCCGGGTGTTCTGTCTATTTCCTATGTGTATGTGTAATGTATTGTATTAAGTATATCAGTCATCTAGTACCCATAACACAAGCTCTGCTTAGCTTGGGGCTAGATGATGCTGTGTGGATTGTCCAGCAATATTTATTTATTTATATTTATTTGATGTGATTTGTAGGTTAATATAATTAATACGTACTTAGATTAAGCATCAAAGGAAAAAAGCAGTGTCTTATGTCACTAGCCCCTTAATGAATGCCAAACGTATAATGTGATTCAAATAAGAATAGGATCAACTTTGCGGCACATTATGACGTCATAGCTGTCAATTCACTTATTGAAAAGTAAGGTTTGCTAAGAAAACTTACTTGCATTTTATTTTACTGTGTTTAAAAACACATTATATCAAATTTAAATAAAAACGTTAAATATTAGTAAATTAGCCAAACTTAATATTTAATTCTTCTTTTTTATTTTCATTGTTTGCACCAAATCGCCTAAAACAGGTTGCATGACACAAAGGCCCATAAGCCTTAATTTAGTTATTTTTCAATTGGACTGCGTTATGTAATAACGAATTAAACGACGAAATCGAAAAAAAAGAGTTATGAATGCAGATCGACTATAGGTATGATAAACTATGTATTCAGCTATTTTTGTGTTCAAAAATCACTCTTACGGCCTTATAATAAGGGGTTGAATCAAGCGACATTTCGAACTTTGCTAGAATTTGTGCACACATTCGTTTTGTATTAAAGAATTATGCGTCAAAGTTACAGTTACAAACAGTTTTCAAATTGCATAAACGAATTAAACACGTCCACGATGAAGATAATTCAGTTTTGCCTTTTGATTTAACCGTTTTTAAACCGCAGCATCGAATTAACCACCTAAAATGGTATTTAATTCGTTAATGCGTATCACCACACGCGCAATCTTTCATCCGTTCGTGAATGAAGCGCCAGCTTCTGGCGTTTCATTCACGGCGACGCGACCTATTTGCTGTAAAAATCAGAGATACCACTTCACAAGAAACCAAATTAAATTTAGAGAAGGAAAGAGAGCAGCACCATAAAGAAGCCGAAGACGCACGTGCAATGAAAAGACAAGATATAACTTTGGCTAAGACTTATGATCATATTGAAACCCTGACATTTGATATGGAAAAAACACTGCCACTGCCAAGAATTCCAACCAACATCGTATTTTACAAACGCCAACTGTGGCCTTACAACTGCGGTGTGCATTCAGGAAAAACCGGTAAAGGGTTTTGTTACGTCTGGGTGGAAGGAATAGCAGGCAGGGGAGCACAAGAAGTAGGCTCCACTTTACGTAAACATATATCTTTAAATCTAGACTCAAAAGTCAAAGAACTAATCCTATGGTCAGACTCCTGTGGTGGCCAGAACCGAAATATTAAGTTGACTCTGCTACTATTTGCAGTACTAGAAGAAAATGACAACCTAGAAAAAATCACCCTACGATTTATGGTCCCTGGGCATAGCTTCTTAGAAAATGATAGCGAGTTTAGTGATATCGAATCAGCGTTAAAAACCCATACTCGGCTTTACACTCCACAAGACTACATTGATGTGATGACCAGTTGTCGTAAGAGAAACAAGTTAATAGCTAATAAAATGGAAAGTTTAGACTTTGTCGGAGTTTCTAAAATGCTGAAGACAATAGTGAATAGAAAAAAAGATATAGAAGGAAATCCTATAAGCTGGTTAAAAACTAAAGAAATAAACATTTTTAAGGATAGACCTGGTCGGATATTTCTTTCAACCTGTCATGGCGGTCAAACCCATGAAGTAGATCTTAATAAAAGACCAAAAAGAGGGGCAATAAATAACCCATTGACATTATCAAGGCATTATGAGCAACTTTGGCCACAAGGAAAACCTATTTCTCAACCGAAGCTAGATGATATAAAATCCCTCCTTCATGTCATACCATCTGATGCGAGAAAATATTACGAAAATTTAACTGGATCTCGTGATTTAGAAGATGATGTTGAAGGTTTTGATGGATCCATTGATTTTGAAGTAGAAGATGAAGAATAAAAAATAATATGGTACAGTGTATAGGTAATTAATAAAAGAAAAAAAAGGAATAAAAGTATTAATAAGATGTAGAAGTGTTACAACATTTGTTTTGTTTAAGTAAATTTTATTAAAATAACTGGATTTAATCTTATGTTCCAATTTATTTCACCCGAAAAAAATCGCAATAAAGTATCAAACGACAATAATGCCGTATAGTACGTTATTGATAAATAAAATGGTCTGAATATGGCTTAAAACACATTAACAAATTAAGCGGAAAAATGGCTATAACTACAAAACTGTATAGTTTAGCCTTATATTTTTTTAACAAATGTGAACTTATACATATTTTATATGTTCAGAATAAAAATTATACTCTTGACATATTAAATGTACCTATGCACAGCGACCATTTTAAGTTTGAAATTTTTGAAGCTCATTTTCTCAGGATTCGTTAAATGGCACTTAATCGGTTCTTACATAACGCAGTCCAATTAATCGTTATAACTAATAGTTATTTTATAAAATTCTTGTTTAAGTCACCCTACCCAACTTGTTTGGATTAAAAGCTATGACGTCACAATATGGCGCAAAGTCGATCCTACTCTAAATTGAATCAAAGGATACTAGTAGTATCCTTTGATTCAACTTATATACTAAAACTGTCAAGTTTTTGACAAACAGAAGTTGACAGTTTTCTTCCCCATTAATTGTTATAAAGTTTAATTCCCTACAAAACGTAGCTAATGGGGCTACTGTAAGTAGTTCGTAGGATCCGGAACCTCTAAAGATACATTTCGTGCGAGAACGTTAATGCCATTGAACCACATTTCAACAAAGATAACTTTAACTGAATATAACAAAGGAACATAGATAGGAAAACCGACCTCATCTAGTTTTAAAGAATATTTTTTTGTTTGTTGACGTGTAAAGTAAAGTAAGTAGTAAAGTATTTTTATGGTAAATAGTAGGTCAACGTCATGATGGCCCAGAGGTTTAGTCATCGCCTCTTGTGCACGAGTTTATAGGTTCAAACCTGGGCCAGTACCAATGTGATTTTTTCAATTCATAAGCAGTTTCTAAGTTTATCTTGGACATCGCTGACATCAGTGAAAGAAAACATCGTGAGGAAACCTGGACTTATAACTAATATAAGTATGAAATCGCCAACCTGCCTTGAGCAAGCGTGGTGATTAATGCTCGTGCCTTCTCTGCATGAGAAGAGGCCTTTGCCCTGCAGTGGGACAGTAACAGGCTGGTATTATTATTAAATATTAGGTTGGAAGGGTGCATACTTCTCGTTTTGATTATGAAAAAGTGAGGTTTGTAGTAATCGCCAACTACAAAAATAGGTAAATAGGAGTGACACTTTTGCAGTATTTGCCGAGCCTGAATATCCTCTCCTAATGAATATTCTCCTATCTGAATATCCTATCCTCAGTTACTCTTAGTGCACCGATTTTCAGTTCACACACAATGCAGTGTATCTCTCTCTCACTCGCGTGCTCTTTACTTTGCATTACCGCACAAGTGCGGGAAAGTACCCCAAAAATAACTGCATATGTACTTTAAAAGTAGTCAGAAGAGATTGGCGCTTTTTTTACTGATGCGAATAAGTAGTTACTTAGGTAAGTTATAAACATAACATCAAGCTACCAAGGTACCCCAAATTGTTGGATTTTTCCAATTGAACATGAACCTTATTCTTTTGTTATAAAGATTAAAACCTATCAAAGAAATTTGACACATTGGGGTAGCTTGATGTGCTGGCCTCTATGGCCTCTATGACCTGTAGTACACCCATATTTCGCAAGGTATATTTAAGGCTCATATAATAGGGAGCTGGAACCCAGGCACTCATGCTCAGCAGTAAAGCTTGCGACCACTATACCAGCAAGGCAGTGAAGTTTATAATGAAGAATATAAACTGTGTAAATAAATAAATAAAAAATAAATAATGCTGGACAATCCACACAGCATCATCTAGCCCCAAGCTAAGCAGAGCTTGTGTTATGGGTACTAGATGACTGATATACTTAATACAATACATTACATAGATAGATATTTTTTATTATACATAGCAAATACCCAGGACACCCGGAACAAATCTTTGTAGACCTTACAAACATTTGTCCCAAGGCGGGAATCGAACCCGAAACCTCCTGCGTCGCAAGCGGACTTTCGCCCGCCGCGCCACATCGGTCGTCAAAAAAAACAATATGACAAAATAATCTAAGTTATATGTATTTCATCATCTCATCGAATCTCACTCATAGCATTGAAACACAACACTACTCTAGACCAGTTCAAGGTCAAAGTTTACGCATGTGTGGTCTTTTCTCTTGTTGACTACCAAAAATTGTCTAATATATGTCCCTAACTCCCTATACATATATTGTACTAGCTTATACCCGCGAGTTGTCCGCGTGAATGTTGTATCACTGATGCCGATGAAGTCGCAGATTCAAGAATATCTAATCTCCTTCCTCAGGATATAACCTATCTCCTTTCCAAATTTTATTACGATCCGATCTGCTGTTTAGTCGTAAAATGTTAACAAACAAACAATCAGAGCTACTTTCTCAATTATAAATGACTAGCTGACCCGGAAAACGTTGTTTTGCCATGTTTTTTTTTTCAATAAAAAGTATCCTATGTTACTTCTATTACCTCCAAGAATATGTGTAAAAGTTTAATGATGATAGATTAAGTAGTTTTCGCGTGAATGCGTAACAAACGAACATTCACATTTATAACGTTATAGCTGACCCAACAAACGTTGTTTTGCCATATAGAGGTTGATCGAAAAGGGATGAAAATTTAGGGTTGTATGTATTTTTGTATGCTGTAAGTATCATAAAAAAATAAAAAATAAAAATTTTGTCTAAAAAATACAATTTAGAGGTGGACCACCCTTAACATTTAGGGGGATGAAAATAGATTTTGTCCTATTCGCAGACAACCGATATGCACACAAAATTACACGAAAATCGGTCGAGCCGTTTCGGAGGAGTTTAATAACAAACACCGTGACACGAGAATTTTATAAATATCAGAAATAGGAAGTAGGATTTATATATAATAGGTCTTTACCTATGAAATTGCCGTTTTGTATGAAAAAATTTAAATGAATTTTTTTCATGTATTTTTTATTTGTATTAATCGAAGTAATCACCCATGCAATCAATGCATCTTTGCCAACGCAGTGGCAGTTTATTGATGCCCTTCTTAAAGAAATCAGCTGGACGGGAGGCAACAAATTCTTCAAAGGCATTTTGTACTGCCTCTCGGGTATTGAATTTTTTTCCCGCCAAGAAGTTATCCAAATTCTGGAAAAAGTAGTAGTCTGTAGGCGCAAGGTCTGGTGAGTAGGGCGGATGACGGAGAGCTTCCAACCCCAGTTCTTGCAACTTGGGAGACCGTCTGCTGTGCAGTATGAGGTCGCGCGTTGTCGTGCAGGAGCAGCGGAGACGAGCGATTGACCAATGCTGGTTGGAGATGTGCCAGCTTCTCCATCATTGTGTTCAATTCTTCACAGTACACATCTGCAGTAATGCTCACCCCGTTTGGTAAGAAGCTGTGTTGAATCACACCGGCGCTAGACCACCAAACAGTGACCATCACTTTTCTTGGGGTAAGTTTTCGTTTAGGGCATTGTTTAGGTGCTGAACCAGGATCCAACCAACTTGCTGAGCGCTTGCGGTTATCAAACAGAATCCATTTTTCATCGCAGGTAACAATGCGGTTCAAAATTCCTTCATTTGTGTGTCTGTTGAGCAGTGCAAGGCACGTCTCGACGCGTACTTCGCGCTGGCGATCATTGAGTTCATGGGGCACCCATTTGTCAAGCTTTTTTACCTTGCCAATTTGACGCAAATGGACCAATATTGTTTTGACGCTAACGTCGAAAGCTGCGGCTAATTCAGCCGTAGATTGTGTATCATCAGCTTCCACAATCGCCTTTAATTCGTCATTGTCGACCAAAGTCTTTGGACGACCGCGAGGTTCATTTTTCAGGTCGAAATTTCCAGAACGGAAGCGAGCAAACCAATAACAGGTAGTGCGTTGGTTTGTAGTGTTAGCTCCGTAAACGTCGTTGATGTTGCGTGCCGCTTGTGCCGCGTTGCTGCCACGACGGTACTCATATTCCATAATTACTCGAATTTTTAACGTATCCATGATGACGAAAAAGATTTAAATGCGATGAAAATGTAACACTAATCAATAAACAAATGACTACTTTTGGAAAAAAAAATCCATGTTTTTAAAATAAAATTAATTTGAAATTAGAATTCTTAGCCAAACAAAAAATATTTTGATTTGAAATGGCCAGTACTGCAGAACGGCAATTTCATAGGTAAAGACCTAATATATTTACATATATTTATTAAGTATGGGTTTGACGCATAACCGCAGTAGGTCCATAGTATCAAAGGTCAAAATAATGCCCTGCTATCAATGATTCATCCCACACACGCAGCTAGTAGCCCATCACAACACTGTCGTTTATCAGTTTCAATGTTAGAATAATATTGGTTAAGATTGATTGAGTCATCGAAATTGTTATGATTGTACGTTCCGAGGCTTTTGACTACTGTTTTTTGTTATTATCTATTTATAAGTACCTACTACTTAATATAAATAAAGCAGGAGTTTATTTTGTTGTTTGGTTTGAGTTCGGTAATATCTGGAACCACCATTCGGATTTGTAATACCTTCATGGCCCAGTTGAGCTAAATATCATATAACCATTCTAAAGAAATCTTGGGGGAGGTTAAGGGCTATTTGACACTAAGTATGCTACGGCTATTAGGAGTGGGTGAAACTGCGGGGCATAGCTAGTACTACTAATATCCGTACCAGGCGTGAATAGGTTGATATGTCGACCTACATATATATTTTTTTAATGCATAATAGGCATTAGGATTATTTAATTCATAGGGTGAATAAATGACTAAGTCGATGGGTCTGTTTTACCGCACATAGCAAACATGTGAATTTTTAAATAACTCTCTTACTAAAGTACAATACAACGGGGTACAATGTGACGTAAAAATGTACATTTTCGATTTGTTAAGTTATTCACGCCTGGTACGGATATAATGTTTGTGTTTTGTGTGTTTGACGACCAATGTGGCGCGGCGGGCGAAGGTCTGCCTGCGGCACAGAAGGTTGCGGGTTCGATTCCCGCCCTGGGACAAATGTTTGTACGATCTACAAAGATTTGTTCCGGGTGTTCTGGGTATTTGCTATGTATAATAAAAAATATATATCTATGTAATGTATCGTATTAAGTATATCAGTCATCTAGTACCCATAACACAAGCTCTGCTTAGCTTGGGGCTAGATGATGCTGTGTGGATTGTCCAGCATTATTTATTTATTTATTTATTTAATGTGTGACGGCATGGTTGGCGCAGTGTCTGACCGATCGACTGCTGCGCCGCGTGCCGTGGGTTAATTCCCGCACGGAACAAATATTTGTATGGTCTACAGGTAGTTATTCCGGTTCTGGTTGTTTGTATATGTGACTTTAAAAGTTTGTAAACGCATCCACGACACAGGAGAAATTGCCAGGGAGGGGCTAAGTTATTAAAAAAATGTCGTTTTGTTTGGACGCGCCATTCTATAGATCTAGGTACCTTTTCATCGAATTAAAGGAAGCTTATATGCCATATAAAATCACCCTACGACCCTGAAAAGCGGGTGAAACCGCGGTGCTCAACTAGTTCTTTACGCAAGCACAGATGTACCTAGGTACCTATTTTTTATCGAATAGAAATAGCTACCTTTGTGGTTACCATCGTAGTAGGTAGTGTATCAAGTATGAAGTAAGTATGTATCTTACATTCTGTACTTTGGTATTCTCGTATGAACATACATGTAGGTATACCATTTTGCTTGCTTGAAAATTCTCCGTTAAAGTAGATAATATGTTTCTCAATTTAATTAAATATTCATATTGTCATTATTCGTTATTAATTTTCAATAATAGGTATATTACAGTTACCTGTGTAAGAATACCTTCAAGCCTTAGAATAGTTATTATTCTAAGCTCCAAGCTGCCTGTTTATACGATATTTTTAAGATTTATTATTTGTAGTCAATGAAAAGCGAGAGAAAAATGCAACCATCCTTGGTATCCTTACTAATCCATAATACCAGTCCATAATTTAATATTTTATTCATAGCTTAGGTGTACCGTGTGGGTAGGGTAGTTAGGTTGGCTAACCTAACTGTTAAAAATGTACTTTTACACAGTTTTTCGCTTTACAATTCAGTTCACTGTTTAACGGAAAAAAAATACTGTCTTTATAGGTTTCCAGAAAACCATAAAAAAGTGCCGTCATTCAAATGTCAATTATTCGACAATTGACATTTGAATGACGGCACTTTTTTTATTGAATGACGGTATTTTTTTTTCCAATAATCAAAAATAAAAAATGCTAATTTTTAAAAACCACTGACGAATGTAAAATAGTACGAATTAAAATTTGATGCTGTTTATATTTTCTAAATACTGTTTACTTATTATATGTAACCACAATATACTTTTGTACTCGTACAAAAAGTTCGCAACCACACGTGTAGGGCAAGATCTGCCTAGCTACTATAAGTAGTTCTATTAGTACCTAGATGTTAATTAAGTTTAAGGTCAACAAGCCACGTGCATACAAGAACTAGGAGGACAGATAGAGAGAACTAGCTGTAAGCTTGTTAAATCAAATCAATTTAATAGATACATATTATTGATATATAAAAAAAAAATTGCTAAAATTCACGTGGGTAATTAAAATATTTTTGTCTAAGAATCAGGATAGGTATTCTTACCGTCTTGGGTAAGTAAAGTACTCGTACCTAGATACAAAACTCTTTGTTGCTAAATGAATAAATTGAACTATACAAGTCCAATTATAAATGCGAAAGTTTGTGAGGGTGGATGGATAGTTGTATCTCTTCCATGCACAAACTACCGAACGGATTTTGATGAAACTTTACAGCAATATATTATTTTACATAGGCTACAATTTATAAAGATTTTGTATAATTTGGCTACAAAATTACAATAAGTATCAAGAAAGTCAGGAAAACTACCATCCGCTGGGAGCTGTCTCGGCTTTTTGTCTAAAACAGTTCTAATTAAAAGTCCGCGACAGCATAATTGTAGGTGGAACCCAATACATCCCAAATTATGAGTCATACATACTTTTAAATTGGATACTTTTTTTACAATGCACATTTTAGAGTATTTAATTATTTATAATAAAATTAATTGTGTGCCGATACCGATTTATTCACCGTAAATAGCTGATATTATAAGGAGTATTTTTATCTTAGAAAAAGAATTTGGGTACCGCGCATAAAAATCCAACAAAACCCGATTCAAATAAAGAAGTATACATCCAATATAATGGAACATCACCTGGCTAGGTCAGGGGCCTCCCGTGTCAATGAATGGTGGTACATCTTCTGTAAGCGACACGTTTTTGTTCTCCGACATCTCTTTTTGCCTGGCTGGAGGCCTTAATTTTAATTAAGCCCCCCACAGGAAAGTTCGGTTGAGCAGTAAATATCCCTAAAGGATAAACTGCGAGATGCCCTTTCAAAAAAAAAAAAAAAAAAAAATCTCCGACATCTTCCTGACCCTTTACTAGAGCCAGCCCGCGAAGCTGAGCCGGTAAATGTTTAAAATGTCCCTAAATAATATATCTATTTGATCCAGCCTGTCCCTTGCTGTCCTCTTCAGCGACGTCCTAAGCCGAGGTTCGTACCCCGCAGGGGGTGCCCTTAGCGATTGGTCGCTTACTTTTTAAGTTTTTATGCCTGGCTGGAGGCCTTAATTTTAATTAAGGCAAGACCACAGGAAAGTTCGGTTAAGCAGTAGATATCCCTAAAGGATAAACTGCGAGATGCCCATTCCAAAAAAAAAAAGAATCTCCGACATCCATGCGAACGAAGTCGCGGGCACAGCTAGTACCTTCATATAAGTAAAACTAACCGATTCCACTAATTAAATTGAACTGCGTTTCAGTTCTGCTTATCTACATACCTAATTCGTAATTCAGTATGTTTTCCTTCAGTGCCTTCATTATTAGGTACAAAACGAGGATAAGTTAATAAAATAATAAATTATTACAAGCTTTTTATTACATTGCATTGTTCGTATCTATGTAAGTTGTCGCCAACATTTTTCTTTGTAGGTATAACACGATTCCTTCAACAATGAGTACCTTCTTACTGTAATAATTATGATATATTTATGTACTTAGTAAGCTCAAAGTCGTCAAACGCTTTTTTTTAGGTAGGGCCACTCGCAGTTCAGCACTAGACGGCTGTTTACTGCTCAACCGGACGATCCTGTGGTGACCTTACAATGAAGGCCCCCAGCCAGGGCTAACTACAAAGTTAAATTTAAAGTCGACGAAAAGATGAACACAACGAATCTGTCAGTAGATTAATTGCTGTAGGTATGTTAACTTACAAGAGATTTTGACGATCACGCCTTTATACTTCGAAGAGTAATGCAGAGGTGTACAGTCACGAGCTTAAATACCTTAGATTAACTCAGAATTTAAAAGCGATTTTCTACTAAAGTTTTGATAGAAGTATAAAAGTGTTATGAACAATGTTCATTAAACCATACTATTATGAAAGAGGGCTTCAAAATTTTAACCGTTAATGCACGAAGAAATCGCTTTTGAATTTTGTGTCAGGGTAAGATATTTTTATGCTCGTACCTATTTTACACATACTACACTTCGCCACATTATTTTTACATAAGAAAACTTAGTACTTGGTTATCTATATCTATATCATCTAAAAATTCTATCTTTAATAAGCAAATCTATTACCTTCAAATTCATTTGTGACGAAACGACGCTTATTACTGATAAAAATTGAAAAGAGTGAGAAGGTGGTTGTCTAGTAAAATAGCGAGGTGAGGTTCTCCTCTTAGTAAACGCAATTTAATTAGAGGATTTCATTATCATTTACAATAGTGATATAACCCAGTCTTCAGTACTTACCTATAGGTAGTTAGGTAGGTAATTCAATATTATGTTACCTACATTGCACTAACGTGTCATGTGTCTCGCGAGTGAGAATGACTAGTAGATACACGTGCCTTTTGAACTTTACAATTCAATAAAGAAAGTATTTGTAGTATGTGGGATGTATCTCGTATCTCAATACTCAATTATTTATTGCATTCCACAATGTAGGGTTAGGGGGTAAATAATTGCCAAAAGAAACAATTGTGGACCCCGTGCGTCGGGCACAGCAAAAGAAAAATATGTAAATAAATAAATAAATAATAATGCTGGACAATCCACACAGCATCATCTAGCCCCAAGCTAAGCAGAGCTTGTGTTATGGGTACTAGATGACTGATATACTTAATACAATACACTACATAGATAGATATTTTTTATTATACATAGCAAATACCCAGAACACCCGGAACAAATATTTGTAGATCGTACAAATATTTGTCCCAAGGCGGGAATCGAACCCGCAACCTCCTGCGTCGCAGGCGGACCTTCGCCCGCTGCGCCACATAGGTCGTCGATGTGAATATGACTTACTTATCATTTCAATATCTATAGACGACAGGGTTGGCGCAGTGGTTCAGCCATCGGCTGCTGCGCCGCGTGTTGTGGGTTCGATCACCGCACGGAACAAATATTTGTATGACCTACAGGTAATTGTTCCGGGTCTGGCTGTTTGTGAATGTGAGTTTAAATGTTTGTAAACGCACCCACGATACAGGAGAAATTCCTAGTGTGGGCAACGTTTAAAAAAAAAAAATCTTATAATGTAACTTATTTTGAACTGCAGCAGAGATGAGAATGCTGAGGGAGATGTGTGGTGTTACACGAATGGATAGAATAAGAAATGACAATGTTAGAGGAAGTCTGAAATTGGCGCCTATGACCGAGAAGTTGTGTGGAAATCGCTTGTTATGGTATGGGCATGTGATGCGAAGGAATGAGGACCGTGTTGGGAGGAAAGTTTTAAGTATGAATATGCAGGGTTACAGGAGACCAAAGAAAAGATGGATGGATTGTATGAGGGCTGATATGGCTAGAAAAGAGGTGACCCTTGAGACGACGGCAAATAGAGATGTATGCAAGAAGAAAACATGCTGCGCAGACCCCAAATAGATTGGGATAAGGCCAGGAGGTTGATGATAAATCTAACTTATTTTAAGAACATTTTTCTTTTCCTTTTGAAACTTCTTATGTTTAAAATAATTATTTTTAAACAACACCATTTAAATGTTCGTTGACATTATAGTTACATTTGTTTTAGGTATTAGTTTTTTTATTTATTCGTGAGTAGATGGAGTACTTTTTTCTTCTCTCGTTGATGCGAGTAACATTTTGTAGGTATATCTATTTTTTTTGACATGATCAAAGGGCTAATTGGAAGTATAATTTAGCGTGAAGCTTGTTGAATGTATGTTTCATTATCTCTTGTTCTGCTAAAAAAAACAATAACTACTAAGTAGGTAGCACTCAAGAACGTGCTATGCTATTGCATAGCACGACTTATCTGACGCACAACATTTAAAGCAAAACCAAAACATTTGGAAGCAGGTAAAGACTTGCTTCGTTACATTGTTTTTGTGACCCACATTTCGCTGATAACGATAAAATCAGTGAATATTGAAGCGTTCTTAGACTGATTATTTTATCTGACATTATGAAAATTAGATAAGTACCTACATAAGTAGTAGAAAAAACACAAGTAATAAACACAGAAAAAAGAATTGGAGATATTATAAACGTCCGTAGATCATGCCAAAGGCGGAACCCTAATTATTTTGTCTTAGGTAGGTATGTCTGTCCGCCTGGCTTCTGTCCATCTAGAAACCAACGAACCATTTAATTCGGAGACTGCCTACCTACTGGCATTTGGAATATTATTTGAAGGATAGTTGTAAGTAAAGGTATATGTAAGGTGTATATATAATATGTAAGTAGGTATAAATAATAAGTGAAATATTATAGAAGTGATAGTGAAATAATAAAATATAATTAGGGGTGGTATTCCCCATACATATCCTGACCTGACACTTTACCTATCCAAAATGTATAACAAAAAAAATCTAGAATAGAAAACAGTAATATTGTGTATAAAGGCGACGCAGGCTGAATAAAATTACAAATTACGACAAAAAAATATCACAATTTATTAAATAACCTACATTATGCCATAAAATCGTCTAACTTTATATTATCCAAATGATTATTATCTAAAATATCAGAGGTGTATGGCTTACTAACACCTTCTTCTAACAAGTGTAACAACCTTGCATAAACAAGAGTAGGCGCGTCCACTGCCCATAAAAAGTCAATATGATTAAATTCCTTCAATGGCACTATATAATGTTCTATTGGATTCACTAGTTGTACATACAAGTTCGTCACATCAACATCACTGGACAACCAATCGTTATCAGCACTGAACAGAGCGATAGGCAAAGTGATCTTGTGTAAAGGATATTCCGGAGGAGATGGGGTGTCATATTCTTTCAAGTTCCCCTCAGGTCCAAAGTCATACATTTGGAACTTTCCACTCTGCTTGATCTCCTGTGCGTAGTGAACTAATGTCTTGGTGGATGCGCCCGCGGGAACGTGACCCAATATTAAAGGCAACAATGACCTATTGAATTGTCTCTCGTCATGCCCACACAATACAAACATCGAATTTTCACATATCGCTTCCTCATAATGATTTATCTCACAAGCATGTTTTGATAACCACCTGAGCACTGCGTTTTGAGGAAGGAACTCATTAGCGCCGAGTAATTTCATGAGATATTCTATGTTATCACTGTACCTGGCTAGCAGTCGTATTGGGCTCTTTATCTCCGTCATGTAGGCAACTGGGGCCAAAGCAAATCCTGCTCTTAACACCTTGTTGTATTGTGTTTTTGTGGACAGCAGTGCGAACAGTACTGTAGTTCCCATAGAATGGCCAATATAGTTAATTTTGACGTCCCATCCCTTAACTTCCATTATATAGTCTATGACCGCCGGGAGGTCATGTTGGCTCACATCGTGAAATGTGAAGTTCCAGAATTCAAAGGAGTCAATATGTCTTGAAACATGAGCTCGGGAGTATGTGTTTCCACGGACGTTCGCCAACCACACGTCGTAACCGGCGTCAGACAAAATATAGCCCAAGCCCTTCTTAGGTCCCGGTATTATCCAATCTGCAGAGCTCCCGAGGAGGCCGTGATGCATCAGCACAGTCTTCCTGGGACTTACTTTATTTTGGGATATTTTAGAATATGGTATCCTATGTATCGTCAATATGTATCCGTCGTCTGTCACTATTGTATGAGATTCCGCCGGGTAGCCATGTATGGCGATCAGCTGCGGTGTGCTCATGAGGACAGTTGGGTCTTCATCAGAGCACTTGTACTCCATGCCACTCTCTGGTGGCGCTATGGAATCAAATATCTTGCTTTCCGTTGTCTCTGCTACTTCCACGAAATCTCTGAATTTTCTCTTGATCCTCCATTGTTTATCTTCTGATGTTTCGGGGAAGTCTCTGTTGCTGCTGGTGGAGTTAACGCCGAAATAAGAAGTGATTTTTTTTCGCACATTATTGACGTAATAGTTCTTCAATCTGCGTCCCCCTTCGCGCACATAGTTTGTGAGTTGTGAAGTTCGGTTGGTGAGGTTGTCGAAAACGTCGGGAAACCACGAGTTCTGTCGGCACTCACTGTTATGTACTTGTAATACGAATATGAACGTAAACGCAACTAGTAGCGGAAGCTTCATGTTAGTACGGAGCGGGCGCGGCGCGACGTCCGATCTTCCAGCGACTGAACTGTATAATGGAGCACTCGAGTAATTTATTCCCGCGCAAGAGGTCAAGGGGAAATAATGAGTAATACATAACACACTGATGCACACATAATTGTAACAAACATAAGATTGCTGATAAACAAAGTTCATTCTGTGAATCATTAGTCCGTATCGTATCGTTAGTTATTCTAATTAAGCAATAACATACGAGTACATATTTGTTTACAATAGTATTATTATTTCTGGCAATTACTCATTATGTCTGTGATTTATTTATATCAGTTATATGTTCTAGAAACAGTAATTGTAACCCATTAAGGAGCTTCGTAGTCATGATCCAGCTCCATCGTCATTACCGTAGTCTTGATTGATGTAATTAGGTGTACCTATCACTTCATGTATGACGTAGTAGGTCTCTCAACGGACCTCTTACCTCCTAGTCAATAATGGGAGTACTGTTCTGCCTAACCCAAAGTTGATTTAGTACTTTAGAATTATTACTTTTGATTTAGTATCATATCTATGTTACATAGATTTATTATGATAACCTTCATTCTCAAGTGTAAATCTATGTCAAGTCATTTATAACAATGCATAAAAAACTGAAACAGTATGAGGCCAACGGCGGTGTCTCCATCATCATCATCTAAGTAGTATTTTCCCAACGGGTTGGGTGGAGAGCTGCCTATCTAACCTCCATAACCCAATAAGAGTAACTAGGTAACACGATACCCCTTGGTAAGTCCTATCAAGTCATGCATGACATGCGCCCAATGCACAAAAAAAAAACAAAACAATGTCAGGCCAATGGGGTGTCTCCATCATCATCATCTAACTAACCTTTTCCCAACGAATTCGGGTTGGCTAGACAACCCAGTAACTAGGTAACACGATACCATATATTGTTAAGTCTTTCGGGCTTTTGACTACCAGTAACGACTGTCAAAGATCGAAGAATGACAATCGGGACCAACGGCTTAACAGGCTTGCTAAGTCACTCGGTAATGTATCATCAATCAAAATCAATCAATCAAAATCATCCAATGAAAATGAAAAACAAAATGAAAAAAAAATGAATGAAAATTGAAATAAGCTACATACTTAATTAGAAAAAAATATAGGTGATTAACTTGTACCTATTAGTTAACAGTAATTACGTCAACTTCCGTGTTCAGCGCGGTTGCTGAATGTGTGACCTGAGTTCGATTCAAATGTCGGTAAAAGTGTTACCATACCGTTTTTCCAAATGGAATTTCTTAGATTTTTTTCTAGATAAGAATTTGTGCCCGGTTCCTAGCAACAGATTGGCCACCTCTTAATAGGAACTTAAATTGGCGAAATGTGGATGTGCATACATACGGCAACATATCGAGCTATATATTTTTAGTATCAGCTGACCTCTCATTGCATGGAAATCCCACACAATGAGAAGTCAGCTTATACTGGAAATGTTTCTTTACATATCTGCTTTCAGGGAATATAGCCCGTTAGGACTAGCAACATCAATGACCGCTGCGCGTCGTATGACATCTTTTGTGGAAAAATGATAAGTAACTACGATACTATTAATATAATTGGATAATATTCTCGCTAGTATATAATTGGTATTAAGTGATAAGTATAATCTTATGTAAATAATGAATCATATTTTACCCCTGAAAAACATATAGGTACCTACTTACTTACTAATGATGACTCACGCACAGGTTAGGGTTGCGTAGGGTTTTTTTTTTCTTAATACATAATTTGTATGTCAATAAAATTGGCAAAACATAGCGCACTACATAATTTTGGAACATCTTGTATATAATTGTCACCTATGTTTACGAATAAATGATTGAATATTTACACGAGCCCAGTATTGATTTTTACAATTGCAAAAATATGTTCGTATTCAAACTAAGTAGGCATACTTACCATTTTTAAAGAAACTATGCTTAAATTAAGCTGTACCTGCAGAACCTACTTTAGAAACACAGATCTCACCCACTATGACCTGTGTATAAACAACTTCATCTATGATCTAAATAATTTTGAATAGAATCTGAACTAAATTTTCTTTTTTACATCCCCAAATAAGTTGATCGACTACTACTTGTCAACTTTTAAAGTTTCTTAGCTTAGTTTTTAACTTCGTTATATTCACAACTGCCGTCAATTTATTCACACATCCAGAATTCCAGACAACTATTACCATTTACGAGTAGCTATCAGATTGCGGAAGCTTGACCCTTACAAAAGCTAGTAATTTAAAAGCTTAATATTTCACAAACGGATCCCTGAATCGAAAACAGTAATTGCACACTCGGAATATTTTTAAACATACTACTCGTACTATGCAAAAGCACCCGACACCATGGTGTAGATGACATGTAAATATTCACCTCCGCTTTTATAACGTATGGGTACCATAAAAAGATTGTCACTGAACTAAGTCACAAAAAAAAACATTTTATGTAAGAGTCGCGACATTAAGAAATTTGAAGCGAATAGTAGGTAGATACATAAATACCTACTCATTATTTTAGAAGTATTGCCTACTTATTTAATTAAATAAGCCTAATAATAGCCTAAAAATAATACCTATTCAAATATTTCAAGTCTTCATGAGTGGCTTTTGTAAAAGAAACACCACAATTTTGCCAATATCTCGTTGTTTTTGTGATAGTTCATCAAGCGCTGGAGATGAAATCAGTTAATTTTTTTTAGAGGGTACCTACAGCGAGAGAAAATATAATATTGATATCGTCTACTAGAACCTAATAAAGAATTACGAATCCTTGTTGAAGACCAGTGACATATTGCTTTTGATGATTTGAATTTAATTTTAGTTTAATTTATGATCAATAATGTGATGTTATTTATTAGGAGTAGGTACTAACATAGTTTACAATAATGTACCTGTTAACAAAATATGAATTGTTATTGTCCGAAATAAACGTTTTGAATTGAATATATCATCATTTTAAATGACATTTAATGACATTTGGTAATTAAACCAGCCAGTTACATTTTGATTAAAAGTAAAAACTTTGTTCTGATTCATGTGATAGTCTGCAGTTTAGTTTTACTTATAAAACTTTAAGTAAATACTTACTTATTTGAAAGTATTTTATTGAAATGACTCATACTTCTTTAAGCTAGTACCTATTTTATGTTCTTTAGATCTAATATCAAGCATATAGACCCATTTTACAAATAGTTTTTTACGTCGAATTGATCGTTTTGCCTGTGTTCTGTATAATATCAGTATAAGTCCCCCGTCTTTTAAATCTCAGCACTCATAAAGCATTAATCTAGGTCTAAGCAACTCGCTATCATTATCGAAAGATAGCCTTCCATTCGATAGTCATAACAAATTATGAAATCGATTCAGAGAAAACTAGTACATTCTATGGAAAAGGTCACGCTATATCCCAACAGAATCGGCATCGCACAAAGGTAGAATATTTACCGGCTGCATGTGGAAGAACACGAAGCGAACTTATTGATCGACACACGGCCACTTAATTAAAATAATGTTGTTTCATCTCTCTCCCTCCTACAGTCTGCAAAGCAATTGATTATTTGTATATTGATTGGCGACGTGGCAATATACCTATAGTAGGTCACCCCCCCGGACCCGGCACCCCCCCGCCCGGGGGTGTCCTACCCTAGATCCAGGTGATAGTGACTGGAAAATTGATACAAAAATCATCGATACTTTTTAACTGTTCCTTTTACGTCACAGGAATAAGTAGGTATTTCGTTCCGAACATGAAGTACTCATTTGGTAACAGTATGTAAATTACGTCGATAGATGGGTAGGCATGGTCAGCAACGAAAGTCGATATTTATTAACTTTTAAAGTCTTCTTAATAAATACAAAATATTTCATACACTGCTTTGCAGGATTCTATATATTGTGCTCAATACCTAATCAATTATCTAAATATCTTTAACGTTAACAGGCTTTGATTGCTGTCTGTACCTTAGTTCTGATCTCTGTCCTAACATGTCAACGATAGGGTTTCGATTAAAACTGACTACAAAAAAAGAGGAGTTCTATAATTCATTATTATGATAACATCCAATCACTTCATTGTCATTCAAAGTCACCCCTATCTAGAACATCTTTTCGACAAAAATTGAGGGTAAAATTTACAATGTTTCTTGTCTAACGACTTATAACTAGCACTTATAGTTAACGCATTGGAAAATTATAGCTGTATGTAAAGCCCTGCGACTTGAATTGCCAATAGATAAATAAATAATCGGGTTCGATCCCTTTCACGAGTATTTTTAAGTAAAATATTACAATTTTTACCAATTATCAAAATCATAGTTGCCTCGCTTTACCAGTACCGACGAGAATTGTATCGATAACAGGTAGTCTAAACGCATCCCTTCTAGGCAGCACGAAAAGTGATTTAGTACCCATTCAGACGCGTGACGGGTCGCACTTTAAACCGGTTGACTGTAAAAATTGATTACAGGCGTTTTTGGAAATCTGATATTTTTGGGAAAGAAGATTCGGTCGGCGCAGGGGTGGCCGGAGCTTGCAGCCGGGTGTCTTTGAGGGTTTGGTGCAGAAGTGGAGGCCGGAGGCTGCAGTGGATGTCACCGATGGAATATTATAAGTTGACCGTGAAGCTTCCTTTATTCATAGACGAATGTTGGAAGCTTTGAGGCGTTTTATCTCTATTCTGACCCGATCAACCAAAAATATCCAATCATTATTGGTCCTATGTAGATTAAAAATGGTAGTAGTTAGGTAAGTACTAAAATTGATTACGACATAGGACACCGATAGTCTCGATTTTCGTTGATTAACATAGGATTGGACCGATCATTCTTGACCTAATGTATCTACTTTTATAATGAGGTACTCAGTATCGGCTACGTAATTTAAAAGCTACATTGAACCCATAAAAATCGGACTAACGTTAGGTAAGTTGTTCATCAAGTTGCACCAAAATATTTAAGATTACAATAAAATATTTTTATCTGTTATAAAACCACAAATTTATGACTTTTTCCTTTACTTTTGCTGTGAGACCTTGCTTCTAGCCTTACATTATACTAGGTTAATGGGCAGTATTGAGAATTAGGTACTCTGTAGGTTTTGATTTATCAGAGAATAAATTTTTCTAGAAGTTCAAGGGACCGTAGACCGACATATTTCATATAAAGCTTGATGAAAAAAAGGTTCCGCTTTTACCTTTTGAGGTAAATATCTCTAAATATGATCGGTGATCGGGTTGGATTACGTAATGGTAAAACGCCCTTATGGTCCGAAGGTAGGTAAGAGAGTTCATGCACTGTCATGCGTGGACTCCAGCCGATCTATTCTGTAACAATCACCCCGTGAAAAATTTGGTGAAGTGAGCGTCAATGTGCAATCTTTCTGAATATCTTATTTGTTTGAAATTACAAAAGAGGGTATGAATAAAATATATGAACTCTGACCTGTTTTGTAGGGCAGGGTTCAGTGTGCCTGCAAAGTTTCCCAGAATAAATCCCTTTGCCATGATGTATGCAGGAAGATTGGTCCTAAAGTTCAGAATCCATTTCTCAACTTCAGGACAAATTTTCCTGCATATGGCTGTCTTTTCGGCAGCCCTCAACTCTATTTTATTATTCAGAACCTCTGTAAAAAAACTTCTTTAGTTTCTGAGTTATATTCCTTGGGGCTTTAATGAGAGTTTTGGTGCCCAAATGAGGAGTTGGTGATGATCTTTGAGGCTTTTTTGGAGCATCAGGAGCTTTAAAGATTACCTGTTTAGATATGGATAGTGTGGCAGTACCCTCAGTCTGTCCATTGCCAATGTTAGGGTACGGAATGTGTGTTCCTAGAATTGATTTGTGCTATAAGGCTCAGTTCTAGAGGTGGAGGAGGGCTATGATAAGTTAGTGTCTTGTCGACTCTGCATTGTCTTCTTATGTTTTAAATTTTGACCTATAGGATGTTAGAATTTGAAGATCTTGTGTCGTAAATAGAAATCGAGAATCGCTTGTTTTTCAAGGGTTCATTTATACTTTGGAAAGATGGTATGCCCGCGCTTCCTGACTGCCATCACTAGTTGTTGCCACATTTTATATATCTAGATATCCCTATTCATCATAGATTCCTCTTGGTCTTCAAACAATCCTTTGTCAACTGCACTGTTGAATAGATTTACCAAGGTGCATTGGCATGGAACAACAGCTCACATCAGCTTCATCCACATTTGAACGAGGAGATTTTTACAGTATAGTACCTACTGCAGGTGGCTCTTGTGCCTACTGCTCGATATGTGATTATTACCTTCAGTCTTATTTAAGTTGTAATTGAAATAACTCATTATATATTTACATGTGTATCATAATATTAAAGTAAATATGTATCAGAACGTTATCAATGAGCATTTCAAGGGCGCTTAAACCCACACCTAAATATCGAAGACAGTTGATGCGTCGCAAATTAAGCGCGAGTCAAGTGAACGAGACTGAGTGTTGAAAATTAATTTAGGTTTTCAGTTATTTCAATTACCTTGTCTAGGTGATATGTGTAGTACCTAATTCAAAATTCTGTGATATTAATATATTTATTTCTCTGTTATAGGTATAGCAGGAGCGGTTGTTAACTTAATCTAAAGGACTTTAAGATTTAATTTTAAGTAGTAGATATAAGGTCAAACATGTGTATCTAGGTAACTAATTAATTCCGAGTAAAAACAGGACCAATGGATCTCTCAATCACTTTATTTGAATTCGTTTTTGGGGGTATGCTGATAAGAGGAACTGGGTCTCTCCTAAATGAAAACGGTAGGAGAGACCATACCAAATAAGCAGCTAATGAAAATAAATAAGTAGCTAATGAAAATGAATAAGAAAGAGGAATAAAAAACGTGCAAGTGGCGAATGGCTATAAACGCCAAATAGACTGCAGGCCCGTGTCCAAAAAATGGATGGGTCATATGAACCACCAGGTGACGTATATAGGACGATATAAGAGCATAAAATATCATTATAGTCACTTGTAAGCTCTCCAACTGAGTGCTGGTGAGAATTCAAAAGTGCAGGTAGAGTGAGTACATTTTGGTCATATATTTTTGTAGGGCATTTTTACCATCGCTAGATCCATGAAAAATAATAAGAAAGCGCGTAGTGCCGTAAAATAATGGTGCGCCGCAAAGTCGTTTTTTTTTCTGACAATTTCCAGGGTAAATTTGGTAATTTCATTCTGTACGGCATCATACTGTTTCAATACAGCTTCTAATCCATTATTCTGCAACGCCGTACAAAAATCAAATCATGCGACAAGGGAAGTGGTCCGGGGGGTGATTTGAAACGACATAAAATTAATTTATTTTGAAAGTATTTTATGCATAGATAATATTTTTTTACATGCCGTACATTTTCGTTGGTCCAAAGGTTTGTAGGGGAAAAAAACTCAAGGAAAAATCCATTGAACGAAATGTAAGAAAAATCCATATAACGAAATGTAAGGGAAAATTCATGACGATATTTTTTTATACGGCATTTAGATAGTTTATTTGTACCTACTTAATGCAATAATTTATAAGAAGTTAATGCCGTACAAATCTGAAACTTCATATTGATAAAAAAGTAATAAAAAATATCGTCATGAATTTTACCTTACATTACATATCGAGACTCTCTTACTCGTCTTACCAAGGGGTATCGTGTTGTCCAGTAACTGGGTTGTGGAGGTCAGATAGGCAGTCGCATGTAAAGTACTGGTATTCAGCTGCATTCGGTTAGACTGGAAGCCGACCCCAACATAGTTGGAAAAGGCCAGGCAGATGATGATTTCGTTATATGGATTTTTCTTACATTTCGTTCTATGGATTTTTCCTTGAGTTTTTTTTCCCCTGTAAACCTTTGGACCAACGAAAATGTACGGCATGTAAAAAAATATTATCTATGCATAAAATACTTTTAAAATAAATTAATTTTATGTTGTTCAAATCACCCCCCGGACCACGGAAAGAGAGGGGGTGCAACCCTCGTTTTTTTCCCTTGTCGCATGATTTTTGTACGGCGTTGCGGAATAATGGATTAGATCAGATCAGATCTATCAGACGTGTTGCTGGGGAGTTTGTTCCGCCACTTCTTCTTCCCAGCAAAAACTGGAGGAAGTGGTGAAGGGTGGGCGTTTTGGGGGACTGTTTTATGTAAACGTTTTGACGTTCAAAAAGTGCTGATTCTCAGCCTAATTTGAATAAATGAATTTTGATTTTGAAGCTGTATTGAGACAGTATGAAATTGATGCCGTACAGAATGAAATCACCAAATTTACCCTGGAAATTGTCAGAAACCACCATTTTATACGGCACTACGCGCTTTCTTATTATATTTCATGGATCTATCGATGGTAAAAATGCCGTACAAAAATATATGACCAAAATGCACTCACTCTACCTGCACTTTTGAATTCTCACCAGCACTCAGTTGGACAGCTTACAAGTGACGGCATAGTGCTGAGTCTTATTATTGTATGCTCTTATATCGTCCTATATCAGATAGATACATTACATATCGAGACTCTCTTACTCGTCTTACCAAGGGGTATCGTGTTGCCGTAACTGGGTTGTGGAGGTCAGATAGGCAGTCGCTCCATATAAAAATCAGGTATTCAGCTGTATCCGGTTAGACTGGAAGCCGACCTCAACATAGTTGGGAAAAGGCTAGGCAGATGATATCGTCCTGTATACGTCACCTGGTGGTTCATATGACCCATCCATTTTTTGGACACGGGCCTGTAGTCTAAAAGTCCGACGCAAGCCCTGAAAAAAGACATACATACTGTACATGAAAAGTACGATAAATTAATGACATCTGTATTTGGGACGAATAATCCTCATTGCTTATTTCCGCATCAGCTAGCGTTGATGACAGACGTGTGTGTTGTACAGTTGTACTGTGAACATGAACACGGCATAATAATATTATTATTGAGACCAAAGATAAGAGACATCGGAAAGCGTAGCTTAACCATCGATTGACGTAGTATGTCCCTCGTTCTATCTAACACCCTGTATAGCCAAGAGAGTGAGTAGGTATTGAGTACAAAAGTCCATAGCAAAATTAATATAAGCGTCGAATTGAGAACCTAGTCCTTTTTTTCCTCGGATAACCGTCATGAGTTTAGTTTAGAGGAACTATTGTTTTTTGTCTGGTTTGGAAGTGGAATAGGCCTACTGGGGATACCACTATAAAAAAAACGCACCTTAAATTAGCTCTACCCCCTGGGTGGTGTGGAAAAGAGCTATATTCCATAATTTTATTCTAGACCACAGACTACATGGTTTTTTTTTTAAATAACATCGCCACTCTAGGAATATCTCCTGTAGTGGAGTGCTTTTACAAACATTCAAACTCATATAGACAAACAATCACACCCGGAACAAATAACTGTAAGCCACAAAAATATTTGTACCATGCGGGAATCGAAAGCACGACACGCAGCGCAGCAGTCAATCGCTCAGCCACTGCGCCAACCGTGTCGTCGTTCTAGAACTGTGCTCGCGCACGAATCTCGATTTCAAACTGACAGATTTCATAAAATAGAGTTATGTTTGACTCATCTCCTGTACATTAGCAGTGCGGATCATGGGAGGAACTGAAGGCCCCTATAATAGGTATACAAACGGGCAGAAATTAATCTTAACCGCCCAAGGTGCGACAGATGCTCAAGTAATAAGTATAAAGCAGGAACTTCCGACCGTCATAGGCGTAAGTATAAAAAAATAGGCAGTCATGAGGACTGCCTATTTTTGACAGAAGAAACAGAAGTGAAATATGGACTGGACTAGTGGCTGGTGTCTGTGGAAGTGATAACTTAAAACTTTGGAATAACTGTCAGTCTGGCGCAATGCGTCACATTAGCATGTCGGTGACGCGAACCCATAAGTTTTGCCCCTCCCAAGAATGGCTCAGCGCCTAAACAAGATTTCATTTAAAAAAAAAATCGATAGAAAATTTGTAAGTGACTGACGATTGATTGCCTTTCGGTATGTTTTTGTTAGGTAACCTAATAGCAAAGTTTACCATACACTTAGGTCCTACTAAAGAATTGGCTCATTTTGCACCGCTTAGGTTCACAAAACTATTTCACATACTGCCAATTTTAATAACGTATCTCAATCCAAATCTAGGGCTCGATCTGTGTTTATAACCAATCAATGGCCGAGTTAGCAATCCGTAATCTTAAGAGAGCGAATCAGTAGCAGCAGTTAAAGATCGCAGATTGAGATTCAAAATTGGCAGATAGTTAGAGATGCACGATCCCATCCGATACTTAACAGCAACAATGCACGTACCACATGATACGATACTCTGATCTTTTTGATCGGTACACCTGTATCAGAATAATGGGAATTAATTGGTCATATCACATTATCATATAATGAACGATCAAACAAATTGAAATATCATATTTATAAAAGGAAGAAGCAGTTGTGCTATCGATGACAGTACATTATGTTTCAAGGAATAGGTACTTGTTAGTCCTCTATTGATGATGGATTCCATTACTTACTGGAGAAGGAGGCAAGATATTTGAAAACAATTAAGTTAGGTACTTACTTAAAGGAACTGAGAGAAACACACAATTAGTGGATTCCAAAGCTTTATGAAAATAAAAAGCAGAATACTTCTACAAACAGAAAATCCATAAATGAAATAGATACTTAATCAATTTTAACAGAAACTCTATTCAAATTCAAACCCAGATAGCAAGCAAAAGATGGAGAGACCATCAAAGGCTCAAAGACATCAAAGACTACCTACCAAAGGCAGGACAAAATGGAACTTGAACCTTAAATGTAAGGTACATTTTAGGTTCGCGAAGGTTAGCGAAGTAGAAAAGCTATATTTAACAGAAGATTTGAAAAAGCTCCAGGCTCCGGCGAAATTACGAGCAAGCTCCTCAAATACACTCTCGAAGAACCAATACCCTTACTTAAAGGAATATTCAATGAAATACCTAATTGGAAGTTATATGTGTGTCCATTTAGTTTTTCGAGAAATCGCGAAGCGTTTGGTCGACTCTTCACGTGACCAGGCTGGCCTTTTCTTGGCCTAAGAATCAGCATTTCCATTCAACGTGGCAATGCTGATTCCAGCCTTCTGGGCACTTTTCCCGTTGACAGCGATGCGGATGAATTTTTCGATGCCGTGCGATGTGATTATTTATTTTATTTTATTTCTTCGTATGTATATGAATAATTGTATCGTTTTGAAGAAATTAAATAAGTGTAATTCCTACACAGAGGAAAACATCGCACGTCACTCTCACATCTAAGAAATAATAAAAGGAAGAGTTAACCACTGGCCTATAAGCCCATCAGATCCAGCCCGTCCCTATGCTGTTCTCTCCCAACGACGCGCGACGCCCTAAGCCGAGGCTCGTGCCCCACAATGGTTGCTCTAAGCGTGTATGCGCTTATCTTGTAAGCTTTTTACTTAAATTAAGGAGTGACTTATAAAGAAATATTCCAATGATAACAAGTGTTATAATAAATGGACTTATTGAAATTTATTTAAATAAATAGTGAAAGTGAGAGATTATTTTTTTATTGTTTTGAAAAATCATCACGTGATTGTGATTTTGGTATTATTTCCGTAAAACTAACTTGACCAATTAATGTAAAATATAATATTCATCATCACTTAAAAACCATCGCTCTGCGAACTAGTACGTAGGTACGCTTTTAAATTAGTCGGTTGATGACGATCTGGTATCGACCAGCAGCTTCAGGACAAAGCCACTTCCTGGAGTACGACACTTAACGTCTAAGTTGAAAGAGCCCTAAGGAAACAAGATACAGTGAAAAGGTGCAAAACTTTTACTGTTAGATACTCGAATAGCCCAACAGAAGTGGAGCTGGTAAGGCCATATGATACGACATCCTCATGAAAAGCTGGTCAAGTGCAAGCCTGACTCGCGCACTGAGGATTCCGTTAAACTTCGTATATAGATAGTTCGTCCATTACGAGAGTCGAGTCTCGATATTTTTTCGAGTATGTTTTAAGTTTCTCCCCGAAATGTATAACTACAACATTGCTACCTTTAAACCGAGAGGGGGTTGGCATTTACAGGATCAGTGTGCTCCGGCTTCGGCGTTATATTAACTTATCATCATTAAGTGAAATTGCACTCACATGTGGGATTAGTTTATATGTATAAGGGGATCGTAGCTAAATAATAACAGCCGTGCGGGTCGATCAATGGTTAAGCCACGCTTGCTGAGGTTGATCCGTGAACTGATGACCATCCATAACATAACGAGACTCCTCCGTGCCTCGGAAAGCAGGTTGGGCCTTCTTAGATTTGACAGCCTTACCAAGCCTTAGCGTAAGATCAACCAAAAATCTGAAAAATCTGACAACCAGTCACCCAGATATATCGTGTTGCCCAGTTAGGTTTTGATTTACTTGGTAAGAGTAAAAATATGCCGTTTAAATGACCGTTTTTGAGAAGACTGATTTTTTTAGAGCTCCAAGGGACCATAGACCTGCCTACGTATTTGACACTTATTTTAACTTGATACCTCCACGAGTTTCTGAGGAAATGGAAGACCCATTTCAGACAGACTGACGGACAACGAAATGATCCAGTAAGGGTTCCGATTATTCCTTTTGAGGCCCGGAACCCTAAAAATTAACACGTTGAACGCCAAATGACCGAACAACAATACATTTTCTATTATGTCTCGTTCTTTGGCAGTTAAGGTGTTAAGCAAAATTGTCTCTGACTGGCAACTCTAGATGGCAAACATAATAGCTGACGCCAATAAATGTGATAAGAAGATGACCTATAACTCAAGGTTGGACATCATTGGAGTAGGGGAGTGCGTGTTGGAACTCAGTGGAAAATGTTGGAGGAGGCCTATGGTCTATGTAAAGAGACACGCTGGACTTCGGGATATTTTATAGTGAAACAAACACATTAAATAGGAGCCTCGCACTACGAATGAATATTATGTACAGAGTGCAGCGCATTAAGCTACCCCATTCTATCATTTTTTTTATATCTTTTTATTACAAAAAAAAGTTCATGTTCAATTGACAGTTAGGGATAGCTTGTTGTGCTGGCGTGTGTACCTAAGTGAAATCAAAGGAAGTGCTCGTTCTACGGATTTTTTATTTTTTATAAATTACAGCAAATTGAAGGAACTAGCCATTTGCATATCAAGCGCTAATTAAAAGTACAGTAGACTTACCAAAAATATTTTAATTAATAATAATAATATAGGTATTGAATTAATAATATTATTATACTAAGGATACCTGACTAAAATTAACCCACTGCAGTGTACACAGTAGGGTTCTTATAGTACAAAGAACTAGAGGAGGCAGCATTGATCTCCAATCATGCTCAAGGCAGGTTGCCGTTTTTAGTCCAGGTTTTCTCACTATGTTTCATTCCACAGACGGCAATGATAGCTAGGATCTCTAAGATAGAATAAGCTAATACAGTGACAATGTTAATACAAGAATATAGTAATACTAGAATATGCTAATATAATATCTTCAACAAACACCCTAGAGGTAACTAATGTTAAAAAAAACTAGTTATAATCACTTAAGTTTCTCATTATAAGCAAACTTGTATTTAAGTTCTTATGATAAATAAAGTTCTTTAAACCCAGGATAAACCTAGCAAGTACTTACTGATTTGAAAAAGTTTATTGGTATTATATTGGTCTATTGGTACCTACTTGCCAAAATTTTAACCCACAACCTCGTATATCGTCGCCTTAGAGTGACAATCTCAGGAATGCAATTTTGTTCATTTTTATTTTATACTACACAGACAGGAAGACTCCTATGTTTGCATGTTTTCTGTATCTGTTACGGGCGTTTGATCTTGTATGTTACGAAGTTTTGTGGCGTAAACTCGAATGTGAAACTACCTTACCATCTGAATTAGTGTCGATATTTAAGTACTGGTATAGTAGTCAAAGCAATAGCGTGAAGTGGAATGGTTCGCACTCGGACGTGTATCGGTTGGAGTGCGGAGTGAGGCAAGGGGGACTCAGCTCTCCCAGGCTCTTCAACCTATACATGAACCGGCTGCTCCTTGAGCTCAGCAGCACTAGTGTCGGATGTCATATTGACGGGTTGTGCATTAACAATATTAGTTATGCTGACGACATGGTGTTGCTGAGCCCATCGATTGGTGCTTTGAGGCAACTGATCGCTATATGCGAATGCTATGCGGTGAATCATGGGCTCAAATATAACGTCAAAAAGAGCGAACTAATGGTATTTAAAGCAGGCAATGTGACATATTCATGTATACCAACTGTCGCTCTTTGTGGAGAACCGCTGCGAAGGGTGGACAAGTTCAAGTATCTGGGTCATTGGGTCACTGAAGATCTTAGGGATAATTGTGACATTGAAAGGGAACGTAGGTCGCTGGCTGTCCGTTGTAACATGCTGGCTCGCAGGTTTGCACGTTGTACGAAGCCAGTTAAAATAACGCTTTTCAAAGCTTACTGTCAGTCCTTCTACACGTGCGGCCTGTGGGTCAACTTTAATAAGCGGACATACAGGGACCTACGCGTTCAATATAATAATGCACTGAGAGTGCTGCTGCGGCTGCCGTGGCGTAGTAGTGCGTCAGGGATGTTTGCAGATAATAATATTGATGGTTTTGCAGCCATTATTAGAAATAGATGTGCATCCCTGATGACTCGTGTTCGTGGCAGCACCAACAGTATTCTCAGCGTATTCGCAGATCGGTGGGACTCTCCGATGTTGCGGAGGTGGATGCGGCTCCATGCTGAATTTTAATTGTATACCTATTTTCATGTCTGTAACATACTAACACTAGAACTTAAGTAAGATTGTTACTAACCCTATGGACTCCGGTCTGAAATAAAAACTTTCTATTCTATTCTATTACAAATTTGGAAAGGAAACCTAGGGACGCACGCCGTAGCTTCACACAATAAATGTTAAGTAACCTGTTATACTATCTACGATGGTTAATGAGTACCTCGTCAAAACTCGCGAGAGTGAATAAGCTGTGGTAATAAAAAATTACAGGCCGCAGAATTTTCTTCCTAATGAAAAGTTACCTCTTTCGCATATACGAGGTTTTCATTCTAAGGCGACGATACAAAGGCTAGGGCTTAACTAATGAGCCATACCGATATTTTTATATTACCTACACTAGCTACTGGTATTTATAGAAATTTTACTTCTTCACGTATATTTTCAAAGTCTTCTCGGACCCATTTATGCAACTCTGCCTCAAGATCTTTAGCTTGAAGATTCTTGAATGCATCTGCATCTGAAAGACAACATTTAACCACTGTTTTATTACCTTTATTATTGAGTAGCGTTTGCCCGCGAGTTTTTCCGCGCAAATGTCGGTTATCCCGGATTGAGACGAAGACACGGATTAAAACTACCCTATGTCATTTACAGGGTCATAAACTATCTCCATAGCAAATTTCCTGTAAATCGGTTCAGCGAGATTTATGCATCCAACTGAGTTTAAATGCGTCAGATTTTTGAATCCATGGTAAAAGTTTGACACCTGACAATTTTTGTATGGACAAACTATAAAAAATCAATTGTTGGCGAATTAATAACCTCCCGTTGCAAAAATCAGCACCGAAACCTCGTTACTTCGACATGTACCCAAAACTGTAGTTTGCATCCATACGAAGCAGGACCGGGCCGCAAGTAATATTATAAACACAAAGAACTATTTACCATATATCGGGAACCAGCCACTGAGTTCCAAGACAGCCACATTGAACGCTGCCTGCTTTTTAGCACCAGTAGTGCTCTTCCTTGGCCAAACAATGACATCCACCACATCCTCCCGGCCTCCTACCCTCCTACTCTTAGTCAGAAGAATGTTGTGGGCAATAGATTTTTTCAAGAAGTATTCCATAACTTTCCAAAGCGTTTGGGTAGAAGAATTCCGTTGTATTTCAAAACAGAAAGCAGGCATTGGATAGTTTTTATCCAAGCAGTAGAGGTCTCCTACTACATGCTCCCATTTCTGTAAATGACAAAGTGTGACCTGTCTATACAAACATATTATTTTATGCAATAGACTATGCAGTCTGCTTAAATAGGTGAGCGAAGATTGACTAAGTAATAACAGTTTCCAAGGTAAATATTCCTGGTTAAGAAACGCTTGCCGAGGTTAGTCCATGGATGGGTGACCGTCCATAGGCAGTCGCCCCATTTGCATTACCTGTATTCAGCTGCATCCGGTTAGACTAGAAGCGGACTCCAACACAGTTGGAAAAAGGCTAGGCAGATGAGGCTGAATATTTTAATTGACTAAGTAAATTGTAAGAATCGGCTTATTGTCACAAGTGATGAAATGGTTGCAACTGTTAATTGTTGTAACAATTTATTAAAATACGTTTAGTAAGTTCTATGGGTATTAGGGGATGCTCCTACACATCCAGGCATAATCAGTAACTTAGATTTGACCATACCCATGGCAGGAAAAGGGTTATTTCAAGGGTTATTCTATATTTTTTCTAACAAGTAAGTAGTGAAATACTGACCACGTCCTCCACATATAAATTGTTCTTTTCCACAAGTAGATGATAGTGCAAATGGTTGACTGAAGCGAAACCACACATACTGTTGAACCCAATCCTTACATCCCTGAAATACACAAGACATAAATAAATTACTTATCACCTTATCTGTCAGAAAACGAGACACTAGAAAATGTAATGTTTGTGTATCACTTGGCGTTTAACATGTTAAAACATACATAAACCCACGGCTTTTTCCAATGGGGGTAGGCAGAAACTACAGACCGCCACCTACTACGATCCTGACATATTCCTATTGCTTTGTTAACGGTCATACATCTGGTCATACACGCACGCCAGTTGAGAGTACTAGGAACCTGACCTATTTGAAGAACTTCACCAATACCTTTTTAGTTAATTAAATATACTTATTTAATTCTACCTATATATTTAACTTCACCAATACCTTTTTAGTTAATTAAATATACTTATTTAATTAACTAAAAAGGTATTGGTGAAGTAATATGTATGGATGATCAATATGGTATTGATCAAAGGATCCAGATTTTTACTTACCAGCATGCAACCTTTCATACCTGCTTTTATTTTTACTCTTTGTAATTTTGGCAAAAAAATACACACTGATACTATGAATTCAGTACATGACCCCCAAGCCTTAACATTTTTCATTGTCTATACCTAATAACTTTTTCTGTTTTTTATTTATTCAGTTTGTGCATCAATGTCTGTTCCATTCCTTGTAAGGCTCAAATTAATAAAATTAAGATTCAAGAGGACTCAAAATAACATGTAACTGTGTATAATAGATTGTTAATAAAGGCATTATTTACATACACCATTTATCCTAAATGTTTTGTGTACTTGCCTACACTCACCGGTCCTCCATCGTAAACATAATCTGTAATGCTAGGTTCAAGCTCTCACGGGTCACGACTTGAGGCAGACATCTGTTCACAGACGGGCACAGCAATGAATGGTATCTTGATATGGGACTGACATTCACTAATACAGTGTGTTTGTCTGAGCCTGTAAATAGATATGGGAAACTAGATTAAAATAGGTCTATTTGCTTTGTATTTTTTGACGGGCCAATATCAATAGGTGGGAAAATTCCATATTCGATCCACCCCAGCTGCTCAAGAAAGGACCCCAGCTCCTCAAGAAAGGACACCAGCAATCTGACGCTGCTGGCGATCTCTCGGAGAGTAACTGGGTTACCGAAGTATTTTGTCCTTTATGCAGTGACTTCTGCCTATGCCTCGGTCTATTTGCTTTACTTATGCAACAAATGGTTCTTTTTGAAGGCAATAAACACATTGTTTACACATTCATAAATCATTGTGTGCATAAGTTCTATTAGGCTTTCAGTGTTTGTTGTCTTTTACAGAGGTCAGAAACAGTTTTAAAATAGTAAAAAGCCAGAAAAGGCTACGAAAAAAAGTTCTTTACTGCTGAGCCTGCTGATCCATGAGTTTATGATTAATTTGGTGCATGGAAAATACTGAATAGATGATTGCCATAAAGCAAGAAAATCAACAACCTATCTTTGAAGATAGGTTGTTGATTTTCTTCCTTTAAACTAGAGTAGTAACTAAAGTAGTTGAACTGTTGACAGTTCAACTACTTATGGGAATATTACAGATGCTACATTTGAGTTATTAAGATCTGTTTACATTACCTTCGCCTTCAATAGCAAATAGTATTTCATTTGGTGAAACTTGATTAAAATTGAACTTTTTTTCGTCAAATGGCTGACAGATGTTGTTCATCTCCTCCGGAGTTCTTCTTTTATACTGGCGGTCTGGATTTAGCTAAAAAAAGATTACTAGCGAATAAGCAATCAAAATAAACCGCTACAATAAAATAAACTTCTTTTTGCGTAGTAACATGGTATACCTGTAGTAAATATTTTCCGTCTACATGTCTTTCTTCTAATTTGTTGATTTTATACCTAAATATGTCCGTGTTTTCGTGAACTTCGTCCCATTTTGTTGTTAACAAACTTACAAAACTTGTGGGACCATCACCGGTTAAATTTTTCAACTTGTACATGATTGTTTTCTTACTTGTATATTTTGTGTTGATGAATGATAACTTGATTTAATGATAATCTTTTACAAAACCCTTGCTTGATACCATTTTAGGTTCATTTTTTCGAAATTAATTGTTTGTTTTGAAGATTTCCTAACCTCATCAGTCAATGAATGGCAACTTCAAACTAAAGAACTGTCTGACACCACATTTTTACCAGCTTAAGGCAAATGCGTAGCGGCCGCCTAAGATATTCTAATTTTCGCCGGTTGTTTTGCAATTTGCAGCTGAGCATTAGGTAGTATGTTATTGAAAAAGTTATTCAAGACCGTAATAACCATACATTTAACTCTTAATATAATCATAAAAATCACAATTACAACTCTCTAAATTAGAATAATTGTGCTAAAATGTCATGAAATCACAATTTTTAAATAAAAAAGTCGTGTTATTGTTTTAACAAAAAAATAAAGAGAAATTATTTCAATTTTTGTGTATTTGACGAACTATTAATAAATATTTCGTGAAATATACAAAACTTGAATTTTGCGAGCTACTGCTACGCATTGTGCCTTATGTGTAAGGAACTATGATAGGCCAATAGTCTCAATGAATGTCAACTTCAATTTTTCGAGCGATTTAGTTTGACACCATTGTCAAGCAAGAATGTTAATCATCTGTTAACCTCAGGCATCCGTATGCAATAATTTATTTTTACCCATCTAAATAAAATGCCATTTTAGATAAAAAATAATACTTATTTTTTTTTAAAATTTAGATATTAAATATATCAACCAAATACCCTCCTCTTTTTGCAATGTAAACACATATCAATCATGATTCTACATTATTCCAAAACACTATTGTTTTAAGGTCCATTTGACACACAACCCACCTATTATGTAGAGTATGGAGTAATGTGATTAGGCAGGCAGCTTAGTTGAATAACAATTACGCAAAGGCCTCAATATAAAGTACCTAATAATTAAATATTTATAATGTTAATGCTAGTAAGTAAGTTTATAGGACATTTTATGCAAACCTTACCCCACCTTAGAACGTTTAACCAATGATCTAAGGACCCGGCAGATGGCCACCTATACATAACGTATGTACATATATATACATATACAATAACACAAAGCAAATTGTCAATATATTGCGGCATAAGTTTTTTTTTTTTTTTTAATATTTAATTGAAGAATTGAAGTTAAATACTAAACATCCTTGTGAATAATAATAAATACCTGGGTTTCACATTAGTATGCCAGAAGGATAAATTAAAATACTTTTTCATATAGAATTTTCTTGTAATTTGTGAAGTAGGACTAAAAATGTTGATAACAAGATTACACTGACCTGTAAATATGATACAGTCTATTTTTCGGCTAAGAAGGGGAATGCGCAGTGGCAACCCACAAAATTCAAATATTCATTCTTCAGAACATAGCCTAAAATGCCATGTTTTGTTGCTGTAAAATGCTTGTTATTTTTGTGGCGTAGGCAAATTTTCCATTAATTGCGATGTTATTTGTTTTAACAGGCTTTAATTTAACTTACAATGTTGTTTGTATTTCCGTAGTCCGCATTGCCAAATTTGTATCTGTTTATCAACCACTTGTGCGCGTCCGATTGAGCTGGAACTTGGCATACCTACTTACCATCGACCTGGACAGGAAACGTACCTAGGCCGCATGCTAGTGGTAACAAAATCAGCACAAGCTGGCTTCTCATTATGATGGAATTCTAACAACGAGGGCATGTTGGGCATATTGGTTGGTATGGTTATCATCTCAAATGAGCTCCAAAATTTGTTATTTGTACGATGCATGCATTAAGGAAAAAAAAAATACTTAATAAATTAGTAGTCGCTTCGAAGAAATAGGTAGGTAAGTCATAAAAAAATTGGAATTGATTGTCATCAATAGATAAAATTATTCACGCGGGGAGCAATAATCTAAAAGGAATGTTTTGCTTTTTCGTAAGCATTTAGGTACATTAACGCACGTCACTGGTAACGAGGCCAGCGTATACTGGTTTTGTTACCAATGAAGTGTGGCCTAGTGTACAGTCGACGACACGCCTGTGGTAACACGTTGACCTTGAGCTTGCCTAGAGTAGTAAGGACTTTCAATAGAAGCAATAGAACGCCGGCTAGGTGTACTAGATTTGTTACCACTGATATGCGATCGACTGTACCCAATTAAAAATACCAAATTATCGTCCCGTGATAGTGAGAAACTAACGTCAAGAAGAATTTGCGTGATTGCTAGTGTCTACCTATAAGTTTTACTTTAAAACATATATTTTATTATTGTAAAACATGACTATAAATCAAATTATAAGTGCAAGGTTTTAAAATAACAGGTAGGTAGGCAGGTTTTGCCAATTATGGCGTGCAAAACAATATGTTTTTGGTTCCGAATTAACCATAAAAAAAACCGAGTCTACACAACAAACCATGAAATGAATAAATTATTCCTAATGCTATGTAGGACTAGCTCTTACTATCTTTTACTAGGTACAACAACCGTGAAACACCAGCAATCGTGAAGCAAAGCACATAGTAAAACCAACATTCCGTCATCCAGATAAGGTACGGCGTACGCGCGAAGTGTTACCCAATGTATATTAGTTTCACATCGTCAGTTCTCAAGTGGAAAGTGACGAGTCTGGTCGCCGAAGCCGTGGTTCAGTAATTCTGTGTTCTAGTGTGCGCTATAATAACCGGTAAGATGTTTGTGTATAGGTACACGTTCTATTTAAAAAATATCGCATCAGAAATCCAGTGTCGTACGATTAAATATTTAGAGTAGGTATTCGTGACGAGGTAATAACATAAAATGAATAACATTTTATATTAATTACAATGCTAGTGTGCACTGTTTTACTACGTTATTTTTGATGATATCATACGAAAGATATTTGTTGACACTTACGCATTTAGCATCTACCTACTTATTCTTGGTTTTAACCGACTTCAATTAAAGGAAGAGGTTCTCAAATCGTAATATTTTTTTTGAGTTATTGGTTTTAACAGCTACCACCACTAATGTGGTGGTTGTCTTGAGTTAGGCCGGTACTTTAAGAACAACAGAGGTAGATACAGTGTCATCACATAAATGCGTATTTGTGCGTAGGTAATTATTTAATTATTTTATTGATTGGATTATTTCATACTTACTTTTATATTCAACTAAAATAACACTGATGGTATCTCTAGCGTTTGATGGTCTATCATAGTACCAACGTGATATTGGAAAAATTCTCTAGTCTTCCGCATAAGCCATTAGTGAGGAGTTTTAAGTTGAAGTTAATATTACACGCCAAACGTCAGCTAGCACAAGGCTGTCTAAATTGCCTGATTCCCTTCTAAATATTAATTAGTGTTTAACTCATAGCATATTAACCATAAACTTAAGAATATCCATGCAGGTTTCTAGGCTAAACAGTAGGTACCTACCTACTTAGGCTACTTACCAACACCGCCATTTAAATTGAATAACAATAACAATACTCAAGAAAATTATCAGTATCACTATTGCAGCAAATATTTAATTTTCTTATCCATGTTTTAACGTCCATGCCGTTATCTCACTGCTGATTATAAGTTAAAATTTAGGTAAACGTTCAAAAGTTGGCTAGGTACCTTGTTTGTAACGAATACTTACGATTTAATGCGTTACATGGCCATCTTGATTTTGGAAACTCGTGTAGAAATAAACAACGACCGATTTATGGTTTCGTTGACCCTGTCTCATGTTACGTGGGTGTTGATGGTGATGGTGATGATGATAACTTTCTCTGAGTCTATTTTATTTTGGCTTCTTATGTGTAGTGCGTAAGGGAATTTATATCCAATTATAGATAGTATGTCTATGAGAGCCTGAGAGGCGAGGTCTTAGCCATTGGGCCATCCCGGATTCCTGACATCGTATCGTACAATACACATATTATTATCCAATATAATTCATGGTCAGACCTCTCAGGATCCTGGAGAGATCCTATAGAGGATTTCACTTTTATTTAAATTGCTTACGCTGCGCTCAAACAAGGCTGATAAACAAGCGAGAGGAAAGATTATTTGTGTGTTTGGAATTCACATCACGTCACGGTTTATCTGATAGATATGATTTGTCTTGATTTGTCAAATTGTTTGTTGGTTGCACAGTCGACGAATCTCAGTGGTAAATGTTTGACGGCACGGTTGGCGCAGTGGCTGAGCGATCGACTGCTGCGCTGCGTGTCGTGGGTTCGATTCCCACACGGAACAATTATTTGTATGGCCAACAGGTAGTTGTTCCTGGCCTGGCTGTTTGTGTATGTGTGTTTAAATGTTTGTACACTAGGAATTTCTGCTGCATCGTGGGTATAAACATACCCACGATGCAATTCCTAGTGTGGGGCAATTTTTTAACTAAAAAAAATGTACCACCACCCATGAAGGTCGGTTGACCTTAAGTGTATGTGTGTGTGTGTGTGTGTGTGTGTGTGTGTGTGATGTACATACTTGGCTTTACACGTGTAAGCTCAGGAGCGTTCTGTCGCTGAGCCGCCTCCTTGCACATAGATTTGTACGATCTACAAAGATTTGTTCCGGGTGTTCTGGGTATTTGCTATGTGTAATCAAAAAACATCTATCTATGTAATCTATTGTATTAAGTATATCAGTCATCTAGTACCCATAACACAAGCTCTACTTAACTTGGGGCTAGATGATGCTGTGTCGATTGTCCAGCATTATTATTTATAGAAACAACTTGTACCTTTTGGTATCTAAAATGCTACACACACACTCAATGACAAGCGGCCCTTGCGAGATAGCATCACGTGACATAACATCTTCCTATACGTATTTCACTTTGACCTTATGCTGGCCAGCATCTTCTTACTTACTGGTTTTGTTGACAATGACGTAGGTACGGTTGGCTGTACCTACCTAATATATCATAATTACGTAGGTGGTCCTACTGACTGGGTTATGGTCATGTTTTTTTATTGTTGGACTACTGTCGTTTCTAGCTTCTAAACTGCGGTGAATCGTGTGAAGGGTTAGCGGAATTATCAGTAGACTATCAAATCATTTTAAATGACTTTAATGATGATAGGTACTTCCTTGATGTTTGTTGAAGGAATTGGGTGTAGCGAAATGATAAAATTAACTTGGAAACAATGTACAGACGCCAGCACATCAAGCTACCCCAAAGTGTCAAATTTTGCCGATAGAGCATGAACCTTATAATAGGTCTTTACCTATGAAATTGCCGTTTTGTATGAAAAAATTTAAATGATTTTTTTTCATGTATTTTTTATTTGTATTAATCGAAGTAATCACCCATACAATCAATGCATCTTTGCCAACGCAGTGGCAGTTTATTGATGCCCTTCTTAAAGAAATCAGCTGGACGGGAGGCAACAAATTCTTCAAAGGCATTTTGTACTGCCTCTCGGGTATTGAATTTTTTTCCCGCCAAGAAGTTATCCAAATTCTGGAAAAAGTAGTAGTCTGTAGGCGCAAGGTCTGGTGAGTAGGGCGGATGACGGAGAGCTTCCAACCCCAGTTCTTGCAACTTGGAGACCGTCTGCTGTGCAGTATGAGGTCGCGCGTTGTCGTGCAGGAGCAGCGGAGACGAGCGATTGACCAATGCTGGTTGGAGATGTGCCAGCTTCTCCATCATTGTGTTCAATTCTTCACAGTACACATCTGCAGTAATGCTCACCCCGTTTGGTAAGAAGCTGTGTTGAATCACACCGGCGCTAGACCACCAAACAGTGACCATCACTTTTCTTGGGGTAAGTTTTCGTTTAGGGCATTGTTTAGGTGCTGAACCAGGATCCAACCAACTTGCTGATCGCTTGCGGTTATCAAACAGAATCCATTTTTCATCGCAGGTAACAATGCGGTTCAAAATTCCTTCATTTGTGTGTCTGTTGAGCAGTGCAAGGCACGTCTCGAAGCGTACTTCGCGCTGGCGATCATTGAGTTCGTGGGGCACCCATTTGTCAAGCTTTTTTACCTTGCCAATTTGACGCAAATGGACCAATATTGTTTTGACGCTAACGTCGAAAGCTGCTGCTAATTCAGCCGTAGATTGTGTATCATCAGCTTCCACAATCGCCTTTAATTCGTCATTGTCGACCAAAGTCTTCGGACGACCGCGTGGTTCATTTTTCAGGTCGAAATTTCCAGAACGGAAGCGAGCAAACCAATAACAGTTAGTGCGTTGGTTTGTAGTGTTAGCTCCGTAAACGTCGTTGATGTTGCGTGCCGCTTGTGCCGCGTTGCTGCCACGACGGTACTCATATTCCATAATTACTCGAATTTTTAACGTATCCATGATGACGAAAAAGATTTAAATGCGATGAAAATGTAACACTAATCAATAAACAAATGACTACTTTTGGAAAATAAAAACCATGTTTTTAAAATAAAATTAATTTGAAATTAGAATTCTTAGCCAAACAAAAAATATTTTGATTTGAAATGGCCAGTACTGCAGAACGGCAATTTCATAGGTAAAGACCTAATATCTATTACAATAAAGTTGAAAAACTATCAAAGAAATCTGACACAAATAGCATGGGGTAGCTTGATGTGATGGCCTCTGTACAGACACAAAAGCTACCCAAATGTATTAAATTTCTGTGATAGTTTTTCAACTTTATTACAAAAGAATAAGTTCATGAATGTTCATTTGATAAAAGTGGTCAGTTTGGTTAAAGTAAAAAACAAGATTTTTTTTCAATTTTTTAGAAAATTTAAAAGAAAATACTTGTTTGGCAAGTAAATAAAAGTATTATTGAACACATTTAAATTTTATAGTCTACCTATGTCTAAATTAAAATACATTAATACATATTATTATACTGAATCAATTCATTTTTATTATGTAAGTCAGCCAGTTTATCTGAATTAGCAGAAATTGTTTGATTAAATTTTATTTTACTATAATCATGTAGATTTTAATAAAATAAAATCAAATCATTATACTTATTATCATTATTTAAATTACTTAGGTACCTACCCTACCCTACAACTCTACAAAGACAATTCTTTGCGTTTGCGTCAAGTTTACGCAGAAGCATAGGTAATTAAAAATTGATTTTGAAGTATTTGGTTGCGTTCAAAAATGGAATACGTGTTGCATTCCGTTACACACAAAAACACTTAACACTTTTGTTTGTTTTAGTAATCATCAAAATACACCTTGAACGTCAAAATAGGTAAAATGAACTATTTTCACGTAGGTACCTACTTAATTGCTCTCAGTATAAAGAAACCCGAAATGAAGTAGGTACATACCTGCATACTTTTCTAAAGTGGCCGGTGGAAATAAACGACTAATTGTCACTAATAGACCCCGCGTGCGCAATAAGGAGGAACTTACCTTATTTTCCGTACTGCTTGCTATTACGCATCATTATATTCATCATCATATTACGCACATGTAAATCTGCATGTCTAGCAATGTCGAAACAGGGTTAATAATTTTGTAGCAAATAGTAATATAGTGGGAGGTACAGACGCCAGCACATCAAGCTACCCCAAACTGTCAGATATTTCCAATTGAACATGAACCTTATTTTTTTGTTATAAAGTTGTAAACCTATCAAAGAAATTTGTAACATTAGGGTAGCTTGATGTTCTGGCCTCTGTATAACGATGATGTCTGTATGACGTGAGTTCCGTACATGATTCTGAATCCCTCAGCGTTGAAACTTTTTGGTGAACCTCATTGGTGATGTTCTGCAGAAAGGAGAGAGAGAGGTATTTGCAACCGGCGTCCGTTAGTTATGACTATGATGTGGGTAAGAAGTTAAAAACGTAAAAGAAACAAACGAACGGCGTTCCATTTTGTAGTTTCTGCCTACCACCATAGAAAAAGGTGTTAACTTACTAAAGCACTGTCAGTATTATTACTAACTAACCTTACTAATTGCCCATTCATAATAAAATTAGACAAATTTTGTTATAACGTCGTCGTTATTTTCTTATCAGCGTTTATTATACTCCGTAATTTCACTGTTAACATAGTGAAATGTGTTCTGTTTACTATTTGCATAGGTATCCATGTTAACACTAAAATGCAGTCATTTTAGAAATATAACACGTTAACCATCGATATTTCGTCTAATTTTATTGCAAATGGAGTAGGTAGGTATAGATAGTAGGTACCTTCCGTTGTTGACTGCTTGAGTGCTGGTTTCAATGATTCCAAAAGTATAAGTCAATGGCTGGTATACTGAAATAGCACGTCGCTGCCAGAATTTGGATGATGTCTGGGTAAAAAAAAAATAGTTTGTGGGGGCTCGCTATACGTCACAAATAAGTAGGTAGGTAAGTATATAATCTACGTACCTAAGCGTGACGTCGGGATACATTTTAACTTAATGTATCGACGTAATCATATGATTACTTACGTAAAAAAAAATACGTGTCCAATATTATTTAATTATCTACCTGACGGGCAAATTAGAATATCAGTCATCATCCCTGTAAATCCCTGTGAAACGTAGAGGGTTACCAAATGAATGAAGATGTTCGTGCCAAGCCAGATCGTAAATGACGTAGTTAACTATTGTCTAGGTAGGCTAAAAATAAACTCTAGTATCTAGTACTCACTAACTATTGTTGCTTAACTTGGCTCCTTGACACAATTTTTCGTGACATCATGTAGAACGATCGTAAAGACGTTCTACGAAGTGTAGGTTTGAGTGGATGTGGGTACATCTACCCACAGACGAATGGACGCTAACATTAATTCTATAAGTATGTACCTATATCAGTATCTATACAAATAATTAAAATTGAAGTGTCTGTGTGTAATGATAATGACAAAATAACAGCTTTTTACTGAATCTATTAGTAGTAATCTAGTAGGTACCTATACATATAGGTACCTACGGTAGTTATCAGAGTTATCCCAAAACAACATTTTTTCTATTTATCTCCGACTGTCTATTTGTTATGACTAATCTCCGAAACGGCGGATGGAACTTTCACTGTCACATAGTTGATGTTATATGGAGTAACAAAAAGTTTATTTTATAAAAATAATCATGTAGGTAATATTAAATTTCACGTGTAAAATGTTGCGTGTAACAGCTAATTTCTATTTAATATTATTACACTGCCTACCAAAGTCCTAGAACTCTTGAGAGCCCAATCGAGGCATATCAAAGTCGACGACAAATATAATGAGTAAAATAAAACATATTCCCAATGATAAATAAATAATTACTCCAATCATGTGCATCATATTTAGATATACCTATCATCTACCTGCCTATTATGCCTCTTTTGACCTTGATCATACAAAAGAACATGTTTTTATTTTTCTACTTAAATCCATAAAAAAATTCTTATTTTTTTCCCTGATCATTATCACAACGTATGAAAATTCTGGTAGTCTACTAGCAGTGACATACGTACCCAACTGCTAAGGTACAAAATGGTGCGGGGCACAAGGGCCCTCAGTGTTGGCACTCGTGATCTACCTACCTAATTATCATACTAGTCACCGAACCCACAGGTCTGCCAAGGCCACTATAGGTACTATCCGAAGCGAGGTGCTAAAATTTCCGAGCTCGCTATGCTCTCTTATTTGGGGCCCAATTAACGGGTCTCTGTTACGTCACTGTTAACTAGCTAGACAGGGTATACTTTAAGGCACCTTAAAGGTGAATATAGACTAGAGCATTTTCTTGAGCATTACTGTGAAATGTAACGTTCTTACGAATGGTACAATACAGGTAAAAGCTCACTTTCCAAAGCATTTTCATGTAATGTGACGTTCCTGCGAATGCTTGGCGTAATGCTCACAGCGATTGTGCATTTACCCGTAACATTTATTTATTTAATTCGGTTCACCAACAATTGTTCACACTGTTTACAGTTAGATAACACATACTTAACATTAAAATCCAGCGCAACAATTACTTATAGGTAAACACCACATGCACATTAAAAAACATATAGAAAAATCAGCTACTTAACTTATTATGTAATAAGCTCTAATTTTCAATTAAATTAAACTAAAATTGATAATAATATTTCGTAGTACATCGCGTTCATTCTTCCTTGAAATGTCAGACTTACAAGTTGTGTGTGCTCATCGCCCACGCTCGTGCAAAGGCTCGACGAAATGTTACAACAATATGCTAGTTGATTTGTACAATTATTGTTGTAAAAAACGGTGAGCATACGCGACGTCTGGTTCCTGAAGGGTATAGGCACCAGAACATATCATAGAACGGCTCGTTGTTCTGTTACAAGTAAATGCTCTAGTCTATACTCACCTTTACACGTCACGAAGTCACAACGTAGGTCTACTACTTACTACTTAGTCTTATTGATGATATCATTAGTCGGTTATTAAATTCAAATTAAAAACTCATAGCCATTATAACAGTGAGCTTGAGATTAAAACGTGATTCGAAGGTATTTTCCGTACCTTTGTAAAGAAAACAAAATTATCAGTTCCAGTTCCCACTTAATCCTTCCTAATCAAGTCATATAGATTAGCAGTATAGAAAAATTATGTTAGGTAATCATCTAAGTACTTACCCACCACCACGATCGATACCGTATGGGAAACGTTTCCTATGCAGTGTCGTGTCGAAATTAAATGCTGCAACAAGAATGTTTATTTTATCATTTTTGGCTAACATTACCTTAGCAGGAATAGACAATTGGCATAAGTACCATCACCAATAGACTGTTTGTATCTAACCCATGTTGATATCACCATTCTCCACTAAAATTTTCATAATAAATTATACCATGGTTTGTTATACTGTATTTGGGTTACTGACTCGTTGGTCTAGTGGTCGCAAACGCGACTGCTAAGCATGAGGTCCTGGGTTCGATTCCTGGGCCGAGTAATGTGGTATTGGGAATTTTCATTAAGAATTTCTCAGCAGCAGCCTGGAGTCTGGTTGTGTGCCTGGTTGATCATAATAGGCTCACCCCCTATTAAACGTATATATTTTTTTTTTCGTAACGTTACGTTTTTAAGTCTTATATCTTATAATAGGGTTACATGGGACTTAAAAACATAACCGGGTGAAATGTGGGTGTATACTGTAGGTACAACTCTGCACAACCCTTTAGGGAATACAGGCTTGTTGTTATGTTGTTAGTTTACTGTAGGTAAAACCGCAGCTCAACAGACATAGGCATAAACCTGCTTATCAAAATTTATGAGAAACTGATAAAAATCGATATACCTACTTACTAAACAAAATTAAGTATGTAAAGAGGCCGGCAAGAGCTACCCCAATGTATCAAATTTCTTTCATAGTTTTTCAACTTTATTGCAAAGGAAAAAGGTTCATGTTTAACTGGGAAAATTTGACAGTTTGCGGTAGCTTCATATGCTGGCGTCTGTACCCTCAATAAATACTTTAACATAAACATATTTAACCGAAAAAATATGGCGTAGCGTAGCGTGGGTGTAGCAACGCTATACAAGTTGTAGGTAATAGAAACAACTGAAAACCCGTTATCGAGTCATCGTACTCATTATAATAATTATAAACAACTTTTACTATGGAACGTGCCCCGAAATTGCGTACAAAACAACCTGCTGGTCCGTACATTTCGTCAAGTTAGGCCGAACATAATGTTCAGATCTTTTTCGTGTTAGTTTACCGAACTCTTTGGTACAAATGTGTACCAACGGCGTTTGAGATGTTCTAGTTATGTTAGAACTTAAACTAATCGTGATTACGGCAGTCGCGGATGATTGTCTTTATGATTCTAACATTTTTTTTTGTTTTTTTTTACAGAAAATGGGCAACATCGTCTTTTCAATAATTTGGCTTATAATCCTCATATTCATATCGTTTTGGGTAGCTGGTATTGCTGCTGGGCTCTACATAATTATTCTTCCCTTTACCGTCTGTATAGAAGCGTTAGCGGTGAGTACCTTCCTATTTCATGTTTCTTTACTTATTACAGATCTTACAGTTAGATTACCTTTTTATGATCTTTTTTTATCTTAGTGTCCTCGTGGATGTACCTACCTACTATCCTAGGGATAGCAAGGGGTCTGGCAGGCCTGCTTGCACCACAAATAAAGTATCTTTTGAGCCCTAAACGAATTTAATGCTTCTGTTTCTGTCAATCCTAAGAGGATGATGGAGATGGAATGGTGTTTTAAATATGCTAAACGCGATGTAGTTGGGTTACCAAATAATTATAATTATGGAGCTGTAGGTAGGTACCTACAGGGCTACAGCATAGGGCTGCGATAGTTGGCGACTGGAACATTTGGAATAGAAATAGAGTATTTTTTTAACCTGTAGATTTATTTGACAATGTACGGTCGTTTGTCGTACCACTTTGACCTTAAGTTTTAAGAGAATACCAGGCCAGTTTATGGTGGTGTTGTTACCGCTAAATAGCTGTCGACTATGATTGATGATAGTAGATACTTATAGAAACAGGAGTTACTTTGACGGCTTATCCAGAAAACTTTAAAAGCGAGTGAAGTTAGCTTCAAAATTTAACCATCCATCAGAAATCCTTTTGACAATCTGCATAAGCCAACCAAGTAACTGCTCTGTCAGAATTGATTGTCAAAAGAAAATCGAAATATCATAGTCGGTAACCCAACTTAACCTATCCGAGGATGGATTCTCTGGATTCCAAGTACGCTTCGCTCGTTCTTGCATCTTAGGTACGTTTACTGGTTCTAAATTAGAACGATAGAACGTAACCGAGAGAGGGCGAAGCGAACCTACATATAGGAGTTACTTGGTCGACTTATACCTACTGGACATGAGAGGTGCTTGGTTGCAAGAGCGAGCTAAGACAACTTGTAGGTATATTTTATCACTTCTCGTTAGATAGATATGGTAACGGGCTACGGTCTGAAGGCACAAGAGAATCCGTGGTCTTATGAACGCGCATCGACTTCCATACCGGGACCTGTCCTGGTGTACCGGTATGAATGGCAGCCCTACACGAGCATGGCACTTCCCTTTACCGACAGTCGATACTGTTGTAGAATTAAGCAAAATTCGTTAAACATTTATCCTAAACTTTTTTTTTTATGATTGCAGGGTCTCACAGATTTTTTGCTGCTAGTAATACAATTCCCGAGATACTGTGCACAAGCGATGGTGGAGGGAAGAGGACTTAACTAGATTTTATTATAAGCATTATTCTAGTCAAATTAAAAATTATATTTACTATTTAACTGTTTAATGTTTAAAAAATTATGTTCATATGATTCTTCTTTGCTCTGTCTTCTAATGTACCATTAATGTTCTGTGAACACCATAATCAGAGCCATGTTTTAACCGCTTGAGTTTATATTTTTTACAGTTTCCTTGCCTCCAGCGCCCAGGTTATAAATCCTCACTATATTTATCATGTTGCCCAAAATAAGCTATTTTAGTAAAGAAGAACCTAATGATCAAATTGGACAAATAAAAGGTTTTTGTCGTATAAATTCGACTCAGGCGGAATGGACATGAACGTATGAACATATTGGTTGGATAAATCCGATTTGGGCGGTTAATGGGTTAAGCAGATTACAAAATATTGGTTTATTAACTACTAATAACTTAATTAAGTGCCATTATGATTCTGATTAGGCGATATTGGCAAAATCATTATTTACATTTTTTTAATTAAAAGATTTGTCCTTGGGTATATGAGATTGTGTGACTGTGCAGTATTGTTTTTGTTTTAAAGGCTGAATGGATGCGTCAACCACCTATTCCCACTGAATTCGTTAGAATTAACTTGAGATTAAACATTCTTAACTAGGTTTGAAGGTGTAATATATTATATTATAATATCATTGTTAAGCATGCATCGCACGTCATGTCTATTAAAGCAGCAATTACCTACCTAAGTACACATTTATGTTTCTAAGTAATTTGTTTTATTGAACGGCCATTAACGAAAGCAGATTAACCTTTTCACCGCCAACGTACCTACACAGAACGCTATGCCTCGCCAAGCTATACCTAAGTGCATAACGAAATATATAGAAAACAGTAGTGATGAGGGTATATCGTCCTATTCATGAATGAGATTCATAAGCGATAGTTAAGTTTTATTTATTATTTCACAAATTTAAATAAAAACTGATTAAATAATTCCATATTTATTACATTTTACAGTATGCCTAGTAAGAAAAAACAGTATAAAAACATTAAAAATGATCAGAATTTTTGTTTTTTCCGATTTTAAGACAAATAAGGGCTTCTATTGTGTGAAAAAAAACAGCGTATTAGACAGTGCTATATTAAATAATAAAATGAACCGCTCCCCTCGGGCCCACCGTAGTCAGCTGCAGTCGGAAGCATTGCCTTCGACGGTATCCAGTCTCTGGGATTTGTATCATCTGCCTTGCCTGTCACGGGTTCGATTCCCGCTCGGAACAAATATTTGTATGGCCTACAGGTGGTTGTTCCGGGTCTGTGTGCTGTTGGTGTATGAGTTATAATTTTTGTGAACGCACCCACGATACAGGAGAAATTCCTATTGTGGGGCATTTGTAAGGCAGTAGATGTAAAGTGCTGCCTGTGCAAAATAGGTCAAGGTGAGTTAACATTAGGTACTGAAAAAGGTACAAAACCACATGACACTTCACTTTTAGTCTAATATTGACCTGCTTCAGGAGTACCTATGGTAAGCCCCTGACCTGTGCTAGAACAAATTAAAGGTGGGATTCCAGGCTAAGCTAGACTTTATCTGACGACCGATGTGGCGCGGTGGGCGAAGGTGCGACGCAGGAGGTTGCGGGTTCGATTCCCGCCTTGGGACAAATGTTTGTACGATCTACAAATATTTGTTCCGGGTGTTCTGGGTATTTCTTATGTATGATAAAAATATCTATCTATGTAATGTATTGTATTAAGTATATCAGTCATCTAGTACCCATAACACAAGCTCTGCTTAGCTTGGGTCTAGATGATGCTGTGTGGATTGTCCAGCAATATTTATTATTATTTTATTTATTTATTATTATCTTTTAAACCTGAAGCTCAAACATTTTAAGTAACTCAACTCTAAGAATGGTTACAATGCTACAGTATCTATGTCTAGGGTAACATAACCGAATGGAATAGAATACGAGATACGAGAGTTTATTTACTTAGAAATTCTTAGGTCAACGATTGGGGTAAAATCATATATCATATGTAATAACAACATTTTTTTTTGGTGTTTTTTATTTATTTCTTAACTTTGCTCCGGCTTTACATTATTTGGATTTAATGGACTATCTTCATGATAAAGTAATAATATATCCATTATTTTATTTGACATTATAGCTGCATCGTAGGAACTCATTTGTGACAGTTTACTGGCCACTAGTTGGCCCATTTGTCCATATTTAGTGTTTTCCATACCAAACACATCATTTTGAACACCGCGAAATACATTAAGTATTCCATTTGCTATATTTTGACAACTAGTATCTATTTTGTTTGAAGATTTCTCTGAACTGTCATCGGTAAATATATTTTCTTCATCTATGTAAGTATCCTGTTAAGATAAAAATAATTATTGTTTACAATAAATAATACTTACTACTATTAACCCCTTCAACTAAACTAAAGCTGCTTGTGATAGTAGCAGATTCATGGCAATCCACTTAGTAAAATTCTTAAATTGACTGCCTAAACCGCTGGGTGGAAGCAAATCATCAAGGCGCCTTTTCCCAACTATGTAGGGGTCAGCTTCAAGTCTAACTGGATGCAGCACAATATCAGTATTTTACATGGAGCGACTGCCTATCTGACCTCTACAACCCAGTTTCTGGGCAACACGATACCCCTTGGTAAGACTGGTTGTCTGATTGGGCTTCTGAATACCCGTAACGACTGTCGAAAATCTACAAATGACAACAAGGACCAACAGCTTAGCATGATTTCTGAGGCACAGAGGAGTCTCGATATGCTACGAAAGGTCACCCATCCTCAGACTGGCCTAGGCAAGAGTAGCTTAACCTTGGATCAACCCATGAGGGTTATTTTATTTAGTCACAAACTCCTGGGTCAAGAAGCAAATACTGTACAAAATATTCAGAAAGGTGAACACTATGGAAGGACTTCATACATGTTATTAAATAAGGGTTGAAATTGGAAATTTGTCATTTTGCACACACAACTTGTGGTCTAACTAATTAAGAGAGAGGACCTTTTTCACTAGGCTGTACCTGCTCTATGCGGCTACAGCAGAGCATCTCTGTTGTACATAAAATATGACCTGGAACTTACTTTAAATTCCTCATTACTATAATCAGCAGTGTCCACTTGGATATTTTTGTTCACCTTGAGTAAAAATTTGCAGGCATCCCATAAATGCCATGTTATCTTGCACTCCTGGAACCAAGAAATAAATAAGTGTTTAAAATGATGTGTGGATTGTATTGTATTGTTAATTGGGCTGGTGTCCACAACGCCACATTTAAGTACATATTTTACGAACAGGTAGAAAAATAGCTTATTCAATCCAGCCTCACTCCTCAAGTAAGGCCAGCAATGACTTTGTTGTTGTTGACTGAGAGTACTTGGGTTACTGAATTACTTTGCCCTGTATACTGCAACCAACGGGCAGTCGAGGATCACATGAGCTTCTGTCTCTGCTTCCTGTAGGCTTTGTGTGATTAAAATAAAAAATATTTTATAAATAACTTTGGCAATTTACCTGTACTCCATTCATAACATTATGAGACAAATTTCGTAATAACGTTATAGTTATTTCCAAAAATTAGCGTTTAATAAGCTTCTCAATTTCACGATTGAAACAAAGGAATGTATTCTGTTTACTATTTGCAAATAAATTTTAACACTAAAATGCAGTAATATTAGCAATATAACACATTAACTATCAATATTTGGCCGTTATTTGTCTAATATTATTTAAATGGAGTAGGTATAGTTATAAATTAATGTAAGTACCTAGGGCATTTGACTTTAGGGAAATAAATTGGATAAACTTATGGCTTATAATTTTACATACCTCTCACAGAGCACTACAGGTATTTATTGAATAGGTATATTTGGGTAAAATAAAGGCCTACCTCTCCATTGCCTTTAGCTTGACTTGCTTTAAGTTTTCTCAAGTAATTGGCAAAAGTAGACCTAATATTCGTCCAACGATCTTTAACAGCCTGTCCTGTGAACTCATCGCCGTATTGTGAGGCAAACTCAGCGTATGTTTTATCTCTGTATTTGACTGAAGTGTATTTTGGGTGTTTTGGATTCCAAATACTCGGTCTGCTTTCCATAAACTTCACCAATTTCAGATTCATCTTCCTTGTCCAGAATACTTTTTCCTTTTCGAATTCAGAAATCATTGTTATTTACTGTTTGTGTATAAACTGAGCACTTCTTTTATTTATTAATCATCAATAGCTTATTTATATCCGCAAGAAAGATGAAAGTTAAAGATATTCATAATGTTTGTTTACTTTCGTTCTGTCATCATACATTTTTGTCATCCAGTGTTGTCACACCTGATTTTAGATTTATCGTTAGATGGTGTGTTAAAAATTGGTTCAATTACGTAGATTTTAAATAAAAATATTGGTGTGAAAAAATTAAGCACACAATTACAATTAAAATACCAGGTTATACTATTTCAAAGAAGATTTATGAAGCCAGCTCTTCGTTTAAATGTAATGTTTTTAATGACTGTGAACTTACTTTTTATTCTTCATTAATAAATATACGTTTTGGTTCGCGATAACAGCAATAATTTTGCCTGCACAACGCAAAATATATCGTTGTCACGCTCATTATGATCAAATAATACGTAAGAAAAGAGGATTATCACGCCAAAATGGATTATAGATCAATAAGAATAGCTAGCCAACTGCCATACGGTACACTGCCGCACTAACGCGATATGGTGACTACTCGCGGTAACATTCCAGTAGGAGTAAAATATGCATGGCTTAAACTGTATGCTCAATTCAGTTTCACCGTAATATTTTGAAAAATAGGTTGATTTGAGGCCGAAGTTCGAAAACAGGCAAGAAGTTGGTAGATGTGACAACGTTTCATGATGCTTGTTTGACACTCACAGTATCAAGTTCCGTCTCTCAAACTGACATTTACCAAAATATTACACGACTGACAAACAGATAAAAAGCTCGCACATAGAGGTTAGGTTCAATACTAGAAATAATGTAATTTAGGTTTTTAGTTACGTAATTATTCCTTCTAAGTACTTAGTTACTCCACTTTTAGCTCCTACTTCAATGAAAATAGCAATATTATATTATATTTGACGACCGATGTGGCGCGGCGGGCGATGGTCCGCCTGCGACGCATGAGGTTGCGGGTTCGATTCCCGCCCTGGTACAAATGTTTGTACGATCTACAAATATTTGTTCCGGGTGTTCTGGGTATTTGCTATGTATAATAAAAAAATATCTATCTATGTAATGTATTGTATTAAGTATATCAGTCATCTAGTACCCATAACACAAGCTCTGCTTAGCTTGGGGCTAGATGATGCTGTGTGAATTGTCCAGCATTATTTATTTATTTTATTTATTCATTCGCTTGCTATGGAAAATGGATGAGCAAAGTGTAATTGATTATTCTTTCTAATCAAGATCGAAATAGTACCTAGTTCCTGAAAGGAGTAGCTGTGACAGACGGCAGACAGAATGACAGATGAAGTTGCACCGTATGTATGTTTTTTAGCGCTTTGGTACCAACCGCGCCATTGCCTGCAATTTATTTTTTATAATATAAAATTTTATTAACTCAAATGCCAAATTATTTGCCCATTATTATAATAATATTTTATCGTGCAAGGGTAGGCAGAAAAGTTTTACTGCTATTTAAACTGACACTGCTATTAAATTTATATTTAAGGACAATTAATAATAATTGGCCAATGGGAAAGTGTACCATTTATTTAGGGAGTCAGTCAGACACTGGAGAAATAGTTAACAACGAAGGCTTGGAACGAACAACAAAGGCTTCAGGCAATTCGGGGTCTCATTTGGCGGGGATACTCCACCGGGGGAAATGGAGCCACATCGCGCCTACAGACACACTCATAGCAAGCATTCACAAAGGCGCGTGCTAGGCACTTGTCCATATCTCCAACACTTTTAAACCAAGATATTTACGATCCCGTAGACCGTAGTCACAGACTACGGTATAGCTTCCGCTATGAGAGGGCCCTGTTTACCCCTAAAACCGTTTCAGGGAGTCGTTCAGTAGTTTTCTCCATTCTAAGCGAAAGATTCCTACACCGCAATTTGACTTTGCTAAGTAAAGTCCTTCAAATGTCATGATTTCTTGAAAGAACCGTTCGATCGGATGATTTTAACGTAGAGAGTTTCGCCAAATACATTTTTGTTACGGTAGTGAATAATTTTTTTAATAACTTTAAATGAGCTGCAAATTGCTAAAAAATGTATGAAGGTTTTGATTTTCGCTAACTACCGTGGCCGTGCCCTTAAGCAGGGCATCTGAATCAAGCTGGAGGTCATAATTTAGAGATTCAGATTCATCAAATAAACTTGGTTTTGTAGTTTGGTATAGTGGACCGCACGCTAGTGGTAACACTGACCTTGAGCTGACCTCGTGTGGTACGGAGTTTCAATGAAATATGAGGTCAGCTTATACTGGTATTGTTATTACCACCGATGTGCGGCTTGCTGTGCCTATCCCTCGCGTGATCATGATTTTATAATTCTTGCACACGACGTCCTTATTAATTAATACGCATGAAACACGACGATATTAGTTATTCTATTTTCAGTTTTATTTGATTACTTACCTGATATCACATCAGTTACTTTCTCTCCTATTTATATTGCTATAAATGCTGGATTGTTTTTTTTTTCCTACTGTAAGTCCAGATTTAAAAAACAACCTGTGATGACTGTGGTCTGGGAACTGATCATCATCCTCCTGTCCTTATCCTAATTTATTTGGGGTCGGCGCAGCATGTCTTCTTCTTCCATATCTACGTATCTACTTATTTGCTGTCATCTCAAAAGTCGCGTCCACGGTCCATGCTATCCCTATTATTATTCACACAATCCATCCAATCCATCATTCTTTGGACCTATCCATAGCAATCAAACGCTAAACGCTAAAACTATCATTTTCTATTATATGGAATCGGTCGAGCGGAAGATAGGTCGGTACCTATATGACTGAGTGACTTCTACCAATGACGTTTTATCATAGGACGCCAAGTTTCGGGTATAATTCCCGTTCTGTAATGAAGCATTGTGGATTGCAATTTTTATAAGATTGCGATATTTCAATAGAAAAGGGGGTTATCTTATACTGGACTTGTTACTTACTATGTGATCAATAAAACATCATAACATGTTACCTGAACAAAAACATCATACATCAAGTGAGTTAAAAAAACAACTACTCAAACAAAATTATTAAAATTTATAGGGGTCCACATGGCAGGCTACCTAAGGTAAAAAACCACGTATATCAGCCAAGCAATCACAAACCAATCGGTGTAAATACCAAAAACTTGACGAATGCATAACTTAGTCCTTTTTTAAAGTCGGTTACTGAGTAACTATCTGCGTCTGCCTTATAAACCGAAAATACCGTCAGAAAAATAGCGCTGGAAAAGATAATAAATCATTTAGAACTCACTCAAGCAGAAAGGAGAACAGCGCTAATTGCCTTCCATGATTATAATGTCAGAAGCAACGAAGACTCCCGCGCAACGGTACACCCTGGGATCTCGATCGCGGCGCGCGCGCAGTCGTTGTTGTGGCCTTAACCGCCATGGGTCGTTCTCTCCGCACGTTCGCCGTGTACACACAGCCGTTTTTAGTGAAACATGCCCGATACGCAACTACAGGGTGCCCGTTCTCAAAACGGGAGCGGTCCCAAATTGCCCCAACCGCGGATTTGACAGAGGAAATTTTCTCAAATGCGAAACCCTACTCAGACGTTCCTGGACCTAAACCAATCCCGATTCTAGGAAATACGTGGCGGATGGTGCCCATAATCGGGCAGTTCGATATATCAGAATTCGCGAAAGTGACTAAACTTTTTCTGGAGAGATATGGGAGGATCGTCCGTTTGGGAGGTTTGATCGGAAGACCGGACCTGTTGTTTGTTTACGATGCGGATGAGATAGAGCGGATATACAGACGGGAAGGGCCGACTCCGTTCCGGCCTTCGATGCCCTGCCTCGTCAAGTATAAATCAGAAGTCAGGAAGGATTTCTTCGGGGAACTGCCTGGAGTTGTTGGAGTGTAAGTGGAAACAATTTATTTACTTTTAAAAGCTCTTTATATAAGTGAATTAAATTGTTTAGAGGTTTATTGATTTCTTGTCCTCGTTTTTATTTCGGCTTAGTTTTATTTTTGATTTGATCGCATTTCGTGTATGGTTTTAAATTTAGAACAAACTGATTTATTTCCAGATTAACTCTAAATTAGACCGTTGAGGCTATCTGCAGTCCTGCTCTGTGTAAACTTTAACTGTTCCAAATCTCACACTCCTCCAAGCGCGGAATATTCTTTAAAGGGATCCGAAGTTTTCGCTTCACATAATAATATAATAAATCCTAGAAAAATTACTGCTGATAATTTTTAGCACAAACTAAACTGGGCAAACTCAAAGAATCTTGGATTAACAAAACAAGAATCTGAGTTCCGTTATCGACAGAAAGTTAAGAACTTTCACTTTGCAAAAACGAAGCGACATAAAAAAATAGCCAGGCCATTAACCATTTTAAGCATAACCTCATTATCTATTGAGTTTTAAATGTTGTCTATGAAGAACAACATTTAAAACTTAACAGATGTTTCAATTTAAATAATGTTAATTCATTTTATATGAAGCAATAGATTAGTTACGAAAGTGTTTGACAAGGTTATTAAGGTAGGTACCAGTATTCTAAAGTCAAGGTATACATTGGTTTTGCAACTATAATGATCATGTTTCCAGTCTTTTGTAATAATAGATTCTAAAAATTCAGATTATTTATGTCGCAACATCGAATGTGGGTTAAAAGTTCAAGCCTTTGTTAGTACAGAACAAATGTGGGATGAGATCTTTTGGGAGACTACTTTGAAATTAGAGTTAAACTCTTGCCACTTTATTTATAAAGGCTATGTAAAGTTATAAATATGGTTTATATTTATAACTTTACATAGCCTTTATAAAAAATGGGGTAGAAAAGTTGTGCAGTTTATTGTTGGGTGCAACAAAGGCGTTTCGCTACTACCACAGATTACGAAAACCCTATCATTATCGTCATTGTCACCTTCTAAACCTCACTTATTTCGCAACAGTTACCATTTTTTTAAATTCCCCAACATAATTTAAAAATAGAAGACGCTGTCCAAGTATTTCATGTCTCCGTTATTTGCGTCCCTTAAAACAGTCCTGTATAACATTGCATTTTAAACTATCCTAAAAATGAGGGATGCCTGAGATAAAACAAATGAAATGCTAGATTTAGCCCATTCACTCTGGGAGTTCAGGAAACTATTTCAAAACTAGCGTGTAAGAAATTCTTGCTACTGATATTACTACCTGTTCTATTCTATCTCGTTGCCCTATTGAAATTAAAATTACCTGCATTTCAAGAAGCAATCTGTAAACTGTAAGTATTTGTGTGTGACCATAAATTACAGACATCATACTCAGCTCAGGTTCATCTTGCATAACTTAAGCGTTTATGATCAGCAGTAATTGCGGTCCTTGTACTCATTTAGATAAAGATTTAAATTTAAAACTCACGAGATCACTGGTAAACGGTGATTAAATTGATTGAGAGATATATGAACAAATCTAGTTTCGGAGTTCAGTCGAGAAAATAATTAGATACTAGTATTTAAAAAATTGCATCATCATCCTCCATTTGGGGTCAGCGCTGTATGTATTTTTCTGCCGAATAGATTTATAATCCCTTTAATAATACTTCGCGGCACGTTTAAGGTGAATGCGTAGGCAACACTCGAAATTAAAATGTGTTGTATGGTATTAAAAAAGTCATTCGCGATTTTTTCATTGTTGCGCAGTGCAAGAACGGCGCGACTTTATTAACACAATAACGGTGTGCCGGATGGGATCCGCTAAAAATAACGAAAGTGAAAAAACGGTAAGAAACACAAAACTTTACATAATTTTGAGCCATTATGGAGTTTAATTTCCAAAAATCCTTCAGGTTCTTTTTCGTTATTTCAAGAGTTCTTGTGCTTTGTTATGTTCTAGATCTAGCGGTTTAGGCTTTGCGTTGTCTCTCAGTGAGTTTAAGTAGATTATTAGGTGTCGTATAAACGTGTTCTTGAGTGGAGACCGCGACTCGGCAAACGTAGTGTAGGACGCCCTCTGACCAGGTGGGATGACGATCTGCGAAAGACTGCAGGCAGATGCTGGATGCGGCAAGCTGAAGACAGGGCGCTATGGCGCTCATTAGGAGAGGGCTATGTCCAGCAGTGGACTAGTATAGCCTGATGATGATGATGATTAGGTGTCGCCCACCTACTGTTAGTGAAAACGATATATTAACCGTTAACTTACTTTTCACCCCATTTCCAAATGAAATCGTAGGAACCTCTTGCTTAGGTACAGAACCGGTCCTTGTGTCACATTCATTATGGCGTAATTTCTAATTAGCAAATATACTAACGACGTAAGCTTATGGTGGTCGTAGCTAATTAATAAAACAGCCACACATATTAATTGTTAAGGTGAAGCAACGCTTGCTGAGGTCAGTCCGTGCATGGGTGACAATCCATTGGATGACTTTTGCAAAAACCTTGATATTTCGATCGCTCGTATGATTGCATTTTTTTTTTCTTAGTTTCCAATTATCCTTTCATACTGATTTTCTTTTTCTCTTGTTGTATTCCTATGTTAGTAATATTGGAAATACTCACATATTAAATATATTATCACCATCTCTACCTAATCTCTCACCCCATAAATGTGGAATTGAGTTACGCCAAACTTAATCATCAAAAAATGTATATACGGTCAATCTGAAGGTCCATCTGGTTGTAATTTTTGTGACCCCTTATAAATAAACTACTCCGCATTTATTCATAAGCGGGTTTACTGAGACTTATGAAGAATAAGAAAGTGGCCTTTCGTGTTTTAGAATCATCTACGTCAGTACAATGCCGACAGTTTTGTGAAAGATCCAAATAGTAGAGTAGTACAAGTAGGTACTTTTAGTAGTTCTAGGTCTTTATTGTACACCATGACAACTTACAAATAATGAATTTAAGAGCTGTCCAATGTGTTACAATGGGCGGCCTTAAAATCGTTAAAAGCTATCTCTTACATATATCCTTTGGATGGACTTGATAGAGAAGGAGAAATATATGTTGGTAGTTCGTAATGTACTGTTCATAAATATGAAAATTATAATAGGTCATTTTTAAACCATTCGTTTTATGGAAACTAGAACATGATCCAATGTTATTAGAAAGGCGTCTAAAAGATATAAATCAGATGAAGTTCTTTGTTCGATAGTCGGTATCCTAGACCCACAAAGATCATTAGCTCTACGTTCGATTTGCTTAGCATGCGTACGCGCCGAATGCGTGACGCCCTTACCTACGTATAGGCAGAGTGTTTGCACTTGCGAATGTGATTTAGGTTTCATTTAGATGTTAGTCGATATCCTTGGGTTGCTTTAGAATGTAGTAAGTTATGGGTAGTGGAAAACCAATAAGTACATAACAACACGCCTGTATTCTCCGAAGGGTTGGGCAGAGTTGCACCTATAGTAACACCCATATTTTGCCAGTTATGTTTAAGTCCCTTGTAATAGGGGGCGAGCGTATTGCCATCCACAGGGCACAAATCCAGACTCCGGGCTGATAATGAGAAAATTCCTATTGGAAAATCTTAATAACACATTGCCCGGCCTGGGAATTGAGCCCAGTACCACACGCTCAGCAGTCGCGATTGGAGCCACTACACTAACGAGGTAGTAAACCATTAAATATCAAAATACATATAATAATTTGAACATTTTTAAGATTTACAAACTTGATTTTGAAACTAATGTTTAACTAGACACTAGTTAGGTTGCCTAAACCAGTTAAGTCTTTTAAGGGACATATTTAAACTAAAGTGCAGTAGTATTACATCATCTTCGTATATCTCACAATATTTGCAAATGGTTTTAGCGATGCCTTTATCAGAAATATGTAGAATATATGTATGCCTGAATATTTCACAGTCATGATTCTTCGTGCAAGTATGTTGCGTTTTAATAATTTTGTGAAGGTCTATGAAATATGGGTGTAGATTCATACAAGTTTTTGCTTGTCATTTGGTCTTTGAAGTTACATTGATAAGTCGATGACAGGAATCATCATCCGCTAAGCCTTTTCCCAACTATGTACGGGTCGGCTTCTTGTCTAAGCGATTGCAGCTGAATACCAGTCTTTTACATGGAGCGACTCCCTATCTCACCTCCATAACCCAGTAACTGGGCAACACGATCCCCTTGGTAAGACTGCTTGACAGACTTTCAGGTTTCTGACTACCCGTAACGACTGTCAAAGTTCTCCAAATGACAGCCGTAACCAACAGCTTAATGTTCTTTCTGAGGCACGGAGGATTCTCGATATGTTACGAATGGTCCCATCCAAAGACTGACCTCGGCAAGCGTAGCTTAACCTTCGACCAACCAATCGAAGTCAATCAAGTCGTGGATTAAAATACCATACAATATAACCGCATACATCGATCACTAGAGATACATTCACATTATTTCGTGTCATGTTCTGACGTCAATAATAACATTAAGTATCGTCATTTAATTTTCAGTACTTTCTTCAATACGTTGTTCAGTATTTGTCAAGATTTTCATTACTTTTCATAAAATTGACTTTTTATTTTAATAACTACCGGCATGAGATTTATTACGATGGTAAGATGCCCGATACGAAAACAAAAGATAGGCGTATTGTTGTTTTTAATGTTAAATTATAATAAGTGATGGCCTTTTTTAGTACTTAAGAACTTCGTCGGCATACATTTACAGTCGACTAATAGGGATCCTATATTTAAGAGGAAAAAAAAAGTAAACGGTGAATGTGCGCATTCAGAACAACATACATATAGTTACATTCCTTATTTCATAGACTTGACAATATTACCCCAGCTACAAACAGCACAACGAACAGTCGAGAAAACTCCAGTACGTGTTCACTAAATGAATCAAGAGTGTTCTATAAAATATAAAACTTTATCAATGAAATATAGTTTGTTTGGTGTTGCTCCCCGAGTTTATAATAAATTACCGCATCTGATCAAATGTATCCATGTCTTTACAAAAAGTCGAACTGATTGAGAAATGTTAATATGCACAGACAAGTTTATAAATGTTAAATTATTATTAGTATAAATATTAAATTATCATTAATTATTATTAATTAACTTGATGAGCTCATGATATTTTTAACCTTTATTTTCTGTATTTATAAAAAAATGTGTATTTAAATTAACTTTTTTTGTTCAAAACATAGCACATATACAGCATAATACTTATGATATCTTACATATAGACAGTCTGATAGAAAAATCTCAGTTCCAGCCAAATGAGATTCGACAGACTTTGCTTAGGACTTTATTCCTTTTACATGATCACCAAATTATCTTCACGAGTCCGGTAGTAACTATGCGTCCATCGAGATAATCATGGGCCATCCAACCCATCTGTATATAAAGGGACTATCAATTCATACGGCCATCCCTGAAATCGCGACAAATAAACCACCTGTTTTTTTTTTAATTTAAGCAGCTATTTTTAATTTTCAGACATAGTAGATTTTTATAATAATAATATGCAATTCTCACACTTTCACCCCCTAAAGGTTTCTCATTGCCAAAGTCACTCTGAGTTGGGGCGGTTATGAGAAGATTATGATGATACATAGTTCTCCAAATCGAAACCGAAATCGAAACATGGGAAACACCCACAAAGTGGATATTTCCGCCTCCATTTTTGTCTTTACCCTAATAAAAACTTCAATGTCACCTACATCACTATTTCTACAAATACATATAATACAATTTACAGGTCCACACAAAGGCTGATGGTATAACTGTTGACAATGCTAGTTTAGCACAATCATGCGTGTGAGTTTAGATATTAGCACATTGTCATGGAGGTCAGAGCACATGAGATAACAGCTGCCATTGAATATAATGCAATGTCATTCTGAGATCGAAGATTCTACGATGTTGCAAGCGACCTTGAAGCGTCCCTTGAGTTGCTTAACACAATATAACATGACGCCTGCATTTCCTTAAGGGTTAGGCTGAGGTCTAAAGTACACGTACATTATTTGCACCAGTAATATTAAAGTTCTGTGTAATTGTGGGGGATATTTTTAATCCTGTGGTCTGTGTCCGGGGCATCACTGTGGGCAATTTGAATAGAATTTTAGCGTTGCGGTATTTAAATGTTTTTTTTTAATATCGTAGTATTTTGTTGAGATAGGGGACTTTTTGGCTTCGCAAAGGTCCTTTTTATTTTTATTTGTAAACATGTTAGTTACAGTTTATTTCCCCAAATATCTGCTTTTCTTTCTTCCATAAATTGCTTTAACACCTTAACTGCCAGACAACGAGACACAATAGAAAATGCATTGTTTGACGGTCACCTGGCGTTTAAGGTGTTAAGTCGTGCCCGACCAAGTTAATATTGAGGAATTCTTGAATGAAAAAACCCAATAACACTCTGCCAAACATGGTAATACAGGACCCTATAGAGATGCTTGAATTAAAATGTCGACGTCAAGTTGCACCAACCGGTTTGGGCTCGAAAGCCGTTCTGCCGTGAACCTTCAACTATGGTTTTTATAGGAGCTTCTTTACCGGTACGGTACCGTATGCTCTCATAGTATCCGTAGCTTCCATGAATGAGTACCGTTGACTTTTTTGTGAAGCCCAGTTAGGATGTTGTCCTGAGGCAAGTGAAAGTTCGAGAGCGTGAATTACATACATGCCGTTATTTGATGGATTTTGAATACGATCCGACAGTCTCTTGTTTTGTATGTATAGACAGCGGCTTTAGGTCGTAGCAGTTAGAGTGATTTCTGTAGTGTTACTACACTGCTGGTGTGCGGTTACCTGTATGAGTATTGTGTTCTTCTAAGCCCATTTCCACAAGGGCTAAGAAGTTCGAAGCTAGGAAAATGACCTTATCTTTCTGATGAATTTTTCCTATTCCTCTATCTTGATGGAAACTCACCCTTATTACTCATCCCATATTTCTCTTCCCATTGCTCGTGAATGATTGTCCTTCCTTTTGTGCAAAGACAGGTATGCGTCATACTTACCATTGATGAATGAACACTTATAAACTTGCTAATAAGTGCACGAGTTAACTAAGTAAAATAGTCAGGTATTAGGCCCGTGGGTGCTAAGTTAGAATGAAACGGAGCTAAGTAGAATTCCAAATATGTAAGACCAAGTCTCATTCATTCTTAGGTGGAGAGAAGGCGAGGTAAAAAATAAAAAAACTAAAACGAAAAACATTATTTTTATCAGTCCGATGTAATTATTTTATTAATTTATGTATCTTCCATCTCTATATGCAGCTTCCGCCCGCGGCTTCGCCCGATTGTTGATAATAAGTAGGCTATGTCCCTTCCCGGGGTGCAAATTATCTCTCTGCCAAATTTTATCGATATCCGGCTTGAAAAGGTAACAAAAAAACTTACTTTCACATTTATAATATTAGTTAGGATTATAGAATCTGTTTGAAATTACCAGCAGACTTCTAGGTACTACCAAAGAACGATTTTTTTTGGTAGTGCTGTTTAGAGCTGCAATATTGCAGGAGTTTTATCTTTGAAAATTTCAGATCGTTCTTAGTACGGTAATTTAAGCAAATGGAACCATCTAAAAAGGATAAAGATGGCCCATTTGAACTCCACTCATACCTTAAACAGATCCGTGTTCTCAATATTCAAATAGCAGCACTTTAAAAGACAATAAAACGCCACTGATGCCGAGGTTAACGTGACCGCCTTCCGGGCCCAAGTAATATGTCAAGATACAAAAAGAAGAAAAAGACGAAGAACACATACAACTTTACTGGCCAGCATTCCAATTTATCTTCGCATATTCTTTTTTATAAACCAGCCAGACACATACTAGATCATAACACCTCATCATGATTGTTGAACTCGCACACAGTGATACTTGGCCCACTTGGGAAACAGGGCGAGGCGAAAGCCGCATGCGCAGCATGACGTGACGAGCACCGTAATGACACATGCCGAAAATGGCCGTAGAAATTATCTCTGGATGTTTGAATGTTGATGTCGAAATAACAGAATTACCCGGTAAAATAGGAATTGTAATCATTAACACTGGGATGGTTACATTAATGATCACTTTATGATGCAATCGTGCTTGCCCATAAAGAAATGAACCATATTCATTGACGTATAAACTTGTTTAATAAATTATATTTATTTCTGTTACTGGGCTATAAAAACATTTTTACACATCGTTAAATAACAATAAATAAACTAGAACCAGACAAACTTTGCAAGAATAGTGAGAAGAAACTCCACTCTTTTAAAGTCCATATATATATCTTGGTCAGATCTATCTTAACCATGGACCATTTGTCTGAGATGGTCTTTTGAGGAAAGAACCATCCAGATTTAAGTGGACCTGCCCAGTACTTACTGGGCAGGTCCACTTAAATCTGGATGGTTCTGGTGTAATCTTAGAGCTAATCTCAGAACGACGTGAAAGTCGGATGCATTGTGTTAAATGGAATATCTTACTACTGGGTTGGTATTGAATATTGAAAGGATAAGAGTCGGTTACTGGCGTTATTGCAGTGCCAACCGTAATGATAAGACAGTCACTACGGTTACAGTACCGTTAAAAGCAGCGGTTTGTGAGGAGGCCCATTTGTAAATGTAGACATTTGTAGTGCAATGGTGAACTATTGTTCTACCACGAATAAATGTTGTCATACTTAAAAAAGATACGTGACTGTTTGGGAATTCCGGTGTCACATGTTTGGTGTTCACGTACGAATTAAGGTGACATATCGTTAAGATCGAGATATTAAAATTATCCTCCCCAGATTGAACATAATATATAAGAACCCGACAACAAAGATTGTCGGGCAGTACCCCACCAGACACCACACCCGTTTTCTCCATTGATTGGATGAATCCTTCCTTTAAATGGAGGATGGGGAACATTAGCCTTGCCCCCTTAACTCCCCTTAACCCCTGTAATCTGAATGATTTATTGTCAATTTCAATGACGTATCTCAATCCGCGAATTTAAAATGCTGGATCTGATTCGTTCCCATCATAACAGATTGCAAACTCGGTCATTGACTGGTCACAGAGAAGAGAAGAAAGATCTCTAGATTCGGATTGAGATACGTTATGGAAATTGGCCGTTAGTAAATCCCAAACATGAAAAAGATTCAAAGTTCTTCATACAATAATGTTTAACGCTTACAATGAAGCCGACAGCAACCAAGCAAAATATAAAATACTGTTATTAAATGTTTTGCAAATCTTGCAACAGACAATGTTTTATCTGAACTTAATGCAACGACTGACAAAATAATTACACATTTCGACACAGTGCGGCCTTCTATGGCCTGATCGTCATCAAAGATGCGCCTGTTAATTGCAGATCCAAAGCTAATCTCAAATTGTTTGCAGATGCACGATCATGCTTGGGTAACTCAAATAATTTTATATGGAAGACTAGCTTTTGACCGCGGTGTCACTCTCGCTAATGTACAGTTTGTTAATCCTTCGGAGACAGCACTACAGTACTTTTTTTCCGGATGAAAGTCACTCTGTCTTCGTATATGCAGAACGATCGATGGAGTAGTTAAGCAGTGAAAGAGCAACATACAAACAAACTTACATTCGCATTTATCATATTATATAGTTAGGATTGCGTGTTTAATTGAACATACTTAGTTAATGACCAGTTTAATCATATATTACTATCGTAAAACACGATACTTCGACTTGCAGTTCTGTTTCTGTCAATAAATTTCTCAGATGAGGTTATTATTGCAATATTCCTTCACAGAGTTCATGAAATATACCTGTTAAGTAGTTAATGTTCTGTTATTGCGTTTATAATATCAGCCTATTACCGTCTCATTGAACGGCAAAAGGCCTCTTCTTATACAGAGAAGGCACGAGCATTAATCACCACACTTGCTCAAGGGGGGTTGGCGATTACAAATTTATATTAATTATAAATCCAGTTATCCTCACGATATTTCGTTCATCAATGTCAGTGGTGTTTGATGAATAAATATATCATGTCTGGAAGTCAGAGGTCTTTGCCCAGCAGTGGGATAACGCAGGCTAACAGTATTAGTATCAGCATAAATGTCAGTGATAGAATAGAATAGAATAGCATTTATTTGCATAAGTAGATAGTAGTAGGTTTTCATCAGAGTTCTGCCATATTTCACCATTCCATTATGATACACCATTATGATATAACTGAGAAAGTATATATGAATTAAAAAAATCGCCAAGCCATCATGACTTTACGAGCTGTCATTACATATGATGACTAAATAGTGCCTCATCATAGCGTAATAATAGTATCAAAACTTTGAAGTCAATGTGTCTGAGGTCATTGATGATGTGGATCGATTACCGATGCATATACGACACATTCAAGACTATTAATACACAGTTTAAGATGGAGTAGCTGTCGGGTTATTTTATACGAGCACTTCGTCCGCGTGTATTTCGTATTTTCCCTCTGAACTATAACGACCCTTCCACCCCCCTAAAAGCCTAGTTTGAAAAATAAAATGATGGTAAATCAGACAGTTCCACAGACAAGTTTGACGACACGGTTGGCGCAGTGGTTGAGCCATCGGCTGCTGCGCCGCGTGTTGTGGGTTCGATCCCCGCACGGAACAAATATTTGTATGACCTACAGGTAGTTGTTCCGGGTCTGGCTGTTTGTGTATGTGAGTTTAAATGTTTGTAAACGCACCCACGATACAGGAGAAATTCCTAGTGTGGGGAAACGTTTAAAAAAAAAAAAAAAAAGTGCGAGGCTTGGGTTTTTATATCGCATCCATATCATAACTACACAGACTGATATGTACTATGATGTTAGAGGGACATCAATATGCATAACCTGGTGTGTAACCACCACGGTTAGTACGGTAGGCCACACGTCAATTTGAACAATCCCAGTATAAGCTGATCTCGCATTCCATTGAAACTACGTACTTCGCTAGGCCAGCAGAAGGTAAAAGTCCTACCACGGATGCGCGGTCTACCTTCCTCGTTGTTCTCTTAATAGCTATATGTATGTACTGCATACTTAATCTTGTCCTTTATCTTGGGTATTTCCTGGGAGTGGCCTTTGTTAAAGTTCAGATATAACTGGCCCGAGTACTGGCAGGCAGATGACATTATCGCGACTGTAGTGTGACCTTCGCATAGAAGCTACAAGTAAATATAATAAATATAAATAATGCTTGACAATCCACACAGCATCATCTAGCCCCAAGCTAAGCAGAGCTTGTGTTATGGGTACTAGATGACTGATATACTTAATACAATACATAACATAGATAGATTTTTTTTTTTTATACATAGCAAATACCCAGAACACCCGAAACAAATATTTGTAGATCGTACAAACATTTGTCCCAAGGCGGGAATCGAACCCGCAACCTCCTGCGTCGCAGGCGGACCTTCGCCCGCTGCGCCACATAGGTCGTCGAAAGTGCAGTCAGTTTTATCATATTACCTTACATCAATCTTTAAGATACAAAAACACGCCTGTTATCAGGCAACCAAGGCACATTGCAAAAATTACATAACATGCAAATAGGTATACTAGTAACACACCCACACCCACATTTAGCCAATTATGGTTAATCGTAGTAATAAGTTCCTTCTGGGATTTAATCCCGGTACCGCATGCTTAGCAGTAGCTCTTGCTACCACCAGACCAACGGGGCAGTCAATTTTTAAGAGCTGCCTTTGTAAACTACAACTATGCAGAGGAAAGATTAGATTGTTTGGATGTTTGTTTGTCTAAACTAATATACACAAATAAATAAAATTAAAGTGTCTGTTTATAATGTTAAAAGCACAGCTTTGTTCTAAATGCATATGAAAGTTCATACGGTAGTTACACCAAAAACAGCTATCTGTATGTGTATTTGTTTGTTTGTTTGAGTTCATCTCCGAAACGGTTGGACCGATTTTGGCGGGACTTCCACTGGCAGGTGGCTGTTGTTTTAAGGAGTAACTATTTATAGAAAGCTACATTATCAGCGAGTAACATAAGCAACGTTATATCAAACAACGTTATACTAATTAAGTTTTAGAATAAATAAATGTTATTCGTAAAGAGTTGGTATATCTCACGTTGATTATATCTTATGAACGATAGTAAAAGGAAATTACACCAAATGAGTTTATACGTTATGAGACGCACCCGGAATTTAACAAAACATTTTTTTGCACGGAAACTTAGTTAATTAAAAAAAATAAGTAGCCTTAAGTAACTCCTTATAAAATTGGCTATCTGCCAGTGAAAGTTATCAAAGTCAAAGATTAGCAAACAAACAGACAAAGAGACAGACATTAAAAAATTGGGTTTCAAATAGCAACCGTATGTCTTTTCATATTACTATCGTTAATGATTCAGTAAAAAGCTGTTATTTAGATATTATAAACAGTAATTCAATTTCATTTATTTGTATAGATGTATATGTTAGTATTAGAACACCATAATATAAGTTTTTTTATCAGCACATTTTTTTTTTATTGGAAACGAAGCGAGATAGATGAACCAGTTGCAGATATTTAAAAAAATCGCAAATGTGTGACACGCAGCACTTTCCCGCACAAGTGCGTCTTACATTCTACATTTAGAACTGTACGTTCTAATTAGAAATCAGATGTAATACAATCTACTTTAATGGATTCAATTTGCTCTAGTCGTTGTGAAACGGAATATGTCGGTTAGTGCCAGATACGTGGACCGGTTGAGAAACCAGAAGGCGTCTAGAACCACTTAGCTTTAGACTTGAGAGGAACGTATGTCGTGTTTACGTAAATGTTTTCGCAGTAATGCTTGCCCATAAGGACCATCATTCAAGGGGTAACCATTTATTTGATGATTGATGTAAACGTATCGGAAGGATGTCTTCTTGGGCATTTTTCATTTCGGTTCATTAATAATGATAAATATATAAAGGTACAGTCATAATGGCCCAGTGGTTTAGGCCTCGCCTCTTGTGCACGAGATGTTAGAACGGCAGAGTACATAATAGTAGGTGCAGTTAACCTAAAAAAAACAAAGGACAGTTCATTATTTATGTGATTATTTATTTATTTATTTTCTTTGACGACCGATGTGGCGCGGCGGGCGAAGGTCCGCCTGCGACGCAAGAGGTTGCGGGTTCGATTCCCGCCTTGGGACAAATGTTTGCACGATCTACAAATATTTGTTCCGGGTGTTCTGGGTATTTGCTATATATAATAAAAATATCTATCTATGTAATGTATTGTATTAAGTATATCAGTCATCTAGTACCCATAACACAAGCTCTGCTTAGCTTGGGGCTAGATGATGCTGTGTGGATTGTCCAGCAATATTTATTTATTTATTTTATTTATTATTGCTGATGTTCTTCAAAAGGGTCAGGTGTGTAAACAAAGCATAAGTACTACATATGTACTCGGAAGGATCGTGGCAGGTGGCGTTCTGTAGTTTCTGCCTACCCCCATGGGATTAAGGCTTGAGTTTATGTATGTATGTCGGGCAGTTCGTCAGTTTGTAAGCAATGACGCATAGGAGACGGACGAGTAAGGACTCTGCATTTTTGCGTATGATTGCAGCGAAGCAGTCAGTGATTCAGTCAAAGTAGATATGTAGAGAGCTAGATATCGCCCATTACTTAATTCAGGATTTAAATTAAGGATTCTTTCGAATTGTCTAAAGTCGTTAAATTCTGTCACTAAAAATTGTATCTATTTGATTAAGTCTCCTTCGGTAAAGTCCAAATTACAGTCAAACCTTTGTTTGCTCTCAAAATATTTCACTGATTGGAAATAAATAATTTGCGATACGTGACTTGCGATGACAGTCGTAACTCGTGTATTTTAGCGGATCTTAATACGTAAGAGTCAATAGCAACTTGAGCGGATGAGCAAACAGACAAACATCTTTGAATATTGCTGTGGACACACTCCATGTCTCAATAATGTAGTGCTAGTTGTACATCACTTAGGTTTTATGATTCATTGTGGCGGAGGAAAACTTTGTGTATCTGTTAGCACTTTGTTGGGGAATTTTGTTACATGATTCAGATTGTATGCAACAGTAAATTGACTTAGTAAATCCAGGAGCTTTGTTGGGTTTGTTTCCACGAAAGGCAAGGTCAACAAGTCCCTTCACTACTCAGTCATGGTAACTTCTAATCTAGTATTTGACGTAACCGCTCTGATTCTTTTTCTATACATATGTACAAATAAATATGAGTGAAGTATTTTTCTATTTATTTTATTGGTATATTCTCTCTTATGTGCCCATTTTATCTGCTCAGTAACCGGCATAGTAGCCCAGTAACCAGGGCAGTGTTTTTATAAACAGACGTTCGGTTCTCAGTTCAATCTCATTACATAGATGTACAAGAAAAGTTGCAACGGTGAAATCAATCTATTGACATTTGCGTGACACTTGTCTGTCACTTTAAAGTTTTTTCGAAAAAGACTTACTTAACTTACTTTGCCAAAAAGTTTATATTTATTATACAGCACCGTATTATGGTTTTGGAATCTAGCCATAACATTTTCTAATACCAAGAATACCCCCCACCTTGGGTTCTCTCTACGCGTCTCACTGGCTAGGAAACCATAGTCTAGACAGTATTAATTTCTCTTATCCAGCTGCATTGAAGCGGCTCAGTACAGGGGTAATGACCTCAGAAACATAGCTAAGATTATGGCTGCAATAAAGAATAGTGTACTACTTCGCGTCTTCATAGAAAACGGCTGGGTGTAATGGAAGGTGGTAAGCCTAATGTGTTCCGCAGACGAGAGAAAGTTATATCTGTTTGGTTTCCTAGAGTTCATTGACATTTTAAGTTGTTTTTTGTAGGTTAAACTGAACCTCTTAAGTTTTTATGATGAAACTTAAAAGTTGCGAATTTTATATAAATCGACAGGATATGAGTCCGCGAAATCAGGTTGATATTATTAGGCAGGTGCGTTAGGCTATAGCATATACATTTGGCCAGTTATGTTTTAGTCCCATGTAATAGGGGGCGAGCCTAAAGCTAGGTACTAGATATTTATCTAAAGTCCAGGCTGCAGACTTACAAATTCCTTTTGGAAGAACCCAATAAAACTTTGGCAGATCCTGATTATTGAACTCAAGACATCATGCTCAGTAGTATTAATATAGAGGCGTGAGATTATGTTATTATTAGGGAGAATAAAGCTTTCCATTGCATCATTTAACTGGATAAATTAAATTAGCCACTTACGTCGAGTATATTAACGTTTAAGGATTTGCGAGTTTAGAAAACATTTTGGTGAATTAAAGTTATTAATAAAACAATCGGTGACTATCACAAGTTATAACTTAAGTAAAACACCATCTAAATCAGAGAGATTAGATCAAAGAAATATAGGGCGAACAAAGAAAACAATACTCAAAATTAAAGTAACAAATAGTATAATCACCGGCAAATAAGATGGCAAAAGTCGTTAGATGCGCACAAGTCGTTTTTTAGGTCTCTTTGGTGGTCAAGCGGGACGCGGGGTATGAGGTAGCGTCGATCCGAGCGCGCGATTGGCGCATCAGTCGACCCTTGCCTCCCGCACCGCGCCTTCGTCCCGTTCGCTCCCGATTACATTTCAGTGCACGAAAATTGAACCCTTTGTTTTTGTTGTGTTAAACTTAAGTGTTGTTATTGTTTTTAAATTTAGGATAGAGTTCCTGAAAAGGCATAGCATACGAGGAAAGTATGCTCAAACCAGAGTTATACAAATTAATAAAATTGGAAAAAGAACAATTTAAAACATACAGCATTGACCAAACACTTGCAGAACACAACCATAGTGTTCTGCGATTGCGACTTTCAATATGATGCCAAGGGTAGTTTTATTAACGGATAGTGACGACGACTAGTTATTTTTTTTTTTTTTTATATAAACTTTTTTGAATTTTAAATGCACGTTATTTATAACTCCTAATAAACTTGAATTCCTCTCCCTTCTTTAACTTTGTTCTATACAGACATGATTAAATATAAATGATGGCAATAACAATAGAATAATGACGATCAATAAAAGTTATCACTTTTTTGTGCCACTAAGTGTACGATGCGCGAACTTACCCCCACTACGCCAAAATCTTGCCATCTTATTTGCCGGTGACTATAATCTATACGTATTATAAAATTGTAACAGGCCGATGACTGTACATTATAGATATTGAATAAAAACTAATATACGGATTCTTTATTACATCGAGGCCAAAACAACAGATTTTAGAATTTTAGCTTGTCTGTGAGTCTGTATGTTTGTACAAGCATTATGCAAAAACAACTGCATGGAATTCAATGTAGTTGTCACCGATGTATTGCTAGAGTTTTCACTTAAAATAAAAGCTCCATTTTTTTGTTTAAATGTCAGGCGTACGAAATCGCGGGCTAAAGCTAGTTTAGAATAAAATCATTACACTGATCACGTATTTCCTTATTTTTTACAATACGATTGAGGCAACTGAAGCCTAAGTATACCCATCGCACCAGACAGTCGCAATGTAAACGTGCAACGCATTGAAATTTGATCAAATCCTATTGACGAATCACAAAAATATACTAAAGTTGGTATATATGTATGCAAATGGAGCGATGGTTTTACAGGCACTACTCCACAGCAGCCCAGGGCTAAGCTACGTCTGCATGAATAGCAGCTGTCAAAGTTAGCTGGTAAAGCATAGGTGTACACTCACATTTCGCTAGTTATGTTTAAGAAACATATTGTAACAGGGTGCGAGCCTTTTGCTATGAACCGGGCAAAATTCCAGGTGCAAAAACCCAATAACCTTTTGCCCGACCTTATATTCAAACCCAGGACCTCATGCTCAGCAGTAGCGTTTGCAACCACTGGATTAACGAGGCAGCTTTAGTTGGCTTTACCTTGAATAAAAATACAGGCGGGATCGTCAACGGCGTATAACCTACCTACCTAGCCTTAGGCGCGAATTCGTGGCTGTCGAAAAAACCACGGTCAGCTGACGTAGCTACCATCTCCATGCATATACTTTATAGCAGTGGATGGGCGACCTACTCCATGCGCTTGCATTGCTTGGTCTAAGATGGCGTGTCTTGATCAGAGCGTTTGTGTAACATTTTCTCACGCATGAGTTTCAAACACATTTTTATTCTCAAGACGATTTCTTCGCAGCTATGTTGTCATATCCTCGTCATCGCTGGGGTTTATTGTTGAGAATTCCTACGTTAGTTGTGTAGTTTACATTTAAATCTTTACATAGGATGTTTGTTTTGTTTTATGACTGGTAGTTTTTTATGGTCGTGTCCTCTTTATACACTTCAATTAGCAAAGTAGAGATAGCTTTAGCTGCTAATTATCCTGTCTTACTAACGAACGCGTCAGATCGTCTACGTATTTATCTATTCTTAAAATGTCTGTTTACCGTAGTATCAAGCTCAGGCTGTCTTTCGACCCTTTACACATGTACCCATGTGGCTTTTATTGCACCGGATTTAGATTTAAACTTCAGTGTATTTAACACGCGTGTTTTTACTCTTTATTCTCGAATTAGTGCGAAAAACCGCTGCAGAACTATGTATCATATTAGTCAGAGATTTTTAATCCCAACAAATAACCTTCATGACACCTCATTATGCCCTTTATGCCTAAAAAAGATGTAAAAAATGTGATATATGCAGTTTAAAGTATTACAAGTCAAATATGATAAATAAAATAATTACAAACATATATACAAAAACGCACGCCCTTTTCCCATTAGGGGGAGGCAGAAACTACAGAACGCCGCGATCCTTACACACTCCTTTAAAAAAACCCCTTTAAAAAAATGTATGTATCAAATTATTTATATTTGTCAAATTTGCTGTAACATGTAATAAAAACAAAACTACAGTCGTTTGTTTGTCAGCTTTGAGCGCTATTCTTCAAAATGCTAAAGCACGGAACATGAAACAAAAACACGTAAATATACGAGTATGTTACAAATTATTATGTTTGTGGGATCTGCAGATTTAGTAGGAACTTGGACATAAATTGTGGGTGTGCCGCACTTACCCGCTTCTTGAGAAAGCAGACATTATAGTAAACCTGAACACGATGAGCCAATCACGAATGCCACCGGTTTACCTCGACCTACGAAGGCTGGTCATAAACTCTTTGTGGCTTTTATAAAAACAATTAATATTGTAGGCATTTATTTGACTTTTGAGTATATGCCAGACCCAACAAAAAACACTGACTCAAAAGTTTCAACAGCGCAAATAGGGCGACAGCTAGATAGTACATCAGGGCCTCAGGCATTAGCATTTTCCTTTAACTTGCAACACAGCAACAATGAATATCTATACTAGTTGCCAAGTTAGCGCCACTTGTTTAGCATTTAGGTTAGTTCTATTATTAGAGAAATGATAGGAAGAACAAAGAAACGATGGACGGTTAACTTGCCGAAAGTTGTAGTACTACCAGCCTATTACTGCCCCACTGCAGGGCAAATGCCTCTTCTCATACAGAGAAGGCACGAGCAGTAATCACCACGCTTGCTCAAGACGGGTTGGCGATTTCAGACTTCTATTAATTATATAAGTCCAGATTTCCTCACGATGTTTTCCTTCACTTAGAAAGTACATATAAATTGAAAAACTCACATTGGTACTTGCCCAGGTTTGAACCCACAACCTCGTGCACAAGAGGCGAGGCCTAAACCACTGGGCTATCATGACTATAAAACAATATACAATATATGTCGAAAGTTGATATGGCTAGAAATGAGGTGACTATTTAGTATATAAATAAATAGAGATGTTTAGAAGAAGAATACATGTGGTGCGAACTCCAAATAAATTGGGATTATGATGATGATGCTGATGATGCATAAAATACACAACAACTTATTGTTACATATTGAATCCACAAATTCGTGGTTTCGTTGGACACCCGACATACTTTCTAGATCTATCGACTTATACCAGTAGGTACCTGATTCTAGATGGTATAAAATAAATCCTTGACTACCATTAAAACTAATATTCGCTTTTCACCAACACTAATTGACACCTACATTCTTAGTACAATAATTGACCTGGGTTTACCACTGCAGGACAAAGGTTCTCATACTCTCTTTCTACTTACCAGTCTTTATCGAAGGAGTCCAGCTGATCCTGCCATATTCGCCAGGGCCTGCCACGATATCGCTAGCCATGTAAAGGGACCTATTAGTTTGGCCCATAGATCATCTGACATGTGGCAGATGTGTCCAACCCAATTCCACTTTAACATTTAGACATCATCTGCCTGGCCTTTTCCCAACTACGTTGGGGTCGCCTTCCAGTCTAACCAAATGCGGCTGAATACCAGTATTTTACGTGGAGCGTCTGCCTATCTGATCTCCACAACCCAGTTACTGGGCACTACAGGCTTTCGGGCTTCTGACTACCCGTTACGACTGCCAAAGATCTTCAAATGACAGCCGGGACGTGCCTTCCGAGGTACGGAGGAGTCTCGAAATGTAACGAACGGTCACCCATCCGCAGGCTATCCTCTGCATGCTTAGCTTAACCTTCGATCAACCCTTGCGGCTGTTTTTATTTAGCCACTAGCTCCTCAGACACATAAAGACATCTAAAACGTTTTATGCACTGCGTAACCGTGCAAGCAACGTTTTTGAATTGAAAACTCAAAGGTAGACAAAGTCTACTTAGAAAGCAATGGACCACCCAGAAATCAACCATCTTGCATTAAAAACACTTCATGTTTCATAGGTTAAATGGCTTGCCATCGCGTTAAATGTTTATTTTCTATTGTGAATCAAGTTTACAGCTTTATTTTATAGACTTTACTGTCTTTTGATTGGTTCAGGAATAACTTATGGGGGTCTAGATAGAAAGTGGTTGTTTTGTTTTATGATGTTGGCTGCTATGATTGTTTGACTGACAAATAGTTTGCACCTTCGACAGTAGCATTATGTCCGCTTTTACTTACATCATCTAACACCTAAATGTACCCAATTTTTTAGACATTACTTTTAGATGTCGTCTTATGTTAATGGAAACGGAATGATGTATAGATCATCTATTGTTTGTTACTGCGTTTACTGTAGATAATGAATCTGTAATTATCATGATGAACAATAATGATTTTGACCTATAGATAACCAGACATCCTGAAGTCACTGCTCTTCAAATAATAATATTTATGTACACACATACATAAACTACGGAATACCACCTGCTACGGTCTTTACATAGGTACTCCTTTTGCTTCCTTTACGTTAATTCATTGTCATACACGCACGCATTCAAATAATGATATAGGTATTTATTTCAATTATTTTTTAAACGTAAAACACAAATGATTAATTCCGTAATTTCTTAGTGACTTATATGACTGTCAAATATGTGTCTAAAAATAAACAATTCTTAAACGAATATAAAATTATGTTTAGTTATTACCGGTAGGTAGTTCATAAATAAAGCCGTCAACAAATTACGCAATTTGCGATGACCTTTTAAATTACCAATCATTATATTTCTCATCACACGTCAACTAACGACTCTTTTGTTTTTTTTTTAATTTTGCAGGCACGGTGACCAATGGCGCCGGTTTCGCTCTAAAGTCCAGCAGCCGATCCTTCAGCCACAAACGGTGAAGAAGTACGTGGCTCCCATAGAGATGGTCACAGAAGACTTTATCAAGTACATGGAGAATGCACGGGATGAGCACGGAGACCTGCCTCACGAGTTCGATAACGATATCCATCGATGGTCGCTTGAGTGTAAGTATTGTGGTATTCAGCAAAGGCTGGCTGGAATATTCACATTAATAGGAAGTTAAAGTTTACAGGAGTGACATTAGCACAAAAAAATATTCCTTAAATATACAATTGTTGTTTGCTTTTTATTTTATTTCTTAAAACGTTTACAAACATTTCAAATCACATACACGAACAGCCAGACCCGGAACAACTACCTGTAGGCCATACTTATATTTGTTCCGTGCGGGAATCGAACCCGTGACATGCAGCGCTGTAGCCAATCGCTCAACAACCGCGTCAACCGTGCCGTCGATACTAAAGACCTTAGTAGATCTATAAATTGATCATTTCAATCGCCCACGGCTGACAACTTAGCCGCAACAAAATATATTCTTAATTTACAGTCTAACATTCAAATTTGGAACGAAAATTATCGTCAAATCCACGTCAAATAATCCAGCTCGCGTTAACTAATTTGATTGGTTGAATTAATTAGCAACAGCCAATCGCATCACTATACATGCGTTTAATTTCTGGCACTTAATGGAATAAATGAATCAGTGCGTCTTACAGCATTAAACATGCATTAAATAATCATACATAGCAGTTTAACATTGGATAGTGTGATATATATGTTAAATCTCAGCAGCTTTCAATCACTCATGCTCCACTAACATATTAGTCGTTGGAGCGTAACATTGGCCATACTTATATTGTTTAGTTGCTATTTATGGTCTGTTGTCCAGTTTATTGGATGAAGGTAAAATTCTCCATCCAGCCTCTTTACAAGTAAGCATGGACTTCCAGTTATAACAGGTGTGCGTAATTATTTGTGTTTCATGTCCACTTAATGTCTTCTACATTTTTTCTCTGAACAAAAGTATTTGTGCTAAGAATGTGTTTGGTGTATGACCGTCCAGTCTCTGCAAAGGGACAACGCGGCACAGTGCTGCCATCTATAACAATACAAGCCAAACAATTGTCAAGCAATAAAAACTAATAGCGCCATCTATGATCATTTCCCAGGTATCGGGCGCGTCGCTCTCGACACTCGGCTAGGTTGTTTATCATCAGACCTGACCAGCGACTCGGAGCCACAGCGTATCATAGACGCTGCAAAGTATGCGCTGAGAAACGTTGCAGTGTTGGAGCTCAAGGCGCCTTACTGGAGATACGTGCCCACTCCGCTGTGGACCAAATATGTTAACAACATGAACTTCTTTGTTGAGTAAGTTCTTGTTTTTGTTGGGTTTATGATAATCTTGATTAAGACTTTGTTAAACTTGATATTTTCGAGATTATTTGCTTTTTTTTAAGCACTCGAAAAATAAAATTGTTTGTATTAATTTTTCTAGCTTCGCTAAGTATTTGTAGAACGATGTCCTTATCAATAGTTTTCTTAGTTCCTACATATACATCATCAATAATAAGGTTTTCTAAAATAGCAATATTGAAGGGAGACTCACAGGGGTGGTTGAAAATTACTGATTACGATGTGTTTATAGTGAGATTCTAAATGTCTTTTAAAAAGAAAACGCTCAAAATACATGATTTTACGAATAAACTTTGTTTTTTCCACGCATCATTTCAATTACTTTATTTAACTAATGTTTGCTCGCATTCTTACAGGCTTTGCAGCAAATACATTAACGAAGCTCTCGAACGGCTTAAAACCAAAAAAGTGACGTCAGAAAATGATCTTTCTCTTCTGGAGCGTGTGCTCAGAAGTGAGGGAGATCCAAAGATAGCTACTATCATGGCGTTAGATCTTATCCTAGTAGGAATTGATACGGTAAGGAAAGGCATTATTGTTTACATTTTTTCGGGACTTGATCTACGGATTAGAAAAGTTTACGTGGAAGAAAACAAAAGTCACTTTTTTTTAAATCCATCCCCCTGTCCTTATACCGATTTATTTGGATTCAGAGCAGCATGTATTCTTTCTTCCCTACATTTCTCTATTTGCCGTCTTCTCAACAGTCACCTTCTTTCTAACCGTATCATCTTACACAAATCAATACACCGTTTCTTTGGTCTTTCTCTTCTCCTGTGACTTTCCAAATTCATACTCAAAACTTTCCATACAGCATAATCCTCATTCCTCCGCATGCCATGCCCATACCATAACAGATTTCTACACAGCTTCTCTGTCACCAGCGCTTTTTTTTTAACTTCCTCTCACATACTAATTTCTTTTTCATTTAAAAAGAATTACCTAATTCAATTATAAGTACGTGAGACACATGTACAGAGTTGGCATTTTGATCTATTACGGCCTTTGTTTAGCTACCAGAAGCTTAACCTAATTATTTTGTATCTAAAGCCTCTTCTAATACCTAGGTACTACTGATAGTTTCTCTTCCCCTCTAGATTTCTATGGCAGTTTGCTCGATCCTGTACCAGGCGGCGACCAGACTGGAGCAACAAGAGAAGATGGCCGAAGAGATCAGGAGAGTACTACCTGATCCTAGCAAACCCCTGAATTACGCCGACTTGGACAAACTGCATTATACAAAGGCTTTTGTACGAGAAGTGTTTAGGTAAATATGTACATATATTTTGAAGAATCATTGTACCTACTTTCTTAAAAATCAATCAAACTACGCAAGCTTGATTATTTTTTGGTATTAGTGCGTTTGGTAGAGTTTGACTACAAATTAGCATTGGACTATACACACATTGTGATAAGAACAACTTCTGTTTGATACGTCCTTACGGATACGAGAAAAAATATAATTTCTAACAATAAAATTTGTTTCAGAATGTATTCTACAGTTATTGGTAACGGTAGAACACTACAAGAAGATGATGTTATTTGTGGCTATCACATCCCCAAAGGTGTAAGTACTTTATAATCTGGTAACAATAGTCTTAGTATGCTCACAACAGTCACAATGTTCTTGATATTTTGTAGCTAGCAATAAAATAAAAAAAGACAATAATAATCCAAAAATGTATTTCAAAGACCACTTCTAAAACTGGATTATTGTAACATATTCTGTTTCCAGGTTCAAGTGGTATTCCCCACAATCGTGACGGGTAACATGTCGCAGTTCGTTGCTGACCCTGAAGAGTTTAAGCCAGAACGTTGGCTGGAGAACACTGGCCGCCTCCACCCCTTCGCCTCCCTGCCTTACGGCTTCGGAGCCAGGATTTGTCTGGGACGAAGATTCGCTGACCTGGAAATCCAAATTCTTTTGGCGAAGGTAAGAGATGATCGTTTTGTAACATTTTATTTATGCTTCAGTAGTTGTTTTTTCACTGTTCCGTTGGTCTCATGGTTGCAAGGGCGATTTCATAGCGCGAGGTTTCGTGATTCGATACACAGAACGAGGAAGTTTTATTGGGTTTTTTATCAGTAGCGGTTTGGAAGTTGGCGGTGGTTGTCTTTGTCGTTGGTACTGCACCTGTCAAAATCAAAATCAAAATTCATTTATTCAAATTAGGCTGAGAATCAGCACTTTTTGAACGTCAAAAACGTTTACATAAGACAGTCCCCCAAAACGCCCACCCTTCGTCCTCTGCCCCAGTCGTGTTGGATTGCCGTCCTATCGCATTGTGAGAGTAACGGACTTGAGTCTGTACTTGTACACCTGTGTTTGCACACTTGTGTGCAAATACAGCCTCCTGCGTACTTAGCCAGTCTCCTTTAAAATTGGCCGCCCTGCCCGAAATTCGGTCGGGGGAATTTTCCTCTTACTGTGTGTATGTATTTAATATTAACATAGGGATGCGATCATTCATTAAAATATTGTGGTTTTGGTCTAGCTCAGCTAAGTGATAATATAGCTCAGCTCAGTGATAATATCTTATAACAATTATTTTCAGTTAATCCGGCGGTATCGTCTGGAATACCACCACGAGCCACTCGACTACGCTGTCACCTTCATGTACGCACCGGACGGTCCTCTGCGTCTGCGCATGATTGAGCGATAGAATTGCAACAATCGGGTGCATCAAGCTTTAGAAAGAGTCTGTCAGACAGAGGCGACGCTCTATATATGTATATGAAATTTCTTAAGGCTCGACGTGCCAAATTAACGGCCTCGTACTGTACAATTATAAAAAATAAATCAGATTTATTTAATGAATGCCTTTTATAAAAAGGTAGAGAGGTTAAGTGGTCTTACTTAATTTGATTTATGAGGTGTTTTCGGTAACATGATAGTAATTGTAAATTAGGTAATTTGTAATGTATGACATTGTATTTAAGATGTAAATAAAAGTTTAATTTTTTCATTACTTTTTATTTTTAAACACTGTGTGTATGCAATATACCCATTACGAAAATGAACCTGATTTGCCCTAACCAAACGATGGTTGCCACCATGATCATCATCATCTGCCTTTACCCTACTATGTCGGGATCGGCTTTCAGTTCAACTGCAGCTGAATACCAGTATTCTACATGGAGCGACTGCCTATCTGACCACCACAACTCAGTTACTGGGAAACACGAGTCCCCTTGCTAAGACTGGGCTCAGGCATTCGTGCTTCTGACTACCCGTAACGACTGTCAAAGATCATGATTGCCACCATGATCATCAATACTGACTTATGGGCTTCTAAATTGGTAAAGGTAAAGCTCCAGGCAGTACCGTGGCTACACGTCATGTGTACCACGTGTCACAAACGGTTTTACACTCTGTTTATGTTTGTTCACGGTTTTAATTTAAACGATATAATTAGTTAATTGCTGGACTTAATGTCGCTCGAGAGGTCGAGCGTCATTAAGCCCAGCCCAGGTTGTTGTCTCACCCTTTGTCAAGAGCACGTCTGTGTGCTCTGAAGCGTGTTCACGGTACCGCTATCAATCTGGCTTATGGAGCCAGTCGACGACGAAAATTATAGAAATACGCAGAAGGGCCTTTTCTTTGTACCTACCTACTGCACGAAGTAACCTTAGAAAGTTCTAATCGATAATCGGTTATTTCTTCATGGTGAAACTTTCGAAAAGACAATGCAATGTTATTACGCAAAGAAACTTATGCGGTTAACTCACCACACTTCATTTTTACTGCAGATAAATTATGTTTCGCGCCTTTTGTTGCCTTAACGCCTACTAGTATTTGCCTTTAACACCCAGCTGTTAAATCTACAGAGTGTTGTATTTTCAGGTTCATCATTATAGGCGTTTCGTATTTGTTTAACTTGGCTAAGTACATATTGTGGAATAATCCATATTAATATAGTACTGTCAACCCCAGAGCTACGAGTTATTATTAAAATGCAATCTTTTATATACCTAAATTAAAAAAGTAATTCGTAATGGCCTTATGGTTAAGGCTGGAATCTCTCATGAATAAATCTATGAGAAGAGATCTAGACAAGTACTAATGTGACTTTTGCAATTCATAAAATAATTATATCATGTACGTACTAAGTTTATCACTGATATTGGTGAAGGAAAACATTATGAGGAAACCCGGAAGTCTGAAATCACCAATGCACCTGAGCAAGCGTCAATGCTCATGACTTTTCCGTATGAAAAGAGGTCTTTACCCCACAGTGGGACGATAACCGGCTAGTATTAATATTACTATTATATTACGTTCGTACGTAGCCTAAGAACGACTGTGGAGGGTTATAAGAGTAGACAAAGATGAAAGAAACGATGGATGGATTGACTTGATTATTTGAGATGGGCTCAAATAGAAAAGAAAAGAATGAAAGAAAGAGATAAGTATACTACGTTGACCCTAAAAATAAATTGGGATAAGAGAAGAAGGACGATGAGGTAAGTAGGTAAGCTGCACTTAAACCTTTATATACCGGCTCCAAATAAAACAAAATTTGTTTTGCAAACCTTGCCAACACACACTACATTACATTTCAGGTTCCCTTAGAAACCCTCAACAGATAACCTGCTAAAACCATTAATGTAAAATATGATTAGACACTAGAGGAAAACGAAGCTTTTCTATTTTATTGTTGCGGCATTGTACATTGTTACATACAAACGGAAACTCTATTGTGCAACAGCTAAATCATAATTTAGGCAAATGGCCGCCACGAAGACCCACAAATGTTACACGTGTAATTTGGCACATTTTGTGGTTATGCCTTATTAAACTAAATTATATGTGCCTGTTTCACAACATGTCATTAGGTACAGTACTGTTGCGTTATGTGAATGATAAATATTTGTGGTTTAAGGTGGACGTGTCCAGTTTATTTTACTTAAGAGCGAGTAGTCTCAGTTCCATGATCTGCAAAACAAAAATTAGGCAGAGTAATGGATTACTTGCTTATTTTAAAATAAAACGTTGCCCCACACTGGGAGTTTCTCCTGTATCGCCGGTGCGTTTACAAATATTTAAACTCACGTACCCACATACACAAACAGCCAGACCCAGAACAACTACCTGTAGGTCATACAAATATTTCTTCCGTGCAGGGATAGAAACGGGACACGCAGCGCAGCAGCCAATCGCTCAGCCACTTGCAGTTGGCATTAGTTCAGGGAGCTCTGATGCTATAAGAGTAACCAGGTAACAGGTTCTTTGCTGGCTTTTCATGGTGCAACATAAGCGTAGCAAAGGCCTTTGAATTACCCACAGTAAATAATTTTGAGGGAGGGGCTAGTAGCCAAATAATAGCATCCGCACGGTTCGATCGAAAGTAAAGCTACGCTTGTCGAGGTCCGCTCGTGGAATAATGAGACCCCAGGGAAATCACGTTCGGTAAGCAGATGTTCCCTGCTGTCAATCCTAGATCTTTGCCAGTCATTACAAGTAGTCAGAAGTCAGTCTTATCGAAGGTTTTCGGTTTTCCGTTAACTCCGTTGTAGAGGTTAGATTCAGCTGTATCTGGTTAGACTGAAAGCTGACCACAACACATTGGGGATATAGCCAGGCAGAAGATAAAATTATGGAATGTTCTTTCCAGCCAAAATATTTCTGCTTTGTACTGAAGCCGAGTTTTGACCAATTTACTTTAACTCTACCAAAACATTACTTGAAGGGCTTTTGAAGTGTTCTTACAAATATGAACCGACTTATAACATCACGCCATCACAAAGGGATAGGCAGAGGTGTACCTATAGTAGATATACCCACATTTTCCCAGTTAAGTTTAAATCCCATGCAATAGGAGGGCAAGCTATTGATATCAACCGGCACAATCCAGGCTCCGGGCTGCTACTGAGAAATTTCAGATGGAAAAACCCTATAACTGACCTAAGCCTGCCCAAACACCGCGGTCACGGATGTTTGTTTGTCCGTCAATATGTGCTCGGTGCTTGTCTTGGAACATATCTTTGTTTTACAACCACGCCTCGCCAGAATAAACATTTCTTCGCGATGTTATGTAATCTAAGTACATTTTTGATGATGTGTAAATACACATTACTATGTGGTAATTACATACCATTACTCCATAATGAGCAACATATACCATCGTTTATGGTATGTATTTTGTACAGGATGCTTTGTTTGAGGATATGGCTCATGCATGTCATAGTAGTGCTGCGTAATCGCATGATAAATAGCATCCACGTATAACACATTTATTGTACAGTCGAGTCGTTTATACCTTCATCAGTTTTCTATTTTCTTTTTCCTTTATGATATCAGAAACATAAAAGGTATCTAACAATATGCTAATATTTGTGTAAAATATTGACATATTTTTTGCGCACATTTTGCAGTCATTTCGACATATGTCTTTTATTACACCTTCCCCGCGAAAAATCTGTACCTGGTTGACACGTTCACTGAGACTTTAGTTTACACTAGAACCTTTTTGATGGACTGGCCTTTTTATGAAATACAAATCTTATTTTGTTTTATTTAATCTGCAGTGTTACATTATTATTGAAAACCAAGTTTCGAACTGTGACATTAACTAGTAAGCTGGTAGAGCAGTAAAGCAGATTTTGTCGTGAATGAAGAAAATAAAAATAGACCTTATGGTGACGAACCTATTTTGACTGTGATTGTACGTATTCTGACCGCGGCCCTGGGCATTCAAATCTGATCGAAGCTGGCTAATGGAGAAGAGGAATAATGATGTATTTCTTCACCTATCTCTCATGTACGTAGGTATAAAGGACATGTCGTATATTGGTTGTTCTATGTCTTCCAAGATTCAAATGTATTTTCGAACGCAGATCAAATATTGTAGTCAAGCGATTTCTAATTTATGTCGAAATATATACTGACTTAGAAATCCATCTAAATCAAAATTCATTTATTCAAATTAGGCTCAGAATCAGCACTTTTTGAACGTCAAAAATTACATAAGACAGTCCTCCAAAACGCCCACCCTTCACCACTTTCTAGTGTATTTGCTGGGAAGAAGAAGTGGAGGAACAAACTCCCCAGCAACACGTCTCTCTGATAAGTTTGAAGAACTTGAATTTATACAGTATGCGTAAAAAAAAAACTCTATATGTCATTAAATTAAATTATTTAACGCTGAAATTCAGGGGTTTGCTAGGATCAGGTATTACTCTCCTTTTCTTTTCTGCCATCTTCTCTTGTTGCTTCAGTCTGGTCATCGCCTGGTGCTTACAGGAAACTGGCATTGAAATCTGGAGAGGAAGAGAAACTATCGGTACTAGCTAGGTATTATATATATATATTACTAGCGGACCGAACAGACGTCGTCCTGCCCGTACAGCGCCACCTACCGGGTCCAATTGTGAATCTAAACCATTCTCGAATCTCCACGAACACACACAAAAAATTTCATCAAAATTGGTCCAGTCGTTTAGGAGGAGTTCAGTCACATACACACGCACACAAGAAATATATATATTAAGATTATAGATATTATATATAGAAGAGGCTTGAATTGCAAAGTAATCAGCTCAAGATTCTGGTAGCTAAACAAAGGCTGCAATAGATCAACATTTCAACTCTGCAGGTATGTCTGAGGTAGGTACTTATAATTTAACACAAATTTCATTCTCCGAGAAGCTCGAAAAGTTCAAGTTTAACACGAACTCACAAATCCCCATCATGATTATCATAAACCCAACAAAAACAAGAACTTACTCAACGGAGAAGGACATGTTCTAAACATATTTGGTCCACAGCGGAGTGGGCACGTATCTCCAGTAAGGCGCCTTGAGCTCCAACACTGCAACGTTTCTAAGCGCAAACTTTGCAGCGTCTATGATACGCTGTGGCTCCGAGTCGCTGGTCAGGTCTGAACACAAACAACTTAGCCGATTGTCGAGAGCGACGCGACTGATACCAGGAAAATGATCATAGATGGCGCTATTAGTTTTTTGACAATGGTTCATTTGTATTGCGAACTAAGCTCTGCCGCCTACGCTGTCAGGAAAGTGAGACAATACACTGACGTGGACACAGCTCGGTTAGTCTATTTTAGTTATTTTCACAGCGTAATGTCTTACGGTATGCTGTTATGGGGCAAAGTTGCAGATATTCAAAATATATTTGTGCTACAAAAACGAGCTGTTCGTGCAATATACCAATTAGGGCCCAGAGTCTCCTTAAGAGATCTATTTAAAGAGATTGGTATTCTCACAGTGGCGTCTCAATTTATTTTTGCCAACATAATATACATTAGGCAAAATATACATATGTACACTAAAAACAGTAACATCCATAATTTTAATACCGGAAATAAGCACAAACTATACGCTCCTTTCCACCGGCTTCATAAGGTCCAGAGCTCATTTGTGGGGCTCGGTATCCGCTTTTATAACATGCTACCTCATTCCTTGCTGGATTTACCTTTTAACGCGTTTAAAGCTAAAGTTAAATCAAACCTTTGTTCTAAAGCATATTATTCGATCAACGATTATTTAGAAGACAAGAATAGTTGGTCGCTTTGTTTGTTCTTTTACTGTTTAATAGTTCTTTATTTTTGTGTATGTTTCTTCTACTATCCTTATTTTTATGTTATTGACATGATCCTCTCATTACACTGTATGAATGAGTTGTATTGATATAATTCAGCATTGCACATGTCAGCGGGCACGCCCTTGGACTGCCTTGGAGGCTTTTTATGTATTCAGTTTAGCAGTATTGCGTACATGTATTGCGAACTAAGCTCTGCCGCCTACGCTGTCAGGAAAGTGAGACAATACACTGACGTGGACACAGCTCGGTTAGTCTATTTTAGTTATTTTCACAGCGTAATGTCTTACGGTATGCTGTTATGGGGCAAAGTTGCAGATATTCAAAATATATTTGTGCTACAAAAACGAGCTGTTCGTGCAATATACCAATTAGGGCCCAGAGTCTCCTTAAGAGATCTATTTAAAGAGATTGGTATTCTCACAGTGGCGTCTCAATTTATTTTTGCCAACATAATATACATTAGGCAAAATATACATATGTACACTAAAAACAGTAACATCCATAATTTTAATACCGGAAATAAGCACAAACTATACGCTCCTTTCCACCGGCTTCATAAGGTCCAGAGCTCATTTGTGGGGCTCGGTATCCGCTTTTATAACATGCTACCTCATTCTTTGCTGGATTTACCTTTTAACGCGTTTAAAGCTAAAGTTAAATCAAACCTTTGTTCTAAAGCATATTATTCGATCAACGATTATTTAGAAGACAAGAATAGTTGGTCGCTTTGTTTGTTCTTTTACTGTTTAATAGTTCTTTATTTTTGTGTATGTTTCTTCTACTATCCTTATTTTTATGTTATTGACATGATCCTCTCATTACACTGTATGAATGAGTTGTATTGATATAATTCAGCATTGCACATGTCAGCGGGCACGCCCTTGGACTGCCTTGGAGGCTTTTTATGTATTCAGTTTAGCAGGCTTTGCTTGAGTTAATTGTCGATTTTGGTATATATAACTTTTTATTTATTTATTTTGGCATATTGGTGTGTGCTAGCTAACATGTAGCAAATTATTTAATGGAATGACGTATAAAGATGATTGACATAATTATTATTTTTGACATAATGTGTTGTATAGCTTCAGGTTCTTCAAACCTATCAGACAGACGTGTTGCTGGGGAGTTTGTTCCTCCACTTCTTCTTCCCAGCAAAAACACTAGGAAGTGGTGAAGGGTGGGCGTTTTGGGGGACTATCTTATGTAAACGTCTTTGACGTTCAAAAAGTGCTGATTCTCAGCCTAATTTGAATAAATGAATTTTGATTTTGATTTTGATTTTGATTTTAAGGCGGTAAGTTAAAGCTTGTACATAATTTCTTGCTATGTGTCGTCAAAATTTCATGATTACTTTTAATCGTGATAACCGACATCAACGCGGGCGAAGCCGTGGGCATCAGCTAGTAAACCTATAATATTGACTTCAAGTCACTTTAAGTCAATCATTTATGTAAACATTTTCAATCATTCCGCATATATGTATACCTACAGTGACTATCAATAAGCGCAAACTGTGAAGCAGTTTGCGAATAATTGGTCGTTGCTTTATGTTTTGCGCACGAGTGTGGAACTTATGCAATATTGCAAATTACCCGTGTAAAATGCTGTGAAAAGGTCATTTTATTCGAAATTGCTGCATCTAAACTAATAGCTAGTTTTCTCATCGATTTATGTAAATTATGAAATTGTAAATATTTTATGACTGCCTCGGTGGTCCTAAGCGCGACTGCTGAGCGTGAGGTCTTGGGCCCGATTCCCAGGCCGGGTAAAGTTTTATCGAGTTTTTCCACTGGGAATTTTCTCCACTAGCAGGCTGGAGTCTGGATTTGTCTGTGGTGGATGGCAATAGCCTCGCCCCCTATTAAATGGGACTTAAAACATAACTGGTGAAATGTGATTGTTACTACAGGTGCAACTCTTGCCCAACCCTTCAGAGAATACAGTCGTGATGATAATGTTCATGTAAATATTTATAATACCGTAATAATAGCTATAAATATGTGTAAATAACTTGCCGAAATCTTGTGATTTATTGAATATATCATCTTTCAAGAAGCTGTTTTCGATTATATACTGATTGAAAAGCCGATTTTAATTTTGTACTGGTTTACAATCTTCTATTAACTAATTTTACGATTAGAAATCTGTAGGTGTTAGTTAAAATGTAGGACGTACCTCGTTAAAAGGTTATAATCAATAAGTTTTTTTTATTATTATATCTGGTGTTGCCAGATATCTTAAATCTAACGGATCAAAAAGTAACAGTACAGTAACCAGAACTAATCTTATGCTCAATACTGTCGAATATTTTAAAATTCACACATTTGATTTCTAGCCTTTGGATAGATTGTAGTTGTCATTGGCCTCTAAACCTTGCAAAAATTAGTTAAACCTGTTATGTATATATGTAGTGTAGTAATTTGTAACTGTATTTGAAAAAATGTTAATATAATTAACGGTCTACCAAATCTCTTAGTGATGATAATCAAAACTCTGCCATTTATAAAGACGGACTTCTCAGAGTTATAGACGTGATTGACGTATCACTCAGTTGATTGGTCATTAAAAAAGAAATGGATAATCAAATGCTGAAACAGAGACGTACACAATAATCAAACTAATTACCTACTAAAGTTGTACTTTAAGTCCTTTAAGAAATTCTTTTGCTCGTAGGTACCTAGATATAAAATATCATTTAGACAACTTGTACAAATATAATGTACTAGTTTTTGCCCTCAGCGTCGTACGCGTTAATGTTGATTTTTATAGCCCTCAAGAATAGTAGGTACTTGTGTTCTGTATGAAAAATACCTTGTGTCCTTTTCTGTACATTTGACAGTGTTCTTGCAAAATCCCATCAGTATCGGTTGAGTAGTTAAGCCGTGAAAGCATAACAAACAAACATCAGGAATTACTCGTACAATTTTCTTTCCATTACATTGGTATTATGTATCTGTGTCAATAAGCCGAACATGACACACACACATACATACTACGTACTACGATACTTCCGAATATAACATTCATGTCATAATGAAAGGTTCATTCACACTTTTCCATTCAACCGTGCGTACGTTCGCACTTGGCCGTCAAAAGAAATAGAAAGTGTATTACTACCACTACGGAACCTGAGTGTTTACTCAAATAATACGCGAGATGCTTTCAAGGTGAAATGAGAAACAATGTGAGGAATCTTTGTTATTATATTTCTGTGAAAAATGTTTGATTTCATTTTCATCCGTCTTCAAAATAGGAAGAGGTTCGCATTTCGACTGTATGTTGATTGATTTTTGATGATTCTTTTTTTTAGTAGCTCTTACTTAAGAGGTCAATCGGTTCAGTAGTTTGGTTTTAAATTAAAATAGCTGGAAAAACATGTCCTCCAAGTAAACGGAATTTTGTATTTTTTAATCTTGTTCCATACGAGGAATTTCTCCTGAATCGGTAATATATGGTATATATGTAAATAAACCCACGACACGCGGTGCAGCAGTCGATCGTTCAGCCACTACGCCAACCGGCACCGTCAATGAAATTGAATACTAACTAAACTTGATCTAGATATCATTTTTCATTGATGTAATTTAATTCGTAATGAATATTATTTATAATAACACCTAGTGACGTTAAACCTTAGTACCAACCTATTACTGTCCTACTGCACTACATATTTACAAAAACAAAATAAAATAAAAACACTCAGGCTTTTATTAATTTTGTATTTAAATTAATTGGAATCTACCAAACATAAATGTCGCAAAGTGTAGCTACTATTCTAGTTTGTTGCATGCTGTCGACCAATTGACTGAAAAGGTGATAATTTGTGCTACTTAACACTGACGCCTGAATTATCGGCTTAGCGTGAACATACTCGTAACAACAAATGTCAGTTATGTTTTATGATATGTGTCATAATCGTAAATCGTTAGTCGCATTTCTCTTTATGCGAAGTGCAATATAAATTTCACTGTCTTCAGCAGTTCAGCTAATGAATGTATTGAATATTAATGTTTATTTAATAACAAAAAATACACCCACATTTCGCTCTGGTAATAGAGCGGTAGTTGGTGCCGAAATTTATTTTTAGGAATATCTTTAAACATTTTTATTTCGCTCATTAGATATGTTCGGCTTTCTTTATTTTTTGGTACGGAAGCTTCAATAGATTTTATTTAAAGTTGAAAGAGAGTTATACCCGGTGGCCCTAGCAGGAATTTCTTAAGGGAAGGTTACCAATAAATAACGTCAAATTACCTAGTTTAGTCAATCAAAATTAGTTTGACGTAGGTAATATAGAGGCTTTGTTTCAATCTAAGTACAAATTGTTGACATCTTCAGTAAAATAAAAATATGTTCTATGAATAGTCATAGGATTTCATGGCCGGATAGAGAGTATTATTTCCGAGACCGATATGAAAGTTGAGTAATAATTTTAGTTTCAATTGCGTTTATTAACAGTAAGCAAAGAAAAACCTTCTTACAGCACATCTTGTTCGTTAGACAGCCCGCCATTAATTCTGTGTTACCCGACCACTCATTTTGTTTTTTTTTAATTATGCTGTACAAACCACACAGCATTCTCTAGCCCCAAGCTAAGCTAGCTAGAGCTTGTGTTATGGGTACTAGATGACTGATATACTTAATACAATACATTACATAGATAGATATTTTTTATTACATAGCAAATACCCAGAACACCCGGAACAAATCTTTGTAGATCGTACAAACATTTGTCCCAAGGCAGGATTCGAACCCGCAACCTCCTGCGTCGCAGGCGGACCTTCGCCCGCCGCGCCACATCGGTCGTCAAAAGACGTTTTAATGACGTGCGTGCACTTGTTTCTTGTGATGTAACAGATGGCCCTCTGAATCATCTGCCCGTGTCAACGCAACATCTTCAGAATTCAGGATGCGATTACGGAACAAAAAGGTCGCTCCACTATTTTTTATGTGCATGTTTTTGATTGAGTTGAATGATTGAGTTATGTACACAGTACGCGATGTAAGAGGAGAAATTTTGGGTTACCAGGTACAATAATAATTACAGTAACATGTTGCTTCTTGTAAATAAGGGTCCGATTACGGTAAGTATTAAATTTTCGAAATCTACGAAAAAGCAAAAAGTATTAAAAATATGTTTACTATCAAGTATTCTATTACTTAGTTGCGTAAGAGTGAATTGAGACTATAAAAAAGTAAAGTAAAGTACCAACCTATTACTATCCCTCTGCAGGGCAAAGGCCTCTTCTCATACAGAGAAGGTATGAGCATTAATCACCACGCTTGCTCAAGACGGGTTGGCGATTTCAGACTTATATTAATTATATAAGTCCAGGTTTCCTCACGATGTTTTCCTTCACCGGTGTCAGTGATGTCCAAGATAAACTTAGATAGTAAATATGAATTGAAAAACTCACATTGGTACTTGCCCAGGTTTGAACCCACAACCTTGGGAACCACCAACCACCAACAACCAACCACCAAATTGAGACTATTGTAGGTCAGAAACCGGAAAACAGGTTCACCTACTCCATAACGCTGTTCAAAATAGATGGTTGCACTGGATTTTGATAAGAAGAAATGCGACCTTAGGTATAAATATCAATTGTTTTTCTATCTCAGCCAGCAGCCTCTTTGGTCGAGTGGTCGCGAATACGAATCCCTTAAGGGACAAATGTTTGTGTGATGAGTACCAGCATTTGTTCCCGGCCCATGAAATCTATACATAAGTATGTCTATCCGTGAACTAGTCGCCATAATGCAAGCTATGCTTTATTTGGGGCTAATTGATTAGTGAGTTAGTCCAAAAAAATGTTTATTATCTTCGGCTCTGTTATACCTCTGACAACAGATTCAGTAAGAAATTATTACGGGTTGCAACACTCTGGGCATGTAAAGAATAAAGTTTAATACTGGCAAGTTATACTGTTTGGTAAAGTGGAACAAAACGCATCTTAAACATTTTGAGCGTGATCTGCAATATCGTGATAAGATTTTATGAACGTCTAGCTAACATTAAAAGTGATGAAATTATCAAGGTTTATTAATATAAACAGTAATTAAGCTTAAATATTGTGAGAAGCATTTACTTGAAGAGGTCGTTTCATTGACCTGGTGGATAGGTTGCGATTTACAGTCTTAGACCGTAAACATTATTATTTTTAAGTTACATCCCCGAGATAGAGATCCCTTAGTATATACATATACAACTATTTAAGATTACTAGCTTTTGGCAGCGGCTTCGCTCACGTGGTGATCGGAAATTATTCTACAGGAACGTTATCTGCGTTCCTGTAGAAAACCTTCCAACCACCAAGGTAAAAAGTATAAGTATCTGGATTAGGACATAATCGTGTGCCAAGTTTCATCTAAATCTGTTCTGCCGGTGAGGAGTGGTTGATTAAGGGTTTTCCAATAATCCTCGCGAATGCTCGAGTATCCTCCTGGCTGTTGTTTCACGCCAAGGGCAAAAGTACACAACAGACGTGGATGCACCCCACTTCGGCCGCCTGCTTCGGGTGTGCTCGCGGGGCTTCGAGGACGCTCGGGCGGTCTCGCGGAAATTCATGCGATAAATGCTTAATGTCTGCGTCGAATTTTATTATTATATACGAATATTTTCCGCGTTTGGTGAAATCTAACCCTAACATACATACAAACATTCAAAAATGCAGACTTTCTCAAGGTAGGTAATGTAGGCTGTGTCCCTAAAAAATACTTTACGTTAAAGCAACAGACCTCTCTCACTGTATGGAAAACCAAACAATGAGAGATCAGCTTATACTGGAAATGTATAGCTTAATATGTAGCTGTGTGTACCGTAAATTAGAATGATTAAAACTTATAAGAATATATTATGATACTGTTCGAGCTTTAAGCTAATATCAAAAGGACTCTTTCGCAGACTCGAGTCGATCACTTACCATTATTTGTGTAAGTTTGGGTCTACGATATTACTTTAATCATTTAAATGTACCTTACCCGTACAGTTACACACATTATCGTATCACCAATGTACGTAAAAACACCGGAATGATTACGTAAGGTGCAGTCATGCAAATCTTTAGTTCCGTTCAGTAATTATTGCAGAATATAATCGAGTTAGAAATGTGTACAGTATCACTTTCAAATCGATACTTGAAAAATCCAGTTCTTTTCACGCCAAACTAAAGCCAAGAGGATACGAACGTAATTAATATGTTCCTTATATATCTAAAAATATGTAACGCCTACAATTTATTACTCTTTAATATTCGGAAAGGTCAAACGCATTTGACCTCTACATTTAAGGTAAATAAATTTGATTACATACATATTATCTTTCTGCTTTTGATGTTGGCGGCTCATGGTGTTCAAATTTTGATTTGTAGACGGCTTATAAAACTTAAACTGTTTCTTATTGACATCGATAGTCCTACCTATCACATCTCTTGTAATCAAATCCTTTCCTAGTAAATGTTTATGGCATACAAGGATGCCTGTTTTCACTACCATGAGACGTAACAATAAAACGGAAAACGGCCATGCTAAAGTGGAATTGGACTGGACACATGTGGAGAATGTCAGCCCATTAGTGGGCCAAACGCACGACCCAATGGGACCCCTTAAGTTGCAAGTGACACCGCGGCAGGCCCAGGTGGAGATGGCGGGGTGAGCTGGACGCCTTTGATCAAGAATGGTCACACATAACCTTTGATGCAGGGAAGTGGAAAGAAAATATCGATGCCTTTGCAATAGGAGAATCTAGGCTTGTGATGTGGCAAGAAGGTGAAGGTAAAAATAAGCTTCCTAGTGTTACCGAAAACAGGTGTGAGGTGCAGTAGGCCGCACATTAGTAGTATATAAACCAGTATAAGTCGGCCTCGAGTGCTATTGAAACTCCGTACTCCGCTAGGCCAACTATATGTCAAAGAGCAACCACCGACGTGCGATCGACTGTACGTGCCTGTCAAACTTGCGGTGCTTGTAGACCAAGATCTACGGCTGTAACGTCTGTGAGCGCAAAGTCGTGGGTAAAAGCTAGTTGAGACAGGGAACTAGAAAGATACTTTCGATCTCGTTCGGTACATCGCGTCCCGTAGTCGCTCAGTCGTGCGTTGTCGCTACGTGCCGGTGTGTGTGTCCATTGAAACACGACATTTTTAAATATGCTTAGAGGACTTATTGAGCAGGTTCACGGTATCATCGGATCTGTCAAACATCTTTCCTGCTCCGTGTGAGTTTTTTGGTGTGAAGAACTCACGCTTAAGATATAATTCTAGAAAATAAATGTTAAATAAAAAATAAAAAAAGACTTGGCATGAAAAAGTACTTCAACTGCTATTAAAATAAAAATGTTTTCTGCTGTACAATACAAGAATAACAACATTGACATAATATGTATGTATGTTACCGCCGAAATGAACATAAACTGCGTTTAAATTCGTATTAAAAAAACCCCTATGTGTTTCAACCGGTTACCAATAAATATTTTTTCTTGCTTTCTTTCTTTTTAATTGTGTATAATTATGAGACGTTCCTTTTAGTTCGTGTAGAATCCACAATAAAATACCTAAATTTAGATCAGAATATTTGCTTATCAGGATTAATAAAGAAGTGTGTTAGACTCATAAGTTGAAGGGATCATTTATTTATCAACAAGCCGTGTGCCCAATGGGATTTTCCAAAATTCGGCAAAAAATACGAATTTTCAAACAAAATTTTATATCCTCTTTTCTTAGTGCTCACCTTCATTATATAAGAGGCTTTTTGTAAAAATTCGTGCTTTTTTACCCACCGGTTTATTTAATGCCTTGTTTCTGAGTGACTTTATGATTTTTACTGAGCAGAAGATGTTGATGCAAATTGTGATGATTATAGAGTTCATTTTAATGGAAATGATTTTCCTCAATTGGCTCATGAGGATGATTTTAAACTGTTGAAATTATTTGTCAGTTTATTTCTATTTTTTTCGCTTTTTCTGAAGTTCTTTTTACTTTAAAAAGCAAAAAAAATAATGATTTCTATCCAACCCAATGGCATTTTAAACAAAATAAATTAATAAAAGAACTACTAACTTCTAATGGAAAATGTCATTGGATTAGATAGAAATCATTATATTTTATCATTTATATCATAATGTACAGAGCCCAGCACATCAAGCTACTCCAATATGCCAAATTTCTTTGATAGTTTTTCAACTTTATCGCAAGAGAGACTAGGTTCAATTGGGAAAATTTGACAGTTTAGGGTAGCTTGATGTACGTTGTCTGTACGTTGCTCTAAGCAGTTTTGTACCATCTTGTAAACACTATGGAATAAAATAAATGAATATGAATATTATGAAATCTCCATCAAAAAATTAACAACCCACACCGGATGCGGTTTTCGGTGCAAAAGGTTATACGCACAATGGAAACGCGCGCAGAAAGCAAGCACCTAACTCATGTTCAAGGAAGCTCAGTCGATGTCCAACTTGCTAGTGGCACACAGGGGGTCGGCAGAGATGGTGCTAGTGATAGTAGAGTGATACGATTCGATTCCTAGTGATTTGTGGAAAGTGTGAATTGACTGATAAGACATTATTTTTAAAGGATTTTTTTTGACGTGTTTCTTATTTGGCGGCTTAGGGTAGGTATACCGGTTTCTGTTACCTGTTAAATGTTATAATTAAATAGCACTGGAATATAAAATTTGGGGAGACTTTGAAGGACTTGGCATTTTCTTGACAGATGTTCAAATTCTTTATTTTAATATATTTAAGGATTTTCCTTTATATAAAATTAACTCGGGGTGAGTTAATTTTAGCAGTGGTAAAAATAATTTATTTAAATTCCATTACATAACAACCCATTTATAACAGTTAGTAAGAATGTTCTTTTGAAAATAAAAACAATAATAACGTACCGTACCGCAAAGTTAGAAGTAATTCAGCAATAAGAAAACTCATTCAAAACGAACTTAATTACGAAAACTTATTAATAAATATACTATTTGAAAAAAATCATCATCAATCATTATTCAAATATATAAAAATGAATCCGTATTTCCCTTGGTCACGGCATCACGCGTGAACAGCTGGACCAATTTCGCTTATTCTTTTTTGTTATTTTTGTACGGGGAAGGTTCCTACAATTTTTAAAAGAAAACTTCAGACAACTTAACGACCATTTTAACTTCGCGCGTTTGACAGTTCGCGCCATTCACAGGACGACGTCTGTCATGCGAGCTAGTAACCAATACCTTGAAATTGATCTAACGGGCACAGTATAGCGAGCAAGAACCGAAAACCAGCTAGAGAAGAAGTCCAGACAGTAATTTGTATTTAACTTTTAATTAAAACAAAAAGGAAAGTCGACTAGAAATAAAAAACAAATAGAAATAATGTATTTGGACCTTGGATTAAAACAAAAACAATATTTTGTATCATCGCATTGATCAGCGGGTTGTTCTAGCTACCCATTGATGCATCTATCATCATCTGCTTAGACTTTTCCCAACTTTGTTGGGGTTGGCTTCCAGTCTAACCGTATGCAGCTGAATACCAGTATTTTACCAGTTATTGGGTAACACGCTACCCCTTGCTAAGACTGGTTGTCAGACTTTCGGGCTTCTGACTACCCGTAACGACTGTCAAACATCTACCCATTGCTGCATTTGTACAGGCGGGCATAAAAAATAAATACTGTAACAATAATAAATAACTAGCTAAACCCACTGATAGTCACAAAGATATAGAGACGTTACGAAATATATTAAATTTTATTTTTGTATAATTTATTTTCGATTGCTTGTCAAAAATAAGGTCAACCTAAATGCTTGGCCTCGGTAACTGAAAGGTCAAAATTCACACGTTGTCTAGTTCCTTTGCAAGGATTAACGATTGCTGTAGCTCGTAATCATAATATTTTAAGTAGTACTTTTAAATGTTAGACACGATATTCGCGGTAATTACACGCCCCTCTGTTACGATATTATGTCAGCAGGTATATAATATAAATATAGTTATGTGTGTATATGCTATAACTCTGAGAAAGAGTCTTGAGCGTGTAATTCTGCTGTCTGCACGATAAACACCGGTTTATTACTAAAGTAAAAGTTGCGACGAACGATTAGCTACATAATATCTCTACTTTTTATTTTATATCACACATAGACCATAATAAAACGCGTTTGTGGCTAAATAATAATAGCCGGACTTGTTGATCGGACGTTCAACTACGCTTGCCAAGATCAGTCCGTGGATGGGTGACCATTTATTACTTACTCACCCCTACGTACCTCGTGGCTCATTGATGGCCGTTCCAGGTAGTCGGAAGCCCAAAAGTCGTGTTATTCAGTAACTGGGTTGTGGAGGTCAGATAGGTAGTCGCTCCTTGTAAAATACTGGGTATAAAGCTGCATCCAGTTAGATTAGAAGCCGACCCCAACATAGTTGGGAAAATGCAGATGATGACATAAAACATAACAAAGTTATATCTACTGCTGATAAATGTAATGAGCGCCTAAGCAATGTTTTAGCGAACGGAACAGTCATCGAGGACGTTGCTGTAATCACCTTAATAGACAGGAAGACGCCTGTCGCTCATCCGCCGAACATAATCCTGTCAAAAACCATTTAATTCGCTTGTCTTTAAATTGTTCATAACCTTCACCTCGTCTTCTAAAGACTGACTCATCATTAAACTAGCTGAAACGTAACATGAAGCACAGTGTAATAAAAACATGAGAACATATTTGAAAAATATCACGCATAGCGCGGAAGCGGATATTTCTTTAGATATAGATATAAGAGCAAGAACTAACAGACATACTGATAGGCGTTTCGTTTTAGAATTGAAGAAAACTATTATTTGCTAGGTAACACATCGTCTGGTATCCCATTTAGTAAGAAGTATCATTATGCTTGAGTCAAGGCATCGAATATGAAATATATATTTTTCTCTTTCTGCGTTCGCTGCCTACAACTTTCCATGCATTATTGCTGTTAATTTGCCTTTATTGTTATTGTAGATAATAATCTTAGCTTGCTTTACCGGACATGAAAGGAGCAGTAAAAATATAATTAAATTCATATTACTGTGGCCGTCGCGTAACTCTTCTACGTCTTTTGAAGAAAATTACGTGAGTGACGGTAATTATGAATACACAAGAAGGTTGTGATGTATTGTGACCTTTGTGCTTGAAGATGCTAATCACCTTTCGTTTTTCTTTCGTGTGAAAACTGCTTATGAGGATTAAAATCTTATCGCACGACAATAGCTAGCCAAATGATGCCAGGCAAAAAACTTCTATTGCGCATACTGAGTTTAGGCTTTATAGTAACTGTATGAGACTCCAAAAGGTTCCCACAATACGTACTAAAGGTACTGTGTGAGACTTTACGTACGTGCCGTATTAAATGTTAAGGAAATCAATAATATCGATATCGTTAGTACAATAGTTTACGGTATTAATTATTTTTATACGACAAATCCTGTCAGCACACAGCGCTAATTGTCGAATCTTTTCTGTTTCTAAATTAGTTGATTTGAGTTTGGCTAGTCAAGCCACCAGTCACCAGTCACCAGCTGTCAGTTATAACCTCTACAGTACCTTATAGTTTTAAGACGCTATTGAGCCACAGTTATAGTAGAAGAGTTCCAAACTACCCTAAAATGCCCTACACTCGTTACTGTCCCTCCCCATGACTTCTGCCTGTTTTGGTCCATGATCAATTGGTCATTAATCTTGTCTAGCCTGTCCTGCCATGTCACCCTTTACATTGAATTTTTAAGGAGTTACTGGTTAATCAGCCTGTTCTGATTGGCAAAGGCTTACCTCTGTGACTTACATTAAAGTTATTTTGGTCCAAAGCTTATGTGGGGAAGGTTGCTTGTTCATCGTAAACATAATCTGCCGAGCCTGGATGGACTGTCTATCTGATCTCCATAACCTAGTTACTGGGCCACATGATACCTCCATTGCAAGACTGGTTGTCAGACTTCGTTGTTTAGACTATCCGTAATAAAAGAACTGTCAAAGATCGGTGAATGATAGCCGTGTCGAACGGAAAAATTACTTCATTTGTTTATCCTTGTTTTTTTTCAGGAATAAACACCATCAAGATGCGGTGTCGGGTCAGCATAGTAAAATGGCCTCTTCAGAGCATCTGCAACTCTGGTCGCGCCGTATCCACCACAGCGCGGAGTAGCCAGGCGTCCGACGGTGGATTAGAAATCAGTGAGCAGTATTTATGATTTCCTTTACTTGATTAATGCCAATTACCAGTTTAATCGTAGTCTGAGTTCCGAGGTACTTAAGTTCCGATGTCAGGCAATTTACTTACAAGATTAGAAGAAGACGCATGAGAAGCTTCTCAGAAAATTGTGGTGAAAAAGATGAATAGAGAATGATTGAGAGCTGAGAGCCTAGACAAAGTGTAATTATATCACCGATAACAATTGTCAAAAGCTAAAATATTTGGAACTGGCCTCGTGACATTTCGGTAGCGGAACTCAATTCCATACATTTTTGAGTTTTTAGAATGCCTTTTTGTCTTGGCCCTTTAGTCCGCTCCTAATAGCTTATTTTTGGTAAGGTAACTTTATATGTACATAGATATTTATAGAACTCTATGAAGGTAACACATACCATTTATTTATTGTTCGTAAAGTACTTTTATCTATACCAGTAAGTTTATCTTACAGTAGAGACAAATAGATAAACAGACTAGCATGATTTTTTATAACTTTTAAGCCATAAAAAGGAAGAAACTAGTTTCGTGCCAGTCTTTACATACGCGTTCGGCACATTGCTCAAGAGTTCGCGCTGTCTGACCATGCATGTTATACTGTGTAAGTATTGCAAGCAGTAATTAGATCTAGATTTTAAGGTTGCATAATAGTGTTGAACTATTAATGTTAACATACTTAATATGATAAAGCTGAAGTTCATTTGTTTTGAAATCGCTTTTTCTGTAACAATCTGTCGGTTTTGAAAAATTCTTCTTGCAATTGATACCCGCATTCTTGAGGAAGGTTATAGGATTTACGATACGATACTTATAGGAGCGAGTAAAATCGCGGAGCACAACTAGTAAATAACATGATTTTTTTGTTCTTATTTATACTTACAATAATAAAATCAATTTTCTTTAAGCTAAGTAAGAACAAAATATGTACCTACTGTGATTTTGCATCCAAATACTCCAATTGCTTGATATTAACTCATGCGATTTTACATGGACAACTTTTAGATTTAATTTGTGTTGTGTATGACTCATACAATAACGAAGTAAGAACTCCATTTTAACTACGAAAGTAGGTCATCAGAGACAATACAATACAGTTGATGGGAACTGAAACTTATCATTGTTTTAACATTATTGTCATAAGACGCAATCAATCTAGAGCACAATAGTGAACTTTATCGTACATTGACTGTTTACTACCTACTATTTCTTTTGTCAATATTTTAGTATCTATACAATAGGTAGTGTCCTTAAAAATTCTGATTGGTCCGAAAGTTGGTTTACTCAAAAATACTGGACACATATTTTTTCTTTTGTCACGTAAACCAAAAATGACGACGATATAGTGCGTTGAAATTGCGCGTGACGTCACGCCGTGCTGCACTTTTAACGTGACAGTGACGTCACAAGCCCCTTCTCCTGAACTTTGATGTGCTATATCATTGTCACTTTTTATTGATTTGAGTAAGCAAAAAATACGTGTCCAAATTTTTTTGCTAATCTTACTGACGGACTAAATAGACTTAATATATTTTTACCTAGGACACATCCCTAGTAATATAATATGTCTATTGCCATTTAGTATGAAACCGGTCTTTTCTTTGCCTACCAATACGATTTAACGATGTTTTTACTCCAATCAAACAAAGGCATTTGCCACATTATTACCGCCTTCGTTCTTCTAAACAACAATGAAATAAACATTATATATTTTTACCAGGTCCAAAACCAGTACAATCGTGTCCGGTACAGGGAATTCGTGCGAGATCGACGCACGCGGCGATTGATACGTCGGTGTTTGACGTGGCGCCGGCGCCATCCGTCAAGTCTTGGGATGACGTGCCGGGGCCCAGACCTCTGCCGCTCTTGGGAAACACGTGGAGATTCACACCTTATATCGGTAAGTGCTTCAGTTTTAGTTCGTAAAACATCGAGACTCCGCCGTGCCTCGGAAAGCACGTTAAGCCGCAGGCTGGCTGTTATATTTGACAGTCGTTACGGGTAGACCGGAGCCCAAAAGTCTAACAGCCAGTCTTACAAAAGGGTATCGTGTTGTCCAGGAACTGGGTTCTGGAGGTCAGTCAGGCAGTCGCTCCATGTAAAATACTGGTATTCAGCTGCATCCGGTTAGACTGGAAGCCGACCCCAAAATGGTTGGGAAAAGGCTAGGCAGATGATGATCGGTAAGTACTTCAGACATGTTGTTTCTTGAGGGTTGTTTTAGAACTGAATGAATAGTTTCCATCGTGTAGGCACCTCTGGTGAAGTGTACGTAGGTACAACTCGATTCCTTCTCACTTTACTTTGGAAGTTTGATGAACGAAGAGCAACTGTACCGCGATTCATAAAAGGAACAGTTAATAGAGTCTTCTATTGCCTAATAATGTAGGTGCCCACTAAAATTACTTCATACACCATAACATTTAAACAAAAGTGATTTATTTATTTTTGCATATTTGTGTGTGCTAGCTAATATGTACCAAATTATTTAATTGAATGATGTATAAAGATGATTGACATAATTATTATTTTTTGACATATGTTGTATAGCTTCAAGTTCTTCAAACTTATCAGACAGACGTGTTGCTGGGGAGTTTGTTGCGCCACTTCTTCTTCCCAGCAAACACACTAGGAAGTGGTGAAGGGTGGGCGTTTTGGGGGACTGTCTTATGTAAACGTTTTGACGTTCAAAAAGTGCTAATTTGAATAAATGAATTTTGATTTTGATTTTGATAAGATTACTGTTAAGTATTTTTTTTCTTTGGCTTCAATTATATGAAAATTGACGCCTCGTCACTGGTAGACACCCCATGCAATTTCACACTAATAACTTAGTCACTATATCATCGGTAGAACAGTGAAGAATGGAAGTTCAGTTTATACTGGTTCCAAGCAACCAGCGCGAACTGACACATTAGCGTTAAAATAAAATGCAAAACTTTCATATTTATGAGAAAGATTGAAACATTTTCTAGTTTTAGAGATTTTTTTTGTGTCTGCCTCTTTCTTGTTTTTACTTAGATTTTAAGAATAATCTACTCTATATGCATGAGGTCAAAGACTTATCTAATCAAGACTCTACAGCTCATTAGCTATTTAACATTTCTATATACCACAGGCATGCAGAATATTACAAAATGGCATTGAAATCATAAATGTGTAAGCTTATAATTTATCTTTTTGAAAATATAAATAGCTGAAATTGACATTTCGATATGATTGCAAATTAAAATAATTGCTACTTACATTGATAGTTTGAATAAATACAACTGTAATGATGCTTGACGTCATCACTGTCTGAAATACTTTATGCAATAAAGCGAATATATGGAAAAATGAAAAGCTATACGAACGTAAACGAACTAAAAGGACCTCAACTCATATTAAATGGGAGTTCAAATCATAAATCGTGAAATGAGGGTAAAGGTACTGTAGATACACCTCTGCCCAACCCTTCGCAGATTACAGGCGTAATGTTATATTAAGAAGCAAAAGGAGTATGTAAGGTAACAGGTGGCGTTCTGTGGCTTCTACCTGGGAAAAAGCAGTTGAGTTTAATTTTGTGAAACACAATATTGAAGAAGACATATAAATGTTTAAAAAGAGTGCAATGGTATATCCATTTGAAATTCCTTCAATGTACAGTAAAGTTTATCTCTTGGAGCCGTACTTGCGTGTTAAATATCACATTTACAACCAGAACACATCAGGAACCGTTCTACGAAATTAGTGTAGGTATGTAGGTACCTTCAAAAGTACCGTTTGTACTTAGTATTGCAATGGTTGCACATTCCTAAGAAAGACGAATATAAATTAAACAAAAAAAAAATACAACAAGATCTATACTCAAAAAAGGTTTCGGTCATAATGTTCTAAAAAATTGGGAAATTTCTATCTTATGGTTTTTGTAAAAGTCGAAGTAAATATATCTCGAGGTTTTTCCGACTGGATGATCAGACCAACTAAAGGAGAGCTGATTCTGCAAGACTTGTGACCACAACAGCTGGAGGTAGGTAAGTAATAAGGAAGATTTGAATTTTTTTTTGATTGGAAGACGATTTCAGAGAGGAAAAGTTAGAGGATCGTGATTAACCAACACAATATTTCTTACCCACATAAAATACCAGCCTAAGCTGCGTCGTTGCTCTAGCAGTCGCAACCGCTAAGCATGAAGTCCGGGGTTCGATTTACGGGTTCGGTGAAGTGTTATTGGGTTTTTCCGTCATGAATTGCTCAGCAGCAGCCCGGAGTGGATTTTTGCCAGGGTGCTGGCAAAAGGCTCTTCCCAAATTATATAGGACTTGAAACAGAACTGGCGAAATGTGGGTGTACTCATACTATAGGTACACCTCTACCTCCCCTTCGGGGAATCCAGGCATGATGATCTTTTGTTATAAAATAAGTAAGTAATCGATTTATTAAAACCAAAAAACGTGATGGACCCTGGACACGACTGTTAATAGCCATAAAATAATAGTTTAATTTCGAAGCGTGGTCATTAAAAAGAATTACCATATACCGACCTTGAATACAGGTAAAAGTTTTTAGTCTACTGGCCATGAACTGGTAACCTTGAGGTTAAGGGTTACATCGCTTAGCTCAAGGTAACATAGAGATGCTTTTACACAGAGATAGTGATTGAAACTGCGTTTTTGGTGTAGTGGTCGGAAACGCTTCTGCTGTCCTGGGTTCGATTCTCGGGCCTGGCAAAGTGTTAAAGGGTCTTCCTATCAGGAATTTCTCAGTATCAGCCCGGAGTTTGGATTGTCCGGCAGATGGCAATAAGCTCACTACCTATTTTACTTTTTATTTTTTTAATGAGTATTCTACCGCAGACATGCCGTCCGCGCTTTTTTTAATATTCTAGTCATTGTGCAAACTAGATAATAATTACAAAAATAGGCCAAATACAAAGAATACGTTAGCATACTTTAAAAATTTCGCAGTAAACAATTGCGAATGAAGTGTTTGAAATAGTGTAGTCGTAAAAAACTCTAAATCAATTCAAATTGTTTGATGTTGGTCTTAAAATACATAATTAACATAATCCCATCACTAGACATTGAGTTTATTTAGATAGCAAACAAGTGGGCGAATCGATAGCTTTTCAACATACTCTCAAGACACTCTGTTTTGTTATTTTATCTATTAGCCCACATAAGAAATTATTTCTCAATTCTTTCTCACTGGATACTATATGCATACACATATCATCATTATGATTTTAAGGCTGTTTTATGTGTGTATTGATATATTATCTTCATTATAAATAAATAATGCTGGACAATCCACACAGTGTCATCTAGCCCCAAGCTAAGCAGAGCTTGTGTTATGGGTACTAGATGACTGATATACTTAATACAATACATTACATAGATAAATTTATAAATTTTAGTATACATAACTAAATTTTTTAAACATAAAGAAATCTTTGTAGATCGTACAAACATTTGTCCCAGGGTGGGAATCGAACCAGCCACCTCCTGCGTTGTAGGCGGACCTTCACCCGCCGCGCCACATCGGTCGTCATTATAAAATGCCAGCGTTGACTGGTCAGCTATTTTGCAATGAAAGCCCACGGAAACGTGTATGTGACCACACCTTACCGGCTAAAGCAGAAAAAGCCCTAGCTAATTGGTATGACTGTCCTAAATACCGCGCCAGTTTGATTGGTTTAAAGATAACCCGTTATATGTATCATTATATTAGTGTTATAGTTACCTACTGTAGAAACCTACATTCCACATATTTAAATTAAATATGGTTTAATTGAACTAGGTTGTTTTTTATGTTCTTATTGATTTATTTTAAGTTATTGCTAACTATATACACATATTAAATAAAAAAAGTAACGATGAGCTATCCTAAGTAAACCTAACAGCCGAAAAAATCATCCTCATCGCTGATGACTGGTTAAGTACCCAAAAGACTGACGGCATTGCAAGTTTGAATGGCAATGCTTAGCCTCTGGCCAAAGTAGAAGCCAGCCCTTTGGTCTCAGGAAGCGACAACGAAGCGTTTTGAAATAAAAAAAAAAAACAAATTGTTGTTAGGTTTCATTTTTTATTCCACACTGCTACATAATACGCCTGTATTCTCCGAAGGGTTAGATAGCCCCTCTGCCTAACCACCCACTAAAACTGCTTGTGTTTCTTTCTATAAAACTGCTTTTCCGTACCTATATGCCAGCAGCTGAAAGATTCTTACGGCAAATCTAAGTATGGTATGTTCGTAGGATAACAATTTTCTGTTGATTTAATACTTACAGAACATAGATAATAATGGTTTAATTTGTACATTTAAATCTTAACGACTCTTCTGTCATTAGGACCATTATGTTGAACAAATTGTTCCCGATGCAAGTGATAGCACGCACGGCCGTCGCAGCAATCTTCATTAATTACGTTGTAATAAGCCATCAGACCATTGTTGTTGATTTCATAACTGCTTCCAGACACATGCGGCATAACAATCTTCTTTAATATCACCTTTGTTACAAAATACATTATTATCTAGGACAAGGTCGCCATTTTGAATATTTATGGTTGCTTACAATGAATTTATATGTCATCTTCAAGTTCCCTTGATGACGCTTTCGACATAATGTGGAAATTAAATTATTTTTATAGTTTTGTCCAAACATTCAAATTCAACATTTTGTATGCAAGAAATTGAATAAACATCTACTAAGTTACAGCAATATTTCAGACTTACAAATAAAGCACGCGACAGTGTCAAATATCAATAGATTTATCAATAAAATTATAGGCACTAAAAGTATCTAGTAAAATGTATTGTCTTTTGTCATCATTTACTTCTAGTATAAATGTTTCATTTAACTCGGGCATACCTACAACTATCTATATCTTATCTAGTCTAGATACCTTTTTTTCTGTTTTTCTGTTTACGGGGGGAAACTTCAAAAGGCGCCTGTACTTTTGGGGAAAAGACCAGGGAGTGTGGAATTCTTACCTCACTAAAACCACCTCGGTGATCAACATCAGCGCATGGAAGGGACTGTGCAACGCCAGTTAGGGAACATCCCTAAGGAGACGGTAAAGAGGTCTCCCCTGAGCCTCGCTGTGCACAGCGACACGTGATCACTATACCACCGTCTTCCCTGAGGTCACTCGGTAGGTGAACAGAGTACGATACCTATTTAGGTTATCATTTAAATTATTGGTTAATAATAATTGATCTAGTTTGTTTAATAAAGTCAGGTACCCTATCTATATGTACAAAAATGAATCCTTGAATCGCATGGTCATCTTGAGAACGACTTTACCGATTTGATTTATCTCGATTTAGAAGGTTCTTACGAAAAGAGAAACTAAGACAATTGCGCAGATAATTGGTAATTTTCAGAATACTTAACGATTATTTTAGTTTAGCGCTTTTGATGTCCTAATGTAAATTTCATATTTACATTTAAGTATAGCCCTATATTGTATACATTTAAATAGTACACCGTGAGCTACTATCATATCTTTTCTCCTTCTTTCTCTCAAGTCCATACAAAGGTTGTCGGTAAGAGATCGCTTTTAGCGATAAGGCCGCCCATCTTAACACCCTATCATCATCCTCCTGCCCTTATCCCAATTACTTAGGCTCAGAGCAGCATGTTTATTTCCTCCATACATCTCTATTTGCCGTCATCTCAAGAGTCACCTATTTTCATTGTAACACCCTATGTAGCTTTTAAACTCATTATTTTTAAGTTTTCATAGTGTACAATAAAGAGTATTCTATTCTATTCTATTTTGAAAAATGTGAATACTAACCTCGGGCAACATCGCTAGGCGCAGCGAGATTGTTATATATTACAAAGTAAATACAAAAATTACAGGTGTTCGTAACAGGGGCAGTTTCCGGAATTATCTACGTGTTGCACGCAACGGTTTCCCTTCTTTGTGCAACCGTTGCACGGAAGACGGTGCACGGTGACCACCAGTTCTGTTAGCCTCAAGAGGGAAAATCGGGTTTCTTTAATCCTAGTTTTTTTTTTCATTCGTCATTGACATATATGCCTGCTTACCCTTGTAGAATTTTGAGGATAGTGTCAGTCTGGAAGCTTAACGAACGGCATAACTACTTACCCTACATAAATATGTATAAATAGGTTATTTTTCACCCCATATATTCAGTATTCTTTATGAAGGTGGAGCTGTAGTGGCTGCTTATTTTAGATAATCTTGAAGGATTCTTGAGAAGATAGAGGAGCTTCTAGGTAATCAAATGTCGCGAATCCTCCTCAATAGCCAATTAGAGTTTATTGCATGTGCCATGTACCTTCAATAAAAACAGGTACCTTATGAGGGAGAAGTAATTAGAAAGTAGACCTAGCAACCCGATGTGAGGGTTAGCTTGTTATTAACCTCGGAATAGAAAATGTTGATCGGATATCTATTCAAGATTTCTAAACGGGTCAGGAATCGTTGTGGTAGACCGCTTACTTTCTTACTTACATTTAACTTGTTAAATCTACAATATGCTAATGATGGTTTTACTGTTATAAGAATATTGCGTGCACTGAGGAGTGTGATAAAAAAGGGGCTTAGTTAATGGAGATATGGAGAAGAACAGCAGAAAGCCAAAACAGTTGAATTTCGACTACTAAGCGACCACTAGTTCAAATAAATGGTCTTAACTAAATAAGTTTTCGTATATATCTATGTGATTTTCGAGTTGAACATTTTGTAGTTATATCCTTTAGCGGACCGTATAGAAGCTCTTGCAGACCTCGGATTGGGAAATAAGGTTCTAGCTCAAATTCAAATCACAAACCCACAAAGGAATAATAACAGTCAAAAACACACTACCAATATAATTTTATTGCGCAGTAAAGTAATATCTACGTTAAAGATGAAGGTGATGTAAACCCACTTCAGGTATGTCCTAGTGAAGTGAGAACAATGGTCACTTGAGCGGTAATTGCCAACTAGCATTGTTGAGGCATCTTCAGACGGATACACAGAGAATTATATACAATTTTGGTAATGTTCGATTTCCTTTACATGTTTAGGTAACTAAGCGTTTTTTGGTGTAAATGTAGAACAGATGTTTTGTATCCATAACACTGTGCCTGATAACTATGCACTGTGTCTGATATATTTTATTAATAAGTAATATCAAGCTGTAACTGTCCCACTATAGGGCAAAGGCCCCTACTCAAACTTGGTGAAGATGGATTGGCAATTTCAAACTTACGTATATTAAATAAAAGTCCAGTTTTGCTCACGATGTTTTCCTTCACCGATGTCTAAGTTATATTTGAAAAGTAGATCATATGAATTTAAAAAGTCACAGGGGTACCTGCCTGGATTTGAACTCACAACCTGCAGCATAAGCGGCGAGGGCTTAACCACTGCTTTATCACGACAATTACTGTTTTCTTTCCTAACTTTTTGTCTGCAACTGATATGATGTTACTGTTATTATTCTGTGGGGGATGTGTGATATATGTGATGATGTCAAATAGATAGAAAAATAAATGAATATAGTATATAAGAGGTGAGTCTGTAAGTCTGAAAGTGGCGCTGGTGGCCGAGAAGTTGTGTGGAAATCGGCTGTCATGGTATGAGCATGTGATGCAGTGGAATGAGGAACATGTCGTAAGGAAATTTTCGAATCTGAATGTAGAGGGTTACAAGAGTGTAAAAAGGCGAAATATATGCGATTGTGTGAAATATGATATGGCTAGAAATGAATTTACTATTGAGATGACAGCAAATGGAGATGTTTGAAAGAAGAAAACGTTATTTTTTTTTGCTAAATGGCATCTCGAAGGTGGACCTAGGAGGCTGCTTAACCGGCTTATCTTGAGGCGTGATAATAATTAATAAACTAAGCGACTACGCGCTAAGGGATGTGGACCTCGGCTTAGGGTATCCCTGGGGCAGGGCAGCAAAGGAGCAGCTTCGATTGATTCAAAATTATTTGAGCAGGAAGCATCCTGCGTCGTTTAAATAAAAATGGTATACGCACAGAGGGATCATTATGATGATGATGATGATGCTCTAAACCGGTGAATGAAATAGCTAATAGCTAAATGTGAAACTAAAAAGTTATTTTCAATTTAACAAAGAAATAATCATCATTGCAGTTTTCAAACATAATGGCGTTGAAGATTGTGAAAGTTATTGTAATTTTTTTAATATTGCAGTCGCTGATAGTTAAAATATGAATGCAGATATTTAACGTGCATACAAATGCAATTTTGGTTCTGTTAGCTCTATAGGAACAAAAGAAAGTTTGAATTAAAAATTATATGTAAATTGTAATGTATTTAGGCTGTATGTGTTGAGTTTAATATTTTGATAACGGAGCAGAATTTTTACGAGATACTTGGTATATATGTGGGTAGGTATTAGGTAAATTGGAAAAATTGAAAATACTAGGATTTTTGCAAAGCTGGATTGTTTTTTTTTGTAATCTTACGACTTTATATTAGGATTTTTAGAACACGGCTTATCTTAGGTTAATCGCTAACAACTACGATAAGTAAGAATGCTGATTCGGTCATTAGAACGTTATGCACTGATAGAAGAGCTGATTGGTTAGGTGCCACATTGCAGTCAAGTTCTGACCAAATAAAGTAATAATAAAGTTTTTATAATTAACTATTTTTTTTAAATCTATTTTTGTTTAGGGGATTTTATCAAAGATATGTCACCTTACCATTTCAATAAAAGGGTGGGCACCCTTTTATTGAAATGGTAAGGTTTGGTTAGTAGGCACTCAATTGCGAAATTCTTGGGTCTTAAGTCTAGCAGTGTCCATTAGAAGAACCTTACATGGGCAAGTTGGCTTGAAAAGTAAAACAACTCGATTCAATCTAGTTTTATTGAATGTTGAAGAAATTCTCAGGATTCGGTAAACTGGATATATGAAAATTGCAGATCGGTTTTACATAAATTTTCTGGTTGAGTAACCTCATATCCTTAATATTTATCGGTTGCGCATTCGGTTGGTATTATATTATTATTAACTCTAAGCCAATCAGTATTCAAATATCCGTCCGATTCCGAAAGATTTGTTCCGGGTGTTCTGGGTATTTGCTATGTATAATAAAAATATCTATCTTTGTAATGTATTGTATTAAGTATATCAGTCATCTAGTACACATAACACAAGCTTTGCTTAGTTTGGGGCTAGATGATGCTGTGTGGATTGTCCAGCATTATTTATTATTATTATATGTAAGTTACAGGTACTTCCTATTGTGATTGTATTAAATAAATATAAGATAGGTACCTACTTGCTGTAGTTACCTAATTTCAAAACACCTCGTTCAAGATTTACCAATCCACTAAAGCACCATCTCCATGGGAGTCAAAATCGTATTGACAGTCTCACTGTACCATCAAATGATCGCCGCGAGATAGTTTGGTTCATAGGTTTTATTACATTTTAAGGCAGGGTGAGGTTACCGCCGCGAGATGGCGCCTTAGAAAAGTTAAACAAGTCATAATTTTTAATTAAACAATTTACCTGTGCATTACTCAGTACACATTCCTTAAAATTAGACATTCGAATTGTTTGACGGTTGGACTAACGACACAAAAAATATATATCATATAAATTACGTAAGTACCTACCTACTTTGTAAAAACAACGATTCAAAAAGAGATAACCTACGATATAAAATTGTCCATGGAATTGAACCGAAATCGTAAGTAAGTGTAACGATTAATTATATCGATAAACGAGAATCGATGAGTCTAATCGAGCTCTCACTTTCTTAGGGAGAGGTGACTACTGACCGAGTATTTCGAAAGTGAAACTACAGGAACGGGAATGCTGTGCGGTCTATACATAGTTTCTACTTGGATCGCATTACGTTACATCTCTTGTTTGAATGGTTAAAGAAAGAAAGAAAAAACATGTATTCAGCACAGGCTCAAACACACAGGCGTACAACTAGCATATAAAAAAAACAAATACGAAACATTTGATGAAACAGATGTAATAAAAAACTAATTTTTTATTTTTTTTTATTAAATATGTGCCTTATGGCTTCGGTAAAAAAGTTGCTTTGGTAAAATTACCAGACCTACCTCCCTTAAACCTAAAATTGTTCTAAGGTTTACCATATAATAATTTAAGTCATATTGCAAGTGGTTGCGAGGTGTTCGTTTACACTTTTAAAAACATTAAAACTAGAATTAAAAGTAAAAAAGGCACATAGCATCAGCGCATCAAGCTACCCCAATCTGTCAAATTTCTTTGATAGTTTTTAACTAAATTTCAAAAGCATAAGCTTCATGATCGATTGGGATAGCTTGATGTGCTGGCCTCTAAATATTTCCTCATCCTTGTATTTATTTTAATACATTATTGTTTGTTTACGATGCTAACACCTTTGCTTGTGAACATTAGGATTATAATGTATTTTCTCGTTACTGTGTGATGTAAATAAATTAATGTGGTACTCATATAGTCCATTCGAGATCAAAGCGGGATGCGAACTTTACGAACTGGGGCATGTGCGATTCGCCTGGTACCGGTAGCATCGGCAAACTCACGATAAGACATATTGTTACAGATCCAAAACGTCGTATGTAAGGGGGTTATCCTTTTGCCATTAACGGCTTACATATCCAGGATTCCGACTTTTTTTAAGAAAATAAAATAAAAAACAAATAAATAATGCTGGACAATCCACACAGCATCATCTAGCCCCAAACTGAAATCCCAATAACACTTAGCCCGACCCGGGATCAGACCTAGAACCTCATGCTTGCAGGCTACTTGGTAGCTAAAATAAATTGTCTGATTTCAGGCGACTATGCCGTGGAGCACATCGACAAAGTGTGTCTGTCTCTACGTGCTGAGTTCGGGAACTGTGTGAAGGTGACCGGCCTGCTGGGAAGACCTGACATGCTGTTCGTCTTCGATGCTAGCGAGGTCGAGCGGGTGTTCAGGGGTGAAGATGCGGCTCCACATCGGTAAGCTATCTTCTATTTAACGTATTTTATCTTAGACGACATTTAAAAAAAAGGTTCCGACAAACCAAGAACCATATTATTTTTCTTTTAATTTCGTAAATCTTTGCCATTTCACCTCTTTTGGTAGTTCTTAATTATCGGAAAAGAAAATTTCTGACGATTTTTATTATTTGTATTGATTTTCAGTTACTTTAATAATGCGTATTTAATTTACTTCGTCTATGTTGATGATGACTATATACCACTACACGCTGTGTATTATAAATACAATTTAATGCAAGAATTTCCGTGCCACAATAACAAATGAAAAGCAAAAGTAAAGCAACCGACTTACCTATACAAATATACAAAAAGCACTACAACTTGAATGATTGAATAGCGCTCAATTCAAAATTAACGGTGTCCTTAATAATTAATTTCAGGCCTTCCATGCCCTCTTTGAACTATTACAAACACACTCTACGGAAAGACTTCTTCGGTGCCGAGGAAAACTGCGCTGGTGTTATTGCAGTGTACGTATAACCTGCATAGTAAATTGATTCTTACTGCACCAACATATATGAATACGCTAGTGTACCTATCACGTAAAAGTCACTAAGGGTAAATTTTAATTGCAGTAGGTACAGACGCCAGCACATCAATCTCTATCCCAAACTGTCAACCTTTCCCAATTGAACATGTATCTTATACTTTTGGAATAAAGTTGAAATTTGTTGTATCAAAGAAATTTGACACATAGGGGTAGCTCGATGTGCTGGCTTGTGTACATACATATTTTACTTGTAATATTTTATTAGTTTTAATGGAATGTTGGTTACAAACATACAGTGCCTTGTTGATCTAGAGGTTGCAAGCGTTACTTACTAAGCATGCGGAACTGGGTTCGATTCCCCGGTCAAAATTTTATTGAAATTTTTTGTTTGGAATTTCTCAGTAGCAATACGGTAGATGGAAATAGACTCGCCCCCTATTACTTGAACATAACTCGACAAATGTGGGTGTATCTACTGTAGACACACCTTTGCCACTCACCCTTCAGGGAACATAGGCGTTAGCAAGGAAGATTGTATGTGTTTCAGGCATGGTGAACAATGGTCAGCCTTCCGGACGAAGGTGTCACGAGTAGCGTTAAGTGCTGGTGCCGCAGCTCAATACACGGTACCCGTCGCTGAGGTGGCGGACGCTTTTGTCCAAAGGTAAAATCAATATCTTCATTTCTATCTTTTATGAACAAAAGTTCCTATAGGCTATGCGTGTCCAATCTAAGTATGTTGACTTTAAAGCCGATTTTGCTAAACCCGCATTTATTTTTTTTGCAGAATACGTCAAATAAGGAATAAGGACTCGGAAACGCCAAGCGACTTTTTGAACGAAGTACACAAATGGTCTTTGGAATGTGAGTAGAGTACTACATAGTTTCTGCATACGATGGTCCCTCAAAGAATTTGCTTATCCATGGACATCATTAAAAAAAAAGCTAGAAGGTCACCGAAAACCAACACTTTTTGTTCTTTTAATATTCTATCTAGAAGATCCTCAACAAATTAATATTTTGTTTTAAATCGCTAAATCAAATAACTAAAAGATTAATTCTAGTGACGATTTCAATCAGTTTTTTTCATTATATTTCAGCTCTTGGCCTCATAGCCTTAGACACCCGTCTCAACTGCTTCGAGGCTCCCGAGGATTCGGAGAGCATGCGGCTGATTCACGCCGTGCAGACCTTCTTCCTGAGTGTGGGTCACCTGGAACTGCGCGCCCCCTGGTGGAGACTGTACCCAACTAAAATGTTCAAACAGTACGTCGCCGCCTTGGATACCATCCTTAGGTGAGGAAGCTGGATAAGCCTACACAATTTTATTTATGGAATACTGGTCGTTTAAGGGGCCAAAATCAATATATTATTAATATATCATCATGCCTGTATCCCCTGAATGGTGTGGCAGAGTTGTACACCAAAATTTAACTCATGCAATAAATCTAAGTGTTCCTTGACTCTTATACATGCCATCATCATCGTCTCCGCACTAGTTGACGAGAATAAAATGATGCTATAACTTGCCATAATTTTAAAATTAGTCAACAAGGTTGCTACCAGAGATGATTGACCAAGCTGCTTCTGTCTACTTCTACTTCTTGGAAATAATCATTAAAAAATAACTACATAGTTATGATTTCCTTAACAGCGTAACTCTCAGACATGTGGAGAAGGCGCTAAAGGAATGCGAAGCTACCGGCAGCAGCAAGTCACTGCTGCAAGACCTGGTGGCAGCTGCAGGGCCAAGAGTGGCAGCAGTGGCAGCTCTGGACCTGTTCCTAGTAGGAATAGACACGGTAAGGAACTGTCTAAACAAGACAGTAATGCCCGCATTTAGTAACACTATGCAATAGCTAAATTAACGATTTAATCTAAGCACGGTGTTGGATTTTCAAATCTCGGCCCAGTGTCGAGAGTTAAACATTCTGTGGTAAAACTATAGATTCATATTTAGGCACTCAGTTTTAGTGAACACGAGCATAATCGCATTCAAGTGAAATACAAAACGCGTAAAACGAAGTCGCATGATACAAATCTTATAGCAATACTTGACAAAAAGTATGTGTTGCGTGATAAACTTATAGCAATAAATTGCAGGACGTCAGGTAGTAATAATAAAATGAGCAGGCAGGGTGGAACTAGGTGCTATAAGAACCTGACTTGTTCTTAAATTGATACTTAGGTAGTAATACTTAGATTGATTTTATTCCTAGATGTAGCTACTTTTTCATAACTTGCGATGCAGAAGTAGCTTCATCCAAGAATCAGTAACCTAACCGCCTGTCGGCCAACGGCTATCTAGCCCTTTCTAAAATTAAATAAGTTTTTAACTATTAAGATTAATACTTATTTAATTTTAGAAAGTTTTTGATGTTGCATTAGCAACATCATAGATAAGTTGGTTAAGTACTATTTCAAGTGTACCTAACCGCATCCTCCCAATTGAAACATCCTTTGAATGTCCAGTTTTGTATATTTTCAGACTTCAAACGCAGTAGCATCAATTCTGTACCAATTATCACTAAGACCATCAGTTCAAGAGCGATTGTACGAAGAAATCCACAAAGTGCTGCAGGACAGGCCAATGAAGCCAGGGGATGTCAACCAGATGCCATATCTGAAAGCGTGTGTAAAGGAGGTCATGAGGTTAGTAAAAAATACACATAAAGATCCTAAAGTCTCGTCCGAGTTACACGATCAACTACAACTACAACAATAAAATAATCTAAAAGATTACGCTTATATACGCGCGCCTACAGATTTAAGGTTATGTACTTTCTAGTATCTAGGCTCGTCGCGCGAGTTCGTGAATTTGTTCGCACATTTATATGTATCTCAGTTGCTTCATGTTCTTCTAAGATTGTATTATTTTTCAGAATGTATCCCGTTGTTATCGGCAATGGTCGACAGTTGACTAAAGATACAGTAATTTGTGACTACAACATACCTAAAGGGGTAAGCATTAAACAAAACGCAGGCAATTTATAGTCTGTAGCACCAGGAAAGTAGTATGTTCATAATTGACAGCTGAATCGATTTCAGTAACTTTTAATATATGTATTTCTTGCAAAAAGTATACCTATATTTTGCCATACTGACCGCCGATTGAGCCAAAGGAAATTAAATCGTATACTAAGGAAATTGGAAACATTTTAAATGCATAAAGTAGGTAATGCTGGAGACAACATCATGTTCTTAATACATTTTTTTTCTTAACTAAATAAGTTTGGGTAGGTATTATACTTTTAACTCAACAATCTAATTTGGGTGTTTATTAAGCGTTAATTATGTTGCATATTTTACTTATGATGTATTTTTTAAATGTTTAAATGTTTTTCAGACTCAAGTTATATTCCAACACTACGTAATGGGCAACTGCGATGATTACTTCTCAAACGCATCAGAGTTTCGGCCTGAGAGGTGGATGAACAGATCTCCTTCCCAAAAGCATCATGCCTTTGCATCTCTACCGTTTGGCTATGGAAAAAGAATGTGCCTTGGTAGAAGATTCGCTGAACTTGAAATACATACAGTTATTTGCAAGGTATGAAAATGCATGTATTTGTTACTTTTTATCAATGTTTAATTATAATATGTTACATGACCTAGCGCACATCTTTAGAAATACGTACAAAGTACCTATATGAAATAAAATAAAGTAAAAGAAAAAGAAATTTGGTAAGGTATTCATTAAATAAAATAGGCGTTTTGGATAGATGTGCAACATAAGACTAACATAAAGGCTTGTATATATAATATACTAGATATCCAAAAAAAAAACTTACTGCCTCACATTTCTTTTGGCGCCAACAAAAAGTAAATTAAGAATAAGTTTGGAGACTTATTTATCTCTTACAAAAATGCATGTAATTGTTATTGTAAATGATAAAATGTGCGTATTAATTAATTCGGAGTTCAGTCGGAGATTTAATATATAGAATAGATAGAAGATATAAGATAGAAGATCGTGACAGTGAATCAATTATATTTCAGATGGTGCAAGCTTTCAAAATGGAGTATCATCACGAACCAATGGACTACCACATACATCCCATGTACACGCCAAATGGACCCATCAGATTGAAACTCACTGACCGGTAGATTGTTCCATATGTATGTACTTAGTAGTAGTAGGTATTGTTGAGATCCCAGAGTCCTAGCCTAGTACTTGTAGATTTGGTATATTTGTTTCTTGTCAGACTTTTCATTTCGCGTGATGTAAGAGCTCATTCACACTAATCCGTCAAAGACGATCCGTGTTTTTTGACGAATCGTCTTTTTTAATGAATCGTTATTTTGATTTGTATACATATGTATACATATGGCTCTACATTTAAATTGCCCGTGTTCACACTATTACGGAATCGTGAAAAATGACGGATACGTCTCAAAGGACATTTCGTCTTTTTTCAAAAACCTTCTGTTTTAAATCACGAATCGTTATGACGGATCGGTCGGGACGACTATGCATTGCACTGCACCCACACACAACGACCGTTCGTTGACTGAAGTCTGAATCACGAATTCAGTGTGAACATCTATTCGGATATTTTGATGAATCGTGAAAAACTCAATTCCGTATGCATTTGAACGTTCATTCGTCATTACGTATCGTCTTTTTTGACGAATCGTCGTTGACGGACCCAGTGTGAATGAGCCCTAAGTTTGCCGCTCTGAAGTTGTCTAGGAATGTCTGCGCAGTAGTAAATATCATTCTGTAAGATGCACGCCATGCCATGCACGTCGGAAAGAATGGTTTCAGAGCGTGTTTTGAATTAATTTTGTTATTAAATTGAATCTATTACAAATACATTATGGTAATATGTCATGTTAAGGAATTGTTATTGTATTATATTTTTTGATATTTATTTATTACTTATAGGAAAATTTTGTATTGTACCTATTAAAGAAAGATAAATACTGTCGTCCTTTAACAAGAAGGCAGTTTAGCCCAAAAAGTTGTTTCCGAGAAAATGGCAAAAAACGCGGGAATCGTTATTTCTTAAAAACGACTATACTTTGGTTAATGATTGTTGGATACATCAATTGATATTGCTTTCTTTTTTTAGTTAAGGTATTTGGCGAAGAAGTGTGGTTTAGACGCTTTAATTCTTATCTCTGGAACCATTTATGCTGTAAAAATGTTTTATAGACAGAAAGATAGAGAATTTTCAACTCTATCTATTAAAAAAAAACCATTTGAGGGTTAACGGCTTTCTAGTTAAAGGACGGCAGAATAGTTGACTATAAGGTGCTGGAAGTATGGTGTTGTTTTAATATTTAGCAACGGATTGTCTGGGGTTAAATGCCACTGTCCTCTATACTAGTACACTTTTGTGGGTCGACGCCTGGTAGATAATGGTATCACTGACAACCGTTTGGTGTTCGTTTACGGAGTATCATTACAGGCAAGTGACAAACAGAAAAAGATGTTCTTTTTTCAAGTGTCCGTTCTAAGTCTTATTCTAATAGTCGAGTGCAATTAGTAAAAAAAATACGTAAAAACAGGAACCAGGTTAATATTGGACTAATTTTCATTTTTTTTGGAATAACTTTTTATTCGTCTTGTTCAGTTCAAGGAGTAACTAGTCACCAACCATTTAGTCTATCTGCTAGGTAATGCCACCTACCTATGCTATGTTCTCGAAATACTTAACGAGAAGATTATCTTATAAACAGCCTCATTTTAACAGCTATTAAATGAGGTATTAAAACTAAAATACAAAACACAGAGAAACTCTTTTACCCAAACTATTAATGAAAGCGGAGTAATTTTATGCCAAACTGAAACCTCTAAAAATGTACCTACGGGAATTCTAGAGTTTACTCTACATTTTTTAATAAGGGAGTTAATGTTTCATTATCTTTGCATTTTTTTTTCTCCTCGTCTCAAAATCCGTTGTACAGAACTCAGCATGTCAAGCTACCCAGGACTCAGGAATAATGTAGCTTTCTAACAGTGAAAAATATTTTTGAATTGGATAATCAGTTCCGGAGATTATCCCCTACATGCAAATTACAAACACATTTTACCTCTTTATAATGTTACTATAGAAGAATAAGGTTTATGTTCAATTGTGAAAGTTTTACAGTTTGGGACAGCTTGATGTGCTGGTCTCTGTACCATAAACTGTTGCACTTGTTCCACTTTTTCTTTTGTTTTGTTGCACGAGAAACATTTTCTTTTACGTACCGTAAAATGGGGGGAATCTGGACACTTTTTAAGTTCGACATTGATTTTTATCGTTTGAATTTTACAGTTATACTAATAAAACGGAGATCATAATGGTTCCGGTACTTTAATTTTTTATTTATAATGCATTAAGATGTGGTTTAATAAAGAATAATCATAAAAAGTTACAAAAACTCATTTGTCCCGATTCACCTAGGCGATGGGGTAAAAAATATTGCAAGCGTCAATTTTAAATCCAACCACAAAATGTAATGTAACATAAATGTGTGAATAAGGTCGCAAATAAAACGTGAGATTTGTCCCAATTCACCCCCCAGACCCTAATCCCCCTATTTTACTGTACCTACTAAAATTGGCCTGTGTAATTATTATGTGTATACACGAGTAAGTATGGTGATATTACATTAGTTACCATTGTGACAGGTTGAATTAGATTTTTAGACTGTAAATATGTTGTATTTTGTACTATGTAGTGATAGAGTTGTATTACTTTAGTGAATAAAACTACCAGTAATTTTGATTACTTATACATGTGTTTATTCTATCGTATTCCTTGGACCTTTTTTCCTCCACTTACAGGCGCTGTCATCACAGCATATGCTCGTTAACATGCATTTTGTACTTCGAAATAGTGCAAACGTATTTAGGCATTATAATCAGGTGTTGCGTTGCATGGAATAAGACATGCCGCCTTGAGCCCAAATAAATTGGGATCAGGGCAGGAGGATGAAGATTTAGGTGTTGCTATTAGTAAATACGGGAATTAACCGCACTGCCATAGCGGAAAGGTAAGCCATGAGGGCCTTTGAGAAGGCTTAGCTATACTTTGATTAATGGCTAAATTTTTTTGTACTTTTGGATATCTACTCTCTGCGTTCGACTACGCGTTGAAAATTCAACAGCGTGTCCTTTTTCAGGCATTCATTCAGGTGTCAGCAATGGTGTCGTAGCGTCACCATAAAGTGTGCATTAGAATTAAAATTAGTTTTTTGGGCAATTTTTTTTTAGTAGAAGAATTGGAAACGCGGCTGAGTACACTCCGTCAATTGGAGTCCACTCAGCCTTTTTAAATATATTCTTAGAATCGTGCGAAAGAGAAGGTTTTTCAGATAAGATTTAATCAAATAAAACAAGCGTTTCGACATTCATAGAATGTTTTACTTAGATTGACTCGACAAGCAATCTTAGGTACTAACATTACAAAATCATTGAAAATAAGATTCTGTGACGTTAGGTACACTCAGCAATAAAAAATATTGATTTGGAAAAATTTCAATATATGCACAGTTAACTCGCGTTAAACAGAGTATACCTACGTCATCTTACATTAAAATTATAAGTACACTATACATTCAATGGCCACATCAGCGTACTGGTAAATATATTATGTATTTACACAACAATATCACAAATGAGTATATTTAAACAATGAGTAATTTTGATTTTATACATCATGAATTCAGAACATATTATAAGTACATAAGTAATACATAGAAAATATTGACTAGGGATAAAAATATACATTATAAATTGTGAGGATGCATCAAAGACACGATAATATAATATTAGATATTATTATGGCACTATTTTATATAGTGATAAAATAGGCATGCAAAAGCGCCCGAAATAATATTTGATATAGCTTAAAAGGCAGTGAAAGTTACTTTAAAAAATAATCAATCCATATAACGCAGCCATTAATATTTTGTAAAATAATTGCAAATTGGAATGCATCAAGCAGTAACATTAAAAATTAAAATATCACAATATTTCATTTTAACACATTAATAGTTAAACACAATTTTAACAAGGGTTCTGCGCTTTAGCTGTCGTTCCTGCATAAACAGTCCTTAATTTAAGCTTTCTGCTATTTTTGTACAAATAAATGGCAAGTGTAATTGACAGAGTCATTAAAACAGCAGAGCCCATGGCAATGTAAATGATGGCAGTTCCGCTAGTAGCGAAAGCGGCGGTTTCACTGGTACCGCTGATATCACGCACTTTTCTCGACCTCGGTTGTGTTCGGCTAAAATCGAAGGAATCTGTAAATACAAAAAAGCGAGTTAAACACAATTAATGTGAATATTTCAAGTATAACATTTGAAATAGGGTTTTCAGCCATCATAATTATTATGTTGATAAAAAATGTACGTTTTATTCCGCAGCATTCACTTTTTAAAATGATCAAAATGTAACATAGCCATTGGAGTACCTACTAAATATTTGGAAATACTTACCAATTTCTGATTGCGAATCTTCGTAGGACTTCTCATCGTCTACGTCCTTTGGAGCTAATCTGCTGACCCTTGATGATTTGATTTCATTTTCTTCGGGGAATGGTGGTAAATATGTTGAAGGCGGATTTGTACTGCTAGGAGCGAACGGTTGTGGGCATTTTGGATCCCTGGATCCTGGATAACATGAGCTTGGAGTTGAGGGTTCGGTCTTAGGACATCTAGGATCATTTGAACCGGGATAGCAACGAGGTGGCTCTGGTGTTGTGGGTTTGGGGCATCTGGGATCACTGGAGCCAGGGTAGCAACGAGGTGGCTCTGGTGTTGTGGGTTTGGGGCATCTAGGATCACTGGAGCCAGGGTAGCAACGAGGTGGCTCTGGCGTTGTGGGTTTGGGGCATCTAGGATCACTGGAGCCAGGGTAGCAACGAGGTGGCTCTGGCGTTGTGGGTTTGGGGCATCTAGGATCACTGGAGCCAGGGTAGCAACGAGGTGGCTCTGGGGTTGTGGGTTTGGGGCATCTAGGATCACTGGAGCCAGGGTAGCATCGAGGTGGCTCTGGCGTTGTGGGTTTGGGGCATCTAGGATCACTGGAGCCAGGGTAGCAACGAGGTGGCTCTGGCGTTGTGGGTTTGGGGCATCTAGGATCACTGGAGCCAGGGTAGCAACGAGGTGGTTCGGGTGTTTGTGTTGTTGGCGGTAAATAAGTGGGAGGGTTTAATGTCGTAGGTCGTGGAGGTTGCGCGCATTTTGGATCAGGTGAACCGGGATAACAGACTGGTTTAGGAGTTGTTGGTTTGGGGCACCTAGGATCTGTGCTGCCTGGGAAGCATCTTGGCGGTGCTGGTGTAGTAGGCTTAGGACAGCGAGGATCTTGACTGCCTGGATAGCATTTAGGTGGAGCAGGCGTTGTTGGTTTAGGACATCTAGAATCATTTGATCCAGGGTAACAACGAGGTGGCTCTGGCGTTGTAGGTTTGGGGCATCTAGGATCATTTGAACCGGGGTAGCAACGTGGTTGCTCAGGAGTCGTCGGTTTGGGGCATCGAGGATCATTTGATCCAGGGTAGCAACGAGGTGGCTCTGACGTTGTGGGTTTGGGGCATCTAGGATCACTGGAGCCAGGGTAGCATCGAGGTGGCTCTGGCGTTGTGGGTTTGGGGCATCTAGGATCATTGGAGCCAGGGTAGCAACGAGGTGGTTCGGGTGTTTGTGTTGTTGGCGGTAAATAAGTGGGAGGGTTTAATGTCGTAGGTCGTGGAGGTTGCGGGCACTTTGGATCAGGTGAACCGGGATAACAGACTGGTTTAGGAGTTGTTGGTTTGGGGCACCTAGGATCTGTGCTGCCTGGGAAGCATCTTGGCGGTGCGGGTGTGGTAGGCTTAGGGCAGCGAGGATCTTGACTGCCTGGGTAGCATCTTGGCGGTGCGGGTGTGGTAGGCTTAGGGCAGCGAGGATCTTGACTGCCTGGATAGCAGTTAGGCGGAGCAGGTGTTGTCGGTTTAGGGCAACGAGGATCTTGACTGCCTCGGAAACAATTAGGAGGGGCAGGTGTGGTCGGCTTGGGGCAACGCGGGTCTTGACTGCCTGGGTAGCATCTTGGCGGTGCGGGTGTGGTAGGCTTAGGGCAGCGAGGATCTTGACTGCCTGGATAGCAGTTAGGCGGAGCAGGTGTGGTCGGTTTAGGGCAACGTGGATCTTGACTGCCTGGGTAGCAGTTAGGTGGAGCAGGCGTAGTTGGTTTAGGACATCTAGGATCGTTAGAACCAGGGAAACAACGAGGTGGCTCTGGCGTTGTGGGTTTGGGGCATCTAGGATCGTTTGATCCAGGGAAACAACGAGGCGGTTCAGGTGTTTGTGTTGTAGGTGGTAAATAAGTGGGAGGGTTTAATGTCGTAGGTCGTGGAGGTTGCGGGCATTTGGGATCGGGTGAGCCGGGATAGCAGACTGGCTTAGGAGTAGTTGGCTTAGGACATCTAGGATCGTTAGAACCAGGGTAACAACGAGGTGGCTCTGGTGTTGTGGGTTTAGGGCATCTAGGATCATTTGAACCAGGGAAGCAACGAGGTGGTGCAGGAGTGGTGGGTTTGGGGCATCTTGGGTCAGTGCTACCAGGGAAACACTTAGGAGGTGCAGGTGTTGTTGGTTTTGGACAACGAGAGTCTTGGCTGCCTGGATAGCAGTTAGGAGGAGCAGGAGTTGTGGGTTTAGGGCATCTGGAATCTGTGGAACCAGGATAACATTTAGGTCCAGGTGTCACAGGTGGTAAATATGTAGGAGGGTTTAATGTCGTAGGTCGTGGAGGTTGCGGGCATTTAGGATCGGGTGAACCGGGATAGCACACTGGCTTAGGAGTAGTTGGCTTGGGACACCGGGGATCAGTGCTGCCTGGGAAGCATCTAGGTGGTGCTGGTGTTGTAGGCTTTGGACAACGTGGGTCTTGGCTGCCTGTGTAGCAATTTGGCGGTGCGGGTGTGGTAGGCTTAGGGCAGCGAGGATCTTGACTGCCTGGATAGCAGTTAGGCGGAGCAGGTGTTGTCGGTTTAGGGCAGCGGGGATCTTGACTGCCTGGGTAGCAGTTAGGTGGAGCAGGCGTAGTTGGTTTAGGACACCTAGGATCATTAGAACCGGGGTAACAACGAGGTGGCTCTGGCGTTGTGGGTTTGGGGCATCTAGGATCGTTTGAACCCGGATAGCAACGAGGTTGCTCAGGAGTCGTCGGTTTAGGACATCTAGGATCATTTGATCCAGGGTAACAACGAGGTGGCTCTGGCGTTGTGGGTTTGGGGCATCTAGGATCGTTTGAATCCGGATAGCAACGAGGTTGCTCAGGAGTCGTCGGTTTAGGACATCTAGGATCATTTGATCCAGGGTAACAACGAGGTGGCTCTGGCGTTGTGGGTTTCGGGCATCTAGGATCGTTGGAACCAGGGAAGCAACGAGGTGGTGCAGGAGTAGTGGGTTTTGGGCATCTTGGGTCAGTGCTACCAGGGAAACACTTAGGAGGTGCAGGTGTGGTTGGTTTTGGACAACGAGGGTCTTGGCTGCCTGGGTAGCAGTTAGGAGGAGCAGGAGTTGTGGGTTTAGGGCATCTGGAATCTGTGGAACCAGGATAACATTTAGGTCCAGGTGTAACTGGTGGTAAATATGTAGGAGGGTTTAATGTCGTAGGTCGGGGAGGTTGCGGGCATTTAGGATCGGGTGAACCGGGATAGCACACTGGCTTAGGAGTAGTTGGCTTGGGACACCGAGGATCAGTGCTGCCTGGGAAGCAATTAGGCGGTGCTGGTGTAGTAGGCTTTGGACAACGCGGGTCTTGGCTACCTGGGTAGCATCTTGGCGGTGCGGGTGTGGTAGGCTTAGGGCAGCGAGGGTCTTGACTGCCTGGATAGCAGTTAGGCGGAGCAGGTGTTGTCGGTTTAGGGCAACGAGGATCTTGACTGCCTGGGTAGCAGTTAGGTGGGGCAGGTGTGGTCGGCTTTGGGCAACGAGGATCTTGACTGCCTGGGTAGCAGTTAGGTGGGGCAGGTGTGGTCGGCTTGGGGCAACGCGGGTCTTGACTACCTGGGTAACATCTTGGCGGTGCAGGTGTGGTAGGCTTAGGGCAGCGGGGATCTTGACTGCCTGGGTAGCAGTTAGGTGGAGCAGGTGTAGTTGGTTTAGGACATCTAGGATCATTTGATCCAGGGTAACAACGAGGTGGCTCTGGCGTTGTGGGTTTCGGGCATCTAGGATCGTTGGAACCAGGGAAGCAACGAGGTGGTGCAGGAGTAGTGGGTTTTGGGCATCTTGGGTCAGTGCTACCAGGGAAACACTTAGGAGGTGCAGGTGTTGTTGGTTTTGGACAACGTGGGTCTTGGCTGCCTGGGTAGCAGTTAGGAGGAGCAGGAGTTGTGGGTTTAGGGCATCTGGAATCTGTGGAACCAGGATAACATTTGGGTCCAGGTGTAACTGGTGGTAAATATGTAGGAGGGTTTAATGTCGTTGGTCGTGGAGGTTGCGGGCATTTGGGATCAGGTGAACCGGGATAGCAAACTGGCTTGGGAGTAGTTGGCTTGGGACACCGAGGGTCAGTGCTGCCTGGGAAACATCTAGGTGGTGCTGGTGTTGTAGGCTTTGGACAACGTGGGTCTTGGCTGCCTGGGTAGCAATTTGGCGGTGCGGGTGTTGTAGGCTTAGGGCAGCGAGGATCTTGACTGCCTGGATAGCAGTTAGGCGGAGCAGGTGTTGTCGGTTTAGGGCAGCGGGGATCTTGACTGCCTGGGTAGCAGTTAGGTGGAGCAGGCGTAGTTGGTTTAGGACATCTAGGATCATTAGAACCGGGGTAACAACGAGGTGGCTCTGGCGTTGTGGGTTTGGGACAGCGAGCATCTTGACTGCCTGGGTAGCAGTTAGGTGGAGCAGGCGTAGTTGGTTTAGGACATCTAGGATCATTAGAACCGGGGTAACAACGAGGTGGCTCTGGCGTTGTGGGTTTGGGACAGCGAGCATCTTGACTGCCTGGGTAACAGTTAGGAGGAGCAGGTGTTGTTGGTTTAGGACATCTAGAATCATTTGATCCGGGGTAACAACGAGGTGGCTCAGGCGTTGTGGGTTTTGGGCATCTTGGGTCAGTGCTACCAGGGAAACACTTAGGAGGTGCAGGTGTTGTTGGTTTTGGACAACGAGGGTCTTGGCTACCAGGGTAGCAGTTAGGAGGAGCAGGAGTTGTGGGTTTAGGGCATCTGGAATCTGTGGAACCAGGATAACATTTGGGTCCAGGTGTTACTGGTGGTAAATATGTAGGAGGGTTTAATGTCGTAGGTCGTGGAGGTTGCGGGCATTTGGGATCGGGTGAACCGGGATAGCAAACTGGCTTGGGAGAGGTTGGCTTGGGACATCGAGGATCAGTGCTGCCTGGGAAGCATTTTGGCGGCGCAGGTGTAGTAGGCTTAGGACAACGTGAGTCTGAGTTACCGGGATAACAGTTTGGTGGCGCAGGCGTTGTGGGCTTAGGACATCTTGGATCTGTGCTGCCTGGGTAGCATCTTGGTGGTGCTGGTGTGGTAGGCTTTGGGCAGCGAGGATCTTGACTGCCTGGGTAGCAATTCGGAGGTGCAGGTGTTGTGGGCTTAGGACATCTAGGATCCGTGCTACCTGGGAAGCATTTAGGTGGTGTGGGTGTTGTCGGTTTGGGACATCTAGGATCTGAGCTGCCAGGGAAGCACCTTGGCGGTTCAGGCGTTGTTGGTTTGGGACAGCGAGGGTCTGTACTACCGGGATAACAATTAGGTGGGGCTGGTGTTGTTGGTTTAGGACATCTAGGATCTGAGCTGCCAGGGTAACACCTCGGTGGAGCAGGTGTTGTTGGTTTGGGACACCTAGAATCTGTGCTGCCAGGGAAGCACCTTGGGGGTTCAGGCGTTGTTGGTCTAGGACAACGTGGGTCTGTACTACCAGGATAACAGTTTGGTTGAGCAGGTGTTGTTGGTTTCGGACATCTAGGATCTGCACTACCAGGGAAGCACCTTGGTGGCTCAGGCGTTGTTGGTTTAGGGCATCTGGGATCCGTGCTGCCTGGGAAGCATCGAGGAGGTGCGGGCGTGGTAGGCTTAGGGCATCTTGAATCTGTTGAACCAGGATAACACTTAGCTCCAGGCGTTACTGGTGGCAAATATGTGGGAGGATTCAAAGTCGTCGGTCGCGGAGGTTGAGGACATTTGGGATCAGGAGAACCAGGGTAACAAACTGGCTTAGGAGGTGTTGGCGTGGTTGGTTTTGGGCACCGAGGGTCTGTGCTTCCTGGGAAGCACCTTGGCGGTGCAGGTGTGGTAGGCCTTGGACAACGAAGATCCTGACTACCAGGGTAACAGTTAGGAGGAGCAGGTGTTGTGGGCTTGGGACAACGTGGGTCTTGGCTACCTGGGTAGCAGTTAGGTGGAGATGGTGTTGTTGGTTTGGGACACCTTGGGTCTGCGCTACCTGGGAAGCACCTTGGAGGTGCAGGAGTGGTTGGTCTTGGACAACGAAGATCCTGACTACCAGGGTAGCAGATTGCAGGAGCAGGTGTTGTGGGCTTGGGACAGCGAGGGTCTTGGCTACCAGTGTAGCAGTTAGGTGGAGATGGGGTTGTTGGTTTAGGACATCTTGGGTCTGTACTTCCTGGGAAACACTTTGGAGGTGCAGGTGTGGTCGGCCTTGGGCAACGAAGGTCCTGACTTCCAGGGTAGCAATTTGGAGGAGCAGGTGTTGTGGGTCTGGGACACCGAGGGTCTTGGCTGCCTGGGAAACAATTAGGCGGAGCAGGTGTTGTTGGCTTAGGACAACGCAAGTCTGTGCTTCCAGGATAACAATTTGGTGGGGCAGGTGTGGTCGGTCTTGGACACCTTGGATCAGTGCTGCCTGGGAAACACTTAGGAGGTGCAGTTGTTGGTGGTTTTGGGCAACGATAGTCTTGGCTACCAGGGTAGCAATTAGGAGGAGCTGGCGTAGTTAGCTGAGGACATCTTGAGTCTGTTGAACCAGGATAACACTTGGGTCCAGGTGTTACTGGTGGCAAATATGTGGGAGGATTCAAAGTCGTCGGACGCGGAGGTTGGGGACATTTGGGATCAGGAGATCCTGGGTAACAAACTGGCTTTGGAGGTGCTGGTGTGGGTGTTGTTGGTTTGGGGCACCTAGGATCTGTGCTGCCTGGGAAGCATCTTGGAGGTTCCGGCGTTGTTGGTTTAGGACAACGAGGGTCTGCATTACCTGGATAACAATTAGGTGGAGCTGGTGTTGTTGGTTTAGGACATCTAGGATCTGAGCTGCCAGGATAACACCTTGGTGGTTCAGGCGTTGTAGGTTTGGGACATCTAGGATCTGAGCTGCCAGGGAAGCACCTTGGTGGTTCAGGCGTTGTTGGTTTAGGACAGTGAGGGTCTGTGCTACCCGGATAACAATTAGGTGGAGCTGGTGTTGTCGGTTTAGGACATCTAGGATCTGAGCTGCCAGGATAACACCTTGGTGATTCTGGCGTTGTTGGTTTAGGACAACGAGAGTCTGTGCTACCGGGATAGCAGTTTGGTGGGGCTGGTGTTGTTGGTTTGGGACATCTAGGATCTGAACTGCCTGGGAAGCACCTTGGTGGTTCAGGAGTTGTTGGTTTAGGACAGCGAGGGTCTGTATCACCGGGATAACAATTAGGTGGGGCTGGTGTTGTTGGTTTAGGACATCTAGGATCGGAGCTGCCAGGGAAGCACCTTGGCGGTTCAGGCGTTGTTGGTTTAGGACAGCGAGGGTCTGTACTACCGGGATAACAATTAGGTGGGGCTGGTGTTGTTGGTTTGGGACATCTAGGATCTGTGCTGCCAGGGAAGCACCTTGGGCGCTCAGGCGTTGTTGGTTTCGGGCATCTGGGATCCGTGCTGCCTGGGAAGCATCTAGGTGGTACGGGCGTGGTAGGCTCAGGTGGCAAATAAGTGGGAGGATTTAATGTGGTTGGTCGCGGAGGTTGAGGGCAGTTTGGATCAGGGGAGCCAGGATAACAAACGGGCTTAGGAGGCGTTGGCTTTGGACATCTTGGATCAGTGCTGCCTGGGAAGCATCGAGGTGGCTCTGGAGTTGTGGGCTTGGGGCATCGAGGGTCACTTGATCCAGGGTAGCAGCGCGGAGCTTCAGGAGTCGTTGGCTTGGGACATCTAGGGTCACTTGAACCAGGGTAGCATCGTGGTGGCTCTGGAGTCGTAGGCTTGGGGCACCTAGGGTCACTTGATCCAGGGTAGCATCTCGGAGCCTCAGGAGTCGTGGGCTTGGGGCATCTAGGGTCACTTGATCCAGGGTAGCATCGCGGAGCTTCAGGAGTCGTGGGCTTGGGGCACCTAGGGTCACTTGATCCAGGGTAGCATCGCGGAGCTTCAGGAGTCGTGGGCTTGGGGCATCTAGGGTCACTTGATCCAGGGTAGCATCGTGGTGGCTCTGGAGTCGTAGGCTTGGGGCACCTAGGGTCACTTGATCCAGGGTAGCATCGTGGTGGCTCAGGAGTTGTGGGCTTGGGGCATCTAGGGTCACTTGATCCAGGATAGCATCGTGGTGGCTCAGGAGTCGTGGGCTTGGGGCATCTAGGGTCACTTGATCCTGGGAAGCATCGCGGAGGCTCAGGAGTCGTAGGCTTAGGGCATCGAGGATCACTTGATCCAGGGAAGCATCGCGGTGGCTCAGGTGTGGTTGGCCTTGGGCATCTTATATCACTGGAACCAGGGTAACACTTAGGGGCAGGCAATGTTGGCGGTAAGTAAGTGGGTGGGTTTAGAGTCGTCGGTTGCGGTGGTTGAGGACATCTCCGATCTGGTGAGCCAGGATAGCAGACAGGGTTCGCAGTTGTTGGTGATAGGCACCGTGGGTCTGTACTTCCTGGATAGCAGTTTGGTGTAGGCTTTTGTGGACATCTAGGGTTGGTTGAACCAGGATAACACCTAGGTTCGTGTAAATCAGTTATCCGTAGACATTCAGGATCATTCGAACCTGGGTAGCATTGTGTTGGTCTAATTGTGGTGGAAACCTCTTTGATAATTCCATCACAGTTTGAGTCACAGTTGTTTGTGCATAACTGCAATGAAGAAACAAACGAACATTTATAAACAATCACACATATTTAAAACATAGAAGAAATGTCGAATTAATTATGAACATAATTACCTCTACATTACAAGTTAGATAGACTTGGTCTGTTTCTGGAAAACGGAAAGCGCTAACTTTGCTGTAAGCTATCAAAGTCGCTCCGCTTTTGCCTGTGTTCGTTGTTTTTTGCCACAAATCGATGAGTTTTTTCTTCCTGTAAACAAAATTCATATTTAAAAGGCGGTTTATACGAAGAAACTGCTCGCACATCTACTATTGTATTTTTTTTCTCTTTTTAAGTCTTTTTAAAATATATAGATTTTTATTTACAAGTGCTAGGTATTGTATACACTTTCTTATTCAATCAATGGGATAAACACATGTGAGTAGTAGTCACATGTAAAATTTGACATTTGGCTGCATTCTGATAGATTTATGGCCGGCCACAATATTGGTTGGACAATATTGTAAAGGCTAAGCTGGTGATGAAGCGGGGAACGTGGTCATAAAATCAGCATTCTTACTTGGGACAACCCTCCTTGTCGGTAAGTTGAATCTTGCTTGTCTTAGAATTGTCGTAGCTGTCGCTGTCATAAGCCCAACAATCATGGATTTTGAGGCTGAACTGGTTTCTGACATCTTTGAGGTACACGAGGATGGTTAGATATTCGCCAATTTTGATCGAGTCCTTCAGGGGAGTCGTCTGGAAACATTCGTATGATTATTAAATTAAGTTAATTAAGTCCTTTAAAAAAACTTCGCTTATTTTGTACTCGTAAAATAAGTCACCATCATCGATGTTACGTTAAGCATTTCCATATTATCATTCATAGAACTAATCTCTGTATGTCTTCGGTATAGATACTCACGTTAGGATAAACTCCCTTTTGTATGTCCATCCAGCATTCAACTCCTCCGGCGGGGCCTTGGACAGCAACTACATCGAGCATATCAACCATAAAAGGCTTCAGTTTCAGCGTGTGTTCTTCCCTCGTGGTAACTACTCCAGTCGACACTTCTAAAGAAGTGCGCGCACATGATACCTGGAATATGGCAGTTGGAAAATGTGATGATTATCTATTAAGAAGCCAATGCATTGCTGATGTACGCCAAAGATGGGTATTTAAACGTCTTGCAATGCTCTTTTTAGGGTTTTTAATTTTAAATTTTTAAAATCCTTCAAGCAATAATCCGAAACGACCGAAAATAAAAACGTTTCGCAACATATGGAGAAAGGCAGCATCTTTTACTTATATCTTCTCATGTGGGTACATAAGAACACAAGTAAAAGTAACCAAATTCGTTCACATATGATTTTTCACATATTATGAGATTTTCCTGTATTATCATATTTAGATAGAAGTGTTTCAAGATAGTCTTTGAGTTCATACCTTCCGAGCGAAGTCTTGCGATCCTTGTAATAAGTCGTCAGCTTGGAACACCAGCACGTTGTCGATGGTACCGCACGCGTTACAAAGGGGCCGGGAGCCGCATCCGTTCAGGGGCACCCTGAATGAGTATTGCGACCGACTGCCACCCAATGACACGTATCTAAAATTATACCAGTTATTGAGTTAATGCATGATCTGGACGGAACAGCAAACATGATTTCTTTGGCTGATAGATTTGAGGATACCTTCAGGGACTAGTCGTATTCTGACTATTTACAAACTTAATAGTCAGTTATTGAGACACTTTGGGCCCCTGTTGATGCTTTGCGCATAGTACATAAAGAGGAACATTTTCAAAATGGCCCCCGATTTTGTGAATCAATCATACCTTGGCATAAAATGTACTTACTTGCACTTGGGATCATTTAGAAATCCCTTACTGTAAATGATACCATCGAATATGTCTGCGAACTCGACGCTGACGTCGATATAGTCGCCGGAGCATTGTACGTCTATGTCGGGGGATAACGGCGAGTCAGCGGCTCTTGACCCCCTGAAGAAAACAACCGCAGCAGCATCTTCGCTGCTTTCGTAGTAAGGTGAGAGCTCATTGTTTCCAGATAGCTCGCGGTTCAGCTCAACCGCGCTAAGCGTTCGTGCGTCATCTGAAACAGCTGTAGCGAGCGACAGCTACAGCAATATTTATTATTAAATATTGATGTTGTAATGGTTTTAACTTTGTACTCTTCGAAGAGTTTTGGTTCAGGTAACTTTTACACTACATCACCCATGTATTTTTCAAAAAGTTTAGTAAAGGTGTACCTGTAGTACACAGACATTTCAGCAGTTATGTTTACGCCCATATCGGATGTTGGTTTTGTGGTATAGCTAAATTTTAATATTTAATTAGTAAAAGTTATTATTTTGACATTAAAAACAGTCACTTCAATATTTGTACATTTACGTTCAATTAGAATGGATCGAATGATAAATTGTGTTCGGTGTTAAAATCATAAACAAATACACTAGGCAAGTAACCCTTCGTCATCCATCCAAGGATCTGTGTGTGAGATGACGGCACTCATTATTATTATCGTTAAATCTGTAATTTATTGTTCGCGGCGGCACAATGACTAGTGACTCTCACGTACTTAATTTGATGTCACAAACCACCGCACAATATGAAAACTAAAACACGCTCCATATTATAAAATGTAATTGCTGTGGTTATGACTTTTGTTGTTAAATTCCACAGTAATATTTGAGGAAAGTAAAGAATTTACTAAAATGCGGTACCTACCTATTATGTTTTTCATTTTTCAAACACTAATAATATTTTCAATAGAATGATAGTTCCAAAAAAGGCGCTCATTCAGTGCTATGTTGCCTTATTTTCGCAAAATACTAATCCGTCCGTTTTCAGTAAGACTAAACGAAACGTAGCTAAATCTACACTTATAAAGAGGAAAGATTTGTATTCTTGTATGTTAGTGACGAATAAATTTAAAAACTACTACGATTTCAATTTCAAAAATTCTTTCACCATTCTTTGCTACATTATCCCTGAGTGACATAGGCTGTATTTTATTTTTAAAACTACTCAAAAAGGGGTAGAGGGGATGAAGAGATCGAAAGAAAAATAACTAAATACACGCGGGTGAAGTCGCGGGAGAAGTGCTAGTGCCTAAATAAAAACGCAAATTTTCAAAGTTAAGGGAAAATGAAAAAAATAATTAAATTAAGTGTTGCCCGGTATTAGAGGATACGGGTATAGCATAACTGTTACCCCAACTTATATCCTACACTACTACAACTGATGTACTGTAGAGCGTAGGTACGTACAATACATTACTGTGGACCAAAATTATAATTTCTATCTAACACAATGAGGTTTTCAATCAAAGAAGTGAATTAATTTCCTTTTATATAAAAAGCTCATTGGGATTTTTACAGAAAAAAAAGCATCAGATAAAAATGTAGAGACTAAGACAAGATGACGAAAAATTTCAACACTAATCTGCAATCATGTTATGAACTCACGGTATCAGGTTGGCGTCAATATCCCTTACACCCTATATTAATACAGGCATGATGTTATGTAAAATAATATAATAAATAACGGTTGGTTAAAAGTTTTGTCCTAAAAGATGGCTCTATTAGCGAAGGTGTGTGGCATTATGGTTCTTCGTAAATCATATGGCTTCCATAGTGGGTCATCCCAAGCTTAAAGTTGTCGAATAATCTTAAGTATTTCATAAAACCATGGTTCGAAATCAAAAGTTAAGAAACAATGCTTACGAAGCCGCAGACTAGATACATTCAAAATTGGAATTTCTTTCAAAACATAGTAAATTGTATTTCTATATTACTTCATTAGTTTACTGTTACGTTATGTCATGGAAGTCAAAGGGAAATTGTTACAAAATTGTGAATGTGTGAACTGTTGACCTTAAGGTTGGGTTATGGTGGGTCAGCGAAGCAATAGTTGTTGATTAACTATTCATTAACCTGGTTACACGTGTTTACTTTTGTTTCGTGATGAAAGCATAAATAAATGTAGTCTGTAGAGTAGCGGTAGGTTCCGAACTAAAACATTTTGGTTCTCATTAAAACTTTTTGGTTCTTACTAAAATTTCATTTTTTGACCAGTATTTTTCTCCATTTCTTACTTTTAAATGAATACAAACTCCACACTGTATTCCTCGAATGCCTTACCATTCAGAGGCGTACACTATGTTATGTTTAATTCCCGTGTAATAAAGGGGAGGGTATTGCCATCAAAGGTACGAATATCCAGACTCCGGGCTACTATTGAGAAATTCCTGATTGTAAAACCCAATATCACTTAACGCAACCCGGGAATCAAACCCAGGACCTAGACAAACGAGGCAGTAATTGGCCATTGGCTATTTTGTTTCTGTAGTCAATAACAAAATGAGGTGTACCACAGGGAAGTATTTAAGGGCCCAATATTTTGCGTTTGCGGGCACCAGATCAACGCTCCCTCTTTGGCCAGATCAAAAGTCCTTTAAAAGTACATTTATAAATTCCATCGTCTCATGTACAACTTACTCCCTAAAACATAGTGTGACTGAAGTAATACAATACTTAATGAGAATTGTTTTGAAGACTACCTACATAACACTAAATTAGTATGATTAATGTAGATATTATGAAAAGTGGGTCATACCTGCACGAGTGCAATCAGTGCCGCTATGCGCATGACAGCCGCTTCATGGGGCTCTGAAATAAAGAAAACAGCATTGAACACAAGGAAATATAATATCAGAAGAAACAGTTTCTTTGTAAACTTAGCTATGAAGAGTGGCCAAGACGTAATTATTGAGGTAAGTGGTGAAAAATAGCCATTTTCTTTGACTAGCCACATTATAAGTAAGTGAGACAAAATGTTATATTTTTCAGAAAGCAATAAGATTTCTTAAACATCAGTGACAGTTTTCTACGCCTATTCGAGATTTTACATTATCTAGTATAACAGCGCGTCTCAAAAACTCAGATTGCATTTTGAGTTTTTGTAATAGTTTTAACGGCCAAAAGAGGATACTACTAGCGCTGTTACTTTATGGCAGTTCAGTTACTCAGGTAATACTGCCTCAGAACACCCGGTCTAGTCCCTAATACTATTAATTAATGTGCTCCGCTGATTTAATTACATTTATTTAGCGCGTAGCATGTAAACGTGCTCTTCACATTAGCACGTAAAATTTAGTACACCATAAACTAAAGGCGCATTCCATATTTAAAACGATTGTGGAGAAGCTTGGGTAGTCGAATCCAGCCAGGATTGATATTTTTCCTTTTAATTTGGCATAAAAACTTCACAGTAAGTGCTTGCACCTTTACTCTTTTCGCCATAAAATCGTTGTTACACACTAAAATAAGCACATTATGATGTAGATACGAAATAAATGTTACGAAATCTATAATCAATTACAGTTTATACTAAATGCGAAGAGTTTCTCAATTAGACAGCTTCTATCATATAGACAGAGTTAATGGGCTTTTGAACAATTTTGAAAGGCATTTCGTGAAGTAGAGAAATGTTTTGTCCAATCAGCATTTAGTTTTGCTCAGATATACTAGTATTTACGAAATGATGAACTTAGTAAGTAACTGTTGCTTGCAAACAGCTTTTTAACTAAAACATTTCGAAATATCGGTATTAAGTTGAAACGGGCTTCAGAAGTGATCACTTTTCTTCATAGGTCAATTATTACTCAGTAACATCAATTAAGCTCTTACAAAAATACATCAGTGCAAATGTTAAAAAAAGTGTGTTTTATCGATAAGTAGTTATTTAGACATTCAGTATTAACAAATTTGGAAATCCATTTTACGTTCAGTGAATATTTGATTCTAATCGTCATCATGTTCTTAATTAAGGGAATAATTACATAAGTCAGGGAAGGCTTTCAGGAGGATTTATAATCGCGTAAATTGCTAAGCGTATTACAAAACACCTACAGCTAAAGAAAGTTAATGAAACTCAACGAAGAAGCTCAGGAATTTCATTAACAATTACATCAAGCAACTTATTTCCATATGCACGATCTAAATAAGTAAAGCTGCTTAATATACACAATAAATAACCTCGTTCACAATCAATAATTAACCTAGAACTGCCATAACTAATATATAATGAACCTCAACGCATATTGTATCAGAATCAAATTATAAACCGATTAATATTAATGTTTGACAATATTTTTAACGCCCCAATCGATCAAAGGCTTCCTATTATTAAATATGTATTCTACACATTCATAGAATCTATTATAATAATATTGTTAATGGCTTAAGTGGCAGCTCACGAAGAGACTTTAATTGTAAGGTTGCATCTTGGATTCGTGAGGTCAGTCTCGTGAACCGCGCCTGAAGTGTTTCCGCGTGTAATTTCGTCATAGGCTGCTCAATTAAACTGTTCTGGACTGTTTCGACACGCCTCTCTTGATGTTTCTTTAGGTCACCTAATAACTATTCATTGATGATATTTCTATGACCATACTGTTAATACTGTAGAGGTTGTATACAATTACCTTATATAGGCTGGTAGAACATTAATTGTATGGTTTCAACCAGTCACGAAAGATTAAAATACTTAACAAGATGAGATATGTTGCTTCTCTAGGAAAAGAAGTTCTTGATTACCAGTAATGTATGGTTCGATACTTAAGAAACACCATAAAATTAGCGAATCCCTATATTATTCCGGTCTACAATACCTACGTACGTTAGATATAGTTTCAAAATGTTCTACGACAATTTAGTGTTCACACTTATATGAGATAGGATGAAAATTTCATTTGTGTTGCAAGTTTGGTAAATTCTTCACAAGGTATGCAAATATATTTGACAACATCGAATCGGTTTCTATGTGCTATTGATGCAATGTCAAAATCGTTTGCACTTCGATTTGTCAACGTAGACAGGTGTTGTTCTGCTCATGTTTCAACAAATGAGATTCTTCATATTTTGTAGCTCACTGTAACTTGGTTGCGTATGAAATACCTATAGGTTTTATGTCAGTAATTAATACTAATCGGTCGAAACAATGGTGGCTCACAGTGTTTCCCAAGTTTTTGTGTGTTCGCATTGAAGAAACACTAATTTGTATTGTTCCCCGCGCATTGGTGATCGATTACACGACAATCAATTCTTTAGTAATATATCTTTTGATTTACGATAAATCGTTAATGGTGCTAATTAATTATACGTTTTTATTAACTTATCGTACATCAGTTTCGTATAAAATGTAATGTATGAGAACGTATTAAACTTTATATTTTTTACCATCACTATTGTGCGTTATGTCATTAAAATATATTCATATAAGATGATGTCAAAACACATTATTAATTTGCCTGTATTAGGCCGAAAAGGTCAAGCAGGTGCTTAGTGATAATTTGTTGGAAATGAAATGTTTTGAATAAATAAAATATTTCATAGGTATGTTGACCTTTGAAGTGAATGTGGAAAGCTTAACTTACGAGATATACAAAAATATCAAAACTATTAGTGTATAGGCATTTAACGAGCTCAAGCTATTTGTAGGAGTGAGTAATTAGTGACCAACAGGAGTGTAAATACAGACACTGATTTAATGAAGATGAAAATTACGCAATTACTTTAATCATCCACAAATGTACCAAGGTCACAGTTTGTTTAACAAGTCTTTACATAAATTACATCTAATTCACGCATACGTTCGGTAAAGTTCATCAGGTCAACGTATTTAAGTAATCCATGTTTTTTTGCGGTAATTACTTGAATTCTCGTGGTTGTCTGGGCTATTTGTGTTTTTGCCTTTACACTTTATAAGGCAAGCAATTTCTATGATTCAACGTTTGCTTAGTCTATGTGCAGTCTAACACTGTTTACCGTATTCGGAGAGTACATAATTACATTATTATTTGTTCGGTACTCAAACATATTATGATTACTCTGTTTACGCATGTTGCGGATCAATAAATTTAGATTTTTATGTATTGGTCTTCAGTACCGGTGTCATCGAATTATTTCAATGTTTAGTGTGTCACGGCCGCCGTGACTTCATCGTATCGTAAACCCTCTGCCCTAGACCGGTTAGACTGGTTGTTGTGCATCGCAATATATCGGTGATCCGCCCAGAATCGCGACACAGTGTTCATATATCTGTTAAAACGAGGGCCGTGGGCCTGTTTGATTGTTATCGACACATCCCATACTAGATCGAAACGTGCTGTTACGTGCTTACAATGGGACACGCAATTCTTGCCCAGATTCAACTCTGATAAAACACTAACAGATACTAGTCTTCGTATTCGCATACCAATTTTTAGGCTAAGCATTCATTAAAGTATTTTGTAAAGGATCCAAAGATGTCTCATGCAGATGAATATATTCCTATCGTCACGAGGTGGTTAGGAACTTGAATGTCAGCTGCTTGTGAAGGGCCTGATATTTGGCATTCCTCTATCTAATGGTGCCGTTTTATTTCATGCTTATTCAAAATTCAATCAGATATAGATAAATCTAGTATTTGGAGAAATAACTGCGACGAGAAACAAACATGAAAGTGATTATTGATGGGACAAGAATAAAAAAATAACAGCAGAAAGTATTATTTAGCAATAAGTTAGACCTGAAATCTTATTTAGCATAACTATTTTAAAAAAAATATTTTAAATGGCGTAAAGTTAGTCATGAATGAAGTTAAAGTGTACGCTCATAACTCACAAGCGAACAAAACTCTTCAAAGATTTCGCAATCCGTATGCCGCACATGCGAAGAATCGTAACGAATGGTCAGTCACAATGTTTCCAACAATTTGTTATTGTTTACGAATCTCTTTTGTTGTTCAGACGCACAGTTGCGTAAATTATCATGTTCACGGTTTAACAATTACATTATTAATTACTGACAAAGTTCTACAATAGTAATTAAATATTCTAAAATTAAACGTGGGAATATTGTGAGTCAGAAATGGTTTGCGTTCATTATTGTCAATGGGCTGCATAAGACTAGGAAGCGGCTCTTTGACATGACCCCATCGTTGGTCTAATAGGTTCCTCTTAACTCTTAGAGATGGGAATCTTTGACATCGGTTAGCGTAAATGTCTTTATACGGGATGCGATGGTATCAGTTGGACATATATACCGCTGGTAGGTTTAACTACTTATTTATTTTCAACTTATGTTTCCCTGATTTACCAATTATTTGTCATTTTACTATTTAATCTACTCCTGATATTTCTACGAAAATGGGCCAGCCAAGTCATCTTTCTTAATCTCCTTTAAGTTGAAATATCTCATAAACATCAGAAATTTGTTCACTCAGTGTGAATGATAAATACTTACCATTTGAAAGAATGCAAATGTCTATACCTATGTACGAGAAGCAAGAAAAAGTTACATAAGTACATTTGCATAGGTATTGGAGCTTACGTAAATGCTTTTATCTTACGTCGCTAGTTAAATAGGGTAAATGAGTTTCCACTGAAGTAGGCTTCATGTAGAAAAGAAGGCCTTGCTGTTGCCTAAAAACACGGAACCGGGCGAAGTGTATGTTTCACTCAAATTGCTGTTATAATGATAAAAAACCTTTTCTAAACTGAAATAAGTAGTAGTTGTAAATAATCACGATTTACGCCATGTAGTCCTAAATCAATCGCTTTCAAGGTAACCTCACGAACTTTGACCATTTAAAACATTTATGTGAATCGTGGAGAGTTTTTCTTAATAATATAATTTCATAATGCTGTTAAGCAATACTCCAAGGCGGTCAAGCAATGAATCTTCAGTGTACCTACCCCTTAATTACACCTTACGAATCTGAACCTTAATTCGTGGTCGGCAATTTGTGTAGGTACTCATATTGCAACACTTTGCGGGCCATGATGAAGAATCTTATAATTTTGCCTTTAACAAGGGAAATCACTTAGCTTGTAGGTAATTTATATTGGGAATCAGTTAACGAGAATCCTCAATTATTTTATGAGGCATTATCAAGGTTATTTTCAGCTACAAGCCTTACCAATCTATCAATCAAAATATTTATTTGCTAGAATATGGTACATAAGGTGTTACAGTAAATTAGTTTCATCATATCCTGCCATAACATGGCGTGCAAATGTATTCACAATAAGCGATGTCACTTAGTCTAACTTACAACTTACAGATTCTATTGACTTGTCGTCTAAATAGACCTTAACGGTATAAATATTCCAATATTTGGACATTACAAGGTAGAAAATACTTCATTCGGGTTATATGCACAATTTTTTTAAGCTGCATCCACCATCATAAATCATAAACACCTTATTTCTTTGTCCTTAAATTACACATCTTGGCAAAATAAATTAACACATAGTACATAGTTTGGGAACTTCTGACCAGTACTTATAAAACGATTGAAGCAATAATATTGCGTGTTCAGAATATTTACACATATTACTTTTAACAGTAACTTGATGATTATTAAGTAAATATTTTAAGTGGAATGACTATTTAAATACTGAACATAAAACGACTTAATTGTATTCCAATTAAGGTAAGCCTTTACAACTTCTTCCAATAATGTACATAATACCCCGTCCGATGTGGTTAGTGATGAAACTGTAGAATTACCTGAAACAACAAACAAATAATTATTAATACACAGTCTAAGGAGTTTTAATAAAGCAAGAACTGCATTCTTATTATCAATCAATTCAATGTATACAGTAACAGAAACACATTTAAAGGTTATAGAAGGGACAGCAGAGTCACGTCGCGCGTCGGTAGTTATTGAACATCACGATATTCCTAATAATATGTCATTGAGAGACAAACTCAATCATTGATGCAATGTTTAATATGTAAGATTTTATGACTCCATGAGTAACGGAACGCATCACCGTGCCTAAGCCTTCATACTATTACGCCCACTTTATATTAGCACATTATTATAATAGTACACTTTATCTTTTTCACTATGCAGAAATAATTGTAAATCTAAACGTGTAGCATAAAATTGGTCTAAATCGATAAGAACGCGTGAGGCTTTGCCAACTTATCGACCTCAGTATTGGGTCAATTGATTCGTTGTGGTTTTCTATATCAATATATAATTTACCCACGCCTTTTAAATGTAATTAATCGCAGCAATAAACTGTATGATTACAAACATGGTTTTATTTTACCGACCTACTATACATTTTAAAGGACAATTTTTATTGGGACCACCACGAAATCTTTGGTAAGGATCCGCATTGATTAAAATATTGAATAAGCTATCATCAGCCGTGCATCATCAGTGGTTTAGAACGGTCTGTGTAACCTTTACAGCGGCGCGTCAGGTCAGACATGACGGCGCGGGCGCAGAACCGAACGGTCGCTAGTAAAGATCATCCAATAAATCCACGCATCCGTTCACTTGTGTGAATGTACTCATGTTCTTCATTGAGTACATGAAACTTTCGATTAAACGATTATCTTTGGCTCAATTGGAGAGGTATCTCAATCAGGTACTTTTGTCTATGTTTTGTTTTCAACGGAATTATCTATCTCACTTCTACATCTGCCTAGCCTTTTCCCAACTATGTTGGGGTCGGCTTCCAGTCTAATCGTATGCAGCTGAATACCAGTACTTTACATGGAGCGACTGTATATCTGACCTCCACAACTCAATTACTGGGCAACACGATACCCTTTGGTAACACTGGTTGTCAGACTTTCGGGCTTCTGACTGCCCGTAACGACTGTCAACGATCTATAAATGACAGCCGCGACCAACAGCTTAACGTGCTTTCCGAGGCACGGAGGAGTCTCGATATGTTACGGATGGTCACCCATCCGCAGACTGACCTCGGCAAGCGTAGCTTAACCTTTGATTAACCCTTGTGGCTGTACTTATTTTTGCTACTTCAAGAATTTTTGTTAGAATGAGTCAACAAGTTTTTAATTTTATTTGTGACTTGTGTGAAAATTATGCTAATAAGCTACTAAGATGGTATGTTAATTTATCTTAACTGTTTCCAACTCACATTCTAAGGGGATCGGTACCACTTTAAAATATAGAAGTCCTTTTGTCGCAACACGTAAGTTTATGCTGATATTCTCTGCGATGCTTACAATCGATGTGGCTTGCTCAAGTAGGGTACCGTTCTCACGATTACGTTCATTAGCTTTATCTTTTGATGTATTTTTAGCCATCTCATATCGGCTGATATTATTAACGTAATCATGGCCTTTATACTCTGATGCTTTAGAACTTATTTGATCTTTAGCAGTAAGTTATTCTCTATTAACTTTATTTGCATTGATGCCTTTCATAATTGGGTTTCCTAATCCTGCAGCGTTGCCAATACTTTTAATAGGCAAATCATTTTCACATTAAATCTAAATTGAAAACTTCTTCAAATATAGCATAAAATGATCATGGGCGTGTAACATGATGTCCGTACCGTGAAAACATGAAGCAATCTAATTACCTACATCGTTACCCTTTGTAAATAAAGATGAAACATCGTAGCTTGGCTGAGCAATAAAGCTTTACGACGACCGTCGTCGATCAAGTAAAGGTTAAATTTTGTATAATATGTATTAAGGTACTGACATACATATATGGAAGGTTTGCACCATCCATAGTAGGTTGGAGATAAACGTACAGGGTTCCATTCTTAATATAAATTCCCACAGTATTGATGTTCATAACAAAATATCGCTCGATTTTAATTACAATGTTTTTAGATATATTCAAGGGCGTCTCTATTTATTGCCGTGTAAAGTTAAAACAATGGCGGAGCCAGTTGGGTAATCTGGTGGGTGTCATTTCATAAAGCCTTGGACAATGGAAGGTGCCACTGGTTTCTCACAGACTCGCTAAAAAGTAAAAACGCAAATCTAAATTACGAAATATGGTCAAACGGATGCGGTTTGCACGACGTAGTTGTCTTTAAATGGACAGTGCAGTTCGCTATGTTTGGGGAGGTTTAACTATTGGCTATTGGACGATTATAAAAACACTCCTTTCGAATCACACTCACATCATTTGACCAAGATGTCTGGATTTTAAAAGAGACTGTGAGCTCTGATTTATTTCGAGGTTTCTTGTCAGATCAGTAAGATAGGAAATCACTGACCTAATTAGTTTAAAAATCGACATAAAAAACATTTATCGTTTAATGGAGTACCTACCTAAAAAAAAGTGTTTTTCATTCCCAACTAAAAGTTTTTCCGCATATAGCTTCCAGTACAAAAATTATAAAATTTTGTCTTGATTAATTAATGAGGAACAAAGTGGTTTTTTTTATTAGTAAACCGCAATAAAAAGGTCAAAATGTTACCTAACCGTGTCACAAGATGATCATTAAACAATATTTAAGTGCCTCAAATTATCTGCGGTTGGCATTTGGAGGACATTTTCATCCTATTTGCAGACAGAGTTATTTCAATGGAAACGACTTTACCTAAATTGAAATCATTGACTGTTTAAAAATAGCAAAAATATTTCGACTATGTTCGTATTCTATACCTAAGTTAAGTTTCCTTATAACAAAATACACACGTGACTTTGATCCTCATAAAGTCGTTCGATGAATACATTAATATTTTACTTCGCACGGGAGGTCTACTCAAGTAAAGGTGGTACCTCATATGGCATCTTTGATTATATTGCCTAAACTTTGAGGACCTGCACCGTTCTTTTAAGGCCAAATCGGACCACAGAATTTGATGTCTGTTCATCTGACATTTTATTATTTTGCTATAAATATCATAGCGGTTCCTAGCCGACTTATTTATATCTATGATTTATTGATACGGAGAATATAAATACTCAAATAGGTATGATACCTACAGATTTATTAAGGCGATTAGCTTCATTTATAAGTCTAAATCTACCTTCCGTGCACTTTGTCTTACAAATACTAAAGTTCATAGTTTATGCGCTTTATGGATAGATTGAGATAATCTGCTCGGTGCCCGCCTCGTTCTGATGTGTAATGTTAGAGTAATGGTACGGAGGGAGCGCCCTGAGGAAGGCTAATGTGATAGGCAAATAATATGTCAGGGATCGCAAACTATTCTAGTAACTACATATACTAGTATTGACGACACGGTTGGCGCAGTAGTTAAGCGATTGGCTGTTGCGCTGCGTGTCGCGGGTTCGATCCCCGCACGGAACACATATTTGTATGGCCTACAGATAGTTGTTCTGGGTCTGGTTGTTTGTGTATGTGAGTTTAAATGTTTGTAAACGCACCCACGATACAGGAGAAATTCCTAGTGTGGGGCAACGTTTTTAAAAAAAAAGAAAAAAAAAAGAAAAGATTATTCTGTTCAAAACGTGCCCAGTTGGAATCGCAAAGCTATGAGGATCATTTCCACATTACGTATTTCTTCTTTGAATCTTTTATTTGCCTTTTGACAGTCACGTTCTTAAAACAGTAATCACAACAACAGACGCTGGATAGTGTAAATTTCTATTATTGTTAATTTAAATATGTGGGATATGTTCGTTATTGTCGACAACGGCTTCATTAGCCTTGACATTTCACTAATACATACATAAATATACGAAATTCTTAATTATAATTGAATTCAGATTATAAAGATGATAGGTCTGGGGGCAAATGGCAACACAAAAAGTTGTTTTATGGGCTTTTTCGCAATTAAATTAACATGTTAGGTTACTTTTTTTTTAAGTAACCGGTATTATTCTTATTCAGGTTTTGACTTTCATCTGTATTCGTGGCTAGAGTTTGTACAACCTTGACACTGGCTTAAAAAAAGGCTCCAAAAATGGGAACCTTTCTGTTTCTTGTAGAGCCAGTTTTTTTTTAGATTCCTGTTTTTAAATCACACATTTTTTATGCCTATTATGCCTCTTTGAACAATCATTTCTATTTAAAGTTTATAGATTTTGTTTAGTTGTTAAGTGGATATCATCTGTATTAATGAAGTGTTTGACAGTTTTTATGTTTTCGAGGAGATCGTAAAATTCAATTCTTAAAATTAATGGGTACATTAATTATTTAGGAAACCAACAAAGATTCTACCTAAATGGTCATCATTTTACATTAGATTTGTTAACAAATTACATAAGTGCTAAATAAGATAGATAAATAATAATAATAAATAATAAATATTGCTGGACAATCCACACAGCATCATCTAGCCCCAAGCTAAGCAGAGCTTGTGTTATGGGTCCTAGATGACTGATATACGTAATAAAATACATTACATAGATAGATATTTATTAATTATACATAACAAACACCCAGAACACCTGGAACAAATCTTTGTAGATGGTACAAACATTTGTCCCAAGGCGGGAATCGAACCCGCAACCTCCTGCGTCGCAGGCGGACCTTCGCCCGCTGCGCCACATCGGTCGTCTGATAGGTACATACATAGCTCAGGAATTGGCATTATACGTATATTCATTGACGACACGGTTGGCGCAGTGGCTGAGCGATTGACTGCTGCGCTGCGTGTCGTGGGTTCGATTCCCGCACGGAACAAATATTTGTATGGCCTACAGATAGTTGTTCCGGGTCTGGCTGTTTGTGTATGTGACTTTGAATGTTTGTAAACGCACCCACGATACAGGAGAAATTCCTAGTGTGGGGCAACGTTTTAAAAAAAAAAAAAAAATGCATTGGTTTAATTAATCGTGTCATCACAGTAATAATAGTCTTAAGCGCAATTCCCACACTCGTCACTTTACCAGCTACAAGGTATTACTAAATAAGGAACATTATCAGTAAAATGTTAGGTGATTCAAGCATATTGCTTGTTCAACGGTTCAACATTAAAAAATCGTAAATGCTAAACTGTCAGACCAGAGGTCGAGTCTCGACAACTCGAGATGAATCACGAAGCTCCACAGATGTATGCCATTGACGTTATTACAGTTGGTTCACGATTTCATTAACATGGATTTAAATCTGTGTCGTAATATTCGATGTTATTGTTCCGGTGTAATTTTAACATGTTTCCGGGATGTACCTAATGCCTATGTTTTAGTCATTGAGGTCGTTGTGTTATGCACGATTAGGCTGCTTTTGCTTTGTATTTATTATTGATAAGTCTATTACAATACGACCCATGTGGCGCAGTGGGCGAAGGTCCGCCTGTGACGCAGGAGGTTGCGGGTTCGATTCCCGCCTATTGAAAAATGTTTGTACGATCTACAAATATTTGTTCCAGGTGTTCTGGGTATTTGCTATGTATAATAAAAATATCTATCTATGTTATGTATCGTATTAAGTATATCAGTCATCTAGTACCCATAAAACAAGCTCTGCTTAGCTTGAGGCTAGATGATGCTGTGTGGATTGTCCAGCATTATTTATTTATTTTTAATTTTTAATAATAAAAATAATCCATAAGTTGAAGATCCGATTATTCAATGTGATTATGTGTTTTTCTTGTTGAGTTAAATTGACAGCCGATTATTTATTTTTTTAGGTTCCATAAAATCCTGTCACACTATTAGATAAAAAACCTTTTTACAATGAAGTCACCACGGTTGGTGTAAATATTAACTGCCTGTTTATGTATGAGGTAGAACAGGTTAAACATTAATTTTATATCGTGATTATGTTAAATTATTGCAATTAAGAGGTCATTGATATCTGCTAGTGTAGTTGTTATTTAAGCCTACAGGCTTTCACCATCCCTCTTAAAACGACACAATTGACGGTTAGTGAATGGTCTAAAATGTACCTGATTAGGTTATCAGGTACACAAAATTACCGGTAACTAAGGTAAGTCATCGTCGTGGTAAAGTATAACTGAACTGAAATGTAAAAAACAATAATATAGAATTAATATAATACCAATAATGATAAATATCTGTGGGTGCGGCTTATTTCTGAGACATTACCTTCTATTTCATGTGATTATCCAATAACTATGAAAAATATATCATACCAGTTACGTGAATGGCAAATCAAACAATGGCTGGCTGCCACTTTTAAAGTCTATCATCTATCATTTATCAAGAAGACGATCTGTAGTGGGTTTATTGCGTATTTGATCAAAATGTCAGAATGGAAAGCTGACATCTTATATGGTAAGATGGTCCTATTGAGCCTATAGTAAAAGTACATCGCGCCCCATTGTCAACGTAAGTCTATCAATCGTTATGCAATAATCATATTCATTTGTAGACTGTACTTACGAAAACTGTGTATGGGAGAGTAGTTGCATGTGTTTTCACGCGCTGTGAGACATCTCTATTTAATTTTATGATAATGTTGTTGACCCTACCTCACATAGGCACAGTCGGCAATCGAATTTGCTACACAATTTGTCAATAATTACAAAGTATCTAATCATTAAATATTCGTTATTAAATGGTCTCACGTCTTATGCAAGATGTTTTGGGTTAATATCCGGGCAAGTACCTACCAATGTGACTACTTCATATCATAAATACTTTTTTTACAACAAAAATAGTTAGAAGTTAATCTTAGACATCTCCAAGATAGAAGAAGAAAAATATCGTGAGGAAACCTGGAATTCAAATGTATATATACTCGTATATTTGAATTCCAGGTTTCCTCACGATATAATTCTGAAATGGCAAATCCGGCTTGAGCAAGCGTGTTATTGTTATTTAATAATTAATTACGGATTAAATCTGATCTGTAAAGTAGGTTTTACTTATAGTTTCCACCAGCAATAAATTGATTTTAAATTGTCGTATTCAGCTACTTACATTGTTGTCTATCTATCTGTACTCTATTCATAATAATGTTGGTCCTATAATTTGTACAGTTTTCGGCAGAGACAACCCAGATTATTTTCATTGCCTTACAGAAATTATACCAAACAAATATTCTGCTTTTGTAATCAAGTACGAAGCTTCCCAGATACAATAAGTAGAGAGAACTTAACGTTTAATTATTCCATTGACAGGCATATTATTAAAACGTTGGATATGATAGTAAGCCGTCCAACGATTATTTTGTAATATCCATTGCGTAACATTAAAAACGATAGTCACACTCATATACCTAGTTTATATTTACATAACAAACTTGTATAGCCTATGGCATTTTTTAGGATTCTATAGAAATAAATATACCTTTCGGTTTTACCTGCATATTTTTTTGAAGGAGTCTAATATTAGTCATAAGCGGCAATGATTGAATAAATGAATTTTGATTTTGATGGTTTTTTTTTTCGTTATTTTCAGTAAATCAATCACATCAGTTAATATAAAATATTACAAGACACTTTGTCATGCTAACAGAAACATGTTGCAAATGTTATATAGGTTTTTATTTAGCCTTTTTATTTGAGTGGGAATTATCAAGGCCCTCTAACTAGGCCCGCTAGTTATAATTATCTGTACAACAAATTATATGAAACTACGCGTTGTCGCGTCGCGCCTGTCTAGGGGAGCCCTTATCTAATGACATTTTCTGTATCAATAACAGTATGCATCTGCATCACAAACAAAATGTGGGAGATGAGAAATTTGTAGAAGTAAAAGTACCAAGTACTGCATACTTAGATAGTTAAGAAATCACAGAACAAATATGGCTGAACACTGAAAGGGTCTTTACATAATATATTATGTTAGAAGTCTTCTGTTATGTCATAAGAGTGTCTGTAATACATGTGAGCTGGGCCTAAATCTATTTAAGAGTTTTATTCTACAATAAGACTATTTTTGTTTATCTGTGCCATTTTTGTTTCAACAAAATCATCTCATTTACTTATGCACGTTAAGAAACTACTACCAAACAAAAAAAAAAATTTATTTTGTTATAATCTCTTGGATTCCTTCTATCGTTTTTCCTACAAATCGGTTTATATTCTAGAAATACCCATTTAAAATATTAGAAATATAACTAACCGGTTTTTGTTGAAATATTTGTGCAATTATAATAATTATAGACAGAAACATTTATGAATAAGAGAAAATATTCCGGTTTTAATTCGATATTCTATACAAGGGGATATTAAATATGTAAATTAAGAATCCTTATATTAGATAATCATTAATTCTACTTAAAAATAAAAACGTTATTATTAATTATTTGTATGGCCGGGTATTACAGGTTCCGGGTCTTGCTGTTTGTGTATGTGACTTTAAATGTTTGTAAACGCACCGACGCGGCGACGCCGACGACACAGGAGAAATTCCTAGTGCGGGGCAACGTTTTTATTAAAAAAGAATAATAATAAATGTGAATTTATGTTGACGTGCAGGTTAGTGATTTTTTGGCTATATGTGCTTATTAAACTGTTGAGCATCTATCTTGAGTTAATTATTAATACGTTAAAAAAGTCTAATACTGGAGTCTTGAGAGGTACCTACTTGTTACTGACGGACTTCAAATCTTTATTTGAAGTCCGTCAGTAACAAGACCTATTGTTTTATTATCTGTGAAGAACCATAAATAATAGGTAATCAACACATATTTCACAAAACATCAATCGATTTCCACACATATTTCTCACAAAAGTAACTCGCCATAAATTGTCTGCATGCAAATGAATATTGCAGCGAAAATGAGCCGACAGCTTGTGGGAATACACATAAATATGACGATATGTGAACTGGATTATATTAACTAGTGTATGACTTACTTTATTTATGATAGACAAAAATTAGATGTATTTTGTTTGTAAGAAGTTTTCATAATAAGCCAAAAAGATACTTATAAAATAAAAACCGGAATTAATTGTGTTAAACTAGAAGGAACAGACTCTGGAACACATCATCATCATCATCGCCTGCCTAGCCTTTGCCCAACTATATTGGGGTCGGCTTCCAGTCTAACCGGATGCAGCTGAATACTAGTATGTTACATGGAGCGACTGCCTATCTGACCTCCACAGCCCAGTTACTGGGCAACACGATACCCCTTGGTAAGACTGGTTATCAGACTTTCAGGCTTCTGACTACCCGTAATGACTATCTGACCTCTGGAACACATATATGGAAGAAAAAAAACATTCCATGACATTTATAACTATAGTAACAGCAACAGAGGTAAATAAACTAAACCAATAAATATTTCGCAATAATATGTAACCGACAGACAATGGGACATCGTGCCTATTTCCCAGCATACTTTCTCTGTCGTGATAGATCGGTTCAGAACTGCGCGCGCGCTCATCTCCGGACAGCTTTTACCGATGGATGTGTCTGATCATTTCCGTTGCGATTTCACAATTTGCCTTTCATCCCCGAGACTTGTCATGACAACTATTATTTACACGGAAAAAAACCTTTCTTCAGAGTTCATGTCAACTGTCAATTTCAAAACTATGGCAGTTTCGTTAACTGTCAATATTAAAATGTACGATGAATGAAAATTTGTCAACGTAAGTTTGTAAAACGTGACAATACAATGTCAGGTAGGTGTGCCGTAGTATTAGAACACCATTAAAATTCACATTTACATAATAATTATGTAAATTCTGTGTTGTCAACTCAAAAATTCAGAGACGTAGCATCCGATGGGCAAAACGATAGGTATATCATGGAAGTTTGAATGAATATTAGGTACAAAAATGGTCGGAAAGTCGTAACCTCGTACTATGCGAAAAACCAAATTTAGGAACTCGTCTTGATTAATGTCAATCACTATCGTGTGATATTTCGCAGCTACAATAAATTATCCACAGGTTGATGTTTTTATTAATATCACCTTTAAGAAAAATCACATGTCAAGGCCTTTGCTTAATGTGTTTTTTTGTTTGTAATATTTACAACACGTGTATTAAAATCATATTTAGTTTTTATGATTGTGATTTCATCAAGTATTATTTAGGTTTGTATGATATTATCAATCATGAAAGAGAGTTCATGATTGGGCATAATCAATTAAGACGTGCGTTAGCAAAGTAATGAGCAGTTTATTTATTATGAGTTATTGAGATTTAGCCGTCAACAGTGAATATAAATTAATTGCATTAACTCTGTGCGCATGTGAGTTCTTTACAATACCCTTTCCATTGAAAATGTTGCAAGATTGCTATCTACATAATTCATAAAATATAATATATCTATTAATCAGCACATTCGTATGTAGCAACATCCACGAGTATATTACCTATGAATTGGGTGTGGAAACGGGTAGAATAATCATCATCAACTATGTTGGGGTCGGCTTCCAGACTAACCGGATGCAGCTGAGTACCAGTATTTTACATGGAGCGACTGCCTATCTGACCTCCACATCCCTGTTACTGGGCAACACCATACCCCTTGGTAAGACTGGTTGTCAGACTTTCGGGCTTCTGACTACCCGTAACGACTGTCAAAGATCTAGAAATGACAGCCGCGACCAAGAACTTAATGTGCTTTCCAAGGCACGGAGGTGTCTCAATATGTTACGAACGGTCACCCATCTTCAGACTGGCCTCAACAAGCGTAGCGTAACGGGTATAATAATATATTCTAAAAATAAATTCGCGATGTCTCATTTATTCTTTACAACGTGCACGTCTCCAGTTGGGATTCGCATTTTTTTTAAACAGTATGTATAGTTGCGATGTGAACTGTCACATCAGATAACCTCGCCTTGCGGAACTTCTTGACCGTGGCCACTTATTATTTTAGTGCAGGCAACACTTATGTATGTACATTTTGAATCGACTCATCTCTAAGTCAGGGTTTCTTTTTTACGATTCGACCGACAAAGCTTACGGATGTGGACTTGTTTATGGACAGCTAAAAGGTTAAATAACTAAAGGTTGACATGACATTTTTAGTAATTATTCATACTTTGACGCGACCCGACCGTGGTGACGACCATAAAATATAAACACAGAAATAATGTATGTATCTGTTGTAGATCTTAATGGATATGAATATTCATTCAAGCGCAGACAACTATTTACTCAAAACCTGGAAGATGAAATATAAATAAGTGTATGTTTTAATACCATCTGCAGTCGCGAAATATTAATGCAGTTTTCAAATACCTAATTTATAAAGTTCACAAAATGACCTTGAGTTTAAAAATAAGTTGAAATATATAATTTATTTAGACTAGACTGTTCCACCAACGGTTTTGTTTATTTTGTTATGATTTGCTCTGAATAAAATAGATTAAGTAACTTAAAAAAAGTCTAGGTATTCCTCTCATATTAGCCTGCAAAAAGGTATGTTACTGTCAAGTGACCCAGAAATTTAGTATTTTATATAGCTTAGGTAATAGTGAAAGTGCAATCTAGTAATAAGGTTAAGAGTCTCACCTAAGTGTTAATGAAATGAACAATAAACATTGCTCAGTTATCGAAAGAAGCACATTTGTCAAAAGTATCGTGATGTGGTAACGCGGAGACCTATTGTTGAATTACAGATTACAGATCGTATCATAATAGAATGGACAATAGACGTTATATAAAAAGCTCTAGTCAGAAGTACAAAACCATATCTATGACAAATTCATTAATGTCTTGTGTCAACGTTCTACGTAATCCTTTGACAATCGTCCTCGGTAGCCGATTGCTGTGAGCATCAAGTGTTTACTTGTGTTATTTGCTATCGCTCAGAAGCAATACAGATGAATTTTGTAAGAGTGTCTAGTGCGCTCTTGCGAGATGACCCACTGCTGATGCGTTAAACAAATTAATTTATGTAAATATTGCGTAAAACGACAAAAGTGGACACAGATCATTTTACAGGCGAATCATTATGTACTCTTTTGATATATGTGACAGTTAATGCTGTCATTATTTTTATAATTATAGCATCACAATTAAATGTTACCAAACAGTTAGAAACGTAAGTTCTAAAAAGGTTTTATGTATTTGAAGTAGCATGAGTTGTAATTTATTTTCTGTTGATATTTAAAAATCTACTTATAGCACTCCTTTGTTTTTTATACGAAGAATGTTGAAACTTTCAAGGATCTAATTCACCGGATTCTAACGTTAAGTAAACATGGGTAATGTTGAAGCTTGCCGATACTGTGAAGACAGACATTGACCAATGCGACTATTGCATTTCTATAACAATATTGACAGAGTAAGATATGATAATTACCACAACTTCGACAAATAGTTTAGCATCCATGTCAACTTAAAACTATACGTGATTTGTAACCTAGTAACTATATTGTAGAGGTTAGATAGGCAGCAGTGACGAGGCGTCAATTTTCTTAAACGGGAAGCCGAAGAAAACAAAAGAGTAATCTTATGTTATGGTGTATTAAGTAACTTAAGTATACCAATATTACTTGGCAATAGAAGACACTATTTGTGCCTTTTACCAATGGCAGTAGAGTTGCTCTTTGTTCATCGAACTTTCGGAAGGAAAGCCGGCAGGAATAGAGTTGTATGGACATTACGCCGATGATGGGCAGTCGCTTCATATAAAATACTCACACACGCAGCATATCTATTACTAAAAAAAATAACAATGTTCGAACAGGGGGCGCCCTGTTAACTGTAGAAAATAGGTATATTTCTTCTCTTCAGTTTTAACACTGCCATTCTTAGGAAGGTAGACTTTTTTCAAGAATCTGTCATGATGTCTATTTTTCATCTATGTCATGCTACGCGTGCAGGTATTCAACTACATCTGGTTATACTGGAAGCCAACCCTAACATAGTTAGGGAAAATGCTGGAGAGATGATGACGATGACGTGTTTTATCTGCTGTGTAACACTACGTAAGCACACTTGGTACTATTATACAAAAGGGTTACAGACGATCGCAGCTGTTATTACTAAAGCAACACAATGTTGCACTATTCGCCACTACTTTTAGTGCCCTTTCACAATGACGCTTTTATTCATAAGTCCATTCAAGTGTTTATGAGATGCTTTTGAGGTTTCTATTTTGATTGTTAACTTTTGTTAATATATAATTTAGCATCATCCTACTGTATTGTTTGCCTGTCTGGGTGCGCCTTGTGGTTTTAGACTGATTTAAGATTCAAGGCAGATTACCAATTATTTTTATTTTTTATTTTTACACCGTCTGCTCTATTATGTTAATAATGTCGTATGTTTTAGCCATTTTTGTTTAAAAAACCCGTTTAATGAGTAGGCTTTTTTATCATCTTCTGGAATTTCTGCTATACGACCTGCAGCTACGATTAATGATGCTCGTTATGGCGGATAGAACAACATATTATTATAGGTATGCTAAAAAATAAGATACAGCAAATACAAATCATTTATTTGCAAATGTAGGTACAATAAAAGTCATGCGTCATTCATAAAAATAATAAAAATATACGTGTTGAATTGACAACCTCTACCTTTTTTAGTCAGTTAAAAAATACAAAAGACAGCTGCATTTTAATCTGTTTTATTTATTGCATTTCAATTAAATATCCATAATTTTATCCAGATATACGAAATTATACGTTTTGAAGATTTATGACTATAGCGACTAAATAACCTTAAATATTTATTGAAATTAAGGTATTAATTTGTTATTTATTGAAGCGTTTTTGTAAAACGGGTTGTAAAACCATACTTTATGCATGAATCTATTATTAGAACCAACATACTCGTATCAGTCAAATATTTTGGTGAAGGTTTTTCAGAAACTTACCAATTCGTTCCGAATTATCTTTTTACGGAGATTGCAAGAACGTGTGTAGTTGGGAACCTAGATATTACCTTACCACTGCACATAATAAAATTTAACTGAACATGCTTTGTTTAACAAAACGTTAAAGTTAACTCAAGAACACTTCTTGTCTTCACAATTTGTAAGTAACGTTTCAGATTTATATCTGTTTACATTTCATCAGTCAAACACTGGCTAAAGTTGACAATGATTAAATTAACGATATGTCTTACTTAGCATAACTATGTGTATGCAAATATTGGGATATTATGATCGATTTAAAATATACAGGAAACGGATGATTACTAGTTATCCTAAAACAGTGTAAAGGTTAATAAGGAGACGCACCCTGACTTGAGTTAAGTTTTACATACGGTAAATAATTAATTAGCATGAGGCGAACTGCCTAATGTCTCCGATTGGTTGACACTCATAGGTATCAACTCATTTGAGTATTCATATTCAATGTGGCTGTAGAGTCTCTTAAATATGATCATCAGTGCCTTTGCCAAGTCAATCATTAACTTACATGACCTAAAATCGTTTTCTGATATAATCAAGTATTAGAATTCTAGCGTATTTGAATAAATGAGGTTTAACATATAGCACACATAGTTCACTGTAAATGCTATATGTAAAACTAAGTTATTATTTCTCCGGCAGTTAAGTTACCTTTAGGTTACTCCTAAATTATTTCATAATCACCGTGCAACTAATAAATAACTGGGTAAGTAAACCGTTGAAAATCAGCTATCAAAACTTGATCTTCATGATCCCGAAGTCTAGGCACGTACAGTTGCGTAAATTTTCTATGTTCGTCAAGTTATTGTTATTAACAATGAGCATTGTGGCTGCATGCCGCAGCTATGAAATTTGCAATGCTTGAAATAACTGTTTTTAGCCGACACCACAGTGCATTGGCGACCGACAACCCACCTAATAACAGTATTGTGCGTACTTTATAACTTGACATCGTCAAGTCAGTATTGAATGAGGCTTATCAATAATTGTTGTGTCGCAATACTTTTGTTGGTTGATAAGTTATGTCTCTTTGAATCCTTGGGTCTATTTCTTTAATTGTCGGTAGGATTTTATGTGTACTTTACAGAGATTTTTTGCTTCAAAATATCTGTAGTTTGCCCCACAAGGGATATTAGTTTTCATACATACAAATTATGCTGACAATATTCCCATGTTTGCAATCCGACAATTAAGGTACACGTTGAAGTATCGCAAAACTGTGGTAGCTCGTTACAAAATTATGTGTAGCAATCTGATAAAAATGTTTAATAAAGGCGTCTATTTTGTGTGAAAATTTGAGATTTTTTCACACCGGAATTCATTACGAATAAGGCCAAGTGCGAATCGCATTCTACAGTAAAGTTCTTGTGGTTCAGAAGATGATGGAGATTAAAGAACATTTTTTAATTAAATTAAGAGAACATATGTGTTTTCCGCGTTCTCTACAATCTAGTTTTGACTCAAATGTGAACCCAAGAACTAGGATATTTTATAAATAGGAACTTTACTTTTGTTTGGTACAAAAGTAAAGTATAAGATCTTGATTAAGTTGTGTGAGACCCACTGTAATTATAATTAAGTGAACACAATTCTTACCTCTGTAATTAAATGATAAATATGCCGTAACAACATAAGTAGGTAACACTTTATTTCACATCTCAAAACAAAAATAATCAAGTTTCAAAAGTTGACGAAGGAGATATAGTTTAAGTTTTAAACAGAACTTTTTGCTAAATGCTTATTTATAATTTTTCGCATATTATTGTAACTGTCTGAATATATGTGCTCTTTGATCTCATAAAAAAATGTGTCATCGATTCTAGATCTCACACGGAGAAGCAGAAAATATACAATATTGATATTTTCTGCTTCTCCGTGAAAAAAAACGATATTGTGTCAATTTTTGCATGAAACACTGTAAACAAACTCAGTGTGTCAAATCACGACATCCTAGCATGAGTAAATACCACACAGTACCACACGCATAATATAACACTTTCGCTTTCCGGGTGTGACGAATCCATTGACAGATGGCGTTTGTTTTGCCGGCGCGCGCGCACCGCACGTCGCGTAGTGCAAACTTAATTGTACTTTCGTTGACCCAGCACCGGAAAATAATGGTATAATTGGTATGTAAATTCAAGAATTTAAATACTTGGGATACTTAGATTTGACTTTACTTTCAAGCTAGATTCTGACCTTGAAAGTTAGATTATCCTGTATTTATTTACTGACTCAAAGTATTGAGCCTTTTTGTTTTATTACTAGTAACACTAGTAGTATTTAATTAGCGAAGCGATCAATATTTATAGGAAATTGTTCTCGAGATAACTCCATAATTGATTATTAGTTATCAATAATTTTCTTAGGTGCGTAACTACTAAGTAATTTTAATCCTTGTACCACAGGTTACCTAAGAGTCTTTTGCGGCCATGTCTGAGGTAGGGTCGGGTAGGGTCTGGGTTTACTATGCAAATACACCTGGTCAAACAGGACGCATCATACTATAAGACTGTGAATACCCTATGCTAACCGGTGAACCGATATAAAAATACCTGCATACTTGGGGTTTTCCTAAATGTATTAGTCCTTCTGTCTGAGATAGATTTTTGCATGTTTATCGGTAAAAAGTTAAAATGTAACCTCAGGAATTAGTTTACTTACATAATAGATACTTTGACAAAAAAACACCGACGCGTTAGTGTTTATAAAGATTTTTTTATAAATTTTAACTACTAGTGGTAATTTACATTCTAGTTGTGTTCGCCTGTTCGTGTTGGTCATGGCTATTTCAGGACTGGCTTCTAAAGTGGTGATTCTTTAAATATTTTAATTTGTTTAATACTAAATGTAGACAGGTGACACACTGCTAAATAATTTATAGATATTTATCACATTTATGATGCCTCACAAAACATTTTATGACTGTTGTTCCCAGGATAACATATTTGTTGTAGCTGCGTGTGCAATCGATCGGTGATGCCTAGTATATAATTAAGTACTACATAGCCTACGGTAATATAATGAACAAATTGCAATGCGATAAATGCTCAAGCATGTAGACGTAGATAAATATAGTACATCGAATGCAGTGACTGTTTGCATTTACATATGTGCGTACAAATAAATTGTATGGGCTCGTGGCAAAGTATAACAGCCACACATGTCGATACAGATTAGGCTACGCCTCGCACTCTTCAGCTTCTTGCCTCTGGATGTGGCTGTCATTTTAGATCTTTAACATTCGGTACAGGTAGTCAAAAGTCCGAAAGTCTGTCAACCAATCCTAAAAAGGGGTATCGCCACCCACTTGTTAAATCCTGATATTCAGTTGCATTCATTTAGACTGGAAGCCTAACGTAACATAGTTGGGAAAGGCTAAGCACACCATATAAATAACATAGAATATATGCTCCGTTATTAATATATTATAGTATTATGTGGTTCCGTGTTAGTATTATTTAACTTTCAACACGGTATCACTTGCGTTGTGGTGATATAAATAGAGCCTACCTTTTTCTTGTAACAAGTACAGCTGCGTGCCAAATAAAATTGCAAGACGGTAGGTCGCGATGGCTTGAAAGCGGGTCAAAAACTGTGAACAAAATCACACTAACAATAATATGTAGGCAGTGGCACCTTTAGTTACTGTAAGAATGAGAAAGATATTATTATTTTAAATTTTTATATGACTTCTTTCTTAGACTGTTATTTAAAGTGCATGACATCTTACGATCAACGTACTGTTTATGTAACAGAAAACGTATTTTTATTTGGATGATCCTTGCTAACATCTCGATTAGATACTTTTTAATTACGATTAAACTCATGGTCGATTCATGTCTAGTTATTGTAGGACAAATTTCACCAATGCAACTGTGTAGCACAGCTCTTAAACTTGGGTTAAATAATCCAAGTTTATGTATTTTTTTCATATCAATAATAGCACTGACACATCTTGAACTCAGTTTAGTCTAAGCTCAGCTTGAATGGGGCAATTGGCTCTTATTTGTCTAAGCATCCACTGATTGTAACACTGAGACAGTACACTCGCCAAACGTTTTTGGCTGGGTGCCACCATGACTAAAAATCTGCTGTTTCAATGGATGTCGCAAGATTTAGGGAAATATTTCGAACACCAAAATATACGAGCAGTTATTGCACAAGTGTTTTCCTATTACGACACCTAAGTTTTGAAGAGTGTGTTCTGTGTGGATAAGATAGTGTAATAATATTGGACAAACACTTGCGAAGGCCCGCGTTAATGACCCGTTATGTATGTGTTAGAAACGGAAGAAACTCATGTTTTCAAATTGTTGTAAACGCTTACATACGTAACGTTATTGTAACTGTGCAAAAAGTTAATAACAATTCAATAATATTTAGAGTAATTTCAATCAGTGCGTCCTACCCGTCATGACCTACGGAGCCGAGACATGGACAGGGTTGGTCCACCAATTCAAAGTCGCTCAGCGAGCTATGGAGAGAGCTATGCTCGGAGTTTCTCTGAAGGATAGGATTCGTAACGAATACATCCGACAGAGAACCAAAATTTCCGACATAGCTCAAAGAATTAGCAAGTTGAAGTGGCAGTGGGCTGGCCATATCTCGCGAAAAACCGACTACCGCTGGGGTAAACGTGTTCTTGAGTGGAGACCGCGACTCGACAAACGTAGTGTAGGACGCCCTCTGACCAGGTGGGATGACGATCTGCGAAAGACTGCAGGCAGATGCTGGATGCGGCAAGCTGAAGACAGGGCGCTATGGCGCTCATTAAGAGAGGGCTATGTCCAGCAGTGGACTAATATAGCCTGATGGTGTATGTAATATTAGGAGCCAAAGTAGTACGATTTAAAATAACTGGCTAATTTCATAATTTTCGTATATCCCAACAATTAGACTAATCATCTGATTGAGACAGAAGTGGGATGCGATAAATAAAAAAGGCTAAATACGCACCTTGAAAATATCACATTACTTGTTAACAGTTTAATACATTACAATAGATTTAAAAAGTCAAGGTTCATCAATGCATGCGAAATAAATCGTAATATTTCACACGAATCATCTCGGCCCCTTCGGGCAATTTCGCGGAATAGAAATATACGATTTTGTAACAGATCCAAAAACGGTCGATTAACAAATTATAGGCTTCACACAGTACGTTTCGATAGATCGTCCAAACTTCGTCATTAACTATAATCACTTGTGTTAATCTCCCATCAACAGTTTACCAATGTATTGCCTTCACATTTTGTAATTACCTACGTTTTGTTACCTACTTACATTCAATTTGTGTCTACATCATACATTCCTCGAAAACCTATCGAATTAATCTCCCTGAGAATATTTATTTTGCATTAAAGCATTGTCTTAGTAGTGACAGTAACTTGTAAAAAAGAAAAGGAGAGAATCATAGAGCAATAAAAAATATCTCCGCATCACTGTCAACTGCAAAAGTGCCCAAAAGGTTGGCAGCATTTACACGAATGATTGCCATTCGTGTAAATGCTGATTCTTTGGCCAAAAAAAGGCCAGCCCTCTAGTCACGTGAGGAGTAAACCAACCGTTCCTTGCATTGTAAACATCCCCATGTAGATTTGAAATTATCTTACAAGGCTTGAGCTAAAGAATACCCACGGTTTCCTAGAAGAACCTTACATTCCTGAAAAAGTGATCAAATCAGTCACATCAGCAATTAGGTCACTATATAAAGAAGTAAAGAATTTCAAAGTGAAACTTCTGTTTCTGTCTGATAAGACTTCGTAAGACGTTTTTTCGTTTCGTTTTTTAGCGTGTAACATCAATTTCCGAATTATATACAGAACCATGTCTTTTAAATCATTGTATGCTTTCTAAATCTTTATGGACGGATTATGTGTATGATTTCTTTCTCTTAATTTGAATTTTTCTCTTTTAGAAGTGGGTAATAGACAATTAAAAATATTAAAATATGAATTAAGATTAAGACCATCGTGTATTAGCTACGGTGAATTATTGTTCCGCGTGCATTTACGAGTATTAACAGATTGCCTTGCATAATATACATTACTTGTAACAGTCATGGTTTTCCTAAACACACGTATTCAAAACTATTTAATTAATTCTCCACGTGTATGTATTATCACGTGAAGATGGTGTAAACACAAATTTATACCAAATAATTATACTCATACTAACTTCCATATTTAACCAATTAAATAATTACTTAAACTATAGGAACTTCTATCCAATCATTTAAAAACACGAAAAAAAAACAAACCTATTTTTTAATTTGTTAGTAGGCGAATTGCCTTCAATTAACAGTTATTTTAAGCATTTAAAAGTAGGCTTCGTCAATGTTTTTGTCAAGGTTGCTGCTGATGATACTGTTTTTAAAAAAAAAACAATAATTTATTTATGAATTCCGTAATCCCGCATCAATTTGATGAGATGCCGCAGATTTTATTTCAAGTTTACAAATTATTGCTAATAACTCTTGAATGTTATAGATTTGAATATTGATGATAATCATAACAAGATTAATTCAGACGTTTATTAATTTTATTTGCATTTAAGTCCCTAAAAACTAAACAGTCTTATTTTTCATCCGTGACGTAGTATCTAATAAAAAGAAGAACAAAATATGTTGATGGCAAATTAGTTTTGCCTGTTTGTTTATATCGTGTTGACAACAGAATAAATCATTTAATAAATAATGAGAAAACTTTAAAATTTTTTGTTCACGTAGAAATTCATCAAAATGTCTACTTTAAAAACAAAACATTTGACATTTAAACATACATGACGCTTACATCCGAAAAATGTTTCCATAATTCTTCAAAATAGGTTGCAATAGTCTATTTGTAAGCATTTGTAACAAGTTCAACCAAGGTAATTTTAGCCACAAGCGTGGGAGCCTAGTGCTAATTCTTTAATAATAGCCGTTACTTCATTCATATTGTTATTTGTAGTGGAAAATAACGTTTCTTAACAACTTGAGACTTTGTTTGACGAATAATTAGATAGAGTCAATACGTGCTTTATGGTTTTAACATTAAGTTTTATATTTTTTGCACATTTTAGAATGGATGTTGACCTCCAAAATTAATGTGGATTCACACAATTTAAATACGCTATTATTATTTTATGACCGAGTTCAATATTTTTTATGGGATAGGCATTAATTGTAATATGTCATGACTTCTATATCCATGTAACTATGTGTATTTAAGTAAGACTTTTCATTCATTACATTAAATTTACCTAAAACAGGGCATCGAAAAATTCATCTGCATCACTGTCAACAACGGGAAAAGTGCCGAGAAGGCTGGCAGCATTTCCACGTTGAATGGCAATGCTAATAAAAAAAAGCCAAAAAACGGCCAGCTCTCTGGTCACGTGAAGAGTCGACCAATCGCTTCGCGATGTCCCGTAAAACTAAATGGGCAGACGGGCCCCATGGCCCTAGTATTTCAAACCCAACCGCTCAAACTTATAACTCCCAATTAGGTTGTTATAATTTCGCAGCTTGGGGTTTTAGACTTACATAATATAAGTAAGAGATCATAAAAGTAATCTGCATGTGCGGTATAAGTCTGTTTAATTTTGTGTATTAAAAACATATCCTAACAATTAACATCACTACGAGTATAAAGCCTGAGTCTAAGCACGAATAATATACCTAATCAACTTATTTATTAAAAGTTAGATATTCAAGATCCTTTTTGTCATTTTCGTGTTTCTAATGTTTTTCCAATCGTTTTTGACCTCGAACATTTTATAAATACCTAATTCGATATAGTTTCCGGGTTTATTCTTCAAAAATCGAGTGTTTGGATTAAAAAGAGGAAACCAAATGAGCATGACCTTGTATAATTTTATATTGATAGCTTTTTATTTCACATTTCGTCATCGATAAATCCCAACGATAAAATGATCGAGTGCAAATATTATTCTAAAAAATTATGGTGATTTTAAATAACACACTTCTTTTTTTGTAATCACGCACTGCAACGCCAAACAGCAACCAAACAAAACAATGTTTTATACATTTGTTACATTTAGACGGTAGGTATATGTTGACAAAAAGTTTCTATGTTATACCTATACAATAGCTTTTTTTTATAAAAACGTTGCCCCACACTAGGAATTTCTCCTGTATCGTGGGCGCGTTTACAAACATTTAAACTCACATACATAAACAGCCAGACCCGGAACAAGTACCTGTAGGTCATACAAATATTTGTTCCGTGCGGGGATCGAACCCACAACACGCGGCGCAGCAGCCGATGGCTCAACCACTGCGCCAACCGTGTCGTCATCATCATCAACAGCTCTTCGCTTACGACTTAATTCGCGTAGTTTTCAAACTTTTCCCTTCAAACTTTAACATCCCCTCCACTCCCTTAAAAGCGTAGTTTTGAAAATAAAATATAGCCTATGGGCATTTCGGTGCAGAATGTAAAAAATCAATTATTCTCTAAAATGTTGGAGGAACCGCATCGGTTCATAAGAGTATAGGAAGACGATTTTTTTTTTTGACTTCACTTGACAGGAGATTTTTGTGTTTATCCATTACAAACGAACACACAAACAAACAAACATACACACAAACTAATCTTTATTCTTTTATAATAGTTGAGAAAACATCCTCGTACGCCTAAATTACACGTATAGAATGAGCATAACATGCAGGTCAACGTTGAGTTCTGTGAAGCTATGAAGTAACGTTACGTATTACAGTATATGACGGGTCTGTTGATTGGCTGCTTGTGGTCATATTCATTAGGATCTTCCTCATATTCATAAAAGTCTCAATACATTTCTACGTAATTACTGGTCAAGATAATTATCATTACATTTACGGTTGAATATGTATGCTTTATAAATACCAATAAGGCATATTATTAATTACGGAAACGAGCATACAACCGCTGCTCAATTAAAATCTTCTAAACATTTTTTTTAATTGTTCCATTATATTGATTTAAATGTGCAACATGCTTATTTTTACCTATTTGTGCAACATTGAAAATGAATAATGTGCAACCGATTTATTATGATGAACTAAACACTATTTTAAGTTTTATTACATTAATTAGTAGTTACGCGACTACTAAGCATAAGGTCCTGAGTTCGATTCCCGGGTCAAGCAATGTGTTATTGAGATTTTTCATTAGGAATTGCTCAGTAGCAGCCCGGAGTCTGGATGTGTGCCCGGTTGATGGCAGTAGACTCACCCCGTATTACATGGGACTTAAAATGTGGGTGTACATCACTGCCCCACAGACAAATACAGGCGTGATGTTATGTTTAATTACAAGTTTCGTATTTAGTAACATAATAAATAGGTTCACAATCAACTGATTTACTTACAAGTGGTCGGGTGGGTCGAATTTTATCTGTCATTGTTGTTCGCGGGCTGTTCTCACGGAAGGTGCCTTCTTCTCCCGTCACAGTTACCTACATTGTGTAGTTACGTACGAAATGTAGTAAAATTTAGTGTACTTGGATTATGTTATTTGCAGAATTTACAATGGGATAAGGTGTTTCTTCATACGTGCAACGATTGGATTCCCAATATTGCGCTTACGTGCGTTATTATAGTCGCTTTGAATATTCATAACCTTTAGTTTTGTCAGTTATCGTTATATTCCACACAAAAGACGATTAAATTGTTTGCAAAATACAAGTAGTCATAACTTTAATTATAGATTGTCCTAAGAATGATGCCACGATTCCAACACGAGACATCTTAATACTTGAGAGCTTGATTAAATCACAGCCGTCCATTGTGGAAACAAATACTCATGACTTATTAGGTAATTAACGCCAATCATGCGCTCCATTCACCAAACAAATGCAATTACGATGTCATTGTTTAACTTTGGCACGGGGGGTAAACGTGCATTAGCACGTTACCCAGTAACCTGCCTATCGCTTTGTAATCAATGTAGCGGCATGTCAGCGTGCGATAACGTTGCATAAGCGACACGTAACATCTCCGCTTTCGCTACGACTCGACCTTTGACATTACCCGATGACTGGACAGCTTAGAACATTCTTTTTATGTGATTTATGGTGAGATGGACTGAATTGGGTCATTACAATGTCTGTGGATTGATTGTTTGGGAACGTGTCCTAGAAGGGAAGTTGCGAGTCATTGCTATTTTATAGATTGATTGTTTGTAAATTTGTCATATAAGGGACATTGCGAGCTCGATCGTTTCTTGTTTTTATGGTACTTGCTACTAAAATTACGACTCAAGTCAACTACATGCTGAGAGTTCAATTTGTCAATTTCTGAGTATAAACTTTGGGTAATAACAAGGTGAAATGAATAAATTCCATAATAAATGAAGACCTTCGCTGAGCCGTGGGTGGCATTGGTTTGGAGAAGTCAAATTTATAATGTTGTGTAATAAATAAAATGACGCCTTAATCTATGTACATATGTAATTATTTTGTTTTTGTAAATATTTTTATAGACGAAACAAATACAAAGTAAACAGTAACAATAGTAAGTATAATATAGCTCGCCTTATTGTCAAGCGACTTTCATGTAACTACATTTTTGCTTCTCTAACATATTATAAATGAACACAGTGCTCGAAGTGACAAGAATACTAGTTTGTTACAAGACCGCCTTGGGGGTTCTTATCTCATAAAAAAACGTTAGGGATCTCTGTCCATCAGCGGCGAATAGGAAGTTAAAATGAATATATACAATACAAAAATAACGCGCATAATATTAACATTTAATGAGATGAGGTTTGTATGAATTCAATATCATAGGAAGTAATTAACTTTAGAGTTATGTCGACAAATGGCGAAGAGAATACGTTTTGTTTGGAAGTGATATAAATTCATACAACTCTATAGAGTACTTGTAGCTCGTATCGTAGCTCGTCATTAACAAACTCGTGTTGTCATCGATGTACAGACGGCAGCATATAAAGCTATTCTAACCGGTCAAATTTTCCCAATTGAACATGGATCTTATTCTATTGTAAATTGACAAATTTCTTTGACAATTTGTCACCTATCATAGAAATATGACATATTGGGGTAGCTTGATGTGCTGGCTTCCGTTAAACATGACGTAGGAATTGTCACAGCGCATGTGACCTTATTCGAAACTAAATAAGAATCGTCTTCAAAGGTAATAAAAGTTAAAACTGGAAGATCTTGATAATACACAAGTTTACCTGCGTATAAATGTATTTCATAAGTGTTTAAATTCACATTACATTTATTATCAACATCATGTAGAATTAAGTAATAAGAATTAAACGAAAATGCAAGTTGAGAAACTGGTTTCATTCTTAAAAACATTGAGAAGTCAAAAGGAGGACGATGCCATAGTTATTTTATAAATTGTTTGCAAAAAACCACTTGATTTGTTTTAATTGCTTTATTTGATCAAGTTTAAATGTCAATGGAGGTATTTATGTCCATAACTTGGCGGCTAGCATTACATTTAGTTCTACAAACATTAATAAAGTCGGTAGGTATCGACCGACATCATTTGCACACAAATGTCCAATAGATTATGCATCTGCTGGGTCAAGTGTAAAATATACTAAGTTTGAAATATTATCTATTAAGAAACATTCTGAATAGCATTTAGTAATTAGCAGATGGACTATACAACAACGTCGTAGTGACTAAAATAGAAATCTTGATTGATAGCGTTTTACATTTTCCAGTCGAGCTTGTTAATTGTTATTTGCTCATTTAAATAATTACTGTGGAATAAATGTATATTCCATACTGTTACCTGATAAAGAAGCTGCACTTACATTAGAAAAGGACATACCAGGGTGCAATGAAAATATGAATATATGATGGTTGTTCAACTGTTTCAATTTCCATGCTAGTGCTAGCTACCACAAAAAAAAATATTTTTGTATCTATGTCAGTAATCGCCCAGTGGTCGTAATTCGACCGTTTCATCTTTCTTTTCTCCTTCTCTATCATCATCCTCCTACCCTTATCCCAATTTATTTGGTGTAGGCGTCATCTCAAGAGTCACCTCTTTTCTAGCCACATCATCTTTCACCCAATCCATCCATCTTTTCTTTGGTCTCCCTCTACTCTTGTAGCCCTGCACATTCATACATTTCTCCTTCTCTATATGAACTTTAATTACGACAAATTGCACGCTACTTCGTGCCTGAAATATGTTTCAAGTATAAAATGTCCTCTTCACGTACTCGTATATAGATACGTGAAGAGGAAATTTTGCCAACAGATTCAATAATACCTGTCTAACTAAGTGACACATAACCCAATGCACCAGTAATTAGTAAAGTGTCTGTTATACTAACATTTAACCTCATGTCTTTGTTCATGCAGAAGCATTATTTCGTTACTATGGTCATCTTTCATTATGATGAATGCTTTAGTTTTATAAGAGATCGTGTCGATCTGAATCTTTAAGGAGGAGAAGATATCTGTCGCGTCATTTATCACAGCATTGTTATACAGATTAGGTGCAATGAATATAGTCTGCACAATCTTGCAACGGGTCGAGGGATCCATTGTGTGCTGTAGTTTCATTAAGAGTAGGTATTTGAATGAGGAGTAGAAAGTGTTATACTTAACAAAACATAGGTTTACATGACCCCGGTTACAGAATCAGGACCTAGTCGGCATGGTGTTGTTGCAGGTTCTTGAAATGAGAACGAAATGTCATGCATCATCTGTAATTATTTACCTGTTGAAATTACCTTCAACCCATTACCCTATCTTCCATCTTTTCGACAAAATGTTATTCATGAATGTTAAAATTATTTTTAAAGATGAGTACAAAAGCAGCGGTCAAAAACAAAAAGCTGCGTAGGCGTAGTCCGGTACACGATGGCCATTTGGAAGAGCATAAAGTCACCATCCTTTTGTGTCTGTGGTCTTAAATTATGCAATGGAGTCTAGAGGTCGTCTTGGACACTACCAGCTTCAGACAAGTCTCAGCCGTGTGAAAATTACTCTACGACTTATTACGACTGCTGTTTATTATTTATATCTAAACAAAATTACCCAATCGAGCAGTAATTTTTGAAATACGAGTACAATGAGGATTGTTAATAAAGAGTTCACAATTTTTAATAGTTATTTGTGCGCTACTTTATAAACTTAGTTAAACCTCTTTTAATTTGGCTTAAAATAACTTTTACGAGCTATTTTTTTACGCTCCTTCGCAACATATTAATTTGTGTAAATTATTTGATTAAAAACTTTACGTCTTTATTGACAGACGTCAATATTAAATAACTGTGTAAATATAAATTTACGAGCTTCCGTTGATTGCACTATTCATAATTTTATTACATCACGAAAAGCTTTGGAAGCCATCTTTAAATAATATACATAACCGGTATTATTTGAGAATCGTACGTCCGTCAAGAATTTAACAATGCGTCAACAGATAGTGCGAAAAATGTAAGTTGTCTAAAGAGCGAAAGTGGACTGTGGTATAAATAGCTCAATTACATCCACTTTGCCGTTGAATAAAAATTACTGCTTACAATTGCTAATTGCCTTAAGTAAATTGCTTTGGTGGTGCGATATTATTTACCGGGTGTATTTATTCCACGGAAACTTAGGCACGTTTCCTGTGGGTGGCTACTTATTAAAGTTCAGAGATTGTATGAAGACTGACGATCTTGCCGCACATTACTTTTTGTACGAGTTTAACGTGTTCGCGTTCGGTAAAACAAAAACGGAAGTGTTTTTGCGCATCCGACTTTCTATCAAAATGCTTAGAAAACTTGCATACCTACTTGTTGCCTGGTGACCACAGTTTATGGTTCATTTAAAAAAACGACCTTATAATAAGAATGTAATTTAAATCGGTCACAACGGTATTAGAGAAGTAATAAATCAAGTTGAAATACCCATTGAGAGACCAATGAGCCACTGTAATGTCATCATTATGTCAAGCGGCCGCGGGCGGCGCGCCGACCGCACTATACAGTGAGGCTCACAATACCGATTGACTGCATGTCTACGTTAATTTTGGATGAAAGGTAGGTAGGTCAATATTATGACAATATGGACGAATTGGATGTTCTACGGTTGTAGTTTTTGTCATTTACGTTTGTCCCCGCGCCAGTTTAGCAAGACCTACAAATATTTGAAACTAGATGTGCCCGCGACTTTGTCCACTAGAAATTGTTTTTTTTTTAATTTGCTCCAAGTTACTCCTCATAACATCAGCTATCTGCCAGTGAAAGTCCCGTCAAAATCGATGTTAAACTCTACCACTGATGTGTGGCTGACTGTAACTAAAGAGCCCCAAAGCTATCAAACGATCAGACAGATATAAATAATCTTGTAACCTGTTAACAAGCAAGTAATATTTCTCGCGTAACCAAACGCATGATGTACGGTCACCGCTACCGGACGCTGGCGGGCGGTAGGGCCTATTGTTGCGTAGCTCCAGTCATATCTCGCATCTCCTTTTAATGAACTCCGCCGTACGAATGTTTAACAAGCTCGCAGATTCAGGTCACTAGTGTCATCTCGTTTAGACATTCTAGCTATTTATAATGCGATCTTGGCCTCTTTGGAGTAATGCCCAAAAAAAGAATTTGATTTTTTAAACCTAGGTGTTGCAATGCCTATAGGATTTTTTTACTAAAATGATGTCGTTGTCTAAGAGTATTATTCTAGTTTTTAGGTAGCCTTTGACGATTGACGATGCTACTTAATTTGATATGTAGAAACTTTTCCTTATTTTGTCCATTAAAATCAAGGTAATTTTATGTTAATAATCTTGACCAACATCTTTGATTTTATCTAGAATGAACAAACGCAGCTTAAAGATCGAACTATGACAATAATTCGATTGATAAAAAAAATATATCTCTTTGAAATGATTTGTCTGCGCAATCTTTATACAGTCGAAAGATGACCACAAAAGTAACTAGTAAATTGCGATAACCAGATAGAATTCTCGTAACTGAAAGTGGAAACTTTGTGAGTACCTATGTACCACAAACAGGCTCTTCGACTTGACAGAGGTCGAAGCAGTACGTCTAACCTTCGTACTTTCTTTTATTATGGATGAACACTAACCCCTTTAGTGCTAAACACGGAGCTAAGAAACAACCTACTTAAACTCCAGATTCACCTTGTATTTGTTATGGCTTAAGTTTTGGTAATCCTTTATAACACGTTTATTGATTAGATGTAATCATACCTATTGCTTTTTGTATGTTCTTATGTAAGGTAGCTTTATTCTCTTTCTCTTCCCTGTATGGTACGTAAATGAGATATGTCAAAGCATAAATTCCTTATTGATGTGATAACATTACGCACAATGTTTTTGCATCAGATGAATATCTAAGAGAATCTAACTCATTTACTTACAATTTTTTCATTTAAATTTAAATAACATCTAATCTTTATTTCGATCAAAAGGGTTAGTTGCCAAATTTACTTCACTTTTAAACATTATGCTTATTATTAATATTAGCCTCTTCCTTTGCCAAATAATCCTCATTTAGTTCACCCAGCCTCTCTCCAAAAATTATGAACGAGATCCCAAATGGCCACGAGTTTTGCAAGGAATAATACTTTTATTCAAATCTAATTGATTAATTAATCAACATAGTTTTTCGAGCTGATTACTTCTTCTCGTATTTAATATTTAAATGTTGTCATATATAATTGAAATTAATTACCCGCTAGTTAATTAACATCTGTTTTTACGGGAATTAACATGCAAAGTCAGTGTAAGTTTTTACACCATTATAGCAGCAAGATAAGTAAAGTGTGTCAGTTTGTTAGTTCCCACGTAGAATCTGGATGTCTCAATAGATTTTGATAAACGAGTTGTCAAAAGATACGTCTTAATCCCACGTGAAAAACTCTAATTATAGTGGACTGTTTAAGTAAATGTTAATTTAAAATCATTGACACCGAGATAACGAAATTTAAGTACCAGTTTTGCAGTAAGATCAGAAGTTGGCAAGTACTAGAATGCTACCAATGGCTTACTTATCGGGATCACCATTTATGATGAAGTAAGCTCGAACTTTTAATCGTCAGAATCGCGAAGTAGTGAGTTAGTGTCATGATCAATATTCGATTGTTCTCTAAAACAGATCTTTGCCCTGAAGGGGAACAAATACAGTCAGACATATGGATGAGTCGGATGTCGGGTATCCGTTTGCCATCTGGATAGATCATCTGCTAACACAAATGCCAACCCATTTAGGTCGGTTTTCCAACTAAGTACAATCTGCTATACGGGTTTGGCATTTAACATGTAAAATCGTTACACTGTGACCTCATACATTTTCCATCGAATTGAAATACTTCGTAGGCGTATCTACTCGCGATGTGTCGTACCTACTCATAATAAATTGCATAGTAATGACATATGAAGTACCATATGTATAAAATCAAATAACACTAATGCAATTTTGATGGGTAGACGTTTTACGAGTAAATATTTAATAGTGATTGGGCAATAGTCTTTTAGTCTGTATCCAATTCCGTTTAATATTCATCACGGTACATCTTCGATACGTAACTAAAGGTCGGATTCGCCGGCGCATGACAATAGTGGCTGCATATATTCACGTGCACGCGTTGAAATTGGATAAAGCTCGGCTTTTGATGTTTAAAGGGTTAATTGTATACCGCTAGTTATTCCTTTTTTTTTGGAATGTTTTAAAGTTATTGCAGGAAAAACTACGTACGTCAAGAAGTAAATGGAAATTTGATGTTCAAGTGGAATTTTTATGAAATATATCATTGTATTTAAAAAAAAAATGAAGCTTAGGTGGAAAATGTCGTGTGTTTGAAATAACCAATCTTTGACCAATATGATTAGCAACATCATTTGAGCATTCGTAAAAAGGTCATTTAACAATCCTATTTCGTAACGGCAATTATTATCAAACATAAGGTAATCAAAAGAAAACGCGTAACAATTTTCTTCACGCAAATGTAATAGGTATGGATTTAACCTAGTTACAAGGGTCACTTGCGATCATGCACGCGATAAAAGGGCTCCAAATGTCGAGATATATGTATGTGAGTAGGCAAGCTAAACAAATTCTTTATAAACCTTGAGTTGAATAATATAATATGTTACTAGAACTAGACCAAGAATTGCGAACATATTTTTTAACCGTAAAATGAAATCAATCATATTTCTATCTTGTATGCTTTTCGCTAGCATATTATAATATGCACACAAAAAGCATTGCACAAAAGCTTGCATGAATAGCTTTAACGATGTTTGCACTATTCTTCATTCGAACAAGCATAGTGGTTCCGGTCACTATTGCGGACGCTAGTAGGCGGCGCAGGAGTGTTCTAACGTAATCGATGTCACTGCGCCGATCGCGCGTTGATGTCTTTTTGATGCGCGAACGTGCAAATAGGAAATCATTTCCGAATTTTTAAAAAAAATAGTAATTATTTTATTTACTGTGATATTATGTATTGGTATTATGTTATAGGATCTGTTATTGATATTTAATACTATATAAGCCATCATTATAATGTTTCATCGCCGGAAAAAAAGATTTTTAACTAATATTTTTTATGTGGTTAATAAATTTGTATTAAATATAGGACATTTAATAACCTACTTACAATCGTAAAATCAAAATATTTATCCGAAAATATTATCACACAAAAATCGATAAAATTAAAATCAAAATAACTCACCTTGCACACAAGAAAATACACGACACTACGTCACTCACACCAAAAAAATATATCAAAATTCAAATCTGCAATGTCCGTTAGGCGCGCTTGCTGGGGTCAGAGTGCGCATGTGTTATCCGCGGTGTCATCCCGCGACTCACGCGCTCGCGCAGTGAAAGTGCTTATATAGCCTTTTAGTTGCAAGCGTGCACGTACTGACGTCACACATCGCCTGCAATGGATTTATGGGCGGCCGAAACAATGAGATGAACTTTGGGCGAAGCTTCGCAGTTTTTTTTAATTACTTGTAAAAGCTTCAGTCCGGCAATGACATAGTTTTGTATCAATAATTCGTGGAAACTGATTATTTTGTTTAAAAATGTGATTACGTACCTAAATTTAGTGCTTACATTTTTTCTGGTCGTTACTCTATACTTAATTTATTATAGAGTATAATTAACAAATAGAAAATTTAAAAGTACACATGACTAATATTACCTACATTGTTTTATTATAACAGGTATTATAATACTATGTAAAATAGTTAATCATTTTAAAATATAAAATATAAATATTTTAAATGTCATAGAGAGCCTGGATATGTCTTAGGTTGAGGCTGGCTCCCAATTTCATATTAAGATAACATGACTGGCGAATTGTGGAAGTACTATAGGCGCACCCCTGCCTAACCCTTTGGGGAATACAAGCGTGATTATGAGAACTATAATTGACTCTGAAGTCCTTCGACATAAGTTTACTCGTATTTCACCCATCATCTGTATTATGGTTTTAGCTTATTACCAAGTAATCACAAAAGTTACTTAATCATTTATTATTATGGAGTGACCATAATATCATGTAAGCCTTTGGTGTGGGATGCACCCCATGTGTCGACACCCTTGTGCCTTCCTAGTACATCGGACGGTGCAGGTGCGGCTGCTGCAGGTGCAGAAAACCTCAAACGGCGAAAATATAACAACCTAATTGGGTGTTATATATTTCAGCCATTTGGGACTGAAACACTAGGGCCATTGGGTCCGTGTGCCCATTTAGTTTTCGGGACATCGCGAAGCGTTTGGTCGACTCTTCGAGTGACCAGAGGGCTGGCCTTTTTATTGGCCAAAGAATCAGCATTGCAATTCAACGTGGCAATGCTGCCAGTCATCTGGGCACCTTCCCGTTGACAGTGATGCGGATATATTTTTCCATGCTCTGTGATTCTTTATTCTATTTTTTTCTTTTCATGTATTAAAATTTATATCTTATGATAAATACAATGTATTATTTATAATTTGTTAAATTGCTATATGATACCAAAAGGGCAGAGTTTTTAGAGATTCCTTGCAACACGGCCAATAATACATAACTGCTTAAACTAAACATAGGCCTCACGACAACTCACAACACACTAAATGCGTTTAGTGTTAAACTTAATTAAAATATCTCTCTATCTCTGTCATCTTCAAACGATCGTCAGAAATTAAAAGATGATTGAAATTCGTTTATCGCTACATGCATTTCGTCCTGCCAGGCAAACTGGCTTAAATTTCCTTTTTTTTGTGACATACACAGGGTGTCCCACGACTTTGCCACATGGAGACTTCAAGGTACTTTACCTTAAATACTGTAAATGGAAAATTTTACTGAATGACTTCATTTTTATTTTACTCGTAAAAACAAAACGAACTGCATTCAAATAATTTAAATGACTCGCCTGCCGAAACGATCGAAAGGCTCAATCATCTACATTCATTTCTCCTAAACCACAAAGATTTGTAGCATCTTCATTCATTATTTTTCATCAAGTATTAATTCAGTAAAATTTTCTATCTAAAGTATTTATGGTACTTTTCCTCCATGTGGCAAAGTCGTGGGACGTCCTGCATACTGTGCCAGGCCAGCATTTATGCAAAAATACGGTTTAGTGTAGATTAATAATCTGCGTATGCGATACCAGTTCGACTCTACTCTTGGTACCTGAAATTTTCAGATGGGCATCTCATTATTGCTGCGGGCAGTTTGACACTCAAATAATTAATTTATTTTAAACCTACTTACTAAATTGAGCATCAAATAATAATTAGTAATAGTAGTCAAAGTAGCACAGGAAATATTTTCCAAAAAACCGTGTACAATGTGTGGTGTTATCGCTCAGAGCAATCTCTTACAGGCAACCTTTGGATAGACTGAAAGAAAAGAGATAGATTTTTCACTGTCAGTGTACAAAAATATCATAGACATAATAATATTACAGCATGCTCAGTTTAAGACGACCAATGTGGCGCGGCGGGCGAAGGTCCGCCTGCGACGCAAGAGGTTGCGGGTTCGATTCCCGCCTTGGGACAAATGTTTGTACGATCTACAAATATTTGTTCCGGGTGTTCTGGGTATTTCCTATGTATAATAAAAATATCTATATATGTAATGTATTGTATTAAGTGTATCAGTCATCTAGTACCCATAACACAAGCTCTGCTTAGCTTGGGGCTAGATGATGCTGTGTGAATTGTCCAGCATTATTTATTTATTTATTATTTTATTTATTATTTAAGTATACTTTTCAGGGTGGCGTTGCTCGTCAAATAAAAATGCAACACAGTGAAAAATCGGTGCATATTATTTTAGACCTATGTTTCCCCGCCTGCATGAACATGTTGGTCGTACTATACATGGCAATCGCTACTTATGTAGTCTATGTTAATATTCCAGCGTGTAATAATCCTATAGACTACAGATTGATAGACAGAAATTAAGAGATTATGAGTTGCCTTAGAGGGCTTCTCTTAAGGCAGGGCCGACTCAAACAAGTACTTAAGTGGATTGACTAACCAAATCGGCGCGATTTTAAGATAATTGTTCAGCTTCTGCCAATCGAACAAAAGTTGCGTGTTATTGTATCAATGAAAAATGATTTTCGTCGTGGTCGTTAACCCGGAAAATTGACAGGCAAAACCGGATTGATACATTTAAACAAAGGGATCCATTAATCCAACCCTACAATGCTCTGGTGAAGATGAAGGCTGATACCATCTCATATCTTCCCAAGTGTACTTATTTCACAAGATCATATTACACATGCCAATGATTAATCGCTGTATTGTGCTACCGGCTGACATACAAAACAGTTGTATAATAAGTTTTGTGTATGTAATACATAGACAATGGCTGAAAGTGCGAAGTGCGTTTGGTCATTGGCCGTATTAGTTGCCAGGTTGATAAGGTCAAGCTATTAGTGATTTGTTCACATCATAATAAATAGAACTTATGGCGCAGTTTTTCGGCTTGTTTGTGCAAGTTCTTTCATAAGTATGTATTTTTCCGTTGGATACAACTTTTATGTAGTACCTAAGTTAAGGGTATTTCTTGAACCCCTTATGCTTATATTGACTATGATTAGGCGACACCTAAATGCGCACTGTTAAAGCACTCGCAGCTTTGCAAAATTTTTAAAGCATTTAGTTCGGCTGCGGTGGTCTAGTGGCCGTAAACGCGACTGCTTAGTATGAGAGCCTGGGTTCGATTCCCGGGTCGAGCAAAGTGTTATTAGGATTTTTCATTAGGAATTTCTCAGTAGCAGCCCGGGGTCTGGACGTGTGCCCTGTTGATGGCAATAGGCTCATCGCCTATTACACGGGACTTAAAAACGTAACTGGTGAAATGTGGGTGTATTTTGAATACACCTCTATTTCAAAACAGGCGTGATGGTATTATGTTATGTTACATTTGGGTGTAGCTTAGTGTTAGTGAAAACGGACATTAGATTCTAAAAGTGGAACGCATGCTGTGGTTAGTTAGTAATTGGTTGGTCGAATCAGAAACATGATAAAGATGTTATCAAGCCATTAAACTTAAGTTTTGCAATTTATTTCGGCATCCCAGTGTTATGTACTTCAATAGGCATATTATTACGACATAAATAAATAGTTGGTTCACCAATAATACTAGTAGCTAATTATAAATAATAATAATAGGGAAGGTTTGCTGGAAGGTTTGCCCCCTTTTACTTAAGATTTAAACATAACTGGCGTAATATCGGTGTTCTACTGCAGGCATATCTCTGACTTATCCTTTGGGGAATACAGGCGTCATGTTTTGTGTGATGTTGGAAACAGATAAAGGCTGTCTATTCCTTCCGGATTCGTTTATTGCGAAACCGGAAAATGATTCAAAAAATAATAATTTTCAAACGACTGAATTAATGGTAATTGTTAAATCTAAACGATGTTCCTAATTATTTATGGCGATAACAAATAACCTTCTGCGGTCAGCTACGGTTTTGACCAAATGTTCTAATGCACCACGACGACGCATTGACCTTAAGAGCTGAAATATGGTCATAAAATTTTACTAGAAATATTTATCCAGTTTTATAGGTATTCATAAAAACACAAAGTAGTACAGTTTATATGTAAATAGGAAAATAATTTTGAAGAAGATAGTGTTGAAATATACAAGAGCAATTAATAAAATTTAATCAAATTTCAATGCTTCTGCATGGTATTGGTAACTTCAAATTAATGACAACAGCGAGGTAGGTTTGCATGGAAATATTTAAGTCACAAAGTTTCAACAATATTTCTACCATTATTTTAATTATCTACGATGTGTACAGATTCAAAATGCAATCTTCAATTACTCGTATGTGTGATAAAAATATACAAATAATGAGTTGAAATGTTAATGTAATACAGGTAACACGCAACACCCATAAAATTTACTTATCTCACTATTTTGGTAATCTCTCTCTTTACTAAATAATAGATATGCCATTAGTTACACGACTTCGTTCAATAAGCACGAAATGTTAATGTTTAACAAAGCGATGTTCGTGTTGGTTTAAATCGGCACGAATCAGTTTTATGTCTTATCGATATTGAAATTCATCTCGTTCCGTTTAACAATCGAACGAAAAATGTTTTACCAAATGAAGGCAGACCCGATTTGTTGTTGCGAACACTTACAAAATATTGGGTGTTTTGTAAAATCTCCAGGCTTTTTTTTACCAGTAATAATATTTTGATAAAGGTACCCTCTTCGTGCGAGAGAGGAAGACTGAGGTCTGCATGCCCTGGGTTTAAAAAGCATGAGAAAGAGACAGAGAACAGGGAAAACTCATGGAGCTCAGTAAGTAAACAGATCCAAATCCATAAAATACCTTAGATACTTCTATTTGGTAAATAGATTTTAAGTTGATTATAAATCAGACCACATGCAGTTCAAAGTTAGTATAAAATAATGTCCCAGAGTTAGTGACGGAAAATATTAAGAATTCAATACTTGTCATCATTTAATAACATACGGTGATCAAGCGTTATTTTTTTTGTAAATGATTTAACCTGTTAATTGAGTATATTGGTGTAATCACAATGCGAAACAAAATGATTTTGTCTCACAAAATCAAGCCGTGGGCCGTATTTTACATATCAAGACCGTGCCGTGAAAAATCTTAAATTCAGCCTCATCTGATTAGACTGGTGACCCCAACCCAGTTCGGAAAAGGCTCGTTTTACCTGATTACATAGTAATGCGTAGACGCTTCAGATTGTTACGATAAAAGCTTGGGTAATAGGTGCGAAAGATTAGGAAAAATTGAATTGACAAGGATTATCGACATAGACACAACACGCCGCATTTTCAATAGCCGTTTAGCCAATTCATTATTGTCTGAGATTTATGAATGACTGTGACATTTAAACACCTACATAATATGGGTGGAGTCTTGAGGTGAGATTTAACACGTTTTACGATACTCTGGCACACGCATCGATGATGAAACACACTACAATATATCCTCAATACTATTGGCAACATAAATCGCATCAGACACTAAAATTTCAACCATGTATTCATAATTATGTATGAACGATGCCGTGGTAAAGTTCAGCGCGTATTTCTGGTCAAACCAGCCTTATTTAAATTAGTTTCAACCGTACCTAGCTATATAAAGACGAGCTTTAAATCTGAACAAAGTTAATGTATTCAGATAGGTATAATGATATATAGCAATTTTTGAGTCATAGCAATTTATTCATTCACGCGATACAGGATTGCTTTACAATTTGCGACAATTATTATAGAGCTGGTATTAATCTGGAGTTAGACGTAATAATATACAAATCTATTAAAGTAAATAATATGCAATGAATTGGTAAGTAAGTATACGTTCACTCAGCGTAGCGGCGAGCTTTGATTTATCTTTAATTGGTGATATTTCAATGGAAGATGTATTAATATAGCTACTCGTATACGTCATTACAAAAATGTTATAATTTGAAAACATTTTTGAAAATGTGTATGTTTGGAAGCCAGACTGAGAGAACATTCAATATGGAAGTGTATGTCGTATAAGTTAATTTTTTATTTTTATTCTGAAAACCAACAAAACTTATTGATTAGCCGCACCGCGCCGCGGGCATGGTTAGTATTATCAATTCACCATAAACGTTCAAAAGTCCTCCAAAAAAAATGTAAATTCGTTGCACATTTTAATTCTTACAATGTAGTTCATGTGGGAAACATTGTTGTAAGTCTCAAGCCGGTCTTTATGATGTACTAACATAAAGACCTTGTGATTTACGATCATAAGAAGACGAATCCAATGCGCATGGGCCATTACGAGAAAAATGTCAGACAATTACTATCTCAACCGTTAGCCAATAATAGGTTAAATCGTGTGTTAAATATCAGTGTGTGGTGTGCGAATGATATTTCAGTTTGGTCAGACACCTCGTTATAATATTTTGATCCAATAATAACCATTATTTCTTCACTTACATTACTGATTTGCGCTCCATTACACATTGATTTTGCAAAACAAACAATAATGTATCTTGTAATATATCCGTTGTAATGGCTCAATATTATTTCCATCAAGATCAGTCTTCATCTACCATTTAATTTGTTCATGTTTGTGGTAGATGTGTCCTTCTTGGAATTATTTTGATTTTCAAGGTTTATAACAAACTAGTTATTAAATGACAAATAAAAGAACAAATCTGGTTCCGTGATCACATCCTTCCATCTCTAAATCAACTTCGCGTCGCGATTGGTCTCGACGCGAAGTTGATTTACAGATGCAAGAATGAAATGAGACGGAATACAATACGTCAGTTGTAAGTTGCTGAGGAGTCGAATATGGCTGCAGCATCTGGCCAAGGTTACCATACTATTGTCTACTAATCACTCATCTAAGACAAGCTAGCAATTCTAAAAAATATTTTTTAAACGTTGCCCCTCATTAGGAATTTCTCCTGCGTCGTGGGTGCATTTACAAATATTTAAACTCACATACACAAACAGCCAGACCCGGAACAAGTACCTGTAGGCCATACAAATATTTGTTTCGTGTGGGAATCGAACCCATATCACGCTACGCAGCAGTCGATCGATCAGCCACTGCGCTAACCGTGTCATCAATTGGTGGGTCTTACGATTAGTGAGGCCGTAGACCATATTTATTTATGTTGCTAATCAGTCTTTGAAGGTTAAAGGGTGTGCGTGTTTATACAGGTGGAACAATCCACTGAAGATTAGTAATGCATTCATGATGCCTTTGGTGATGCAGATGGAGTCTGATGTTCAGGCAAGTGGTCATCAGGACCTTCAGTTGGACACCTTGCGCGTTTTCAACCCAGTATGCCGACAATCAGCTATCAAATACGACCTTAATATGTTTCTGTAGATACTCATGGTCTTAAGTTGCATGCAAAGTAATCAATCAAATCGAGCTTCTTAAACACACGTTCGCTTCCGTTATCAGAGGAGCATCGATCACGCATCAGGATCTAAAACACCCTGATGTGGTCGTGTGATGACGCAGTGTGCTTGCACAATACTATGCTTGTAAATAAATAAAAAATACTTAAAGTAAATCGATAAATAATTTATTTTTGTAAGCGTGTTGTTGAGTTTTATTTGTCACTTTTAAAATTGTGTGTTTTTCTGTGAATGGATCTCTGGATAAATAATTTATTTGTTATTTTTAATTATTATAGAAGCTTTCAGAACTATATCCAGCATATATACATATTCGTCATATATCCGTTATTGCATGATATTCTGACTAGTAATACTCAGGGTTCGTTCTCCTATTTATGATGAGAGAGATCCACACAGCACTAGTGTGGATCATTTTACCCTCTGTGCTCATTATTTCCGCAACAGACTTCATTCAGTTGTCAAATGTGTTGCCCACATATATAGGACTAGGCTTCTAGTTTCCAAGAAGGCGGAATATTATTTACCTGTGATTAAAAAAGTAAGGTGACCTTTTTTGCCTAAGCTCTTGACATTTCAAGCTTCTTCACGCGTAGTTATATGGAGTACGGCTTTAATTACTGCCAGAGGCTAGAATGTTTTGTACTTACCGCCACTTATCTGAAGAAGCACGCAGATGACGCATTATAATGAAATAATACTAACAATTATTATTATTTTATATAGAGTTTCATAAGATGCATGAAATGTTAATGATATAATGTAGTCATTATTGAAGTCTGTGTACGTACTTAACATTTTTGTCGCAACATGTTGTACGCTTGTAATGAGGATAATTTGATAATGATTATAATTATTTCTAAACAAATATAGTTAGGCTTTGCTAAGGGCTTTTGTTTATAATAGTACCTATGCCTATTTAGGTACCAACAGTCTGCCTTTTTCATGACGTGTACAACAACATACTCCCAACTAAAAATTGTATCATCAACAGATTTCATCAAGAAATTGTGTTTTTATTATGGATGTAATATTCACCTCTGCCTAATCCTTCGAGCAATACAGGCGTGATGTCATGTGTTGAAAAAATTGTTTGTACATTGGAGGTAATTTTTGGAAGTGCTGATACGATTTCGAATATTCCGACCATACGTGAAAGCTACGCTATCGCCGAGTGTTACATACTTATTCCGAAAAATTGCATGATTCCTGTAGAATAAACCAAGGATGTGAAGTCGCGGTAAGAAGCTAGTGTTTAATAACTGCTCTTTGCAGGTAGAATTGATTATTGACAAATGTATCATTGGAATAACTTTGGTAAAATCTTTTGTACTAACCACATTTAGAGCAAATAAATAAATGTAAATATGACTTTGATTATTATTAATTAAAAACCCTGTCACAAGGTAGGTACTAAGGTGTTTTGTGTAACAAACAAGTTGAACACATCATCACCGTAGGTATAAAAACAAAACTTATTATTCTTTCAACTTTTTTAGCAAACAGTGCATCTACAGGTTTTGAATCTAGTTTAACTAAAAGGTCACGTGCGTAGTACACGTAAACGGCGTGCGTGTATGACCTGATGTATGGATGTGAGCGAAGCAAAACGAGTATGTAAGGATCGTAGCAGGTGACGTTCTGCAGTTTTTGATTACCCCCCATGGGAAAGTGAGTTTATATTTTAACTAAAATTATATAAAATAGCGTTTTGAGGAGTTCGTGGCTAAATAAAAAAGCCGCACGAGTTGATCGAAAGTTAAGCTACGCTTGCCAAAGTCAGTCTGTGGATGGGTGACCGTTAGTAACATATCGAGACTCCTCGGTGCCTCGGAAAGCACGTTAAGCCGCGGTTGGTCCCGGAGGCATTTGTAGATCTTTGACAGTCGTAACGGATAGTCAAAAGCCCGAGTGTCTGACAACCAGTCATACCGAGGGTTACCATGTTGCCCAGTAACTGGGTTGTGGAAGTCAGATAGGCAGTCGCTCCATGTAAAACACTCTTATTCAGCTATATCCGGTTAGTCTGGAAGCCGACCCCATCATAGTTTTGAAAAGGCTAGGCAGATGATGATATATAAAGTAGCGTTTATTTATTATATACCTGCTCACATTAGAGGATATAATACGACTGAAATAAGCGTTATTTCCAAGTGACAGTCACCATTGATCAGTTATCTACTTAATATGTAAACGAAATTCTTTGCGAATAGCTAAATACATACTTTTATAAAATAAGGTAATATTAAAGGTGGGCCGAGATCATAATGGGCACATTTAATTATGTATACAGGATGTATCTTGAACTTTTGGAAAAATCAAGGAGGTGATCGAGCGAGAATTATTAATGAATCGATAAAATTAAAATACCGGGGCTTGTCATTTATTTTCATGATATCGTTATCGTTACTCAACATTGACATCGGAAAAATAAAACAAAGATGATTGGTTACGCAAATAAAATACTAAAGATAAAAGAAAAAAAAATATGAATTCGTCCAAGCATTAAAAAAAAAGACCAATCCACCTGTAAGTCTAGCAGCCTAGAAAACCATACAATTACTACTAATTACTGCTAATACTACCTAGCCCTAGCACTGATATCTTGGGAGAAGTTTATCAACCGAAGACGTCAAATTGCCTAGTTATTAGTCAAACAAAATTAGTTCCACGTACGTAATGTAGAGGCACTGTTTCAATCTTACACACATTGTTGACGTTTTCAGTTGGTAAACTTCTGGCTAGAAATTCGTGCTAGAGGCTACTGGACTCTACGTATGACGTAATATTTAAACAGAACAGTCAAAGATAAATATCGGTACCTAGTGGTACATACTGTATCAAAATCAAACATTGTCACCTCTTCAGTACACAGTTGTAGATAAGTGTTTTTTAACGAGACAATATCTGTCTTTTTAAGTATTTAAAAACAATATCTACTCTGTTTATTAGTATCAGTTTAAAAATTAGAAAAGTCCTGAGTATGTGTATCCCGATTTATTAAAGAAATTATTCGACTCGGTTCATGCATGTTACAGCATGTCAAATAATACAAATAAATAAAATAGAAATGTATGTTAGTAATGTTAAAATCTCAGCTTTCTACTCAATGCACATGAAAGCATATACAGTACTTAGGCCATAAAACGAAATAAACACGTCATCTTTATAAAGAAATTTCTCGACGTCTGATCGACATTTCGCGTGACCAGAGGGCTGGCTTATCTTTGCCCAAAGAATTAGTATCCATCCAACGTGGCAATGCTGCCAGTCTTTTGGGCACGTTTTCAGATGACACCGATGTGGAGGATTACTTTGACGCCTGAGTGTCTTGGTTGGCTTTTTTTTTTTGGTTTTTGTAAATATGTTCTCGTATATAGTTAGTTTTATGGTACACATATTAGTTTTCTTGAACACATTAAATAAATTATGCCATAAAAACAATTTCATGTTTGTTGTCTGTCTGTCTCTTTGTTTGTTTGTTTAGTCCGAATTTTGACGGGAATTTGACTAGCAGATAGCTAAAGAAAAAACCACCGTTTTGGTAAATTCTACGACAGAGTCGCGGGTACAGCTAGTTACAAATAAAAATCATGGGGTTATGTACATAGATACATTTCACTGACCTGTAAATGCCACACGGGTAACATTATGAAGTCATTCACAGTTCAAATAACACGAGCTTTCAACAATAAGATCAGATGAAACAATAAAATTACAGTGAGATAAGGTGGGTAATCCACAAGTTGGGCAACATTACCCACCCACACTCAGATAAAATCTGTTGAAGTCAATGCGTTTTCAATTATCGCCATAACGCTAACATGAATGATTTCTAAACAATATAGTGAACGGACAAGACGGTTTCGACATTATTGTAACTGTGACAAAAAAACTGATTTATTTACATTGAAAATTACGTACCTATAGAATCTTATTTTTAACGCTACCAATATTATTTTGGTCGTTGCTAGTCAAGTGGAACCAATTGTTATTTATTTAAATTCAGAATAGTCTTTTTATGTAAAAATCCAGTGTCTAATTTAATTATTTTCGACCTAAACCAAACAGATTTAAAATTAACCATTCGTAATATTAAGCAATATGAAGTAAATCTTCAAGTTTTATTACCGATTTTGTTTGTCTCTGACATTAATGTCAGACGTCTATACAAAAAGGGTATCTGTCACGCTCCAATTCATTTTAAAACCGGTTCGACTTAGAAAAATGGGATTCCTACTATCGATACCATCTAATTATGCTTTTGTGAGCTAAACAAAGGTGGATTCCACTACATTCAATGTGGACTATAGGTATACAATACACACGAAATGTATGGACCGTACGTCTTATACCAACTTATTTAATATGCATGTAACAATAATCAAAAATACCAGTTTCTCGTCCGTTTTTGTGAATTAATTTTATTTTCTAGATTATCTTTATTTTTAACATGGATACTGATTATTATTATATCTGTAGCCATGTGTGTATGTGTTAGTCTGATATTATAATATTATATAAAATTAATTTAAAGCGTGCTTTATTATAATAAAGCATGCCTAAAATTAAATTTATGCAGAACCAAGGCTTGGTCCTATTTTTTTGTCAATAACCAAGTTGAGTTATGACGACCCAGTGTGCTTAGTTGGATATAAAGTTAGTTTTATCTTTAATTAATGAGTAATATTATTTGCATTGTAATATAGAAAATAGTCAAATCGTACAACAAAACATCAAACAACCCATTAATAATATTATAAAGTTCAATGATTTATAAACTCCTTGACCTTAATTACGTGTCCTGAGATTCAACTACTTAAAAATAAGATAATTGAAGCCAAAGAAAAAAGTACCTTCCTAGCTGATTTTCATAAATGTATCTAATTAACTTGATATGATATAGCTGTGAAAAAACACGTTTTTTAGTGATTACCTAAGTAAATCACGGATATAAGTAATGTAAATAACAAACCACAAAACATACTGACAGATACAGCAGTAACGTCGAGAAGAAAAGTGCCTCATTGAACATTTTTTTATTTTATAATAGGACCCTATTGACTGTACTAACCACTGTAAAGATGATCGGCTTATGAAGTCATAACTTAGGTATCTACTTCAAATTTCATTTGATTTATTCACTCTAATTACATCTCTCAAAAGATGCTTAAGAGCTTGCTAAGTAACTTTATATAATTAAAAAAAGCTTCCTCTCTCCTAACATAGATATTTATCTTTCAGTGCCCGACAGGGTTCATAACTGAACTAATTGTAAGTTTTACCACCTCAAACTACACGCGGAATGCAATAAAAGTATTGAGTATTGAAGATAGTATAACCCATGTTACTTAGGGTCGCCGCAGTACGTTTTCTTCTTCCAAGTCCCCTGTCTACTGTTACGCTATCATTCACTCCCTTTTCTATCAAATTAGTATTCACGCAATCCAAACATCCTCTTTCTCCACCCATTTAACTCATTTCGTCACATGCGCTTCAAACTTCCTCATCACATCGATTCCTTTAGAACCTTTCTGATTAACTTTTAAACTACATCTCATAATCCAATCTGGTCATTCCATCTCTGCTATGTGTAATCTTTTTATATCCGTCCTCTTCACGGTACATCATTCCGATCTATACAGTGCGACAGATCTCATCATGAATTTTTAGATTTTCCTTTAACTCAAAGGGCATCCAAGGGTCGGAAGTTGTTTCAACGGCCCGTCGACTTCTCTCCCTGAGCTTCGCTTTGTCATGGCCTAGTTCGTCAAGACAAATTGACCAAAACAAATGAATGATGATTTATATTTATAGGTCTTGTATTTCTTCAGGATAAAAACACTTGTGGAATAATGCTTAATACATAGAGCATTAAGTATACGCTTATGTTGTTAGTGTTATTTGGTTTAAAAAAAGTACCAGCCTATTACTGTCCCACTGCAGGGCAAAGGCCTTTTCTCATACAGAGAAGGCACGAGCATTAATCACCACGCTTGCTCAAGACGGGTTGGCGATTTCAGACTTATATTAATTAAATAAGTCCAGGTTTCCTCACGATGTTTTCCTTCACCGATGTCAGTGATGTCCAAGATAAACTTAGAAAGTGACATTGACATGATGAATTGAAAAACTGACATTGGTACTTACCTAGGTTTGAACCCTCAACCTCGTGCACAAGTAGCGAGGCCTAAACCACTGGGCCATCATGACATTATTTGGATATTTATCTGAAATTTCTTAGTAATAGCCCGGTTGGTGGCAATAGACTCGCCATCCACATGGAACTGAAACATAGCTCGCGAAAAATAGTACTTATACCCCATAAGTACTATGGGTGCACTTCTGCCTAACCCTTCGGAGAATACAGACAAATGTTATGTTATGTTGCGTGTTAAAAGTAATAGTTTAAAAAAAAACTAAAAATCATGCTTTTATATAAAATACAACTAAACATAAAAAATTAAATTTAATCAATTTGGATTAAGAAAAGTGTTAATAAGAAACAAATGTATATTAATGGAAAAAAGCGTGGGGTGCATAGTGTCAATAGTTATAAACATTTTCTATTTTTCCTTGGTCACTGTCATTCATAGTGGGTTACATGTAGCGGTGTGTATTCTTCAATATTAACATCCCACGCTTTTCTATACGAATTTTCTATAAAAGCGTGTTTTTGAGGTTTTAGATTTTTTTAATAGAGTTATTACTTTGTCATCGGTCTTTGACAGGTGTGTAAAATTTGAACGAAATCTGGCCGCTAAACTGGGTCAAAATCATACCCTAAGGAGTCGGTTAAAAACAAACATACAAGTGTAGCTAATATGAGTGTAATAAACAGAATGCAAAATTTAAGTCGCAGTAAACTCCAGTTTTGTTTGTGTCTGTACACATTTATTCGTGATTGATACTGTACATTTTATAATCGTGATTGTTTGTTTTATGACTCATATTTTTTTATGGTATAAATATTTTTTAAATGGCTATAGCTTCTCATCGTTTATATAGTATTGCACATTATGTTAAGGGCCTGCATAACACCGCTGACCTTAACCATATAATTGCACATCGCGTTTGCGCCTATAGTATTCATATTGTTTTCAGTATTCGTCGACTGGCCACTAAAGGCGGCTAATTCAACAATGGTGAATTGTAATCTGGGTAATAATACTTTTTGCGAAAAAAATCCACAGATTTAGGAAAAAATACAATTTTATAATTAATTTATTTATTTAATACAATTTTACTCGTACATATGTGGTTACATATTTGAATAGAATAGAATAGAATAAAATTTATTTGCATAAAAACACGGTATAAATGATGGTACAAGGATTGAAAACAGAGCATACATGTTTCTGCTTAACAATATAAGATATAATGACCATAATACCTTGGAATATGGGTAGGCCTTTGGTGTGGGATGCAACATGTGTCGACACCCTTGCGCCATCCCATCTTCCTAGTACGGTGGTACTTGCTCACTTTCAGCTATAACCCAATCTACAATAAAGGTAAAATGAACAACTAAAATCCAATATGAGTTGATTGAGTTTTGGATAAACTATTATTTCTTTACGATTAGGGAAAAAGCGCAATAAATTTGAGCCTATTTTGTTTTATCAAAAAAACTGAGTTAGGTTATTGTTCTGAATAATTCAGACTAGCTGATGTAGTAATGTATCGCTTAGCGAGGTCGCTTAAAATAGAGTATTTTTATATAACGCCCACCCTCCCAATAATGTGGGTTCACATTTCTCTCTGACCATGCAGATCTTGCGTAGTGGGCAACATTTTTCAGTTTTTCTTTCGAACGCTGTTTTATCGTAAAATCCTCGAAACAAGCCCAGAATAATTTACGAGTTTCTGAACAGACGTCTACTAATTAATTACCTGTACAAGGTCTTTTGGACGCGGTTTCGGAATTCAAATACGGATCTTCGTCATCTCAAAACTGCCTAACCACAGAATATATAATACTACAAGCCTAAAATCTTATGTGAGGGCATTTTTATGGGCCCGTTCAGCTTGGGATATGTATATTTTCTATTAAGCTTTTCTCACAATCATCAAACTATTCTAGTTGTTTGAAAAAAGTGGAGTCCTACTACGGTTATATTATTTATAAAATATTGTAGTATAGTTTTTGATGTCTATAGCTTGTTCTGATTGCTTCTTGCCAAATTCCGTGTTTCAACGTGTTTCGCATAAATGGCCATCGTTTTTTATTGCGTTGACTTAAAAGATAGATTTTAAGAACTTTAAGGTGTTCCAGACCTAAGTATTTATTATTAATTTGAACTCGTTACCTTTACGCGTTCCTGAGAAAAAAAGAATGGACAGATATAGAAATAGGAAGACAACGAAATGATAATGTCTGGGTTTAGTTTTTTCCTATTTAACGGAACCCCTAACATAGTTTTATCTATAATTAAAATTTAATTTTAATTCGTAGAAACATCACATATTTTATTTTTACTGGCAGTTGGAGTTCAGCTGTAATTGCTAGTCTTTTTAATTATGTTAATTGTTCTGTGGAAATTATAGGTACATATTACTCTCTTCTTCAACTAGTATTCACTCAATGCTGAGTGAAGATCTTTGCAATGTACTCCACTTTACCTAGTCTTTTCCCTCCTGAATTCAACTCTTGCCTGCTACTATGATTACAGCTCTGCTCCTATGGTAGGTTCTGGGTACTGACCCAGAACCTACCATGAATGAACATGATTCAGGAATGAGCATGATTTTAACTACAGACACTGCGGACCTTCACAACACCTTATTAGAATTAAACTGGCGAAATCTGGCTGTACTATAGGTACACATCTGCCTCACCCTGCTGGGAATACAGGCGCGATGTTATGTTTTTGTCATGTTATTAAATTGAAATACCAAGATTCAGGCTTTGTTTTATTGTGGCTAGCCATTCTCGTGTCCTATCGATCTATAACAGATTTGTCTATTTTAAGATCAGCAAATAGTCAGATAAGCTGTCAAATAATCTGAAAGGTATAGTTAATTGGTTAATTTATGAATTAATCAAATTAAAATTACAATTCGATGAACGTTAATTAAATCGTTTCTCAGGTTTATTAATATTGAAAAAATACATATAAATATGCATATAAATAACTCATCAGTGATGAATGCCGCAGATTTTGTCATTTAGAATGGATGTAAAGCAATGCCAACTAGTCTATTTATTAAATAGTCCATATATCACAGAGTGGGTAATAAAACTGATCTTCTTAAAAACAACTGAATTATTTAATTTTTGCTTTGGCTATTATTGGTTGCTGTAACGTTACAAGGCTGAGATGACCAATATTGGAACAGCGCTACTTTTACTTGTAATCATCATCATCTTTATCTAAATATATGTATGTGCGGTAGAAGAAGATATGCTGCGCCGATCCCAATGGCGCGGCATGTCTTCTTCTTCCATACATATCTATGTATTTGCCGTCATCTCAATGGTCACCTTCTTTCTAGTCATATCATCTTTCACACAATTCATCCATCGCTTCTTTGGTCTCCCTCTACTCTCGTACCCTAAACATTTCCACTCAAACTTTACAAGCAATCCTTCTGTTTTATTTCAATGGTGTTTTTGCTCTTTTGTTTAATTTCAATAACTTTGTAGTTACAGTCAAATTCGATGGTAGTTATATTTAAATGTGAAACAGGAAATGATTTGTATTTATTTTACAGATTGTTTTTAGAACTAGATATCCTTTTGTAAGTAGTACCTACAAGTTACCTTACTAATAATAAAATAAAATCTAGATAATTTAAAGTTACATTTTAAGTGTGCTATGTTGCAAGTATTTTAAAAATGTAATTGGTTGTTACTAAGGCCATAAGTTAGAATATTTGTATGTCATTGGCTGTGCCAGCACACAGATAAACTATTTCTAATACAATGACATATAATTTCGTGTGCAGACAAATAAAGATATTTGATTCGATTCATTCGATAATGTAGTCTACAAATTTGCCGCCTACAGGTAGTTGGTCCAGATTTTGTTATTTGTGTATGTGAGTGAAAATGTTTGTTAACGCCTCCACAATATAGGAGAAATTCCTAGTGTGGGGCGACGTTAGTAAAAATTTAATAAAATAATCAGTAAAAAATATCAGTTCGCATAATTTTAAAATTCCAGCGATCTACGCCATACGCGAAGTAAGTCAGTCCGCCTGCGTGGCAGGCAGCGCCTTGAATGTGTTGCTCCGGCGATGGCGCCCAGCCTCTCTGACACATCTGCCCGCTCGGTTGAAAGGGCACGCCTGGTGAAGGTCGACGCTCTGACCGCATCCGCTTCGAGCCTAGAGCATGTGCTAATGATTTAAGTAATTGATGTTTTGTACTTTAACTTTAAAAACACCAAGTTAAAAGTAAATCTTATACGTCTCTACTTAGTTTATACCTTCGAAGTTTTGATTACAATGTGTTTTAACTACTTTCGTGAGACTTATTCCGTCATTATGATTATTATTCACAGCCTCCTTCGTTGTGCTCCAGAGAAAGGGCTTCGATCGTGCTCACTACTATATGGTTGGTAATGGGATATACTGAAACAAAAACGTTCATTAAATAGGTAAACATAAACCTACTTATTTGTTTTTGTATAAAATGCAATATCTGTCATAATACATGTGCCTAATTAAAATATACTTCATATCTACCTGTTGTAGATTCTTACTGGCCCATTGTACAGAGGCCAGCAAATCAAGCATTGGCACGCAGGGCGGAATAGCGCTAGCAAGCTAGATAAACCGGCCAAGTGCGAGTCGGACTCGCATACAAAGGGTTCCGTACCATCGTACAAGTTTTAAAAAATCACATTCTAAATAGGCCCCCTTTCGAATTATTTTATTTATTGTTATAGTTTCTATATAAGTACACACTTTTTCTTTTCTCGTGCCGCCACAAGATTTAGATGGCACTTACATCAGGAATTGCGTTGACATTTTCCGAAACCGCAGGAATCAAGTGATAAATAGTGCATTTTAATGGGAACGCTGCCACAGGCTCAAATGTTATTACTAGTGATCAAAGCTCACATTCACGGAGTTCAATGTCTATATCGAGTAAATTCGTTCTGTCTCGTTTAAACTTTTGTCCAACTTGTTCAAGCGGGCTTTTTTCCAAATTCAAATTCTTTATTGCCAACTAAGTGTACAGATTTTTTTTAAGATGTTAACACTAGGTAGATTTTTCGAAACCAAGTTGCTGTTAAGGCATTGCAATTTACCTACATGGTTCAAAACATAGAAAAAGAAAAATATACACTCTCAATATTATTGTACACGGGGTTGGGCAGTATTTGAATGACTTGTAATTAAAATACAAATACGTAGGTATTTGGTACTTGTATTTCAATTACTTGACCGCATCAACCCAGATTCGGTCACCGATCTCAGACGATGCAACCATCATATTCACAGGTTTTGCATTATACTCTATTGTCACTATGGCTGACATTGTTATCGAGATCAAGATAACTAATAAATGATAGAATTTAATGATACCACATACCAACTCATCATAATGTTCTCGACATATTTATGTAATGGACATAGGCATAAGGAAAATATTGCGCTGTGTGCGTCAGTAGCTATAATAAATTTCAATTAGTTGTTATTTATCCCGCAATGAGAAGAATGTAAGGGTTATGACGAGTCAAATGGCAAAGTTGAGTTGCATTGTCATGTCATACCAATATTTAAAAAATGATTTACGGTGTCGGTGAGCCTTTGCGATGACAAATAAGATGTTGAAACAATATAATTTTGATCGATTATCGTATCGAAGAGTACAATGGTACAATTATTTATAGTGCCTACCTAACCGTTATGTAATTTTGTTCATGTTGCACGCATTTTTATATAGAATCTAGCTTTTGAGCTTAAATAAATATGTGTACCTATGGTACAAAAATGTACCATGTGCAGATGTTGTTTTCGTACAATATTAGTCATAAATATTAAAAAAAAAACTGCTAAGCATGAGGTCCTGGGTTCGATTACCAGGTCGGCCAAAGTGGTATAGGGTTTTTCCATCTAAAATTCTTTAGGAACAGCCCGGAGTATGGATTTGTGTAATACATGGGACTTGAGAGGTGTAAGTATAGTAACTTACACCTCTGAGTGACCCTTTGGTTAATGCAGGAGTGATGTTACGTTATTTTGTGTTATGTTTAAGTCCAATTAGGCATAATCTTATAACATTTGACTGAACTACAATGCTTAAATTTACTAGGCTTTTATCTCTTTGACTGCGAGAGTGCAGTTTTATCTCGGATACTTTGATTTCTCGAGAGAATGACGTTCTCTGATCTATATTTTGAAGACCGATGTGGCGCGGCGGGCGAAGGTCCGCTTGCGACGCAAGAGGTTGCGGGTTCGATTCCCGCCTTGGCACAAATGTTTGTGGTATCTACAAATATTTGTTCCAGGTGTTCTGGTTATTTCCTATGTATAACAAAAATATCTATCTATGTAATGTATTGTATTAAGTATATCAGTCATCTAGTACCCATAACACAAGCTCTACTTAGCTTGGGGCTATATAATGCTGTGTGGATTGCCCAGCAATATTTATTTATTATATCATATGTTTACAGGTGCCTAGTACCCAGACATATGAAATAGCGATACGTATAGTTACTGAATTCGTCGACTAAGCTTATTTCAAACTCTTTACATTGTTAATAAACCGAAAAGCACCTAATGACCTTAGTTCAAATAAGGAAATCCTACTAATATGGGAGGTCGATCGTATCTCAATCATAAAAAGCGGTCAAGTGTATTGTAAGACATCCATACGGTTCATGATAGCTGATGATGTCTTTATGATGTAATTGAGAATCTTTCGATTTTTGAATTAGTTACCGTCATTTCCGGTGTAGATGATCAGCCCCGAACTGTTGTCTCCTTTACTTTTCGGTTAGATTTATGCCCCGGCCTCATTCGCATGAAGGTCATCAATTATCCCACAAAAAAGTCCTATGTTCTAGCCCAGCTCATGATTTATCCGTATGCCTTATTTATACAAATGCGTTCTGCCGTTAATGCGTGAAAGCGTAACAAACAAACTCACATTAGCATATTAATATATTAAGTGAAGATGTCGTCAATTAAATACCTGAAGGGTACAATAGGAGTACCTACTGATAAAATGATAAATCATTAATTGATTTCCTTCTTTACTTTTAAAAACAAACTTGATAACCCATGTTTTTAAAATTTCAGCGTAATATTATCTACACAAGTAGGTTTATATATATTATTTTATAGAAAGAGGTAATGATACGCCCACCAATAATTGTATCTATCGACTTCTTTTCTATATTATAATCTAAAGTAGGCTTAGCTTTTTGCTCTTGTTTTTAAATTCACTCCAGGTGTAGGTATAGACCGCACGTCTGACGTAAGAATACCAGTAGAAGCTGGACACGCATTCTATTAAAACTGAAACTCTGTGTTACATTGGGCTATCTCAAGGCCAAAGTTTTATCACTGCCATAATACTGTAAATACTAATACTCATTGCTGGGGAGTTTGTTCCGCTACTTCTTCTTCCCAGCAAACACACTAGGAAGTGGTGAAGGTTTTGGGGGACTGTCTTCTGCAAGCGTTTTGACGTTTACAACGTGCTGATTCTCAGCTTAATTTGAATAAAGGAATTTTGATTTTGATTTTTTTGATTGATTTGAATACTTATAAGCAATGTGTCACTCAAAAGCCTTAAATCACTACGAGTATGTATTAAATAATAGCATCAAAGGAATCACGTACTTAGCCGCAATTTAACACATTTAGCAACCTTTCTTTGAGTGCAGTGTGACGTAATAATAATAATAGCTAGTCGCTTAGGTCACAGAGATAATGATCCAAGAATTAATTCGTTTAGTAATATTTAATTTTGAGTTTCATTGTCCTCTGAAGATGGCCGATGCCGATGGTTGCGTCCAACAGTACGTGTTACAACGGAGGTCAAAAGTTCAGTAATTGACACTAGGTACCTAGGAGGCAACGTGTCGTGATTCTTACAGATGGTTTGTCACGTTCTATTAACGTTAGCCTTTACGGGCAGAGTTTCGTAATGGACTGAAAAATTTTGAACACTTTTTCGATGGTCTACAGGATCTAGGGCTGCTTTTGCTCTATAAAGACTGATACGTAGCGGCTTATACGACTTTTTTAAGTTCAGATTATGCGATGGAATGACTATTTCATGAAATCATGACATTTGACAGCATTGCCATTCAACGTGGCAATGCTGCCAGCCTTCTGGGCACTTTTCCCGTTGACAACGATGCGGATGAATTTTTTGATGCCCTATGATTATTTATTTTATTTTATTTCTTCATATATTAATAATTGTATAATTTTAAAAAAATAAACAAAACTACAGAGAGACAATTCAAATAAATGTTGACATTTGAGCTCAATTTTAATTTAGAGATCTGTAATGGTGATTTTAATGATTATATTTCGAAGAATGTATGTTTGTTACGGTCGTAAATGACTGTTTTAATAACTTACAGCCTAATACATACTTGCACACCAACGAATTGTCAGACAGAATTGTGGTTATTGTTTCTTTAATAAAAACGACGTCTTCCTAGGAAAAGAACGTAGTAAATGCTTTTTGGTATTAAGTCCGCCTCTATACGTTTGTGTGCTTAAAGTATTAAAAACTTACAAATAATTTCTTCAAATATTAAGTTTACTAAATAATGTTTAAATTCAAACCTAATTCCGCGCGAATCTCAGGAACTAATTTGCTCAGATTAGCGAGTTCAACCAAACAAACAAATAAACTTCAGCTTTATAATATTAGTATGGATTAATCGAAAATCCATTGAAATTGGACTGAACTGTCTCTTCCGACTGTTGTGAATTTGAATTTAACTTTGAGATAATTTTTAATCGAAGACATATTATTATTTTCGTTTTACTTTATGAGGCCCTGGAAAATATTTTTGTTTTTTTTTTTATCCTGGATAATCCACACAGCATCATCTAGCCCCAAGCTAAGCAGAGCTTGTGTTATGGGTACTAGATGGCTGATATACTTAATACAATACATTACATAGATATATATTTTTTATTATACATAGCAAATACCCAGGACACCCGGAACAAACCTTTGTAGATCGTACAAACATTTGTCTTAAGGCGGGAATCGAACCCGCAACCTCTTGCGTCGCAGGCGGACCTTCGCCCGCTGCGCCACATAGGTCGTCAAATATATCATACAGTTACTTTCCTCATAGAGTGTAACGTTGACATGTCAAATCAATGTTTGGTTCGTACCTTCATTTAATCTTCAGACATTGTCAACACATTTACGTTTTTACCAAATCTCAACCCTAAAAGTCAGTTGTAAAAGAAGATATTGAAGGTTAGTGTTAGATTGTTTCACAAGCACTAACATTCCAGCAGCACTCAGAGTGAACAACCTTTGACACGAGCAAGCGATCCGCCTGCCTTATGACACACAACGTTAGTAAATCTCGCTAGATAATTATTGTCATTTTAATGTCTTCGATAAGGCTTATAATATATTATAAAAAAAAACTGTCATCAAGTGAATTGATTTATTTTTGAAAGAGTTACTGCTTTAATTTGTTAACAGATCACCAACAGCAGGGATTAGTTAGCTAAATGTTAAACTCTCCAATGATAGCTTTTCGTGGAGACCGAACTTAAGTCGGTTTTCAGTGATTATCCGGCTTATGGCGAAGATGTCTTATCTATGGACCCATCATACCAATCACCATACCTCAAATACATAGATATGAATGGTACTCCTTCCGCGTATCATATCTCAATTCCATAACACGCCTGATTTACAAGGACAACGTTCTTTTTATAGATTTTCATAGGGTTTTCCCAAGTAGAAAACATCAAGAGACGTAACGATGGTAGATGAGTCCTGTAGAGGTAAATATTACGTCCAGTTTAGGCTTTGAGTGACAACAGCAGAAGGAGGTTTAACCAGGTTCAATGTAATGTTAATTTGAGAAGAATTTTAGAAAATTGTTGAATTTCGTTGTGTAATTAAATCTGTTATAATAATAAAAATAATCTACGAGCTACGATTAGATAAAAAGAATAAAATACCTAATAATTTCTGAAGACGACGTCCTATTTTAGAAGCCGCTTTTAGGTAAGTTTTTTATGGAGAACGAGGCTTGGATATTTAAAGGTGTAGTCCAGCGGCCTTAATATAAACGGATTCGAATGTAAAAGTAATAAAATACTAAATTAGCATTCAGAAAGATATAATGTTACATCATCGTGATGAATTTCTATTGTAGAATAAATTAAAACATACATGACCCTGACCTAAGCATAGTATTATTATAAGTTCGAAAATTGTTTATTATTGACGCTGATTACAATTGGCATTTTAAAAGTAAGTACTTTATTACTGGTATAACAATGTTTTGAAGAATGTGCGACCTAACATCAATCAGCAGGTACCTACTTGCTTGAATAGGATTCGGTTATTATGTTATTTCTTTTGTATTTTGACAGAGTACGTGTTGAATAATAAAGTGTTGTATCAATTTATGTTGTTGAGCTCACCTCTGACATGTGCGTGGGATGGATTTACGAAATTTATATCAAGTTAATAAATATAAATTTGTTGTTCTGTTATCTAAGAGATCTAACGAGTTCTTGTAAGGTATCATGTATCGAGAGGCATGACAGGCTAGGCTTGCTATGACTTGAAGTAGCCACCTTCTTACGCTATGAAGTAAAAATACAATATTCACCAAATTAAAATCAGTCTTAAATAAAATGATGACATGCTAGATATTAATCTATTTTGTAAGGTTGGCGAGTTCATGATCAGAATAAGCTTGGAATGCCTTTCTATTGTTTATGGAAAACGTACGTAAGAAGAGTCGGTAAGTATCAAAAGGTGAATAAAAGAGGCAAGGACTGCCGTGTTGGTCTGGTAGTCGCAAGCACCACCGCTGAGCATGCGGTCCTTGGCTCGATTCCCGAGCAGTGATAGTGGGATTTCCGTCTGGGATTTCTAAGCAGCCTTAAATCTATAGTATTTGTGCCCCGTAATGGTAACGAGCGTATTACCATTACCTACCACCATACCATACACACATACCCCTCATACATAATTGGCGAGTTATGGGTGTACCATAGGTGTAGCTCTGCCAAACTCTTCGGGGTATGCAGGCGTGATGTTATGTAATGTATGTAAATTAAAAAAAAAACAAAACACAAACGTTGCGCCTGATAAGTTCCTATCTTATGACAGTATGTTTTATGGAAAATTATACCCAAGCTGGAATTGATTAATTTGAAATGATGTTGCAACAAATCATTCGAATCGAAATTCAAATCAAAAATAGAGGGATAATATATTATAACATAATGTAAATATCATATTATGTTATCCTAATAAGGAAACAAATGGAGATGGACATGGGCATATGTTACGCGGTATAGACAAATGCAGTAAATTTATTATAAACTGGTAACCGAGGAATCTAAAAAGTAGACGTGGAGGACAATGTGGAAGATGGGTGAGGAAAGCCAGAGATAGACAGAAACAAAAAAAGCAGAAGAGACCTTTTTCGATCGACAAACAAATAAACGGCTGTCGATTTTTTTAGGTTAAGTTCTTGTGTTATTTATCTGAATAAAGACTAATATTGTTATTATATTATATTTCGATATTATTTTTTGCATTTCAAACATTGTGCAACGATTTCGCGGTATTTTATGAAGCGTTTCGAAATAAGGTCATTGTTATTTGACATTACTTAGTACCTACCTACATGAATGCATTAGAATGCTTGTCGGTAAGTGTCAAAATAAAGTGTTTAAATAGTCAACTGCTACCAAAATGTATAATATGGTATTTATTTCAAAGTTAAATGCAATCTTGAAAACATGTACATATCTACTTACTTTTTTTACCAACTGACTTTTGTCAGTGCTCAAAGTATCGACGTGATTGAATGAATTCCATTTAGATTATTTTGTAAATAGAATCATCAGCACGAAGAAAAAGGAGACTACTCATATTTTTTTACATACGTATTTGATGATCTATTCACAATTTTTTTTAAAACTTTATTTTTATTTCTGCCCCACACTAGGCATTTCTCCTGTATCGTGATACCTCACATACACAAACAGCCAGACCCGGAACAATTACCTATAGGCCAAATAAATATTTCTTCCGTGCGGGAATCGAACCCGCAACACGATGTGTAGAAGCCAATCGCTCAGCCACTGCGCCAACCGTGCCGTCAAAGGAAGGAAGGAATTATCACCTTTTCGTCCATCTGCCCACACGTTATTCTCAAATTTCATAACAATTAACTTAGCAATTCAAATGATCTTAGGTCTTTTTACAAGATCATGACTTTTGAGGCCTAGTACCTATAACTCAAAAAGTTGTATTGATAGAAGCATACAAGCTTAAATATTGGGTTGCAAAGTACGAAAAATTAAGGAATTTAGTATTTAGATTTAGGTTAGTAAGGAGGAGCTCGTAGCTAAATAAAAATAGCCGCACGTGTTAATCGAAGGTTAAGCTACGCTTGCTTAGGTCAGTCTGTAGATGGGTGAATGTTTGTAGCATATCGATACTTCTCTGCCTCGGAAAGCACGTTAAGCCGTTGGTCCCGGTTGTGATTTGACAGTCGTTACGGGTATCGTGTGCCCAGTAACTGGTTTGTGGAGGTCAGATAGGCAGTCGCTTCATTAAAAATACTGGTATTCAGATGCATCCGGTTAGACTGGAAGCCAACCCCAACATAGTTGGGAAAAGCCTAGGCAGATGATGATTTAGGTTAGTTAGTAACGTAGGCATTCGAATGATTCCGAATTCAAATAGTCTCTTAAAAATCTAATCTGACCTTTAAGGATTCATCTGCATTAACTGAGTTGTTTTTATATTTCTATTGGTGTTGAATTATATCAGATTATTAGATAACAACCATTTTTCAATCGATCTCTTGATGGGCACTCACAAAATAATTGTTCATAGTAATAGTTGTGTTAGATCTTAATGCCAGGTCATCCAGGATGGTAATGTCAATGCCGCAGCCTTCACGTGTTGCATTGAAAGTCGATTGTTGAGCGCAGCACTAATACATGTGTTTCGCGTTTGTCTTTCTGAACCATAGACTTTGGTTCATCGTATTAGGATTGCAGTCATGTGAACGTGTGTGAATTAGTGTTCTATCTAATATTAAACGTGTCAATGGGTTGTAGGAGAAGGCCACTTCAACTAATATTTAAAACACGAGAGTTATGGACCGCCTGTTAGATTCCCGGTCTGAATAAAGAAGTAATACAGTGCAATAGTAGATTATGCGTTTTTTTCTAATTATACCTATTTAAGAAGATAAAATGACATTTTTGCATTTCCATTGTAGATACATATTTGACTTCTTACACACTGACAGTGCTGGGTTTTAGTTACAGAACATAATATATTGACTGCACAAGAAACGCTCGCAAGAAAAAAAAAACAACGACATTTTCGGTCAATTTTCAGTTGTAATGTCCATAAATAAAAACAATCATACAATATATTACTTTACTTACTTTCCTAATAAATACTATTTCTTAGTCAAATAAAAGTCAGGCATCAAGTTACCGTCGAAGAGGACATGGTTCATTGCAGGACTGAAGCGTCCGTTGTAACCAAAAGCGATTTCAAATTCGGTTATAGAACAACAATATGTGAAGCCGTCATCCACGTTGCGATAATTTGAGGGTTGTATCCAGCTGATGGTGCTTCCGCAGATATCGGTACAAAGGATATGGTCCAAAGCCTCACTTGGAGATAATTCAGGAATGTTGACTTGGATGATTGCGAGAGATGCTCCTTGTGCGGGATCTTGAACCACCTGAAACGTAACAGAAATATTTTATCAGTTAGCAAAGTGAGCTAAGAAGTCCGGCAAAGAGCGTCCTTAGATTATCACTGTTTTGTTTAAACACCGACGAGAAACTAACGTGTGAGCACCACGCTGTCTATGAAACTAGTAATCAGATGAGCGATATAAAATTCTTGACTACTTAGCAAACGCACAGCATTGGCTAAAAGTAGTTTCTTGCCTGACTAATCTCGTAAGTTGCCTACAGTAACTATTGTTCCAAAAAAAATCACATACAAAACAAATAAACATAATAAAAAAATGCAGTTATGGGGACTGCCAACAGAAGTGAAAACTTAAAACTTAGGAATAACTGTGTTTTTGATACACGTCACATTAGCATGTTGGTGACGTGAGCACGGGGTCGCGTCACCAACATGCTAATGCCAACCTTATGGAAGTTAAGCGTCTATCCAAAAACCGCTTAACTATAAAAAGTTGTCTTACCTTCCATAAGTACTGCGCTACCGTTTGGTTTGCTCCGCGGCCGTCCTTCAGGGTTATGTCTGCAGATCCTCTGATGCGGTGAGGATTCGCAGTGCCAGTCAATATGGTCAGATCACGACCAGAAGATCTCACAAGGTTCCTCACACTTTGCTCTACATCTTCCCAATTCTGAAACAATGAGGTAATTTTATTTCATAGGTGCTCGTATTACGACCTATTTTGACGACCGATGTGGCGCAGCGGGCGAAGGTCCGCCTGCAGGAGGTTCGATTCCCACCATGGGACAAATGTTTGTACGATCTACAAAGATTTGTTCCAGGTGTTCTGGGTGTTTACTATGTATAATAAAAAATATCTATCTATGTAATGTATTGTATGAAGTATATCAGTCATCTAGTACCCATAACACAAGCTCTGCTTAGCTTGGGGCTAGATGATGGTGTCGTCGTTATAAATAAATAAAATATTGCTGGAAAATCCACAGATTTTCCAGCAATATTTTATTTATTTATAACGTTGATTTTTGTCAGATTATAAAGAAAGGTACGAACAAGCTTTCATTATACTTGCTTTTTTTTGGGAATTGTTAAAGTGATTTCACTACCATTGATTGTCAGAAATAAAGCAAACATACCTTTGAGTTACAGGTACTCCAGTGAGGAATGACGTTCAAGTAGTCATATGCCGCTGATGTTGGTATGCCAGGCAGCAAGTTATGCGAGTTTACTAATTGTCTTTTACCGAAGCAGCAAGAGTCGCGAGTACGCAGCCCTCTTCCCAAAGTCGAACTGATATCATATTCTTGTCTTCTACATTCGTACAACGTATCGAAGTCTTGAGGCAAGAGGCTGTTGGACCATTCCGCCTCTGTGGACCTGTCCGTGTGGTCCGGAGATATTCTGTGTCTCGTGAACAAAGGCACGTTGTTATCCTTGTCCAGACAAACCTCGTATGCTTCAAGCAATACATTAAATACTCTGAACCCGATTTTGATATACTCCGTGTTGCCGGGTAAGCAGGCGTTCCCAGATTTTGAAATGTCAGGCTTGATTTCTTTATTACATTGGATGTCAGCGAAGTTGTATAGTATTCCACTGATTTTGATTGTGCTGTCTCGTTCACAGAATGCCATGAGATTGGTACTCGGAGGGAGTTTGGAGTCGGAGAATTTTGAAGGGCAGTTGAAGAAGAAATAATCTTGATGCGGTATGATCATGTACCCGTCCTTAACTGGGAATACTGGCCATCCTAGTGACGGTGAGTACATTATAGGTTGTTTCACCGGGAAATCTTTCTTGATGTCTAGTATGCAATCTGTAAAACAAACGAAACACGATTGTTAAACTACACTATTTATAAACCCACATTTTATGTCTATCGGAGATTCATAATGTTAGGCAAGCTTACAGCATAAATAATCATAGACACATTAACAATTATTTTAAAAGCAGAAGCACTATTACTTTATTAAATCTTAAAAAGTTAGTTCGATAAGATAAGATAAGTTCGATTTAGATTTAAGGGAAAGTAAAAGGTAGTATTAGCACCGATTTCCTTGTTTAAAAACTAAATTGAAATTGAATTGTCATCTCTTAACGACATGGAGCTCTAGAAAAGGACGATAAGACCTACCTCTCGATGTAACGGTGAAGGTTCGATGGATGCTGCCGAATTCATTGCTAACCTCACATTCATATGTCCCCGTTGCACCGTATACCATTCCCAATGGATGCGACATGTCAGTTGTGTTCAGTTCTTTACCGTTGTGTTTCCAGATCGCAGACTGTGGATGAAAATATTTTGATTAAGATTGATGAAGTATGACCATATAAACTGGCTTGGCAAAGTATTTTTCAACTGCAAAGTTAAATTGGGTATTGATTGGCCGTGTCACTGGAGTGGAGCGAGATGGAACACTCACAGCGCAATCCCAGCAGCTTCCCGTTTATTTCTACTGTGGCGCTTGACTTCAGCACCTAAATTTTAAAGCGTGTTAGCTCGCGGTTCCGGTCCGTCTGCGGATGGGTGACCATTTATTACACACTGAGACTCCTCCTTGCCTCGGAAAGCATGTAAAGAAATTGATCTCAGCTGTCATTTGTGAACCTTTGAAGGTCATTATGGGAAGTCAAACGACCGTAGCTATAAAAACCAGTCTTGTCAACGCGTTATCGCGTTACATGGGTTGTGGAGATCCGATAGGCAGTTGCTGGTACTCGGCTGCATCTGGTAAAACTGGAAGCCGGCCCCAACATAGTTGGGAAAATACTGGACAGAAGATATTCTATGATGCCTTACCTCCGGCTTCGGTTCTCCAATAGCTTCGCAAGAAAGGAATTGTGAATCTGCTCCATGGACGAAGTCAACGGTCTCTTCTTCCTCTGTAGTAAATATTGGTTTGAATCCTATGACCACCTTAGTGGTGGCCGACCGCGACTTGGTCTTGTCGCTGACTCGGCACGTGTACAGACCGTCGTCGTTTAGTGTAACGCTGTACAAGGTTAGTTCTTCGCTCGCTATATTAGAGCCGTCCTGGAAACATTTTACATTATAAGAAATTAACATACAAGTGCTGTGCAACATGACTAAGCACACATTAATTATTATTTTTGTTCTTCTTTTTCTTTTGCAAACATCCGCTGCGTAAGCTTGTGTTACACAATTAACATTAATTTGCTATAAATTAAAATAATGAATGCATGAGATTTGTTAAATATCAAAAATAACGTCTGATGTTCAGGTCTTATTTTTAGACTACACTAGAATACACTGAGTCGCACGAGACTCTATACTGAATTAGCAACTTCCAGTAGTTTCACTCAGTAGGATACTTAATCATCTTGCTAACATATCTAGAGGGTCGAGGGTATATCGACACAACCTAATATCATTAATTGAATACATGATTCTGGAGCCCCAGTGTTGACTTTTCATCGGCTTTTCCAATTTATTCGTTACTAGCTCTTCCCCGCGGCTTCGCTCGCGTTAGAAAATGGGGGATTAGAAAGAGACAAAAAGTAGCCTATGTAGTAACATAGGCTACTTTTTCCATCCCTTCAACTATCTCCACTTAAAAAATCACGTCAATTCGTCGCTCCATTTTGCAATGAAAAAATCAACGCTGGGGGATCCAGAAACATGTACTGAACTCATGCTCTGGCATCAGTTTGTGCTTTGTCCCTTCCTCCCTGTATAACTGTTTAAACTGTTAAATTTACAATTTAATTAAAGCAACGTAGTTTTGAATTCCTGCGAATATCTCGCTATCATAATACGACCCAACAACTGATTTTCTTACGAATGAGATCATTTATAACTTACCTTATACCAACGTATTAGATCCGAGCTCTTATGTGGTACGTCACATGTTATATCGATTGTCTCGCCTTCCTGTACAAATACCGTTTTTGAAGGAATTTCTAGTATAACATTTTCTGAAACAACAAAATCAAAATCAAAATTCATTTATTCAAATTAGGCTGATAATCAGCACTTTTTGAACGTCAAAACATTGTTTAGAATTAATGCCACGCATGACTGCTACTAGGGAGCAATGATGTACATACACACATAAACTCACGGTTTTTTCCCATGGGGGTGCAGAAACTACAGAAGCCACCCGCTACGATCCTTACATACTCCTTTTGCTTCGTTTATGTCCATACATCTTACATTACGTTCATACAATGATGTAATTAGCTAAAAAGACGATGGACAACTATTTTCAATAGCTTTGCACGATTATTATCAATTGCTTCACTTCTGCCGTAGTGTATTAATTGCTAGTAGTTACTAGCAATTGCTTTTTCCGAGGTGCCTAACTACGATTTTTTTTTAATGTTGCCCCACACTAGGAATGTCTCCTGTATCGTGGGTTTACAAACATTTAAAGTCACATACACGAACATCCAGACCCGGAACAACTACCTGTAGGCCATACAAATATTTGTTTCGGGAATGGAACCCACGACACGCGGTACACCAGTCGATCGCTCTGCCACTGCGCCAACCGTGCCGGTTCAGTGTTGCTATAAAATATAAACATAAAAAAGATACTTACTTCTGACAATAACTTCGTATGCTTCGGTATCGTTACCCAAAATGTTTTGTGCCTGGCATACGTACGTCCCTTCCGAGGAACGGTCGACGTTCTTGATTACTAAAGTACCGTCTTCTTCCATATCGTACCATTCTGACCCTGAGGGAATAAAGTTTGCTAAAAGGTCATCTAAATACATTTAAATGCAGTAATACCTTAACTGCCAGAAAACGACACACAATGGAAAATGTATTGTTTGTGTATCACTTGGCGTTGAACGTGTTATGAGTAAAATATTTTTTCAATTATCTCCTCCTAGATGGGTAAGCTTATCCTGGAAGCTGACCTGTCTTATTAAACGTCAAAACATATCTTAGTAAGCGACAAAACGATTATTAAAAATCACTACCTGAAGTCAATTTCTGTACTAATATTATAAAGAAGTAAAGTTGTATGTAGGGGGTAATCTCCGGGATTTATGATCCAATTCTTTAACTGTTAGTAAGCTACACTATTTCTGAGTGCTATAGGCTATAAATTATATTTGCATGATGCATATTAGTCAAGCTATCGCAATGTTAGTCTAGCAAGTCGGAAAGAAATACCTCTAAAATCTCAATTATTGCATGCCACCTTAATAGTTGTTTAAAATTGAAAACAATGTATGTCTTTTAATTTCAAAAGTGAGGAGCTCGTGCGTTACAGCCACACGGATATATCGAGACTCCTCCGTGCCTCGGAAAGCACTTTAAAGCCGTTGGTCTCGGTTGTCATTTGTAGATCTTTGAAGTAGCTATGGGTTGTGGAGGATCGCTCCATGTAAAATACTGGTATTCAGCTGCATCCGGCTAGACTGGATAAAGATTGGGAAATTGTTAGGCAGATGAATTGTTCAATTTAATTCGTTGTAAAAACTTTGTTACTCTCCTCTTCTTCGTAAAATCGTAATTCTCTCTGCATTATTGTTTATAAATAATTTCAAGTATAAGTACTCAACTTGCAATAAAAATCGAGTTGTTTTTGAAGTAATTTATAATAGAAAAAATAAAACAAAATATCAAATGTTCCCTTTCATCTGTTGTAACTTTCTATATCGGTAAAAACCTAAAATTGTTGGATGACGTTCGATTAAATTCTTCCGGTTGCAATATAATAAAGAGGAAAGATTTTTTTGTTTGTTATGGATAAACTCAAAAACTACTTTAAGAATCTACAAGCTACATTATCAGCGAGTAACATAGGCTATATTTTATTTTCAAAACTACGCTTTCAAGGGGGTGAAGATGATGGTGGATGTTTAAGTTCGAAGGAATAAGTACGAAATCACACACACGAAGAACATACAACACACGAAGCAAAAACAAGTTTCAATTAATGACTGCACGTGCACGGACTAATTACGGCGAAAAACAATATTGGTGGAAGGAGTACCTACAAATATTTAATAACTTACCTGAAGATTTAAAGAAGTGTGATAGTATAAATAAATTTACTCATGAAACATATATCTACTCTGTAACGTCACCATTCACCAACACCCCGGATATATTTGCCATATTATATAATTTTGATGTAAGCACTTTGTATCTCATTTTAAGTGAACTGTTTGTTAAAAAGTCCTTATGAGAATAAAATTCTTTAAACCTAATCCACGCGGACGAAGTCGCGGGCGAAGTGCTCGTTATATTATATTAGCAATGTTACATTTAATCAATCTCAAACTATCGTAGAGTTAAATCGGCTCCTCTCAAAAGCCCTGTCAATGTTACTCTTAAACTCGCTATTATTATCGAGTAGATATTATTTAAATTAACATAGAATTAAACACATTATGTGAGATAGTTACCAATAGCTAAGTTGTAGCCGTTTTTGATCCAGACTATCGAAGGCTTTGGGCTACCCGTAGCTTTGCACTGAATCCTGAGTGTCGGATCACCATCCATCGCTTCGAAACTTTTCACCAGATACTCGTTTTCAATGACAGGTGGAGCTGGAAATAAAAATATATAGTAGTATAAAATAAAAATATGTAGTAGTGCTCATGGCCTTGTGGTCACGCTAAATTAAATTTTAAAGGCTATTTCCATCTCCCACATATAAAACAAGATAGCTCGAGCTGACAGATGTCAGTTTGATTCATTTTTTTTTAAAACTTTGCCCCACACTAGGAATTTCTCCTGTATCGTGGATGCGTTAACAAACATTTAAACTCACATACACAAACAGCCAGACCCGGAAAAACCACCTGTAGGTCATACAAATATTTGTTCCGTGCGGGGATCGAACCCACAACACGCGGCGCATCAGCCGATGGCTCAACCACTGCGCCAACCGTGTCGTCAAATCAATTAATGTTGGTTAAGTTTGTGAACAAGGCAATGGGCGCTAGCATTTTATATTTTTGATTGAGAATAGTCAATTTAGTAAGTTTTTGTCTTCAAAAAACTAATAACCAAACCACGTATAGTTAGTAGTTGGTCTTACTCTTCGTCCGTTTGTTCTAGCTTAGGTATATTTTGACAATTAAATAAGGTTTTGCTCTATATTTTACTATCTTAGATCTCTACAGGTAATTTATAGAGGTACTAGCTGACCCAGCAAACGTTGTTTTGCCATATAAAATGTTTGGCCACCACCCTCAAAATTTAGGGGGATGAAAAATAGATGTTGGCCGATTCTCAGACCTACCCAATATTCACACAAAATTCCATACAAATCGGACCAGCCGTTTCGGAGGAGTTTGTTAACTAACATTGTGACTCGAGAATTTTATATAAGACTAGCGGACCGAACAGACGTCGTCCTGCCCGTACAGCGCCACCTACCGGGTCCAATTGTAAATCTAAACCATTCTCGAATCTCCACGAACACACACAAAAAATTTCATCAAAATTGGTCCAGTCGTTTAGGAGGAGTTCAGTCACATACACACGCACACAAGAAATATATATATTAAGATTTATATGGTATACAGGTATAGCAAATTACCGTTCAGTATCTGAGTATTCAGTGTTACAGGTGCCCTACATGAGATGATTAAAACTTTCAACTTAGTATTTAAGCTTAGCAACTAATCGCCTATGCGTGTCTACAGACACATAAACAAATTTCTATCAGGCGCGCCAATAATAATCATGTATGCTTACCATAAACCTTCACATCGTACGTAATATTAGCTGATCCACCGATGCCGTTCTCTGCCACACAGGTATAGAAACCTTCTTGATCCAACTGCACATTCTTCAGGGCTACCGACGCTATACCCCTGCTAGGTCTGGAACAAGACGTTGAAGTTTATAAATAACTAGCTGTCCCGGCGAACTTCGTACCGCGTATCAAAAGTTACACTGCCATTTGTTAGAAATGTATGGAACTTATTATAGGAAAACATTTAATTTGCAATAAAAAAATATTAAGGTCAATAATCGAAATAAAAACTATCCTATCTTTTAAGTTTCACCAAAACACACAATGTGTGCAACATTTTAATAAAGTCGGTTTAATAGTTTAGGAGTCCATAGCGGACAAACAACGTGACACGTAATTTATATATATTAAGATATTGGATGCGGAAGGCGCAGGACCGGTCATTGTGGAAATCCTTGGGGGAGGCCTTTGTCCAGCAGTGGACGTCTTTCGGCTGAAATGATGATGATGATGATGAAGATATTGGCGATAGTAGAATAAAAACAAACGAACAATAGATTTTTATAATGTATTGTGTTATGTTATAAAACGTGCTACTCCGTCTTCAAATACATTATAATGAAGGCAGGTTGACGAGATAGAAGTCATTATCTGCCTAGCCTTTCCCAACTAGGTACTTAGCTTGTCTACTTTAAGTCTAAACGTACGTAGCTGAATACTTTTTCATACTAATCGTCTCACATAAAGAGACTGCCCATATGATCTCCACAACCCAGTTGCTGGATAACACCATACGACAGAAACATGGTAATACTTCTTGTCAAAATTTCAGCGTGTTGTAAGTTGTAAAGACTACCAGTGACGTAACGCCTATCAAAATCAATAAGATCTATGACTAACAGTCGGGAACTTAGTGTACTTTACGGGGTATGGAGGGGTCTCGGTGGATGGATGATGGATGGTCACCCAATCACCCATCCACGGAGCGACCTCGGCAAGCGATATTATAAAATAGAAGTACTTACGTTACATCTTTGGCTGGCATCTTTGGATCCGAGCTTTGGAAGGTCCATTTAATGTTAGGGATAGGATATCCGTCAGCTCGGCAATATAAAATCATACTTTTACCAACCATAATCTCTATTGTACTCTGTTTTGGAATTTCTATAGTGACTGGCACTGCAAAATAAAATAAACCATGTCTAAGTAAATGTTCCTTTGCTTCAGCAATCAATACAGTGCACTACTCGCACCCCTGAAAATCTTTTAAAAATATACCTTTAAAACTTGCAATGAGATTTTTCACAATTTTTTTTATTCTTAAAGGTATAAATTAGTCACGAAATTATAACATAAAATAAATAGTTTGACTACGGGCTACAATAATCGAATTGAAGCTCAACTTTATTACACAACAGATGCACGTTTAAAAACATTGAAGAGAGAGAGAGATTGGAATTTTGAAAAAATCCATGTCTTAATTTGGCTCTATTTAGAACGAACACCTAAGGAATCAATAAACAGGGAATTTGCTATTTGTTTTTTAGTTTCTACAGGAGTTTTGTGGAGTTGTGTGTGTGTTTTGTGTTTAGTGTGCGAACTTGTTGCATTTTTAGATAATGTTGTTATATAGTAGGTATGTATATTTCGAAGAAATCATTCGAAATATCTTTTTTTTTACACCAGACATAATTTCAGAGGGTTCTCAGTTCATTGTTTTGTACAATTTATTACATGTTCATATAAAAATTATAAAAGTACTGCAGGAATACTGAAAGCTCCGCTAGCTACTGTTTTTTCGTGGCTACCTTTAAACCCGAGAAATTACCACAATAGGATTTGCCGTCAGGCAATAAAAACTGCACTACAACAACAAACTGCAATACTTTTTCAACCCAAGAAAATGGTGTGGTGATAGTAATAACTTACCAAATATGTATAGAAAAGCAGATTTTTCTACATGTCCGAGTTTATTTTCTGCCTCACACTTGTAATATCCAGTGTCAGTAAGCCTTCCTTTGAATCTGCAAGTAAACACATTCGTTATTAGTTTTTATTTTTATACTAACACACTTTATTTGCCATAGTTTGCCATAGCCAGTGCAACGGAATTTGATCCTTGATCTCACCTAACGGAACGAGCGTGCCCGGAGATGCCTATTCACTCATGTTTTGATGGCTGACAGGTAGGGTGGTAGGGAGCACAAACGCTAGCAGAGTTCCACAAATTGGTTGTACGCATAACAAAAGCGGATGGTACTCGGCACTACGTATGGTAGTCTGATAGTGAAAGGTCGTATCAGGTCGTTGAACTTTTGCGGACACTCTACAGACTAAGTACAACCTGTAGAAGACTGACAGGTAAGCAACGGTGGCGAACAGCTCTCGTCATCTATGAGCGTTTTTTCTCTGCGCACCACCGAGGCAAGTGCAAGCTGGTAGTTTGCCGATTCATCCAACAGATACAATACTCAGTTCAAGGTCGAACCTGCACTTTGTTCAAATTAAGCAGCTGTCCAAGTGTAATGTATTACCTCAATAATTTAAAGATTACCAGCTTTTTGAGTGCAGTATGTGCTTTTGACTCAATGCTTGAACGCAAGTTAACTGAACGATTAGAGCTTTTCGGCGTCAAGCCGAAAAGCTGTAAGCGGCCGGTGACTGGTACAGGTGCACTTCGAAAAGTTGGCAGTTGAAACTGGTTCCTTTTCGCAGTGACACGCAAGTGTTTTAAATTCCCAAGGAATAATTTTACCTGAGACTATGATCGCTGGCTATTCGGGACTGTGCAATACTGTTGAGTCTGGTACCATTGAAGAACCATTTTACGGTGGGGTCAGGTTCACCAGTGACGTCACATGATATTCTCACTTCATCATCATCTTTGCTTTTTATGACTTTCAAATCTTCTTTGATTTTCGGTGGATCTGAAAATTAATTCATATCCAATAATCTAGATGCCATGATCTAGAGGCCACTTATTACCAGAAGTTAGTAGTTCAAATTGACATAAGTGCTTCGGTATGTACTTCCTCCGTGCCTCGGGAAGCACGTTAAGCCGTTGGTCCCTGTCGTCACTTGTAGATCTTAGACAGTCGTTACGGGTAAAGCCCGAAAGTCTGCAACCAGTGTCACCAAGGGGTATCGTATTGCCCAGTAACTGGGTTGTGGAGGCCAGATAGGCAGTCGCTTCATGTAAAATACTGGTATTTAGCTGCACGGTTAGACTGGAAGCCGACCCCAACATATTTGGGAAAAGGTTAGGCAGATGATGATAACCTCGGTATGTAATAACATTGTTCAGTGGAGATCTTTACTAATATTGCCTTATTTAAAAAAAAATAATAACTAAGTACTTACATTCCACGACTAGGTCCATCGTAAAGTTGTCTGAACCCAAAACGTTCTGCGCGTTACATTTGTATGAACCAGTTTGATGTTTGCCCACATTATGTAATTGTACAGTCTCACTAGTTTGCTTCATATCTCTGAAGGAATTTGCACCTGCGGCCCGGAAAGACCAACGTATGATTGGTTTCGGGATTCCTTTAAGAACTCTGAAAAAAATATGTTTATTAGTAACGTACTTCTTGGTGTTGTGCCCAAGGGCGACTGCTCAGCATTATATCTTGAAATGTTACTTAACTGAATTTTTCAATACAATATTCTAAGTAGTATTCTGTAGTCTGTCGGCTGAGAGCAATAGGTTCGCGCGTATTGCAGGGGACTTAAACATAGCTGGCAATACGAGTGTACGATAGTGCGTGCGAGTGTACGCACTATCGTACACTGTATAATTAATTAATTAATTAATTAGACACCTCTGTTGTTCATATTGGGCAATATAGGCGTGATTTTACGATAGTTTGCTAGTATGCAAGTTTCTAGGTAATTTATTCCACTTTTATAAGATGCTGGATTCTATTCTAAGCTCTTGGAAATAAGAATGTTTGGGTTTTGTACCAAAAAGGTAATGGTACAAATGGAAACACTTATAGTGCAATTTCGTCTCTTATTTAATTATCTACTTCCATTAAGTATCTTCCCAATTATCTCCTTAGTTCTAATATTGTTGCTATCAAGGGAATGGGCCCCGAGTTTGACGTTCCTTGCCGGTTATCTCTTCTGTAAAAGTGTTCTCCTAAAATTCAATTAACTCAAACAACAATTTGTGACTGATAAATTGTTTTACGTGACTACATAATAATCATAATATTAAAGTAAAGTATCAGTGTTATCATATTTATTTAATACACCTTTGACCTTCAGATTTTACCCACTTGATGCTTTAAGTTTTGCGTTATTTTAACTTATACATACTTATTTTTTTTATTGGACACATATTTTTGACTTACCTACAAGATAATGCAGCATTTGTTTTTTCTGTTACGTATATTTCTTTGTGTGTTTTGTCAATGACAGGTACCTCTGAAATATTTAATTAATTTCGTGTTAGCTTAAAATATTCTATTTATGCACCTTGTTTTTGTTCTTTTAACAGATGGTCGATACATTTCCACGCTCATGTCTTGCAATGTACCTACTATATGTTTATGGAGAATGTTACCGTATCTTCAATGTCAGTGTTTAATAGTCCTTGGGTGTAATAAATATATCATACTAGCGGACCGAACAGACGTCGTCCTGCCCGTACAGCGCCACCTACCGGGTCCAATTGTAAATCTAAACCATTCTCGAATCTCCACGAACACACACAAAAAATTTCATCAAAATTGGTCCAGTCGTTTAGGAGGAGTTCAGTCACATACACACGCACACAAGAAATATATATATTAAGATATACAAGTAGATGTCGCTTGTCTGTTTTCAGTGTTATTTGCTTCTCAGTGTGACTATGGCAATCTACATTGAGTCAGCCCCGAACGTAGCTAAGAGTTGTATTTATGCTTTATAGGGGTTATAATTAATGACAGAAGTCAGAAACCCGAAAGTCTGACCACCAGTCTTACCAAAGGGGTATCGTGCTGCCCAGTAAATGAGTTCTGGAGGTCAGATAGGCGGTCGCTCCATGTAAAATACTGGTATTCCGACTAGAAGCTGACCCCAACACAATTGGGATAAGGCTAGGCAGATGATGGTGATGATGATAGTGAATGACAAATTGGTATTCTGTGTAATGTCTAACAAATATCTTTGCATGTTATTACGGGTACTCAGCGTCCCAAATGTCTTACTACAGATGTTATCAATAGCACCTTTTTTTTTTTTTTTTTTGTGGTGGTAAAATCGTGTGTGACAAAATGACATCCCCCGCTCTTGGGCGGGGCGGGAGATAGTGTCAGACTTTTACTGACTAAAAACCCACTCCTGTTCCTTCGTTGCCTTTCGTACCAGGGCCGAGTCTTCTACCAGGGCCGAGAGCACCTAGTAATTGATTATTGTAGCTCACTTACCCACACCAAATATGAGAACTTTAGCTGTAAAAACTTTCCGGTTCAAATCGTTTCTTGCTTCACACGTGTACTTTCCTTGCAACTCTGGTTGCATGTTCTTTATTGTGAGGACTGACTTGTCACTGGACATGTCAATGTTATTGTTACCGGAGAACACTGCGCCATCTTTGTACCAAGTTATTGATGCTGGTGGGTAGGCATCGACCTTACAAGCGATACTGCCTCCTTTTTTATACTCTACACGTATATCTAGAAATAAAAATTAAATGACATAACTTTGTTACCTTATCCACAAAAAAAAAAAAATGTAAAGGAGTTGTTTTATGGTAATCTAAGGTAATGTGCAAAGGCGAAAATTAGAATACAAGCAAATATGTAGAAAGATAGGGAATTTCAGTGGAGAAATAAATCAGAGGGCAATTCCCGTATTCCCGTAACGTGCGCGTTCATATCTCAGTCTCAATTTGCCAAAAATATATCTCGTTTACCTAAATATTTGGCAAGTTTTCAATTATTTTTTGACGTGATAACGTCTTATAAATTGATGAATACCAGCAACACTCATGAAAAATAGTAACGTTCAGCGTAACGTTCCACCTGAGCCTGTGCGTGCAAGCGAGAGCGCGCAACAAGCGATAGAGAGGTACGATAAAACAAACGATAGAGAGGCCCAAGCAGTGAGGCCAGAGTCGAAGCGTTGGCTTGTGACACATGTATCTCTCTTCTCGCGTGTATTACATAAAATAATGATTATGACGTTATCACGTAAATCTATCGTCCGTAAACCGACTTTACAGACAACCAATTTTTTTGAGAGAACTACCAACCGATAACGCCAAATTACCTAGTTATTAGTCAAACGAACCGTGTCTACACACGTATGCAATGTAGAGGCGCTGTTTCTATCTTAGTACAAATTGTTGACGTTTTCGGCTTGTAAACTTCTCGCAAGAAATTTGTGGTAGTGCTATAAAGGTCTGGGAAGCGACTAAAATGAAAAAAAAAATAAGAAAATGAGTTTGCATCGTACAAATTAAAATACTTTACTCATTCAAGTCTGCAGTAAGAAAGGCGTTGAAATGTTTATAGTATAGTATTATAACTATATTGTATACTGTATTGCTGAGGAGTTTGTTCCGCCACTTCTTCTTCCCAGCAAAAACACTAGGAAGTGGTGAAGGGTGGGCGTTTTGGGGGACTGTCTTATGTAAACGTTTTGAAGTTTAAAAAGTGCTGATTCTCAGCCTAATTTGTATAAATGAATTTTGATTTTGATTATGTATTATAACTACTTTGTTCCCTTATAAGCTTGTTAGCTATACTTATACTTATTTATCAGCAGTGTGTTTCTTCTTCTTATTGCCGACTTGCTAATATTAATATCACCAGTCCCTCACAAGGTGGAATACAGCGGAGACATTTTTGTGCACATTAAGTTTAAGTCAACTTTGTGAAGAATAAATGATAAATTATATGTATGTATAATTATAAAATCGTTAGAATATTTACCTTTTGGAGACTCGATAACATCAAAATATATGTTCCTTTTAGTTTCAACGTCTACATATTTGATATTTTTATCAATTCTATTGCTGGCTTTGCATTGGTAGGTAACATTTTTAATTGCCTTGTCTATAGTCAGTATGCCGATATAGTCATAGGGAACTTCAAATAATTGCACCTGAAAAGAATATAATGTCAATTGTTTAATATCCACACAATATATAACACTAGCTGTGCTCGCAACCTTGTCAGCGTATCTTTATTTTTTCGTGGAACCTTAATTCTTTTTCTAAAATAAGTAGCCTAAATTACTCCTTAGGTATATACCAGTCGAAGTCAAAATCGGTTAAGCGGTATCTATGGTTAGCCCGAACGAAAAGACAGACATAAAGACGAAGCCGAAACGTTTTTACATGGTGAGTCATGTAAAAACAGATTTCGGCGGAGAGAATGGAGATCGAACCTAAGACTTTCTAGTTGGCTTATTTTTAATTATTAGATCTATTTTAAATAGCATTCAGCCAGTGAGAGGTGCGTGTTTGCACCCTGGGTAGGCAGCTCCACAACTATCTCGCTAATATACTGATGAATGCATTCCAAACTGAATTCATTTTTACAATAGTAATAATATAATAATTATTATTTATTTATTTTTCTTACCACAAATTACAAAGTTAAATAATTAATAGTCCACAGAGACAATTTCATAATTAATTTGTGGAAGACTGGTGCCTAAACTAAGTTAGGATAGTGCTAGCAGTACTTACCTAACCCGCGTTATGATAATTAACTTGTATTCAATGGGGGTTTATTGTAAGATTACATTTTGTAAAATGCTTGATCTGAGGCAAAATTATATATGAAAAAATAAAGTATAATATTATAAATAATGGTCTAGCTTTTATCGTCCCCCCGACCCTGCCCTACCCTGCCTTGCTAGAGCCAGCCCGGCAATTTTTCAGGCTGTGTTAGTAACCTTATTCTCTTGGCGTATCTCTTCATATATGATTTGACCACACAGGGTAACTCCAAGCACGCCTTCATTGCTCTTTCAATTCATGTCAATACAAGCAAGCAGAGTGAACATAATGTTGTGTACAAGACTGAAAAAGTTAGTTATACCTCAGTTGGCATTCTGATTCCAGTGTCTCTTTCCTCCCAAATAATGTCTGGTGCTGGGTAACCGTGCACATTACATTTCAGCTGTAACGGAGTATCGTAATCCACAATTATTTTGGGCGCTCCGTCAATCGTTATCACAGGTGCCGTATCTTCTTTCTTTTCTGTAAATGATAAGATCAACGACATTTGTTGTTATATCTAGTTTATAAGATTATTTCTAGGTTCAGAGTCTCCTCCAATCGGAATTCGATGCAGAGCCTAATTGTATACGGAGTTCAGTATAAAGTCACTTATATAACTAATGCAGAGGACTAACGGCCGATTTCAATAACGTTTCTCAGTCCCAATCTCACACTGTAAACTCAGTCATTGATTGGTTACAAACAAAGATTCCTCTCTAGATTGGTATTGAAATACTTTACTGGAAAAGAAAAAGACGTAAATGGCTAGCTTGTGCAGCTACACATTTTCTATTCTATGAACTGTACGTACCTGTTGAAGGATCCTGTCGTGCTATGGGTGTTGGGCCTGTTATTGTTATAGGTAATTTAGTTTCTATATCTTCGCCAACTACCTGGGAGAGAGAGAGAGAGAGAGAAGGAACATTAATTACTGATATCAGTTGTATAGATAACAAAGTCATCATACTCCTGCCCTTATCCCAATTTAATTGTGGTAGGCGCAGCATGTCATTTTCTTCCATACATCTGTAGTCTATTTTCTATTTACCTTTTTCCTTCCTAGCCATAAATATCTTTCCCACATTTCATCCATCGTTTCTTTGGTCTACCTCTACTCTTATAACTATATAGATAACAAAGCAAACTAAAAAATTATAGGTTACCTTTAACGTTATAAAAAAAGCAGTTTATTTGGATGACAAGTACAGTTTCTTTTCTGTTATGACAGTACTCCACCCTATTTCTAGCAATATTCTCATTCACTCACATATAATACCATCGTAATCTATACATGAAATAGACTTGACTTATAAGAAAATATTTAAACAAATACTTACTGAGACACGAAACGTAGTGAACGGTGGATTAAATGATGGCGAAACATAGAACTTTGTTTTTTCGTCGACCAGTTTCAGAGGTACCTCAACAATTACGTTATTACTGATATCGAGGACTATTACTTTAGTAAATTTGACTCCGTCCCCAATTAACTTGACACCCAAGAACGCGTTTCCTTCTGAAAGAAACAGGATAGCACAAAAGTTAATTAAATTACAAAATGTTTATAACTGTCGTACATTTTGTGTAAGTAAAGGATTATTTAGTTATATCCACAGCTTTATTTACTAGATTGTTAGGATGGTATCTAGGTACAGTTTTGCAATAACACTGCTCGATCCGAAGATCAAACAGGTATCATGCGATGACCTGAATACAACAATTTTGTAAATTTCTTCCATTCCACATATATTATACTTGGCCCTGTTTCATATAACTGACAATGCGACATATTCGTAAAAAAACTGATCATTCGGTAAACAGGAAGGGGGTAAAATTACTAGATTTGACCCACACAAGACACATACATGGCAAGTTGTATAAAAACGTTTAAAAAAGTCAAAATCGACACATTAACACGACAGCTCGCTTACGCGATTTTAATTCCGATCGATCGACATTGGAATCGATGGAATTTAGATGTTTATATACTCTTGAGTTCGGCGATTGCACCCATTTCGAGATCGGGCTTGGCGTGCGCATGACGCTACTCTTGATTTTACTTTGAAAACTGAGTATTTCGCCAAATAATATAATCATGCGACTGCAAAATTAACGTTGGAATCGTATTGGTTTTAGATCGGAATTAAATTAATTTGTGGAGTTAGGCCATAGGTGCTGTTTAATAAATTTCAATAGTCTTGTCATTTCTTAGTGTTGTGATTATTGATTTTGACGTGTTTTTTTCGAACTTTTACTTTGCCAACTACGTACCTAGTATCTTTGCCATTCGCGTATGTTGGAAAAGTAGCATTCAAAAACCGTTTCTTGACAATATCTTCTTCCTTAAATGATGAGGTGACTTAATGTGGTGATTCAATAAATTATAGAAGTATAGGAATACTAATTATAGGATTATAGGTCTTTAGTTTAATTCCAGACCGCTTACGAGGAAACTCTCTTTTTGAACTGTACCGCTGAGCTGTCAACATATGAGACCAATTGTCCAACTGTCGGATTGTTACCTGACAGCTGTCGGTTTTGTGAAACGGGGCACTGGACGGTAGTTGCGACCACTTAATCAACGAGATTACTGAATCATAGAAATAAATTACCTGGGGTAGGTTTAGTGACGGTGTCTTTCATAGAAACAGGTTCGTAAACGGAGAACCCGAGTTGAAAGTTGAGATCACTCTTGGCCATGATAACTAAATGAGTTTTAGAATTGCTTCCGACCACTAGTTCATAGACTCCGGACTTCGCTTTGGGAACCTTCACGATCTGTCGACACAAAATTGATAAGCAATTAGATCTAAAATACTATTCAACCAGGCGTGATTGTTTCAAGGTGTACATTTTTAATTTCAACAAATCATTATAGCTAACATGAGGTAAGTATGTTATGGTAGATTTTCAAATCCGGCGTTCAGAATCTGATATAACTCTAGTTTCAATTGAAACAGTGCCGCGCGGGTGGAAAAACACTTTAGCAGTTTATATTTTGAGGATAAATTCTGGAAATAAAAACTGCTAATGCTAGCCAATACCAGAGTGGTGGAGCACTGCAGGCGATTATTTTGTGATAGGTACGTACTGCGATTTTTTCTTTACTGATGATAACTTCCGTAATTGGCTTAGTTCCATCTGGACCTCTCACGACTTCAATCGCAGGCCCTTGTCCAGTTGCAGAAATCAATATGTCTTTAGTATGGGGATCAACAGTAAGCTAAAAATAACAGATATAATATATTATTTAATATTGTTCCAATCAACAAAATAAATAAACTTGTAACAAAAATAAAACTTTCAGGTTAAAGACGCGAAGAAACTTACTGTTATATTATTACCGCCGGGTGGAAGATTTTTGTTTAATGTAACATACCCTCTACTTGTAATAGACTCCTCAATATACTTTAAGATCTGTAGATCAATACAAACACATGTTGGTTAGATAATTCAGAAGTAAAAAAATAGAAGTATGGAAGCTGGATACTTATTTTGGTTTTATGGCGTGGGAAACATAAGTTTTTTTTTTAGTTAATTAGGTAATTTATTTCATTAAAATGATACAATGATTAATATATGAAGAAATAAAATAAAATAAATAATCATAGGGCATCAAAAAATTCATCCGCATCGTTGTCAACGGGAAAAGTGCCCAGAAGGCTGGCAGCATTGCCAAGTTGAATGGCAATGCTGATTCTTTGGCCAAAAAAAAGGCCAGCCCTCTGGTCACGTGAAGAGTCGACCAAACGCTTCGCGATTTCTCGAAAAACTAAATGGGCACACGGACCCCATGGCCCTAGTGTTTCAACCCCAAACGGCTCAAACATATAACTTCCAGTTAGGTTGTTGTATTTTCGAAATCGTAAATCGGTCTTATTATTTAACAGGATTGGAATCTTACGTACGTCTTTAACATCATCTTTCATCATATGGAACACTTGCCCATTCGTAGCTTCTGCCACTTTCTGATACACAAGAAAGTCGTCACTCGCCACCGAATCACATTCCCCAGTCAATATAAAAACTACCTGAAAACAGATAACACGACACCAAATAATAATTTGCACTTTGATTTTTATTTTAATTAGGAATATAGTTTTGTGTTTGAGAGTAGTGTTGCATGCAAGGGGATACCTACACATAGCGGGATAGTTATCCCGGACTATTTTCATAATGAATGTAGTTTTTTGATGATCTGCGAAAGACTGTAGGCAGATGCTGGATACGGCAAGCTGAAGACAGGGCGTTATGGCGCTCATTAGGAGAGGGCTATGCCCAGCAGTGGACAAGTATAGCCTGACGATGATGATGATGTAGTTTCATATCAGTGAAAACGTAGTGTTAAAGAGTTATAATAAAAATACCAGTCTGTTACTGCCGACTGAAGTGCAAAGGCGTCTTCTTATACGGAGAAAAAACGACCATTAATCATCACGTTTTCTCAAAGCGGATTGGCGATTTCAGACTTATATTAATGATAAGTCCAGGTTTCCTCACGATGTAATTCGACACCGACGCAACTTCGGAGACTTCTAACTTTAAGTACATACACATTTAGAAAGTGACATTGGTACTAGCCCAGATTTGTTCCCACAACCCTGGGGTATGAGAAGTGAAGCCTTCACCACTGAGCCATCACGTATAAAATATTAAAGACGACCATAGTTACCTGAACCTGTTTCTTCTGCGAAATACTCTTGATTTCTTCAAATCTTCTGTGGTCCTTAGCTGAAGCATCAGTGAACACATACAGGTAGGAAAGCGGCAAGCTATTTGCGACACCTAATTCTATGCCTTTCATTGCATATTCTGGACAATCATCTCCACCGTGGACATTTATTGCTGCCAAAGCTCTTTTAAATTCATTTCGATCTTTAGTGATGGTTCGCAGTTCGGCAGCTGGAACACAGATATTAACGCCATCATTATTGGTTTTTATTTTATAGTTTGTAGCACATGAGCAAGACTAATTCATGATAATAGAAAAGGTTATGAATAGTAAGTTCTTGGGCATAACCATTGACAACAAGCTAACTTGGAAAGTTCATGTAGAATTGTTATGTAAGCGCATAAGTAAATCTGCCTATGCACTATTTCAGCTTTCAAAAAAAGTAAACATTGAAACACTAGTCACAGCATATCACGGAGTGGTTGGTTCAGTCCTTCGCTACGGGGTTATGTTTTGGGGTGAATCGACTAACAGTGAGATAGTATTTAGAATGCAAAAGCGTTGCATAAGGTCAATGTGCGGTCTTCAAGTAACAGATAGCTGTCTTCCTTATTTTAAATCCTTGAAAATATTAACTCTGCCGTCATTATATATTTTAGAAACAGCGTTGTTTGTAAAAATGAATCCGAATCTGTTCCCTAAATTCTCAGCAGTAAAGAAAAACCCAATACGATCTCAACATGCAAATCAATTATGTAATTTAAAATGTAAAACAGCTCTTATGTCTAAAAGTTTTTTCGGATTAGCTCCTAAAATCTATAATAAATTACCTGACGGCATAAAAGACATGCCAATGGTCAAATTCAAAACAGTTCTACAGAAATTTTTAATAGAAAAATGTTATTACAGAGTAGACGAATTTTTAAACGAGATATATTTATAAAACTAATAACCTAACTATAATAGTTCCTAATTATATTTTAAATTTATTTTATTGTTATAGTTTATTATTTGTTCTTATTATCTAAGCATGTGAATCTAGTTATTAAGTTCTCAACAGAAAACATTTGTATGCCAATGAAGCAAAACATAGAGCTACTATAATTTTTTTTGTTTAATACCATCTATGTAAAACCTATGTTTACAAATGAATAAATGATTATGATTATGATTATGATTATGATTATGATTATGATTATGATTTGTTGTTAGGTAAACTACTCAACAAAATATAAATGGTAGTGATAAGAATAAATAACAAAACTTTGGGTAAAACCCAAAGATAAGAACGTCTATTTATCTTATTCATAACATTAATGGTTTTTTTTTTGTACAATTTTCATAGAGTACGTAAAATATGAAATTGTATTACCTATAACTGTAAGCTACTTTTTTAAAGAGCTTACATTATAGTATCAATGATAACAAGCATCTATTGTATTGTACATTTATATCAAAATGATAACGCATCCCTAGATGCAGACGGTCGCTGGTGCAACAGTCAGCAACTGAAACTGGATATGAGCAATTTATTGATAATAGAGAGCATACGTACATCCGCACACATCCTTTGTTTACATTAAAACAACAATAGTAAGTAAGTATTTGATTGTTCTCTTTATTGTACAGTAATCAGAAGAAAAAAAAGTAAAAGTCCAAACTTTTCAGTTGTCATCGTTGATGTCAAACTAGTACCACCATTCACTTAGTAAATCTTAGGTTTTACCTCAGAGACACGGTAAATGTAGAAAAATAGACGAGATAATAGTGTTCGATGCATCCGCTCGTAATCATTTTGCTGTTTCCACTACCTACGAATGCTACGAAAAATTTCAACGCGTGAGGTCCAGTGTCATCAAATTATTCATATTATGATAATTAACACGTTGAACGCCAAATGACCGACAAACAATGTCTCTCTCCCTCTGTGCCTCGTTGCTTGGCAGTTAATGTGGTTGTGGTTTAAATAATATCTAAGTAAAACTATGCAAGGTTTTTGGTAATACATTACATGATTAATAAAAACCGGCCAAGTGCGAGTCGCATGTAGGGTTCCGTACCATTATCACGTGTTTTGTATAGGAGCCCCCTAAATATTGATTTCATTCTACCTTTTAGTATTTGTTGTTATAGCGGCATCAGAAATACATCATCTGTGAAAATTTCAACTGTCTAACTATCATGTTTCATGAGATACAGCCTGGTGATGGAAGGACAGCGGAGTCTTAGTAATAGGGTCCCGTTTTACCCTTTGGGTACGGAACCCTGAAAACATTGTTTTATTTCCAAAACCTTCATTGGCTAAACCAAGCATGTACCGAACTGTAATAATAAAAGCCCGAAAAATCGACTCTTTTTTATAAAATCCTTACATTTACCTCATGTTGGTGAATCAAGATTTACCAGTAAAACCTAAGATTTAACAGGTCGTTTACAGTTACATGTATTTATATATACATATATATATTATAGTCAAATCTCTTAATCACTCAAAAGTACTTGTAACTGTAAATACAGGCAAAAGTAATTTTCACTGACAGGTTGGTCAAAAGTGGTTTTATCTGAAATCAGCCAAAATCGCTTTTATCTGTTTAGAATTTAAATGTCGTAAGCCAATCGTAAAATTGGGTCGATCGCGATCTGCCTAGGGAGATCTAGACCAGGCGCAAGATACCTCTGTCCAGGCATGGCAAACGCCTATTAATTTTTTTGTCTAAGGTTGGCACGGCCTCCTTGGACAGTCTGCAGCCCGTTGCCAAGGACCACCATCTTTCTGATCGTGTGGGTAAATTCATGCAGCCACCCACGTAGCTGATTAAGGGGAAAGGGCACGATGGGTTCGGGTCCAGAGACCTCGCTTATTAGGTATGAAAGAAAACACTTTGGTACTCACTGGGGTCATTAAAAGTGACCAGAACGAAATTTTCTATCTGCGATGCATTTGAACTCAGCACTGTCTCAAATATTATATTGACTTCCTCTTTCACTTGACGTATTTCATTCCACATCGATGCCGTGTCGTCTATAACAAATGTTAAACTGCCCTTTATAACTTTTTCTTGTCCAAAAACGGCACATGTTTGAACAATTAAAATAAAAAGAACTAAATACAATCCATGAGAAGACATGGTTTACACTGATCCTAATGCTTCAGTGGACTAATATTTATACACTGCAGTAATATGAAACTTTAATAAATAAGTATGGCCACTGATACGGACGACCCAATGATATGAGAGGTCAGCAGATTCTTTATTAGTGTAGTTCGGGAAATCCCACAATTAAACAATTGATGTCGCAACATTTTTTTCAATTGATGTGTCGGGATGCCCGCCGTCCAGCTTATTAAGCAATTTAACCCCAATAACATTACTATCGCATGTTGTTACAGTATAAAACTACGCGCTCACAAACTTATAAGTCCCCATACTTAATAAGTGAATGTATTAATAAATAAATAAGTAGCTGGGCTCTGTTTGAGTATTGCTGTGAGAATGTTGAGCATTCGAACCTTCTTGGATATTTATAAGTTTATGGATGCGATATATCGATATTTTGTATGATGCTTCGCCGGAATTTCGCATCAAAAATATCGTGTTGTATCGATATTTGGTCTATAATATAAGATGACACAATGACAAAGATTCAAAATGTAAACAAACTTATTCTTCTTATGTAACACTTGTAAGTGTCAGCTTACACCTTTGTAATAGATACGATGTAAAATGACTTTTGTCGTTGATGAACTCTGTTGTGTGTGTTCAGTCATCTTTTAAACTTGTTTCATTCATACCGCTGCCAGTGAAATTAAATGTGTGGTCGTTTTTCATGAAGAGCAATGTGGATAAACTAAAGACAGCACAACAAATTTGCAACTCCACTTAAAGAAAAAAGAGGCTTTGTGTGGTGAACAATCGCCAGCTCTTCAAAAAGTGAGTATAATATACCACACCTTAAAAATCCAATACGATTTTTAAAATATCGATACAAATTTCATACGATAAAGAGAAGGCATACGATATATATCGTGTTTACACAATACAATCAGTTTCGATACATTACGATACGATATATCGATAGAACACGACATATCGTGCATCGCTATGTGGGATAAACTTTAATTTATAATAGGATCGTGTCTAAAAATTCTGTTTGGTCCGATAGTTGGATTACTCGAAAATACTGAACGCGTATTTTCTTCTTATGTCACGTAAACCAAAAATGACGAGGATATAGTAAGTTGAAATTTCGCGTGACGTCACACCTGAACTTAGATAATTATGCTATATCTTTGTCACTTTTTATTGATTTGAGTGAGCAATAAATACGTATCCAATATTTTTGGTAAACTAACTGAGGGACCAAATAGACTTATTATACCTATATTTACCTAGGACACATCCCTATTCAGAATAGAATAGACAGCCGTTGCTTGACATGCGTTTGACATGTCACATAAATTAAACTTTCCGGGAAACATCGTGAACGTAAAGACATCAAATACGCCTTTAATTGATGTAACCGGTTTCTCTAGAACTCTAGAGCTATTGACGACCGATGTGGCGCAGCGGGCGAAGGTCCGCCTGCGACGCAGGAGGTTGTGGGTTCGATTCCCTCCTTGGGACAAATGTTTGTAGGATCTACAAATATTTGTTCCGGGTGTTCTGGGTATTTGCTATGTATAATAAAAATATATCTATCTATGTAATGTATTGTATTAAGTATATCAGTCATCTAGTATCCATAACACAAGCTCTGCTTAGCTTGGGGCTAGTTTTATAAGAAAAAAGAAAATATTATTAATTATTATTATAAGTTTCTACAGTACCATGAGTTCTTCAACTATTAGGTTACCTACCTTTACTTTGATCTACCCACTGCGACCATCACGGTGATGGTCGCATAGGGTAGATCATGATGGCATCACCTGACCTGCCCCCTGATCATAAAAGCGTTACAATAATTATTCCTAACAGCAATCGAACTCACGATTGCCATAAGTCAATCGCTAAGACAAAGCAGCACTAATTAGCTGCAAGGTATATTATGAGAACAGTTTTTAATCGAAGTCTGCTTGTGTGTATACGTATTGGAAATTATTACTAGTAGGTATGAAATGAGTATCTACATTGCGTACCGACCATCTTCAACGAGAGATCCATTTTAGCTGTCAAGACTTCATTTAAGTATTAATGAATACAAAATATTAATGAATAAAACTGTTTGTTTTTATCGGTATATGGCAATGGGCTCGCCCCCTTTTACATGGGACTTAAAGGTAGCTGGCGAAAAGTGGGTGTTCCTGTAGGTGCTCTACTGCCGAATTGACTGTGCGGCACTCAATTAGCTTAGACTTTCCTTGTTTATCCACTTGGTAAATGCTTGGTAAAAAATAATGATAATAACAAATTTTAACATAATAATGTTGTAGTCTTAAAATTAATAGAACTTAGTTATTATTTTCATTAGGTACCTCGCTGATAAAGCTGTTGGTTGCTAACGTAGATATTTAACAAAATTTTCCTGTGTACCTACAATTATAAACGGCTTCGAGACTAGGTATATTAATTTATAATAATGACAAATAGTTGATAAAAGTAAGTCAAAACAACGTCCAAGCTGCACTTCTGTCCAGGGATTGTACCAACTTGTTTTTTGTATCCAACAGTGATTGTACCCGGATAAACCTTAAATTTGTATTTCACAGTGTGATTTTCCGTAAATATAGTCGTTAGAGTAGAGTTGAAGGTTAAAGGTAAATTACTTCAACTTAAAAACTTTTCTCTAAGAGATACCTACACGTAAAACAGATTTGCGCTTGTAAACAAAGTTATCTCCCACCAATACTCGCTTAAAAACAGTGGACAGGATGTCTTGGGTTCACCTCAAAATAAGATTAATTTAATCTACTATTGCAGTAATACACGACAAGCCATTTACAGACTTATGTGGTTACCAAAATAGTGTTTTATTGTGTTAAAAGTTTGAAACAAGATAACACAGAGTTTAATTGAATATTTATTTAAGCTGAATTGGATATGCCCCCGATAACGGATTTTAAGTAAGCGTCATTGTAACTAATTTTAAATGCAGAAGAAATAGATGGGTACTGATGATAAACGTGGCATGCACTAAGGGGAATGCCTTGTAAGTAGGCAGCTAATATTCTTGGGTCAGAAGTTATCAAATGTAACATTGCAGTTACTTTCTTGCATAGTTAAGGTTAGGTTTGCACGAACATAGTACTAAGAAATAAATATTCTATGCATTACTATTAGAGTAACATCCAGGGTTTTCGTAGCCAAATAACAAAAACAACTCAACTCAAAGCAACTCTTACAATTTCATCCTGTCTGTTAGGCACATGTCACATGGCTATTTTACTCAAAGGCTATCAAAACTATATCTATAAAACAATGGTATAGTGAAATCAGAGTGGTACCTACTTCTTACACCTATGAGAGATGAAATTAATAATAAATTAATAAATTAATATGGTGCATCTTTTGCTAGGTATCATAGAATTACATAATTAAAAAGATAATGACGTTTCCTATTTCTAATTTTACTAAAACTACCCGACACCTAAATGTTTATTTAGATATTGTTTTTTTTTGTTACAACCGCAAAAATAACTTTGTTCTTTACAGTTTATGTAAGAAATATAAATTATTTTCTCTTTATACTTCCACTGCGTCTCTACTTTCAAGGATGGCAAAGCATCAGCATATTCTTTGGTTTTTCAGATACCCATCAGCGCCTTCAGCTTATGAGCCAATGCTCATAAGTTATTATATGTAGTATATATTTATAATACATTGGTATTACAGTACCCAATGATAAAAAATCGATGTTTATAAATATATTATCACACAGGTAGGTATGCGTGACAGACATGACACTCAAACCAAAGTTTTAACAAAACTTTATCAATTTTTATCGCCGATTATCAGATTACGAATAGGTTATGTACTTACGTAATAGTTAGGCTGCTGTATTACGTAATATTCAATTAATCTAGTTTAGATGAATTGGTGAGACAAAATATGTACTGTGGGGTTTTCCAAGATTACATTGATTAACACTGGGTGTATAAGATATATTATTGCCCGCATAGTTTGTCTAGACGACGTAAATGTGCACGGTGGCTGTTATATTAGCTTTATTATTGTTAACATTATCTTTTAATGTTCCGTAGTATAAAGCTATATTTCTTTTGAGGCTTTCTTCTCATGAATAAACGGAACCATTAGGCTTAGGATGACTTTGGATTTAGACTGGCCGTGTGCCTGTCTAAATCTTTTTTCTCAAGAACGAGTCGAGGTATCAAGTTGAAATTATTATTAAATACGAAAGTATACGGTCCTAAAAAAATCAAGCTTAGTCAATGCACTTAAAAAATACGGCCATTTAAGCGACATATTTTAACGCTCCCAAATAAATCAAAATCGTCAAGATCTCCCTGTTGAACATGAAAAAATTACATCAAGGTCTATGGCACATGTAAAGGAAAATGTCTGAAAATCTTTAATTTTCAGATTAATCAAATAATCTTTTATTGCGATTATAAAATTACATTTGCAGTTCGAGAATTGACCGTGACGTTAATCGAGAAAAAAATAACTATACATTTTCGTTTGTACTTCACCTTGGACTAAGACGGGCAGTTTTGAGACGTTACCCCTCCAGGCGTGAGTCGACTTGCTCTTGTCTGTTTTTTTTTTCCAATGCAAGAATAATCCTAGTAGGTACTTTTCTACAAGGCAAATAAATTTATAGATATTTAGATATTAAATGTGGGTGGTGTAAGTCTTAGGTATATTTGCTGCATCTTGTAAGCTTCCCCTTAACAATTAACTTTAACTCTTGACACCCCTGCCTTGATATTCATCAGTCCATCGTCTACCAACAACTTCGCACGATGTGGTTCAAGTGTTCTTTTATCTTTTTCTGGCTATTTAGCCTCATCTATTGTGACAAAAGTTTCACAATTGTGCTTGACACAACCATGTCCATGCAAGAAGAGTTGGACGTAATAAAACTGAATTTACCTACCGCGATTAGCACATCTAATAACACGGAAATTACCAATTACATTTTAGTGCCTTTCAATGATCCAGGTAAGCATAATTCTGTTGTGGTTTCACTTTTTAATTTAGTTTACATGAAATCCTATTATTTTTTTGTGTGTGATAAGTACTTTAAATACCACCAAAGAAAAATGCTATTCAAGAGTTTGCAAGTCCGCTTCTCGTACACACATATACTTTTCCTAGTTGATTTTCTTTCCCGCTCTGACTCCAAACTCTCACACCGCTTTTCACTCTCTGTCCCTCTATCTTTCAAGTAAGTAAGAAATTATGGCACTTATTTTTGGATCTCAGTCGGAAAACCGCTGCCCGCTGGACACCGTCAGGCAACTAAGCAGTTGCAGAAAATCCAGCACCATGTATAAAGTGTATCACAGAGATAGATTCATTAAGCGTAAGCGTTCACTTGACACGTGCAGCAGTAGCAAGCACATTCCATTAATTTCAGATTATACAACTTGTGATATTATATCTCGCTTACAATGTAACATTTTATAACTCCTGAAAATACCTGCTGCGTTGAATAGCCAACATTTTTCCCAGGCGCAAGCTACCGCTGTAATTTACTTGCTATGAGTCATGATCTTGTGATGAATGAGGTGTAAGATATGTATAATCACACTGTTTAAATAGATCGACCCTGACGTGGGGCAGTCGTTTATGGGAAAGGAGCTTCACAAGCTTCATGCCGTCACCTCCAACCACGTCAATGTAACAATCCTTCTGAAGGACTTTTTAAAAACCAATATCGTGCATTTGCTAGCGGAGTTAGATGCATGTGGTGGTATCTACGTGATCAGGCGATGCGACCTACGCACAGATAACCTGGCTATACCTATGGTCTTACGTAAATACGTGTCGCAGAGCTTTCCCTGATACTTCGTCATCGGGAGCACTCCTTTCACGAGGACCCTCTATATCTCATCACCTATGACCACGGTGATGCATTCGATATGCTTTCAGCAGTGTACGGATCTTTGCATCCTCGTCTTTAAGTAATCTTAAAACCCTGAATATTCTGTTTGAGTCCATTTCAGCTTGCCAAAAGATATTCGTAAGTAAAAACGTCATGACGGCCCAGTGGTTTTGGAGTTATATAATTAATATAAGTCTGAAATCGCCAACCCGTCTTGAGCAAGCGTGGTGATTAATGCTCATGCCTTCTCTGTATGAAAAGAGGCCTATGCCCTGCAGTGGGACAGTAATAGGCTGGTACTTTACTTTTTCAAAAGATATTCATTATGGATTTATTATGGAAGACTATTCAATATTTTCTTCGGACGGCGAAAGAACTACGTTAACGATTGCTTCACGGGAGCAATAGTAACGCCTAGCGCTTCCAATATACCCAATAATACTTATAGGTTTCGCTTGTAGAGAGGAATTCAAAGTTTATGGAATCCACAATCTCTCTTCGATTTAAATACTTGACGGTATATTTGGTTATAGCAAATTTCATTCTGATGACGCTAGTGAAAGTTTCAGTGACCTCCAGCAGCTCCATCGGTTCCAATTTTCTGGGGGCAAAAAGTATCAGGTTGTTCCTTACAAGCCATCAAGAAGGTGTGCAGAGTTGTATACTTGGTACAACTGATGCACCCTCATGAGCCATGTATGTGGCAAGAAATGACATCTTCCCACATACAAGGCCCCTCCACATGTCGACTGAATCTTGCGGAAACGTTTGACTTTGAAAACTAACCTGTTTGCAAATAGCCATATCAATAAGAAAAAGCTTCTTAGTCTGATCCATTCCAAAGTTTTGGATGCAGACATGATTGAATTACTGTCAATACGTTTGTTAATTTTAGCTCTCAAAATGGATGTAAGAAGTTTATATGTACCGTAGTAATAGGTAGACCCGTGATCGTTCTCATCTGTCTAGCCTTTTTTCAACTATGTTAGAGTCGGATTACCGTCTAACTGAATGCAGCTGAGTACCAGTATTGTACATGGAGCGACTGATTATCTGAACTCCAAAGGCCAGTTATTGGGTAACACGATACTCTTTTATAAGACTAGTTGTCAGACTTTCAGGCTTCTGACTATCCGTTGACAACTTTCAATGCGAATAACAGCTTCCAACTGTTTAAAGTGGTTTCGAACACACGGAGAGTTCCTGGTATGTAATGAACGGTCACCCGTCCACGGACTCATTGAGGTTTTATTGTATTTTTTCCTAAAAATGTTCGTGTTTTCAGAGATTCACAAAATTATATTACGAAAAACAAAGGTGTACAAATCGATAGTCATTGAAATGTCATAATGTTACTTCATGTTAATGTTCATGAAGAAAGTTTAATTTGATTTGACTTTCTATGAAATAAATTATGAATGTTGGTCAAGTATGAACTTGAAATAAACAAAGTTTACCGACACGGTTTCATTCGATAAATTCGATAAGCGACCTGCATAGTCATTTCAGACCACGACATTAGATAAGAGGGTTCATTAGTAAAGTATTTAATTTTTCTAATCAATTTGTTGTATTATTTACAGATGTTGGAGAAGCTACAGTGGTACTCACACCACGAGAGCTTTTGTCTTCACTCAATGCTATTACAGTCAGTGGTGGACACAAATGTCCAGAAAACTCACTTGCAGGCATAGAGAAAGGTCTAGAGATGAGCAAGCACCAATCTTACATCTTTGTATTCACTGACGCCTACTCTAAAGACGTTAGCAAACTTGGCTCAATAAAAAACTTGTGCCAAAGAACTCGCAGTCAGGTAAAATGATAATTATTTCCGGAAGATATCGTTACTAATCTATTACACTCGCGGCTCTGTATTAAGACCAGAATGTTTGCTTGTGACAAGTCTGAAATAATAATGAAACGATCAAGTTATTTGTGACAATAGCTAAATGAGATATTCACAAGTGGCAGTGTAGTAACCATTAATAAATTTTACCTTTAAGTTCAGCTCGTATCTTGTGTTATGCTAACCTTTGTGACGTTAGTATTATCGTAGGAGAATTTTATCATTTTAGGTACTTATCGTATAAAATATTGTCATTTTTATTCTGAGAAAACCACCAAACCTCGTATTTGCTAATAGTGGGATAATGCTACGGGATATCTCTATGTTAATAATATTGTAAGAAATATTGAAACAATGATAAAAATTTCGTAGGTTTAACTCAAATATTTAGTTTGAGTTGCAGTCTTATATCAATGGCTCTAGTTATTAGACAATTACAAGAATTTTATAATATATTGTTTGATATCTGGTATACAGGTAGTAATATTTTTGACCGGCTATTGTTCGACGCAGTCATCGCCTACTGTGAATGTGCAAGTTTATTACGATGTCACTAAAGCTTGCTCAGGCGCAGTCGTCCATTTTGACCCATCAACGTTAAGACAGGTGCATATATTTCTTTATTTCCTTCATAGTTGTAAGTCGCAATCATAGACACAAACTATTTCTTGTGTCTTGCGGTCGGGGTATGATGTCAATGAAAAAGATTTAGATTAGAGTTCTTTATTGAGTATTAGATAGAAAAGTACAATAGGTTCAACTTTGTCCCCTAAACTAGGCTTTGCCTGTATCTAAGGGGGCAGTGCCCGGCTATAGCTGGAATTATATAAGCATACCCTATAGGGTAGGTAGGTAGGGAATAATTCTATTGTGGCAGCCTATTGTGGACTGTGTCAAGTGGGTGCATTTTTGAGCTTGTGGGTAAACTTTAAAAATGTGAGCGTGAGAAAGTGAAGAGTAAGTTGTGTAAGAGCAAATGTTTGATGATTGTATGTGGTACGTGTTTGGTGCGTTTTGTGATAGTGTTGAGTGTTATCAATGAAGTGAGAGTATATTTATAGTGTGTTATGGATGGGGAGAGTTCGATAAATAGTTGGATTGCACATAAATTAATTATAGCTATAACTGTGATTCATGTAAGAAATGTTCTTCTATAAAATGTTTCAGGCGTTCAATTACATAAAAGAAGTAATAAACGTGGAATGGACTGACGTTATTAGCTACGACACTTTTACTGAGTATCAAGAATTATCTGTAAGTATTTTGTAAAGTTGTACCTACATCTGGGTATCTTAACCAAGGTTTGATTAACCATTCTTTACATTACTTGTTAATATGACGTCCAAAATTTACATGTAATTCCCAATCCAAATCGCCTTTAGGACAGCAAGTGGGCAAGAGAGTTTTCACCTTAACTGCCAAACAACGAGACACAATACGAAATGTATTTTTTGTCGGTCATTTGGCATTCAACGGGTTATGAACGGTAATTCTATGCATTGATATTTAAGACCTCGGATTCCGTTTACCTACCAAAACCAAAACCTTAATAACTGCAACATAAATTAACGCAGACAGATTTTAGTTTACAGTGGATTCATTCACCAAGACTGTGTTGTTGGTAGTTTCTGGAGATAACCCAACACTGGAAGTATCAAAAATAGATAGTACAGATAGTGCAGTCGAAACAATTTTGGATACACGACATACACAGGTATTTCATCATCATAATAATAACAGGAAATATCATAAGTTCAAGAGAGAAAGTTGTGCAAGCATAATTATCTACATATAGTTAAGGAAATGGTAATATCTTCATGAAGAGCAAACACAGCATAGTGGTGAAGTTTTCTGGGGGGTTTTCTTACGACTTCGACACACGATCGATACCTAATAAGGATGTAATGGCCAACTTAGTGGATGCACAAGTGCGAAGCTTGATGACCGCGGTACCGAAATAAAAAAAAAAACTTTTTTCCCGCTCCTACTTCTCGTCACGTAGCTTCGAGTAGGGGGCTCGTGATATCGATCGTACCCCTTCGTGCCGTTGTAACAGCCAAACCGATAAAGAGTTGCGTAAAGACGAATACGGTGACGATTGCTTGCGGAAGTCCCGGAGCCCAGGTGCCTATGCAACCCTATGACTTTTTAATATTAATTGTATTAAGTTTTTAATGCGGTTAGGATCAGGACCACGGCTTGCCGACACAAACATGATACCTTTTTTCCGAAATATTGTTCTGGTTCCACTGAATAATAATACTATTCTTCTTTTTTACATCTGCTCTTTCCTCGGTTATATACTGTAGCGTAAGCAATATTTTCCTAATTATAAACAAATGTAAACTGTGGCAGGTAGTCCGTTTGATGGAGCCGTCAGTCGGTGGCTACAAGGCTACAATCAGGTGTCGAAACAAAACGTCCGTTGTACTTTACAAAAGGTATGAGCTACCGTTGAGATTTGGATTCTCTGGTAAGCTGCCTAGAAATATTAGCGAAACAAGTAGAAGACCTATGCCAGGTAAATAGATTTTGATTTACTTCCCATTTTGCCGATTTCAGTGAATCGAAATCCTTCTATCGAAATTATAAGTAATTACAAAACAAACTATAGTAGCAAGTTATGATTAGAAGTACCAATAGAAGGTAAAAGTTAAAGGTTCAAAACGTTACTAGACAGGAAAATACTTCAATAGGTAGCAATCACTGTAGTTAACCCTTTATGTTAACATTTTAATTTAAAACTTCTAATCATTTTGTTATAGGTAGAACCAACAAAATCCTAATAGACGCCTCGCAAAGTAATATTAAATTGGAATTAATTGAAATACAAGTAGCTAACGAACAAGGGAAGAAACCATTGGTGTTCGAAGAATATCGTAGTACAGACATGTACTTGACCGAGACTTTCATTGAACCCGACAAGGCTTTTTGTATTTGGGTAAAATAATGTTTATTTAACTCGCTTACACGAAACTTAGCTTCAGTAACTCGGTATACAAATCTTATCTGTATCAGTAACTCAGTATACAAATCTTATCTGTATCAGTAACTCAGTATACAAATCTTGGAAGACTGATTTTTACCATTTTGTTGTAAAACTCTCGTGCATTACACTATTCGAGTTGGTAATAAATTCGTTGCAATACTTAGGACGATACCTATAATTTCAGGTGAAGGGCTATGACATAACCACAAATCAAGAGATTAAGGGTTCATCGGAAAGGTTTATACCTCAACAAGGTTATTACTTTTTTTTCTTTGTCGTTTAACTTTAACTTTGCTTGATCTTTGTTACTACCAGGATCGTCTTAGTGCCACACAATAAATATTATGAATACAAAACGATTTTGTAGGTACCACGACAGATTCAATATGGGCAAAACCACAATCAGAAATATTAGATGCCGAACCACTGATTGACTTTGGCACAAACGCAACATTAGCCTGTAAAGTTACTGGTTATCCAGCACCCAACATCCTGTGGGAAGATGACAATGGAGTAATCTTGTCATCAGAGGTAAGGGAATTGCATTTTACATTCCTCTCAAAGACCATCAAATCCATGCGCTAGCACTATGGATTTCTTGCTAGAAGTTTTGGCAACCGAAAACGTCAAATTAGTTTCATGTTCATTATGTAGAGGCGCTCCATCAATCTTGCTTCAAATTGTTTACGATTTCGGTTGGTAAACTACTTGCATGAAATTCGTGCTAGGGCAGCAAACAGCTAATATCGAGAATCTATAAATTAAACGTATCGTGAGCCTGGGCGTCAATCTTTATTATTTCTTCAATCAGTTTTTAAAAACCATGTGTAGATGAGTTGTTGTTTGAACAATATTTTTAATAGTAAAGCTACAAAATATCATGCTGTGGAACATTGCGTCTTTTGAGTCTGCTGATACAAAAGTATCAGCAGACTCAAAAGACGTATATATACATATATTATATATACATATATTATATTATATATATATACATATATTATATATTATATATACATATATTATATATGTACTAAGTGTTTTCACTTAGTACATATACAAGACGTACATACAGTCCATACATACACAGTACAGTACATAGTATGGTCCGAGCTGGATTGGGGCAGTTCGAAGTGTTTGATGAATGAAAGAAAAGGCGTCGAGCATGATGATTTGAATTCTAAATTCACCACATCTTGACTTCTCTGATTGCGATTAGAAAATCTCTACGTCTCACGAATTCCACCAAGTAATTTACAAAGATCAGATTACGTTTAGTGTTATGTAATCGTCTTCTAGTCGTGTTATATGTGGCTGATATTTTAAAGCCCAGCTATTATATTACAGTCCAACCGTAATTACTCTCAGTAACTTTAAAGTTTATGACGTATCTTTCTGTTCCAGAGTGTCTTACTAGAAATACCATCGTTGTATATAAGTTACGCTAGCTTAGATAATGTTACAGTGAATTCTACAGTTTACTGCAAAGCTAAAAACTCGGAAGGTGAAGACTCTCATAGTTTAAATCTGTATGTTAACAGACCATATACATTTGACGTCATCCAAACTCCTGCAGGTAATTATTTTCAATATCTATATGTACTATACACGTACGTTTTTTAGTTAAAACCAATAATATAAAGAAGGATAATAAATAAGGAAAAATATATCTGTCGGCATATGGTACTGACCCGATAAATAGATAAACTCCGACTGAAATAAATAAAGAGTTGGAATGAAAGTGCTCTCAGCTGCAACTTTTTTCCTCATAACCTCATAAATTTAGAACCAATACGGTGTCTTATGAATTGAGTGGACTTCAAAAATGGAAGTTCACGACGACGACGGTGTGTGTATGTATATACTTACCTCATAATCACCTGCCTAACCCTTTCCCCATTGTGTTGGGGTCGGCTTCCAGTCTAACTGAATCAGTATTTTATATGGAGCGATTGCTTGTCTGTTACGAACGACTCGACATATTACGACCGGTTGCCCATCTACAGACTGACCTCGGCAAGCGTAGCTTAACCTTCGATCAACCCATGCGGCTGTTGTAATTTAGCGACGAGCATATACTTACCTATTATGTTCAATTATGATGTTTGTTATGAGCACATAAGCGTATCTATTTGTTAGTTTAATTATGACGTTAATTAAAACTGTAGCATTATCATGGATGAGTCATTTAGGAATAACCTACCTAATTAGAGTACCTATATTATTATTTATATTTATTCACAGACTAACGAATGCAATCATAAAGATTATACCTAAACCTAAGGCATGAACAAAATATTAATTAATAATTTTCTGTTAACTCGGTACGTACACTGTTTCCATACCATATATGTTTTTTTACCTTGTACAATTGCACCATATTATATGATTAATTTACATAAAATAATAAATTACTGAATTTCAAAATCAGTTTAAATTATTATTTTATTTAAAATTGTATACGATACCAACCCTTGTTGTAAGGTAAAACGAAAACGGAATTTAGATAAGATCACTTCTTGTCCATCTGTCACAGAGGTTTTTCTCGTAATTTTAGAACGTTGAGTTTTGAATTATATTAAGATATTACAGAAGCTGGTATTAATGACGCGCAACAGGCCAAGATAATGCGCGACAAGATTATTCGCTATTTCAGTGTGAAAATGTATTCCTGATATTTTCATTAAATTAATAGTTTCTTTTTTTTGTAGGAGGCTAGTGAAATACCATTTTTTATATATTATTTGGGAGATCGATTTGGTCCTCAGAATAAAAAATAGTTTAATTAAATGAAATGACGTAACGTTAGAAAGAACTTTCTCCAAGATATTTATTAATACCTCTTTGCTAATTTTGGTTTAGTAGACTGAAGATATAGATCGAAACTTATTTCCTAGCTTCCCAAAAATTATTCCAGCCCTTAGCAAGTAATTAAGATTCTTAAAAGAAGTGCCTTCTTAGGAAGGCCTTTTGACCAATTGGTTTTTATGAAATAAATAACGTTACTTAGCTGAGCCATAAAGTACAATTATTTGTTATCCTTGACACTATTTCATCCAGATATTTAGTTTCTACTAGATACTGCAATTACGGCACACCAGCGACAGTTATATGAACTGCTCAGTGTAGTTTGGTTACGAACCCTAAATTTGCAAACCCCGACACTGCCGACGTAGTTGAACAATAGGTAAGAGAGTTCTTGCTGCATTTATGAGTTACAGGTTCGATTGTCGTTTATATAAGTAAGCTTTGTGCGAGGCACAAATATTATATATTCAGGGTCTGGCTGTTTGTTTTCGTGAGATATGCACGGTACGTTATAAATACGAAGGGTAAAAATAACCTAAGGTAATAGAAAGTTATCGTTGCAGACCAGACGATAGAATATGGCAGTGAAGGTAAGCTACACTGCGAAGTGTCAGCATACCCTGCGGCGGAGACAAAGTGGTACCACAATGACACTGCAGTGACCTCATCTGATGACCTGAATGTAGACCCGCAGACCAACACCTTGTGGATCAAAAACATGACTGTCAGTAACATCGGCGAATATAAGTGCGAATTGACGAACGAAGCCAACATTAAAACTTATAGCGCTTTTGTTAAAATTTCAGGAATAGGTAAACCATTTCAGATTCAATAGCCTGTTTCAGCACTGCCGGATTAATTCCTAATAGCTAATCTAGCAAATAATTGACAATAATTTCCGATTCAGTTTTGACTTCATCTGGTATATAGTGCCTATCCAAAAACAAGGAAATAAGCATGGTAACATAATTTTCAAGGTCGGATATTAATATTGATGTAATGCTATATTTTTGTAAATATATTTTGCAGAGGCACCTCAAGTTGAAGTGGAAAATGCAAATATGACTCTGAAGCTAGGAGATTGGAGTTCCCTCGAATGCAGGTATCTACATAAAATTCAAGTTTACATGTTATTCCTTTCCAAAATTTTTTTACTCATTTAGACAATTGTACACGGTATGGGTATAACTTTGTTTCGGGTCATGTGCGTGATCCAGTGATCCTTTAAACATTCCTTGTCCTAATGAGATCGACCCTCCAGAATGATGCGAACCTTTGCGCGGTTACTATCTTGTCCCACTTAATTTAAGTAAATAAGTACATAATACCAGTTTGATGGAAATAAAAATTGTTTGGTTTATTTTCAGGATTATTCAAGGAAAACCTTCACCAACCATATCATGGACGTTTAAATCTGAGGACGGGATCGAGTTTGGCTCGTTGCCCGACGGCGTGGTAGCAGACGACAGCAAGCTGAACATGGAATCAGCACAGCCTGACCACAAGGGCGTCTACAGATGTGAAGCTGCTAACATAGAAGGACAACATTCCGCTGATATCACTGTGCAATTACAATGTAAGATTATTTATTACAGGGTTGCTTGTTTCTTAATAGCAAGACAATTTGTGATTGTGCAGGGGAAAATTTGATGGATTTTTTTTATTGCGGTGTAGAGATTTGCGCAGAAGAGTGACAACATCTTCCTCATCCCGGTCTGTCATGTATAATTGTTGTTTTTTATGTTAAGTATGTAGGTATAAAAAGTTCCTAATCACTAGTCGCATAACCACAGCCACAGAGCTACTTAGCCTTAGCTAGTAAATAATAGTTTAATTGATACACGTTCAAGTGTGCAAAGTTTGTCATTACACTCGAGGCGGGATTGCAGCCCGAACCGAAGGCCACAGGGGTGCAATGGAGCCGAGGGTGTAATGTTATTTCCAACTTTAAAGTTGAGTCTGTCCTTTAATCCGGAATTGGAAGCTACAGGCCAGGTCACATGAATGAAGCCTCAGGATGAGTCCTTTTCCAACTTGTTTATATCGAATGTATACTATGTATAGTATTGAGTGATTATTCCAGTCTATCAACGACAAGCCGCCAGAACTACATCACTTACCTGTCGCGTAGTTGACGGTATAGTTGGCGCAGTGGCCGGACGATTGGCTGCTGCGCTGCGCGTTGCGAGTTCGATACCCACACGGAAAAAAAAATTGGATGGCCTACAGGTTCTGGGTCTGGCTGTTTGTGTATGTGACACAGGAGAAACTTCTAGTGAGGGGCAACGTATTTAAAAAATAAAAAATAGTACACCGTGGGCGGTTGTGAATTACAGTAGAACCTCTCTGAGTTACGCAAAATACGTGCAGTGTGATGCAGTTACGGATATCGGCCCGTCAAATGATACAATACAATACACACTGAGTACCCCTCTCCACAACTAGATCAATTCTATAAAATAATAATAAATGATTTAATGTAAATTTGATAGATCCACCATCAATATCGAAAGACGCTGATACTCCTACCTTAACGGTTAAGGAAGAGGATGATGTAGAGCTACCATGCCAGGTAGACGCGTCGCCGGCGGCCAGCGTGCATTGGGAGGTGTGGCAGAATGACGTCATGATAGCGCTAGACGACCGACACCGTACCGATCAGCGACACACTCACAGGTAATCGCTAATTATTCGATTTTCAGGTCGAGCGAAGGGTGATTGAATTTTTTCATCTGAAATGGGATGGGATCATATAACTGGCGAAATGAAGGTGTGCAGTACAACCCTTCTGCCTGACTCTTCCGGGTATATAGGTGTGATATTATAATAAAACCGTCAACAACTAATCATATATTTCGACGACCGATGTGGCGCAGCGGGCGAAGGTCCGCCTGCGACGCAGGAGGTTGCGGGTTCGATTCCCGCCTTGGGACAAATGTTTGTAAGATCTACAAAGATTTGTTCCAGGTGTTCTGAGTGTTTGCTATGTATAATAAAAAATATCTATCTATGTAATGTATTGTATTAAGTATATCAGTCATCTAGTACCCATAACACAAGCTCTGCTTAGCTTGGGGCTAGATGATGCTGTGTGGATTGTCCAGCAATATTTATTTATTTATTATAATATCATGCACTAGAAGAATAAGGCGTTAGTGTATGTGTGTAGAGTCACACATACATACCGTGACAGATACGTTTAGACGGCAACAAATACTTCACCGGTACCCACTCAACCTTGTCCTGTGCAGCTGCTAAGTCCCTTAGGAGTGACCGGAGCAAGATGTGGCTAAAACGCGCCATCCGGATAATGAAGCGTCAAAATCGGCCCAGCCGTTTCAGAGGTTACCTCAAACAAAGACACAGAACAATTAAAAAAAAATGTTCTTTTGGTAAAACTACCTTATTCCATATCGTATTTCATAAACATTTAGTTACAAGCAGTTATTTTGACATTACAAACAGACACTTAAATTTCGTTTTCGTTTTGTTGTTGTTTCGATAACGAGGAAAGATTTAATAGTTTATATGTTTGTTTGTTATAGATAAACTCAAAAACTTCTCAAAAGATTAATAAAAAAACATCTTTAGATAGCAACATTATCAGCGAGTAAAAAAGGCTTATTTTTAAAACTATTTAATAAATAGGGTGGAGGGGATGTCAAAGTTCAAGGGGAAAACTACGGAATCCACGCGGATGAAGTCGCGGGCGTGTGTGTCAAGTCAAGCGCTATATATTAAAAAAGGCTCATGATAAAGAGTGAAGTATAAAAACATATTACATGTCACTGTGCATCCTGATGTCGGGTATAGGGCATTGGAGGACGGTCCCGCGCTATCCAGGATGTCAGCAGAGCCAGGAGAACTGGGAACCGATAAGGATCGAGCTTGGCTTGATAGTTTAAGACCCTTTAAGCACACTGCCGGAAAGGTTGGTTATCAGTTGAGATCTTGAGAAGAGAGTGGTCAGGTCATATCTCACCTTTGCAGTATGATCTTGAACTTATCGCCCACAAAAATTTGCAAATGATGGACCTACTGGCGGTAATAGCTATCAGGATGGAATTTAGTACGGTCAAATGTGCAATCATGCATGTGAAGCGGGGCAGATTATGGAAACCGAGGGAATTATATTCTCTAATTCGACCACTCACGATCATCGGTGATGAGAATGTATATCCCGCTGAAATATGATATACAGTCACATTTACGGTTTAAGCCACATTCTCCGCTAGAATGGAAGATCCCACCGGTTTACTGTTCATGTAAGCGTTAGACACTTCCTTCGCCGTGCGAACAGAAATATGATGTTCATAAGATTCGCAATCTCGGGAATAGCTTTTATTAAACATGAAGTAAGGGCGTCTGCCTTTGGCATTAGTTAATAGTTTTAGTACTTTTTAACCGACGAAAAATAGACGAAAGATCTCAATTTGACACGTATATTATATACAAGGTGTAGTTTTGCATCCTCGTCAAAATTCAGGAGGTTGTCACAAAAGACTTAAATAATCAATTTAAATTATGGTACCGGGTCAATAAATTATAAAGCTGCTATTTAGCTATAAACACTCCCGACTAATTCACCTTTCAAACAAAGAAATTGAAACTAGAATTTAACCCAAAGTTGGTCCTAAGTCATGGTGTAGCAAATTGGGGATGTTTGATTTTTACATACTGTTTTTTTGTAAAAGATGAGGCAGTTGACAAAGTTGAAAAATAAAAATCTTTTACAACATTTTCAAACATTTTATTTATTTTCCATTGTTATAATTTTAATCATTTTCATTTTCGACAGATTCAGAGCATTGTGGAAGGATTCTGGCAGATATCGCTGTATTGCGGAAAACAATATCGGTGCAGCGGAGAAAACTATTACAGTTAATGTCTTAGGTGAGTCTATGCGCAGTGCCATAATAATGTCTAATTTAATCGTATGCCTGACGGTAATAATCAGTTCTCGTTGAGTTTTGCACGGCTTAAAATCGAGATGCAGTCGTCGCCATTTGCCATCATCATGACTATTGGTCCAAATTCTAGGTTGAACATTACCTACTAATTAAGAAATCGTCTTAATCTCTTTCTTACCAATTTTTGGCTGTTTATTTACAATATACTGACAGAATGGGTCAAAGCATGGAGTAAATAGTTACGAGTATTGGTTTAAATGTGTTCTAAATATATATTTTTTGCAGTTGCACCCTACATAGAAGCCCCAAAATTAAAGACTGTGATCGCAAAGACAGGTCAAAATGTTGTGTTGACGTGCAACGTGTTGTTTGGAAACCCTGCACCATTTACAAAATGGGAATTTATAGCGACAGATTCTACCACTAAGATTTTACACAGGTAGTCCTTATATTACGTATTTCCGTTTGTGAGTCCAAAACTTACTTTTACAAGTACCGTTATAATAGTTTCGTATATTTTAGGAGTAATTCATCGAGTTTGCTGCATTTAAACAATGTGAGTTACACCAACGAAGGATCATATCTATGTATTGCTGACAATGACGTTGGCACCGACAGTATCAACATTTATGTGAAGATAGAATAAATCGAAAAGCACTACCTTAATTTCTAACGTGTTTAATTTAAAAACTACCTTATCTCTTTTTCTACCAACCAAACTAAAAAAAAATAAGACAATGCCATTTACCATTACTTAGAGATACTATTCAATTAAAACTTTGAAAAAGTACGGTAAAAACTATAGATTTAAAATAGGTAATATAGGTTTCACTTGCTATGTGACTTGTGACTTACCTTCTAAGCGAAATTAGGTAGGAGTTCTTCTTGTAATTGGTTTATATTTATAGTTTATACCTATCATAGTGCTCAATGTAATTTTAAGTATTACTGTCACTCGAAATAATATGATATCGTGCATTTCAATGAAAGATGCCTTAAATTAAGTAATAACTCTTATAGGATGGAAACTACATCTCGAGCAACCACAGAACAGTTCGCAGCTTTATTAGAATTTATAGAAAGGCACGTAAATATTAGTTATTTCGTAATTTTCCTTTGTTAAAATCTATCATACTTGGGCACTTAAAAGTTAGAAACATAAACAATGATTGAATTTTAACTGATATTCTAGCCTTTATGTCTCTTTTGCACACTTATTTATTATGAGCGCACCACAACATATTTAAAGTATTCATTTTAAATGCTAAATGGTAAATACAGTCCTAAATTATGGTAAATAAACAAAACACTTCTCGGTCTCAACACACCTGGATCATATATGTAGATGCTATTTTGTTTTTCGTTTTCTATTGGGTCTCGGCGAGCGCTAACTGGTCGTACAAAAACTTCGCTTCGTGTCGTTGGCGCTTGTCAAAACTATAACTTAGCTACGATTTATTTGGGATGTAGCGATCAACATTGTAGAAACGCTCACATTTCATTCAATCATTTTAACCGATGTAAACTTGTCTACGAATTTTCTATTCGTTTGTTTTGACCACGTTATTTAACGTTGAGATGGCGTCATCCCCATACATTTGATTAGTTTTCTATTAGCGTTAACGATTGTAGATTGTCAACTTGGCTAAGCCTATTTCGAAAGTGGTCAAAAGGGAAGAACAATACTTTCATCTCCTGTCGCCTGTGTTATGGAGAGAACCTCAGAATCACACTGAAGGCCATAAAAGTCAAAATTATGATTAAATATAGGATGTTCTATGAGCATTAAACTTATCTTCCTCATTTAGAGTACTTTCTCGATAACTTGGGAGCAGTAAGTGGAGCGCAAGGTGAAAGATTTCACCAGGATTTGAAAGAGATGGAAGGTTGCTATCAGAGAAAGTGGTATAAAATAATAATGGCAGACTTTTGTTGGCTGTTAAAGCGAGATGATCCAAGTAGGAATTTCAAGCGAAAATCTCACAATCAAAGCTTCGGTAAAAAAAAACAGCAAGATACCACGAAAGTGTTTAATATTTTTAATCAATTTATTACTGTGCCTTAAATGTATTTTTAATGTTTTCAAGTCAAGTAATTGTTCCTTAATTGTAATAAAAATAACCTAGTTAAATGGTTTTTTCTTTCCGAATTCACACGAAGTAACTTTTCAAAAACACCTGAGGGTGATAGGTAAAATCCAAGTGCAGTGTACCCGTAATCAACGTACCAATATACTCCAAGATCAGCATTTAAATCCAAAAAGGATAAATAAGAGTCAAAATTTGCAGACCTGTGATATTAGTAATTCACTAGGTACCGGGTGGCGACGCGCAGAGATTCCGAGCTCTGTGACGAGTGATTTTCAAACTTATGGTGGTAAAAGAACTATAAGGCGACTTTACATGATTAACCTAGAAGGAACGAAAAGGTTTTTAACAAATCAAAATAGGTTATGATTTGAATTTAAGCTACGGGTATTATTTATCATTACATAAATATAAATACATATACATAAATATATGATACAATACATAGATAAGCAGGTAATGTTTTAAGTTTTCATTGAAAAGACAATTATAATTTACAATATGAGGATGTTTATCTAATAACTATAACATGAGGAAAATAAAATGAGTGAGGCATCCATACATGCAATTTTTTTAGATTCACCTTACATTATTATATTTGAGTAGATAAGAAAATTTGACTATTGTACTGTACTAAGAGTAAATGTATCCTACAAGGAGAAAATTGTAGCATTTTTTTTTATACAAATATTACGTGGAAAGACTCGTCTGGTTAACCTTTTATTTTAAACTTTGGAACAAACATTGTTTTGTTATATGTATTACAAAAAAAAGAAGCATAGGTCGTCAACAAATTCACCCACATCGCTGTCAACGGGAAAAGTGGCCATATGATAGGTATTTTTTTTAATAAATGAAAATGGATTTCATTGTTATATCATATGCGTGTATGTATCATATGACAATGAAATCAATTTGTAGTAAACAATAGTGCATAAATAGAAGCATTTTAAATGGCTTATGTTTAACTAACTAGTAGTTACATCCAGTACAATGTAACGGCAAAAAATAACTATATATTGCTAAAAGCTATTGTCTGTTTCCCATTTATTCAAATAGGTTAAAAAATATACAACTCTTATAATTAAAGTATCCCGTTTATTAAAATTTAAACTTATATTATGTATACATATGTCATATATTATGTTTGACTAATTATTATGTTGATCATTTAAAAAAAGTATCAGATAGGTCCATAGGTACCTAGTAATTTTATAATCATAATAAGAACAAAAATTAGCGAAAAATAAATATTCTGGGACTAAAAATAATAATTTTGAAATTTACTGTACATATAATAAAGGAAGCGTCGATCATTGTAGTCAATGTAATTACATTTTTTTTCCCCCAAAACTGCACAAAGATTTCAATAGAAAAGAAGCAACGCATTGGTCTTTAAACCTAATTAAGTTCTTAAAATACTCTTGCGCAAAAAGTGACTGCTGACCCCAGGTTAAAAATAAACTTGTCACCAAATCAGTTAGGATAAGGAGGGTTGAATATGATACGAAACCAATCTCTTCATTATTGAGCTGTTAAAAGATTCAGTTAGTGCATTTAAGAACGGATTATACTCGTATTATGCTCCACTGACGTCATTCACATGATAACATTCGTGATTCATTCATACATATAATGCTTTCTGAGCTTTGGCTGGTCGCCTCCTTTACGTTTCACGTCAATTGAAATGGCTCTTGCCTCTGAAAGCGGCTGGACGTGTTTAAGTCGAATTGCCAATCCAACAAGATGCTTGCATAATATAATCTTTTAAGAATTTTGGGCAATTGCACCTTCCATGGAGGCAATTTTCTTTGTATTTAATTGTGGGGATTGGTTCTGGTACTGGGTGTGAGCAGCGCGAAGCGTGCAAGCACGGGGCGAAACATCTTTTGAGTCGCTTATGTACCATATTTGGTAGTAGGTATAGCAATATTTTAAGGCAATCAAACGGTGTGTAAGGTAGGTTAGTAAAGTAGGATAGCGCAATAATTTGCTCATTAAAATGATTTTCTAAACATGGTTTCATAGCACAATTTAAAGTGTAGTCATGACTAAAATATTTATAACCTTTGCAAGTTGCATTTCATTTTGTTTAGTTTTAATTTTTAGCTGATTGGTATATTATACAATATTTTAGGTAAATGAAGTTATGGTTACAAGATTTTTTTGGTGGTCATTAAATTTATCCCCGTTTTAAATGAAAGGGTAATGCAACAGTCCTTCACGCAACCTAGGTACTCGTTGGACGTATAATTCCCGAATTGCCAATATTATTTCACAATCATTCAATTTTGACAATATTGTAAATAAATCCAATTCCTGGGTTGGGAAAACGTTTGTACTGAAACTAATAACCAATTTTTTTTGTCCTGAAAGTATTCAGCAAATTTTTGTGTTGATAGTATTTTCTCGAATTTTGGAAAAGTCAGTTTTAACGAACAAATTTAAACAAAAGCTAAACTTAGGATATACCTTGCGTGAGAAAAATAAAAAAGAGTAAAAAAAGCTTTCTGCAATGATTTTGAAGTTTGCGTATTGGGCTATAATGTATTCATGGCATTGACGAGCTCAGTGAACAGAATCCTCTACAAACAATAGATTATTTATCCAATATTAATATGTACCAACTATTTCCCGCTGTCTTTCGTTTAATTAAATTAATGGTCACAGTACCAGTTACCAGTTCTTCTGCTGAAAGATTATTTTGATCCCCAAAATGCACACATATTATCCATAAGGCAAAAGCGTCCGACTTTCATTAATATCAATAGAAAAAGGGGTTTTGCAATTTTTATTTTAAAAGTTATGTATATTATCTCTTAACTCCGTCATTTACCGAGCGAACGTTTTCAACATTCATCTTTAATAATAAATATTATTTTATTCGCTTCATGTATCTTGAAAATGTTTCAATTTGTTATACCAACTAACTATGTGAAAAAATACATATCTAGCATAATTGTTTGGATCCCTACTAAAAACGAATTAAAAAGTTTTTTACTTTTTGGAAAATATGTTTTAATTTATAAATAAGTAAATGAAGTATGTTTTTTTTATAAATAAACATTATTTTACAAAGTCTACTTTATTTAGTTAAACCATTAAATAGAGCTCGAGCATGGATTACTTATTCTCGATGACGCGGACGTACCCATCAATAGAGTAGTGTCCTTAAAAATGTTTGGTCCGATAGTTGAATTACCTACTCAAAGATACTGGGCACGTATTTTTTCTTTTGCCGTGCAAACCAAAAGTGACAACGACGTTACGCCGTATTACACTTTTCACGTAGAAGTGACGTCACAAGCCCTTTCTCCTATACTTTGATGTGCTATAGCTTTTCGCAAAAAATACGTGTCCAATATTTTTTGGTAATCTAACTGACGGACCAAATAGACTTATTATATTTTTACCTAGGAAACATCCCTACTGTAGGTAAGTCATCTGGGAAGAGGATGGCCAACGAACGGCATGTGATTCAGGGGCATACCGGGTCGGTTCAGAGCTGCCAATCCTTGAGATGAAGCGAAGAACGAGAACGTTGCACGCGTATTAGGAATTTGGCTACTCTACAGATCACGTAACATCGCTACAGACTATGGCAGTAAGCTGTGCCTGTTTCAAGTACTAGAACAAGCCGATTTCTCTTATCTTTTATACAGAAATTAAGAATGACTTGCACAGACAAAAGGGAAGCGATGTGTCTACCCCAAAAAGATAACAGGGGTCGAAACGATGTCAAAATGTTAGGTTTAATTAAAACATTATTCAATAATATTTATTTTAATATTTAAAAAAAAAACTAGTGTGAATCTGACTCGCACAATGGGTTCCGTTCAAACATTAAGTAATTGAACAGCTACTTTCACCTACACAGTTTATATCACCTACTGAAGTTCAAAAACTATAAAAGCAACGAACATTACATTGACGAAAAGTTGGTTGAATGATACGAACACATCATGATAAATTCTCCAAAATAATGTAAGTTTGTCATTGATTTTTTTTCAAATTTATTTTGAAGTTATGTTTTTCGCGTTATTACTACAAATGAACGATTTTCGGACTTTCCCGTTTACTAGTGCTATGAGACCTTGCTTTTTGCCAAATTTTACGGTTCTTGGCCAACGGGAAGTAGCATAGAGGTTTTGATTTACTTGCAAGTTTAAAAATATGTTCTATAAATAGCCGTAATTTTTAACCGTCCTGACTTAGAAACTTGACTTTATCGAGCTCCAAGGGACCGTAAAAAAAGGGTAGTGACTATCGAGAAAGACAGACAGACAGACAGACAGACGGACAAAAAAGTGTTCCTATTAGGGTTCCGTTTATTACTCTTTTGAGGTACGGAACCCCTTAAAACACAAAGAAACCATTCTATATAATTAGATCATCAATGTAAAACAATAATGAATAACCTATAAGGAAAAACCGTACCAATCCAAAATACTGAACGTAAACATAATATCTTTTGCTAGCATGATAAACATGATAAGTAATATAAATGACCACAATTATTACATTTTGTCACAGTGCGGATTGCGCATTAGTAGGGAACAGTACTACAGTATTATTGCGGACTTTTTACATATTAGCATCCAAAATGTGGTGGCGGAAATATCCGCACGCGGTTTTGCTAATTTTCGTGAATATTATATTCAAGGCATCATGCAAGGGGAATGGCAGTTTAACCTTTCTCATAGATGATACAAGCTCTATGGATGACGATATAAAACAAGTTAGAAAAAGTGTGATCGGGATAAAGGAAATAGTTTTATATGAAAAGTCCAGTTTGATCGACAATATGGTGCTGGTGACGTTTAATGATCCAGGTAATGTAGTTGTATCTTCTTATCACTTTAACTACGAACAGAAATCTATATGTTTTTGTTGTAAATAAAACTGAGTTTTCCCCATTTTGTTTCTGCGGTTATGTACCTTATCTAACAGGAAAAAACGGAACCCTTATAAGATCACTTCATTGTCTGTCTGTCTGCCTGTTTGTCTGTCAAGAACCTCTTTCTCAGAAACCCGTAATGGTATCAAATTGAAATTAATTTTTAATACCTACGCCCTGGTGTCCCTTCAAGCCCTAGAAAAATATCAAACATCTAAGTCAAAGCAGTAGACAAATACAGGCATTATGTGACATGTTTTGAAACACAAATAAATCAAAAGCTGAAGGGTAGTTTCCGTTGGCCTAGAATCATGATAATTTGGCAAGAAGGAAGGTTTCAGAGCAGAAGTAACGAAAAAAGTCCGATATTTTTTGGATTTATCTCATTTTTTTTATAACGTTAATAATACATAATATATTATTTGGTTTTTAACTTTAAGGTGTTGCGTGTTTACTTAAGAGACGTATCAGTAAATTAAATGGAATACGAAACACAATTCAGGAATTATTACGTATTAAACTCTTGATTACGTTCCCTCTTATTTTTTCAGGTGTTCGTAATAGGATAGTTACTAAAAACCCCAACAGTTTCAAAAGAGCACTAGACGCTATAAGGGTTCACAATGAGGCAAAGCCCTCAGAGCTCGATTGTTGGGAGCCGTCAATGAAAGGATTACTCCAAGCACTTGACAAAAGCAACAAAGACTCTTACGTTTTTGTATTCACTGATGCCGCGGCAAAGGACTACATTAACAGCCATTCTGTGATAGAAATGTGCCAAAAGAAACAGACCCAGGTAAACTGGGCTAAAGGGATTCTTTCCCCTGCTCCAACTATTTTGACCAACTGGATATATTTGAGGGCTTTATGTTTTTCGCAGCGTAATGATGATTTCTTATTGATAAAGACCGTTTAAAACAGGTTGAATTGACTTTAGGAACATCCGTACACTTTGAATTGTCAATGATCTCGAACAAATCAATGTTTAACTTGACAATCATACAGGGCGGATAATCAGACTAGTTTGAACACGAGGAAAGATTATTCCTTGTGGTCAAACCAGTTGGACAGAATAGTTTGACCACGAGGAAGAACACGGCTGACGGCCCGCTGACCAGACTCCGTCAGACGAACATTTTAATACCACCAGTGGATGATCAACAAAACACGCCTTTTACTTACAGATAGTGTTCGTGCTCACCGGTACACTTTGTTCCAAGTTTCATTATACACCCGAGGCAATCAACGTTTACTTCGACATAGCAATCGCATGCTCTGGGCTTGCGTTCTACGTCAGTAAGGCAGAGGTCGACAAGGTGAACACTTCATAATGTTAATAATGAGATAATGAATAATAGGTAATCTCTAATGAAAGTTAAATATTTAATATTTTGGTCCATTATTTTAGGTGTTTGGGCCAATTGAAGAAATAATAAAAGGCAACAAGACTGTGATTAATACGGCCACAGTACCAGCTAACGTTTCCCAAAGTATTTCGGTAAGTACTTACCTATCTTCTTCATGAAGTGTTAAAAATGACGGAAGTGTGTGCCTGAGTTAAACACTAGGTGAAACCTGAATAACTCATCATCTGCCTAGCCTTTTTCCAACTATGTTGGGGTCGGCTTCCAGTCTAACCGGATGCTGTTGGATACCAGTGTTTTACATAGAGAGACTACCTATCTGACCTCCACAAACCAGTAACTGGGCAACACGATACCTCTTGGTAAGACTGGTTGTCAGACTTTTGGGTTTCTGACTACCCGTAACGACTGTCAAACATCTACAAATGACAACCCGGACCAACGGCTTAACGTGTTTTCCGAGGCACGGAGGAGTCTCGTTATGTTAGCGTAGCTTAAACTTCGATCAACCCGTGCGGCTATTTTTATTTAGCCACGAGTTCCTTTGAAACCTGGATTACTGCCTACATAAAACAGACTCAGTGTCGAGAGTTGTAAATCCAACAGTGCAATAAAATTTAGGCATTTATTAAGTTATCGCTTAGTTAGTGAAAGCGTGCATAACACTGCTGGGCTCTGAATTTTGAATGAAGAAAACACGTGTTCTAACTTGAGCGGTCGGATGTATAGCGCAACCCGTCACACAATAAAACTTCTACTGGAGGAGTTGGCACTGTCGTCGGCATCAATACTAGGATCAGATCAGTGCGCAAGCAGTTTTAAGTTAGCGTAGACAAAACGCCGAAGATGTTCTTTATTGTCTTGAGTAAATTTTATACGCGAGACCATGCTAGATGGATGCTAGATGCCATTAATGACCATGCTAGAATGCAAGTTAATTTTTTGACCATTTGTCATTTCAGTATTTAACTACAATTTTGCTGCTCCGTCTGTTTTGATATAGTCGAATTTAACTGAACAAAATACCTACCATAAGTAGAGCTATGAGTAAGTGGTATTCTCGATTGACACGCTCAAAATTAATGATCAATTGTCTTCGTATTTTTTTAATATATATGTGTGTCAATGGACCTCTACTGAATGATCATCATCAGTCGAATCCCAGATTAAAAACGAAAAATTGGCATTGGAATTACTCATTTTATAATATGATTTTATTTACAGTTCACAATAGATGACCACACTGATTATGTCATCGTCTCCGCATCTGGGAAAAATGTTACATTGAAAATAAGCACACGCTTAATTTCGCAAAAAGAAGTCATGTCCACCGATAATGCAAAAGTAAGTTTACACACAACAGACAGACAGCACTGACATATACTTCGTTGAGCAGTAGCGAACTCACTGCCCCAATCTCCTAGGAGAATTCTTGTTCCTCATCTCGGGCTTTCCTTTATTGACCGGCCGGAGTGAATACTGACAGGAACAAAGCTCTCGCCTCTTCTTGTCTTAATTGGCCGGCTTGATTCTTCTTGACTCGCTAGGAATCATTCTTGCAAGAAAAATATACTATATAAAAATATATGGAGAAGAACTTGACCGTTCTTCCGAAATTATTCTGGTAACCGTGGTACCTCTCCACTCCTCAAGCTCCTCAGGATATGTTGTTCTCTTGTTGCTACGTCACTCAGTGCTAACAACTGTTTGCGGGGGCTCATTTATTAAGTATCTGAAATTTCCCTACTTAATAAATGGGCCCCCGAAAACAGACAAGAGACTCTGGACCTCCCAGGGTTGAAATTGTATGTTAGTTTTTCCAAACTTCTAGATTTTTTCGTACATTGTTTTTACTTCAGACTGTAATAAATCATGATTTCTATTTAACCCAATAAGTTTTTTAATGAAAGATGAGAATTATTTACTTTTAAAATAATAATCTCATTGACTTGGATGGAAATGATGATTTGCTTATGATTTTTAACACTTTAGAAAAACACTTAAAAAACTTGAAAAAGCCAACGGAAAATTTGAACGCTAGGGGGGAGGGGGTCCAGAATGATGTATAGAACTCATGGTTTATTACGTTGCGTCGATGTCCCTACCACCCTGTGACATTAGTGAGGCAGTAACTATAGTCCTTGCATATTTTCAGTCAGCCAGTTTATTGTAGCCGGGTGGCTACAATGAACTGGTAAGGCTATGGAAACAAAGGTATTGGACTATAGATTCGGGTACAACTATAGTCCAATGCCTTTGTTTCCATAGCCTGCAATAGTCTTTCACTAACCGTGGTTGCACTTGCATAATGCATACTGAGATATTCTTTGATTGGTGACTTTATTTAAAAAAAAGCGAGTTGCCTTTGGCTCCCTGTACGCCTTCCAAAGGTCCGGGACCCCATGGTCCCAAGAAATATCAAAGAAAACAATTTTATTTAACGGTTACTATCTAACTGCAAAACAAAAGTGTAAATATGTATAGCCACGATAGTGTCGTGAAAATTATGGTAGTAACTATTACTACAACGTCAGCCGAATCCCGATAAGTATCCTGACCAAGTTTGAAATCTGCTGCCTAATTTCACATTTGACTGTGATCAGCATTTGACAACATAATATGATCATTAATAGACCTTTCATTAACTTAGTAGCAGAATTTATTTAAGTTTTTTATTATTTCACTGTGTCTGTGTTTAAATCGACACGGTTGGCGCAGTGGCTGAGCGATTGGCTGCTGCGCCGCGTGTCGCGGGTTTGATCCCCGCACGAAATAAGTATTTGTATGGCCTGCAGGTAGTTGTTCTGGGTCTGGCTGTTTGTGTATGTGAGTTTAAATGTTTGTTTTTGTTAAACGCACCCACAATACAGGAGAAATTCCTAGTGTAGGGCAACATTAAAAAAAACAGACAAAAATAAATTAATTAAATACATTTTCACATTGCAGGTGATAAAAATAAGTAGAGCCAAGCCTGGCAATTACTTTGCTACTGTCAAGGGTAAGACACAAACGTCCGTCATAATCGTCGGCAGGACTGATTTCTTTTTCGTTCACGGCTTCTCCAAGTTAAAACCCAAGTCGATAGGAGATACGTCGCCGCAAACAAAAGCTGGTGAGTTTGTGTATAATTCTATTGATTCAAAAATATTTTAAGTTTAGATATTGTTGCGGAACAAACTTCGCGTCAAGTCCGACCTCCGGACACCAAAATTGACGGCACGTTTGCGACGGCGCGGCGGTCGCATTGGCTGAGCGATCGACTGCTGCGCCGCGTGTTATGGGTTCGATTCCCGCACGGAACAAATATTTGTATGGCCCAGGTAGTTGTTCCGGGTTTGGCTGTTCGTGTATGTGGCTTTAAATGTTTTTAAACTCAACCACGACATAAAATAAATTTCTAGTGTGAGGCAACGTTTTTAAATAAAAGAAAACACATAACATAAGTTTTGTGAAAATATTTACAGGTGCGAAAGTGTACCTGGCGCTACAAGTCACTGATGAGAAGCACTCAGTGAAAATAGAGTCGGCGCACCTTGTAGACAAGGATGGAAAACAAATTCAAGCAAAACTGCCTCTAACAGAGATATCTAGAGATTTTTACGTTACTGAACCATTTCATGCACCATCGCAAAGCTTCAAAGTAGCCGTAAGTACAATTTCTATCGTGTAATAGGGCGACAAATTGCAAGAAATCATACTGTTTCTAATGCTGATGCATTATTGCATGAACGAAATCGTTTTTACAAAATAATCTTAATAAATATTAGGTCTTTACCTATGAAATTGCCGTTCTGCAGTACTGGCCATTTCAAATCAAAATATTTTTTGTTTGGCTAAGAATTCTAATTTCAAATTAATTTTATTTTAAAAACATGGTTTTTTTTTTTCCAAAAGTAGTCATTTGTTTATTGATTAGTGTTACATTTTCATCGCATTTAAATCTTTTTCGTCATCATGGATACGTTAAAAATTCGAGTAATTATGGAATATGAGTACCGTCGTGGCAGCAACGCGGCACAAGCGGCACGCAACATCAACGACGTTTACGGAGCTAACACTACAAACCAACGCACTACCTGTTATTGGTTTGCTCGCTTCCGTTCTGGAAATTTCGACCTGAAAAATGAACCTCGCGGTCGTCCGAAGACTTTGGTCGACAATGACGAATTAAAGGCGATTGTGGAAGCTGATGATACACAATCTACGGCTGAATTAGCAGCAGCTTTCGACGTTAGCGTCAAAACAATATTGGTCCATTTGCGTCAAATTGGCAAGGTAAAAAAGCTTGACAAATGGGTGCCCCACGAACTCAATGATCGCCAGCGCGAAGTACGCGTCGAGACGTGCCTTGCACTGCTCAACAGACACACAAATGAAGGAATTTTGAACCGCATTGTTACCTGCGATGAAAAATGGATTCTGTTTGATAACCGCAAGCGCTCAGCAAGTTGGTTGGATCCTGGTTCAGCACCTAAACAATGCCCTAAACGAAAACTTACCCCAAGAAAAGTGATGGTCACTGTTTGGTGGTCTAGCGCCGGTGTGATTCAACACAGCTTCTTACCAAACGGAGTGAGCATTACTGCAGATGTGTACTGTGAAGAATTGAACACAATGATGGAGAAGCTGGCACATCTCCAACCAGCATTGGTCAATCGCTCGTCTCCGCTGCTCCTGCACGACAACGCGCGACCTCATACTGCACAGCAGACGGTCTCCAAGTTGCAAGTACTGGGGTTGGAAGCTCTCCGTCATCCGCCCTACTCACCAGACCTTGCGCCTACAGACTACTACTTTTTCCAGAATTTGGATAACTTCTTGGCGGGAAAAAAATTCAATACCCGAGAGGCAGTACAAAATGCCTTTGAAGAATTTGTTGCCTCCCGTAAAGCTGATTTCTTTAAGAAGGGCATCAATAAACTGCCACTGCGTTGGCAAAGATGCATTGATTGCATGGGTGATTACTTCGATTAATACAAATAAAAAATACATGAAAAAAATTCATTTAAATTTTTTCATACAAAACGGCAATTTCATAGGTAAAGACCTATTATTAATGGGCACAGGGACACATCATAATTGTCTCTGATTAAACTCACAAACGTGTCTGTTTTGGGAATTCAATTGTCGTGAAATATTTAAACAAAGAAGACAAATACTGAAATACATTATACAGACATACAAAACACATTCAATTAAGATACACAGGAGAGATTATAAAGGGTCTGATTCTGGTGTACTCAATAGTTACCAGATAGTAACAACTGGTATGCAAACGCGTAAGTCTATACTCTTGTAAGTGACAAGGTGGTAGTGGTATGCGTGGTAATCAGTTTGTGGCCGCGCAATTGACTTTTGTAAATGCTTCAATACAAGAATCTATTGTTACAGTTAGATGGGTCAGTAATAGCTACTGGCAAACCTATAAACAGGACTGCCAAACTCCCAATCACACCAAAAAGTAAGTTCAGCTTTATCACACAAAATACTTAAGTAGGTTATCTTAAATTTCTCATACTTAAATGTTATCGAGGAGACTAATTGAATCGCATTGGATTCTTAAAATTAGCAGTTAGAGCTATCTTTAAGAGGAGGTATAGTACTAGTAGAATACCGCAACGATTGCACATTAGAATCCTCTTGATTTATTTATCATTATGTCGATCAATCGTACTCGATTCGTCGAACAATTAATTGTTCGATCGAGTCAAATACGAATCCTTTATTTTTTATTATAGGTGCTCCGAAAATACAAGGAGCAGTTCAAATAGAAGTCAGCAAGGGTGATACTGCTGTCTTAAAATGCAAGTAAGTAACAAGCATATAATATTTCGATAATAGAAACTTACATCATTTACGTGTACTCAATTATAAGATGTAAAAAATTAAGCTTCCTGTCTTTCCAACCCAATGAGATTTTAAATTAAAAAGAAAATAATTTTCTTCTTTCAATTTACGTCTTGTTGGGTTGGATACAAATTTTGGTATTTTAATTTGATTAAATTCTTGCAGAATTGAAAGTGGTTTTCCATCACCAAACATAACATGGCTATTTGGAGGCAAATCAGGTTCAGAATTTACACTTATAGGTGGTTCTAAAAGTGTGCTAACTATAAAAAACGTGGAGAGCAAACACGAGGGAAAATATAAGTGTGTGGCGGAAAACGAAGTAGCAAAAGATGAGCACGTCACGACATTGTATATTAAAGGTTAATTCAATGTTATTATAATACATTATTAGGCTTTTCGGAGCTTCTTATCTAGACACATGACGAAACATTTTATCTTTCTATTTACAGATCTGCCAAAGATTTCAAGAGTTTCTTTAAAGTATCTAGGCACTGAGGGAGACGTATTGCTGAGGATCCCTTGTGTCACAGCTGGTCTGCCTAAGCCGACCATTACTTGGAAGTTAAACGGCCATGTCATAAATCCAAGTAAGATACTTTCATAAAATGTCATCCTGCTCAGCCACATCTTGGAGCTAATTTGAAATGTTCTACCGCACTTATTAGTTGTAGTTGTGCCAGTATACTTTAAATACAACCTGCAACTACATGTGCCACTCAACACAATGAAGAAAACATATACGTAATATAAACAAAATAATGTTCCCATACGTTTCAGGCGTGAAGTATTCCATAGAGGACGGAGCGCTCATAATAAGATATCCGAAGGTGAGCGACTCCAACTCGTACACGTGCGAGGCCAAGAACGAAGTCGGTACAGACAAGGCGACGTTCCAAACCTACATCCGCCGTAAGTATTGTGGTTATCATACACATTTATACAATCAAAATAAATCGAAATAAATCTAGATGTAATACAAACTTGAAACCAATGACATTTGGAGTATAATTATTTGCAGAGGCACCACAATTATCCGGAGTTATAGATAAGAAAGTAAGAATAGGTTCGTCGGCTAGCATCGAGTGCACGTAAGTGTTTTAGTACATAAATTATTAAAAATAGACTTTCATGCTTTTTTTCTGCATGATTATCAAATCGAAATTTACGTATTTTCAAAAGATGGTTAGATGGTTCTAAAACGGGGTGAAGCGCTTGTGGGAACTGTTCAATTAGTTACTTAAAAAAGCTGGATATAGCGATAAAGATGAAAAACACAGATTTTCGAAAGAATTCACTTTAAACTGTTCAATTGTGCCAACATTCTTCAATTGTTTCATAATTTTTCAGGGTCATCAAAGGTGAACCAAAACCAACAATAACTTGGCAATTTGCGGGCCACTCTAGCTCGAAGTATTTACCGATTTCCGGATCTGACAATGTGCTGCATATTTCAAGAGTAGAGACAAAACACGCAGGGCGCTACAAGTGTGTAGCACGGAACAACGTCGGAAGCACCGAACATACCACAACACTTGTGGTTCAAGGTACGGAGATGTCGTGAGTAGATGTGGTTCTACGTGATCGTATTTCAGCAGAGAAACAAAGATATACTTAAATAATGAAGTTTATTTATAAAAATATTTACAGATCTGCCGAAAATAGTAACAATTGTTACTTCCGTCTATCAAAAAACTGAGGGAGACGCTTTGCTGAGAATTCCTTGTGTCGCAGCCGGTCTGCCCAAGCCGACTATCACTTGGAAGTTAAACGGCCGTGTCATAAATCCAAGTAAGATATTTAACGAGTACCTACATCGATTTTATTTTGTTTCTGTTTTCAAAAACGTTGCCCCACACTAGGAATTACTCCTATGTCGTGGGTGCGTCTCCAAATATTTAAACTCATATACACGAATAGCCAAACGCGGAACAAATACCTGTAGACCATATACCCCACGACACGCGGCGCGGCAGTAGATTGCTCAGCCACTGCGCCAAACGTGTCGTAAAAAATGTCATGTGAGCTACTCGAAATTTGTAAAGTTCTACCACAGTTATCTGCGAATGTCATGTCTGGCTGCTTCAAAACATGCCCTGCAGCTACATTTACCACTAAACTGGGTAAACGAAACATAGAACCCTTTTCAATCGAATTGTGTTCTTATAAGTTCTGTTTTGTTTCAGGCGCGAAGTATTCCATAGCGGACGGAGCGCTCATAATAATATATCCGAAGGTGAGCGACTCTAACTCGTACACGTGCGAGGCCAAGAACGAAGTCGGTGCAGACAAGGCGACGTTCCGAACGTATATCCGCCGTAAGTATTGTGGTTATCATACACATTTATACAATTATACAAACAAATTAATCGAAATAAATCTGGATGTAACACAAACTTGAAACCGGTGACATTTGGCATATAATTACTTACAGAGGCACCACATGTATCCGGAGTCACAGCTAAGACAGCGAGAATAGGTTCGCCGGCTAGTATCGAGTGCACGTAAGTGTTTGAATAACGACATGGTTTAAAATAGACGTAAACGAAAAATAGTTAATAACATCGACTAGATGATTATCAAATCAACAACACAAGAATCTGTTTGCGAATTTTGTGAGCTTTTCCAAGACATGATTCTAAAGCGGGGTGTAGCGCTTGACGATTTGATTGCATAACCTGTCCAATTAGTTTATTAACAAGGCTTCTGCTGTTCTAAAAGAACTCTTGTTTTACTGTTCACTGGAGACAACATTCTTCAATATTGTTTCACTACCTTTCAGGGTCAACAAAGGTGAACCAAAACCAACAATAACTTGGCAATTTATGGGCAACTCTAGCTCGAAGTTTGTACCGATTTCCGGATCAGACAATGTGCTGCATATTTCAAAAGTAGAGACAAAACACGCAGGGCGCTACAAGTGTGTAGCACGGAACAACGTCGGAAGCAACGAACATACCACAGCACTTGTGGTTCAAGGTACGGAGATGTCGCGAGTAGATGTGGTTCTACGTGATCGTATTTCAGCAGAGACAAACAAAGATATGCTTATTTATACAGATATGTAAGTTTATTTATACAAATATTTACAGATCTGCCGAAAATAGTAACAATTGTTGCTTCCGTCTATCAAAAAACTGAGGGTGACGCTTTGATGAGAATTCCATGTGTCGCAGCCGGTCTGCCCAAGCCGACCATCACTTGGAAGTTAAACGGCCGTGTCATCAATCCAAGTAAGATATTTACACAAAATATCATCCTGCCAGGCACATCTTTCAGTTAATGTGATTGTGTAGATAGTTAATGTGGTAGTGATAATACTAATAATGATAATAATATACCTAAGTACCTAATTACCCATGACGTATTTACATATTTGTTCTCTGTATAATGACTATGTGATGCCAACATAAAGTGGGTGGATTTTTAACATCAACTTGTCCAGTAGATGATCAACATCAATCCTCAATATAAACTTCTTGAATAAAAAAGTTATAGAAAGAATTTTCGGTTGGTCGGTTGGTAGTTAAGAACTCATACAGAAAATCAACGGAGTATATACAATGAGCACACACACACAAAAGGTAGTTGAGAGCCGTGGCGAAAAGGGGCATGGACGCACGATTGCTGTCTATCTGCTACGATAATACGTTGCTCAATATATACTCTTGTTATGATTCTCAAGAATCATACGCAGTCCGCTGTCCATCATGTCTCACTCCAGCTCAAAGAATATAAAAACCCTCCTGCCTCCATCATATCTCACAGGCCGCGTACGCCATTTCGCCCTCGTCGCTAAACTTTACAATATTGACCTTTGAATTTAGTAGCACAAAATTGCAATGTTCAACGATTCATATGATATGAATGGTTATTATTCAGTAAATAAACGCTGCTTAAATTCTAAACGGCCACAATTCGATCATTTATTTTTTTACAGAAACGTATCTTTAAAGTGTTGGCCGCAATTGTGTTTTTTATGTCATCATCAATGCATGTGAATTACGAGTATATATAGACGAATGCGTGTTTTAAGCCTCCATTTGCTCTACTCCCGATATATGAAAGTCAAGGACTATCGAAACTCATATCACACACATATCAAGAAAAAACATTCGTTTAAATATATTTGATATTTAAAAAAAAACAATTATTTTGTTTAAAGTAGAAAAAAATCAAGTTACAAAAATGTTCGAGGACGTCCGGATGTCTGTCCGTATGGATCTCGTACTCTCACGACCGTAAAAATTAATGTATAGAAGTATTTGTTTTTAAAAGCTTCATAATCGCAAAATCGAAAATCTCTGGGTAATTCGTTGTCGTTTAATTACAATTAATAAAAAACTAAAAATTATGAGGCAATTTTAAATATTTCTGTTCATTGTCCAAAACATCATCATCATCCTCTTGCCCTTATCCCAATTTTTCATTTGGGGTCGGCGCAGCATGTCTTCTTCTTCCATACATCTCTATTTCCCGTCATCTCAGAAGTCACCTCCTTCTTAGCCATATCAACTTTCACACAATCCATCCATTCTCTTCATTGTCCAAAACAATGAAGAGAAATATTTTGTGTTAAAAAATAATAATTATAAAATATGATACCTTGCAATTAAATTAAACTAAACAACTAAATAAGTAATAAAATAAAATATTATAAAAACTACTCTACCTTCAAGCTTAGTTTAACCATATCACCATTTCACATAAAAACGAAATAAAACTTTTAGGGTCAGGTGGGCAATAGTGAATTGAAACCTATTTCTTGCAACATTCAAGCTGATTCCATTTTTAATTACTAATTTATATGATGATTTCTTATCAAACGTAAGCTCAAAAACTTATCTTACTTAACTTACCACCAAGTCTTTTTTCAAAAATGGGAAACGGTCACCGTATACTCTATATAATAATAATAATAATTCTTTATTTAGCTAAAGTAATACAGATTCAACACAGTGGTAGATACATACAATAATAATGAATGGCTGTTTATGCACAAGTATAGGGTTACAAAAGTATTAAATGTATTAGACAAAAAAAAAAAAAATAACCCTGCCTCTCAAACTAGGAGACCTGTATCTTGAGAGACAGTGTTCGGCAAAACGTAAGTAAAATTTTGTTGTACCTTAAGGAGTGAAGGGGTGTCAATCTACCATTACATATAGTGAATTGAACATCATGTGATGCGTGAGTGTGTGTTATGGATACAAGTACGAGTATACATGCAGTTGTGAGAGAAAAAATAAATAAAAATATTATTATAATAGTATAAAAAGAAATGTTTACTTATTTTATGCTTAACTATTCAGTGGCGTGTGTCAGCGTGTGTATGTGTGCGCGTGTGTGTGTGTGTGTGTGCGCGTGTTTGTGTGTGCGTGTGTGTGAGGGTGTATGTGTGTGCGAGCGAGAGGGTGTGTGATCGTGTGAATTTATTGTGTAAGTGTCCATATATGTGTTGTAAATTTTTGTATCTAGCAATAATTATGTCAAGCGACGTAAGTCAGTAGTGATTCTGTTTTACTATAATCCTGCTGTAAAAGCCAAGCCGTAGTTTTAGATTTAACTATAAACTTATTAAGATTTATTATGTCCAGTTCTTTCTGTATTTTTTTGTAAATGTGAGTGCTTAGAACATAATACTGGTGTCTTGCAAATGAGGTTTTGTGTTGAACGCCTGAAGGCACATATGTTCTTTTGCCTGGATCAGCCGGAGGCAAGCCGCCATGTGCCCTAAGAATAGATTTGAGAACATAGAGCTGCCGAACCGTTAGAACTTTACAGTCAGCGTATAACTGTGCCGTAGGGTGTCTGTAGTGCATCCTTGTCATCACTTTAAGCACCGCCCTTTGAGCCCTTTCTGCTCTCAGCAAGTATGTTTTGGCTGCTCCACCCCATGCAGTTATACAATATCCAATAAATAATCGATTGGCATAAGCTGTAGTACACCATTTTGAGAATATCGATAGTGGCAGATTCCCGGAGAGATTTAAATATGTGAATAAGACGAAGTGTTCGAGTGGTTAGAGTATCGATTTGCTTGTCCCATCTCAAGCTATCGTCCATATGAACACCCAGGTATCTGACACTATTGGTTTTAACAATTGTAGGGCATATGCATGACGTCCGCAGATTCTGACACGAGTGAGCCGTTATATTATAATCTGTTGCGGGTTTGGAGTTACTTCGGATTGCAAACGGTATACAGAATGTTTTCTTAAGATTTAGTGTCAGCAAGTTCAGATCCAACCAGGTCATTATTGAGGACAGCGCAGATTCTGCCTTTATTTTAACATCCTCCCATGTAGGGCCGTGAACAAGAATCGCGGTGTCATCAGCATATGCGTAGATTTTACAAGCAGGTAGCGACATTCTACAAAGGTCATCTATATAAATTTGAAAAAGTGTAGGGCCTAATATGCTTCCCTGTGGAACGCCATATGACACAAATTCTTCGTCACTGTAACTCGATTCAATCCTAACTCGCTGCCTACGATTTCTCAGGTAATCTCTGAAGATCTCCAGAGCTATGCCACGTACACCCAAAGATTCTAACTTAGATATTAGTAAGGGAACAGAAACTGTGTCGAAAGCCTTGGATAAGTCCAGAAATATACCAAGGCACCTTGCTTTGCTGTCCACCTTCATGGCAATTGCTTGCGTTAGATCCAATACAGCATCCTCAGTGGAAACTCCAGATCGGAAACCGTACTGGTTGTCAACTCTATATGCCACTAGTCCGCCACTGGATCAGTGTGTACCACACTGATCCAGTGTGGTACACACTGATCCAGTGGCGGTCATCTATATAAATTTGAAAAAGTGTAGGGCCTAATATGCTTCCCTGTGGAACGCCATATGACACAAATTCTTCGTCACTGTAACTCGATTCAATCCTAACTCGCTGCCTACGATTTCTCAGGTAATCTCTGAAGATCTCCAGAGCTATGCCACGTACACCCAAAGATTCTAACTTAGATATTAGTAAGGGAACAGAAACTGTGTCGAAAGCCTTGGATAAGTCCAGAAATATACCAAGGCACCTTGCTTTGCTGTCCACCTTCATGGCAATTGCTTGCGTTAGATCCAATACAGCATCCTCAGTGGAAACTCCAGATCGGAAACCGTACTGGTTGTCAACTCTATATGCCACTGGATCAGTGTGTACCACACTGATCCAGTGGTGGACTAAGAAAGTCAGAGGCCCGGGGCGGCAAAGCAGAATGAGCTTTAAAAAATGTAGTTTTACAAGCTTTTTATTCAGTTGACATTTGTATGTAGTGTTTTACCGCGTAAAAAGTCTAGAAGGCTGGAGTGTTTTGATCTTGATGTAATTATGTAGGTATTAAGCACATTTTCAAAGTCTTGTTTAGGATTTGATCAGGGGAACGCGGAGGCATTTGGGGGCCCCCCAAGACCGGAGGCCCGCCGCCCCTTCCTCCCCCCTGTTAGTCCGCCTCTGCACTGATCCAATGAAGATAAAGTCCACAGACAACCACCGCTGGACACAGTGGTGAACATGGTTACCATTCGATACATCGAACCAAAAAAAAAGGAAGTTGAGTTGTCTTTGAACTGGGCTAATAAGTGGTAAATTAAGCTCAGCACCTAGGTGAAAAAAACTAAGTGTTTTATATTTCAAGGCGGTTCTCTCCGCTATGTTTGGCACGCATGTGAGTGTGTAACGCTCCAGTTGCGCCACCAGGAGTTTTCAATTTTTTTTGGCAATGCTTACATTCAACAGTCTTTTCATTAACAGCTCCCAAGCAATGTTCCCAGATAGAGCTTTGTGTGCGTTTGTTCAAAAACTGCTTGTATACAGTCTACTTTGAAGAAAACCTGAAAAAAATTAAAGCAAGTTAGGTTAGGTTAGGAGGTACCTAGATATTCTGCAATCTAATCGGAATAAATACACCTTAAGAAAATGTTTGATTTACAAATCATTTTGTATATAATATAACTATGCATGCTCCACGGGGTCTTTAATGCCCTTTTATTATTAAACAGACTACTAAAGGGTTTGGTTTAAGTACTTACCTCTTTCAAGAGATAAACCACACATTCAAAGTCACCCACGAAAAAGATACGGCCGCTACAAATGATTAATATTTGACGACCGATGTGGCGCGGCGGGCGAAGGTCCGCCTGCGACGCAAGAGGTTGCGGGTTCGATTCCCGCCTTGGGACAAATGTTTGTACGATCTACAAATATTTGTTCCGGGTGTTCTGGGTATTTGCTATATATAATAAAAATATCTATGTATTTAATGTATTGTATTAAGTATATCAGTCATCTAGTACCCATAACACAAGCTCTGCTTAGCTTGGGGCTATATGATGCTGTGTGGATTGTCCAGCAATATTTATTTATTATTTATTTTATTATATTTGCGCGCATTTACCACGAACTTAAAAGTTCGTTAATTAAAATTAATCAGATCAAGTGTCAACTATCTCGAGAGTCGAGCGAGATGAACTGAACAACCGACAATCGAGCAATGAAACTACACTTTCTTCTTAGTTAAGAAAATCAAGAGCAAAGTAGTCCCAGATATTTAAAAATTCTCCTACCGATAGAAGCTACATAATCAGCGAATAACAAAGGTTATATTTTATTTTCAAAACTATCCTTTAAAATGGGTGGGAAGACTTCACGCAGACAAAGTCGCGGGCGAAGTGCTAGTTTATGCCTAAGTCTTTCCGTCTAAGGAGTATCTAATTATTTATTTTAAACGGCCGCCTTTGTTCTACTCATCCTGAAACAAAATCAATATACCAATGATTGAATTGACGACACGGTTGGCGCAGTGGTTGAGCCATCGGCTGCTGCGCCGCGTGTTGTGGGTTCGATCCCCGCACGGAACAAATAATTGTATGACCTACAGGTAGTTGTTCCGGGTCTGGCTGTTTGTATATGTGAGCTTAAATGTTTGTAAACGCACCCACGATACTGGACAAATTCCTAGTGCGGGGAAAAATATTTAAAAAAAAAAAAAAAAAAGAACCAAGGAGTGGTCTTAATTTATTTCTTATCTAATGTTTATAAAGAAGGTATATATTTCAATGCTCAATGATCGACCTCTGATCATCGCAGCGCAGTTTTAGGTCGAGTATCGAACCTTACTTCGATCGAGTAAGTATCAAATTTGAAAAGTAACACAACGAGGTAGTTGTGGCAGCGTACTTCACTATACGCCCCGCAGCTACATATGCCAATAAACACAACGAACAAAACATAGACGTTGTTGAGATAAAATTATGTTTTCAAACGTTTAACGTTTCAGATGCGAAGTATTCCATAGAGGAAGGAGCGCTCATAATAAGTAATCCGAAGGTGAGCGACTCTAACTCGTACACGTGCGAGGCCAAGAACGAAGTCGGTACAGACAGTGCGACGTTCCGAATATACATCCGCCGTAAGTATTGTGGTTATCATACAAACAAAATAAATCGAAATAAATCTAGATGTAACACAAACTTGAAACCGGTGACATTTGGCATATAATTACTTACAGAGGCACCACAAGTATCCGGAGTCACAGCTAAGACAGCGAGAATAGGTTCACCGGCTAGTATCGAGTGCACGTAAGTGTTTGAATAACGACATGGTTTAAAATAGACGTAAACGAAAAGTTAATAACATTGACTAGATGATTATCAAATCAACAACACAAGAATCTTTTTGAGAATTTTATTGCTATTCCAAGACATGATTCTAAAGCGGGGTGTAGCGCTTGACGATTTGATTGCATAACCTGTCCAATTAGTTTATTAACAAGGCTTCTGCTGTTCTAAAAGAACTCTTGTTTTACTGTTCACTGGAGACAACATTCTTCAATATTGTTTCACTACCTTTCAGGGTCAACAAAGGTGAACCAAAACCAACAATAACTTGGCAATTTATGGGCAACTCTAGCTCGAAGTTTGTACCGATTTCCGGATCAGACAATGTGCTGCATATTTCAAGAGTAGAGACAAAACACGCAGGGCGCTACAAGTGTGTAGCACGGAACAACGTCGGAAGCAACGAACATACCACAGCACTTGTGGTTCAAGGTACGGAGATGTCGCAAGGCGGATGCGGTTCTTCAACATCGAATTTGAAAGTAGAGATGAGCTATAACATTGAAGTTTATCAACTCTATTTACAGAGCTGTCAAAAATCCGTGCAAATGTTTCTGCCATCCATGAAAGCATTGAGGGAGCCGCTTCGTTCAGGATTCCATGTGACGCAGCTGGTCTGCCCAAGCCGACCATCACTTGGAAGTTAAACGGCCATGCCATAAACCCAAGTAAGACACTTACATAAAATGTCTTCCTGCTCAGCCAAATCTAGCTAATAAGTACAGTTCTACCACAATTATCAGTGGTAGTTATGTCTGGCGCTTTCAAAATACGCCCCGATGCTGCATGTGCCACTAAATACGGTAAACGAAACATAGACATGATTTGAATGTAATTGTGTATCATACGTTCTCTTACCTTTCAGGCGCGAAGTATTCCATAGAGGACGGAACGCTCATAATAAGTAATCCGAAGGTGAGCGACTCTAACTCGTACACGTGCGAGGCCAAGAACGAAGTCGGTACAGATAGTGCGACGTTCCGAATATACATCCGCCGTAAGTATTGTGGTTATCATACAAACAAAATAAATCGAAATAAATCTAGATGTAACACAAACTTGAAACCGGTGACATTTGGCATATAATTACTTACAGAGGCACCACAAGTATCCGGAGTCACAGCTAAGACAGCGAGAATAGGTTCGCCGGCTAGTATCGAGTGCACGTAAGTGTTTGAATCACGACATGGTTTAAAATAGACGTAAACGAAAAATAGTTAATAACATCGACTAGATGATTATCAAATCAACAACAAAAGAATCTTTTTGAGAATTTTATTGCTATTCCAAGCATGATTCTAAAGCGGGGTGTAGCGCTTGACGATTTGATTGCATAACCTGTCCAATTAGTTTATTAACAAGGCTTCTGCTGTTCTAAAAGAACTCTTGTTTTACTGTTCATTGGAGACAACATTCTTCAATATTGTTTCACTACCTTTCAGGGTCAACAAAGGTGAACCAAAACCAACAATAACTTGGCAATTTATGGGCAACTCTAGCTCGAAGTTTGTACCGATTTCCGGATCAGACAATGTGCTGCATATTTCAAGAGTAGAGACAAAACACGCAGGGCGCTACAAGTGTGTAGCACGGAACAACGTCGGAAGCAACGAACATACCACAGCACTTGTGGTTCAAGGTACGGAGATGTCGCAAGCAGATGCGGTTCTTCAACATCGAATTTGAAAGTAGAGATGAGCTATAACATTAAAGTTTATCAAATCTATTTACAGAGCTGTCAAAAATCCGTGCAAATGTTTCTGCCATCCATGAAAGCATTGAGGGAGCCGCTTCGTTCAGGATTCCATGTGACGCAGCTGGTCTGCCCAAGCCGACCATCACTTGGAAGTTAAACGGCCATGCCATAAACCCAAGTAAGACACTTACATAAAATGTCTTCCTGCTCAGCCAAATCTTGAGCTAATAAGTACAGTTCTACCACAATGATCAGTGGTAGTTATGTCTGGCGCTTTCAAAATACGCCCCGCTGCTGCATGTGCCACTAAATACGGTAAACGAAACATAGACATGATTTGAATGTAATTGTGTTCTCATACGTTCTCTTACCTTTCAGGCGCGAAGTATTCCATAGAGGACGGAGCGCTCATAATAAGTTATCCGAAGGTGAGCGACTCTAACTCGTACACGTGCGAGGCCAAGAACGAAGTCGGTACAGACAGTGCGACGTTCCGAATATACATCCGCCGTAAGTATTGTGGTTATCATACAAACAAAATAAATCGAAATAAATCTAGATGTAACACAAACTTGAAACCGGTGACATTTGGCATATAATTATTTACAGAGGCACCACAAGTATCCGGAGTCACAGCTAAGACAGCGAGAATAGGTTCGCCGGCTAGTATCGAGTGCACGTAAGTGTTTGAATCACGACATGGTTTAAAATAGACGTAAACGAAAAATAGTTAATAACATCGACTAGATGATTATCAAATCAACAACAAAAGAATCTTTTTGAGAATTTTATTGCTATTCCAAGCATGATTCTAAAGCGGGGTGTAGCGCTTGACGATTTGATTGCATAACCTGTCCAATTAGTTTATTAACAAGGCTTCTGCTGTTCTAAAAGAACTCTTGTTTTACTGTTCATTGGAGACAACATTCTTCAATATTGTTTCACTACCTTTCAGGGTCAACAAAGGTGAACCAAAACCAACAATAACTTGGCAATTTATGGGCAACTCTAGCTCGAAGTTTGTACCGATTTCCGGATCAGACAATGTGCTGCATATTTCAAGAGTAGAGACAAAACACGCAGGGCGCTACAAGTGTGTAGCACGGAACAACGTCGGAAGCAACGAACATACCACAGCACTTGTGGTTCAAGGTACGGAGATGTCGCAAGGCGGATGCGGTTCTTCAACATCGAATTTGAAAGTAGAGATGAGCTATAACATTGAAGTTTATCAACTCTATTTACAGAGCTGTCAAAAATCCGTGCAAATGTTTCTGCCATCCATGAAAGCATTGAGGGAGCCGCTTCGTTCAGGATTCCATGTGACGCAGCTGGTCTGCCCAAGCCGACCATCACTTGGAAGTTAAACGGCCATGCCATAAACCCAAGTAAGACACTTACATAAAATGTCTTCCTGCTCAGCCAAATCTTGAGCTAATAAGTACAGTTCTACCACAATGATCAGTGGTAGTTATGTCTGGCGCTTTCAAAATACGCCCCGCTGCTGCATGTGCCCCTAAATACGGTAAACGAAACATAGACATGATTTGAATGTAATTGTGTTCTCAAACGTTCTCTTACCTTTCAGGCGCGAAGTATTCCATAGAGGACGGAGCGCTCATAATAAGTAATCCGAAGGTGAGCGACTCTAACTCGTACACGTGCGAGGCCAAGAACGAAGTCGGTACAGACAGTGCGACGTTCCGAATATACATCCGCCGTAAGTATTGTGGTTATCATACAAACAAAATAAATCGAAATAAATCTAGATGTAACACAAACTTGAAACCGGTGACATTTGGCATATAATTATTTACAGAGGCACCACAAGTATCCGGAGTCACAGCTAAGACAGCGAGAATAGGTTCGCCGGCTAGTATCGAGTGCACGTAAGTGTTTGAATCACGACATGGTTTAAAATAGACGTAAACGAAAAATAGTTAATAACATCGAATAGATGATTATCAAATCAACAACAAAAGAATCTTTTTGAGAATTTTATTGCTATTCCAAGCATGATTCTAAAGCGGGGTGTAGCGCTTGACGATTTGATTGCATAACCTGTCCAATTAGTTTATTAACAAGGCTTCTGCTGTTCTAAAAGAACTCTTGTTTTACTGTTCATTGGAGACAACATTCTTCAATATTGTTTCACTACCTTTCAGGGTCAACAAAGGTGAACCAAAACCAACAATAACTTGGCAATTTATGGGCAACTCTAGCTCGAAGTTTGTACCGATTTCCGGATCAGACAATGTGCTGCATATTTCAAGAGTAGAGACAAAACACGCAGGGCGCTACAAGTGTGTAGCACGGAACAACGTCGGAAGCAACGAACATACCACAGCACTTGTGGTTCAAGGTACGGAGATGTCGCAAGGCGGATGCGGTTCTTCAACATCGAATTTGAAAGTAGAGATGAGCTATAACATTGAAGTTTATCAAATCTATTTACAGAGCTGTCAAAAATCCGTGCAAATGTTTCTGCCATCCATGAAAGCATTGAGGGAGCCGCTTCGTTCAGGATTCCATGTGACGCAGCTGGTCTGCCCAAGCCGACCATCACTTGGAAGTTAAACGGCCATGCCATAAACCCAAGTAAGACACTTACATAAAATGTCTTCCTGCTCAGCCAAATCTTGAGCTAATAAGTACAGTTCTACCACAATGATCAGTGGTAGTTATGTCTGGCGCTTTCAAAATACGCCCCGCTGCTGCATGTGCCACTAAATACGGTAAACGAAACATAGACATGATTTGAATGTAATTGTGTTCTCATACGTTCTCTTACCTTTCAGGCGCGAAGTATTCCATAGAGGACGGAGCGCTCATAATAAGTTATCCGAAGGTGAGCGACTCTAACTCGTACACGTGCGAGGCCAAGAACGAAGTCGGTGCAGACAGTGCGACGTTCCGAATATACATCCGCCGTAAGTATTGTGGTTATCATACAAACAAAATAAATCGAAATAAATCTAGATGTAATACAAACTTGAAACTGGTGACATTTGGCATATAATTATTTACAGAGGCACCACAAGTATCCGGAGTCACAGCTAAGACAGCGAGAATAGGTTCGCCGGCTAGTATCGAGTGCACGTAAGTGTTTGAATCACGACATGGTTTAAAATAGACGTAAACGAAAAATAGTTAATAACATCGACTAGACGATTATCAAATCAACAACACAAGAATCTTTTTGAGAATTTTATTGCTATTCCAAGACATGATTCTAAAGCGGGGTGTAGCGCTTGACGATTTGATTGCATAACCTGTCCAATTAGTTTATTAACAAGGCTTCTGCTGTTCTAAAAGAACTCTTGTTTTACTGTTCATTGGAGACAACATTCTTCAATATTGTTTCACTACCTTTCAGGGTCAACAAAGGTGAACCAAAACCAACAATAACTTGGCAATTTATGGGCAACTCTAGCTCGAAGTTTGTACCGATTTCCGGATCAGACAATGTGCTGCATATTTCAAGAGTAGAGACAAAACACGCAGGGCGCTACAAGTGTGTAGCACGGAACAACGTCGGAAGCAACGAACATACCACAGCACTTGTGGTTCAAGGTACGGAGATGTCGCAAGCAGATGCGGTTCTTCAACATCGAATTTGAAAGTAGAGATGAGCTATAACATTGAAGTTTATCAAATCTATTTACAGAGCTGTCAAAAATCCGTGCAAATGTTTCTGCCATCCATGAAAGCATTGAGGGAGCCGCTTCGTTCAGGATTCCATGTGACGCAGCTGGTCTGCCCAAGCCGACCATCACTTGGAAGTTAAACGGCCATGCCATAAACCCAAGTAAGACACTTACATAAAATGTCTTCCAGCTCAGCCAAATCTAGCTAATAAGTACAGTTCTACCACAATTATCAGTGGTAGTTATGTCTGGCGCTTTCAAAATACGCCCCGATGCTGCATGTGCCACTAAATACGGTAAACGAAACATAGACATGATTTGAATGTAATTGTGTATCATACGTTCTCTTACCTTTCAGGCGCGAAGTATTCCATAGAGGACGGAGCGCTCATAATAAGTTATCCGAAGGTGAGCGACTCTAACTCGTACACGTGCGAGGCCAAGAACGAAGTCGGTACAGACAGTGCGACGTTCCGAATATACATCCGCCGTAAGTATTGTGGTTATCATACAAACAAAATAAATCGAAATAAATCTAGATGTAACACAAACTTGAAACCGGTGACATTTGGCATATAATTATTTACAGAGGCACCACAAGTATCCGGAGTCACAGCTAAGACAGCGAGAATAGGTTCGCCGGCTAGTATCGAGTGCACGTAAGTGTTTGAATCACGACATGGTTTAAAATAGACGTAAACGAAAAATAGTTAATAACATCGACTAGATGATTATCAAATCAACAACAAAAGAATCTTTTTGAGAATTTTATTGCTATTCCAAGCATGATTCTAAAGCGGGGTGTAGCGCTTGACGATTTGATTGCATAACCTGTCCAATTAGTTTATTAACAAGGCTTCTGCTGTTCTAAAAGAACTCTTGTTTTACTGTTCACTGGAGACAACATTCTTCAATATTGTTTCACTACCTTTCAGGGTCAACAAAGGTGAACCAAAACCAACAATAACTTGGCAATTTATGGGCAACTCTAGCTCGAAGTTTGTACCGATTTCCGGATCAGACAATGTGCTGCATATTTCAAGAGTAGAGACAAAACACGCAGGGCGCTACAAGTGTGTAGCACGGAACAACGTCGGAAGCAACGAACATACCACAGCACTTGTGGTTCAAGGTACGGAGATGTCGCAAGGCGGATGCGGTTCTTCAACATCGAATTTGAAAGTAGAGATGAGCTATAACATTGAAGTTTATCAACTCTATTTACAGAGCTGTCAAAAATCCGTGCAAATGTTTCTGCCATCCATGAAAGCATTGAGGGAGCCGCTTCGTTCAGGATTCCATGTGACGCAGCTGGTCTGCCCAAGCCGACCATCACTTGGAAGTTAAACGGCCATGCCATAAACCCAAGTAAGACACTTACATAAAATGTCATCCTGCTCAGCCAAATCTTGAGCTAATAAGTACAGTTCTACCACAATTATCAGTGGTAGTTATGTCTGGCGCTATCAAAATACGCCCCGATGCTGCATGTGCCACTAAATACGGTAAACGAAACATAGACATGATTTGAATGTAATTGTGTATCATACGTTCTCTTACCTTTCAGGCGCGAAGTATTCCATAAAGGACGGAGCGCTCATAATAAGTAATCCGAAGGTGAGCGACTCTAACTCGTACACGTGCGAGGCCAAGAACGAAGTCGGTACAGACAGTGCGACGTTCCGAATATACATCCGCCGTAAGTATTGTGGTTATCATACAAACAAAATAAATCGAAATAAATCTAGATGTAACACAAACTTGAAACCGGTGACATTTGGCATATAATTACTTACAGAGGCACCACAAGTATCCGGAGTCACAGCTAAGACAGCGAGAATAGGTTCACCGGCTAGTATCGAGTGCACGTAAGTGTTTGAATAACGACATGGTTTAAAATAGACGTAAACGAAAAGTTAATAACATTGACTAGATGATTATCAAATCAACAACACAAGAATCTTTTTGAGAATTTTATTGCTATTCCAAGACATGATTCTAAAGCGGGGTGTAGCGCTTGACGATTTGATTGCATAACCTGTCCAATTAGTTTATTAACAAGGCTTCTGCTGTTCTAAAAGAACTCTTGTTTTACTGTTCATTGGAGACAACATTCTTCAATATTGTTTCACTACCTTTCAGGGTCAACAAAGGTGAACCAAAACCAACAATAACTTGGCAATTTATGGGCAACTCTAGCTCGAAGTTTGTACCGATTTCCGGATCAGACAATGTGCTGCATATTTCAAGAGTAGAGACAAAACACGCAGGGCGCTACAAGTGTGTAGCACGGAACAACGTCGGAAGCAACGAACATACCACAGCACTTGTGGTTCAAGGTACGGAGATGTCGCAAGCAGATGCGGTTCTTCAACATCGAATTTGAAAGTAGAGATGAGCTATAACATTGAAGTTTATCAAATCTATTTACAGAGCTGTCAAAAATCCGTGCAAATGTTTCTGCCATCCATGAAAGCATTGAGGGAGCCGCTTCGTTCAGGATTCCATGTGACGCAGCTGGTCTGCCCAAGCCGACCATCACTTGGAAGTTAAACGGCCATGCCATAAACCCAAGTAAGACACTTACATAAAATGTCTTCCTGCTCAGCCAAATCTAGCTAATAAGTACAGTTCTACCACAATTATCAGTGGTAGTTATGTCTGGCGCTTTCAAAATACGCCCCGATGCTGCATGTGCCACTAAATACGGTAAACGAAACATAGACATGATTTGAATGTAATTGTGTATCATACGTTCTCTTACCTTTCAGGCGCGAAGTATTCCATAGAGGACGGAGCGCTCATAATAAGTTATCCGAAGGTGAGCGACTCTAACTCGTACACGTGCGAGGCCAAGAACGAAGTCGGTACAGACAGTGCGACGTTCCGAATATACATCCGCCGTAAGTATTGTGGTTATCATACAAACAAAATAAATCGAAATAAATCTAGATGTAACACAAACTTGAAACCGGTGACATTTGGCATATAATTATTTACAGAGGCACCACAAGTATCCGGAGTCACAGCTAAGACAGCGAGAATAGGTTCGCCGGCTAGTATCGAGTGCACGTAAGTGTTTGAATCACGACATGGTTTAAAATAGACGTAAACGAAAAATAGTTAATAACATCGACTAGATGATTATCAAATCAACAACAAAAGAATCTTTTTGAGAATTTTATTGCTATTCCAAGCATGATTCTAAAGCGGGGTGTAGCGCTTGACGATTTGATTGCATAACCTGTCCAATTAGTTTATTAACAAGGCTTCTGCTGTTCTAAAATAACTCTTGTTTTACTGTTCACTGGAGACAACATTCTTCAATATTGTTTCACTACCTTTCAGGGTCAACAAAGGTGAACCAAAACCAACAATAACTTGGCAATTTATGGGCAACTCTAGCTCGAAGTTTGTACCGATTTCCGGATCAGACAATGTGCTGCATATTTCAAGAGTAGAGACAAAACACGCAGGGCGCTACAAGTGTGTAGCACGGAACAACGTCGGAAGCAACGAACATACCACAGCACTTGTGGTTCAAGGTACGGAGATGTCGCAAGGCGGATGCGGTTCTTCAACATCGAATTTGAAAGTAGAGATGAGCTATAACATTGAAGTTTATCAACTCTATTTACAGAGCTGTCAAAAATCCGTGCAAATGTTTCTGCCATCCATGAAAGCATTGAGGGAGCCGCTTCGTTCAGGATTCCATGTGACGCAGCTGGTCTGCCCAAGCCGACCATCACTTGGAAGTTAAACGGCCATGCCATAAACCCAAGTAAGACACTTACATAAAATGTCATCCTGCTCAGCCAAATCTTGAGCTAATAAGTACAGTTCTACCACAATTATCAGTGGTAGTTATGTCTGGCGCTATCAAAATACGCCCCGATGCTGCATGTGCCACTAAATACGGTAAACGAAACATAGACATGATTTGAATGTAATTGTGTATCATACGTTCTCTTACCTTTCAGGCGCGAAGTATTCCATAAAGGACGGAGCGCTCATAATAAGTAATCCGAAGGTGAGCGACTCTAACTCGTACACGTGCGAGGCCAAGAACGAAGTCGGTACAGACAGTGCGACGTTCCGAATATACATCCGCCGTAAGTATTGTGGTTATCATACAAACAAAATAAATCGAAATAAATCTAGATGTAACACAAACTTGAAACCGGTGACATTTGGCATATAATTACTTACAGAGGCACCACAAGTATCCGGAGTCACAGCTAAGACAGCGAGAATAGGTTCACCGGCTAGTATCGAGTGCACGTAAGTGTTTGAATAACGACATGGTTTAAAATAGACGTAAACGAAAAGTTAATAACATTGACTAGATGATTATCAAATCAACAACACAAGAATCTTTTTGAGAATTTTATTGCTATTCCAAGCATGATTCTAAAGCGGGGTGTAGCGCTTGACGATTTGATTGCATAACCTGTCCAATTAGTTTATTAACAAGGCTTCTGCTGTTCTAAAAGAACTCTTGTTTTACTGTTCACTGGAGACAACATTCTTCAATATTGTTTCACTACCTTTCAGGGTCAACAAAGGTGAACCAAAACCAACAATAACTTGGCAATTTATGGGCAACTCTAGCTCGAAGTTTGTACCGATTTCCGGATCAGACAATGTGCTGCATATTTCAAGAGTAGAGACAAAACACGCAGGGCGCTACAAGTGTGTAGCACGGAACAACGTCGGAAGCAACGAACATACCACAGCACTTGTGGTTCAAGGTACGGAGATGTCGCAAGGCGGATGCGGTTCTTCAACATCGAATTTGAAAGTAGAGATGAGCTATAACATTGAAGTTTATCAACTCTATTTACAGAGCTGTCAAAAATCCGTGCAAATGTTTCTGCCATCCATGAAAGCATTGAGGGAGCCGCTTCGTTCAGGATTCCATGTGACGCAGCTGGTCTGCCCAAGCCGACCATCACTTGGAAGTTAAACGGCCATGCCATAAACCCAAGTAAGACACTTACATAAAATGTCATCCTGCTCAGCCAAATCTTGAGCTAATAAGTACAGTTCTACCACAATTATCAGTGGTAGTTATGTCTGGCGCTATCAAAATACGCCCCGATGCTGCATGTGCCACTAAATACGGTAAACGAAACATAGACATGATTTGAATGTAATTGTGTATCATACGTTCTCTTACCTTTCAGGCGCGAAGTATTCCATAAAGGACGGAGCGCTCATAATAAGTAATCCGAAGGTGAGCGACTCTAACTCGTACACGTGCGAGGCCAAGAACGAAGTCGGTACAGACAGTGCGACGTTCCGAATATACATCCGCCGTAAGTATTGTGGTTATCATACAAACAAAATAAATCGAAATAAATCTAAATGTAACACAAACTTGAAACCGGTGACATTTGGCATATAATTACTTACAGAGGCACCACAAGTATCCGGAGTCACAGCTAAGACAGCGAGAATAGGTTCACCGGCTAGTATCGAGTGCACGTAAGTGTTTGAATAACGACATGGTTTAAAATAGACGTAAACGAAAAATAGTTAATAACATCGACTAGATGATTATCAAATCAACAACACAAAAATCTTTTTGAGAATTTTATTGCTATTCCAAGACATGATTCTAAAGCGGGGTGTAGCGCTTGACGATTTGATTGCATAACCTGTCCAATTAGTTTATTAACAAGGCTTCTGCTGTTCTAAAAGAACTCTTGTTTTACTGTTCATTGGAGACAACATTCTTCAATATTGTTTCACTACCTTTCAGGGTCAACAAAGGTGAACCAAAACCAACAATAACTTGGCAATTTATGGGCAACTCTAGCTCGAAGTTTGTACCGATTTCCGGATCAGACAATGTGCTGCATATTTCAAGAGTAGAGACAAAACACGCAGGGCGCTACAAGTGTGTAGCACGGAACAACGTCGGAAGCAACGAACATACCACAGCACTTGTGGTTCAAGGTACGGAGATGTCGCAAGCAGATGCGGTTCTTCAACATCGAATTTGAAAGTAGAGATGAGCTATAACATTAAAGTTTATCAAATCTATTTACAGAGCTGTCAAAAATCCGTGCAAATGTTTCTGCCATCCATGAAAGCATTGAGGGAGCCGCTTCGTTCAGGATTCCATGTGACGCAGCTGGTCTGCCCAAGCCGACCATCACTTGGAAGTTAAACGGCCATGCCATAAACCCAAGTAAGACACTTACATAAAATGTCTTCCTGCTCAGCCAAATCTTGAGCTAATAAGTACAGTTCTACCACAATGATCAGTGGTAGTTATGTCTGGCGCTTTCAAAATACGCCCCGCTGCTGCATGTGCCACTAAATACGGTAAACGAAACATAGACATGATTTGAATGTAATTGTGTTCTCATACGTTCTCTTACCTTTCAGGCGCGAAGTATTCCATAGAGGACGGAGCGCTAATAATAAGTTATCCGAAGGTGAGCGACTCTAACTCGTACACGTGCGAGGCCAAGAACGAAGTCGGTACAGACAGTGCGACGTTCCGAATATACATCCGCCGTAAGTATTGTGGTTATCATACAAACAAAATAAATCGAAATAAATCTAGATGTAACACAAACTTGAAACCGGTGACATTTGGCATATAATTACTTACAGAGGCACCACAAGTATCCGGAGTCACAGCTAAGACAGCGAGAATAGGTTCACCGGCTAGTATCGAGTGCACGTAAGTGTTTGAATAACGACATGGTTTAAAATAGACGTAAACGAAAAACAGTTAATAACATCGACTAGATGATTATCAAATCAACAACACAAAAATCTTTTTGAGAATTTTATTGCTATTCCAAGACATGATTCTAAAGCGGGGTGTAGCGCTTGACGATTTGATTGCATAACCTGTCCAATTAGTTTATTAACAAGGCTTCTGCTGTTCTAAAATAACTCTTGTTTTACTGTTCACTGGAGACAACATTCTTCAATATTGTTTCACTACCTTTCAGGGTCAACAAAGGTGAACCAAAACCAACAATAACTTGGCAATTTATGGGCAACTCTAGCTCGAAGTTTGTACCGATTTCCGGATCAGACAATGTGCTGCATATTTCAAGAGTAGAGACAAAACACGCAGGGCGCTACAAGTGTGTAGCACGGAACAACGTCGGAAGCAACGAACATACCACAGCACTTGTGGTTCAAGGTACGGAGATGTCGCAAGCAGATGCGGTTCTTCAACATCGAATTTGAAAGTAGAGATGAGCTATAACATTGAAGTTTATCAAATCTATTTACAGAGCTGTCAAAAATCCGTGCAAATGTTTCTGCCATCCATGAAAGCATTGAGGGAGCCGCTTCGTTCAGGATTCCATGTGACGCAGCTGGTCTGCCCAAGCCGACCATCACTTGGAAGTTAAACGGCCATGCCATAAACCCAAGTAAGACACTTACATAAAATGTCATCCTGCTCAGCCAAATCTTGAGCTAATAAGTACAGTTCTACCACAATTATCAGTGGTAGTTATGTCTGGCGCTTTCAAAATACGCCCCGATGCTGCATGTGCCACTAAATACGGTAAACGAAACATAGACATGATTTGAATGTAATTGTGTATCATACGTTCTCTTACCTTTCAGGCGCGAAGTATTCCATAGAGGACGGAGCGCTCATAATAAGTAATCCGAAGGTGAGCGACTCTAACTCGTACACGTGCGAGGCCAAGAACGAAGTCGGTACAGACAGTGCGACGTTCCGAATATACATCCGCCGTAAGTATTGTGGTTATCATACACATAATTATATACACAAACGCAATAAAAATAAAAACACACATACGTCGTGAGTATAAAGCCGTGTTCAGACTTCACGATTCATGAGCTACCAATGGTTTCCCACGTATACTTTAGGCTGTATGGACGGAATGCTTTCCGTGAACTCAGCGAATTTGCAAGATGGTTGTGGAGATGTATTGAACCTATGGCATGCCTGGCAAACTATTCGCGGAGCATGCTGCGGGTTTTTGGTATATCAAATATCTAAATAATAGATAATGTCGATGGGTCGTAAGACCTTGAAGACTTTTTACCCTTTCATATGCCACAGAAAGAGGGTAATGTTTCGATTGTACGCAAGTTTGTATGTAGGTATGTAAGTGCATACATTATTTTAATTTTATATAAAAAATTGGCACACTGAAGCCCAAATGGCTGGAGAAAAAAAACGACGTGGTGGCCGCCATGTAGTGTAGTCATTGATTGTAACACGTTCGTGTATCTTAATAAAGAGCTCAAGGAGTCGATTACAAAATATAATGCATGTATATTTTAATATAGAAATAATTATGAGGTATAAACCAAAAAGCAAAGAAAAATCTAACAAGATCAGTTTTCAAGCAGTCTTTTGCAGTTTTTTTAGTTCAATTTCGGTTTTGATGCCATTTTGCCAACTGCCTCAGACTGCTCGAATATTACAGTCATCATAAATTTCGTTTAATTTCAGAGCTTCCAGAAATATCCGGAGTTGCTTCAAAGAACGTGATAATAGGCACCCCTGTTAGCATACAGTGCATGTAAGTTTTCTAATGGCTCCATTTCGTTACGTCACTACATATTATAAAACAAAGTCCTCCACCGCGTCTGTCTGTTCGCGATAAACTCAAAAACTACTGCACCGATTTTCATGCTGTTTCACCAATCGATAGAGTGGCTCTCGAAGGTTTGAGTATAAAACTTGTCGAGTATTTGTATACATTGGTTAAAATTTAATGATAGTTGTTGTTGTTGGAGGTGTCATTGAATATACCATGAGTACAATGTAGGTACTTTAAGTCGCGAAAACCGACATAGATGCGGGCGAAAACGCGGGCATAAGCTACTTCAAAATAAATTGTTAAGGTATTTAAACTCCAATAATATTATATGTATCTATTCAACGACCAGCTATAAATCGGATGACTCCTGGTCTCTTCGAGAAAACTCGGAGAAAATTTATCGGTTATTTAATGTTTTTAAGCCTCCAATTACAATAGAATCATGATAATAGATTTGTGGAATTTTGAGATAGGACTTAAATTATTGATTATTCTTTCAGGATAGTCAAAGGTGAACCAAAACCTAACATTATTTGGCAATTTAAGGATAAATCCGCTTCTAAGTTTGTACGTATCTCCGGTTCAGCAAATGCACTGCGCATATCTATAGCGGAGAACAAGCACGCGGGGCAGTACAAGTGCGTGGCACAGAACAACGTTGGCATCAATGAACACGTCACAACGCTTATAGTTGAAAGTAAGTAACACTATAGACACTTGTCTACTTATAAGGTGCATTCATTTAGAAAGCTTGTAGCTGCTGTCGGTTTGCCAGAGAAGCGCTGACTCGTATAGGTGGTCATAGCTGCTTGGCGCAAGCAGCTTACATACATTACGTACGAACAGGTAAGAACCAGCATCCACAAACATTTACAAGCTCAAATCTTTAAGCGAACCGGTATGCGGCAGAGGGAACCGATCACTTTTCCGAAAATGTTTCGTTCGAATTTCGTTTTACTGATAACTATAAACTTTTTGATTTTCGAACTAAAATTAACAAAACGAAAATAATTTAAATGTTTTATGTTAAATAAAATACAGTCAAATATGTTTAGAAGTTATCATCGGTCACCACCGGCACAATCGTTTTACGCGAATTCACCCATACGTTCGTAATTATTAACCTAAAAATACCCAGGTTCTGCTATGATTTATAACTTCGTCCACTTTGTTTTGTAGATAAATAACTATGTTTTCTTCTTGCACTATGTCTCCACTTCTAAAATACATTAATTTTTAAATTTTACATTAGTTAATTACCCTTTCTTTACAGCTCCACCAGAAATCACCACAAAATCAGCAACAGTAGAAGGGATTGAAGGTGATCTCGCTTTGAGGATCCCTTGTGATGTCGTCGGTATCCCGCAACCAGTTATAACATGGAAAAGAAATGAAACTATAATTACACCCAGTGAGTAATCACAATCAAAATAAAATTAATTCGGTAATTTGCATGAGATTCCAAGCGAGGATGCCAAGTTCGGCATTCACATTTGTACATAAATCTATAGGTACTCTATAATCTATCCTTAGCTAGATTTATTACATCGCTAAGCAAATTAATTAGGCGATTCACATTATTATAACGTATTGTTATTATATAGTATTTAGTATAGTATTTATACTACGAGTATCACCAATTTCAGATGGAAAGTACACCATAGAGGATGGCGCTCTATTAATTGTGAAACCGATAGAAAATGATTCTTCATCGTACACATGTGAAGCTAAGAACAATGCTGGTTCCACCAACGTCTCGTTCCAAGCAGCAGTTGAAAGTAAGTGGCATTGTAAACATTCTGCGCGTCTAGTATAAATTAATTATATTTTAAGGATGCTGTTGCGAAGGCCTCGTTATTGTAGTGCCTCAGAAATGTTAGTGCAGAATCGAACCAACGGCTGTCATGAGGTGATTTATAAAAAGAACTGCATCTCTACTAAGTAGAGTTCGAGAAACCAGCAATAGCATCCTCAAAATAATAGGGGGAGGTGGTAAATTAATAAGTCATAATGAACTGAATACTACATTACATACATTGGATCTTAGTGATCTGAATTCAATAATACACTCGAGAGCAATGAATCCGGGTCACTTAAAGAATGTTAAAAATCTCGGAAACTAAAAATGATAGGTTAATGCAATAAATTGTATTTAATAGACAATGTAATACTCCTTAAATGAAAGTAAAAAAAATATGAGTCACCATACATTTTATTAACACAAAATTACATAAAGAAAAAAACTGCTGATCTCTCCTTAAAACAAAAATAGGAAACATGAAATTTTTGAACTTTATTACGATTTTCTTGAATTTTAATACTTCGTATTGCCTCCTCGTGCTTCCATTACTGCGTTTACGCGGTTTGGCATGCTGTACACCAAGTTCCTTATACGATTTTGGGGAATATTCTCCCATTCCTCTGTGAGAGCAATTTTGAGCTCACGAAGCGTGATTGGGGGAGGGTTTCGTTGTTTTACGCATCTGCCTAGCTCGTCCCAAGCATGCTCGATCGGGTTGATATCCGGGCTGCGCGCTGGCCACTCCATACGAGTAATGTTCATCTCTTGAAGGTAGTCATTCACAATCCTACCTGTATGAGGTCGGGCATTGTCATGCATAAATATAGCATCCTCACCTAAATTGACCATAAATGGACCAACGTGATCATTGAGGATTTCTTCCACATATCTTACGCTAGTTAAAGAGCCGTTTTCTATGATCACCAGCTCTGTGCGACTTTCAGAAGAAATTCCGGCCCACACAAGTACAGACCCACCACCGTAGGCTACTTTTTCTTCGATGCATGCTTGCTTGAATCTTTCCCCTGGTCTTCGATACACTCTGTGTCTTCCATCGTGCTTGTAGAGCATAAATTTTGATTCGTCGGAGAACATAACTTTTGACCAATCTTCAATACTCCAATTTACGTGGCTCTGAGCATATCTTAGTTTTGAAATACGATGCCCACGCTCCAGTTTAGGGCCGTTTGCAGGTCTAAGGGGTTTTAAGTTAGATTCAGCAAGCCGACGTCTTACTGTCCATGCACTTGGGTTACTTCCTCCGAGGCGTCGAAACTGATTTGTGAGTTCAGTTCCTGTGAGAAAGCGATTTCGAAGCATGGTGTTCACCAAGTATCGGTCTTCTCGTGCTGTGGTACACCTGGTTCTGCCCGTTCCTGGTCTGCGTAGGTTAGAACCAGTTTCTTCGTAACGTCGGAGAACTCTTTGTACTGTTGACAGCGACACACCGACAGTCCTGGCTGTATCGCGCTGACTCCGGCCGGTTTCCAGAATTGTAAGTATTCTGGTGCATTCTTCAGGCGTAAGCGACATCATTTCAGCTTGAATAATGAATATAGAGCACTATCAACATGGTTTATGTACCCACATAAATGACAGATTACAAACAAAAGCAAAACCAAATGCTGTAATTTCGTAGTTCCATCTTCGAAAGTGGCCCTTTTTCAAATTTGATTTTTTTATGATATAACTTTACAATAACTAAGAAGTTTTAATACCTTCATTTAAGGAGTATTACATTGTCTATTAAATACAATTTATTGCATTAACCTAGCATTTTTAGTTTCCGAGATTTTTAGGATTCTTTAAGTGACCCGGATTCATTGCTCTCGAGTGTAATTATTGTTGTACATTCAGTGTGTACTCTCATTTACATTTAGTAGCTGTTCTGTTACCTTGACTAACATACCAGCAACTGACCTTATGAGATGACTTTAGATTCTAAGGTATTCAGAAACTGGTGCCTCATCATCCTAATAAATATCTTTAAGCCAGTATGACCGCCATTTCTGTCATTAATGGACTTTACATGCTTCCTATCCACGTACATCTTTGTCTTTACAATAAACTCTACGTATTTTCAAGGTGGTTGAAAAAAAACTACATTAATTTATTTATGTTTGTTTATTTTTGTCGACTTAAACAAACATAAATGAATGTACTATTTTTTTCATATTTCTCAGTTTTATTTTATTTTATAGGAATAACATCTCTTTTCACTTCTCTTTGTCTATGGCTACTTCGTTATCCTTGATCAATTTTAATATTTCATAACCACTGACCGTTGCCTAGTGTTTTTTAAGGAATGAAAATGTGTTTCAATTGTGTATTATTTTTCTGCAGAGCTTCCTAAGAGGTTCGGCACGGAACATTATGAATACTTATTGTCGGGTGAAACTAGAAAACTAAAATGCAAAGCGCATATTTCTAAATCTCAATCAGTCAAATGGTTTAAAGTAAGTATGTTCTCATTATTTATTAACAGTGCAAGTAGCTTTTGGTATTTATTAAAATAAACAGTATCTTTACTAGTTTACTTTTTCGTTATTCTTGCATTCTAGATGTACGTCGAAAAAGTGTAACATAACATAATAACACGCCTATGTTTCCCAAGGGGTTGGGCAAAGGTTTATTTTTAATACACTCACATATTGCCGGTTACGTTTAAGTCAAATTAAAGGAGACGAGCCTATTTCCATACACCGGATACCAAATCCAGACTCCGGGTTGTTACTGGCAAATTACAGAAACCCAATTGCCCGACTTGGAAATCGAACCAAGGACAATCTGCTCAGCAGTAGTGCTTGCAACCTCTAGAACATAAAGGCGTGTCAATAAAATTGTAGTTACATACTGTATTTTGATTTAAGTCGGTCAAATTGGCGAGTCATTTATGATTGATATTCTAAATCGTTTGAAAATAAGAATTCAATTAGTCATTATAATAATTTTATAGACAGAAGCCGTCTCACTATACCAGTCGCCGAGTTCCACCTCATTGCCACTGGAAATGGAATCACTAGAGAGTACAACCGCATCGAGCAAGGATTACTATTCCTCGATGACGTCGCTAACAACTGTAAGTCAAAAGGGGCCACCGAACGGCATGGATTTAGTAGTTACTGCTGCCAGATGAACTAATCAATGAACGAGAACGTTACGCGCATATTTCGCGTATCGTAATGGTTCAACTCAAAAACTCCTTAACCGATTTAAAAACTTCTATCACCTATAGAAAGCTACATTATTGACGAGTTACATAAGCTATACTTTATTTTTAAACTTATGCTTAAAAGGGTAAGTTAAAGTAAGTTAAAGTGTTTAAGTTGAAACTGTTGAAAGGGTAGAGTATGAAATGCACGCGGACGAAGTCGCGACCGAAGTGCTAATATTTGATTTTTAGTTGATTCATAGGATATTTTACATGAGAATATTAGCTAAACAATATAGATGGAATTGTATGCAAGATCATATGTCTAAAAGGAGGAAACTTCTGAGATGACGGGTGGTCGAGATCTAGTCATATTAATTTACTGTAAGGGTAATAGTAGTTCTTGTAATATTTTACAACAAGCGACCTTATCGCTCGTCCCAATATACTGGTGGTCAATTTATTAGTTTGACGAGAATCTTGTGAAGGCCGAAAAGGGGAAACCAATCTAATACCTCGAATTCGCACGAAAGTGGTTCGTTATTTTTTTATTATTATACAGCATATTATGTCACAAGGAACCAACCGCTTGTACATTCTGTTATGGAGTCCGCTACAGTCATTGCCTTGATGGGTAGCAGGTTCAACCATCATACATATAATAAGGCTCTCGTTAGGCGGCTGCATAAAGTGCCATTTGCGGAAGTCGATTAAAAATTAGCTTATTCTTAAAACGTTAAAGAGGTAACTATCTGTGGCAGCCCTGACTACCAGTAGCTCGAACCTGGTTCCCGACACCGGTAGACTCCTTTTCCACTACCAGTATTTTAGGGATTCCGACTTTAAAAGGAAAAGCGTAACCTTTATAAAAATACTTTTCGGCCATCTGTCACGGGGTTTTCTACAGAGCTTTGCAACACAAGATATTAATTTTGGCATAATGTACTGCTCCCACGATCGCGCACACAGGTCGCTAATCAAAAGCCATTTTTTTAATTTTTATTTTGTTGTCAATTTGATCCAAAAAAGTTCAAGTGCCACCGCCGGCGGCATATTTTTAATAGGTTCGATAATTTCGCCGACTTTTGTGAATCATTGCACACGTAAGTTTCTGCATGTCTCTGAACACGGAAGTGCACTTCATGAAGGTGCGGAAAGGAAGCCATATCTCCATTGCATTGCATTTTCCACCAACAAATCAGCCGAGATGCACCGATTTTGCTTTTAACTGATTTCTTGTAGGACGTGCGTGTCATTCATTGTAGCGTTGACATGACTTTATACTAACTTCACACTAATGTCTTAAATATGTATGAAATTGTACGCGCTAAGTTAAAAACAAAACCTCTAAAGATTCTAAAAAACATTACTGATCTTTGAAGATATAGTTATAAAAGTAAAAAAAAATCCTAGGTTTCTGAAGCAAAAATTTTGAATTGAATAACTTAAAAAAACAGAAATGTTGTAGCCGCTATCGACAATATGTCAAACTAAAATATGGTCTCTTCTTACAACGAATTTTTGACCTAATTCGAATTGATCTCACTGAAAAGGGAACAAAGAGAGTTAATTAGTTGAATCACACAGCTCATCACATTTTCCTGGGCGCTATTTCATTTGAGTGTACACTTTACACGAGCTAGCGTAGTTTTATTAATTACGCGCTATGGGTACTGGTGACTATGGCAGTCCAAAGACCGTTCGTTAGATTGCTCAGCGCAGATTGGTGAGAACCCTAATTGTGCGAGCCCGACTCAGTCTTGGTCAGTTTTTAAGAAATAAGATACCTACTTATTACAAGCAATTATTAAGCATGATGTATACTTATTCCGTTCCTTAAATAAGTTTCTGTTACTACAGGACATGGAAATCCAAGAACCATACATTGAAATAGCAAATGCTTCATACCAAAACCACGACGGCAACTATACGTGTCGTGCGAGTGACAAGCATGGAAACACACAAACCCAGACGTACGTGGTGGATGTCGGTCGTGCGCCAAAGTTTAATAACAGGGCGTATCCTCTCAACAACTGGATAGGTGAAATAGCAGATATTACGTGGCTCTGTGAATATAACAAGAACACGAAACCGAAACCCCTCGTAAGTATGCAACGCTTGTCAATTAAAACACTATGAATAAAGAAGTAAATAGTATGTATCTCCGTAACATTTTCCCTATAAACTCCAATTCCTCCGCCCCTATTTAACTCAAGTCAAATATTCACAATTGACTCGAAAAGCTGTGTAACATGCGCTACTGTAAAATCTTCAATAATTTGCCTAACTTCTTCTTGAAACTTAACTATAGCTACTGTTACTTTCAGATTGAATGGACATTCAATGGCGAAGTGCTAACTGATCTAAACTTGGCAGGCCTAGGTCACTATACCTGTAACGTAAGCAACGCACTCGGAGCAGTACAAAGGGAATTTGACGTCAAGTCTTCAGGCAAGTTACAATACTTGTGTTTACTAGCGGTCGGGACTGCAAGCAAAAATAATCTTTGAATACCTGTAAATCTAACACTGTAAATCTACTAATCTAATTTTAAAATATACGAAAATTGCATTCTTTTGTTACAGCGTGTTTGATAAGTAGGAACTTGAGAGATGCGCAATATATGCCGCTCATATTAAATGACGAAGGATCTTGGCATACATTCAAAAACACTGATCACTATACAGTAGTGAAACAAGAAGAGAAGATTACCTTGTCTTGTCCAAGCCACAAAGAGACGTCAAATACATTCAATAAGTTCCCGAATAAAAACACATTAGAAGCACATTGTTTTAAAGGAGACTATTTTATAGTAGATGGCAAATATTACAAGCTCTCAGACCTCCAGTGCACTAACACCATTCAACCAACCGTTATTAGAACGAAATTGAAATGCTCAACGGAAACCTCCGAATTTATAAGTGTGGGCTACAACGTGCCTAACTTCTTAGAGGCTTATCAAGTCTGTTTTGACCATGAAAAACAGATGCCGTTATACACTCGCGTTTTAATGACTGAAGCAAACAACAACGGTCTTAGTTCCGGCTTCAACTGGTCCACATACCCAGAAATAGGTCCCGAGAAATCTGAGAGAGGATTTACCTGTAAGGACACGTCATCGTCATGTTGTTATAGTAAATCCCAACTGGTGAATGCAATCGACTTTAATGATGGCCCTGCTAAGAAGAGCACGTTCATCGATCCTCTGAATGTAATCCCGGTCTGGCTCCCTTGTGATACTTCAAAGGTGAGCGCTATGATATTATTTTTATGACATTGAAATTATTTATAAATTAGTACTACCAATTTTTAAAGGATTTTACGGGAGCATTTCTGTAATGAAGTTGATTATTTCAGTCGTCATGGGAAAATATAAATGACATGGTGAGAACCCAACTGGCCGGCTACACTGACATCGCTGCCTGGTCTGGCACGCACACGTTGCAAGAGAAACATGGAGCTATTATACCACGATATTTATGGAAGGTACATTGAACAGAATAGAATTCAAAAGCATTGTTGACACCATGAAAACTTACAAATGATCAGTTTAAGAGCTACATAGGTGTTACAATGGGCGGCCTTATCGCTAAAAGCGATCTCTTACAGACAACCTTTGAATGCACTTAATAGAAGAGGAGAAAAAATATATTGGTACTTCGTGGTGTACCTACTATTTAAATATATACAATACATAACTATGAATATGAAAATTACATTACGACATTTTCACATTTTCATGCAAAGCAACGGACTGTACATATACTTGTTTCATACTACACAGACTGTAATTTTACCCGAATATACGTTATCACTTGCATCACATACATATATAAGTATATAGCTTTTTGTGAACCAAGCATTTAGAAAACCGGAAACGTAGCATTATAATTTTGACACCGCTCAAAGTGTCTTGCTTGCTACACACGACTGATGCTAAAAACGCGCACAATTATATTTTATCCCTGTTGTATTTTTAAAAGACATTAGAAATAACTTTTATACGTGTCTGAAGTAAATTCCTCGGATGTTGAGATTAGATTCTACGAAACAAATTTAATTTCAGGTGGCAAGGTTGGACGACGTAGAGGTCATGGCCATAGTCTACGTTAACGATCCTTCACCAACAGAGAAGGACATCAAATGCAAGTCACCAGACGTTTGTAAAACGTATAAAAATTGGCTTGTCACCGACAAGAATACTTACTGCTGCTCACTGCCAGATTTCCTTAAATCGTTTGATATTCTCGAAACCGATATTGGAGGCAAGTTACTTTTTACTCATAAAAACTGTTTTCCTAGTCATCAAGAAAACGGTTTTTTGCAGTATTGAAATATTTTACAAAACAATAGAAATAAAATAAGTAAAGTGATAGTTTAGCCGTTACACGGGACACCATATGAGGGACAGTATTTTTGGTTAAAACGTACTATTACTTTGACAATGTTGTTGACCCACAATTATACGAAGGTACATGCTGGTTGATTGGACTTTAGTAGACTTTGAATTCTGTGGTCTGACTAAACTCCGAAAGATAACACAAGAGCTGAGGTGTTCTATATTACTCCTTATATGTGACAATGCCCACTCCACAGTGGGCATTGTCACATATAAGGAGTAATATAGAACACCTCAGCTCTTGTGTGACAATGCCCACTGTGGTAATGGTGGCCCATTAACGTTCATTCAAGTACCAACCCATGCAATTTAAATGTTAAGCTAAAATCACTTGAATAAGTTCGTAAACTTTTAAACGTGCATTGACAAAACTATTTGTTCAGGAAATATGAATATTGTATTTTATTTTTAGAATCAGTCGCAGATCCTGATATAACGGAAGACAGCGCCTATACATAAGAGGAGTGACAGTATTTTATTTACACCCCACCAATTATTTTAGCAGACGTTGTGTGTACACAAACCATCATATTGTAAATGGTTACAATATTATTCGTTGCAATAACCAAATAACTTAAATAGGTAAATATTTAAAACAAGGTTTTTAATTAAAATAATAAACTTAAATACTTAACCATTACATGTTTGTTTTATTTTAAAAGGATATTATAGACCGGTAACCTAACCTCAAAAAAGCCAATGCTTTTTATGGCAGGTAAAGTCACGAGAAATAAAATAAATTTGTTGAAAAATTTATATGACAAATTTATTTGATCCCAATCTGTAACTTACACAAATAGGTTATTTCAAATAATTACGTCATTGTATGTTCAGAAGTATGTAGTCAACGTCAGTGTCACAATTTGAAAATGATTAGAGATTTACCGACTAGTCGGAAAAGCCGGCTATCCGACCATACGGATTAGTCAGCTTGTAACTTTATTCATATTTAATAAAGGATGATTGAATTATGTAGGTATTTCCACTTTAATGTTATTATTGAGTCTTAGCTGTATAATCTACTAAAGAAGTGCGAGAGGAAATCGCACGCGAAGGGTTCCGTACCATTGTTAAAAATTAGAGATACACACGTGAAAAATATTATTATTATTTTTATATTATAGTTGCATTTATTTTATACCTACTATGTATGTGGCACCGAGTGGTAAAGTACATAGCTAGGTATATTACAGTTGATTTATATGTTAATTGCTTATATTGTATAGATTTAAGTTCTTCCAACTTATCAGATAGATGTGTTGCTAGAGATTTTGTTGCGGTACTTTTTCTTCCCAGCAAAAATCACTAGGTGGTGGAAATTTTGACGTTCAAAAACTGCTGAATCAAAGTCAAAATTCATTTATTCAAATTAGGCTGAGACCTAATATATATAAATGAATTTCGATTTTCTTACGGCGACTTAACATAATAACGTGAGACACGACGAATTCAATTATTAACAAATAAAAATATTTGGCTTGTGTTTTGCTTTTAAACTTATGGAATTATCATTGCGTAAATATAAATACACAGTTGACCAGGTAAATTTTATAATTTTGCATTAAAATCACAATTACAATTAACAATTTGAGGTTATTCTTATAATAACTACAACATGAGGAAAAATACATTAACATAAAATACAAAAATAACGTTTGCCTAATACAACCACGAAGTATGGAAGGAAAAACATATTATAGGAAGCGCCTGAGTTGTACAATAAACTAACTAATGAGATAAAAGAAATTTAGTCCCTTAGTTTATACAAAAAATAGCCGTAAAACACCACATCCTAAAATATTACTCTCGATTTTAAGTAAAATGTGTACCTAACTGCCTTCAGTCTTGCCTTCAGTGTTGCCTAGTAACTGGGTTTTGGAGGTCAGATAGGCAGTCGCTCTATGTAAAATACTGGTACTCAGCTGCATCCGGTTAGATTGGTAGCCGACCCCAACATAGTTGGGAAAAGGCTAGGCAGATGATGTGTACCTGCCTTCAAACGATAAGCAATACTTTTTTCTTTTACCCTTCTTTTTTAGTTTATTTGCGAGTATCTGATGTTCATCTCAAATAATTAATTGATGTATTTAGTTTTAAGATCATCCTGTATTAGTCATGTTTAAGTGATTGTATTCTTTATGGGAAAAAAAAGAGTAAAATTAAGATTTTAATAGGATTATTAGAATTTGAGCTGTATATTTCAAAAGTTACAACCATATAGTCATGTAGGGGCTAGTGCATATTATTACGCCCAATACAGTATATTTACTGTATTGCGCGGCAAACCAGCTACAATTCTTTTTTTTATAAAGTGGCATCTCGCAGTATAACCACTGCGAGAAGCCACTTTAAAGAAACGGTTATTAACTGCTTACCCGGACTTTCCCGTGGAGACTTAAATAGAAATTAAGGCCTCCAACCAAGGCGTAAAAACTTAAAACACATTCGACCACTCGCTAAGGCCACCCCCTGTGGGGTATGACCCTCGGCTTAGGGCGTCGCTGGGAGGGACAGCAAAGGGACGGACTGGATCTATTAGATTTATTAAAGCCGTTATAAAGCCAATTCACTAAAAATACTCAAAAACCGACCCCTCTAATTACCGCCCTATTGCTCTTTTACCTACAGCCTCGAAAGTATTCGAGAAAGCGATGTGTAATCGGGTGTATTCGTTTTGCGATTTTTTTTTTTAATTGAATCCCAGAATGGTTTCCGAAAAAACCACTCTACAGTTCTAGCAATATATAATTTTATCCAGGAAGCCATTAATATAATTGATAAGAAAAAATACGTCGTAGGTATACTGTTAGGCATGACAAAAGTGATAAAGTGCAATTCGACATTCTACTTAACAAGCTACAGAGAATAGGGATCCGCGGAAAATCTTACGAATGGTTCAAATCATATCTGGAAAATAGAGAACTCCAAGTCGAAGTAGAATACTACAACGAACATGCTAAACAAATCCAATACATTCGGTCGGATAGCAAGCAAATTAACGCCTCACTTGGGGGATAAGGGAGTGTTATTGGATGCCTCCTATTTATAATATATATAAACGACCTCCCTACAATCATAAATGAGTCATGTGTTCTGTTTGCCGACGATATCTCAGTACTAACTTCTTGCCATAACAATACCAACTTAACCGAAATACTTACAGGTATCCTCAACAAAATAATAACTTGGATGACAGAACACAACCTTTTCAAATTGAGGTAAATTTCAATAAAACTAAAATCATGTCCTTCCATCCACATTAGAAAACTCCTTTAGACATAACTTTTAAATACAATGACGCAAAAATAGAAACAGTAAAAGAATTCAACCTACTCGGCTTATCCATAGATACAAATTTAAATTGGAAATCGTATATTAAAAAAAGTTAAAGTTATCAAAATTTGCGTATGCCCTCCGTGAAATAAAAAAATCTACAAATCTCTCCACTGCTCTAGTAACGTATTATGCCTAGGCATACGCATAGTTAAACTACGGCGTAATATTATGGGGTAATTGCACAGACGCACCAACACTTTTTACACAGCAAAAATGACTGATTAGAATACTAGTTAACACAGACAGCTGCAAACCCCATTTCCAAGAACATAAACTTCTAACCCTACCTTGTATCTACATCTTGGAAATGTGCAAATTTGTTAGAAATAATCTAAAACTCTTCACTTCACGCGAAAACAGACTCACTACACACTATGTCACAAAAATGGATTAAACCTACCAGGTTCTAAGCTAAAAATACACTCCACAAGCACTTTAGTAATGTCAGTTAAAATATATAATAAATTACCAGATGAAATTAAAAATGAACAGAAATTTAATATCTTTATAAACAAATTAAAATAACTTCTAATCCGTAAATGTTATTATAATGTACATGAATATCTAAATGATAAACTTAATAAATAAATACTAATACCAAAAAACGCAATAATAATCTACAATACGTCATGTATAATCTAAATAAATATTAATGTATAAATCCAATATATAAGTAGAAAAATTATATGTATACAATTAGTTGCAAGCGTACTACACAAAACGAAAGAGTAGATTAATATGGAAATGGTAAAAAAATATTGATAATAGCCCTCCTCCTAATTTTTAATTCTTATGTTGTTATGCCCGACAGGGCCCACAATGCTCCAAAACTATTGTATGTATCTTTATGTACAACCTACCACCGAAGTTCACATTGTGGAATGCAATAAACGAATTGAGTATTATCTAAGGGACTTATTTAAACAACTACTGGCTCAGCGACGCGGGCTGGCTCGAACAAAGGGTCAGAGGGAGGGATTTGGGATTGACGAGCCTCGGCGGCGGCGGTGATTTTTTTTTGCCTATTAGGGTACACGAGAAACAGAAGACAGGCAAAAGAAAATAAGAATTAGTCAGCACTCTGAGCGAATTAAGATAAGGTTTAATTTAAAATTCTTTGAGTAGTTGTCCTTTTATGTTATGACTATTTGCTTCTTGATTATTTTAAAATGATCTACGTTGACAGCCATAAAAGTTTATTAGTTTCGTCTACAATTTTGTAGTAAATACCAGAAGCGAAGTGTCCATACAACTCCATTAATAACTACCGGCTTACCTTTGGAGCTTCGGAGGAGCAACTTTACAGCCATTGATAAATGGCACAGTCAGGTATCTACGCATACCAAATAATATGTGTATATAATTACTATTTTTTTGTACCTTTCATTAAAAATCAACTCAAGGGAAAACAGTTTTCATCACCGGAAGATGCACTGGCTGCATTTGAAAAGCCAGTTGAAGAGCAATAAATAATACGGATGAAACAGTATTTACCAGTTTTTGCAGTTTTGACGACCGTTGTGGCGCGGCGGGCGAAGGTCCGCCTGCGACGCAAGAGGTTGCGGGTCAGATTCCCGCCTTGGGACAAATGTTTGTACGATCTACAAATATTTGTTCCGGGTGTTCTGGGTATTTCCTATGTATAATAAAAATATCTATCTATGTAATGTATTGTATTAAGTATATCAGTCATCTAGTACCCATAACACAAGCTCTGCTTAGCTTGGGGCTAGATGATGCTGTGTGGATTGTCCAGCAATAGTTATTTTATTTATTTATTTTAGTATGGACGGCAATGAAGAATTCTTTGAAAGGATAAAAAAGATCTGTAATTTTTTTGTTGTGTCGCAATACTTTCTGAGTGCCACACGTATCTAAACTCCTTCTTCATCAAGTCCATAGGTCATCTCCAAGAGATTACAGCAATAAGGTCATTATTTGTAAGTTTTGATGGTTTACAACAAAAATTATTCCATACAATTTTATCTTTTCGTTTCAGTGATGCTTTGCTTTCATAGTTTATAAACTTCAGTAGCTAATGATTATTATTTTGATGAGAGTAGCTGTATATAAAACTACCTAACTGTTTATTTAAGGTCTCGTACGATAGTAAGCTATGTAACCCTCCGTGTACGAGTCTTACTCATACTTGGCCAGTTTCTTTTTATAGTATAATCCCATATTGATACCAGGACAAAGTTAAAGCAAAACACAACATATAAAGTAGTCATCTTTAAAGAATTGATGTAATTTTCTCTGTAAACTCATGAAAGACAATGGCCAAAACCACACTAAGACAGATTGTTCATGTCTGACCTTTATGGGCTCTCCAATATCGCTATAGAGCACCGATGCCTCGGCGTTGTTTGTGACTCAATTATTCAGAAAGTGACAAAGCTTTTCACGTCAGACGGTGTCTTAATAAATTCATATTTCATAATAAATGAGCATTTAAAGTGAGTCCAAGTTCCTTGAATTAGAACTTTTAGCCGCCCCTCGTAAACAGAATTGGTTTTGAAAATTTTATAATGCTTTTGGTAACTAATTATAACAACCTATGGAAGTAGACAATAGTTCAATATTAATAAAGCATATATGGAAATATAACAAATAACAGGAAAAACTAATGTTTATTGAAGAGCATAAATGGACCGTTTCTGTAACATTTTCCCAGTGTGGCATACGGTTTATTAAGGATCAGTACATTATTGTTACCGACTCATAATATAATCGCAGCCAATATGTGGGGGCGGATATATTTGTTCGCGGTGTTGCTCATATTCGCGAATATTATATTCAATGTATCATGCAAGGGGAATGGCAGTTTAACCTTTCTCATAGATGATACTGCCTCTATGGAGGACGACATAATCCAGGTCAAAAGTAGTGTAAACCGGATAAGTAACATTGTGTTCAATGAGAAGTCAAGTCTAATCGGCAACATGGTGCTGGTCACGTTTAACGATCCAGGTAACTCAAAATGCAAACTTTAATCATTACAATTATACTATGCTACTTATTGAAAAAAAATATGATTAATGTATTGCTAAACCTTAACCCCCTTTACTAATTAACGTTGTGTAAATTAATTAATAAGTTAACTTAATTCGCGTTTATTAATAAAGGCAAGTGATGAGCTTTATTTTGTTTGATAAAATTACTTTCATTTTTTAACAATTACATGTTAATTTGTGTTCTACATTCAAAAAATAAACAGTTGTAAAGTTATAGTCCATTGATTTTTTTTGGGCTTAGCTCGCATTTGCCAGAGGACGCACTTTTATTTTTGATATCTAAAAATAAAATTGCGTCCTCTGATGAATGCAACCCCAAAATGTAATTAAGCAATGGACTATGAACTGCTTGGCGGTTTCGAGTTAGTGCCTCTTTTAAAATCCGAAGGCACAGTACACGAAAAAGATATCCGTTAGCTACAAGATTTGCAACAAAGTCGTTGAAAGGCGTCGTTTTATAAACATTTGGCATTACGTTCTTTTTGGTATAAATTAAGGTATTATTATCAGTCATTCTTGTCAGTCATTTATTTATTTTTTTATATTTAATGAGAAAAGAATCTATCTTATATCAAAAAAAAAATTTTTCTTCTCTATTAGCTGTAATCTCAGTATCCAGCTTCCTACCGGTATTATCTTTCACACGCTCCATCCATCGTGTTTCGGGTCTTCTAGTAAAAGAGCCATCAACATTCACACTTAAAACTAAACTATACTACTATTAACTGAACTATACGACATCTTTTTCATTCCTTAGCTCCACTTGGCCATAACGGTCAAACTAATTTCCTTAAATCTTCTTATTCACCTGCGCAACGTTCGGACAAATGCACTAGTTTTTTAATTCTCTCCATTCCCTCGGTTAACTAGTTTGCCAGAAGTATTCGTTCTTGGTGCCATTAACATGTGCAGTCGTAATATTTCTAGCTGCCGACAGCACCGAAGCAAAAATGTTACGATTTTTATTCTATCTATTTCAGATGCTAAAGTGAGGGTGGTGACCCCAAATCGTCACACCTTTAAAAGAGTATTAGGCACAGTACATGCTGACAATCGAATTTACCAGGACTGTTGGGAGCCGTCAATGAATGGATTACTCCTAGCACTAGATAAAAGTAACCTTAACTCCTACATCTACGTTTTTACCGATGCTCCGGCTAAAGACTATCGAGACGCACATTACGTAACAGAAATGTGTCAAAAGAAACAGAGCCAGGTAAAGATTCTTAAATGAAGTATACATTTTACTTTTATCCCACAAGTTGAAAATAGTGCTTACGGCTTGGTAATCAACTAGTAACTATCCTAGCCATGTCGGTCACCTTACACCTTCGGTTCTCGGTTTCAGCACTCTTTAGATCATAGAGACAAACCGTCTTGAAACTGTGTCATGATGGTGGCCCTTGCAGTCACCCCTGGTGGTTACCATGCACTTCGGCCACTCAAGCTAACACTTGGCCTGCTCTAAGCACTTACCTCATAGAATGTTTTGTAAGAGAAAATCCTAGAATATTCGCAAATACTTCTTGGAAACCGAGATATATTGTTGGAACAATACGTGCGAATAACAGGATTTTCACAAGAACACCTAGTCTATGTAGGACGAAAATTAATGTTTATATTTCCTTATATAGTATAATACAGTAAAACTGAACACTCTTTGCTTACAGATAGTATTTGTGCTCACCGGCCGCTGTAATGATATGTATGAAGCTAAAGCCTTCGATGTTTACTTCGACATAGCAAACGCATGCTCTGGGCTTGCGTTCGATGTTACTAAGAGTGACGTCGAGCAGGTAAAATAGAATTACAAATTAATATTATATTGACAACATAATATTTGCTTTTAAAAACAGGTGCCCTATTCTGGTGCGAAACTTGTTTATTCGATTTTCATTACTACGGAATTAAACTGTGTAATTTTTAAAGGTGCTTCGAACAATAGAAGAAACTATAAAAGGCAACAAGACGATTATTACTACGCAAGTAGTACCAGGCGGTGAAAAAAAAGATATTCCGGTAAGTGTATTGAACTTATTTATTTGTTTTATCTCATAACTATACATACAGGCGGGAGAATATAATGGCGCTAAATCTGCTACCATGAGTTCTGGACCTGTCAGCCTTAAAATTTATTTTGGCACATCCATACTTTTTTTTTTTTAATTATTTGTTATACTCAGTGTTGTCATCGGCAAAAAGAACTATAGAAAGAGTGTCGTGTTTTGAAAAGTAATTTGTGTAGACTGAAAACGATCTGAGTCCCAATACGCTGCCTAGTGCCAAATGAGATTAACGTTATTCTAACTTCATAGCATCGCAATAGGTAGGTATATTATGAACCTCTGCCTTACCCTTACAGACGTGATATTATTATGCCTAATTTTATTTTTCAGTTTATAATAGATGACCACACTGATTATGCCATCGTCTCCGTGTCCGGCAAAAATGTTGAATTGAGTTTAACAACACCGTCGTCGGTTACTGTAGAGAAAATAATGTGGAACAATAATGGGAAAGTAAGTATCAATAGATGCTTTTCAAAGTATTATATTATTTAATTTGTTGCTTTAAAAGTAAATTATTTTCTTTCAAGCGTTTTCCATCACCTTTGTGTCAATGTTCTACATCAGACTGTGAATACGAACAATCTGCTCATCATATTGTCTTATGGGAGTGTACTTTTTGGCAGAATGATCGCAATATAATGTTTCTTAGTGAGCACGTTGCATCCGGAGTTGTTTACTATACGGACCTTGTCGAAACTCGATCAAATTTACGTGCGTTCAAGCATTTTTACCATACCTACTATTGGAATCAAATGTAACATCTCATCATTTAGGACCCATTCATGTGTTAATTTTAAACCTTGGTGATAGGCAACTGGGCCTAACCCAGTTGTAAACGTCTCTTTGTGCTTATTAGCCTAGCTAAGTTCTGTCTCCTGATTTATATGAGATTTATTGATATGTAGGGAAGTGGAAATTATGTTTTTTTTTCTATCTAATATTATTATTCCGCTATTCTTTTCTTAAATTTGTTGCGGGATCCAAGACAGTTGAATCGTTTCTCCGGGATTCGACAATTTTGTATCCATTAACCTACTAAATATTATTTAGTTCTATGCTGTTTAGGTTACTGATACTTTATTTATATTATAAATACTTATTACTGTAATATTAAACATGAATAACATAACTGGTGAAATTTGGGTGTACTGAATGTACACCTCTGCTTCGGCCTTATGTTATGTGTTATGTTACTACGAATTTGTTAAACGCTTTTATATACAATATTTTATATTAAATATAAAATGTTTTAGGTAGTAAAAATAAGTAACACAATACCTGGCACTTACGTGGCAACTGTGATGGGCCAGACGAGAACGTCTGTCGTAATCGTCGGCAGGACTGATTTCTTCTTCACTCATGGCTTCGCTAATCAAAAACCAAAATCGCCGGGCGATACGTCACTGCAACCAATAGCCGGTGAGTTCAATAACGTATACTTAAATGTTTTAAGACTATGAATGCGTCTTACAATACCGAAAGTCAACATCATAAAACTTCTATGAATATATTTTCAGATGCGAACGTGTACCTGTCGATATCCGTCACTGATGACCATCACTCTGTGAAGATAATATCGGCGCAGATTTTAGACATGAATGAAAGACCAATAAGAAGCCCGTTGCCTCTAACATCGATCTCTGCAGATTTTTACGTAACGAATCCGCTTGTTGCACCATCGCACAGGTTCAAACTTGCCGTAAGTACCAACAGTGTATTATTTTTTGACGAACTGGTATCCTATGTATCACACTGCTTTGAATGGAAAGCATCAGCACTATTAGCAACAATGTAACGTTTTACTGTAAGATTCACGTGTTTGTTTGTCGAATAATCCTTTAAAACGAATAAGACATATATACGAATAATAAATAAATAAGAGATTTACGGTAACAACTTACATACGAACAATGCAAGATAATATAAAGCTTGTAAATACAATAATCTGATAAGATATATAGAACTTAAACCTATTGATAACTAAAAACAATTGATATCAGGTAAGGGTCCTATTTTTTTAAGTTCTTAATATGTTGTATTATATTCGAAACGAGTATTTTCTATTTTAAAATCGTTAATTTATATTTTATTTTAAAAAGTGGAACTGTTTTACATTACGTAAAATATGAGACAAGATGCGTTTTTAAATCAAAAACATAATTAACTTAGATATGAATAAGTAGGAAACAATCAATGCAACCAAGATCCGTTTTTAACCGACTTGAGTATTTCAGGTGCATGGGATAGTAAAAGCTACGGGCAAACCCATAACAAGGATTGTTAAAATCCCCATCACGCCTGCAAAACCGCCGAAAAGTAAGTTCCATTGTGTTCAATTTATACTAATATTATAGACAGGTAAAATTTGTATGTAAGTTTCTATGTAGGGGGTAATCTCTGGATCTTATTATTCAAAATTGACTGTTAGAAAGCTACATTATTCCTGAGTGATATAGGCTATCTATACTAATATTATGAAGAGGTAAAATGTGTAAGTGAGTTTGTATGTAGGGGGTAATCTTCGGAACCAATGATCAGATTCCAAACTTTTTTTCATTGTCTACATTATTCCTGAGTGTTAAAGGCTATAAATTATATTTACATGATGCATCGTCGTCGGAAATAAATACCTCTAAAATCAGAATTATTTGCATGAGCTGCCTTAATATCTTTTTAAAATGGTAAACAATGTATGGCAATCTGGTCCGTCTTAAATAGTTCTACAAAAAAGTCTGCGATACTATATAGCTATCTTTTATATTTATCTTTTACATAGCTTTTTATATTTAAAAATAGTATTTTTAAAAGATAAAAAGCTAAAAAGTTTTAAAAATATAAATAATAAAACAAAATATCAAATGTTCTCTTTGCTCCGTTTTGTATTTCTATATTGGCAAAAGCTTAAAATTGTTGGATGTCGTTCTATTAAATTCTTCCGGTTGCATTATAATAAAGACAAAAGGTTTTATTGCTTGTTTGTTATGGATTAACTCAAAAACTACTTAACGAACCTACAAGCTACATTATCAGCGAGTAACAAAGGCTATATTTTATTTTCAAAACTACGCTTTAAAGGGCGTGGAGGTGATGTTAAAGTACCAAAGGAAAAGTACGCAATCCACGCCGACGAAGTGATTTTACAAAGTAAAGTATTAAATTTACCTTACTACCTTCCTACAAAAGACAACGATCACTGATACCTACTCCTACATCTTGTAAAATAAAATGTTTCAAAAGTCTAATATTTATCTATAATTAAGCTAACTCATGGAACAATACTAACAACGGCATTTTTTGGAACAATACTAACTACGGTAATTCATGGAACAAATTAATACTTGGACAATTCACTCTGTATACTTGTAACTATGAGGAGTGATCTAAGTTTCCAGTAATGTGATAACCACGACAAGAATTATGCAAGCAAAAATTTTATTTCTCAACATACCTAATCTCGTTCTACATATCGATTTTCAAATTTTTATATCCCTGCTAAAAATAATTTTATTCCTAAGTCTCAAAAACCACGTCTACCGCAGGCATGATCTCGCCATTGTTCTCGAATTTGGTGCCTTCAATTTATTCGTTTAACTTAGGGAATGAGTAGCAATTTCTACTTAATTCCATAAAAAAAAAAACTGTCCAAGACATTTTTTTCTTTACGAAGTATTTTATCACGACGTATGTATGTTTTTCAACAGCAAAATAACAGGTAAAATAATAGTGAATGGACAGTACACTGGTTTTTGGAGAAGGCTTTATTGCCAGCTGAATTTGATTAAAAACCAAACACTGAAAGTGTTAATCTCCTGATTTTGCCATTTATAAACTAATATAACATTTCTAGAATTGCCAAATAATACCAAGCCGACCGCCCAAATAACAGAAGGCAAGACGATAGAAATAGAGTACAATAGCACAATGAAGTTAACTTGCAAGGTAGTGGCGTTCCCAGCGCCTCAAATCAAATGGATAAACATGAAAGGAGGTATTATGCCCTCAAAGGTAATGTAAATAATTATATTCCATTTCATTATTTGTTAGGTTTGATTGTTGAATCAGTTTTATGAAACACACATAGCAGCAATGATATGAATGTTCTAGTCACATCACGAATTAGTTTGCTAGGATTGAAAAAAATATCAATTTTATATTTTTAGGTGTATGATACTTTCCTAACAACTTCTAAACTTGGGGTCGTACTATCGACGCATTAAAGCCAGCATTGCCCCGTAGTCAAAGACATAGTGCTGTTTTTATATACGGGGTGGAAGGGACATCGACGCACCTTACCTATATATCTTTAATTTGCAGATGTCGCTGTTAGAATATCCATACAATTACATAAGTTATATGGACATTTCAAGCGCATCAGAAGGAGATAGATACAAGTGTTATGCCGTGAACAAGTTAGGAAAGAGTGAAACAACGATAAATGTGATTGTAAAAGAACCTTTCATCATTAATTCCGCGCCTCCAGGTAAGCCATTTTATTTTCATTCCTTCATCATTTGCAGTCAGCATCAGAAGGTACCGTAGACTATAGCAGGCCGCGTTTGTGATAACATTTCAACCTTGAGCTGGCGTAAACGGTGTTTTAAAACTTAGAAGAATACGAGGTCAGCTTATACTGCTTTTGTTACCACTAACGTGCAACCTGCTGTACGTATCCTACATAGTTCCGGAGTCCTAAGGTGGATCAGGCATTAAGCCTTCTGAGAAAATGCGATATTTTTATGAAATTTTTTTCGTCTGTTACAAGTCTCATTCGGTATAATGATCAAAATAAAACCAATAAAAGTCATTATTTTGCCGAACCGTCATTTTACTGTTTAATCAAAACAGAGAAAGTAACATGGCAATAGGTGTTTTACCGCGAACCCGTTATGATTATACGTTCTGCACTGGCGCTCAACAGTAAGTAGTCTATCCACAATTAAATCATTAAACAGCGTAGCCGTAACTGATACCTGAAATTTATGTGAAGCATGTATCATAAAGTTATAGAAATTAGAATTACAATCCACTTCGGCTAAACGAAGGGATTGTGCAATGACATAATCAGAAACATTTTAGTATCGCTTTTTTTTAAATACATTATTTTATTGTTGACAGGGTTAACAATATTGGCCTACGGTTCTGAGGGGACCATTACTTGCGACATCACATCAAGACTTCCGATGGAAATCCATTGGTACTACGCCAACGAGATTTCAGGACAAACTAAAGAGATAATTACATCTGAAAAGTACGACGTACTTGCAAATGGCGCTCGACTAAAAATAAAAAAGATGGATTTAGATTTAGTTGGCAGATATGTGTGCCGAGTTTCCTTGACAAACAAGAAGGATAAGCAAAAATCCTTCATAACACGAGTTAAAATAGATGAACTAAGTAAGTATATATTAATATTATCGTATATCGTAGTTTCAACAGTATCTTCTTCTCTTATCATTATATTATCATTCTTCTTTATTTCTTTAACTTACTTACTAATTACATTAATTAATATATCAATATGAAAAAAACATCAAAACATTTAAAAAAATAGTGGGCCACTATTTTTTTATCTGGATGCAGAATGCAAGCTACCGGCGTCAATGTCAATGGTACCTAATACTTAACAATAAATGTCCGAGTTATTCGTCGAGAGTACTTCGTCCATAATTGCACGACAAAACTGTTCGGTTTCCTCAAAGAAGTCACCAAAACGCAGAAAGGCTACGGACGCTAGTAGTTACTACTACTAGCGTCCGTAGCCTTTCTTTTGGGTCCGTAGGGCCCGGAAAAAGCGTCCGGGAAGTCCCGTCTTCCTCACCCTGCCATACTTGCGATCGTTAGTGGCAAGCACTACAGGTTTGCGCCAGTTCTCTTTAGCCAAGGAGAGGGGTGAGGCCTTTGTCCACGGCGACCCCATCTCGATGCGTTCTCACATCGGCATCAAGGAAATATTCCCTAAGACTGCTTATCTCGCGATTATGAACGGTAAATCGTTAAAGAAGCTTCGACCCTCATGGGGTATACAGTTTCATTACCGATAATCGTGGGTATTGCATTCGATATACCTTCAGCAATGTACGGACTCTCCTATCCAGGGCATCAAATTCTGTTTGAGTCAATTTGAGTATGCCGAAAGAGTACATCAAGACTGGCATGACACAACCGTTGAAGGCACGCACCTTGTTTCCGCCTGACAAAAGATTATTACATACTTTATTCAGGCGGCCAAAGAAGCGCTCCACTAACAATAAAATGACTGTATGTCGGCAACATAAACGCCTAACGCTTTTGACATACCAAAATACTAATAGGTTTCGATTGAAGATTGAAGAGAGGGCTCTAAGGTTTATGAAAACCGCGTGTCTGGTTCCCACGGATTCCACAATCCTCCCTCGCTTTAAATGCATGACCGCACATTTTTTGACGACCGATGTGGCGCAGCGGGCGAAGGTCCGCCTGCGACGCAGGAGGTTGCGGGTCCGATTCCCGCCTTGGGACAAATGTTTGTACGATCTACAAAGATTTGTTCCAGGTGTTCTGGGTGTTTGCTATATATAATAAAAAATATCTATCTATGTAATGTATTGTATTAAGTATATCAGTCATCTAGTACCCATAACACAAGCTCTGCTTAGCTTGGGGCTAGATGATGCTGTGTGGATTGTCCAGCAATATTTATTTATTTATTTATTTGTCGACACCAAATTCCATCCTGATGGCGCTACTAAAAGTTCGTGTTAGCTTCAGTTGCTCCATCAGTTGCAAATCGAGACACACTTGTTTTTATTATTAACATCGTCCCGCGAATAAAAAAAGACTAATTTGTTTTTCTTTTTCTTTTAGTTGCTCCTAAGGTACAAGGAGCAGCAGACGTTAAAGTCACCAAGGGTAAAACTGCTGTCTTAGAATGCAAGTAAGTACCAATCACTAATGTCGGTTGTACTTGTCAGCAGAACGTAGCATCAATTTTCAAGTTTAAAGTTGTATATTTTTCAATTTCAAAGTCAAACCATATCAATAACACCATTAGGTAAAAGGGCGCTTTTCAAAGTCAACTTTAAAATAGAAATAAAATACTAAATTTCTCTAGTTGGCCTTTCCAAAGGGTAGTTTTGTGTGGAGAAGAATGGGCAGGAAACTCCAATTGAATAACAATGATAACTACACAGTAATCGTTTTATGTATTTCTTGCAGAGTTTCTGGTATACCACCACCAAAAGTAACATGGCTATTTGGAGGTAAATTTGGTTCAAAGTTTACACTTTTAGCTAATTCCGGAAGTGTGCTACGAATAATGAATGTAGATGACAAACACGAAGGAAACTACAAATGTATTGCGGAGAACGTAGTAGCCAAAGATGAGCACGTCAGTAAATTATTTGTTCAAGGTAAAATTAACGTCGTTCGCTAAATAAATATGGCTTACTCTTTGATGAGTTGAGATCGAAAGGAGCTTAGTCTGCTGAGCTGCGTACAACTTATGAACTCTTGATAATTGCAGACTTTCCGAAAATAACAACAAATAGCTCAATGGTATACCAGGCTACTGAGGGGGAAGGCGTTCTTAGGATTCCTTGCGTAACAACTGGTGTACCGAAACCAATCAACATTTGGAAGCTAAGCGGTCGTAACATTACTCCAGGTAAGATGCCAAAACTGTGTTTTTAACACGTTGAGTGCCAGCTAACAATGGTGCTCCTATTATGTTTATGGCGTAGCCGTCAATTTGTTAAATTTGTGACTTATCTTATTTTGGGTCAAAGTAATAATCCACCACCTCGTTGAAAATATGACTCATCCAGTTCAAAAAAGTAACAGTCACACAAACACGAGTAATAGTGGTTGAGGCTCTACAAAGTCAGTATTTATTATAACTAGCAGTCGAAGATTGTTATGCCTTAATCCTTGTATAGTACGGTAGTTCTCCGTACTCCCGTACGATAGCTGCGAAGATAATTTTACTCGCATCGGCCCTTTACGTTTCAGGAGCGAAGTATTCCATAGAGGACGAAGCGCTTATAATAAGAGATCCTAAGGTGAGCGACTCTAACTCGTACACCTGCGAGGCCAAGAACGAAGTCGGTACAGACAGTGCGACGTTCCAAACGTACATCCGTCGTAAGTACTTGTGACTATCATATGTAGCTAGATCATTCGATCTTATAAATACACCTCGACAGAAGATCCCCTCTATTTTTATAGTGACGTCACCGCTAGTTTAAGTTTTCTTTCAAACCTTACCCAAGGAATCACACTAGGAATATCCTGTATCGTGGGTGCGTTTACAAACATTTAAACTCACATACACAAACAGCCAGACCCAGAACCACTGCTTTTAGGCCATACAAATATTTGTTCCGTGCGGGATTCGAACCAGCGCAGCAGCGAATCGCTCACCCACCGCGCCAAGTATCGGTAATTGAAAGTTATTGCATTAGAAATTCCGGGCTCACTATTACCCTACTTTCAAAACATATCGAATATTATATCGCTATGTAATACAAATCTATACTTACAGAGGCACCACAAGTGTCAGGAGTTGCTGCCAAGAAAGTGAGAATAGGTTCGTCGGCCAGTATTGAGTGCACGTAAGTGTTTTAGTACTTCCAATGTTAAAAGATAAGTAAAAAAATTAGAAGGATGCCTTGCCTATATATAACTATAATAATTAATAATATGACTATTCTAGTAATTATGATTCGAATATTAAAAGGGTTCTCTATAACTGTTTAATTGTAAGTTCTTCAATCTTTTCTTAAACTTTTAGGGTTGTAGGTGAACCAAAACCAACAATAACATGGCAGTTTAAGGCCAACTCGGATTCAAAATTTATACCTATTCCCGGATCCGACAAAGTGCTGCCTATTTCAAGAGTGGAGAACAAGCACGCGGGGCGCTACAAGTGTGTAGCACAGAACAGCGTCGCAAGCAACGAACATACCACAGCACTTGTGGTTCAAGGTAGATGTTGCAATCAGATAATAAAAACAAACATAAAAAATCATACTCTGATAATGATAAAAAATTAGGCGCATTCCAATCTATTTACAGACCTGCCAAAAATAAGTTCCGATGCTTCTACCATCTATCAAAAAACTGAGGGAGACACTTCGTTAAGGATTCCTTGTGTCGCAGACGGTCTGCCCAAGCCGACCATCACTTGGAAGTTAAACGGCCGTGTCATCAATCCAAGTAAGATAAATCCTAGAGTAAAACTTTCACAAAAGGAGTGTTAGATGTGTCGAGCCGGCAGAATACGAGCTCTGAAGCTGTATGATGAGTAAATGCAGTTTTGCAGATGCTTATTAGCACCAAACACAATGAATCACGCAAGGATTGAAATAATAATTATGATTGGCTCACAACTAGGGTTTGGGAATTCCCGACTGTTTCAAAGTCCCGGGACACGAGAGAGCCTAAAATTAAAGTCCCGGGAATTCCCGGGACTAAGAGACTTTTAAGAAGAAAAAAAAGGTTTTATTAAGAGGTAAACCTTCTTTGAAAAAAATAAAGAGTTAATTTATGGTGAAACGATTGTTAAATATCTACATTTATTAAACAGAAAATGAAATCTTACTTTAACAAACTTTTACATTAAATTCAGTCCTATTGATTGCTTTGTTTATTTCGTTTAATCACATACAGATTCACTTTTAAGCAGTTAAATCTTATAGTTATAAAATGAACTTAGTTAAAAATCTCTCGCTCTATGTTTGATATTTATGGTAAACATGATTGGAGTTTACATATACATAAAATTATACCATAAAACTAAAATGAAAAGCCGAATAAGACACTGTCATCTGGAAACGTGCCCAAAAGACTGGCAGCACTGCCACGTTGGATGGCAATGCAATTCGTTCTTAATAACTTAACTATTATCTAGTATTTCTAGTACCTATCTAATCATTGGTCATAATCACAAACTTGTTAATTCTCATAATCACAGATTTGTTTCATAATTCAATTATCTAAATATAAATAATACTCGTAAAACAGACTTAAGAATCATTATTTTATATAATCAACTAACACATTAATTAGACTTCTTTGATGATTTAATAAAATAAGCTTTTAAACAAATCAGAGCGTCAACAGCTTTGTCCGACTATCTATTTCTGATTTTTGTAATAATGCCACTGGACAAGGATAACACTCTTGTTTTCAACAGATGTCGGTTTCATTGTGTTTAAGGCTTATAAAGATGCTAGCTAATAGCTATGAAAGCTATTAAGACCAAGTAATTATTCATAAAACTAACAGATGGCGCTAGGCTCCTTCAATTGTTTGAAATAAAAATGATTACATAACGATTTCGAAAATCTTGTCTCATCTCGAGACTCGACCCAAATCCCGGGACTCGAGAAAACTAAAATTACGAAAAGTCCCGGGGATTCGAGACACGAAACGTCCCGGGACCCAAACCCTACTCACAAAACACTAATAACCAAAATTTAAGCTGATTTTAAGGAATGAATTTCCTTTACATTTTAGGCATAAAGTATTCCATAGAAGACGGAACGCTCATTATAAGAGATCTGAAGGTGAGCGACACTAACTCTTACACGTGCGAGGCGAAGAATGAGGCCGGCTCAGTCAGCGCGATCTTCAAAACATACATCCGTCGTAAGTACTCGTATAATAATATAAGCTATATTACAAAAAAATCTGAGCTTTACTAACTAATGAGTCTACTTGAAATGTCGTTTGTTTTCAGAGCTTCCGAAATTATCAGGAGTTGCTACGAAGAACGTGAGAATGAGTATGCCTGCAAATATAGAGTGCATGTAAGTGTACTAATTTAAAAGTTTAATGAAATAATTAAAAAAAAACATTTTTTGCTTTACAATTTATCAAACTACCTCGCAAATGTAAGTTAAGCTACGGTTGGATGACCGGAATATCTACGACTACTCTGTGCTAAGCAATGTGGAGACAATACGACAATAATTTTCCCTTCGCATTTCGATCCCAGTCCATCCAAAAATCAAATACCCATACTTATCAAATAATTTAGTCACTGTACCTAGTGAAATATCGGCAAATCCTTTCGTTTAGTTTGTTCGAAATAATTGATAGTTTCAAAATACTCTGATGCACGAATGTTGCTATTATTTTCCTTTTCTTGTTGCAAAATTGTCACCCCGTTATTAACCTAGCAGTAATGTAAATTTTCCAGTAAAAGTAGGTATTCGAGCAGCAAATTAAGATATGTTTTGGGTGAATTGTTGAGTTGGGACTTCAGTAGGCTAAAAATATTGTTAATATTCAATTTACATGCAGGGTAGTAGACAAATCGACGCACTAACTGATACCATGAGTTAAGTTCATAATTCTGGGCGTTAACATTTTTCGTCGGTTTTTCCTAATCTCTACGTTGTGTCCAGATGTTTAAAAAATTAAACTGTTAAAAATCATGACTTTTACCAAACCCAATCAATTTTTAATATCAGACGTAAAGTATTTCATTTTAAATTAAAATCATAACGGGCTGAAGATAGAAATTATGATTTTCTTATTACTTTTTACGTCGGTTTTTTCATATGGTGTTTTTATTTAAAACATGAAATAAAATCTGCTGGAGGTACCAGAATCATTCACGCAACTCATGGTATCGGATTGTGCGTCGATGTCTCTTCCACGCTGTAGGTATAACTGAGATAAATATAAAATAAATTTATCCTAAATTATCGAAATTAATTAATTTATAATGATGTTTTAGTTGATGTTTGATAATTGCAAAATGTTTCAGTATCGTCAAAGGTGAACCAAAACCAAAAATAACTTGGCAATTTATGGATAAATCTGCTTCAAAGTTTGTAAATATCTCCGGTTCAGAGGCTACACTACACATACCAAGCGTAGAGAAAAACCACGCGGGTCTGTACAAGTGTATTGCACAGAACGACGTCGGACGGGACGAACATGTGACATCGCTTATTGTTGAATGTAAGTGATGATACATTACATACGTCATTCGTACTCTTTATTTTTAGGATATCGTCTAAAGCGACTAAAAACCTCGTCGTATCTAGGAAAGTAGAACTGTACTCCAGAATAATAATAAAAAAAACAAACATGTTAAACTCATGAACTACCAGAAGAATAGAGTTGTGCCGTTTTGCGTCGATTTGTGCTTATTATAATAATTATCTGCTTCATACTTCATGTCTTTCGTAAGTGTTCTGCAAGATTACCAAACCATCCAAGTAATACCTACCTACTTCTCTCTACTAAAAACTCAAAATTTTGCTTAGTCCTGTTTTTCTATTCATACGTCGTGTAGTAGGTACATCCTACTTACTACTAAAATTATAAATGCGAAAGTTGGATGGATGTTTGTTAATCTTTCACGGAAAAACTACGGATCGGATTTCGATGAAACTTTACATCAGAAAAACACATAGGCTCCAATTTATAAAGATTTTGTGCAATTTGGCTATAATTTTACGATAAGTATCAAGTCGGAAAATATCCTGTCCGCTGAGAGCCATGCGTGCGCTGCCTAAATCGTTGGAGTTACAAGAAGAAAATGAATCGTGACTTTGTTTGTCTTCAACAGTTCTAAATAAAATGAGGCATAAATACATTAAAATTTGACACTTTTTTACAATGCATATTTTAGAATATTTAGCTAATTCTTATAAAAAGTGATACGTTTGTCGCTTTCAGTATTTAATTTTAATGTACATACATTTTTTCTCTTACACTAAGTAATTTGGACGAATAGTCTAATAAATAATATCACAATAAGATTTACTTGAGTCGAGCGCATTAGCTTAATAAAGCGCCTACTATAAGCCGGAGCTTGCAAAGAGGGGGTGGAGGGGCGGTCTAGGCGAGGGACAGCTCAGAACCAGATACTCAGAATACTGTTGCCGTCAATTTCGAGATTGTCTTGGTGTCTCCGTAGCCCGTTATGATACCAGAAACTCAGCATACTGTTGACGCAAATCTTGGGACTGTTTCTAGAGTCTCAGCAGCCTATTGAGATACCAGATGCTCAGCGTGTTGTTGACGTCAGTCTTGGGACTGTTCTGGTGTCTGAGTAGCTCCTTATAAAAATATAAGCGATGAGCAAAGATTGCAGAATTGGTGGAGCTCTTTTGTGGAATGAGTTATTTGTTGTTTGGGCGGAAAGGAACTATTCCTTCTATAGATGAGCCAGTTGAACCTGTGAGAGAAAAACTCTTATGAAACAGACTAGTCTCGCCGTTTTCTGAGAAGTGTAAGAAAATACAATACGTGCTTTCGTAAGACTTCTTTTGGAGCGGATAAAATTGTCTCAACGACAGGATTCAACAAACATTCAGGATGAAAATTAGCTTTTTGAAAAAATATTTGCACCAAGAAATGTGACATGTGCCAAGATGAATAAAAAATCTTGGACGAAATAACCAGCTATACGAGTACATCAACGTACAATTCCATCGATACATGATTCGTGTTATTGTTAATTTTGCTGCCACCGTACGACACGTGAAACCGCTATATTCAGTAATCCTCTTCAATAATAATAGTGCATACCTGAAAGAAAGTAACTTCTTACTGTCTATCTGTTTGTTTATCAGTGTGAATGTAGGTTTTACGACTAGTCTACTGAGCCATATGTGATGAAATTTGATATAGAGTCCGAAGCTTGGGGAAGTAAGCTACTTTTTATCAACAAACCGCGCGGGCGAAGCCGCAGGTCGATCCTAGTATTTCATACTTCTCAAATACTCAACAAATCTTATTTTTTACAGTTGCACCAGGAATCATCACAAATTCTTCAACAGTAGAAGGGATCGAAGGAGATCTAGCGTTGAGAATCCCTTGCGATGTCACCGGTTTTCCAAAACCAGTTATTACTTGGAAACTTAAGGGCGCCACAATTGCACCTGGTACGTAAACATTGTATAACGAAGAAATTTATTATTGTCTGCCAAATGTCCAAATAAAATTAGACTATTAAGGTTACAAGGTTGCTCAGAACCAACTTAAAAGTATCTTCTCAGAGTTTCAGACAGCGTAACATAATCTATTTCAATAGTAGCTTCAACTTCATTACTTTCTTAACTTTATTTTAACGAGTAGTTTGTTGACTTGGCTTTTCTTTGTACAAAAGATAACTTTGTTTATTATTTTTACTATCGCTTGTTTCAGATGCAAAGTACTCGATTGAAAAAGGAGCTCTAGTTATTTTAAAACCGACAGAAAGAGACTCTTCATTGTACACGTGTGAAGCTAAGAATTCTGTTAGTTCAGTAAGCGCCACGTTTCAAGCAAACGTTGAAAGTAAGTATTATTATGTATTTATTATAAGCATATTGACTCTGCATGTAGTTGTAAACGAGGTTTGTGAATGCATGCACTTACTTTGGATTGTTTAATGAAGAGAACACGAAGGCAAAAAAAAAAAATTGAGATCATCTATTTTTTTCGACCATCAAGCAATTATGCCTTTTTTCGTTTACACTAGGAAACACCTACATTAATACCTGAATATAATGAACTTGATATTTCAAGTCTCGACGCTATGCCGAGAGTTAAAAATCCAAAAGAGCGTTCTTATTTAGGCATTCAACTAGTTGTAGCCTAGTGTTAGTGAAAGTGGGCATTAATATGTTTTACAACTATTGTCTTAAAATGATGTTATGATGAATATGTTTCACTTGTATGTTTTATTACTTTACAGAACTCCCCAAGAACTTCGGCACAGAACATTACATATACTTATTAAAAGGAGAAACCAGGAAACTAAAATGTGAAGCGTACAGTTCTGAATCTCAATCAGTTCAATGGTTTATAGTTAGTATATATTCATTTTGTAGAGATTAATATGAATTCCAGAACCGATTCCTGCGCAGAGTCACGGGAGCCCCCTTCTACGTCCGAAATGAGACTCTCCATGTAGATCTCAAAATACCCACGGTGAAACAGTTCATGAAGCGACTCACCCAGCGCTTCATGGACTGTTCTACCGCTCATCCTAACCCCTTAGTGTCATCGGCCGCCCGATACACTCCCTCGCGAATAAGTACAGTTCGAAGACCAAGACATACACTCACAGAGCCAGATGATCCTATCACTCTCCTCCAGGAGAGCGATAAGGCCACCAGCACTGTTCGCATACAAAAACGGACATTCCGTCCTCGCCGCCGAGGCCCGTCGCGACGACCCCGTCGATGCCCCCCTCCCGACCCTTTGCTAGAGCCAGCCCGCGAAGCTGAGCCGATTAATGTTTAAAATGTCCCTAAATAATGGAACAATCAGATCCAGCCTGTCCCTTGCTGTCCTCTTCAGCGACGTCCTAAGCCGAGGTTCGTACCCCGCAGGGGGTGCCCTTAGCGATAGTCGCTTAGCTTATAAGTTTTTATGCCTGGCTGGAGGCCTTAATTTTAATTAAGCCCCCCACAGGAAAGTTCGGTTGAGCAGTAAATATCCCTAAAGGATAAACTGCGAGATGCCCATTCCAAAAAAAAAAAAAAAAATTAATATGAATATTTGATCTACATGGGGACTTATTCCTATTTTCATAAACACTATTTCCCGTCGTCCACTGTTGAATATTCAGCACTCACCTTGACAGCTGAAAGTTGAAAATCTAATACCGCACTTTTATTTATGAATTTATTCAGGTGTTGCTTAGTGTTACTGATAACGGACATATTCTAAAGCGATATTTAACTGTAATTCGTAAACAGTTAGCAATTATATCTAAGTTTTAAAACGCTCTACAGTCACAATGCGAGACTAAAGTTACGACACCGATTCTCTGATGTGTTGTGCTTAGACAAATCTATCAGATTTATTGCAATAGACTTTTAACAATATTAACAGACACAAACTTGACTTAAAAACTGCAGAGAAATATAAAATATTTAGGTTTACGAAAGTAGTCAACGAAAGTAGTCAATATTTATTCCATACAAATTTCGGGAGGGTTTTACTCCACAGTTTGACATTACCACATCCAAAGTAAGAATAATTTTAAGAATAAGAATAATTTATTTATAAAAGTATTACAAAAATGTACAAGGGTTTGGCCTACTAAAAAACAAATAGTGAAACAGTTTGGGTTGCTAAGGAAACTGCTTACGTTAGACGTGACCTAACTAGCTAGCTAGTTGCATGGTAACTTAACCTTAGTGAAATCGGGCAGTCTGATTAAAATTGCAGTTTGTGTATTTTGTCTCAATTGTAAAACAGAACAGTCGATGATAAATAGTGTGGCAAATAATCTTAGTAATTAATCAAAGTAAGATAATAATTTTGACATGGGAATTTAATATTTTTAAAGACAAAAGTACGTTCACGGACACCGTACTCGGCGCTGAGCACCACCCCATCGTCGCCAGAACTTGAATCATCAGAGACTGCGACGGAGGCATCCAGGAAGGCTTCTTCGACGACACCGCGAACAATTGTAAGTGAGGGGAGTGGCCTGCACAATGTCATGATACATGGAACATGGCATAGAGCTCATTGATTGGCCTGTCCAGTCTCCAGATCAGAACCCCATTACACATTTGTGGGGTTTAGTACAGCGCGCTAAGTCAAGCGAGACTTAATCTAGACCAAAGAGTGCGATAAACTTGTGCACTATTTACCGAAAATATTTTTTGTCGTGATTATCGCAAAGGGTAGCTCGACGAAATATTAACTATCAATATTTGCCTAGTCTTTTCCCAACTATGTTGGGGTCGGCTTCCAGTTTAACCATATGCAGCTGAATACCAGTATTTTACATGGAGCGACTGCCTATCCGACCTCCTAAACCCAGTTCCTAGTACTGGGCAACAAGATACCCGTTGGTAAGACTGGTCATGACATGTCAGACTTCCGGGCTCCGAAGTAACTGTCACGACTGCCAAACATCTACAAATGACAACCGGTACCAACGACTCACTTGCTTTCCTAGGCACGGAGAAGAGTCGATATGGTACGAACGGTCACCCTTCCCCAGACTGAACTTGGTAAGCGTAGCTTAACCTTCGATCAACCCGTGCGGTTGTTTTTATTTTGCCACGAGCTCATCCGACTAAATATTAGTTATATCATAACAAAATGCGATCTGAACCTATAAAAATGTTTACATTTACTATAATGTACTACTAACACTCCTAAAAACTGGGAAACATCATGGGTACTCAATACTATTGGCCGTGTCTGTATTATGTTTTTGGTTACGATGTTCCTTCCACCATGTATTTATAAATGTTATGATATTATGTATTATGTTATGTATAAATGTTATGATATTTTTAAATAAAGGTTAAAAATTGAAGAAATGGAATATATTACAACGCGAAATTACATGCGGAGATTTTATTTACATAAAACACTTCGCATGGAATGAAAAATAGAGAAAAAAAATGGAGATAAACGATCATGTTTTGCCAAATACGGAAAATAAAAAGAATTATGTTTCTGCTAACACAGACGCAGGACGCAGGCAACAAGGAACCATACATGCAAATAGTAAATGCTGCAACCAACCACGACGGCAACTATACGTGTCGTGTAAGCGACAAGAATGGGAACACACAAACACACACATACGTAGTGGACGTCGGTATTGCGCCAGAGTTTCTATCCCATTTTAAGTCCATTAAAGACTGGAGAGGTGATATAAGTGATATTACGCACAACTGTGACATTAAAAAGGGCGCGAAACCAAAACCTGTGGTAAGTTTTCATTGCAGATTACAATATAATAATATTGCAGATACAAGTGTTTTACGGGTAATATATATGATTCAAGTACATATTATATAGCCAAGCAATATTTAGACTACCTGGGGCATCCAGGCATTGTATGCTGCTCACTCAAATTGAGTCCGTAAAATAATATTTATTTATTCTTACATGAAGTACTAGTGTGACATTTGTAGATGCAAAAATATCAGTCATCTTTATAAAGCATTAAATTTCATAATTTGCCACATGTAAGCTAGCACACACCAATATGCCAAAAAAAAAAACCATATACCACAATCGACAATAAACTCAAGCAAAGCCTGCTAAACTGAATAAATAAAAAGCCTCCAAGGCAGTCCAAGGGTGTGCCCGCTGTGATGTGCATGTGCAATGCTGGATTATATAGGGCAGTGACTAATGTCACTAATCATAAACTAGTCTATCAGTAATTATAAAGGATCAATTTTTGATGGTGACACTTGACACCATACTAACTTCTCTAACTTTCAGGTTCAATGGAGATTAAATGACAAGGTGTTAACCGACCTTAGCTCGTTAGGCGTGGGTACCTACAGCTGCAACGTAACCAACGTACACGGATCCGCACATAAGAGATTTAACGTCAAATCTTTAGGCAAGTTCAATTATTGTATTTATTTGCGGTTGAGACTCCACGCAGAAATATCTTTGAATATCTGCATTGCCTACCTCGGCCTCCGTTGATGTAGTGGTCGCTACTAATGAACCTGGGGTCCTGTGTCCGATTCCCGAGATGAGCAAAGTGTTATTGGGTTTCTGCATCAGTAATCTGACAGTGGATGGAAGGATAAAGCCCGGATCATGGCAATAGGCTCGCTCGGTGTACCATTAATAAACATCTGCCTAGGCCTACAGTGAATATAGGCGTGATGGTGTGTTATGTGTGCTATCTATAAAAAACTTTACCTATCTCTATCATATTTGAAAATTGAATTCTTCTGTTCCAGCATGTTTAATAAGTAGGAACTTGAGAGATTCGCAATATACGCCGCTCGTATTAAATGACGAAGGATCTTGGCATACATTCAAAAACACTGATCACTATACAGTAGTCGAACAAGAAGAGAAGATTACCTTGTCTTGTCCAAGCCAAAAAGGAACGTCAAATACGTTCAATAAATTCCCAAAAAAGAACACATTAGAAGCACATTGTTTTGAAGGAGACTCTTTTGTAGTAGATGGCAAACAATACAAGCTCTCAGACCTCCAGTGCACTAACACCGTTCAACCAACTGTTATCAGAACGAAAGTGAAGTGCTCAACGGAAACCTCCGAATTAATAAGTGTGGGCTACAACGTGCCTGGTTTCTTAGAGGCATATCAAGTCTGTTTTGACCATGAAAAACAGATGCCGTTATACACTCGCGTTTTAATGACTTATACAAACAACAACGGTCTCAGTTCCGGCTTCGAATGGTCCACATACCCAGGAATAGGTCACGAGAAAGCTGAGAGAGGGTTTACCTGTAAGGACACGTCATCGTCGTGTTGCTATAGTAAATCCCAACTCGTGAATGCAATCGACTTTAATGATGGCCCTGCTAAGAAGAGCACGTTCATCGATCCATTAAATGTTATCCCGGTTTGGCGCCCTTGTGATACTTCAAAGGTGAGCGCTATTTTATGACATTAAAATGATTTATAAATAAGTAACGCCTATTTTTAAAGTAGTTTACCTGAGTATATCTCAAATTAAATTTATTATTTCAGTCGTCATGGGAAAATATAAATGACATGGTGAGAACCCAACTGGCCGGCTACACTGACATCGCTGCCTGGTCTGGCACGCACACGTTGCAAGAGAAACATGGAGCTATTATACCACGATATTTATGGAAGGTACATAGACCTGTTTCTTAGTAGAGTCTGTAATTTTACAAGAATATACCTTATCACCTGCAACAAACATGTGTTTGTTGTGAACTATTTTTTTTCCAGAAAACCGGAAACGTTACAACGCTCAAAGTGGAGTCACTCGACGGATGACAAAAACTCGCACAGTTGTATTTTACCTACTGAGTCAATAGAAATAACTTACATATAATATATATGTGTCTGATGTAAATTTCTCATTTGTTGACATTCGAATTTTTCTAGGTGGCAAGTCTGGACGACGAGGAGGTCATGGCCATAGTCTACGTTAACGATCCTTCACCAACAGAGAAGGACATCAAATGCAAGTCACCCGAAATTTGTGATAAATATGCAGAGTGGCTTGTCACTGACAACAACACTTACTGCTGCTCGCTGCCAGATTTCCGTAAATCGTTTGATATTCACGACACCGATATTGGAGGCAAGTAATTCAATTTAGTTAGCTATTTCTCCTAAAAAACCGTTTTAGCAGTCGATTTTTGCAGTTTTGAAAAGCATGCATAAGGAAAGTTTGATTTTAATGCTGGATGGTACGGGACTGGTACTTCCATACATCCATGGGCATTTTCGTTTAAATAACATACTCGATGCAGTAATGGTTGTAATGTTTATTCAAGTAACCACACTTTTGATTAACATCAAAAAGGTTGTCTTCTAGTAAAAATCAATAGGTCTATAAATGTAAATGGTCTGAACGATCTCACATGGCTACAGGTGGATCCATAAAAGCAAAATTTTATTGCAATATTAATAATTAAATTATGTTTTAGAACCCATTGACGCAGTCCTTGATAAAATAGAAAAATACAGCTTGTAGCTGTTAAAGGAAGGGAGATTACAGGAAGAGTATTACATAAATTCAGTTACAATAGTTAAGAGTTTTACATAGTTCAGTTAAACACATAATGTCATAACCGAAATACCAACCTACATTACAAAAAATAGATTTTGAAATACCCAAGGTACTTTAAATAAATACTTTATACACCTTCAAATATTATGAATGGTATTTAAGTATTCAATAAATATTAAAATTACAAATTTGTTTTATTTTGGACGAACTAACCTAAACATTGTATAAAAAACCGGCTAAGAGCGAGTCAGGGTGGCAAATTAGTGTTCCGAACCAAAATACGGAACACTTAAATTATGAGATCGCGTTTTTCTATTTATGGTGACATGATATATCTAGATTTAGAGTTCGAACTTTTATGCTTCACCAGCGGACCGGAATCGTCGCGTCAGTCGCCGTGCCTTGCCTTTGGTATGATTTATGCTACACAAGCGAGACGCACTCGTGACTACTCGATTTGGACATGGATGCCACATGATATGGGAATAGGGTGAACTGGTTTTTTTTTATAACGTTGGGAGTCCAACGCTGAAACTTACCGGACGATGTTCGAGCTCTGATATGAGAAGAACGCGGCTATTCGTGCTTATAGCTCTTTTCCCTGCTCAGCAAACAAAGCCCACATGCGTTACCTACAGCACGTTGTTAGTAAATGCGTGTGTCGGAACATAGTCCTCTCACTCGCCCCGACAATCGGTCTTTTACACACTGTCTTCGGATATCGAATAATTAATCTGTCATAACGGAAATGACAATTGGCCACCACGCTGCGATTTCGCGATGCGAATCCGTTGGACCTTTTTTTGGGGGAGCCGTTAAGACTAAGTGCTACGCTAACCATACAGAGACTTGAAACATCAAATCGAAGTTTCCATTGATAAGATACGAGCCCATACATTCAAAAATATTCTGAGAAAATGGGTTGAATATGGGGTACTGTAAAGCCAGCCGTGGAAGTCATTTGAATACAATTATGTTCCATACATAATGGCAATGTACTCGTAAGTGTATTGCCATTTACTGATACAAAAAAACCGCTTCGAGAAATATTCTTCCATCTTGGAATTCGAGCCAAATTAAATTGCATACGCTAGATGGACCACCAGGATATAAGCCTACAGAACAGCAACAATTTCAAGAATTCCCTTCCCAAAATAAAATATAAATCTGACGAAAATCATTCACATGGCTGAGAGAGACTGAGAATGATTTTTTCGTGTTATCCGTTAAGGTTTACTTTATTGGGATGCTACGGTAAGTATTTAATGAGATCATGAGAAAATAAAAGGTTAAGTAGATACTAGTGCATCTAGCGCTCAAGATCCGTGCCGGTGCTAGTAACGAAACCAGTTTAAGCTGGCCTATTATTCTATTGAATGTACAATAAACTGGTTACATGTTTTGATCTGATTTGGAAATTACAGATGGATTCTGTGAAAGATGACATGGCTAAAAAGTAGGTCACTATTGAGATAACGGCCAATAGTGATGTAAAAATGGATAAAGAAGAAATGACTTATTTTCTATGATATGATTTGTTACCAGCAATGATCACCCATTAGTTAGGCACGTATTTAGCTACCTTGTACTGGTTGTATCTACCTATCCGATGATTGTATTTAATTTAAAGTTACGACACTAGTAGGTAGTTAGAACATTGAAAATAAAGCATTGAAACGTATTTATTATAAATAAAATAAAACACAGTCACAAATAGAGACTTTTTTAAGATTCCTGAAGCCTTCGGCTATGAGAACGAATTTGCGAGGGTCGGGGAGGGCTTGGTCGAAGGCGGCGCGGCGAGTCTTGGCGGCAAGTACGGAAGGACGGCGGCGGCGGATGGGGTTTGCGAAGTGTACTATGGGTCTTAATACTCTCATGGAGTATTCATAGGGTCATCGGGATCGTCTAGCGCTGAACGAGTGCCACCAGCTGCCTTCCTTATACAGCCAGTCGCGGTGTTGCTATTCTTGAAATTGATTTTCTTCGAAGAATATATTTAACAAGTGTGAAATGGTTGTGTCAAATAGTAATAATGGATGCATTGGTCTCTAATTGAATCTACTTTCCTCCGTTACAGTACTTCCGGAATTGTCTCAAAATGACGATCATTCCTTGTACAATTTTCAATGTATCAACCTTATGCATAACTAACAATAAAAAGATGATCACGTACAGATAATAAAGAGCCACACTGACACTGTAACAATTGATTTCACTTGTTTCACTTTTGAAAAGGTAATTTAGATAGCAGTCATCTAGGTTAACTGGTTCCATCTTCGCGGCGTTAAAGGTAAGTTCTCCTAAATCAGGCAAGTTTATCACAGGAATAGGCAAATACTCCGTCGGCAGTGAGTAAGAACGCTGTCCGTGAAGTGAGATGTTTTCTATAGAAACCGCATATTGCTGTTCTATACTTACAATATAAGTTCCTTAATTTGTTATTTTTTTTAGACAACGTAGACAATTTAAACCCATTTTAGACAACGCGAGATTGAGATGGTACTTCATTAATTGTTCGATGCAGGTTTCATCCAAACATTGGACGAGTATACCTTCAACCTTCAGAGCAAAGGTAATCTTTGACTGTTATCTCTTGGCATGGTTGATTAATTGGACTATATTTCGACCTTTTTACCAAAAGGTGAAAATGGTCAGGAAAAAAGATTGATTCTCGGACAGGCTGGCTTGCACGCCTGTATTGTTGATGATTTAAACTATTAAACAACAAGTGGAACTCGGTAAATGTCTCAGTTTAAAACTATACTCCCACTGCCATTTGTAATACACCACTTAGGTACATTACCATTGAGTCGAGACGAATATTGGATCTTATATTAACTAACGTATCATCTGTTAGCGTGGCTGCAGCTCTAAACCCCTTAAGTTCCATTGATGCCCTTCACCCCCTCCTATTGAAGTAATGCTACAGCGAGTAAAGAAACGCTGTTTCCCAATAGCTCTCAGAATATAAGACCTTATGTTTTTAAACTGAGTTACGTTAAAATATTCAATAATAAACAACAATGTTGAGAGATTCAAGAAATTGCAGATGTAGATAAATATCATGCTTCATATTTCTAACCATACGTGGCACCTAGTTATAGGCTTTCTTAAAACCTATCAAACATGTCGACAGATCATAGTAGGATCAACAAACCTGTTGGCAAATGGTCATACCGTTGACGAGTAGCTTGCAATTACTATTATATCAGAAATCGCGATGTTTGAACATGATGCATCAGTTCGAACTATCTAATTCTCACTTCGTTTTTAAGCTAAATAGATTCGGCAGCCCTTGCAACAGAGCATTGTTAGCCCTTTACATAATCAAACATGTCAGTGAGTATCACCAACATTTTCCGTGATTATTTTATGTGATTGCCTGTGACAAAGACAGCTGAAACTTGCGCTCAGTGCGATTTACGCAGACTCGAATATTATTAGTGATTGCGTCTGTTACTACCGGAGATTCCGTGCTCAGTGACAAGGGATTTTCAACTTCAGATCATTAACGAATATATTTTTAACGAATCAAACAAGGTTATGATTTGCATTTTAAGCTACGGGTATTTTTGTTAAATAAATATAAATACCTATGTACCTACGTCATGCGGGTCTATTTGTATAATATGTTTTCATTTTAATGACAATTATTATTAACAATATGAGGATACTAAGCTAATAAAGGAAGGAAAATAAACTGATTAAGTCATCCTTAGCATCTTTTTTATTAATTATATTTAGGTAGGTACATTATTTAAACTAGCAAATGCCCACGACTGCGTTATTTAATATGCAGACGAAGTTTCGGTCTTTAAACTATTTCTACATCCTGATCTATATCCTTGCCAAATTTCATAACGATCCGATCAGCCGCTTAGTCGCGAAATGGTTACAAACGAACAGAGTTACTTTTACATTTATAATATTAGTATGTAAGAAAATTAATACTTTCCCGGATGATCACACTTTTAGGCAGTAGTATTCAAAACACATGAATTACTTAGTAAATGATCCAAAAGTAGCTACTTTAGTACCTGTTACATGATTATAAAGATCTGAGCCTAGTTTCGAGGCATTTTGTACTATTTGCTGGTTTGCGAATTGCTGACCAGGCACAAATGTTTAATAAAAACTATATTCTATTAAAAACACATAATTTCCAGGTATTGTCTATAAATAAATCTTAATTTGTTTCTGTATTACCTTTAGTCCTACAAACATATCATCATACCTATTAGGTACCTATGTGATATTGTGGTCGGTTTATTAATTGTTTTAAATTTCCTTAATGTTGTTATATTTATTAGTTATTTATATATTTAAAATTATAATAGGTATTATTGAGACAACAATTCAATGCGCATTGATATTCTTTTATTGTGTATGCCTTTCTTGTTTTTGTTTATAATGTCTCATGTTAGAACTACATCCTGCCAGGTTTTGTAGCCGGAAGCATATCTGCAGAGCATGAGGTCCTGGGTTCGATTATATCAGCAAATATCAGCTTCCGTATGTTAGTGTCCGCAAAACTCAATATGTTGAATACATTTTAATCATTTATTTGCATCAAATGTAAGGTATACCTACAGGTGAGTTATTACAAATGGTGTTTTGTTGCAGGTTTTAAAAGGAATTTGAAAAAAGCATTGCATTGCATGCAAACATTTGGTATTAAAGTAGGAATATAAATTAAATCTAATTAGAGCGAGTTAAACAGCTTGTGAAAGAATTTTTCAATTCTGAATTCCAATAAATTTAGTTGGATTTTTATTGTTTTTAACTACGTTTACTTTAAAACAACTAAATTTATATAAATTAAAATAACATGTCTTCAACTTTTTTAATAGCGACTTGTAAAATTCAAATTCAAATTCAAGTATTATATTTGTAGAACATAGGTAAACAAAAATACAGATGTCAATGTTAATAAATGAGCGCTATGTCTTGCCGTCAACGGCGTACAAATATTTCTAATTATAATTTCTAATGAATAATTGGTAAAAACATAATAAAAACAGTCAAATTAATAATGAACTCAACTATACCAATAATTAATTAAAATAACAATAAATTTAAGCAGATAACAGTACATTAAAATTAAATAGATTAAATAAAACAGTTAAGTTATTGACAAATAATATGAAATAAATAAAATGTCATTAAATTACAATTTGTCTACTAGGTACTCATTGACTGTGTAGTAAGCTTTTTGGCCTAATAAATTAAGAAGAGCCTTTTTTAAAAAAGGCGTATGCTGTCAAGATCTTTTATACAATTGGGTAACTTATTATATAACTTGGGTGCTATTCCTAAAAAGCTTTTTGAGTAAAGCGCAGTTTTGTGTGGAATAGCACATATTTCTCTATTGCGACGTTTCGATCTAAGAGTTTGAAATAAATGCACGTTTGATTTTGCAAATACTGCTGTCTCGTAGTAATCTCTGTAAATATGTAATCATTACACGTTCATCTTTTTTATATGGAAAAAACAATTTCATAAAAACAAAACACAGCCACAGCGAACGGTGAGTATTAAATCATACAATACCTTGCTATAATAAATAATAAAAAAAAAAACAAATTATTTCGTTTTCTCATTTAGCATTGTTTAATCATCAGTTCATAACGTAAAAACAGCCTGATTCATATAATCAGTACATATTATTTGTGAGTGCAAGAAAGAATTTAGTACAAATTTTATATAGGGAAACTTTCGACTGACTGAATTTTTTGATTATCAGCACTATATTTTTTTTAATTTGTATCAAACATTTGTTTCCAGCTGTACCTTCCTTTTTTTACGCAATTTCGAGGAGTTTTGTGCATAGCGAGACTTTTTAGTAGGTATTTTGCGACACGAGCATAGCGGGACTAGAGCACAGGGGGACTAACCCCCAAAACCACACTAAAACAGATTGTTCGTGTCTCACCTTCATGGGCTTTCCAATTTTCAGTATAGTTCACCGATGATTCGGCGTTGTTTGTGACTCAATTATTCAGAACGATACGAAGCTTTTCGCGTCAGACGGTGTTTTCTTAAATGCATATTTCAAAATAAATGAGCAATGAGCAAGGAACTTTGACTCACTTTAAGTAGTCGAAGTTCCTGGAATTAGAACAAGCCAATTGCATTTTTAATGTGCTAATACATCCTCCAAAAACGATTTAGTAGACGTCATTCCGCACCCATTGAGCTATCACTCATATTTTCTTCTTCATCAAGAATTAATAACTTTTTGAAGGAATAGGTATATCAGGATCGTAGCAGTAGGCGTTCTGTAGTTTCTGCCTACCCTCATGGAAATAAATACGTGAGTTTATGTTAGTATGTTAACACCTTTTGACCTTGTTGACTAGCCTGTAATAACTAGGTATTTTAACAAATTTGTTTTATATTCCGTTGATTTTTTTCTTGTCTTTATTTTATCTAAAAAAGTAATAAATGTTAATAAAGTTACCTATTTCTAAATGACCTGTACATCTATTATCCACTGTGTAACAAAGATTTGTATCCCTTGCAAGGCAGCGCTATGATTAGATATGAACGCCGTGAGCACTGTTCGGCGGCGGCGTTTCTTGATATTTTCAGTGGCGGTGGCGGCGCGCCGCTAGGAAAAGTTCCTTATCGGGATTAATATTTACGCATGCACACATACTGATTTCACCGACAGGACAAATAACAAATAACAACTTATGCCAATGTACGGCAAAGCATACTGAAACTATTATTAATACATTAATCTACCATCATTTGAGTGAACTTATTGTTGTAACATTAAAATACTGTAATCAATATTGGCGCATGTTGGGCCAACATAATTTCGGACTAATGTCTACTAAGTAAAAAATGGTCACAGTCACGACACGTCAGACTTTACTTTACGAAGTAAAGTAAGCGTCGCACGTAGTATGAGCATTATCTACGAAACATACATTTTCACATTTCTAAGAAACTTTTGCTGATATTCGCTTGTACAAATTAATGCTGATAATAATAAGTTTCATATTCCTATAGAACGCGTACTCAGAAAAGTAAAGATACGACGTGTCTGTTAATTTACTGCAAGCCGGCGCCTTCGGCGCGCCGACGCGGCGCTTATATCTAATAGTGATACAATTTTTATTTAAAATCATGTACAACACAAATAAATAGTTTTGAATTGAATAAATGTTAAAACAAAAATGTCTAAGATAAGACAGAAATTTGATGTTTTGTTTATATTATGAAGTTGTTTTCAGTCATAAAATAAGGTCACCGCCATTAAAGTTTTCATATAAAAAAAAATCCATTTAAAATATCTCTTGTGTAAGTACTTTTAAAGATATTGCAATTTTAAAAGTGTAGTAAAACGTTTTGGAGGCCGTGTAAATCAGTTATAATAATCACGTGAATCTGGAATTATTAATTTGGTTTTTTGCATTTTAAGAAGGCTTATAACGTAATAGTAACAATGACATTTAACTATTTTGATAATTACAAGCCTCCACAGTCCACAGATAAATACAAATTCGATTAAGCGATAACAACACAGTTATAACAAATGCCAGGAAAAACTCATGTTTATTGATGAGCACTAAAATAAATGTTTATCACCGTTATAAACATGACAGTATAAATGGACCGTACCAATTAGATTTTGCCACAGGGTTAAATGCGCTTTATTAGGGATCAGTACACTATTGTTACCGACTCAAAACATAATCGCAGCCAATATGTGGGGGCGGATATATCCGCACACGGTGTTGCTAATATTCGCGAATTTTATATTCGAGGTATCATGCAAGGGCAGTTTAACCTTTCTCATAGATGATACCGGCTCTATGGAGGACGACATAACACAGGTTAGAAGAAGTGTAAACCGGATCAGTAATATTGTGTTCAATGAGAAGTCCAGTTTAATCGGCAACATGGTGCTGGTCACATTTAACGATCCAGGTAATGTGAAACTGTATACTTTAACTATTAACCTTCTTATTGAAACTGTATTCAGTTCAAACCGTTGCTAAACCTTATCCCCTTCCTAATGACCGTGGAGTAAAAGCATACATTTTTAGAGGTATAAGTTTGTCGTACCTGAATCCGCGCTTATGAAGAGGCAAGTGACCTGTTTCTGCAACATATTTTATTTAATCAAATTACTTAGTTCATCATCCACTTGCCTTTATCCCAATTTCATTTGGGGTCGGCGCAGCATGTCTTCTTCTTCCATACATCTCTATTTCCCATCATACCAGAAGTCACCTCCTTCTTAGCCATATCAACTTTCACACAATCCATCCATCGTTTCCTGGGTCTCCCTCTACTCTTGTAATCCTCTACATTCATACTCAAAACTTTCCTCACAACATGATCCTCATACCTTCGCATCACGTGTCCATACCATGACAGCCGATTTCCACACAACTTCTCTGTCACAGGCGCCACTTTCAGACTTCCTCTTATATACTCTGTTCTTATTCTATCCATTCGCGTAACACCACACATCCCCCTTGGCATTCTCATCTCAGCTGCATGCAACTGCCTTTCATTCATTCCTTTTGTGGCCCAACATTCTGATCCATACAAGATCAAATTACTTAGTTATGTTAACGAATTTATGTTTATTTGTGCGATAAACGCTAAAATAATCAGTTTTATCATTAGGCTGCTAGGCGCCTCTCTTTTCTAATTTGAAGGCACAGCTCACGACAAAAAAGCATCCAGTTTTGATTAACAATGGTAGTCATTATAATTCATAAAGATTTGATAACAAATATTATGTTTATGAATTAAGTGTGTTCGTAAAAAAAACGTCGTATCATAGTACGTGAGAATTTATAATTGCATGTCGTTGCTTTTTTTGGTAATTATCAAAATTTACTATTATCAGAAGAGCTTACATGAAATTATAAAAACAGATTAACTAATCATGATTATTATATATAATTAGAAAAGAATCTATCGTATATCATAAAGTTCATTTTTCTCCTGATTTTATGTTGGAGTATCTGCCAGTGTTTTTTCTTACATTTCCATTAAGTAAGATTACAGCTAATGGAAATGTAACAAAGAACATTGGCATACAAAATAAGAACAGTTTTCAGCTTTCGAGCTGTATTATCTTTCACACAGTCCATACATCGTGTCTTCCCCTAACATTCATACTTAAAACTATCCATACGACATTTTCCTCATTTCTTAGCGACACCTGCCCACATCGTGACAAGCAATTTCCGAAAAACTTCTTATTCACAGGTGGAACTTTCGGACATCCTTACAAACTTATTTCTAATTCTACCCATCCCCTCGGCTAACCAGTTAACCTCAATTGTTTATTATCGGTGCCAGTAACATGTGCAGTCGTAATACACCTAGCTTCGGAGAGCACAGAAGCAACGTAATAACGATTTTTGTTCTATTCATTTCAGATGCCAAAGTAAGGGCGGTGACCCGAAATCGCCGCACCTTTAGAAGAATATTAAATCAAGTATATGCTCACAATATACATAACGTGGACTGCTGGGAGCCGTCAATGAATGGATTACTCCTAGCACTAGATAAAAGTAGCCTTGACTCCTACATCTACGTTTTTACCGATGCTCCGGCTAAAGACTATCGAGACGCACATTACGTAACAGAAATGTGTCAAAAGAAACAGAGCCAGGTACCGATTCCGATAAGAAATATATATTTTCCTTACTTATATCCCACGGGTTGAAAATAGTACCTACTGTTTAGTAAGTCTCAGAGTATTAACTAATTATCGTGGCCACGTTGGTCATCTTTCACCAAGGCTTCACGAAACCGTTTAAATACCGTGTCATAAAGATAGCCCCCACGTTAACCCGGCCATTTCATGCGACCACTCAAGCTAACACTTGGCCTACTCTAAGACTGCCTTACCTCATAGGATTCGTAAGAGAAAATCTTAGGCTTTTACAGTGCATTTTTAGAAACCAAGAAATATTTTTGTAAGAATACCTGCTAATAACAGGATTTTTTATGGTTATTGGTATAAGCTAGTTACTTTTACTATTCTGTGGCTATTAATTAAAAGTACCTATAACTAAGATGTACTTTCTGGTTGCCAATAATCCATGCATCATAGTCATAAACACTCCAAAACAAATTGTTTAAATGATGGTGATAACTGAAATTAAATCCATTGTGTAGTTTTGATGAACAAATGATTCCACAGACAGACGAACATAAAGCGAATTTGATTTATACTATGTATGTACGTGTAGAATCGACGCCATTTCTTAGAACTCATACAAGTTATAGTACTTATTAATAAAATCAACCACTTTTATAGTAAGTGTGTATAAATCTGCAAAAATACGTTAAATAAACTGTTGTATTTCTATGTTGAACTGCCTGTTTATTTCTGTGAATATAGTACAACTGAACACTCTCTTTACTTACAGATAGTATTTGTGCTCACCGGCCGCTGTAAGGATAATTATGACCAAGTAGCCTTTGATGTTTACTTCCAAATAGCACGCGCATGCTCTGGGCTTGCTTTCGATGTTAGCAAGAGTGACGTCGAGGAGGTAAAACAGTTTATCATCTATGTGTAGTGTCTATACAAAATCTTAATATTGACAACATTAGATTCATTAAAAACAATGGTGGCCTATTCTAGTACGAAACTTGGTTGTTCGATTTTCATTATTACGGAATCAAACTACGTACCTACTTATTTTTTTAGGTGCTTCGAACAATAGAAGAAACCATAAAAGGCAACAAGACTATTATTACGTCTCAAATAGTACCAGCCGATGTTAAAACAGATATTCCGGTAAGTGTTTTGAATGTTTTATTTGTCTTCTCTCACAATATTATACATTAGAATTCAGGCTGGAAGGAACATCCAACAACGTAACCTAATACCATAAGTTGAGTAATGAAATGATTCTGTACTCCCGAGGCGTTGAAATTTAATTTAATAATTCATGTTTTTTAAATACATTACTTATTTAACGAGCAATGCAGTATCGTACATGTAAGAACAAAGCAGGGTGGATGCAAGGTGTGTTTTTTATATCCCTTATCTCTAACGTATGAATGAGAACATAATATCAAATAATAAACTGGCATATGGTTTATTTTTAATCATATAATTTTTTGTTTTCATTGTAATACAAAACAATTCGATAAAGTTATTAATTATTATTTTAAAACACACTTACGTGAAATATGACCACGTTACATTTTCTTAGCTTTAAACATGAATGATTGTCATGAAAAAGTGAAGTATTTTGAAAGTCTTTTATGTAGACTGAAGCTAATCGCGGATTCAATACGCTCCCTTGAGGCACGCCAAAAGTGAATTTACGTTTTTCAGAAAAATGAAATAATTAATCGAAATTAATAAAAATATTAATTCTTAACCTTTGTGAAAATCAGTCGAATATAAATATACTGTGACTGTGTGATTGACAACATAAGATTTTGTAAGATAATCGCATTAGTTATTATTAATCTCTGTGGGGATACACAGAGAATTACATGCGTGATATTATTATGCAAAATATAATTTTACAGTTCATAATAGATGACCACACTGATTATGCCATCGTCTCCGTGTCTGGCAGAAATGTTGAATTGGATATAAGAGGACCGTCGGCTAACTTAGAAAGAATAATGTGGAACGATAATGGGAAAGTAAGTGTAATTAAAAAAAACTCACGTTTTGCTTCTCCACTAGATTTGTTTTTCGGATTATGGTGATCATATTTTTATAGTGTTTAAAACATGTTTTAAACACCAGCCGATTTTTCAGAGTCTGATCATGTCTGTTTGGTGAAATTATTGTAAATCTCACGTTCTTTGGATCTCCAAAGAACGTGAGATTTACAGAAGACCAGAAGAGATGTGGAAAGGAAAATGCATATCTATGCATTTTCCTTTCTCACATCTCTTCTGGTTAAATGCCATTATTACGTGATTTTTTATGCATGTACCAACTAAATATTATTTAGTTTTATGAATTCAGCAGTTTGGGCTACTGATACTTTATTTATATTATTAATACTTATTCCTATAATATTGATATAACTTGAAAACGCTTTTAACAAATATGAATGTAATAGGTAACAAAATTAAGTAACGCAATACCTGGCAGTTACGTGGCTACTGTGATGGGCCAAACGAAAACGTCTGTCGTAATTGTCGGTAGGACTGACTTTTTCTTCACTCATGGCTTCGCTAGTCAAAAACCAAAATCACAGGGCGATACGTCACTGCAACCAATAGCCGGTAAGTTCAATAATGTACACTAAAATGTTTTAAAACTATAAGATGCCGTCTTTTTTCTCTCTGGAACTCAATGAATGCGTCTTAGAAGACCGGACGTCAACATCATAAAACTTCTCTTCTCTCTCTATGAATATATTTTCAGATGCGAACGTGTACCTGTCGATATCCGTCACTGATGACCATCACTCTGTGAAGATAGTATCAGCGCAGATTTTGGACATGAATGAAACACCAATAAGCAACCCGTTGCCTCTAACAATCATCTCCGAAGATTTTTACGTTACGAATCCGCTTGTCGCACCATCGCTCAGGTTCAAACTGGCCGTAAGTACCAAAAGTTTAATATTTTTTGACGAACTGGACAGGAGTCCATAGGAATGCATCACACTGATTTAAATGGATACCATCAGCACTATTAGAAATAATGTAACGTTGTACCTACATATAAATTAACGTGTTTGAAATGGAATAATCCAATAAAAATAAAAACAATAAACGAAAAAAGATATTTAAAGTTCTAAGATGCATTTTCATTTTGTCAAAAACTTAGTTAGTGTCGTAAAAGGAAACGATCCATGCTAAGAAATCTATTTTTTTGTACAATCAAAATCCGGTTTTGTTTATTTTAGGTGCATGGGATAGTAAAAGCTACGGGCAAACCCATCAAAAGGATTGCCAAAATCCCCATCACGCCTGCAAAACCGCCGAAAAGTAAGTTCAGTTATTTTTTTTTTGATCTCGGGATCAAAGTTTTTGATTCATGTGTCATCTGCAATCTCGATCGAATCGATGCATACATTTTGACACTTTTAAAGTTTAAATTGTCAGAAAGTATAACTGAATACCTACTTCCAAAATTAAACTATACATAGCTGAGAGTATAAGAAAAAAAAATCGTAACAACGATTGGTTACACGTCTATCTTAAGTACTAACACCTAGATTTTTATAAACGAACGGATAACGGTAACGGATGTGGTCTTCCAAAACGATCTTCATATTCGCAGTTTATGCTCCACACTGAATTCGAAACATCAGAATTGAACCATAGATTACGATGGATAAAAATAAATTTTTAATGAAGTTTCAAGTAGTTCTAAAAGAAAATCTTTTAAAACTACTTGAAATTCATTAAAAATTACTTTGACTGAAAACAATGCCTACCTATTGTTTTCAGGGCGCAATATTATATAATGGCGCATATTGCAATTTTTACCATTTTTGTCTGACATCGACGATTCACAGATAAAAAAAGAAATTGAAGTACATATTTATAAAAAAACTGCACTACGGTGACAACTACCAAAAACAGTCCTAACGAGAGAAAAATTAATGAACGTCTACTAACAATTTCAAATATAGAGTCCCGGAAATGTTTGATCGCTCCAACCAAAACTGTCTAGAAAGGGTCATCCATTATTCTTGTTTTTTAACAACAAAATAACAGGTAAAATAATAGTGAATGGACAGGACAGTACACTGGCCTCCGCCAAAAACCAGTGTACTGTCCTACACTGGCTTTTGGCGGAGGCCCAATTGCCAGCTGAGTTTGTTAGTATCCCATTAAAAAACTAATATAACATTTCTAGAATTGCCAAACAATACCAAGCCGACCGCCCAAATAACAGAAGGCAAGACGATAGAAATAGAGTACAATAGCACAATGAAGTTAACTTGCAAGGTAGTGGCGTTCCCAGCGCCTCAAATCAAATGGATAAACATGAAAGGAGGTATTATGCCCTCAAAGGTAATGTAAATCATTATATTAAATGTTATAATTTCTTGGGTATGAAATAATCTTTATTTTAACTCACACTACAAAGCATAGTGATATAATTAATGGGGTGGAGAGATTAATGCATGTATGAACATCAATATATGTATTTGTGAAATTCGTTTCTTGCGGTATTACTGCGGGTATATCTTTTTGATTCCAAGGGTATTGTAGTATTTGGTTTTGAAGGAAAATTAAGGTAATTTATTATCGTCAATCTATTATGAAACATCAGCAGTAAACAGATACCAAAACCAACGTAAAACAGTAAAAGCCAAATTTGATTCCAATCCCCCTCTAAAAATTTGTATGTTCTAGGCACATCACAAACGAATTTGCTAGAATTCAAAAATTGTTGTGTATTTTAGTTTCTAGTATATAGTTTAGTATATAGTGCTGCTTTTTTATTACAGGGTGGAATACATCAACGCACAAACTGATACCATGAGTTCAGTACATGATTCTGGTCTCCCCAGCATTTAAATTTTTTGTCGGTTTGTCCCCTTTTATTAGTAAATTTCTGCAATTTATTTTAATTTAAACTGTAAAACATCATGATTACCTCTACCATCTACCTAACCGAATGGAATTTTTACGAGAGACGTAAAGTATTAACATTTTAATTAAAAATCGCATCGGGTTAGATATAAATGATGATGGTCACATGACTTTTTTCTGTTTTAAGAAAAAACAACAGAAAATTAGGGTCTACAATCATGTACTGACCTCATGGGACCGATTTGTTTGGCGATATCCCCTCCACCTGATATGTAGTTACATTTCTTTATTACATAGGATCACTAAGGCTTTAACACGTAATAATATGGGCTCAGTTATCTGTAGCATTTTAACTTTTTGATTTTTTTATGGCTTGCTTTTTTTTAATCTGAGCTTTTGAGGTAGCAATTCCTCCAATTTAATGGAATCGACCCAATAATAAGTTTTAAACTTGATGCGGAGACGCAGCTTTTATTATACGAACATTTCGAATGTATGAAAAAATCGCTCCGCCCTAATAATAATTCATCCTATACGAAAATATTTCAGTATTCTAAAATTTTGGTTGGAAGCCCACATGATAACGCTTATAAAAATAAACATCTACTCACATGAATGCCAATTTAAGTCCTTTAAATTGCAGATGTCGCTGTTAGAATATCCATACAATTACATAAGTTATATGGATATTTCAAATGCATCAGAAGGAGATAGATACAAGTGTTATGCCGTGAACAATTTAGGAAGCGGTGAAACAACGATAAATGTGACTGTAAAAGAACCTTTCACAATTAAACCCACCCCTCTAGGTAAGCCATTTCATTATATTTGTTTCTTCATTTACAGTTAGCATCAGAAGGTACAGTGCTTTACAGCAGGCCGCACGTTTGTAATAACATTTTAACGTTGAGCTGGCCTACCTTGGGTACTACGGAGTTCTAATACTTAAAAGAATACGAGGCCAGTTCATACTACTTCCGTTACCACTGAAGTGCAGCCTACTACTGTACGTATCCTAGATAATTAAGAAACCAGCAGAGGCCTTCAGTAAAAGGGCAACATACTTATTTTGAAAATGTTTCGTTTACAGTCTCATTCGGTACAATGATCCGACCATAACCAATAAATACTAATTATTTTCCAAACCATCGTTTTACTGTTTTATCAGAAAGTAGCGATAGGTAGTTTACCGAAGTTAGCAATAGGTGGTATACCGAACACCAACACAAGAACCCGTAACGATTTTAACATGTTTCGTTCACTATCATTCCACGGTAGTCGAACAATGATTAAATAGGAATACCGCGTAGAAATGACTATTACCTTGAATGTACATAAGGCGCGTATCACAAAGTAATATAAATTAGGTTCACAATCTAGTACGGCGTAACGAAGGGTTTGTGCAATGACATAACCAGAACCATTTTAGTATTGCTTTTTTTTAATAATGCTCTTAGAATTCATTTAAAAAATGACACACATTATTTTATTGTTGATAGGATTAACAAAATTGGCCTACGGCAACGAGGGGAACATTACTTGCGACATCACATCACGATTTCCGATGGAAATCCATTGGTACTACGCCAACGAGATTACAGGACATACTAAGGAGATAGTTACGTCTGACAAGTACGAGGTATTTGCAAATGGCACTCGACTAAAAATAAAAAAGATGGATTTAGATTTAGTTGGCAGATATGTGTGCAGAGTTTCGTTGACGAACAAGAAGGATGTGCATAAATCTTTCATAACACGAGTTAAAACTGATGATCTAAGTAAGTAGCTATTAATATTTTAGTATATTTCAGCCAGTAATGAATAATCAATTACGAAAGTACTGAAAGAAGATACTGTTGCGAAGCAGTATCTTCTTCTCACTTGTAACGTAGCACCATAAGCTTCGCCACGAAAAAGGAGAAAACTAATTAGTGTTTTGATTACTTTCAGTTGCACCTAAGGTACAAGGACCACCTAACGTTAAAGTCACGAAGGGTAAAACTGCTGTCTTAGAATGCAAGTAAGTAGCAATCACTTGTGTCGGTTGTACCTGTCAGTAGCAGGTAACGTAACATGGTCAACTTTAAATGTTTCAATTGAATAAGATATTATAACTACCCAACAATCGTTTTATGTAATTCTTGCAGAGTTAGTGGTCTACCACCACCAAAAGTAACATGGCTATTTGGAGGTAAATTTGGTTCGAAATTTACACCTTTAGCTAGCTCCGGAAGTGTGCTGCGTATAATGGATGTAGATGACAAACACGATGGAAACTACAAATGTGTTGCGGCGAACGTAGTAGCCCAACATGGACACGTAATAAAATTATCCGTTCAAGGTAAAATCAACGTTGTCAAACTAAATATATTTAGCCTATTATTTGTAGAGTAAAAATAGTAGAGATCCTACTTTGCGCGCTGGACTGCATACAACTTATAAACTCTTGATAATTACAGATTTTCCGAAAATAACAACAACTAGCTCTATGGTTTACCAGGCTACAGAGGGGGAGGGCCTTCTTAGGATTCCTTGCGTAACAACTGGTGTCCCGAAACCAGTCAACATTTGGAAGCTAAGCAGTCGTAACATTACTCCAGGTAAGATGCCAAAACTGTATATTTCAATTATTAACTAATTTTATTTTAGGTCAAAATGTACAAACATTAGCGTTTGCTGGGCATTAAAACGACTCATCCAGATTAAAACTAACTAAACTAACGAACTGTCCCACCAACACGAGTAACAGAGGCGACGCTCTAAAACTCGGTTATTTTTGTAACTGGATGTTCCTTTTCACACCCAAGGCACCCGCTTTTATCCTTGTAGCCTTTACCCTCGTACTTAGTGACTACCGTACGATATCCACAAAGTCTAAGGGTATTACTGCAGTAGCAGTACAAAAGCTACTAAGATAATTACATTCGTGGCGTTCTCTTACGTTTCAGGCGCGAAGTATTCCATAGAGGATGGAGCGCTCATAATAAGAGATCCGAAGGTGAGCGACACTAACTCGTACACGTGCGAGGCCAAGAACGAACTCGGCTCAGTCAGTGCGACGTTCAAAACCTACATCCGTCGTAAGTACTTGTGACCATCATATTTAGTCTAGATCATTTGATTTTATAAAGACAGTTAGGCAGAAGATATCATTTTTTAAAGTGGCATTTTACGTCACCGTAAGTTTGAGTTTTTTTTTTAACCTTACCCACCTCACACAAGGAATGTCTCCAGTATCGTAGTTTTTGCGTTTTAAACATTTTAAGTCAGTAAATGTGTATAAAAACAGCCGGCCCCAGAACTTGTAGGCTATACAAATATTTGTTCCGTGCCCTACCTTGACTATATCGAACCTTATATTGCAATGTAATACAAATATAAACTTACAGAGGCACCACAAGTATCAGGAGTTGCTGCCAAAAAAGTGAGAATAGGTTCGCCAGCTAGTATCGAGTGCACGTAAGTGTTTTAATACTTTCGATGTTAAAAGATAATTACAAAATTTACAAGGATGACCAATTAAATTGACAACACGAACGTTACCTATCAATAAATAATATGACTCTTATATTAATGATGATATGACTACTACAAAGTGTTCTCTTTTAACAGCTAAATTGTAAATTCGTCAACCTTTTCTTAAACTTTTAGGATTGGAGGTGAACCAAAACCAACAATAACATGGCAGTTTATGGACAACTCCGCCTCAAAATTTCTCCCACTTCTCGGATCCGACAAAGTGCTGCTCATTTCAAGAGTGGAGAAGAAGCACGCGGGGCGCTACAAGTGTGTAGCACAGAACAGCGTCGCAAGCAATGAACACATCACTACACTTGTGGTTCAAGGTAGGAGATGTTGCAATCAGATAATGATTACGCGTGGTCGCGTTTCTAACCGATGCAAAGTAACATAAAATCATCATGTTCAAAAATATTGTGTATTCCAATCTATTTACAGACGTATCAAAAATAAGTTAAGATGTTTCTACCATTTTATCTTTCTATTTACAGATCTGCCAAAGATTTCAAGAGTTTCTTTAAAATATCTAGGCACTGAGGGAGACGCTTCGCTGAGGATTCCTTGTGTCGCAGCCGGTCTGCCCATGCCGACCATTACTTGGAAGCTAAACGGCCGTGTCATCAATCCAAGTAAGATAAATCCTAGAGTAAATCTTTCACAAAAGAAGTGTCAGTTGTGTCAAGCCGCGAGAATACGAGCTCTGAAGCTGTATGTAGGAGTAAATACAGTTTTGCAGATGCTTATTAGCACCAAACACGGTAAATCACGCAATGGCTGAAACAATTATCATTACCTCACAACATACAACCAAAATTAAAGCAGGTTTTTTAGGTTTTTTTTTTCTCATTAATTCTCTGATACATTTCAGGCATGAAGTATTCCACAGAGGACGGAACGCTCATCATAAGAGATCTGAAGGTGAGCGACACTAACTACTACACGTGCGAGGCGAAGAACGAGGCCGGCTCAGTCAGCGCGATCTTCAAAACATACATCCGTCGTAAGGAAAATAATATAAGACAATTTACAAAATTTCTGAACTTTATTAGGTAATGAGTGTATTTATTTTCAGAGCTTCCAAAATTATCAGGAGTTGCTACGAAGAATGTCAGAATGAGTACCCCTGCAAGTATAGAATGCATGTAAGTGTACTAATGGATCCATTATTTTCTTTACAATATTTGAAACGAATGTGGAGACAATGCGACAGTAATTTACCATAATACTCGCTGGTGTGGAATAGTTGATAGATTTCAAAATTCTCTGATACACGATTGCTGCCATTATTTTCATTTTATTGTTGTATTCTTTCCACCACATTGTATATAACAATTATGTACACTTACAATTACAATTATGTAGATTTTCCATTAAAAGTAGGTATTCGAGTAGAAAAGTAAAATATCACTTGAGTGAATTTTTGAGTTGGGACTTCAGTAGGTAAAAATATTATTATTAATTCAATTTACATCCCGTTTGGTAGAGACATCGACGCTCAAAGTGATACCACGTTTCTATCTACCTTTTGTTCTGATATTTAGAAAATGTAACTGTACAAAATCATGATTACTACCTAACCCATTAGATTTTTAATAAGGAACAAAGTATTACATTTGAATTAAAATCTAATTGGGCTAAGGATAGAAATGATGATTTTCTCATGACTTTTTACTGATTTAAGTAAAAAACCTCTTAGAGAAATATGTAAAATTGAGGAAAAACCAATGAAAACTTTAAATGCTGGATCCAGAATCATGTACTATATGTACATCAACTCATGGTATCAGATTGCATAATTAGAACTGACAAAAATCAAAAATTACTTTGTCCTAAATTATCGAAATAAATCAATTTATAATGTTTAAGTTGATGTTTAATAAGTACAAAATCTTTCAGGATCGTCAAAGGTGAACCAAAACCAAAAATTACTTGGCAATTTATGGATAAATCTGCTTCCAAGTTTGTAAATATCTCCGGTTCAGAGAATACACTACGCATAACAAGAGCAGAGAAAAACCACTCGGGTCTGTACAAGTGTGTTGCACAGAACAACGTCGGACGAGACGAACATGTGACATCGCTTATTGTTGAATGTAAGTGCTAATGCAGTCTACGCTAGTCGTACGCTTAGTCTGTAGGATGTCAAAAACGATTAAAAACCTCGTGCTGACGTCGTATCTAAAGTCGACGAAAGTGGAACTGTACTCCAGAAAAATACAATATGATTTCAAAAATGTTTAATTCATGAACTACCAGAAGAATAGAGTTGTGCCGTTTTGCGTCGATTTGTGCTTAATATAGAAATTATCTGCTTCATACTTCATGTGTTTTGTAGGTATCCCCTTCTTCCAAATTCTTGCAAGATTACCAAACAGTCCAAGCAACACCTACCTACCTTCTCTCTCTACTATAAACTCAACATTTGGTTCGTTCTGTTTTTCTAATCATACGTCGTGTAGTTGGTTCATACTTCATACTTCGTATATTATAATAATAAACTAATCTTATTTTTACAGTTGCACCAGGAATCATTACAAATTCTTCAACAGTAGAAGGGATCGAAGGAGATGTAGCGTTGAGAATCCCTTGTGATGTCACCGGTATTCCAAAACCAGTTATCACTTGGAAACTTAAAGGCGCCACAATTACACTCGGTACGTAAACATTGTATAACGAAGAAATTCATTATTGTAAAAGTAACGTTATCTATTATTTTTGAAGTGAAACTTCTTTATCGACGCATGAGAGAAATCTTACAGCAATGTTAAAAGGAATCGTCACACTTTCCGGCGCCATCTTGAAAAAAATCTTCACATTTTCTGACACTTTGGAACGTCAAGGCGCTGTTTACTTAAATTGAGGAGTGACTAAAATTAAATATTTAAATGAAAACAAGTGATATAATACTAGTGACGTATTGAAATTCATTTAAATAAATAGTGAAAGTGAGAGATTATTTTTTATTGCTTTGAAAAATTATCACGTGACTGTGATTTTGATTTTTGGTATTACTTCCGTAAACCTCACTTGACCAATCAATGTTAAATATTTATAAAAAAACTAGCTGTCCCAGCGAACTTCGTCCCGCCTCAAAAGTTGAGTTACACTGCCATCTGTTAGAAATATATGGAACTTATTAGAGGAAAACGTTTAATTTGCAATTAAAAAAATTATAAGGTCAAAAATCGAAATAAAAACTATCCTATCTCTCAAGTTGGATCGAACTGCACATGGTGTGCGAATTTTATTATAATCGGTTAAGTGGTTTAAGAGTCCATTGAGGACAAACATTGTGACACGAGATTTATATATATTAAGATAACTAATATAATCATGAAATAGTTTCACTTCATACGTATGTAGGTACATTACACACCCTTTTTGTACTATTGTAATTTCAGATGCAAAGTACTCAATGGACAAAGGAGCTCTAGTTATTTTGAAACCGACGGAAAGAGACTCTTCATTGTACACGTGTGAAGCTAAGAACTCTGTTAGTTCAGTAAGCGCCACGTTTCAAGCAATCGTTGAAAGTAAGTATCATTATGTATTTATTACATCAACATTGACTCTTCATGTAGTTGTAAATGGGGTTTGTAAATGCAAGAACTTACTTTTAATTGTTTAATGAGGAGAACAACGAATGCAAAAAATGAAATTCGAGGTCACTTCGGTTTTCTTTTCGACTATCATGCCCGTCGCCTTATCGCCCTATCGCCCTATCGCTTAGACTAGGAAACACCTAAATTAACGCCTAAATATACTAACTACTCTCAACGCTGTACCGAGAGATGAAAATCCAAAACTGTGAGTGAAACTGGGCATTAACAGATTTAATATAACTGTTGTCTTAGAATGATGTAATGATGTATATGTTAAAATTGTATGTTTTATTACTTTACAGAGCTCCCCAAGAACTTCGGCATAGACCATTACGTAAACTTATCAATGGAAGAAACAAGGAAATTAAAATGTGAGGCGTATAATTCTACATCTCAATCAGTTCAGTGGTTTATAGTAAGTAAATCCTTATTTTGTAGAGATTAATATGAATTTTTGATCTACATGGGCACTTATGCCTATTCTCATATATTTTCACTATTTCCTGTTGAATATTCAACGCACTTAGAGCCGAAAGTTCAAAATCCAATAGCGCACTTTTATTTATGAATTTATTTATGTGTTGCTTAATGTTACTGAAAAAGGACATATTCTAAAGCGATATTTGTATGTAATTCTTAAGTTATAACTTAAGTGTAAAAACGCATTGCTTCAGTCAAAAGGCAAGACTAAAGTTATGACACCGATTCTCCGATGTGCAATGCTTAGACATTTCTATCAGGGTGTCTGTTGTCTATCAGCGATATAAACAGACACCAAATTTGACCTAAATACTACAGAGGAATGTAAAATATTTAGTTAAATCTGATTTACCTACTAAGAAACGACTAGTGAAACGGTAGGGTTGCTTAGGAATCAGCTTATGTAAGACATGACCTTAGTAGCCGTTGATTACTTGACCTTAGTGAAATCGGGCATAGTGTGATTAAAATTGCAATTTGTTTGTTTTTGTCTAAAAGTTCGTAAAACAGAATAGTCGATGATAAATAGTGAGGCAAATAATCGTAATAATTAATGATAGCTAGATGATCATACTAACATGGTATTTTAATATTGTTAAAGACAAAAGTACGCTCAATAACACCGGACTCGTCGCTGAGCACAACCCCATCGCCGCCAGAACTTGAATCATCAGAGACTACGACGGAGGCATCCAGCAAGGCTTCCTCTACGACGACGCGAAAAATTGTAAGTGAGGAGGGGCGTGGCCTACATAATTTTATGGTATATGGAAAATTGCGTAGAGCTCATTGATTGGCCTGGCCAGTCACTAAAACTGCGGTAAATCTTACAAATGTGTAATGGGGACAAATTATAAAAAAAAAAAATGTTTTGTCGTGAATAAAGCAAAGGGTAGCTCAACCAAATATAAAGTATTAATATAGTATAATATAGATACAGCTGAATACCAGTATGTTACCGGGAGCGACTGCCTATCTGACCTCCATACCCCAGTTACTAGTTACTAGGCAACACGATACCCCTTGGTAAATCTGGTTGTCTGACTATCGGGCTCCTGACTATCCATAACGACTGCCAAACATCTACAAATGACAGCCGGGACCAACGGCTTAACATGCTTTCTGAGGCGACGGAGAAAACTCGATATGTTACGAACGGTCACCCATCCACAGACTGTACTCGGCAAGCGTAGCTTAATCGATGTTCAACCCGTTTGATTGCTTTTTGCCACGAGCGCCTCCGACTAAATACTAATTATATCATAACTAAATGTAATTTTAACCTATTAAAAATGTTTACATTTATTTCAATGTAATAGTTACTTACCTAAAAACTGGGAAATAACATGGGTACTCAATAATTTTGACCGTGGCGTGTATTATGTTTTTGGTTACGATGTCTCTTCCGCCATGTATTTATAAATGTTATTTTATTTATTGTTTAAATAAAGATTCAAAATTGAAGAAGTGGAATAAATAACGACGGATGAGTGACATAAAACACTCCGCATGGAATGATTTTTTAACAACTTGAGTGTCTACGATAAAAGATAGAGATAAATGATCATGTTTTGCCAAATACGGAAAATAAAAAGAATTATGTTTCTGCTAACACAGACGCAGGACGCAGGCAACAAGGAACCATACATGCAAATAGTAAATGCTGCAACCAATCACGACGGCAATTATACGTGTCGTGTAAGCGACAAGCATGGGAACACACAAACACACACATACGTAGTGGACGTCGGTTTTGCGCCAGAGTTTCTTACCAATTTTTACTCCATTAACGACTGGAGAGGTGAAATAAGTGATATTACGCACAACTGTGACATTAAAAAGGGCGCGAAACCGAAACCTGTGGTAAGTTTGCATTGCACATTATAACACAAGTGTGTTACTGGTAATCTATACATATAATTCAGGTATTCTATACAATAGCTAAGCAAGTGTGATATTTGAAGTGCATTTAATTTGACTTTTAAGACATGAACACTTTTTGGTAACTCAGTGCAAAAAATGCAAGTCATTTTACAAATCCCTAACCAGTCCCGGTACATTGCAGATTCGCAATTGAGTGTCGTTTCTTGATTAGGGACATTTTATTTTTTCAGTAATTCCTGTCTTGTAAACAAACTCTTTCCATCAGCATGTTTTGTTCCGAGTTGATAAAGTACAGCATCTGTGCTTTGTAAGATTACAGCTAGTATACTGCGAGTATCACCGCGACCTCTATCGACTTCCGGAACAGGGATTACACTATGGAATACGGGGAGATTTAAAATAAATATTGTTGATGTACAAAGTGTTTATAAAACCCATTTACAGAAATAAATATCAGTTATCATACAGGCTAAAGTTGTTTTACCACCTTGCACTTGACACTATACTAACTTCTCTATCTTTCAGGTTCAATGGAGGCTAAATGACAAAGTGTTAACCGACCTTAGCTCGTTAGGCGTGGGTACCTACAGCTGCAACGTAACCAACGTACACGGATCCGCACATAAGAGATTTAACGTCAAATCTTTAGGCAAGTTCAATTATTGTATTTATTGGCGGTTGAGACTCCACGCATATATACATATCTTTGAATATCTACATATATTACCTACCGAGGCCCTCGTTGATGAAGCGGTCGCTACTACTGAGCAAAGTGTTAATGGTTTTTCATCAGGAATCTGTCAGTGGATGGATGAATGAATCGCGGATAATGGCAATAGGCTCGCGTGTACCATTAATATACATCTGCCTAACCCTACAGTGAATATAAGCTTGATGTTGGGTTATGTTTGCTATCTATAAAAAGCTTCATCTACCTATCTCTATCATATTTGAAAACTGTTTTTTTCTTCTGTTCCAGCATGTTTGATAAGTAGGAACTTGAGAGATTCGCAATATATGCCGCTCGTTTTAAATGACGAAGGATCTTGGCATAAATTCAAAAACACTGATCATTATACAGTAGTCGAACAAGAAGAGAAGATTATCTTGTCTTGTCCAAGCCAAAAAGGAACGTCAAATACATTCAGTAGATTCCCGAAGAAGAACACGTTAGAAGCATCTTGTTATAAAGGAGACTCTTTTATAGTAGATGGCAACGTTTATAAGCTCTCAGACCTCCAGTGCACTAACACCATTCAACCAACCGTTATCAGAAGGAAAGTGAAATGCTCAACGGAAACCTCCGAATTAATAAGTGTGGGCTACAACGTGCCTGCTTTCTTAGAGGCTTATCAAGTATGTTTTGACCATGAAAAACAGATGCCGTTATACACTCGCGTTTTAATGACTGATACAAACAACAACGGTCTCAGTTCCAGCTTCACCTGGTCCACATACCCAGAAATAGGTCCCGAGAAATCTGCGAGAGGATTTACCTGTAAGGACACGTCATCGTCGTGTTGCTATAGTAAATCCCAACTCGTGAATGCAATCGACTTTAATGATGGCCCTGCTAAGAAGAGCACGCTCATCGATCCATTAAATGTTATCCCGGTTTGGCTCCCTTGTGATACTTCAAAGGTGAGCGCTATTTTATGGCATTAAAATGATTTATAAATAAGTAACGCCTATTTTTAAAGTAGCTTACCTGAGTTTTTCTCCAATTAAATTTATTATTTCAGTCGTCATGGGAAAAAATAAATGACATGGTGAGAACCCAACTGGCCGGCTACACTGACATCGCTGCCTGGTCTGGCACGCACACGTTGCAAGAGAAAAATGGAGCTATTATACCACGATATTTATGGAAGGTACATAGACCTGTTTTTTATTACACAGCTTTTTGTGAACAAATAATTGTCCAGAAAACTGGAAACGTAGCGTTATAATTTTAACACCGCTCAAAGTGACCTGCTTGCTACATACGACGGATGATGAAAACCACACAATTATATTTCAAATACTTTATATTTTGAAATGATATTATAAATTACTTTTATATGTGTCTGATGTAAATTCTCCACATGTTGAGATTAGATTTTACGAAACGATTTAATTTCAGGTGGCAAGGTTGGACGACGAAGATGTCATGGCCATAGTTTACGTTAACAATCCTTCGCCAACAGAGAAGGACATAAAATGCAAGTCACCAGACGTTTGTGATAAATATATGGATTGGCTTGTCACCGACAAGAACACTTACTGCTGCTCGCTGCCAGATTTCCTCAAATCGTTTGATATTCACGACACCGATATTGGAGGCAAGTTTTTTTATTTCAGTTTCGAAGGTACACACGGCATAAGTACATTTCCAGTATAAGCTTACCTTTTACTGTATGGAAATCAGATACAATGAGAGATCAGCATAAACTGGAAATGTACTTATTTATCCTAAAAACCGTTTTCCATCATTCACCTAGAGATCGGTTTTTATGAAGTACCTGTTGTAAAAGTTTACAGAACATAAAACTGTTGTTACATAGAGCACGATATCGCTACCTACTTAGTTTTCTTTGACCTATATTTTTTCATGATACTGTCTAGTTGAACTAGACTTGTCCTTGACTTCTCATAAAAACCATGGCATGTTTTGCGTTTTATCTCTTTATCTTAGTAATCCAAATTTAACTAACACATTCAATGCAGTTGGTAATGGTTAAAATGAGTATTGAAGTAACAATTCAGTAAATTAAAATCGAACATCTTTTCTTCTTGTAAAAATCAATAGAACTTTTTTTTTGTGCTGCAAATATTAATATTAAATTTATTTTTTAGAACCCATGGACGCAGTCCTTGATAACTTAGAAAAAGGTACCTAGACAGTTTCTAGCTGTCAAAGGAAGGAAGATTATGTACAGGAGGAAGAGTTTATTTACGTACACCTTCATTAGGATGATGATTTAGATGGTTTAGAAATAGCCAAGTAACTAAAATAATTACTTTATACCTACACCTTCAAATATCATGAATGGTATATAGTGTTAAATAAATATTAAAATTGCATGTTTGTTTTATTTGAAACAACTAACCCAACCATCTAATAAAAAACCAGTCGAGAGCGAGTAAGTTTGGCAAAATTAAGGTTCCACTGTGCAGCAGTCGAGAACGGTCGCTGGTCAGCCGTTAAGACTGTATTGCGTGTAATCAACCCCTGTTGTGTTACGGTTTCATTAACGAGTATTACACTAGAGTACCTAAGAATCGATACGGACAGCGGCGTGTCGTAAGAAAAGGGTAGGACATAATAATTCTATTGGTCTGGCCAGGCCGACCGACAATAGCGACGGCGAGGCCAAGATCAAAGGAAAATTATTATACGAAACGGGCCGGGTTGGGGTTCAGTTGGCACTATTATGGCAGGTACGTGGTAGGAAGCTATGAACCCTAAAATTGTGAACTTGCGTTTTTCTACATTTATGCTTCACTGGCTCCTGACTGTAACAGTCAGTCACCGTGCCTTGCTTTTGGGATGACTTAATGAGTTATGCTACACGAACGCGTGACGGCACGGGCGCGAGACGCGTTCATGTCTACTCTTTTTGGACACGCAAAACTGGAAATAGGGTTACCATTTCTAAATTTGAGTCCAGACAAAAAGCCGGAGACTTGCAAATAATTCCGGACGTTTTACTTTTCAATCTTTCTTTTTATGTAAGTATTCTAAATGAATACTTGTTTATAATTCTAAAAAAAACCTAAGTGTCCGAGAACGGGCCCGGACTGGGGGAGCCGAGAAGCCGAACATGTCCAAACAAATCGGGACGAATAGCCACGAAACACCGCCCATTGCTGCCGGGTTGTGCGTTGGGTGGGCTTATAAATACGCCTCGCCCGTGACGTCATTATGAATTTAGGTAAAACAAATCACATATAGGTAAGTATTCTAAACTCACCACTTTGAGGCGCTACCTCCGGGGAAGAACCGCAGCACAGCAACAGTTCCAAGAACCCCCTTTCTAGATACCTAAAATAAACAATATAAAATTTGAATCTCACGCACATCATTCACATAGCCGAGACTGACCTATTCTTATTTTATCTAATAAGTGCTAACTTCCACTACATACACCTATTCGTGTCATACGTTAAGGTCAACTTTGTTTTGACGCTACGATAAGTGTTTAATGAGAGAATAATAGTTTAAGTATGTACATACATAGTTGGTACCTAACAAATTGATCCCTAGGTAAGTAGGCCGCACGTCAGTGGTAAATATAGCTCAGATCTTGAGCGCTGACCTTGAGTTGCGGAGTAGTAGAAGTGAATGATTCGTTTTATTTGTCCTTCTGGGACATTGTGTCAAGTTTTTTGATATCGGTAATCAATATTATCGTAAGTATTCAGTTTTAAAAGGCTCATTTCATGTCATTACCTACTAAACTTAAAACTGTTTCACGAACAAACGTAACGTAGAATTGAAAAGACTCAATCGGCTCAATATACTCATTGCATTTTCAACTGTATGCTTCAAATCTACAACCTAGTAGAATATTGCTAAACACAATTCGAAGACTGGTTTCCACAACGAGGACTGTTTAGATCCAGGTAATACGGTTCTAACTTAGTAAAGGTAGCATTGAACCTATCACTCTGTAACTAGGTACTTATTTAGGTAATTTCACTTAATGCTTTGATGTGATTCGGAAATGATAGATGTACCTACCTATGGTGTGAAAGATAATAAATGGCTAAAAAGTAGATGACTATTGAGATGACGGCAAATAGACATAACAGAATGGAAAAAGAAGAGATGCTGCGCAGACCACGAATAAATTGGTATAAGGGCAAGCGGATGATGACAATAAGCGTTAATTTGATGTTCTATGCAATGATCTGTTACTAGCACTGACAAAAGATTACCTACCCATCGTTTCTACAAACCTACCCTGTACCGGCTGTAATCCTATACTTGCATTAAATTTAAAGTTCGGACACTGGTAGGTAAATAGTTTGAATGATAATAATAATATAAAATAGAGAGTTCGTAATAAATTAAAAGTACATAAAATAAAATAATATTATACTATAAAACTTACCAGCGGCAAAAGTTAGATCAAATACTTAGTAGTAGTGATTCACAGATTAATGGTAGGTATAACTTAACATGAATTGAGTCCATTATTCATTACATTATGTATTAAAAGTTGTAATTTCACTGGGAACTTGTAATGGCACTCAAACAAAACAAAAGAATGAAATACAGAATGTCTTTTTGTTTTTGTTTCTTCATGTTTCTTCCCGCCTTTTTTTTCGCAGTTTTGCTACCACAGATTAGTAATAATAAGCACTGTTGAATAGTGTGTCAAGAAAATCGTAAGACTTACCGGAGAAAGTTAGAAGATTTTGGAGTTTACTCTGTAAGAATTGATTTTCACATGGAAATTTTATGAGGAGTGAAATGAACACGAGCGTTTTGTGCCAATGTAGGCAAAGCCAATTCTGGCGTCAACAGACGTATTAACTCCAGTTGCGTGCGGGAGTTGACATGCACAATTATGTTAATCACGAAATGAAATCCATTTCATGCGTTAAACATTGCCAAGGTCAATTCACTGCAAATGTAAGTATGTAATCACGAAAACAATATTTTTTTGAGAGACCTAGGTAAAACTACAAATTAATGATTTTCGAACTTTTCCCTTTATTTGTGCTGTAATACCCTGAGATCTTGCTTCATGCCAAATTTTATGATCGGTCAACGAGAAGTACCCTGTAGGTGTTGATATCATTAAGATCAAAATACTATGTCGTATAATAATAATCTGGCAACTCTGGCTTTCGTAGGACTTTGTCCGTGAATTTTTATAAATTATTTTAAATTAACTGTTTTTCTCCCAAATACCACAAATATCGTCCAATTTTAAACCACATGTATGTATGTTCATATGATAAACAATAAAATTATATGCAGACCGACGGGTGAAGCATGTCATACAAATACAATGAAAATTAATATAAAATGCCAACCAACCCCAGACTCGCCACTTAGCTTCGCCTCGCCGCCGCTGGATCGTATCACCAATACCAGCCGTGTCGAACTCGAGTGCCGAGTATTTTTTCCCCTCTGACTTTGCCAACACCTGTACGTCAGCAGGGGAGAGACCGGCCACCGAAGAGCTTGGGATCCAGGGGAGAATCGACCCTGAGCCAGGTCCCCACTTCTGGTAGTTGTGTGCAGCGCATGAGATGGACTCGATGGCGCATATAAAGCCAACACGTAGAGGGAGCATAGAAACAATAATATTTAAAATAAACTAATTCTGAGTAAAAAATCGACTCACAGTCACGTCGAATATGGGCATAATCAGAGCTGGGCAACATACATGCTTTGCTTTAATTGAAATACAAATAACAAAATACTGTCCACAAATATAAAAAATACGAAATACAAAATATCTTAAAATAATGTTTTTGACATATAAAATTCAAAGTACAATATTTTTTTATCACATTAATTTGAAACTCCTGACTATATTCATTTTTACAAATTAATCAATTTATGGATAAAAATCAGATTGAAATTCCTATCTATATTATTACGTATATCTAAATATGCTTCCCTCTTCTCATTATAATGTATCACTCTATTAACAAATGATGGAAATCTTCCATTACATCAAGATTTGCAATTGAAAGAATTTTATATTATTTGCTTCGTGGTAAAATTGACACATCTGACATGCTGTGACAAGACACTACACACACTTTGTTTAAAGTTTTGAGCTACTAGCGCCACTGGTGGTCATGTTTGCAAAAGTACAAGTTATAAAAAAAATACTGAAGTAAAAAGTTCAGGCAAGCATAGTGCTCGCAACCCGCGTGCATGTACATATGTCCATATGTATTACTTAGACTGTGGAGCAGTGAGGACCTTTAACGAAACAAAAGGAGCATGTAAGTATCGTTTCTGGTGGCGTTTAGTTTTTACTTACTCACGTAGAAAAAAGACGGGAGTTCAAATATGTTTGTATTTTGAAAAAAAATAACTATTTGACATTTAAGACATTGGGTCACACAAATGTCAACGTCAAAGTCATAACTTTGACGTTGACATTTGTGTATATCATTCATATATCACTCATCTCCGTCTAGTCTGTGATCTGTGTCTGTCTACTGATTATTGCTTCAAACAGGAAGAAAGGCGAATAATACATAATATATATAAATTAAAAGATGATCTTTTAAACATGTCTCGATCAAATTTGCCACCATACCTTCTACAAGAGCTTCCGGATATTACAGAAAGTATAAATTACCCAATACAAAATGTTCAACGCATAAAGGTTAGTTCCAAATATTCCCTTCATCTTTGGCCTTTGTTCAAAATAATTTGGCTAATAGTGTAATATCATCTATGGGATCTTTATTTAACAAGTATCATAGGGTATAAAGGATTACATCTAAAACCTCAATCAAGTCTTAAAAGTCTACTTTAAGGGGTTATTTATATGTACCAAGATATTGTTACTCAATAAAGATGTTATTCTCATGAAATACACAATTAAACTGTGTTTTTAAATCAATATCGTATATATATATATATTGGTTTTCATAGTAAATAGTAAAATTATGATGTAATAAGTATTAGAAACTGGGTGTATTATGATGTTAAATGAACATAAAAATAATTTTAGTGAGTGGTAAATAGTCATTTATTCATAGTTCGGTATACCAATAAGAACTTTAATTATTAAATGTCTTTCTTTCTTTTCTTTTTTTTTCTTTTTAAAATATCAACCAATATTTATACTTTTTTAGAATCAGTGTTAAAGTCGCTGAAGAAATCTTCACATAAATATAAAAGCATACAAAACAGAATTGCATATAACTGATTTGTTGAGTTATAATTCTTAACTTAGTTCTATAGCTTAATAATTGGTTGACTGAAGCTATGAGAGCTAGATTTAGATAGGTATAGGAAACCATGTCTTAAATACTAGTCTAACTGCATGTGTCATGAATGTATTTCACCACTTGTTCAAGGTAGCTCTAGAAAATAATAAGTGGGGGGATCTGGGACAGACCCTTGAGGGCAAAATCAATATGGAAACATTTTATTTACTTACCATTTTCTATATTCAATATTATTGTTGATGGTCAGATAGGCTGTGTGAGATAATGTGGTGTTTATTTATTTATTCACAAAATCCATATCTCGTTAACAATTTTACTTAAAATAAATAAAGTAACATTACAGCCAATTAAGATTTTACAATTTAATAACTGAACTTATTTTATGTTCATATGAGGACTATAATTTTTTTTATTGGTTAATATTCTAGATGTATTTATTTCCCCTGTCAGAATACCAACAGATGCAACATTTATTTTTAATATCATAGCTCCACACTAAGATAAAGGCTTTTGGGCCTCTTACAGGAATCTAATTTATGTTTGTTGTTCTTAATTGTTGTCTTATTATCATAGTTAAATTATTCTGTGCAAGTCAAAATAAATACTTTTTGTTTCTTCAAAATACTGGTTAGACTAAAACCAACCCCAAAGATGTCCTAAAAAGGCAGAGTCTATGACAATAATATCTTGTATAATTTCAGTACACCTGTTTCGACATATCAAAATCGTTAATAGCATTTGGTGCTACCAGTGGAGGCATTTATGTTTTCAACCGGACCCCATGTGAATTTGTACAACTTATACCCAACAAGGTTTGTGAAATTACATACTTAGTTCTAACTTTGAATCAAATTGGACTGCCACTTTTTTTAAAAACGTTGCCCGACACTAGGAATTTCTCCTGTATCGTGGGTGCGTATACAAACATATAAACTCACATACACAAACAGCCAGACCCGGAACAACTGCCTATAGGTCATACAAATATTTATTCCGTGCGGGGATCGAACGTGTCGTCAAAACTTTGGTCTAGTGGTTGCAAGCACTACCACTGAGTATGAGATATTGTGTGCCCTGGTCGAGCAGTTGAATTCCGAATTTCGCAATATGCTTGCCCCCTATTACAATAAATAAATAAATAATGCTGGACAATCTACACAGCATCATCATCACAATGGACTTAAACATGACTGGTGAAATATGGGTGTACACCTCTACCAATTCCTATTTGGATTATATTGGTGTGATGAGTTATGTTATTGAATCTAATAAGTTATTCTATTCTGTTTATTTCATTATACTTGAATGTTCTCCTTCAATTTCCAGGATGGTGCCATCACCCGCCTGGCTATATCTACAGATGAGAAAAACATTGGTTTTGCCAATAGCCGTGGCTTTGTCACTGTTGCAGGATGTAACCAATCCCTAAATAGTAGTCATTCTACCATTGTATCTAAAGAACATCAAGGGAATGAGATTACCGCCATGATCTGGAGCACAAATCATATGCTGTTCATGGGAGATGATGTGGGAAAAATATCTGTGTTGCAGCCACAGAACTTTATTGTAAGTAGTTCTTATTGTTTTGTTTATTAAGGCCACTATCATTTCTATACTAATGGTGGAGGAGCTCGTGGCTAAATAAAAACAGCTGCACGGGTTGATCGAAGGTTAAGCTACGCTTGCCAAGGTTAGTCTGTGGATGGGTGACCGTTCGTAACATATCGAGATTCCTCCGTGCCTCGGAAAGCACGTTAAGCCGTTGGTCCCGGCTGTCATTTGTAGATCTTTGACAGTCGTTACGGGTAGTCAGAAGCCCGAAAGTCTGACAAACAGTCTTACCAAGGGGTATCGTGTTGCCCAGCAACTGGGTTGTGGAGGTCAGATAGGCAGTCGCTCCATGTAATATACTGGTATTCAGCTGCATCCGGTTAGACTGGAAGCCAACCCCAGCATAGTTGGGAAAAGGCTAAGCAGATGATGACTAATGGTGTTTTGCTGTTGAGTTAAATACAGAGGAATTCAAACTGTGATACCTCTGTTTGTAACTGGTCAATTTTGAATTGGAGAGGTGTCTCAACCATCCTAAAGCCGATTTAAGGGATATTGTGTTGCTCAGATACTGGGTTGTTTGTAAAGTACTGGTTAGACTGGAAGCTGACCACAACATAGTTGGAAAAAGGCTTGGCAAATGATGATGAGTGGAACAAGAGTGGAGGAAGACCGAAATAATGATGGATTGTGTGAAAGATGGCTAGGAAGGAGGTGAATTTCGAGATGTTGGTAAATAGAGATTAATGGAAGAAGAAGACATTCTGCGCCAACCCTAAATAAATGTGGATAAGGGCAGGATGATGATAATGATACAAATAGAGTGTACAACACTTTGGGTAGTGTATCACTCACCCAACGATAAGTACATGATACATTACAACAGACTAGTTGTTGAGTACAGTAATAGATTACTAGTTAGGTAAGATTAGCTTCGGTGATATGGGACACCAAGGGATAAACCAAATAACTCAGATGACTTGCAGGATGTTATATTTAATTTAAAAACCAATAGTTTTGGAATATAAAGTTAATTTACATAACAATGACACACCACTTGTTCAGACATGAAAACAACAAGATAATATTCCGGTTTGATGTTTAGTTAATAAATTTTCTTGAATAATTGTTTCGTTTTATGTATTCAATTGTTTCCAAGGACAATTTCACTTTAACTCGTGAAATTAATGTGTAAACTTAATAATATTATAATCTACTATTAAGAATAAAGCTAGCATAATTATTCCTTTTTTATGTTATTAAGCTAGCATTTTCTCTTTCTATATTCAATTTGGTATCTAGTTTGTAAGTGTTGCTGTGCTCTTATAGGGTACATGTGAGGTCCCAAATGTTAATAACTATAAGTATGAACTTGAAGTAGGTAGTCCATAGTCTGTTCACAGGAGATAGAAAGATTGATGCCGATGTGGAAAGGAAAGTGAATGCGGGAAGTAACTGAACATACATGGTGTTGTGACCAGCCAGTCAATGACCAAAAATAGTCTGGCCATACACAATAGTGAGCTGGTGGCTACACTAATGTATGGAAGTATAACATTTACTTTCATACAAAGGTTCTGGCAAAAGAAGCATGGGAGTAGAATAAATGCTGTAGAAATGTGTTCCTTACGAACTATGTTTGGTGTAACTATGAATGATAGATTGAGGAATGATGTTATAAAAAAATGTTGTGACAAAAAAGAAAAGAATGTGCGTGTATGGCCAGATTTATGAAGGTATACAAGGCAAAAGGAGTCTGTAAGGATTGTAGAAGGTGGCGTTTTGTAGTTTCTGCCTACCCCCATGGGAAAGGGTGAGGTTATGTGTGTATTAATACTTGAATGTGTATAGAGAGAAATGGTCATATTTTTTTATGTTATTAGAATGATCGACGGTGATGCAAAGCCAGCCCAGCAGTAAGAGCAACAGTTTATATTCATATTCATATTAATTTATTTGCGTTCCACAAGGTAAAACAAGATGTTAACAAAATGCTTAATGCTAAGAGCCGTTGTAGACCCTGTCAGGGCACAGCAAAAAGTTGAAAATCTAAGACATAAAAGCTAAAAAAAAGCAAAATATTCATGAAAACACCACAATTACATTTACATTCAAATCATCAAAAATAACATAAATAATTCTCTTATTGGTGAGTAGGCAGCTATTTATGCGTCAATGAAACCAACAAACTAAATCTATCACAGATTGAAGGTGTGGAAGCATTGTATTAGGTACTGCTGAATACCATATTCTCTTTCAGACAGCCAATGGAGATATTCTCCTCCCTAAAAAGCAACCAAAATAACTTGCCTATTCTTTATTACATAGATGTACTTAATATTTTTCTCCAGGCCAAGACAATGTTCCAGAGTTCATCATTAACCATAATGAGTTTGGATTCTCGAATTTGTCAACTCGACATGAAGTCTAGCATGCTCCTTGTGTCCACACTTACAAGGTGTTATGTCTGTGATACGTCACGAGAACAGTATCGACAGATAGGCCAGAAGCTCAGGGACGGGGAGTATGGCGCGTGCTTCGTTAACAAAGAAACGAATGACGAACAACATTCAACCAATATAACACAAGACTTTACAGAAGTCAGAAAATATAACATAGTCAGTGATGAGTCTGGTTTCGCTGTAGGCAAAGATCTGGAAAACACGTTGATATTATGTGCGAGACCATCCTCTAGAGTATGGGAAGCTACCATAGATGGAACTGTTATAAGGACGCATCAATTCAAACAAGTACTTGCACAAAAACCTTTGAAAATTGTGTCAAATGACTCGTACCAGAATGAGAAAGTGTCTATAGATGAAATTGTCAGTGACGGTGAAGGTCAGTCGGTAAATTTCCCCAAAATTGTTGCAATGAATGGTGCTATATTTTCATTTAGAAAGAATGCATTGTATTTCTTGAATATTTATGACGTTGATCATACAATTTGGTTTGATAACTATAAAGATGTTGTTGATTGTAAGGTGTATCATGACACGCTCTATGTGTGGCGGTCTAACGGCTCTCTAGTTCACTTGAAATACATGAAAGCAGATATGTTTTTACTCAAGTGTTATGTAGAAGAGAAATATGTGCTGTGTGCAGAATTGTGTGCCTTGTTTAGTGATTATTTGCTGGCCAACAGTTTGTCACCGAAATTGCATATTTTGGTGAGCTTGAAGGATAAATTAGATAATGAAGAGTTACTAAACAGCATTAAAGAGGTTTTAGAAAAGTTTGATGGTTTAAAGTCTAATGATTCTACTCAAATGAAATCAGGAATATACATAGTTGACAATACTTATCATGCTCAGTCATCGCTACTAGAGAGTGAAAAAAAGCTGAATGAGGACTTCAAATTCACCTCAATAACACCAGAAGCAATGCAGACATTAAAAGATCTGAGTGTGAGTGTGTCGGATAAATTAAATACTAGCAAAAAGAAGTTAAAGGAGAAATGGGAGGACTTTGAGGGGAAAATGAAACACCTTAGCGTTGATAAGCACCAGGAAGTAAAAGACACACCAATCATAGAAAGAAAAGAGACACAAGTTCTGATAAAACAAATGACAGCAGAAGAAACAATTGAACAAACACCAATTGTATTTGATAACAATATCATTTACAAAGAATCTAGTCAAAAGGCCATAGAAGTAGACAATAATAGATTAGAAAGAGATAAAGTGAACAAAAGTTTATATCAATATTATAAATTAAGCATAGTTGGTAAGGAAACAGATCAGTCGAATTTAGTTGCTACTATCGAAAATTATGCCTGTGATATTAGTCAGATCTACACTCTCATGTTACAATTAGAAACTTATTGTATTAATATAGGAGCATTCGATGAATCTAAATTTGTACCTAATAATATTTTCCTCAGTTATCTTAATGAATCACAGAAAAAAGATGAATTACTCGATTCAATTATTAAAGACGAAACACTGTACAAATACTTTGTAGATTCATGTATATCTGTGAATATGAAAAGTCAGAAACTGTCGAACATTGGTTGCGATTGTGGCTTTCCTCTGCCCTACTCTAGAACTCACCAAGCACCAATATTTTCTGAGCTTATAGACGAATTTATAGAAAAACAATGGTCAAGCCAAACGAGGAGCCAGTGTTACGATATTTGTAAGCGAATGCCTTATTTGTGGAGGAAGATTCTATATCTGAGGAGAAACGAAGACTTGCTGAACATATTGAGGATATTACTACAAATGTTGGATGAAGGTTTACTACATTCTTTTCTACCCCAATTTACTTTGGATACTTGGGAGCGTACTGTGCAATTGTATGCGACGTTACATGCGAATATGTGTTTAAATTGTTCGAAAAAGTTCGATCACATTTCTGTGAGGGATACTTTGAGTTGGGACGATCTTGGTGCACTGATGATCAAGTCTATTGGTGGTAGAAATGCTATAAAAGTCATGGAAAAATACGCGAGCCTCATAGACGAAGGATCTATTACTGTGAAGTTCTACCACACATGTCTGATGGTGACTATGTATGAGAAATATGACGTCACTACTACTGGACAGCTGACGGACACCCTGTATAGTTGTTATAACTTTGAAGACTCGAGGATAGAGGTAAGAATATCGTTGTTATTACTAGTTCTTATTTGCTTCTAGTCCCTATAGAATCTTGGATCAAGTATTATATAACCTGCATATAGCCTTTTTGCTGGCATCCAGTATTTATTTGTTCTAGATCATTCCGATGCCGGCTGATCACGAGTCCACCTGCCTGCCTTTTCATGCTGCCTCCTTGCAAAATATGGCTTTTATATTTTTCTAAAGATTTGTATTCAATCAATTTACTCAGCCTATTGTTGTGCTAACCGTATTAGTTACACTTTATGTAATACAAATACTCTCAATTGCAGATATGCAGACTTTTGCGCAGCACCTTAAATGGTAAACCCAAGAACACGGCGCTACCAATAATTGCAGCAGCGAAGTCCAAACACTGGGGCTTGAGACCACTTACTGCGACAAAATGCACGGGAGAAAATGAATCCTCTGAGGAGTATATAACGGACGTATCTATCAACAATATATTAGACAATTTATGCTTTATTAATAATAGCGTAACAGACTGCGTATTATGTGGGTTGCCACTACAAAATACCGTATTAATCAAAGATGGCGGACTCTGGGTTTTTAAGTGTGGCCATACTTTTCACGGTGCGTGTTTAGATTTGAACAAAGTCAAGCTATGCCCTTCTTGTTCGCCTCTTAAATGAAGTTTTTATTGTAGGCACAGGCTTAGCCGATGAGCACAATTAATTTATTTATATTTGTTTGTTTGGTTTTAAGGCTTGTTATGATCTTTTTAGTCTAACATAGAAAGCCAGTGTTATTTATTTATGCCTTTTGGAAATGATTTTTGTGGAGCACATGTTTGGTTTGCAACTTATGATAGTATATTAATATGAAATGATAGAGTACCTTATTGCGATCTCGAACGACTCTGCTACCAAATTGATGATAAAGAAATGTGTAGATCTTTTATACCTACACTATATTTTTTACCAAAATCATACCATAGTCATACAATACAGTCATACTCGGTACAATACGTAAGTACATAATTATAAATAAATAAAATAAATTATGTCCAGAGTGGTGCCCGGTTGATGGCAATCGCCCGCTATTATATGGGGGTTAAACATAACTAGCGAAATGTGGGTGTTACTATAAGTACACCTCATCCCAACCATTCGGGCAATACATTGTTATGTTCATTAAAATAAATAAATATTTTTGTAATGAAATACCTAGATTAGATAATTATATTTTTAAGGCGTATTATTGCAATTTTTTGTACAAAATTTGTGTTCAAAATAATAATGAAAAAAAAAGACACTGTCGTTCGTCATCGCAAAGTGTTCTGCTAGAAAATTGTATTCATTTATCACAAGATCTTATTTCACGAAAGTGTAATAGGTAAATAATGAAAGATATTTGTTACTTGTTCCTATTCCCTATGTGTTAGTAATGTTTTGATGCAATTATATTTTTGATTTATTTTGAAATGAATGCATCACAAGCTATATGTTTGAATTGTACCTACCTGATGTAAAATGTGTTTCGTATAGTTCTGTCACCGATCTTTCGAACTTTTTGCTAATACTGGTGATTTTTCGGACTAAAAATGCTACGGTATCAATAACTCTTTTTGGAGACATTTCAAGTAAGTAGGTAGAGACAATATAAAAATATACCTGCCTACTTCATCGTTATTAATGTGTTAATCAGAAAAGCAATATAATTTATTTAGTGTCTTTATTACACAAACAAAAAGTTTTTATCACTTTTTCAATTTATATAAGGTACCATACTTACCTAAGATATTATAATAAATAATATTAAATTGTAAAATAATGCTATATTTTGGTGGTTATTCTTGTAGTCTCGACAGCGACCATGTCGAATATTTAAATTATGCTAAATCACTCGAAATATTATAATTATTGATGAAATTATATTTTAATAATCTCACATTGCTTTAATATGTTAGGGTCAGGTGGGGTAAATATGAGACGAAAAAAAAATCTTGTCATCTTTGACGTTGTTAAAGATCAGTTAGTTCAGATCAGTTAATCTAGGAACAGATTTTATCGCTTCGACTACTTCTTTTACATCATTGCATTATATCAAAGATAATTGACTAAATTATACAGATCTTTTTGTACAGTACCTATCTTATTTTTTTCTCAGTAAAGGGGTATAATCGGCGTTTAAAATGTAACTTTGCGTGTATGACAGATACAGGGTTAGTGATAAAACACTTGGGTTTTATTAAACCACCCCCTGATGCGATAGGTTTTTTTTAGTTCAACAATATCTTGTTTATTACACTTTCATCTGTATACTTGTAACTATTCGACTAAGTATTTGGGTTAAAAAACATTTGGTAATCAAAGCAGCAATTCAACTTCTACTAATGGTATTAAAAAAGGGGAAATGTCTGTTATAAGTAAACGTTTGTAGTACATAAATAAGTACTTAATGTATTTTATTTTATTTTGATATTTTTAAGCGTAGGTACATCTCCATTTAGTCAATCTCAGTAGCTCAATCTGCTTCTGCTGCCTTGTTTCTTAAAGTTTAAATTGTGACTTTTCCTCCAGGGCAACGATTTATAAAATGCTACTTGGTTTACGATTTATTAATTGCCCCTTGCAAGGTACTACTCGTATTTATAAAACTTTGACGGCACGGTTGGCGCAGTGGCTGAGCGAGTCGTGGACTCGATTCCCACACGGAACAAATATTTATATGGCCTACAGGCAGTTGTTCCGAGTCTGGATGTTTGTGTATGTGACTTAAAATGTTTGTAAACGCACCCACGACACAGGAGAAATTCCTAGTATGGGGCAAAGCTAAAAAAAAACTAATAACTTTAATACTTTACTCTGAAAAGAACGTGAGAATTTCCTAATAGACGGCTGCATTGATGCTATTTATTACCGTCACTCTTCCGTGCAAGCACGGCTCGCACGAAATACCGAATACGGGGGTTGATAGATTGATATAAGAAAGAAACGAAAATTTATTAGACGAGAATGCAAAGTTTGAAGTTTAAGTTACTTAACAAAATGTCCCATTAAATTTATAAAATTGTCTCATAACAATAGCAACATCAGGAAAGCATATTCATTAAATGATAACATTTTTTGCGTCGGGGGTTAACAAACAGGTTCGTCTTAGGTCCGTTTCCACGGAATTACAATGATGACTTATTGTTATACAAGTATTGGGTGTCTTATATTTACCCCGCTTGACCCTACACATTGATTTTATTATAGTAATACCAACAAAAAATACTTGTATCCTATTGTAACTGTGTACTTAAACAATTTTGTATTAGATCATTTAACTGGCCTTTTTATTAGGCTAAATTCAGTGATTTAATTATGACATTACTTCTTTCTTCATTAATTTTTTCATTAATTTGTTTCCTCTGATAATCAGAGATCATTTTGTCTATCGGGTCTTATCAAGGTTGTGTGTTATATCAACTAAAAGAACCCGCTAGCTCGTCAGCTGTGGATTCCCGTTTTCACTAACGTAGGTGACACCTAAATTACAATGTTGGATTATATTATCAACGCTTGGCTTAGCGCTGTCAGTTGGAAATCCAACATTGCATTTTTATTTGGGTGTCATCTAGTGTAAGTGTTAAGGGTATGAGGCTTGCAGTGAAATCTTGCCATAACAAAAAAACTTACTTGTTTGGTATGGTAGTGCCATTAATTGTTTGTAGTGTGCTCTCTTTAATTCCCGATGTAAGGCCTACTCTATACACTGAATTTAGCAAAATAATGCAAGGTCCTTTAAATGACGTAAGACCTATGAAATGAAAGATACTGTACATAATTATAAATAATATTTTTGTATATGCGAGGAAGTGTAGGTATCCATATCATGTAATAACATATTTTCTTTCTGATACTCGATGTATTTTGAAATATATGAATGTATTACCAATAATGTAACTATATTCTTAATAAAAATCACTATGCGGTATAACAATCGTTGTTGTAACTTGCTAATACTCTTAGGCTATGTCTTAACTGAAAGCAACTGTCGAGCTAATACGCGATCGTGGCGCTCAGATTAGGAATATAACGTACTTGCGCGAACCAAGTCGCGTTTGTACGATCACCTGTTTGCGGGACTGTCGCTTTCGGTTAGGACACAGAATAGGGAATGGTTCCCTGGGGTTAACCTTTTTGAGAGATCTTCCGAAAACATTCTCATGTTGGGCTATACATTTAGATACAACTTATAGAAGTTGTATGTATATTGTATACGTAGTCCTGCAATAAGGGCGTAGAAAATAAAACAAATCTATATTTTTTATTATTTATTTTTAATATACTTTTGGGTTTTGGCACAATTTTAAACAATGTGTCCTGGTTTACACTAGGTAATAAAACCTAAACTCTATCTACTTACACATTTGAAACATTTTCGAATGATAAGTAAAACGGCATGCTAGATGGAAAATCTCAACAAATTATTGTGATAATAGTTCAAAAAAACTATTAAAAATAACAACGTTTGTTTTTAAGTACGTAAAATATCAGTTGGGAATCAACATTGTGATGTTTAGAATTAAAGTACTTCGGTACTTACGTATGCAGGTAGTCTATATGGCAAGATGCGTGGATAGTACCAAACAAATTGTTTTGTTACATCTGTTTCAATAAATAAAAATAAAACTCGTTCGAGATCCTAACTCATACAATGGAGACACCAAAATTAAGTATCGTTCATTAAATAACCACAATTACTAACGTTTACATCAAAATATACGCGTATTTACATGAGTTCAACATAAAAAATAAATAATTTAACGGCACTGTTCTAAACCCTTACACATTTACTATGAATACACACTACTTATAAACATTAAGTTTCACATACACAGTAAGTTTTATTTATTCATACTAACGCTACTTCACGTCAATTACTGGCATACAGCTTTATTAAAGAAAAAAGAGGAAAAAAAAACAAAAACAAGTTTTATATAATTAGAAAAATAAATAACAAAATTCAAAAATGGCAATTAACGTCATTGAACAATTTTTTTTTAAGTTTTTCTCGAAAAGGGTATCTATACAAGTTTGTTTACTAAGAGCTATATAAAAATGTAGATAATATTATGCTTTACTACAGCTTAGTTACTATTATCTACTTATATAAATTGCACGATTCGATAAAGCGAATATTTGTTTATATTAATAATAGTTTAAGGGCGTTACATCACTTGAATAAAATTGAAAAAGTACCAACTTAATAACATTTTAGATTTGACTAATAAAATGTCCCATAAGTTCAATTCAAAACTTCATGTTCCAATATGGGAAACAGTAATAATTGCCTTAGGTTTTCCCTCAATCCTAATAAAAATAAGTTATTGTTTCAGACAAGAAACATTTAAACAGCTGTAGATAGTAGACCAATTTACTACACAAATATTGATACCCTATTAGGGATCGACATAAAAGATTTGTTTAGTAAGGTGATGTAAGCCCTAAATTATCCCACATTATGTCGGTGGGGTTCAACAAATCAATAAAAGGAAATGTCTTTATGTATAAACAAATTGACAATTTCACAATTGACCAATTATTTTTATTAAGAAAAATACTGTCAGGAACAAAAGATTTGATCTGTAGCGGCACGTAAATTTGACAGTATTAAAACAATATTCCTTTATTACATTTTACAAACAGGTGTATAATTTCCCTTAGTTTCGTTTATGATTTATAAATACAATTTTCATTGGCTATGTTGATAAAATCTTTAACATTAGGTATGTTCGTGTTAAAACTGCTTATTATAAAAGGGTCTATTACCAATCTCAGCTAGTTAAGTCTATGAGTATTTAATCATAACCATTATGCATATAGATCTCACTGAATTTAAATAAAAACAGTTCCCGTGTTCAAAACACTTAAATTTTCAAGCAATCCGCTTCAAATTTTTGGTTTGATACATTTAAATTGCTTAATGTCTAAAGCAGCTACAATACAAATCGAACTTCGCACTAAGTTTATACATGGCCACGCGGTAGTCAAGATTCAAAGTAGATACTTAATACGACTAACACTAACAACTAATCTCTGAATCTTACACTAAAACCTTTAGCCGAACATTCGAATAAAACTTAAATGTATTCTATCTACAAAGGGAATTTTACTTATTTACAAAGAATCCACTGGAACCCGGTTACATCAGGCTAGAATCTACTTTATTATATTGATTCAAAATGATTTACTTAAGTAGGTAGATATTTACATTTTCTTTTTCTAATTATCTATGTGTTGGTTTAATACAACATTTGGCACAATTTCTTTTGTAAAAGGGATTATCTATTTGTGCCAAAAATCTACGATTCTAGTCGAAACATTGATAGATTATAGGTCGAACCTAAAAAGGGCGCTATTTACATAACAGGAGGACTATACACCCGCATAATACTTATAGACGAATAAAGAGTAATTTAAGACATTTTTACTAATGATATTTTACCAATTCCTTAGTACAGTCAAAACGTATGACTCTTCACAAAGTCCTGTTACACATTTGAATCATGTTATTACTGTACTAAGATTTGTTTCATTCTTTTATCTGAACAATTTTTTCACTGGGAAAATCACTGCGTAAGCACACATCAAATATACGGGCGCAAGTGTCCAAAGTTAGAAGTTTCTTAATTCACTAATGGAATAATCTCATTATTAATAATCAGTATTTTGTAAACGAGAGATCCAATTTGAGACACTGGCAAAAACTCACTAAATAATGTAGCTACCGTCTATCGCGTTCCTTCCGGTACAGTCACGACACGAGGGGGCGGGGTCGACGCAACACTAGATATTCCTGCTCCAAGTCTTTATGAATGTAATCCAGAGTGTTCTAGTGCTCTAGAACTGTCCGCGTTATTACCAGGGATGGTGAGAGGGGGGTAAGGAGAGGGGCGCGGCGTGCGGGTAGGGCCAGCCGCGCGCCGAATTTCAATCATCCTCCCGCGGCGACAGCGGCGGGGAGAAGCCGGGGTTCATGTAGTTGCCTCCGTTGGGCGGCGGCGACGAGTTGGAGGGCCCCGGGGACGCCAGCGCGGGCGGCAGGAAGCCCAGCTCGCTGCCGCCGTCGCGACACCACAGCTGCCGCATCTCCTGCCGGCGGGTACGCATCAGGTTCTTGTACTCGGATATCCGCATCTTCTTGCCGTCGACTATGCATGTCCTTTTTGGTCTTGGTCGGTACCTAGAAAGAATATGGAATGCCTATGTTAGTGTTGTTCCGGATAGGTACAAATAGGTATGTAAGTATAGAAAGGTACAATAGATGGACGATGTTAGTAGTTTCAACTGTTTTAGGTTTGTAAAGTCTATACAGGAATATATAGGTATGTATATTTAAAGATATGTAATGTAAGTAATTACCTATAGTCAGGGTGCTTCTCCATATGCTGTTTGGACAGTCTCGACTGCTCCTCATAGTAGGGTTGCTTCTCAGCATTGGACATCGCCTTCCACCTGGCTCCGAGGATCTTGGATATGTTAGAGTTGTGCATGTCAGGACATGCCTTCAGAATCTTCCTGCGTTCATCCTTGGCCCAGACCATAAACGCGTTCATTGGTCGCTTGATGTGAGGCTTGCCAGTCTCGTCGCGACGTGGTTGGCGGACAAGCTTCGCTTTCTCTGCATCTTCGGATGGCGATTGGCTCCATGATGATGCTGGAATGTTTAAATTGATTATTAAAAGATGCTCTTGACTTTTGCTGAAGAAGTTAGTGACAGTAGACAGTTACAAGGTAGATTTAGCTCAAGTTCCAAGTTACGATCCCGATAGTTCTTACAAATATGCCCTAAGGATTGAATATAGCAGCACGCATAATGCTGCTCAACGTGTCTGCTTGACATAAGACGAGCCGAGAGATCGCCTTTTCTTTGACAGGACTACCCAAAAACAACTCAAATTACAGGCCAAGCGATATCAATGCATCTAAACTGTCGATGAAATATAATCTGCTTGAGTGATACCCTACCATGCTATAAAACTGTGTAAAAGAAATTCCGACGCCTACTAAAATTATGGAAATATATCACTAATATAAATAAGATATGAAGATGGTCTGTCGCACAGTCGCTTGAGAACACAATCGGAAGCCGCGCTTAGCTCAGCTATAAATTATCGCGAACGATGGATGTCGGCCGTAAAACAATCGTTAAACTGGGATTGTGTGACTAAGTATTTCAAATGTTTCCATTTATATCTCGAGAGTTGAAATTCTATTTGGTATTTTATCCTATTGGTTGTTTGAATGTAAATAATACAACATTTAGATCTTTTGTACGCAGATGTGCACTTAGTTATCTAATTCGTATCAAAATCAAAATTCATTTATTCAAATTAGGCTGAGAATCAGCACTTTTTGAACGTCAAAAACGTTTACATAAGACAGTCCCCCAAAACGCCCACCCTACACCACTTCCTAGTGTTTTTGCTGGGAAGAAGAAGTATATTTTTAGTTATAGGAATCCGTCAATCTCTTGGAGCAGTGAAGGTACTTACTGCCATCATATAAGCAACATTTAGTTAGGTAATGCCAAACACAATTAGTTTCCTAAGCCCATTCGTTTCTCAGTGGTAAATTGTAAACTTCGAATTCTATATTTTTGACAATTAGTTAAAGATTTTTACGTCAAGTCCAATGTCGGTCAATATCGTTAGAAATCTGAAGCTAGGCAACGGGTAAGAGTTGTGCATTACGCATTGAAGAATCGGTTCCGTAACTCATGTCACCGCGATATTTTTTATATCATATGTATGTTTATTCCTTATATTTAGGTGTTGTATAGCGTTGTTAAACATCCCATTGCCCATTCACGTTAAAGATACGCGGTCGATCACCGTCGATCTGTCATTTTATAAATAAAGACAAATATTCAAAGTATTTCCATTGTGGTTGTGCTGCAAGTGCCCTCTGCGCAACCCTTCGGGGAATACAGGGGTGTTGTTACGTAATTTTTTAATTATTTTGTTTCAAGTTTCTTCTTACTTATACTAATAGAATCGGACGCCTACCAACCAGTCGTAAACTAAATATAGTAATATGAAGAGGCAGTCTTTAAAATGACGTTCATTACCTATATTTGTCACTAACAAGAGTCGGGGGATTATTATGAACAGGTGGATAATAAAGCGGAATTGTGAATAGATATTTCTGATGAATTCATTAGAATAGATTATTGAAGGCAAGATATACATAGGCTACGTTAAACCAGTATCCATTTACCCTTAAAGTGACAGCTTTCTAGTTGAATAAATTATAAAATATAGCAACTGATTGGATATTTATGGCGTGGGTACAAGACTGACCTAATTTCTTTGGTAAATTCCTACAACTTTCGCGATGATAAGTTGAGCTGCTGGCTGCGTAGGAAATGGACTCTTTAATAAGTTTTAATTTAATTGAAGCTATTTCTATTAATTTGCCGTTTCCATGTCAGGAAACTTGTTTAAGTATCTACCCTTTTCAGTTTCAGTGTTTTGTTGTGAGTTGGTGTAGGTAGACACAGGTTATCAATAGTTTTCTTTCTTTTTGTTTTTTTGCGATAAAATAAAAAAATGTTTGCGAAATTTTGTTTTGATTGCGAATAATTTGAATAAGCAGTACCTACATTGAAAGCTGATTAGCTGGTAGGTGGCTAGAATAGATATTCTAGTGATTAGGTATACGTAACCACACAAGTACCTACCTGATAACATAACATCACGCCGTCTTTCCAGAAGGGTTAGGCGGACGTGTTCTTACCAATAGAACGCCCATATTTTGCCAGTTATGTTTAAGTCCCATGTGAAACCAGGCGAGCCTATTGCCAACAACTGGATACGAATCCAGAAAAGAGAAATTCCGCTTGGAGAAACTCACTTGGCCCGACCCGGTAATCAAACCCAGGACCTGATGCTTGATGCATAGCGCATGTGACTACTAGATGAACGAGGCAAAGGCACATACCTAATGTCTTACCTAAGTTACAAAGACTGGTTAAAGAATGACTCAACAATGTAGTGGAGCGTAAGCTGAATATGTTAGGATTTTTTTTATCAATTTTGGAATGTCCATTTACGAAGTCGTATTTCTTATTTTGTCATTTGAATTTTCACGGTTGTTGTGTTAAACGTAATTCATTGATGTTTAATTTTGTGATGGAAATACTTTAATATGTTTGGTAGGCTACCATATCCATAGTAGTAGAAGTTCGTTTAGTGTTTTTTGGTCAATGCCTATGTTATTTAACACCTTAACTGACAGAAAACGAAACACAATAGAAAATGTATTGTTTGTCGGTCACCTGACGTTAAGGTGTTAAGTATTTTCATAATCTCGAAAAAACATAACTGATCGAGACTTTCTAGTCAAACTGTCAAAGTACAGTAACGCACAGTTAAGTTAATGCTAGCAGACAAGTGCACTTCGGTATAATCCGAACCATCAGACAGCAAAATAGAGTGAATTACGTCACGAGTGTCGCGCGCACATTAAATTTCGCACTAATCAAATTCCGAAACGATTATTGCGACCGCATCCCCCGCTCCCCCACGTCCAGCTTATGTGGGTCACACCAGAAAATGTCCGGCTAACATTTGAGCTGACGGATTCGCTACCAAGTGTCCACTCGATTAATAAGCCACCGCGGAAACATGCCGCACTCAAAGCGCGGGACATTCCTCGAATTAATTTGAAGCGCTGTTAGATAATTTATAACATCCTACCGCGCCTGATACGCGCACGATACACTTCTAATATGAACGCCGATGAGGACACTCTCGCGCACAAAACACTTACGCCCTTATTTTTTTGGTCATCTCATTTTTAAATCGTGTGTCGCTTTATGACGTCAATCCCATTTTATTTTAGTCTCTCTTACGCGGCTGTCACGCTAACAACTAGTATTAATGACGTTCGCCTGGAATGACGGCAATAATTAGCTCTTCGTGACAGGTCAAGTACGGCAGTCGGTGATTCAGATACAGTTACAGGCCATTTCATTTTATAGTGTAAGTCATTATGTGTTTTATCTAGGAATTTGCGTGACGTCGACTAAAAATATAATGTTACACAGCTGTCATATTTATTGTAACATGAAAGTTGTGGAAATTATTTATATTCTTGTATAAACATTAAGAAAAGCCGGAAAATGTTAACCGCCTCCGTCAGCTTGGTAGATATGCTTTCATTATAATGAACTAGACCTTGGAGATCGAAATCTGCAGAGAGCGTATGTAATAAATGATTCCAACATAACGCACTATAAAAATAAATAGATAATATCTAGTAGGTTAGTTGTTTGAAGTTAAACCCGCAAGAGGACACAATGATAAATATTCGCCTTTATAACACTAGTACAATGAGTGGTGTGCGCGAGTGTCCACCGAGCCGGGACGTTGCAGCGAGCGGAAGTTTGCGTCTCCAGCGCCATCTATTTCACGTTTCACGCGATTCTCTTGTTTTAAAGGAAACGAAACGACACTTGCGATTTTGTAACCAATTCGGTTTGGGTTCGCGCCAACTATTTAAAGTAGATATTTGTTTTATTGTACACCATCTTACACAATTATTTATATGTATGAATTATTAAAGTTTATCTTATATTCGTAATTTATGTCCAGCAGTTTCTTGACTACATACCTTGGCAGGTTTTAGTACCTAAAGTGCAGCATGAAATTAAAATCTACGCTGCCAACTATACAGCAGGCATTCTATTGTTTCCCAGTGAACACCTAAAAAAATGCACTTTTAAAATATTCGTCTTAACTTTTAAAATAATTGGAATGCCTTCGACCATTATCCTCGACGTGGAATGTCATCAAATCGCCAGGGGACGCAATAAAAACGAAACTTTATAAAGTTTGTAACATAAAACCTGGGCCCGTAAGATTTACAGATGAGTTTTAAGATTACCAGCGATAATTAATATTTCTAAAGTAATTTACGTGTGTCTCCATTTTGTCAGACTTGCCTCCTACATGAGATGTGACGGATAAGTACCTACTGTCAGTAACGAACTACATTTTACCATGCAAGTTAGTATTATGCATCCGTATGACCTTCCGGGATGAAACAAATGCTAACACTAAGGTAACTTATCTATCCGATTAGAGATAATTATTATCATGTTTACATAAGTAAGAATTGCAGTACAGCACCTACCGCAATAGTATTTATATTGATATATGACTGAAATATATCAATATGATAATAGATGTATATAGAGGTTACTGAAAGAGTAGGTGAATACTGTCATAATAGAGCTTCAGATTGAAAAAACTTGAAAAAAAAACGAATAAATCAATCTTATTGATTTAAAATGTCGTCTATACTCGAGCCATTAGGCATTATGATCCCAGGCTTCAATAATCACCTAGTCAGGTACGTAACACAGTCTTAGCAATAAATTAGAGTAGGGAAACGCGATGAATCGCATGGCCTACATTTCAGTCGATATTTACCGGAGTATAACTGTTTTACGGTGTAAGACGTATTAATTATATTTAGCAATTAAATGCGAAACATCAAAATGTTTGGCGGCGACACGGGACATTTCTTCATTTTAACATTTACCGACTATTTATCTAAGACTACTCCTTGTTTATTTTAGTTCCTAACATTTCGTAAGTACACGTACATTTTGATATTAAAATTGATTCGGATTTACTTGATATCGTGTTGTGTTTGAGGACTATAGAAAAGAAAATAATATTGTTTGTAATAGAAAATTGTAGGTACTCTGTATACACAATAAAAAATTATAAATAATGACTTTTAGAGCATATACATAGGGTGTTACAATGGGTGGCCTTATTCCGACTTATCCGTAGAACATACAGTTGTATGTATTGGTGAGAGGATTTTTAATGAGTAAGTATTGGGTTTCTGTCAAAAAAACATGTACATGAAACACCACCACCCTGTAGGCAGAGTTTTGACCATTAAGCATCTTGGGGGTTTAAGAAAACTGTTTTATCTCTGTTTTTCTAAAAAAACGATTGATACAGTTAATTGATCATAAAACAACACACACCTTTGACTGATTGTTGTTCATTTAAAAACCAGATCACCCAAGATTTATTGTTATCGTAAATTGTAACGGTATCAATATTGTGAGTTAATTATTAAAATGTTCAAAATTAATTGATGCAATATTGTAGGTGAACTTTTCTTGTATTTTATAATAAATTAATTATCTAACTCTTGATGCCTGGGTCTACAGGAATTAGGAACTGGTTATGTTAATGTCATACCTATTATCATCTATTGGTTTATGTATAAGATATTTTAGCAGTTTTATTGAATGAATTACGGGGTCATAGGTGTACCTAGATTTATTAAAAAAGAACCAGCTGTTTTTTGTGCACAGCTGGTTTTGTTCATTTAGACAGCGATCTAGGTTTAATTTTGTGCGCATACGCATTTACGTGCCATGGAACGACCACCTATTGCCAGTTTCATGACTAACTTAAGAAAATGAACTATTTAGGTATAAATTCTAGATAAATTTAATAGTTATTGTTCGACAAATCATTATTGATACTCAAGCCATAGGAAAGTCTTTTGTGTGCGTTTTTCTCATTTCTTTCTGCATTCATCGCAAGCCGTAACATTTTTTTACACGTGACGTCTTTGCACGAAAGCTATTAGTACTCCAGTGACATAGATTTACAGTTCACCTAGAATCTATGTTAGTGTGTGAGTGTTGTAGGTAACAAGCGAATCAGATAATAATTATGACGTCATCAGTGCGTCATAGCGCTCCAGTTACAAAAAAAAAATGGTACGGCTGTCTAATCATTTGTTACTACGTTTTAATAGGATCTAAGGCTAATGGACAATTCTTTCTGGAGGCAGAATACACTTGTTGTTTATACTTTAGATGTCAGAGACAGAGAGAAAAATTCTTTTTTTTTACCGTTGCCCCACACTAGGAATTTCTCCTGTATCGTGGTTGCGTTTACAAACATTTAAACTCACATACACAAACAGCCAGACCCGGAACAACTACCTGTAGGCCATACAAATATTTGTTCTGTGCGGGAATCAATCCCACGACACGCGGTGCAGCAGCCGATCGCTCAGCCACTGCGCCTACCGTGCCGTCGAACTTTAAACAAAGATGTCAGCCTATATGCTCGAGCTGCTTTTTAAGGCTGACTTTACACCAGAGATGTGCGAAGAAGCGAAGCAAAGAGCGAGAAAACCATCTACCAATAGAATTACTTCATATTCAAAATAAAGCAACCCTATTGATAGATGCTCTTCCTACCGTTCTGCTTCTTCTCGCACTTCTGGTAACAAACCAGCCTAAAACACTTATTTTGGGGACACATACACTTCAAAATCGCTGTAAATAAAGCAATGATACTCACTGTTGCACGCAGCATTGTATTCCTCTTCCTTCGGCATATTGTACTGGCTCTCATCCATGGGTGGGTAGGGCACGTAGCGCGGCATCATCATCTGCGGAGCGGGAGACGGTGAACGTTGCTTGCTCAGGTTGAGCGGAGTGTCCGGGTCCTGGGGAGGCGGCGAGCGAGCACTCGCCGTGAGCTGAGCGAGCTGAGCGGTCGCTGGCCATTGGTTTGTTTGCATTGCCTATAAATTAAAATAGAATTATGTAATCAATAATAGTTTCAGTATATGGACTTAGAACATCTATGTAAGGTAAGTAAGGCTAAGGTAAGTACCTAAATAGATAACGAGGAGCTGGATGTAGTAATATGAATGGAAATGTGTCTATGAATAGACAGAGTAGTGGGCTGCAATAATCCCAGATCATTGAAGGATGCTGTACAGATAAGAGTATGTAGGAAGATAAGTTGAAATAAAAATAGTTCCTGTATTTCCTGAACATAATAAGTAAGTAGAAACTTGACGCCACATTGATTAATTCAATGTTTTAAACAAACATATATTCAAAGTAGGTACAAGTAGATATTGTTCGTGATCAAATGTTTTAGCGTTACACATTTCACCTGAAGAAACAATCGCTACAATAATCAATGATATAATAGTAAAAGGAAGTTGCGTCAAGCAAGTTTGCCGAAGATATGTTTATTATAGTCAAAAACTGGACGATCGCCACACAGGGTCTGACGCATCTAATTATAATTTTACATAACAAACACCGGTTGTTGTAAATAATTACTTAGTTTGAGAACAACTTTCGTTTTAACAGCACACGTCTTCTGGTAATATTTATAGAGGTGATGTCGATTAGGTACACCAGTCAGTGTTAAGTTTGATTGAGGTATCGAAATGTAATAAAAAGATTCGGCTAATATAAACTCGTCAGTAGTTTTGTGATGGCAGAGGAATGTTAGGATGTGATAGTGCTTTTGTCTTCAAAGAGCAAAAGCTTAAAATAATAGGTCTTTACCTATGAAATTGCCGTTTTGTATGAAAAAATTTAAATGATTTTTTTTCATGTATTTTTTATTTGTATTAATCGAAGTAATCACCCATGCAATCAATGCATCTTTGCCAACGCAGTGGCAGTTTATTGATGCCCTTCTTAAAGAAATCAGCTGGACGGGAGGCAACAAATTCTTCAAAGGCATTTTGTACTGCCTCTCGGGTATTGAATTTTTTTCCCGCCAAGAAGTTATCCAAATTCTGGAAAAAGTAGTAGTCTGTAGGCGCAAGGTCTGGTGAGTAGGGCGGATGACGGAGAGCTTCCAACCCCAGTTCTTGCAACTTGGAGACCGTCTGCTGTGCAGTATGAGGTCGCGCGTTGTCGTGCAGGAGCAGCGGAGACGAGCGATTGACCAATGCTGGTTGGAGATGTGCCTGCTTCTCCATCATTGTGTTCAATTCTTCACAGTACACATCTGCAGTAATGCTCACCCCGTTTGGTAAGAAGCTGTGTTGAATCACACCGGCGCTAGACCACCAAACAGTGACCATCACTTTTCTTGGGGTAAGTTTTCGTTTAGGGCATTGTTTAGGTGCTGAACCAGGATCCAACCAACTTGCTGAGCGCTTGCGGTTATCAAACAGAATCCATTTTTCATCGCAGGTAACAATGCGGTTCAAAATTCCTTCATTTGTGTGTCTGTTGAGCAGTGCAAGGCAGGTCTCGACGCGTACTTCGCGCTGGCGATCATTGAGTTCGTGGGGCACCCATTTGTCAAGCTTTTTTACCTTGCCAATTTGACGCAAATGGACCAATATTGTTTTGACACTAACGTCGAAAGCTGCTGCTAATTCAGCCGTAGACTGTGTATCATCAGCTTCCACAATCGCCTTTAATTCGTCATTGTCGACCAAAGTCTTCGGACGACCGCGAGGTTCATTTTTCAGGTCGAAATTTCCAGAACGGAAGCGAGCAAACCAATAACAGGTAGTACGTTGGTTTGTAGTGTTAGCTCCGTAAACGTCGTTGATGTTGCGTGCCGCTTGTGCCGCGTTGCTGCCACGACGGTACTCATATTCCATAATTACTCGAATTTTTAACGTATCCATGATGACGAAAAAGATTTAAATGCGATGAAAATGTAACACTAATCAATAAACAAATGACTACTTTTGGAAAAAAAAATCCATATTTTTAAAATAAAATTTATTTGAAATTAGAATTCTTAGCCAAACAAAAAATATTTTGATTTGAAATGGCCAGTACTGCAGAACGGCAATTTCATAGGTAAAGACCTAATATTACGCGTTAAATATTGTAATGAATGTAAATAGATAAGTATGTGCCTTAAATTGTTCAGAACAGAACTCATTTTCAGGAGGTTATGCATATTTTGAAATTAAGATATGAGAACGAAATATAACATTTAGTTACGACACTTGGTAAAAGCACCATTGGTTAAAAACACGATTTTCCAAAGTTACTACTTACTTTTAACATAGATAACTGAAATTTTGAATTGGCAAACGACGCGGAAAACGTTGTCTTTGGGAAATCCATAACAAGGAAATAATAACATCATAGTGAAGCTAATGCTTGAACAGATGATTGAGGATATTTCATAAGACATCCCTAGCTAAAAGGTAAACACAATGTCAATAGTACTGTTAATGAACACAGGAAATAAGCCAATATTTAGCTCCGTGTGTGTCATGATAGTCTCTTGCCAAATTAGTTTGTTCATTACATTTTCATTCTCGTCTGTAGAAACTATTAGGTATCTACTTGAACATATTTTGTGTATCAATCCTTCCTCTGCTGTCTTGTTCGACAAAAAATTCGAGTGTCACACTAGACACTATTTTCATAATTGCTGTACTCACGTTTTGTTGCTGCTGCGGGGGCCGCATCTGCTCCAAGAGGGGCAGCAGTCCCAGCGGTGGACCGGGGTACATGCCGTGCCCACGCCGCACCATCTCCTGTCGACGCAGCTGCTCCTGTTGTAACCGCTGCAGCTCCAGCTCAGCCGTCACGTTACCGATGTTCTGTAACAAAGAGAGAGCTGTTAAGTATGGATATTTTTAGGCCCAAGGATGATTTGATATGAGATATACTTCGTTGAGTATAATTAAAGTAAGTGTGTTTTTGTTACATATTAGTAATTAATTATAATACAGTCAAGAGATATATTTTCTGTAAATTCGTGTGTCAGCTTAAAGTTGTGAAGAACAGCAAGTTGTATGTAATAGTTGTTATTGAAATGAGAATAAAAGAACCGCAAATTAATTTGCGTCATGTAAATTTTGACTGTCGAGTCATTAATAAAATAACTTTATATGCACTAAGAAAGGATACCGCGAGGCGGCGGTACCATACACGCCAGGTTTTAAGCTTTGCAACTTTCTGCTATCAGTCTTAACGAGTCCCTCGACGCGATATTTGTTTCACACAATATATTGCACACTTAAGCACTTCCCAACACAAAGAATAAGCTAAAATGTGTGCACAAATCAACCGTCGGGACGGTCACTAAATCACGGCGACCATAAAGCGAATTCCCAAAAAAAAGTACACCAATTAATTGCCTGGGAGTCGTGACGAATAACACAATATACATTTTATCGGCTCTTCATTAAGACAGTATTGAATTGTTAATGGTTGTACAGAGTAAGACGTTATAAGGTGATGAAATCAAAACAACTCGACGATGTAAGTTTCCGGATGAATGGCGGCGCAAAATATGAAAAGGATTGGCAATTTTAAAATATTCCTGCAAACGTATAAATGCGTTCCTGACAGTGGGGATACATTTAAGTGAATCACTGTTGGCGGAGATAAAAAGGAAAAAGCGCTAATGGAAGACAAAAGCGAATGCATAAATAAACGTGACATAATCGTGCGAAAAAAAGAGCGGCAGAGTGTAATAGGCGTCCCTTCGGCGATACCGCGATACATCGAGCGCCACCGGTAATCGAGCAACTTTTTCCATCGGCCTGACAAATTGCCGTCATAACCGAACGGATTAAACTTTTTATTAAAAACAACAAACTGAGCATAATGTATGGGCGTAATCGGCAAGGGACAGATGTTCCCGAATAACGTACGCGATTTATCTAATGTAAAAAGACTTTTATTTAATAGCTCTGCGGAGATGTCCTAGCAATTGGCGCTTATATTTTACAGCGAACCGTCGTTTTGGTATTTCGACCGTATTTTGATAGCATTATTAATGTTAGAGATGACATAAAAATGCGATTTTTGATAGAGGTGACCAGCTGAGGCGTCACAATTTATTGTTGCACGACGCAGGTGGGTCGCCTCGTCATGAATATGATATGGAAGCGAAACAGCCAAGATGGAGTGGCGTCGTTATACTGATTGAAACAATGGAACCGGTGCCAATAGAAATAGGTGGGTGTGATTTGGCGAAGAGCACCGCCCGATGTTCTGTCAATACTGATGACGATGGATATAAATGGAAGCGAAAACATAATTCTGTTATTGTGTCCTTGTCGCTTGAATGTGAAGAACGATTTCCTCTGCTTATATTTCTTCGCTAAACGAAATGTAGACAGTTAATCATATAAATATTATTAATGATATTTCTTTATTAGTCGCCCTTCTAGCAAATTATACAAGAGACCTTGACATATAACCAGACACAGATCATAGGAATAGTATCAGTGTTAGATGTTCAAATGATGCGTGTTTAATATGATACCAACATAACTGAAATTCATCAAAGACATAGTTCTATCAAATGTCATCACATTTAATAATACATAACCTAAAAGATTTATTGAACACGTGGTTAAAGCTACAAATCCCCATAAAGCTATTGTCAATGAAACAGACGCACAAAACTCTAATGATTTATTCGAAACCAAGGATTAGCTTGAAACCGTACATCAAAAACAATATAATTGAAGAATATATAGTGGACAAAGAGATCACAGATGAACACCGGACATACCATGACATAATTTATAATGTGGGCGCCGATATCAAAATAGTAATATCCCACTTTTTAAATACGCGACTAACGATATTCACCCTTACGCGGTCGGATTAAGAGTTGATGATGTTATATGAAAAGATTAGGTGAGAATACACGGAAAGCTGTATAATGAAACAGACGTCACATTGACGTAAGAGATGCAGATCTTTGGGTGAAATCATAATATTTACTGTCACAGGCCGACGTGTTCTCATTTCTAGATAGATTATTCGAGTAATAGATTTAGGTTTTCGGTAGTTTTCCTGGCGACTAAGATTTATCTATTAAAGCTGTTAAAGTTACAGACTATTTTTGTGTGAGCCTTATCAAGGAGGTCGAATCTCATGATTTATGGATGTGGTGGGGCTGACGACATGGGTATAAGTAAAAATAATATCTTTAGATGTTCAACATTTTATTTGCTTCCAGTAATATTAGTAAGGTAGCAAAAATTACTTAATTTGGGACGATTGATCACCGTGTGACTTTAATAGTCAGCTTATGTTAATATTTTCATGGCCTTTTACGGAGATAAGACAAAATTTTATGGCAGTTTCAAAACCACCGATAGTCTGTATGGTGATCCATCCTATTAGCAGCCTGTCGATCCACTAACAGATCCACAACGAACTAATAATTTATTTATTCCGTGCCCCTAAAGTGTTGATAATTTGAATAATGCAATATAAAAAGGGCTTGACATGATTTGAAGGGCGCTCGGGAAAAAGGGCGCTATAGGCAGTGCAACACGATGACATATCAAAATGAATCGCTAATGCATGTCTGAGAACAAGAAATACGTAGAGTTGCACCTAGAATATGTTTCTTTAGCAGTGACGCTGATAAGAATTGGGAGAAAGTAATTTTTGACGCAGCTTTCGTGAGTGACCTTTTCTGGTGCCTGAAAAAAAAAGAAATTATTAACTACTCCTAGTCAGTGTAAAAAATGTATCTATTAAATTGTGCAATTAGTGCTTACACTTATCAAACTTTTTGCTGAATAAATGGTCATAGCTGACGACTGCTTACAAAAAGATGAATTTGCTTTCAACGGTTATATAAACTTGGAGTGCTCTACTCCAGCTCCCTTCACTGTGTTCCTCTTAAATGTGTTTTAATATCTAAAAGCTTGCACAATGTATTGAATTCACTGCCGTTGTTATAACTTAAAGTAGATTTGTGATATTAACAATTCTCTTTGAACTATTCGATCTACTGTTTCAATGTTAGATTTAGACATACGTTAGGTTTATTGAACTGATACTTTAGTTGCTTACGACGTTAATTCAACTGATGACAAATATAAAATAACTGTTTTAATGCCTTCAATACAAAAGACAAATCCCGTAAGAAAACAGGCGTGCCAACACATACTGATTAGCTTAGAGCTAAAACAGGCGTCTCTAATTTTATAGCAAGTATAACTTGGAAAGCACAGGTATCAAACAAAGAGACTGCTTTAAAACATGACATTTACGAAGCACAAATAAGTAAAACATTATGACGTCCCCCAATTAAACTGCCAGAGGGCATACAGGCGGTACACCCGGCGTTCCCCGCAGGAGTTCGCTTATCACATGTTTTATCCACCCGATGCGCATGAGTCGCAGTTTTGCGAATGCACTGATCTTATCTAATGTCCGCGGTGATTATGCATTTTGCATAATGGAATCGATGCGTGCTTTGTCTTGTTCGGACCCTGTTTTATATTTATAGCGTTAATATTTTATTATGTTTATTGTGGTAAGTTTGCAGAAATTCGTTAACGAGAGGTTGTTGCCACTGGGGCACTGGGAAAAGGTTTTACGATAATTACAGCTTATCATTTTGACATAAAATTTTAATTTTGTGCCCGTTTTTTTACTCTCGCAGACGGGGTGGGAGGATTTGTTCGGAATCACAACAGGACTACTCATAAAATAACTCAAAACCTCCTTTACATTAAGAGCAAGAATCAAAATGACCCTCCATAATAGGAACTCGTTCTCAATCAACATGAAAGTCAAAATATTAAGGGTTCAACCACTTCTGTGGGTGAATTGTTATTAAATCACACAATACTTGACAGTTGTAGGCGCTAATAGTGGCAGCCCTGTGGAGTGGCAGCCCTGTAGAGAGGTTCCAAAGTGTGGCAGCCCTGCGGTTTCTTCAAATTAGCGCAGTGATTGGTATCGGACGCCGGTCGGGCACGTGGCAGCCGGAATTAGGCGCCTACCTATTGCGTTTTCATGTTACTTTGCTAAAGGAAATTCCGTCAATTTTTTGTTCTGGTATTGTTTATTGTTTTGATTTGAAAGATGACGTAAATATAATTGTCATTTGGATTTTAGCGTGTTTTTATAGTTAGATGCTTTAAACTTTATAATTGGGTTCCTACATAGGTTCGCCCATTAAAGGGACTATTTCATACCTACACATTAAAAATAACTACGAAAGCAAATGATGATATTTCAGCTCATCCTCAGGATATAACTCCCATTCTTCTACCATCTAAAATTATCTGAACTTTGAGCGTGTGTAACAAAGAAGGCCATTATTATAATAACATAACAATTTCATTTTGAAGTCACCTCTAACTTCATAGTTTACAACAGCACCTTCCATTATTTTACAGCTTCCCTTCGACATGGGACATATCAAACGAGCTTGGGTAGTAAATCAAGAAATTAAGCTATTACGGCCACATCACAAGTCGGCGCTCCCTTTAACTTGAACGTTTTTTATAAAGCAAGAACAATTTTTAGACATCCGGACGACAACGCACGGACAGTAACGACTTTATAATTTGAAACATGTTTTTGTTATCGATTATGTTAGAGGAATCGTTTTTAGGTGCTTTTTCTATAGTTACGAGTACCTTACCGTTTTTATGGAAGACGAATACGTTGGACTAAAATTGGGTGTAGAGTAAATGGTGGAGAACATGTGAATTTAAGGCTAAGCCATCGGTATGATTATTTTTAGGTCCAATTTCGCAAATTTTAAAAACAAAATTAAACCATTGTCAAATTTTTACTGCATTTCTACCAAATACAGTTTTGGAACACATATGTATAATAGATAGATAGAACTACCACCACCAGTACCAGTACGTAGATCACCTAATGTTTTTGTTGTACGTATGCAAAGTTCCCGATCGACCACTTTATCATACTTTATTATAGGGCGAAAAGTGGTGGATCTTTGGCGGATATACCCATGACTTAATTAGCATCCCCATTGTACCTACCACCAAACAAGTATTTTAATATTTATCTCCCCACCTAAAAATAACTCGAACCCAAAAATAACTTCGAAACACACCCCTAACAAACTTAACATGCCCAAAAAATTACCACTTCAAGTAACATCATGTAAGTTCAAATACGTATAAACAAAAGCGGGTTGGGCCGTCCAGCCAACCGATGACAGTCCCAAGAGACCTTTACAGACAAACATCTATAGACGCCCCCCCTCTTTTATACCCCCTTTTGCCCCCCCCCCCGGACTTGCCTCTTGCCTCTTGCTAGCCCCGGATGCTCGTCCCACTTGAGCTTTTCTTTTATTCCTTGCCTACTCTTATGTTTATTTTTGTTTTCCGTTAGCCGGCGGAAATAATGGCGTTAGGATGTTGTGGATATTACCTACTTTGGTAGGGTTTTGTGTTGGGTTGTTTGTGTTAGACGGAAAATAACTTATTTTTTATCTTTATACAAAATCATACCCAGTGCTCATGAATAAAATGCCATTGATGATCCAGTTCGTTCTGAAATGTTTTGCTGCAGCATGCCCTTATGGAAATAAATATCAGAAACTTGATTTTTCAAGGAACAATTGGCCAACGTGAACTAAGAAATAACTAGACCGTACCACCTTTGTCGTTTAAAAAATTCTGGTGTACTACGTCCTAAAACGTGGTTTGGCATTAACTCAAGAATCAAAACAAGTAAATGACATTCATAAATCATCTATCTAGCTTTTTTTTGTTATTCGTAAAGTCAAACAAAGGACTCAAACGCGTAACATATTCGCAACTCATCCTAAAACTCCACTCTATTCTTTCGTATTCCCAAGATGACCTTTTGTAGGCGATAGAGCTGTGGAGTGGCGTCATTATTCTGTTCTCATTCAATTCTATATTTTACCACATTTTATATTAAAAGGAAAAACAAATGAGCATCGTGTATACTGCGTTGAGAACAAACCAGCCCCGCAGAATGTACATTAATTAAGGGCTTTACTGTTTTCAATTACAAGTTTTTTTGTTTCAACGATTCACTCTTTTGGAGAGTGTATTGAGAATAGTTGAGGTAGGTGTATTTAGGAAACTTGGATAGGTAACTAGGTACATAGATATTATTGATAGTCATTATCATCTGCCACGATACCAGAGATGGATGACTGAGTGAGTTAAGACTAAGTTGTTGATAGACTTTCAGGTTTCTGACTACCCGTAACGAATGTCTTGTAGATAATGGATGGTCATTCATCAACGGACCGACCGCAGCAAGCGTGCCTTAACCTTTGATCGAGCCAGGAGTCTGTTATTGTTTAGCCACAAACCCCTCAACTATAACGAATATATACTTAATCTAACAAAGGAACAAATAATGGTTCTGTTTTCATGCGACTTCCTGCTCGATCAAAAGTGTTTTTATAGCATCCAGAAATGAGTTCCTCATCACTACACCTATTAAACACAAAGTTTTAAAGTCTTATCAAGAAATAAAAATATCCTTACACACGAACCGACATTATACGAGTACCACCAAACCACACGACAGTGCAAATTGAAAATCATTGTCTACACAATCTTTAACGGCTTAACAACTAAATCATATACCACACTACACCTACTCAAAGGCTTTGTGCACATCAATGGCTGATGCCACAAAAGTGCGAACCCGTACCGCGGTCGAGAGAAAAGATTAATAAAGCTTAGAACACACTCAACACCTGTCCTTTGTCGCTAATGGACCGCCTCTAATCTCGGGGGAAATAGTGCGGTGAGGGAAAATAAGAAAATATGTTTCTTTTTATGTTATTATGGGTACAAAGGTGGTTTTATTGTTCCAGGGCTGTTTTGTTCGATTGTTATTCACTACTTATCCATTACAGACCAGATCTGCTATCATCATAGCGTATGTACCTATATACCGAGAAAAAAAAACTAATACACATTTTTGCGTAAATCTGTAAATAAACTCCTGACATAAAAGTAACCCCCTGTTGCTGCAAATCCAAATCCTTCAAAATTTTCCCCAAATAAAAAAAAACCCGATGTCTAACCGCTTCTAGATATTATAAGTTCCGTATCACAAACATCATAGAAAATGTTGTTTATGCAGCTAAAAGCATCTATCATAAATAAATCTAGTCAAACTTTAGTAGCTACGAACTCAAGGAGCTGGCCCTCTCCAGACTTGCCAAACAAGAAGCGTCCAAAAATTAAAAGTTACATTCCGGTTCCAACCGGTTTGAGCTGGAAATAATTGGAGGAGACTCGACCTAACCACCCGGATGGGGGTAACAAGCGAGTTATCCGGGTAAAAAGGCAAGACCGGGTAACAAGCCGGGCGAAATGCAGTAACGAGGATGCAACCGAGCTTCTCTCAAGAAGTATGGCTTTGTGGCGTCAAATATTGGCGGGAGTGTTGGGTCAAATATTTGTGGTTGGTTGGCCGTAAATTTTATGTAAGCTTAGGATATCTGTGATTTCGTTGAACGAACATATTTTATCATTATATAACAACTTTTTTCATGGTATTATGTACCTAGCCACGTCAGGAATAGGTCAGGGAGCTATGTTCTTCAGTGGAACAGCAGCACGTCATATTACTATTACTATCACGAAGTTCAGTCTCCGCAATACAGTTGCCAATTAATAAGGAGGACGTTTATTACCTACTCTATTTGTATACAAAATCTTCATCAAAGTAAGTAATCCATTATTTTGGAACTAAAATCTTGGTAAAGATTAATTATTTCTGTGACCCCCAATTTTAATCAGTATGTAAGATATAGTATTGTAATTATTTACCATCAACTACCAGTAACTACTCGTTTCGTAAAAATAAGATGGTCGTCCGTTCTACATACAACATTCTAAGAAGTTGAGTACGTCAAAAATACTTCATCTCTGTATACATACAATTAATCATGAACATTTCAGAAAAAAAATATTATTACCAACATAATTATTCTAATACTTGTTTGAAAGAACGAGGCGGAACTATTTCTAAGAATTTATCTCTTACAAAGAGTATGTGGTTTTTTGAAATAACTAGTTCCCTGTAATAAGACATGATGAGAGTTTCTTCATTGGGGTCACTCTAGTTAAAAGGAAAATGCAGATTTGGGGCAGTTTTCACTGATTATACAACCGGACTTTGGTTATAAAATAGTAAAAAAACGTTTCATTTGGAACATAGACAGTTGGTCACAGTTGATTATACAATCACTAAAATAAAGTATTATCTCGTATCGACACGAGAAAAGATCTATGTCATGTCGATGACGTGGTGAAATTTTAGTCATTCAAGGTCCGTCGTTGGCAACACTTTGCTCTTAAGCTGGCCTAGTGTAGTACGGAGTTTCAGTACAAAGCGAGGGTAGCTTATACTGGCCCTGTTACTAAGGCCTGCTTTAACTATAGCAAGGCTGACTGTGCTAGGTGCGCTTTATAATCTCTTTTATCTTTCAAAGCAATAATTTTTGCTTAAGACTAAAACAAAACTAAGTAACTTAACTATCTACCGATACAGAATATCATCATCTGCTAGCCTTTTTCCAACTATGTTGAGGTCGGCTTCCATTCTAACCAGAAGCAGCTGAATACCAGTAGGTATTTTACATGGAGCTACTGCCTATCTGGCCTCCACAACCCAATCATTGAGTAACACGAACACCGGAAAGTCTTACACCCAAGGTAAGACTGGTTGTAAGACTTTCCGGCTTCTGACTACCCGTAACGACTGTCACAGATCTTGAAATGACAGCTGAGACCAACAGTACGGAGGTGTACCGATTTTTAATAGATGGTCAGCCTACATCGACTCGTGCGAATGTTAATACCTACTTAGCTACGGGCTCCTCAGATATGCATAAACAAAACAATACAAATGTAAACGCGTTTATTGAACGTCGGGCGTTTTATCTGCGGTCCGTTGACTGACATGGACACAATGATTCGTCAAATCCGTCGGACTGACGGCCGTCATTCGGCGGTTGGGCGTGCGTCAGTCTTTTATTTATTGTTTATTAAAACGATTATAATGGTTCCGATGATTGCTATGCTGCCTCTCAGACTATCAATAGCTTACTTTGTAGTTAGATGAGATGAACAGTAGTTGCTAATTTGATAGATATAAAAAGATGGGTAGGTGTGGAGAAACTCAGATTCGAAGAAAAGCAATTAGGGAAAAATCTGAGGTCTGATATTTTATTCACTGATGATTCGCAAATCGTAAGAAAGGAAAGGTGCTAAGCTGAAATGTCGAAAGGCCTAGTTATCTATTTATAAAAGAAATATTTTTATTTGATCTTAAAAAAACAACAGTTCCCGAGACATAAGAACATCAAGCTTTTACCCTTTGATCGCGAACTCGGTTTCCGTAAAACAAAAACAGAAAACGAACTGCAGTGCCAGTTCCGAGCCAAAAGTAAGATGTCTAATAATAAAATTATTATAATTCAATCTTCACTATCGATCGGCACGTGCCTCTATTTATAAAGATATTAACCTTTTCCCGTCAACAATATGCGGTGAAATGTAAATATTTATTTTTATACAATCCCACCGAAGGTGCTCCGGCCACGCAACTAAAAGTTTAAGAATAGTTCACGAATAAAATTTGGGAAACGTACACAGTAAGCCGCCACTTGCCTTTAGAATAAACATAGTGGTCTTTGTGATCTACTGACGGGCATTACAATCAATGTACCGAGGAACGAACACTTAATAAAATAACAAACACCGATCGCTGTTCAGTGTTAACTATCAGACGGATCTAAATACTTCTTTCTATCTAAACACTGGGCTTTTGTCTATCCAACAGTGCGAGAGGCGATAAAACACAATGATCTATCTGTGGAATGATTTCATACCTGTAAGAGTGTGGAGTTTAATGAAACATTGTTGGAACTGTACAGATCGAACGATTGTCAAAACAAACCGAGAAACACCTGTGCTTCAGCCTGTTTCAGCTGCATGGAAGAATAACACAGAATGTATGATCTGCTTATTTTCTCTTACCAGTTGTAAAATTCATTGAGGAAAGAAACGGGTTTGGGCCATATTTTATTTTCTAGGCTACGAGCTGCCTGGCTACTATTGTACAGTATGGTACATAAACTACGCCTTAGCACCCATAAACTCGATGGTTTTACTGTATGAGCTTTCCAGAGATGCGTTTGAGATCTTAGCGGCATACCATATCGGACAAAATGTGGCATAAAATATTTCATAATGCCATAATTTGTACTTAAGTGGCAAGTCCAATTATGTACAAATTGCTGAAGGGAATTGTAATAAAATAATGTTCGTTTAATAAAGGGATTCTTGTATTCTGAATTTTATTACCATTACTTTAGTGCGTCAGAAACAATTGCCTTATAACGTGAAAAAATAATCATTAACTGACCGTGCCGATGAGTCCAAATTTAAATCTCAATAAAGTTCCAGATTTGTCGGCCATCTTAATAATGCGCGATATCGCACAAAATGGTTGGTGTCATTTTAAGCCCCCTTTCTTCCGTCCGCAACGATTTTAATAACAACATCTCCGCTTTCTTTATTCGTTCTTTTGAAATCTCTTTTAAGCTGAAGTAAGTTTATTGCTAGTCAGATCAGGAATTTCAATCTCACATCCTGAGTGAGACGTCTTTGATGTAACCGGTGTGAATTGATGGGGAGATTACAATCTTAATTGTTAGAGGGATTGGGTTGAGTTTAGAGTGGCTGAGAGATTTCATTGATGGTTCTTCTAAAACTGAATTTGCACTCATTAATACTATGAATCTCATTCATTGTGATAGTGTGTTCGCAGAAGAGGTGTTGACGTCGCGTTATATATTGAGATTACGTACGAACATGAATATTCTATATTAAACTGGCATTTCTTGTCACTTAGATCAAATAACAGAAGATAATTTATTATGTAGAGTGTTGTGTGCTTTGAATAGATAGTTTAGTCATTGTGGATTGGGGTTGTACCACATTCACAATGTAGGCTCGGCCAACTGTGTTTGGCCATCGAACCGGATTTCATTTACAATTTTGGGGATAAATAGGCGTACAGTCAGCGCAAATGCTTCTGTTAGGGAAGGGATACTGTTTCACTGATATTTCTTATCAAGATTATGTAACATTAAGTTCGTTATAATGGCTGCAAAAGGCTGGTAGTGTCCGTATAAGTTTCCGCATTCCCATTTTTCTCAATTTTACAACTAAAGTACAGTGTTTGTTCCCTTAAAAACTGCGGAAACCCACACATTATAGTGATATATGACATCCAAATTCCCATGCAACATTAACAATATCATACAATCCTAACAACCAACGAAGTGCCGATTAATACGAATACTAACAAAAACCTAATTAAAATAGGAAATAGAATATAAAATATAATAAATCATCTCGCTCGTATAGAATATCAAAGAAATATAATGTCATTATCTTAAAACTTGGTAGATCAAAAGAAACAACGTCAATACGGAATGAGCGGTCTTCATAATACCAGTCATAATGGGAGCTCTTGTAAAAAAAAAGTCTAAATTAATTTCCCCGATCCGTTACTTGGTACAAAAGGGGCTATCTCTTTGATAGACTTTCTTGTACAGTCGCCGTCGCTGGCGGTATGCAAATGACACGGGGTTAGTTCTTTTTTCCGTGTTAAAGGAAGTAAGAATGTTGTTAGCTATGTTCTTGAGATTTCTTTGGAGTTAATCATTTTTATGTGTAGTTTTATTTGGAGGAAAATCAACGAGTAGTTGTCCTGGATTCGAAGTGTTATTGAGTTTTTCCAAAAGGTATTTTCTCATTAGCAGCCTGGGGTATGATAAACAATATGATTTTAATTTTCTAATATAATTTCGCATTATTACCTCAAAGGTAAGATACATTTATGATGTGTTTTCCCTATAAGTACCTAATCAATTTTATAAGTAGAAAGGTACATAAAAGTTAAATCAAGTTTCTGATTCACACACATCAAATCTTAACAAAATAAAGTCACTTATGGCCCTGACTGTACATAATAATTTATGCAAGTGGTCAGCGATTGCTGAATAGGGGCCTTTTAATCATAAAATGATTTTCCCCATACAAATAGATCCTTCATGAATAGCTCGGGGTCTCTTAAGAAAATGTTAAGTGCATTATATTCTGTTTAGAATAAAAAATCAATTATCTTTACGACGGAGTTTTTTTTTAAGCGGAACTCAAAAGGAATCTTGCTTGGAATCATTTTCTGTGAGATAATGGACTTTTTGAGTATTAAAAAGAACATCGCGTGAATGAGTAGGATTTGCGTACCTTGTGACGTTAGCTTTCTTTAATGTCGTTACTTAATATAATTATGTAAATTCACGCTGACGTCTTGACGCAGTTCTAATGCTTTACGTTTGTTTCTTTTTATCAGAAAATATTATCCATTTCTTTGTTTATTGCAGCTAGAAAATACATCCAAACCTTTACTACGTATTATTTATTGCCTGGGTGTGCAAATTATACCTGTGTCCCCTGTGCGTTATTAATAAAACTGGAGTAAAATTACCTATACCAAACTAAATTCTCGAATAGTGTATGACTAGGTACTAGGTGTAACTTTACTCCGTGTTTATTAACAAAAAAGGTTTTAGATAATAAAAATAAATCTTGTGATTGAAATAAGTATGTGTAGCTTCTATATAAGTTAATTTATATAAAGTATTGTCGTAAATAATGTACCTACTTACCTACTGAATGGATATCATTAATGACAAAAAACAAACATCGTATAATTTGCTAAAGGTCTTAAAGGTCTCTTTACGAGTACACAATCATCAGAATTCGAAATTCGAACGCCTTTGATTTCAGAACGATTATGTACCGAACGCTAATAAAGTCACCATTTTATTTTGATCCCTCTCTTCCCTCCCCTGCTTTCATTGCTAGGGCCACAGAGGGGTACGCGAATGGAAATCCACGGCCTAACTTAAATAAGCACCTTATTCAATACCGAGAAATGTAAACAGACAATCAGTTATTTTAAAGATAGAATTTGAATTTGCGAATAAGGGGTGGGTGGGTCGCGGGGGAGGGTGATATGTAATTTGACAAACGCTTTGAAACGACTTCGATAAGCTAAAGACTTCGTGTTTGAATTTCGAATGTTATTTTACCTACGGCAAATTGTATTCTGAATTACTTCATTACGGAATCTGTGTTGGAAAGACCTAGATATGAATATTATTGAGACATTATTGATTAGAAAACCAGAAAATTACGGTTAATTTGCATACACCGGATGTCTTAATGGTTTTTGGCATATTTTGCCAAATCGCGCATCAATAATTAAATAATATAAGTAATCAATTTATAATAAGTATCTCATGTATTAATTAGGTCTCATTAAAACTTGTCAGAATAAATCACAGAATGCAGACAAGATATTCAAATAGAATGCATAACTCATTAACATAATATACCTGTGCTGCACGAAAAAATGAAAAGAATCTATGGTTTTTATTTTATCTGTGACATTAATCTTCCCGCCAATTCCGAAGAGGTGTTTTGTAGGGTACGCTTTCCAGTCCCGCGGTTCTGTAAATGGAAAGAATCGGCAGCAAACAACACGCCCCAGTCTCTTTGAAACTGTCGAATGTAATCTGTTTTGTTAATTTTCAACGTCGTCTGTCGGTGTTTTACATCTAAGCCCCGGGAAAAGGAAAGGTTTAGTTCTATTTGCACCTCGGGAATGATTATTGAGCGTTTGTTTCAGCGCCACAAATAAATGGAAAACATTTGTATATTTTTGTGGAGCGTGTACATGTAAAAGAATTTGTTTCGGAATTGATTGGCTTTTTTTTCAAATAACATTTTGGGTTCGTTTTTTTTAAAAAATGGGTTTAATTTATTGTTAGTTCCATTTCGGTTTTTATGAGTTTCTACGATTTTATTTCACTCAAATTTTTGTATGGTGTACGATTTTCCTGTTTTGAATTTTGATGTCAAACTATGGAAATTGGCTATGTCGCTTGTAGCGGATAAACAATACGCTGTTTTGATTACTTAATTAATCAATAAAACTAGGTAAATGAAATTGTTAAATATCATTCAGTTGTGCACTCAAAGACCAATTGATGATGAATTGCAATTTATAACTGAATCAAATGTTGTAATAAAAGTATTGGGAAGATTTCAAAATACCTTTTTACATCTGAAACTACATATTCTGTGACAGTATTAACTATCGCAATTCCTAATCAACATTTAAGTGCACTGCAAATTGTTATTTCATCATAATTATCATCTCGTAGTAAGATCCCTCGATAGACTCGTTAACTAAGAACGAACTCACACACACCCACCTAATTAAAATATCACTACCTATACAAGCGCAAGACGGAATATTAAACCATTATGTATCAGGGGACTCCTTATTTGAATAAGCACAAATTGTCAAAGAGATTTTATCTGGTTAAACAAAGATGTTCCTCCTGTTAGCTTTTGCCCCTGTTTAGGGGTGCCTATTTAGCGAGATCGGGTAATACTCTTGATGATGCCTACGATTTCGTTAACCCCCTTATTAATAGGGGACGTTTTGTTGCGTCTATTTGTTTCGGGATGATAAGGACGGATGATACGATTATGAAAATGCGGTCGTATGATATTGTAAGCAGCTTATTTGTTGTTATTACGGTTAAGAGTGATTCAAGTGTTTATTGCGTACGGATTTATGTGGCTTTTAAAATAACATGTGAGTTTTTCTGAACGGTTTTGATGTGTTGCTGGATTTTCTTTCAGTGAATCTCCGAAATGACACTGATGGCTGTCTGAGTGGCATTTACAAACATTTTATTATTTACTTATAAATTTTCCATTTCAAAATAGTCTTTTCCACCATTTTTAATGTTTGTGTAAATTAAATAAGTAAATATCGGAAAATACACAATCATATTTCAGCAACGATAGGATTTATTGTTGTCATAATGATAGTTAATCCGTTTTACTTAATTCTATTTACAGTATTTGTTATTTAACTCTCTCCAAGCAGCAAATGGAAGTTACTCCTGTGGGAAATTAAAACTAACAAGTAACAGCTAGCATTACGAAAAACACTGACAGGTAATTTAAGACGTGTTCAATCCAAAAACGCTTGCATCTAAAAATAAACGAACTATCAACACTAATCACACTCAAAATACTCCGCGTTTGAACTGCAACCGAAAATAGTTTTCCCCTTAAAAACATCTCGAAATCACGGACAATCATCAATTCCAATTACGAACATCCCCAACGTGAGAAAAATCCTACAAAACACCCAATCACGTCGACCACAAAGGCGGCTTACACCCCTCCTTCTTTTTTTAAAATCATCTGTCCCCACCGTCATCGTGACGAAAGATAGCAGTGACGTCATTAGCGACTGCCGCGTCATCCCGACACGATTTGTCGGCGTTTATCGCGCGATTTTTTGCCGCAAACGCGTGCTATCACCACACGCACAATATGCGTAAATTTTTCGCTAGCTAATGTGTTGGAAGTAACTTTTGCGAGATAAGCGATGAAAGCGAAAGCTGAACGCGATTTTTTTGTAATTTTATGTAGGAAAACGTTTATGATGCGTTAATTTGTAAAGTAAGGAAAATGTTTCAGGTTTAATGAAATTATCTGAGCGGAAATAAGATAAGATGTTGTTAGTATGATTTTAGAATCATCAATTTTTAATTCTACTACCTACTACTAACTCCTCTCACTACAAAACTCTTCAAACGAATAAAATGCCCACCCAACTGGTTACATAATTAAGTACCTACAACGTAATCCAACTGAAATCAACAAAATGGAAAACAGCAAAAAAAAACTCAGTACCTTTTTTCTCTCCCAAAATACTAACCCTTGCCAGCATAATGCGGAAATAAAAACATGACTTCAAAAACCATTATTTACGTGGCACAAAGTTCGTTCGGATACGAGCATGAGGGGTAAACGCAGGCACTAAAAAGCACAAGAGCGCTTCAAATGGCACGCGTCACGGACCACAACAAACGAACGCGGCGGATAGAAACGACAATCGGTATAATTTTAATTAGAGAAAAATTGCCGCGGCGAAATGCGCAAGTACCGTGTGTACAGTCAGATAGTGTAGCCGTCCCTTATTTCGAGAAAAAAACATATTTATAGAATTTGGTTTAATCAGAATTGAAAGGTTTACAGGTGTCCAAGAATGACACCTGTAAACAAGATAATAAATGGCTTTTCTTGAAGCCTTTCCATTTTTCTACAGTTCTGTATCTTTTCAATCAGAACAAACATTTCGGCTTAAGTAGTAGATTTTGGTTGATTCAAATCAGGTTCTCGTAAATCAGACATTACTTATTACCTTGGTAATTAAAACCCCACATGACCCAGGTCTGCATTTTAAATTTAAATAAAAAATACAATTTTCAATTATCATGCTGACGGTAAAAACTCATTGGAACAATACTCGTGGAACCCTTTCTGCAAACAATTAGCGCACAAGTGCACTCGGAACAACGGCAATAGAGCGTCCCTCTGGCGGCTAGAGTGGTGCAAAAGCTTCCGACTGGCTGCAAACCATCGTGCCTTTGCCTTTGCATTCTCGGTCGCCGCCCGTGGCTCAACAGCGCGTGCACATTGCCAGCCGCTTTTGTTTTTAATCTGTGGGAATGCATATCATTTTTGAGGTTTCAAATAAATGTATCTTGTGTTTTTTCATTTTATTTAGTTGCCAGCTTGGAAAATTAGTATTTTATATTTACTGGTTGTACTTTTTGCATTATTTACCTACTAGGGGGGCCGTTTTACTACATTGCTCGTTTTTCGAGCCCGACTTGAAAATATAGTCTATCTAATCTCCTGGTTTTTTTTTACACAATTAATAATAATTAACTTAAACTGTTTATAATTTTCGATGCTGTTGTGCTCTCAGAACATCTGAATGAAACAAAACATTGCGACATCGATATTAGAAATAGATTTCAGAAGTGGGCGGCAATTGTACCTATATATTGACAGGTCGTTACTTCATTGTCAGCTGATATCGCGAAGTGATATCGACTCCCTTGCTATTTCCACGACACCAGAAGATAAGAACCAGGCACTAGATAATACGCCTGCGTACTTTGTTTTTAGATCAATATCGTAAACTGAGAAATGGTCTTGGTTCTCTATTAATAAATAGTTGTGAATTGTATCACTTACATAAAAGATTGATTGAGTAACTGATGGCAAACGCACAGCCTTCACCACTGAAAAGTAAATTTAAAGGAGAATATGCTTTTAATACTTTTACTTGGTCAATTAATTGTATTCAGCAATTCAACAGTTCTACAGGAACAATGTTGCCACACTACCACTAATAAATAGTGTTAGGGTAGGTATTGAAAGAATTTGTGAGAAGAAGTAATAAATATATTTAATTTTGATTAAAGAAAGAATACGACAAGATACTGTTTTAAGTTAAAGACTTTAAAAGGTAAGACTTTTCCAAGACGAGTAAACGGTAATCATCATTTAAGCTATATTATAAAAGAATATAGGTAATATTATTAAATTCAATTAAAACTACGTACTAGCTTATAATAAATTGTGAGGTTCCTTCATCATTACTTTTATAGCCTCACTACATTTTCAAGTTAAGTTACTAGATATGATTTAAGTCCACGTATAAGCATTGTTTTTCAGGAGAGGCCTTCCTTAGCTTGTTGGAACCAAGCGCGTTTCAATCTGATTTTTGTTGGCAACCAGGTTGTAGGCTATTAACGTACAGCAAATTACGAGTAAATAAGTTAAAATAGGTAGCTACTTTATGAAACTTGAGAGGAAAACTTCCCTATGCAACTAAAAATACAGTACCCACTCCACCATTGTGTAAAAGTAATTTATTTGACAGCAATAAAGCATTTAATTCCGTTATAATGTTTTTCTCTTGATTGTAATCATAACTCCAGCGTCTTACTCTATTCCCCATATATTTCCTTTATGAGGAACAAATTGACATTTTCTGAGACGCAAACACGATGTAAGTTTAGAATAAAGCAATAAAAACAACACAGATCAAATAACTCGACTTATCTGGATAACAAAACGAAATCCTTAACCATTACTAAAACCGACGAACATTCCAAAATCTCTGATAAGAAAAGTTAATAACAAAACGTATGTGAGTATTTTACGTTAACGACAATGATGTACTCTTCATTAACATCGAGTTTCTTGTCCAAAAACTAGTGGAGTGATTCTGAGAATTGTTATCTTACTAATGTTACATTAACTACTAAATGCTAGGTAATAATTCGTTAAATTATGAGAATAAACCACCGCTCATAGAACTCGAGATTAAAAAATTAAAAACCTGTTCTGATTGGTCAGTATTGTTCGTTTTTTAAAAGATGTTCTTGCTTTAAATTTATAGAATGCGTTGTTCGAGATTGTATCCGGATTTGATCATTTTTGGCTTTGTCTAATGAGTTTTTATGTAATTTGATATTCAAATGTTAATCATTTTTAACCATTTATACTTGCCGTGATAACAGGTATGCTCGTTCAGGCTATACACAGAGTTTAATAATTGCTTTTAAACAATATGATCCATAAATTATATTCCTAAAAGTTTAGAAACATTATAACTAACATGGTGAGACTTAATTATCTTTTGACGACATCGACTGTCTGCTTTCAGTATTCAGTAGGAGGCCTAAATGGTGTCAATTGTCCCATAAAACAATGCTTAACAGAACGTAGGCCAACTACAAACAATACTACCAGTCAATTTTAAAATAATAATAAAGTGCTTATAACCTACTTATGTAACAAAGCCATGAAATATACTAAGTAGTTGTGTATAATTAATTCCCACAATGCAAACCTTTAAAGCCTCTCTGAACGTCTGAATCCTCAGTACATTGTAATTATTGGATGAAAGTAACCTGCCTGTATGATAAATGAGGCAAAGACGACCCGTCATTGTTCCACCAATGAAAGAGCTTTTGTCTATGGGCCGAGACAAAACCCTCGCTCGTTGTCTATGCCCCGCTCGGCTCACTCCTTTGTCGACCGTCGCGGTGTATTGTCGTGCGATGCGTCGGCGGAATCATTAAATGTGTTTAAAAAGAACAAAGAAAAGCTTTGCAAATATTTGCGAAATTCTCACGGCATGAAATACTGTGCTTACATAATTAAAATGAGTCGCGGTATCTCCACCACATTATTATTATGATGTTTTACCAACTTTGCATAAACGTGGTTTTTATTGACGGAGAGAACGACAGGAAATACATATTTTATAGCAATTTTATACTAATGCAAAACATAAAAAAATGTGTCCGATCAGATTAGATGCGGATTTTTATTGGTGTGAATTTATTAAATGTTTTTAGGTTGCTCTCGATTATGAAAAGTATTTCTTAACTTAGAAAGACACAGTATTTTAAATCCGACTGATTTACTGACAACTTTCAATTAGTTCAAAGTTAATTAATTCAACAATGCAAGATCAGTAACACACTAGAATACTAAGAAACATGAAAACAATACTTAAGAGCGGCCATATTGTGAAGAGATGCGCGAGCGCAGGCACAAAACCTCATTGTGCGCCCATATGGGAATATATCGCTTGTTTTGTCATCCTCATTGTTGCTGACAGACAGACGGACAACTGAAAAGACGGCCTTTGAATAGTTATGTAAGCAGGAAGGCACTTAGTTACGAGGCTAAATATTCTATGCACGTTTGTTTAATGTTTCCGTTGTTTCAGACCTGCTTTTTACAACAGGATTTATTTTAAAAAGAAAACTGATATTTTTCGATAACATGATATGAACCCGTTTATTGTTTAAAATTTTAGCTTAAATATTGATCTTAGTCGAACAGCTTGCTGTAATGTAGGTGCTAAGTTGATCTTAGTCCTTAGAACATGATACGGCCGCCTTGTAATTAGTAAAATTATAGGCACTTTTATATGCTGTATTTAAGTTAGTATATATCAGTACTCGTAAACAGTGTATTTAAACGGATTGTATTGTATTGTAATTTCCTCTTTTTATTACAAGAAGTTCGCATAGCCAGGATTTCTGGAAAGTGCAGTTTTCCTTAACACTTTCTGAAAAAGTAGGACACGAGATCGGATTTATTCTACTAGAAGCTTTCATATTAATTTATTGCATTCCATAACATTTACAAGATGTTACAGCAGTGCTTAGAGCTAGACATTATGGACACTGTAAGGGAACACCAAAAGGTAGCTTTACGATGAGAACGATTCGACCGTATTCTCAATAAGTAGGTAGATGCTATCTCTAAGCTTTGGAAGGCTTAATTCCAAGTCAGCCTGACAGTGAAATTAATTAAACAAACTACAAGCAACATTGGTTTCGTCCACCTTTCTAGTACCGATCTCACTGTATTTATGCTAATAGTCCAATTCATCACATCACTGCTGACCACCGCTACTTTTAACACGGAAATCTTTTCCCTTCGCCTATTAACTGAGTAACAACTACAGAACAGACACCATCCATTTAGTTTTGAAAACAAGTTAGCTACGATCATTAACGCGGCAAGAATTGTGAATAAATCATATTAATATTATGTTATTTGTGTCGCCCCATTACGGATCTTCTGAGGTTTTAGTAAGAAATCTGATTAATAGTGTTTTTAGAGCGGCCGGTGATGGAATTGGGAGTTGTCATTTTTTCTGAGATTAGAAGCTGCCGTGGCGCGTGTGGTGTTTAGTTGAGCAAAGGTGATGCTTCGTGCTTAATGCTAAATAAATTCATAACTTTAGCAAGTGCTAGAAACAGGAATTCCCATGGATTCTGGGAACCTTTTCTTCAATTATCAACCGGTCAATTCCATAAAATTCTCCAAGTAGAAACTTAGGTGGAATGATTGGCGAAGTCTTCAGCACTGCAGATTTAATGTCGATGGTAAATGATGAGGTTGTGTAATTCTGAAGACTTTTGGTTTGAGGTGTCAGAAAGAGAGAAAAGTTAAGTGCATTGAATTAGTATCATCCAATATTTTCGCCACCGTCATTAAAGGTCAGAATGCAGATTTCGATGGGAAAAATACTGTTAAAGATACTGAGTGTATAATCGACACGTAGGTATCTAATAGGTAAATAATTTATTTTGGTGGATGCTTTGTCCAACAGGCGCCGCTAGCGATATGCACCCAGCCTTATCTCGTTACATAGTTTGTCAAGTGGGCTGAGAACATTGATGGGTTTGTCCAATCTGTCGAAGCGTGGGACTGGACATCACCATGGTGTGAACTAGCTATCACCATTATTTATATTTTTATTCGATTTTTTATTGAACACTCCAAACATACGACACATTAAATCCGACCTTGTGACACGAAAGATAAAGTTTAATTTGAAACAGTATTCGTGGGGGAGTATTATCGAAGCTAATCTTTTACGACTGCTTTGTCACACCAGTAGGTCCGACTTTATTGCAAGATAAATTCCCAAATCTATTTCGGAAGGTACGCTTTTGACATATATATGATAATGTGTTTGTTGAAACTGAAGCCGTGAAATTAAAAACCATTGCTATAAGACAATATTGTGTTGTATTAATTCACGAATTTTTTAAATACATTTCGTTTTGAATATTTTGAGAGCCGTTTTATTGCTCACAGTCAAATAAACACATATTCAAGTGTGTATTAAGATTCGTATATGTTCCGAGTTACTGGTTATCGGCGTATTATTTAAATAAAGGCTATAAATATTGACAAAAAACTATAAAAGAGAATGTGTTTAATAGTCATATTTATGTATGAGCTAGGTTTAAGTTTAGTAACCAATAGTTTTTACTTGTTCGGGAATATTTTTATACGCTCGTAATTTAAGGCGAAGAAGTGACAATGATCTTTGTATGACCCTTCCCGCATTAAGTAGATAACAATATAAAATATGAGATTTAAGTCTGATTATCTAAATACATATCAACTATTATCTAACTTTCATCCACTGCTTTTATCGAATGAATGATGTTGACATATTTTCGTGACAAATGTGACTTATACATTATATCAATGTAAAAATAGTTAGCATTTCGTGGGATACATTTACGCTAACCTACGACGAGGTCAACAGTTATTGTGGTTACTTACTTAGTTTAACTAATGAGCAAATTAAAGTTCGTAGAATGTTAACAACCTTTTTATTGCTACTGGGTTGCCAGTAATAATAACGAGGTTATTACCACTTTATACACACAAATATAGCGATGCAGTTCAAAAAACTAAACAATGGTTCAACGTCAAGTCACGACTTTATCTAATTAATTTTAGTATACATTGCAAGATTACTTAAAACACTAATTTCAGTGTTACATACAAAAGAAGCAACGGATTGTAAAGAGTTCACTTAGGCCAACACAAGCTGTTTTGACGACTGTACAAAGTAACGTAGTGTTGCCATGCCTAATGGTCGTGAAGGCAATTAAAGGCACATATTAAAAGTAAAACGTTGTGATCTCGAGTTTCTCGGTACATTTGTGGGAAACTTTCATTGTTAATTAGTTAAGAACTCGCCGGTGTTATATGACTTTATCAGATCTTAGTTAGCTGGTTGATGAGTTGGATTGTTTAAAAGAATTTTGTCTTAGAAACTTCCTCTTGTTTGGATCAAGATTAATTTCAAATGTTTATTTGGTAATGTTGAGGACCAATTATTTTTCGGTAACGTGGGAAAACTATACGTATGTTTTTAATGTTTCATATCACTGTGACCAAAACCAACGCAATTGTTTACAAAAATATTACTTACCTTCCGCAGGTAAATTCAATCCTGAAAAATTTCCTTACCGACAAGACGTCATCGAATGCTTGAACTTACCTGAGAACAAGAAAAAACAATGATTAGGTAAGATACGAAAATGTGGAACATGGAAACGATATCTGATGGAAAGTAATTAGGTTACATTACATTAGGACGCGATGTATTTCGATGATTTACAAAATTCTCTTCATTGCCTATTGTGGTTTACATAAAACCATTACATTGGTATTTACCTTTTTAAAATCAGTACGGTCTGTTCTCAAGATCCGACCTGATGAAATAACGGCCCACTAATGAGCATAATATTCATAATATTGTGCGGCTCAAAAGAGTCTTGTTAAATCCACACACGGGTGTCGACAAGGTGGGACTCTATTAAATTCTAACGCCCTGGTGCACACTATGAGCTGAAGCGTTTTCATAAGAGACCGTGAGGATGTTGACGCAATGTTTCTTTAAACTATTTGTTATTACAAGTTGTTTGTCGCATATGGGATTGATCATCGAAATTTGCATACTCCATGTAACCTCTTGAGAAGTTGATTATTCAATAAATATTTCTTAGTGCGCTTGTTTATTTCATAACGAACCCTTGTACACAATTTCATGACTTTTGACTCAACGATTTAGGCTGCACGTTGATTGTCAGTGAATTTATGAATTTAAGATTTTATTTAGTGAAGTTAGGCACTTGTGGTATTATTAGGCACAAGTGCTTTTGTACTACTACTAAATATAAATAGGCAAGCTATGTATTTACGGAGGGCTAAATATATTTCTGTGTTTTTACAATAATTAAACATCCACAAAGAAAATGAATGACTTCTTTCTTACACATTTAATAGTAGAGCTAATCTGTTACTTTCAGGCTCGCTCTAGAGATACTTCTAACCCTAAACATTGTATTAAAATATAAAACTTAGCAACTTAAGTCGCGTCAAAGTTCCATTCTTCCTCAGTCCACACCGCTCTCCTCTCTTACATTACACCACCCGCCTTAGTGTTCGCGCATTACCCCGCAAAGCCTCCACACATGCGCCCTGAATGCACAAAGACATATAATAACATAAGGCGGCTCGCAATTAAAAAATTTAAGGCACTTTGTCGTCGCCCTAGCCTTTAAATCCCACTTCCTAATGTAAACGTCCACATTTCATAAAGATTTTGTAGTTAGTGCAGTTTCCATTACGTACATTTTGTCTTTAAACATATGAAACGGTTTTAATGATGATGTCATTAATTTAATATTTTTATGGAAATGGTTTGTAAGTATTTTTTTAATGTAATGGGTGGAATTTGTAGTGAGGCAGTGACTGCGGACTACCTCATTTGAAGATTCTTTATTCACAAAATTTCTGGTGTTCCTAGTTAGTCATTATTTCAGTTATGAAAAAGCAATAATGATGCGTTACTAAATTACATGACCTATTCTACATTTGTGTTTTACAACTCATTCTTTCAAGCCATCACAGAACTATTTTGGTAACAAACGTTTCGGGCGTTACCTTCAAATCACTAATAAAACGCACCAATTTTACGTGTAAAACGAAAATAAACGTTAATTTATCGCCTATTTCCCTTATTAAAATGCGAGAATTTACATTTATACGCGAGTCCCATACCGTTACCGATGTTGATTAATGTCAATAATTTACTGGACGTTCGGGACACATTAATGTTGGCCCTTGGTTAATTTCCCTCAGTTTATCGTTGCCCTGCTGACAACTGAAATGGCGATGACAAGCCGCTATACGACACCGCGACGAAAGATTTGTGCGCAAACCTATTTAGGGTGACATCAAAATCTATGTTCACGTATACATCCATTTTTTTTTTACAACAAGAAGGTGTGATTGTTCGTGATAGATTCTTGACTCCGGTATTCGTGGACTTTGTATGACATGCGCTCATCCGGATATTGTGCTGAAATTAGTTTGTCTTTATAATATTTTGAACTAATTTTAATAACAGAGAATTTCAGGGCGTCCGTCTAGCTCTATACTCCTGTCAAAACTGCTCGCGGACGATGTTTGGGCGTGTCACTAGTCACGATAAAAAATAGGTTAACCTACAACCACAACATAATGAGCCATAAAAAATATTGTCGCATATTTTCTTGCATTTTAAAGGATTTGACGTAGGCGGCTGAGGCATTCTCATAGGTAAATTATGTCTGGCAATAAAAGCCAACAGTAAATAACAGTCCAACTGTCTAGTTAGTAAAACTATCAATATTGCCACATCATTAAAATCAACGTGATTGCACACCCTCAAGCACATATCGTAGATGAAAATTTCATAGTTCTACATAAAAGTCGTGTCAATCGAGACACTGCGTCAAATATTTCAATTAAAAATATAACACTTTTCAATCCCAAACATTCTATCAAAGAATGAAACTGGCTCAGATAAACACAGATTAATAAACAACAACAGAAGTGGCAGTTCGCGGAATCGTTGATGAGAATAAAGCGATAGCATTTCGCAATGGATAGAGCGTTACTCGGAATACACGTTACGATCTCATAGCTAGACGGATGCGATGCCTCTCTCTTTATTATTCCAATAACAATCCGTAATGAGTGCTCTGGTCAAACGTAAATAGCAACTTCATACATTTGAATGATGCCAATGTAAACTCTGTTCTATGGACTACTCTGTGCCATTTAGGGTTATCGCTCCATTTTATTATTCGTGAAATCGTAACATCTTTAATCGCGTGAATCAGAAACCAGAATTTGATTTTAAAATATTCAGACCGTCTCTAAAATCAGATCATATTAATATTTGATTGCAAAGGATTTAAACGATTTGCTATATATTATGAACCTGCTTTGGGTTCATCTTGTTCTTGAAATAGTTTACGGTTTGATATTTTTGGATTCTTTGTGTAACATCATCATCATTGTGTTCTTCATCCGCCTAGCCTATACGTTGGGGTCGGCTTCCAGTCTAACCGGATGCAGCGGGATACCAGTACTTGCCTATCTGACCTCCACATCCCAGCTACTGGACAATAAGATAATGAAGTACTCTTTTGGTAAGACTGGTTTGTCAGACTTTAGTACTTACACGATATTCGTATTACAGCCGTAACCAACAGCTCAACGTGCTTTCAGAGACATGGAGGACTCTCGACACGTAATGGATCGTTACCCATCCACCGATGACCTCAGTAAGCGTAGCTTAGTCTTGGGTCGACTGGTTTGGCTGTTGTTAATTAGCCATAAGTCCGTTAATTAATTGTGTAACATCAACATAAATTGTTACTCTAAGTACCTACATTACTTTTCAATTAAAACTGGGAGGTAACGACAGTTTTGCACATAAAATAATCCATTTATCGTATTTTTTACCCAGGATATTAACCCTTCACAACTGAGACCACACAATATTAATTACAAAACGATGTACGTTTTTATAACAAGAAACATTGTTACATATTCAAAAAAGGAACGAGCAACCCTAATGCCGCGGCCGGCGCACATCAAAGGCGCACCTCACACTGCCTAGTTTACATTGTAACCTCTGCAGGAATGTTTACACTGACATTAGACTACTGACCTCTTATGACACTTGAGCAGTGTGTCGAACTGCCGACGGCGGAAATCGATTGTGTGACACTCACGACACTTGACATAAGCGCGTGAAATTAGGAGCGTAGGGCGACCAAGTGCGAAAAGTAAAAAAGGTTAAAATGAAGGACGAATTATGTTTATTTTCAATTTATTTTTTCTATTTAGTGTTTTTTTTTGTAACTGTTAGTAGTAAGTTACCATATAGGTGTATGGTGTTAATGTATAATATTAATTTTAAAAGTATTTGTAATTTCCTCGATAAGCACGCACGCGGGTATAAGTTTTATTGCGACGTAGGTAGGGTACAAACTTACGAGATGCCTATATACTTCAAGCTTTTAATTGAAAAAAAAAACTATTCTGTAAAAACACGATAGTGCTTCGGAATTTTTAAATTGAAGCACACTCTTGCAATCTAGAACAAATCCGAGCAAACAAGCGGATGTTTCCCCTAAATACCGCTCTATATTAATGAACCTCCTTGTTTCTGGGTTAGAATGTGGTAGGCGTGTGTAGACTAACAATATTCACAATAATAGGATCTCGCCTTTGATCTGTCACATCGTCAAACGAAACGAAATTATGACAGGATATTTAATTTAGTACAACCCTGACATTGTTGACGGTTCGATCTGTCACTGATATTCATTAAGAAAAAATGAACGCAGAATGTATGCCAGTCCGTGATTTATTTGCGATCAATATATTATTTTCAGTGGGCTGTCTGCGAATGTATTTGGCTACTGTTGTGCCATTTGCGAGTCGAAGAGTGAGCAATTTTAGTTTTTTTTCATCTACTATTACTAATCTTAGAACATAACTCTTGTTAAAAGAACAACCTGTCATAATTCAGTCCACGATTTTTTGTTACCTTTTTTAATACTTGAAGAGATTTAAGTACCGTTGATTTAATTCTAATAATCTAAACGCTTCAACAGAAAATCAGCTCATCACAAAACAGGTAATAAAGTCAAAAGAAACCAAAATTAAGCAATCCTAATGTGAAACCAGATTTCAATCAACTTTACCGATGTAATCAAAGTGAAAAAACATTTAAGGCCAGCCAATAAAAACGTTGGTACAAAATAGTAACCGTACGATGTTAAGATTAAGATAACAGTAATCCAAGTAGGTAACTGAATACATTTCTTTAATGCTCTGTTCTTACTTTACACAAACTAGACGTGTAATGAAATGACGGCACGATTGGAGCAGTCACTGAGCTGGGATGCTGCGCTGCGTGTCGCTGGTTCGATTCCAGCACGGAACAAATATTTGTATGGCTTACAGGTTCCGGGTCTGGCTCTGTTTATGTATTTTAGTTTAAATGTTTGTAAACGCACCTACGATACTGAACAAATTCCTAGCTTGAGGCAACGTAATTTAAAAATAAATAAAGAAATATTTAAGTACATTGTCTTACGTAGTAGCGCCTAAATTTGTGGTGTGTACAGTTGATGAGAAATTTACCTACATATTCAGCAAAACAGTCATCTTGACCAGTTACCAATTTTTTGCTACCTGTATCTAAGGTTATAAGTAATAATATTTTATCAGGTGGTAGCGTCTGTTTTCAAAATAAGAGCACATAATTATTTATTTTTTTGTGAAATCAATTATATATTTTTCAACTGGTAGCATACAAAAAATAAACAAATTGGTGTATATACCATTCGAAATTTTACTGTTCTATTCCTTATAAATAAATCACTTCATAGTGCTTTTTTCACTAGTTAAATTTAGTTTTAATATCATAAACATCTTGAAAATGTCAGGTTATTTAACCTGCAAAACTAACCGTAAAAATCACCTAAAAGTCAAAGACTGTCAGTACAAGAGAAATTTATAAAACATAAAAAAAGGAATGTTCCAATATCAATCTAAGCAATTTAGTTTAACCACGTGTGTTGACTCACGGGTTATGCCTACGTATTTTTGAAACGATATATTTTAAAGAAAAACAAATAGAAAACTGGATAATAATATAATGTTTAGTCACAATAGAGACGAGTGCTCGTAAATCCGTCTAGCTGGGCTGAATTAAAATCTGTTCGAGTGTGAGATACAGAAGTCAATGACGCGCGGACTGACAAATGTCGTATTATTTTGACTTGAGTTAAGACGTTGCATAGAAAAACATTTTTTGAGGTAAACTGTGCTATGTTGTTCAGTTTTCTAAAATACTCCAAAAATTGAGGTTTGAGTCTTATTAACACCAAGTAATCAGAAGGACTTAGGAATATTATACCTATAGTTATAAATTTTGAGCAACATGGTCGTTTGCACCCAGTTTTTTTTGTTTGCCAATACTATTTCATAATAATATATCAAACCAGTGACATGTGGATGTTGCTAAAAGTACACCTCTGCCGAACCTTTCTGGGAATACTGCCGTGATGTTATGTTATAATATAATCATCTATAACATAAGAATATAAATGTAAAAAAAAACATAATTGTAAAGTTGCTGACAGTCCACCCCGTTTCAGCTTGTCTGTCATTTTATTTTGTAACAGGCCTATCTATTGAGACAACTTTATTTGCAGCAGTATTTATAGTAAAAAAAATAAAATTTAATTGATCTGTTAACTTATTTACAATAATTATGCCATTCATTTGTAGTTTTATTCCAAGATTTAAGACAGGAAATCGTCGAATATATTTGCCTACAATATTGTGAAATATTTATTGTCATCATTATCAAACGATAAAGACATGTATTATACTTTTTATTCCGGTATTTTATTTTTGTGCTGGCAATCTAAATTTCTGTCACCACTTGGCAATACAGCGTGATACCACCGTGACCTTTAACTTGAGTCATAAAAAATATCCTACACGTTTCTGCTTTCTCCAAGATATTTAATCTTCAAGATTAAGTAAGTAACCATCGTTAATATATCTGTTCGGAATCCGAGATCTGCAATAAAAGAGATTTATTAACATTCCTTCTGTAAACAATGCGAATATTTTGGCCGCATTCTTACTCTCGTAAAAACTGAACGACGACGGCTCATTGCTGCAAAATTATAATAATTTGGCCATAATTTTCTAAGCTTTATGTCAACGCATTTAGCGTTGACGATAGGTTAACGACTTCGCAGGTCGACCAGTCCGAAGATTGATACCCTAATTTATTGCACATTAAATTCTTACATTCAACGCCACAAGTATGGGAAATTTATGTATCCTTATCTTTTCCTCACATTAAAAAATGCAATTTATTATGTCAGCTCACTGAAACCATTATTATGTTACTTCAAACAGAGTAAATTATAAAGATCTATTTCTGAGCGGATAAAGGATAATCCGAAACACGACGTAACGTTGTGCATTCCCATACGCACACCGACCACCAACAATGGAGGGCAATTAATAAAAACGGCTTTTTTTAAAAAAGGAACCGGGACGAAACGCGCGACTCCCGCGCACCTTACGTTAGTAAGGGTTGGCAGATTATTGTTCTTCTAAAGATTTAAGATCTTCCAGAGACAAGAAATTCGTCCAAAAGCTGAATGCATTTCCTTAATTAGGTCGATGGGCAGGTTAATAAATAGGCTATGGCACTTATGTACAAATGTACATACCAAAAATATTACTTTAAACCGTTGGTGATTCCCGTCAACATTCTGTGCAGGCCGAACATTTTTCCGTAAAATTCTGAAGTTTGGTATTTTTTAGACTTTAGCAGCCCTATGAGTAACGCATCACGAAATATACGCTCATCCGCGCACTTCGCACGAGATCACGTTCCGCGCATTATTTTGATGAATTCCAATTTCGAACGCACCTACGCCATTTTGTTTTCTTTTCTTTACGGTCTTTTGTTGTAGGGAAATCGTTAAAAGGGCATTTATATTTAGTACAACAGAATGAAGAGTTTAGAACGAATATTCTGTTTTATTTTTGTAAACATTTCGAGGATTGTGATGTACACGCCAATTGTTACGTTTACTCCATAATGTCTAAGCACATGACTCTAAAAAACAGTTTACTTGTCATTCTAAGAACATAACTGTCACTAATTCCACTGTAAAACCTTCTTACCAAAATTAAAATACCTAATAGGTACCTACCAGGATACGTGGAAACAATAAAAGTAAAACAAAGCAATTAAAAATTCATCAAGTGTACAATTGAGAGAGATATGTATAAACAACAGTTTATTACTACTATTAATCACACAGTTAAAATCTGGCGTCACTTTTGTAGGTGGCCATTGTGCGGTGTTCCTTTCATGAACAGTGTGACAAGCTGTAATAAATCGCGAGTGTTTCCATCACTATAAATGTTACAAGAATTACAAGCCGGCCTTTTCAACTTTCAACCAATTATTAACAGCTTACGAGCCTGTTTCTTGTTTTTAAATTTTTGGCGTGGATAAATGTAACACGGTCTGTATTTTTAAATTGTATTCTTCATGTTAAAAGGAATAATGCACTTCTTAAGTGTACAGTATGTTTTGATAAAAAAAAACAGTGCGCACTCATGTTGTTAACATTTAAAATGATATAATCATCATATTGCTTTTCCACCATAATCTGCTATCCCAAGATAGCGATAGCCACGTAATATATGTTTCTTTATTCTAAAGTAAAACTACATTCAACGAAAATTTACACCAAATCATGAAAAATGCAACAACACAAACAAATATATTTATTTGTTTTATGTGAAGTCACAAGTCACAAGTCTTCACAAGAATGTCAAGAGTTCACAATAATGACGGCTACCGCCATTGTCAGACACCATGATCTCTTGCATCAACTGTCAAGCTAGTGAGCTAGTGTTACTACCCAATAATAATGTCATCCAGCACTTAGGTAAGCGGAATATGCACCGACAATATCTAGTCCATATAATGAAGCGCTGAAAGTGTTGAGTTTATCATTATTTTTATATTCGTCAAAATATGGCATCGGAGAATCAGATCAAGAATAAAATCGTGATACTACTCTTTAAAATATTTAAGTGTCGGTTCCGTTAAGTTAAATTAATGATAGGAACATTATAAAATAAATGAACAATTATCGTACAGGTTGCATACGAGTCGATTCACGGGATGACTTCAACATGTACATTGACAGTAGAATATAAAGTACAGTAAACAGTAGCATTATTGCTTATAAACAATCTTTTGAAGCGATTATGAAAACATTTTTTCATTGTCAATAAAATAATAAAAAAAGATTTTTCATAATTTACATAAAACCTCTACTAATTAGCACGATACAGCCAACTGTCACAAAAGGGAAAAAAAAGAATAAATGTAAAGCTTCTGTTTCCTTTCAAAAACAAAATACTGAAGATTTTTTTTTGTGTTGAAAGAGAAAAAAAAATAAGAAAGAAAAATGGAAAGTCCGATTCATCCGGGCGCTCGTTGCTCGGTGCTCTATTCAGAAACAACTTATTAAATAAATTAACCGCAAGTTGGTGGAAAAGGAAAACTAAGGAAGCGCACGAAGCCGCGGAGACGGAGCGGTAGCGATTATGTAAATACATCAATAGTACCTAAGTACCTACCCGTTTCTCAAAAAGTTTTCCGACATTATGGCTAGTTTTAAGCAGTGAAAATAAGATATTTTGTTCCATATAACTTTATAAAATATTTGTAAATAACGTCAGTTGCCTATGAACCAATTAAAAGGATGCCTTCGCCAATTTAATAGTGACTACCAAAGTGATATAACCTAATTTCTCGTTAGTGTTTAGATTTGAATTGCAGTCTACAACTTAACTTTATAACAGCTAGAAAACAGTTGTCAGCTGGTTTTGGTAAAGGTTTGGGTCGCAGGCAAGAGGTAAATTAAAATAACACTTGTCTTCTCTATCACCAATTTTTGATCAATATTTATGATTCGCCCCCGCTAATGAATGTGGTCTGCTAAGCATCAGCTCCGCTTCGGCGGGACAAACCTGTTAATTCCTTAAAACCCGACTCCATTATGTTCTCACTCAATGCGGACTGTAGTCTGTGGCGAAGAAAGACCGCAAAAATAATTGGAAAGTGACGGGAAAAACTACGGTTTAGTGATGGAAAAGAAAACGGACATTGTTGATTAATGAAGTATTAGGATTGGGAATGGTAACTATGGTATGGGAATTATGATAAAGTTTGTTCACTAAAATATTTGCTGAATCACTGTGGTGGATAAGCCATAAAGGAGTCCGTCATTAAGGTTCCTGTTTGTATAATGTCACATATGCAACAAAACACCTTCCACAATAAGTAAGTGAAGAAAAAACAAGACAGTCACTGAACTCGATTCTAAAAACGCACTATAAAACTCCAACCAGCTTTTCTTCACATTCACACAGCATGCAAACAATTTTCTTTTCAGTGCATTTATCGATAAAGTACACAAGGATGTTCGCATCCCTACGTCGCCCCGGGAACGCGGCCCAGATTCCCAACTTTTCATCACTCTCCTTGCCTTCCCGGCTCATTGTGTCCGTGGGAACCTTTATTGCCCCCATAGAAAACCATGAATGCCAACCAAGAAAAGCATTTGTGTACTGAATACATACAAAGAAGCATGTTTCAGTTGATTCCGTACCTGTTTCAGACGTCTTTTCATTTCGGTATTTTCCGATTGGGGCAGCTCTATTGGCTACGGTCTTGTTTTGTATCGGTAAATGAGTTTCGTACTGCAGAAAGGTTAATTTACTTTTCACTACGGTTTTGTTTGGGAGCGTAGGAGGTCCTATTTTCCGGGATATTGTATGGCTTTTGATTGTATTACATTTATTTTAGTGATTTACTGAGGGTTTTTTTGAAAAAAAAATGTTTCCCTCATAAGTATCTTACCTAAATCTTTCATTAATTCTTGTAATTCTAAGAAGGTGTTTGGAAATTATAAGTAATTCATTTGAATTCGTTTAAAACCAACGATATTATAGGTTTGTTTACTTTGCTACCAGTTGTTATTCTTCAACCAACTCAACTTCCAAGATGGAAGGAATGATCCATCTTTACAAACCACAAAAATAACACCATTTTAAAAACCAAGAAGCCTTCTCACAAACAACGTACAAAAAAGCAAAGGAATTCTCAGTGCCACTTATTTGAAAATGCCATTCAGGGCTTTTCCTCACGAAACTTTCCCAGCTTCTTCGGGTAACTAAGCGTTCACTACTTAATTAAGAAACAAGCCCCTTTTCAACCTCGTGCATTTTCCTACAACTTCGTCAAAAGGGGATAGATAATTTTCCTTTTTTCTTTATTTGTTTGATAGCAAGGTTTATTTTTGGAAAAGAGTCCTGTAGCAGAACGGTTAAAAATAAATGAATAAAAATAATAACTAAGTTGCTTATGTTGATGTGTTTAGAAATTATTTTGCAATTTATAAAGAGGGCAACAAAATTGACTTATAAAGAGATTTAATTACAAAATTTAAAAAAGAGTAATTTTGAAATTCTATTGATGCCTAATAACGACCAAATAAGTTGGTAATTTCTCTATAGATAATTCATATGTGAAGACATTTATTGGTAGAAAGCAAAAAGTACAAAAATAATAAACAAAATGGCATTCTTATCAACAGCAATGAACCTACAAAGTTATTAAAATGTATGTAAAGGAAATGTACCGCATACTTATTTGATGGGCACCGGCAGATTAATACTGCCATTACAGGCTCGCTACTAGTCAGCTACAAAGGTGAAATCGTGCTACTGTGAATGTAAGAAGATTATCCTATCTTGCTGTAAATAACATTGTAAATTGTGTTATTGCTTTTAATATGTATGCAAATGTTAAACCGGAGGTATCGGTGCCTCGGATATTGTCTAGGAAAGGAATAGTGCTGGATTTAAATGAAGCTGCCGATAAAATGTGTTCATGGTATTATGGACAGTCGCTTGCCGATATTATAATATGCGTTTTCCGTTAGTTTGCGGGTCAGTGAGGTAATTAGTTGGGGTTTTGTAACGTATGAGTTCATTTACACGCCTGTTTTGTCAGTAGTGTTGTAGCCACGGAGGCAACCGATTGCTTTTCGAATCGATTTCACTACGTGGAGTTAAAGTAGGCAGTCGTGAAAGATTTGTGCCCAGTAAGTGGCAAGATGTCGCCCCTTGTACTACATGGGACTGCGACATAACTGACGAAATGGGTAATGCAGAGGTAATTAGAAAAGATATAAAGTATAAAAGAAAATTATTTCTTGCATAAAAACAAAAAAAAGAAGCATTTAGATTTTTCATATTCTTATTTGTAACGGCCTAAATCACTAACGAGTAGGTAAATTATAGCGAAACCAACACTATGTACAACAAGCAATGTATTAATGGATTTCCTCAGATTTTTACAACCGCTAACGTTGCTCGGTATAAAACGGCTTATGAAAAACCAAACATCGTAAATGTCTGCGCTGAAACGACGCCAGTAAACGTCTTGTGCAAACCATAAACTTCTATTTATACCTAACGTTCACCCATTGTTTTCTCAGTGACGACTAGCGAATCAAATTATTGGCTACACCACACCAAAGAATAAACACCCGTATTTTCAACTGCTATGGGTTAATATTGCGTGGAAAACATATAGAACCGCGCAGAAGTGGGGATAACAATTGTCTATTGTGTTGGCTATCTCTTTTGCGCATCGCGGCGGCGACTTTGTGTGAGCAGGACAGGTGTATACTGCTTTTGCTTTCTCCCACAATGCTCAGTGGAAATGGGCACGCCTTTGTGGCGAGGATTTTCTTCTATTCGTCCGTTTACAACGGTTCACTGAAGTGTTATAAAATTTTGTGCGCATGTCTATTTGGTTATGATTTCACGGTATTGCTGAAACTTTCCGGTTCATGATTGTGGGCGGGTAACAATAGATTATGTAGGTACCTATGTACAGTACAATAGATTAGGTCAATAGATATACCTACATACATACAGGCGTAAGATGAGTCAATGCTTGCTGAAAATGCATTCGGTCAGTGATGAAAAAATCACTGACCGAGTGCATAGTGCAGAGCCCATGCTTTTTGATAGTGCTAATTTCGAATGTTCTTGGCTTTCCTTATTTTAAGACAATTAAGTTTTTGTTATCAAATATAACTATTTTATAGATACTAGTTGTGTCCCGTAATTTTACCCACTCGTACGATCAACAACGCGAACGACAATAGACTATAGACCTTAGGAATTGGACTATCAAAATCAAAAATATGCTTTTTTATCCTACTCTGACATTTGCGCGTACGAAACAAAAAAACATACATACTCCTCAGCTTCATTACATTAGTATAGATTATTATCGTTTGGCTGCATAACGCTATAAGATAGATAATTATTATAAAATAGAAACTATGCCTATGAAGAATTCTAAGTTACGCCAGCAAAAACACTACGAGTAAAGATCGTAAAAAATGCACAGGTTTTACGTTGTTGACAAACTATTAAAGTGCTGCAATAAATCGATTAAAACCACAAAGTACATTTAGTAATTTTAGTGCCAGCGTTAGGCAACCTCCAAGCTATTAAAATTCTACTTAAGATAACCTAAGTCGTGTTTCTAATTTGTGTGAAACATGTAAGCGGTTAAAATACTTAAATAGTGTAATACGTGATGTATGGTGTGGCTCATAGGAACAAATAGGGGTGATGGCGGATGCCAATCATAAATCGTTTCTCGATGACTAATCGTTCTGTCAGAAAACTAATCGATAAACTGTACATCGAGCACGTGATGTTCTGTTTCGAAACTTTAAAACTGGCTGTTGAAGTGAAGCTCTTTGATTATTATTTTTTTATAAATATTAAAAAGAAAAAGTAACGACGGAATTTTGAAAATAGATTTCATTTTGTAGGCAGCCTGATACATTATTATTTATATGGTGTGCTGGCTATGTTATATAATGTCTGCATTGAAATAAAAGTAGTGCTCAATATTCTAACAAAATGCCTGTCTATTTGTCATAATGATACACTAACCGGTTACCGGGAGGAATTAAAGTGTTTCGCTCCGGCTGTTGGTTAAAAAGGCACACCACTAACCACGTTAGAGAGCGAGTAACCACCAACTTTTAATATTATCTTTTTAAAGTTTTTTAATCAAAAACGTTGTCAACACATGTCTGTCCGTCACTCCTGTAGTTTTCTTTCAGAAACTAATTGGTCTGACACGGTTTAACCCCTCGAATGTGGAGGGATATATATATTTTTTAATTTGATATATTTTTTTAAAGAGCAACTTGTTGACTCGCTTTACCGGTCGCAGTTGACGGTTAATGGGAAATGGCACCTTTTAAAAAATGTTTCTGTTTTAGTTTTGATGCGACGGATGATTCTTTGAAATATTTTAAAAAAAATATCTAAAATATGTTATGATTTGAACTTGCCTAAAGCAACTGTACCGACTTCAAAAAAGTAGGAGTTAGTCAATTTGACCCGTATTTTTTTGTGTTACCTACTTTCTCCGGCTTTTCTCTGTCGAGGTGGATGTTTTTTTTTTTTGTAATTGGTACCTTAACTTGCAGGAGAGATGACATCATTGCTGATTTCAACCTTGTGATTGTGAATAGGTACTCTGAGACTTAGGTATACCTACTTTATCTACATGGTAAAGTTACAGTTAAGTATCTGAATGATCGTTTTAGAAGTTAGGTATTATAAAAAAGTATTCAGCAAATTCACAAAGAAACAGAAACCTACCTAGAAAGATATCTACGTAACTTTTTATTAAACAAACGCGGGATCGCATGTTTTTTTCTTTCACTACAAAGGTATACCTACCTACATAGCCACAAACTTTTATCAGCCCTCATCCCTCCATCACTCGCAACACAAATAACGGACACACAAAGATGGCCACCCTACTAATTTATTTGTTTTTAATTTTTAAAAACAGAACGAGGAAGCGGACCAATGAGACGCGTCCTCCGACTGATTGTCAATTAGCGACATCAAACGGGCTTTTTGCGAATTAAGCGGTCGTTTGTGTTCATTTTTTGTCCGGTAGCAGTCGCGCACTGGCGTTTAATGCGTTTTTCCATTTATACGTTTCATTTTCATATTTCCGTTTGTCTGTCCCTATGGGGAGGGCACAATGTAGGGTGTCTGCGTGCATATGCCGATGCTTTTCCATTTATTTCGGTGATATTTTAATTCGACTGAGTGCCCTCGCAGACGGATTAATTTTTTTGATGTATTATTTAGGTACCTGGTCGGCAGCAGGGGGGTTTTAGATAGTGTAGATATGTTTACGGGTTTGAGAGTAGGAAAAACTTGCTGAAGTATCTAGTAAGTAATGCATGTCTCACGTTTATTTGTGAAAACGGTTATACACCAACAACATTCCCATATCAATCAGTTGGTATGAAGTCCAGTTTATGTAAAACACGATGACTTCATTTTAATTGAAGTAATTATATTAAGGACAAGTTTTATCACCTCTGCAGTTATGATCAATTTGTCTCTGATGCAAATAAAATTTATTTTAATCTAAAATGAAAATCGGGAGTATTAACACGTAATTTGGTATGTGTGTCTACTTAGTTGTATTTACTGAAAATAAGAATTGTTTTGCAATAATACTTTTTGACTACTCAATTGTACGACATTTCTGACAAAATAACACGAAAAAGTAGGATTACATCATTATATTGCTACACTTACCTACATTGCCTTATTTTCAGCAAAATGATTTGTAATTTTGGCGGGGCCATCCGTCAAAATGAAACACCTACAGACCAAACAAAACAGTCTGGCGTTCTATAAAGACAAAACATAAAAAAGCCCATGAATCGAACGAGCCCGCCGTATCGAACGCTATTCCGAATGCACCCAGCACAGTCAACAAAGGGACGTTCTGAAAAAAACGCGCGAATACGAACGCGGCCCACCATTAGCCGCTCCCATTTGCACCGCTATAGACGGGCCTCTTCAATCTATACCGTCAACAATTGTAGGGTTGCGCTGTATGCAAGGCGAATTACGCAGCTTTTTTAGGGCCTATCGCTCCCCTGGCTGCTATCTTTCAGTTTGATGCAAAGGCCGCACTTTTAGACTGAAATTTAAAAAGAAATACGTGTGCTGTCTACTTTTAATACCTAAGACTGCGTCTGCACTTAATTAAACCCAGAAATCCTTGCTATTCTTTCGACCGAAACCGAATCTGAAATGTAACTTCCCAATCATAAAAATGTACAAATGGAAACTGCATTGATATGACGGCGTTTTGTGCAGCTTCAGAAAAAAAAGCCCGATATTTTTTTCTAGCAACCCTACACAGAGGGCATGTGATCGAGTGTTGTTCGAGTTTTTATCGCTGATTCATTAGTATGAGAGTGTCTTTGTTGCCGACTGCACGGGCGCCGCGCGGCACAATATGCATTCAACATGAAAATTGATTCGAAATGAAAGGATACACGCCATTGTATACATTGCTAATTGAAAATGAACGCGAGCGCAGTAATTAGGGGCTATGTAGCATTCGATGTAATCTATCTATTGTTGCTGCCTTTGTGTAGTTTCGTTTGATATAAGTATACTGAAATTAATGTGAAACGAAACGATTGCTTTGCATCTTAAATGAAAGGGGAAATAACGATCAATTACAATGACTTGATATAGGTACTCACCTATGTCACTACTAATACTACATTAATAACATACGTTATACGATTGGAAAACATTGATATTTCATGTTTGTGATATTTAATGTTTCATTCATAGACAAACCGTGAAAACATTCACACATACCTACATTACCATAATATAATTTATTCAGGTATAGGTTCTTACGAAAATTGAACTAAATAAATATAAACACAAAAAGGACAATGCTACTTGACAACCTCGTTTAAATAACAAAGTCTTTGAAAGAACCACGGGCCCGGAACAAACCTAATTTGTAAAAAGGGTAAACAAAAAGTTGAAGTTGAGGGAGGAATTACAATGAAAGAGTCCCTGCATCGGCCCTTTTAAGATCAAAACCAGTTGTCAAGTTTTGATTATAAATTTACTGTTTTGTTTATTTTTGACGTTAATAAAGTTTAACATATTGACAGCAGAGTTTCACATTTGATTGATGCATGATTAAGTAAGAGGCCAGTGAAATACAAAAGGATCTATGCAGTGTTTTAAAAACTTATATTCAAATATGTCGCAAAAATTCTTCCCTAACTCCAAATTTTACGTCTTTAGGACCAACTATTGCAGTTAAACTCAGACACTGACATGTCCGCAGTTCTACCTTTCACATAATTAAGTACAAAAGACCATACTTAACGAACCACGATGCATCATCCATACATTAAGTTTTACTACGCAAAAAGACAAAACGCCTTCATTGGAAAGAAATTCCGCAATATACCATAACAATTATCAATAGCATTGTAGAAAATTTATGTTATGATGTACAGTTGGACTCTTGTAAGTAAAACGACCATTTAAACGACACCGTGGAGCTGTCAACTCCATAAATGAGCATGAAATGGAACAATAACCAGCAGTTTACGAACCAAACGTAAAGTTCCAAAACAGGAATAAACCTTCATTCCGAAGCCCTTTTCAATCCGTGACCTAGCATGCAAAACAGATGTCTGGAGCCAGATAAAAGCCTTTGAAAACAAAGTATTACCACTCGTTCCTAAGTGGGGTGGAGAGGTCAAACACAATCGTGGACCTCTATTTTAGCATTCTTGCTATTCTAATTAGTGAATAATGTGATTGGTTTCGGTTTGAATTCTGTCTTTAGAAAAATAAGGTATAACGTATGCGTCAACGACCCAGTCGTTATTACGTTTTTGTCCCTGTTTAAAATAACTTGAATGTATGATTTATGTACAAGAAAAGATAATTGTAAAAAATGCCGCTAAATTACTACCAAGTAACTACATGCAGAAATCCAGATCAATGATTAACTAGATGTAAGAGTGTTAAGTTTAATAGCCAACCAATTATATATTGATTGCACATTTTTTAGACACTTGATAAATTAGCACTAGTTTGAAGTCCAAAAAAATCTAATTTAAATCGCAAGTACTTTACGTTTGGACATTTTTTTCTGAAAAAAGTAAGTCAAGCCACTCTTAAATCAAAACAACAAAAAATGCATAGACATAACATCCACCCACAAAATATAATGTCAAGAGCGAACTCTGCGAGTTACGTTGGTCAAGATTTTTGAATTAAAAATCCCTTCGTCGCGGAAACATAAGAAGACGGAATAATCCTGAACCTATTTATCTCTTGCGATGTTAATCCGACAAACTTCATTACAACAAGTTGGCAGCTGCAAACGAGGTCATCTATGTACTTTATTTTTAATACAAAATATGAAATCAGATAGTATTGAAGACGTGACAAATATTGGTATCAACCATTTTTCTAGTAGATCAAACGCGTCAACTGTATTCAGATCAATTTTTAATTCGTAAGCTGAAACTGATGTGATATGTGTGATTGTTATTAATATCAAAAATTATTGGGTCACCTAAAATTATGAATAGGTATGATGAAACGTAACAAATTCTTAGGCTCAGAGTCAGCTTCTTCGTTCCCAATCAAATTTTTAGCTTCTGTTACACCGGGCATTCGTTTCTGTTTTATCGGTTTGGCGTCAAAATACTTCCAAATCTGTAGCATTGTTACAACATGTGATCTCCAATCACATCACCAAAGACTAGTTAACAATTCTTACCTTAGCGTGTTCTTGCTGCGCTAATAGCTGCTCCCTCACCATCTGCAACTGCAGGATCATCTCGGACAGCTGCCGTTCCTTCTCCAGTACACTCTCACCAGCCAGCGCCTGCAATGCCGCTGCGTCTAGTACTGCTCGTCGCTCGCTGTGGACAAAGAGGTATGATAAAATTAGTTTGTGTCTCGTTTTCTTACTGGCTAGAAGAAGCTCGTGTGTGTAGGATATTGTCAATAAGTTGGTCAAAGTATTAGTTTTGAATGTGTTGTATCCACGATGATCTTTCAAGCAATAATGCAGTAATTTTGTTTTTACCGATTCTTTGTCCTACAAAAATGGTGTCACTGATAATTAAAACCGAAAATGGAGTCGAATAGAAATAATTTCTACAAATTTATTTTTGAATCTAGACTAATTTTAGAAAGAGGATGAAAAACAGAAGAGCAAGTGTTAATTTTTAAAGATATTCAATTAACACTCCCCATGAAAGTAACACCCGTAAATTACATATCATTCTCAAATTAGAATGGCAAGCAAAAACTCACATAAAAAGCGTTTGATGATCCTTGCACATAAAGTTTAATGCAATTTCGTAAACTAACATTCCGCGTTAATATGACGGTTTGAAATACAAAATGTATAACATTATGTAACTTTGTATCGCAGACGAATTCGCGTGAATAATTCATGGTGGCGTTAGGTTGGTAGTGCTGTATGATATCAACAACAAAGATTGTGTGATGGCACGTTCGTGCGCTGCTACTTTTAGAACTCGATAGATGATGGAAACATATTATTTTTGATCTAGGAAAATGAATTTGAATGTTTAAGTTTTGTAACGGATGGGATTTTTACGTTTCACACCATGTCTACTTAGATACAGTTACATTATTACAAAATCATGTGTTTCCACTGTTTGCAGTGATGAGATAGAAATGAATTTGATGAGATAGGAATTAATTATCAATAAGAAGCATAGCACCAATTAAGACCTAATTTGATTGATTACGGTCTTAAAATCTTCTAGTTAAGTAATTCCTTCAAAATGAGTTTTTCTCAGAACCAATAAGTTTCAATCTTTCTACCTCCCATTTCCATTTGAGTTTCGTAGTAGAGGCACGACGTTACTTCGGGACCGCAAACAAATGCATCAGAGGACTCCTCTGAATTATTAATGCTGTGGTCTGAACCACCAAGCTCCTCTCCTTCAAGAGGTTATGACGTAACCTCTTAGTCTTCCGCTGTGAATTCTATTGGCTTACATTTTTTAACATTTATTATACGGTAATGCGGGACTTTGAAGTTTTTTTAAAAATAATAGTAGGGTTTGGGTATGTTTGTTTTGATCGTATCGGCACGGAGAGAATTTTTATATAAGGGTGACAATATTTGTATTAACTTTAAAAAGTAACAACAGCACTTTAAACGTACCTAATTAATTACTGTTTACTTATGTACATAAGGATAATCAATTTAAATTGATTCATGATCATGCAAATATGGAAAAGATGCTGGGTTCAACTGATTCAGCAATTTTGAGAAATGATCAGCAACCTTCTTAATTGCAAAAACTTGAAGGTATACAATTGTTTCTCGCTCGCCAGAATATTTCGCAACTTCTTTTATTTTTCACGATACAAAAGATTGGACCACTTTCTTTAAGAAAGGGCTCATTGTGAAACCAGTTTGGTGAAATAATAAATTAACGGTACCTAATTAAAGATCTCATTTTTTACTATGAACCAATTTATCATTGTCGAGAATTTGGTTTCAGCGAATTTTTTTAGCACAGAACAAAGTGTGAATTGTGAAATGATTTTTTGGAATACAGTACTCGTAATTGGTATTACCTAAGGCTTAAGATTTATTGACTTAACTTTTTTGACTTGAAGTAATGAAACAATTGAAAAAAAAATGATTGCCAAAACATATTTGAAGTGTATCCTCTTTTTGCAATACCTAGGTATTATTCAATAGTCTTTTCACACTGGCGAAGATTTAAATCTCAGAAATAAACATAACGGAATCTTTTACTGTGTACAAGTTTTAACATACAGTAATCATCAATGCTTTGGTCAGCTTGGTAGAACTCTCATTCAATTATTTAAAACATACGTTCGGATGATGATCCAAAGTCGGTTTTAGAGGTCACTTAAAAGAAAAGGTACATTTAGTCGAACACAGAACCTTCTTTTCTTTTTTTGAAGTTGGTTAAAAAGAGACAAGATTGTTCCGGGTGTTCTGGGTATTTGTATAATAAAAAATGTCTATGTAATGTATTGTTTTAAGTATATCAGTTATCTAGTACCCATAACACAAGCTCTGCTTAGCTTGGGGCTAGATGATGCTGTGTGGATTGTCCAGCATTATTTATTATTATTAAGCTTTCATATTTTTAGTACCAACTATCTCAAAACCGGTGTATTATGAAAACACGTATCAAAATAAGAGCGGTATTGATCACACGATTCAAGTCGTGTCAGTCAATTCACAGAAATGCGTTTTATTTTCCTGTTCAGTGGTACGCCTCTTATGATTTATTGTGTTTTGTTGTTTACTTGTAACCCCATAGGAATCAAACTAGATACGTTTGTGGGAAAAACACCATGTTGGCAAGGAGTTGGGGTTTTAACTGTGGAGGTCAGTGTTCGCAATTGGGTTAAGGTATTAATTTAGTAGGAGAAAGGAGGTCGTGAAAGATACATTTCGTGCCTGTTTTGCCAATTAGGTGTGGTCAGGTCTAAATAGAACCAAGTTTTTATTGTGTTTTGTAAATGGAATCAAATCGTTTATTTGCATGCATTGAAGAAAATTAATAGTGACAGTAAAGTCGAAGGTAAACTGTATTAAATTAAACTAACTCAATAGGAAGGTATTGGTTTTCTCTAGTTTAAGAGACTCGGAAATAATGTTATATAGTTGTAAAAAAACAGAGAAAACGTAACTCAACTCTAAGTGAACACTTTATACACATATAAATATCTACCTAGGTGCTTATTTCCTACATATCCCCTAGAAAAAGATGACCCCAGGTAAATTACTTTAAAAAAAGAACTAGTACACCGTACACTAAAAGCTAAAAACAATACACTTAGCGGTAACTACATTAGAGGGGACTCGGTAACTAAACTAGGGTGAACTAATAGACCAATTCACTACCACTCGATGTTTCGTTTCGATAGAATCGATTCGATTATTCCGATTCGTGGCGCACTGCCTGCGTTAATTTACTGTTTATTGATGTTTGTTTTGGGCGTACCATTTTTTTCTTTTTTGGTGTGTGGCAGGATATTTTTTATTTGATGCCAGTTGTTATTTAATAAATATTTATTCATTCATTATTCAGCCTGCATCGTTGGTCTTGTGGCCGTAAACGCGACTGCTAAGTATGAGGTCCTGGGTTTGATTCCCGTGTCGAGCAATGTGTTATTTGGGATTTTTCATTAGGTATTTCTCAGTAGCAGCCCGGAGTCTGGATGTGTGCCCGGTTGATGGCAATAGGCTCACCCCCTATTACATGGGACTTAAAAACAACTGGTGAAATGTGGGTATACTTAGGTACACCTCTGCTCAAGAGGTCAGACATAGTATGCTACTCACAAGTCAAATTGAAATAAGTTTGGGTTAGATATCCATATATAAATATATGGGAAAATGATCATGCATTGTTTTGATACACATACCAAGAGAGTTAGATAGTCTACCTCTTCTACTTACCCTAGAACAAGGTTTAACAGACAAAATGGTGGTCCGTTAATAGCTTTGTTTGTAATAAAACAAAAGGTAAAGAGGTGTCTTGAAAATCTCAAGGGTTGCTCCGGGAACAGGGGTGACGTCATTAAAATGGATGCAAGGGGACCCACGCGATGAATTTTGACATTATACAGTGGGCTCCTTTTATGTTTGCCTGTAACATTTTTTATTGTCGTACATGTATTCTTTGGTTACTAACCTGATTGTCCTTTGACTGTTGTTAAGTTTGTTCATTTTTAGGATTAATTCTGTGTCTAAATAATATACTTTGTTCTGCTTTGTACAAGTTTTTAAATTTTTACGTATTTTGGTCTGCGTACAATCAAGGATTTTCGTATTTATTCCACATACCCAGTCCCATGAATATTTCAAAATCTCATTAAAATAGACGATGATGCGTCGATCACTTTTGACCTTTAAAAAACTTCGCCAATTACAGGCAAAGGAAATCGGAGCACTCTATATAATCGAAGTCGGACTTTTAAAAGAAAGTCGTTAAAAAAGCCGATCCGATATTACGGCTTGTCACTCCCACCTGTCGATGGCGTGATTGTAAAAATGTTGTTGCTGTGTACAAGAATAATGTGGTAAGTGGCAGTTTGCGTTGTTTTTAAAATTGGGGAAACACAGCTGCTGTGACGGGTTAAGAAAGTAGCGTGTATCTTTTGTTTCGTTAAGGATAGACGTAAATTTTAAAATTAAATAATTTCCGACCAAAAGAAATCAAATGTTTAGTCACATCATTTTTAGGGTTGCGTAGTCAAACGGAACGCTTTCAATTTCGTTCTGTCCGCCTGTCCGTCGGTCAGGATGTTCCATAAGCATATTTCGGAAAACCTAATTTGGGATGGCATCCCCTTACATGTAACTGAGGGATAAAAAAAAACAGTGCACATGTGTCGGGTATTGTTGAATCCCGTAATTTAAAAGATTACGATGTTCCTAAATTATTTTCAATCTTATTTAGGTCAATAATTTTCGAGATATAAGATATTTTCGACAGAAATGTATTTTAGTTTGACAGTTCGAAACCCTTCACTGCGCTTGGAGCTAGCCGGTGTCTAGTCTAATCTTAATTTGAAATCCACAATTTAGTTTCCGTAAAAGTTTCCACTTACGACATTATTCTTTTAAGCACACGATACAATTTTATGAAATCGTTATTTAAAAAAAGAAATCTTTTGATTTCGTCCCTACTAAGATTTCGATCAAAATTCTCAGCATCAAAGCTGGGAGAGAAAAGGAAGCAAATGAGATAATAATTGCTTTCCGTATTATTTGCAGACGTTTCCTTTGAGGGGCATTACCTATGGACTTGAAACCGTATCTGTGCGGTAATTGTACATTAATTAGCTATCGATTTGAGGGTATTCGATATTTTTATTCGGGGTCGTTCTAATTAATTTTGGCATCTCTCAGTTTTTTTTTATAATTCTATTTTTAATTCTGTTTTGAATAGGGAGCACAAATGTGTTTTATGCCACTTTTGGATTTATTGAATGTCGTGATTGCGAGAAGTACTAACCTAATTATCTGTGTGTTTATAAATAGAAAACACCTAATTAATGTTCAACTTTTATTTAAATAAAGTAAATGTTTTGAGACAAATTATATTGTACATGAGCGCTGTAACAACAGTTTCCATCCGCGATAACTGATATCCACGCGAGCGAAATCGCGGGAAAAAGCTAGTAGAGGTTAGAAATGACAAAACGCACGGGGCTTTGCAATATTTTCTGCAATTATTTAGGATCGGTTTGAGTTCACATTAATACCCGTCTCTATGGTCCAAAGATGATCATTTTCAAATGAAAGAATGCGAAAACCATTATCCTGTTTGTAGGCACCTTATATCACCAATTTCTACACAAAGACGCCTCTACTCCCGGCTTCATATCCCACAATAAAGCGCGATTCATTTGTTTTTCACCGTCTGTCAACACGCGGGACATTAACTATGCATCGCTAGGGTTGACGGCGAACAGTTTGTGGGCAACAATAAAAAATCCCTTAACGCGAGACAACGGCGGCTGTAGGGTTATCCGTCTTGTTTGCCCCTCGCGACAGACATGGCGGGTTAGTGTGGATGGGACGTGAAGTTTTAGATACAGTTTCCGTTGGTACCTACTGTAAAGTTCTTATGCAAAAGTGCACACAGGCTTATCTCAAACACTAAAATGTTTTGGAGTGGTTTAGAATTTAGAACGTGACACTTTTCTAATTAGCGAATGAATTTGGACTCTTTATTAATCCAGTTGAACTTCATTTGAACAATAGCATTTATTATTATAACATTTGTGATCTGAAGTTGAAAATAGAACTTGATTACTTCCAATGCTACGTCATTTGAGTTACCACATCATTTCTCATGAGAACTCTCTTCCAACTTAAACTAAACGCATCCATACTAATATATCCCCCAACAATACACTCATTACGAATTTAACAACTTGCTACCGACATACTCAGTCATGTAGCCCGTTTTTATTGAGTTCGTCATTGCTCGGCAATGCTCGGGCCTCCTCGACGCGGTACGGCACCGGCAAGGGGGACTGATAGCATTTTAAATCAGGTTAAGGTCAACAACAACTGGTTCCAAACGCTGCGCACTTTGATTCGTAAAAATCTGGCAAAAACGGACACTTTTGAATTTAGACCTGGTTTAGATGTCAAAGTTAGGTTTAGAAATGTATGGTGTTATGTAAACTGCATCGTTCCCTGTGAGGATCGTTTTCTGTAAAAGCTAAAAGGACATACGTTCTTGAAAACGGTCAGGTGCGTAGTACTTGTAACCGGCGTGCGTGTACAACCAGATGTATGAACGTAAACGAAGTAAAAGAGGTATGTAAGGATCGCAGCAGATGGCGTTCTGTAGTTTGAGAAATTACTGGCGACCAAGGGAAGATGGCGTGAGTTTATGAGTATGAAATGAAGTTGGTATGCGTGTCTGTGTGTATTAAAGAGTACATCAGCTGGAGTACAAAAAAAATCTTATAATGAATGATAATTTTCAGAAAATAAAATTATCATAATCAAACTCCTGCCATTGTACTCATTTTATTTGGAGTTGGATCAGAATGTTTTTTCCTTCCATAAATCTCTATGTGCCGTCATCTCAATAGTTACCTCCTTTTTAGCCATATCACGTTCAACACAATCTATCTGTCTTTGGTCTTAAATATAATATGAGCTTCTCTAATGTAATTTACTTGCAAGACGCTAAATAATGAATTGCACAAAATTTTTGTTTCGAAATTGTGTACCAAATCAGAAGACGAATTTGACAATACCTACCTATTGGCCACAAATGATCTAAACTCTTAATAGAAAACAATAAATTAAGGCATTGCTTAACTTTATTGATTTATAAAAGACGTAATTACGTATGATAGCAATCATCAAACAACGTAACGATTGTAAATTTTAATAATGTTGTTCTTCGATAGTTTCTGTAAAACCGGAATGTGTACCGTTTGGTTTATTGATCCTGGTACTAATTACGGTAGTTAGATAATTGCAGAGACTAATATTAAATGGTAGAGTTTTTTATTTTATTCTTAAGATGTAGTGACATCTCTGATGTACGACGTGATTGCTAATAGTCCTGTTTCTAAGTGATACGAGAAAGAAGATACCGGTAGAGGTAAATGATAGACATTAATTCAGTCCTGTGATAATTTTAATAGTCTATTTAGCAGAAAGTTTCTGTCTATCACTACCTTATTAGTATTTATGAGTTTTACCTACCGTAAGTTTTAGAATCCAAAAATGTTTTGTTGTTGGCCTCAGTCATTTATATCCGTTATATCTCCTGATTTTTATTCTATCTTAGTACTCTATACTGTAGTAATGTTAATCAGTCTCAATTCTAAAGAAAACAAGTTAATTCTAGTGCTTATCAACTTTAAACGTCTGCTTCCCATCACGTATCTCTTTTTATAGATTCCTATTTGATTCAGACCTTTCCTGTTTCGATCATTGCTTTCACCAATTTACGATAATACCTCCGTTTCAACAAAAACGGTTGGCTATTTTACTATCCCCTCATACAAACCAGTTTTATTTATACGAAATAGTTTCGCCAAAATCACTGCATAAACCACCGCTCAATAAATAAAATGGACCGAACCTGTCCGATTCAGCGTCAATAAAAACACATCCCAAATGTAAACGAGAACGATGCATGAATTCTTCATTTCAAATTGTATGGCCATGTTAGGGCATTATCATTTTTAGTGCTTGCCACACTGGTATATTCAGATGGAATTTTTGATGCACTGGCGACACAGCCGCGCTGCGATTGGCCGCCCTGAATATTGTATGAACCAATCACCGCGTTGCGCTTAACGTTGCATTCCAATTTGAAATCGTGAAGGCGGGAAACAGCGACAAAGTTGTGTGTTTTGCAATGGTGTGCAATAGGCATAATTTGTTGTTACACAATCAAATTGGTTTTCCGAACAGGTATGTGGTGGCATAGCGCAGGACATAATTGGAAGGCCGATTATTGGGACGCGGTAAGAGAATTTCCTGCGTTTTATTAGTATTGTGAGTACATTAATGTCTTCTAACCAGTCAGCGGTTAGGTTAATAGAAGATTAAAGTAAGGTAATAGTAATTATCAATTACAAAACTACTGCTGTTTCTCTGTTTAAGAAAACCGTGTACTTAAAATGTAATAAAACATAACACTAGCGTAAGGATTCATGGTGGATGACTTGCTTTAAATTTATTTATTGAAAACCTCGAATTTTTGTGTCAAAATCTTATTGTTACGTAAAAAAACAAGACCCCAAGGCCGGAAAAGCGCTAAAAAAATTGTTGTTTTCTTACAACACGATGCCGGAGATAACAAAATTTTGCACACACGCAATCCCTATTTTTTTCCAGTAAATATGTTATTGTTATAATTAATAATATCTCTCGAACAGTGCACTAATTGTTGTGTTATTTATTAGCGGGCCAGCGGGGCAGATAACCTCTGCCACAACCGAAATTATTGTTCCTATATTTTGTGAATCGCTATCTGTTGTATTGTCATTGTCTCCGTTCTTAATTGGGGCGTGTGCCTGGTGGGAACTTCATAAAATATTGCAGTCCTTTTTGGCTTAAGATTATAGTTCAACGGGCATCGGGAGATAAGATGATGATGACATGATTATTTATGCGACGCAGGCGCCACCGCCAGCCAGTACTTACTGGGGATCTTTCTTGACGCATTTCTGATATTCCGTTTGGTGATTGGTAATTATGGATGAGAGTTTTAGTTGCAGAGGGGCCTTCGTAGTTCAGTAATAACGAGTCGCTCTTTAAGATTAAACAACGCTTGCCGAGGTCAGTCAGGAGACAGGGGACCATGCATTACATTTAGAGATCCCTCCGTACCCTGGAAAAGCACGTTAAGCAGTTGGTTCCGGCTGTTATTCGTAGATGTATGTAGTCTTTGCAGGTAGTCAGAAGACCGACAACCAGCTTTGCCATGGGGTAATGTGCAATTCAGTAACTGGGTTGTGGAGATGTTATAACAGTCGTTTATGTAAAGTACTGGTTTTCAGCTGGAAGATCTGACCTGACCTAACCTTCCTACTAATATAGTTGGGAATAGACTAGGCACATGATTATGGCTGAAATAATTAGTACGACCTTGAAAATGAATTTTAACTCATGTATGTTTTAGCCTAGCATAGACTACTATTTTAGAAGTTAGCCTACTATTTTAATGTTTACCACTAGAAAAAGATGCAAAGACACAATTACATTGATAAGAAAAGTATTATAATGTAATCTTTAATTTTAATGTTTTTGTCATTTTTGGGACACAATCACTGACATAGTGAACTGCCTATCAGAACACATAAAAATTTAGTGGTCTGGTAACATTCCAAGACTATACTTGTAACATTTTTTTCTATTAATAGACAACAATTGTTTTAATAATTAATTAATTAATAATTTAGACAAAGAATTGGAAGTAGCGACAGGGCACCTCTATAATTAAATTGTAGAAGTTGAACACTTATTTACACTAAAAGCTGATTAAGCTACCACATACCTTGCGCATGTTATTTAAAAAATAGACATGACATTCTTAACAAATTGTCGCACAAAACATTAAGATTACTAACATGCCAACAATGAAAACAATTTCAATTTGCACAATTCTAGTGTTCAAGTAACAAACGAACAATTCAGTGAACAACGTGAGTGCTGTGTTCCTATGTGTGGGGCAAATCTTTGCAGAAGGCGACTTTGTGAATACTATAAAGAGTTATTGTCACACACAAAGGAGTATTGTCCCAGCCTTGTTGATTGTCTCTGGTCTCGTGACAGAGACATGTTAGGTGTAGTTTACCTTGAAATCTGTTTTGTTCAAGTATTGGTTCATTTGAGTGATGGGATGTTTTGATAGTACGGAGTCATGTCGAAATTTTTTAGATCAGGTTGTACGGTGTTCTTTACTTTTCGATACTTGTTCTTAAAAGGCTAATCCTCACCATATCCAGTCCAATATTCACGACTTTTTTAGAAAGGTCATCCTGCAGATCTGGCTTAGCTAGTAATTTATTAAAAGTATAATCAGCTTTATAAGAGGCTGCAACGGTGCATTAATCCTACGTCTTTTGGTTATATAAGTATTTCAAATTACCTTTAAAACCTCAACTTGGAAATAACATTAAAACACCATAAAACACATAACTTATTGTGTCATTCCCATCATTATTCGTGTGTTAAAACATTTCTCATGGTATAAGAACAAAAACGGTTGGAACGCCCCCAGGCCTCCATCATCGGGTTTATAAATAAGATATTCATATTAACTAATGTTACGTCTTCTGTAATCTGTAACATTATATTGTGCTTTCTGGTTGTATATCACTGTACAAATTATGACTATGTCTATTGTTAACGTTTTGTTGACTGATGTGGCACAAGTTGTGAGCTTTTAGCAGATGGAGCTGTAGATAAATATGTTGAAGTAAAATATTAGATAATCGTATGTATGTCAATGCAGCTACTAACCCTGGGAAATATTGATTACTGCGATATATAGCTTTACAGATTACCGTCATCTTAATGTTTAGATTTGAAGAGAATTTGAATGTCTTTCTGTTTCATTTATTTTGACGACATTTTGTTGAGATCGTATTTAGGCGCTTTTTTAATTTGTTTGAGAACGTAAAGTGAAAAAATAGGTACCTATAGTTACTATAAAAAGAAGTATGATTAAGTTAGTAACAGATATTTAACATTTACTGTTAGAACAGTAAATGTTAAATATCTGTACCTATTTTCATTGACTAATCATTGAATAATAAATAGTTGGAAAATGTAAATGATTGAATATAAGTAAGAAATTTGTTTAACTGTGTGTTTGTTTGCATGCATTTAAGAAAATAAAATGTATTTTTTCTTATTCTTATTCTTGAGCCTGCTCTTCGTTCTTTCTCTACCGTTCTCTTTGGATTATTGAACCCGCTGTTTTCTCAAAACTTACCCCACAATCCGAACCCAAAGCCAGCATAACGGAGATGGATTGTAGCATATTACGAGCTCACGTCTTAATCTCGTCGGCGGCTATTACGGTGCGTTTAATTAGTGCACACAATAGCCCGCGCCGGCCTTAATAATACGCCAAAAGTGGCCCTTATTGTCTCTGCTTTGACTTATTTATGTGCTAGAATTACAATTGTTTAACATGTAACGATAATTGACGGTGAAATAATAATTATTGTTGTTTGAATGATGTATGATGATTGATTAATTTCTTGTTTTGTTTCGGTTGTTTCTTGTTCGATATTAGCTATCTCAAGCAGACTTGTATCTGACTCACCTATACTGATTAGATTGAGGTTATAACATTTTCTCTGTAAGGTCAGTCTTTGATCTGACACAGTAGAAGCGGTTTCTGTTTTACCCGTCGTTCCTATTGTTATCTTAGTGACTTTTGTACCATGCCAATTAATCAAGGAATATTTCATTCAGTATTTTCCTTTCCTTTATCACAAATGTTTATATCTAAATTGAAAACAGTCGTACGACAATGTTTCTCCTGGCAACGAACAACAACATATCCGCGACTACAATCATAGCTATCAACAAAAGCTATATATTAATTACTGATAGCGCCACTGATAATGTTGGCACGTAAATATTGACATAGATCACGCTTGACACCGCCTTAACCTTTGTTATAATCATCTTCTATTATTGAACATTATCTGTAACTATTCAAATCTGTTAGCAATTTGTGCATATTGGTATCTATCATTATTTTATAGTAAACGCAAAAAAATGGACATCTTCTTATCCTTACAGAAACATTGCCCGTGAAACCATACTTAGCTATCGTTGTGATGATCGGATGATTCTTATTATCAACACAGAAGGGAGTAATAGTGTACCTACTCTTGAGAAATATGCCTATCCTGCCCTAAGTCAATGTATTGATTTTACTCGCAGCGAATGAGCGCTGTAAGACATGCAGACACTTAAGTAAATTAAGGTGGATAGACAGCAGCATCTACCTAGACAACGACGGTGCTTATTTTAGATGAAACCATCAAAGTTAGTTGTATTCTTGACAATGTCACAGATTTAGACAAGGTACTTCGAAACAATTTTAAGAATCATATAAAAATCATAATCGTAAGGACATGTTTTGATATGTTTCTTACGGACTCATAGAATATATTACATATCCATCGTACTTTGTTGCTAAAAGACCTTAAGATACACACAGTCGATTTACATGTAATTTCCGAAGATTGCAAAAAAACACGTGGGCACATCTAGTCCGTATCAGTCATTTTACTGGAAAATCCACCTGGAACCCTATTAGTTCAGCTATTACCTATAATAGTTCTATTTATATAGGAACCGCTAATGTCTCTGGACTGTTGATTAATCTACGGACTTTGATACCACGTTCAATTCCGGGCAGGTTTATCATACAACTAATTGCACAAAGTAATAATAGCAGATAGAAAGGCCAGTAAAAAACTAGTTTCCGATCACTATCCAGACATTTTATCTCAATTATAGTTCGGTTTATAAAGCTTCGATAATATCATTATACTTTAGTGAGTCTAAGAGTGGTCTGTCTATGTTAGCCAATAAAATTGGAATACAATATTATGGCGGATAAAATGGCGTTGTTTTACTGCAATATTTATAATTTATATGTCAATATTGAATCCGAAACAACCATTATCAATATTGATGATGACAGAAATAATAATAGGGTATTTGATTAAGTTGTTTTAGCCATTAGATTAGGCGAATATAGCTTTATTATAGAGAAATGTTTAGATATGCCAAGAGCTTTACTAAGAATATCTATTATTTTAATGACTAGAATAATTTAACAATAACAACCTATTCAGAAGAGTATAAAACAAAAAATATGAGGAGTCAATCTAACTTTATTGAACTATAACGTAAAATTTAAAATAAACTTTTAACATTTGCATAAGGACTAAGTTACAGCATATGATATTCATAGTACCATAGCATTAATAGTGTGGGGCAATGGTTTTAATACAGAGAAGAGAGAGAGAGAGAGAGAAGAGAATGCAGACTAAAAGCCGTGCTCAGCATAGAACGTAAGATGAATTTGATGAAGATGATGACGCTATTCCTCTTTCTCATCTCACAAAAGATGAAACAGCAAAACAATCTGAACAGGGTAGTAATTTCTTGATTACGAATCATCAGGATGACGCTAAAGTTCTTGAGCACAACAAAGCCACACAAACTCTTCTAGCGAACAATAACCACTAAAAAAAGGCTACAACAAAACGCTTGACGAGCATTAAAACTGCAAACGAGCATAATTAGTCCGGTGATAATCTCACGCTTAGCTGTTGTCTTAACGCATTAGCATCTCGCCGACAATAAACGGCAGAATTGTCGCTATACACATTCGTTGAGCGCTAAATGACGACTTCCAAGGAAATGTAGCACATATCCCCGCGTGTTAGGATAATTAAATTTTGCATGTTAACGTTTTTATCTAAATTTAGATTATTTAAAATAAAAAACCCCTATAGTAGTGTTTTTGCTTGCCCGTCGCCTCAGGCTAGACTTTATTGAACCCAACTTGTCCTATTTCACTTTATCATGTTCACACTTAATAACATTAACGTTAATGTATTCCAAAATTAAAATAATGATTTTCTTCAATGAAGCTGTAAACCCAATAATTTATATTCATATATTATTATATCGTCGACCGTATCACATTTTTAAAATCCTTAATACCATTTTCGGCCGTTGTATTCGAACACACATATTCAAATTCAAGCATATTGGTTTAATTACTACTTATGCTTTTCTCCATTAAAGTTATAGGCTGTAAATAATTCAGCGACCACTTAAACTGGCGTAAAATTATAATAGTATTAGCTATGAAACTGGTAAGCAATCGTGCTGTAGTTTTATAAATAACATGTTTTAGATGACCTTTTTATGGTGGTTATTGAACTATGTCACGACGGTAGTAAAAGGTTAGCTGTTGTTTACAAGAAAATTGGTTTTGTGAAGCCCTGGTAACGATATTTTATTCAGATGTATCTAATGATATATCATTAGATTGTCTTGAATAGACGTATTGAATTGTACTCGTCTGAAAGTTGTGTTTATCAAAGATTTTTTCGGTGACCTTATAAATGAATTTCAAATAAAATTATCATCATCTTTGTCATTAATGTTTCTTATCTGACATATTGAAAATTTGAAAAAAGTAAATAATAGTAATAATAAATTGTTTGTCACAGTGAAAACTGAGAAGTTGTCAGCGATTTAAAGTACCTACTACCTATCTATGCTTGACAGACCCACCACCTGACGTCACAAGACAGGTTTCATTATAATGATCATTTTGCGTGACAGGGATAGAACAATGACTTTAAAAGCGAGTAACGTTTCCACTTGTCTACTGATTTTACACATTTTTCACAATTCGTCTTTTTTAAAGTACCAACTTCTTAAGTGGTAATAAATACTTTGTACATATTTTTGATACTTGCCAAATACTTTATTTAACATATCTTAAAAATGTTAGAGCTGGTTTTTAAACTTTACCAGAAACAGTTCCATTTCAGTTATTTCTTCGGGAATATTCAATTCTCATATTTCATCATGTTCTCAACATATACCAAATAAATGAAAACAAGAAAGAGTCGCCAAGCAAACCCACCGAGCGCAACATACTAACTCCTTTACGATTTCCGTCACCCGAACTCAGTGGACATACTTTAACGTCGGAATATCTATAAAAGCCTAGTAAAACATGCGTTTAACGCTTTTATAGTAAACTTGCGGTGGTCCTAACATTGTTTTTAATGTGCAGTAATATGGCTAATTAAATTCTGGTAAACGACTAACTTGAAATGGTGTAAGTGTCTCCGTTTTATTTTAGTAGGCGGCTGTAGTCTGTCCTGCTTGCTCGAGATGTGAAAACGAGTGTTATGTCAGCGTTTTGCGGATAAACAAAAGGGTTGATATGCCCGTAGCATGGATGCTTGGTGAGCATGAAGATGTTACAAAGTTCTACGTTACGTTTTTTATCTACGTAGTGGAAGTAAAGAGTCATAGCGGTAATCCAAGAATTTTTTATATTTTGCGAGTGCCTAAAGTAATTTAAAAATGGTTGTTAATACCTACAAAAAAGTGGGTAACTATTTCATAACTTTTGCTTTTTTTTGTGAATGCTGATTATATAGGTACAAATATTAAATAAAAAAACAATAAAATATCCTAACTTTTTATACCTATCAGTAAACTATAACATAGAATTCATCAATCATCAATTCATCTGATCTTTACCAATCGCTATGAATTGCCAAAGATCCCAAAAGACTGGCAACATTGCCCCGTTGTATGGCAATGCTTGGCCTCCATTACAAGTAAAAGCCAGCCCTAGGGTCACCGAAAGCGTCACACCAAACGTTTCCAGATCTCTCTGAATAGAATATGAGCACTTGGACCCCACGGCCTGAGAGTTTAATCCCAAACGGTTTCAAAATATAACTATAGGGAAGGTTATATTTATGCCAGCTGTGGTTCTCAGCAGCGGCAGCGCCAGCTCAGCACGCCGATCTAGGAATACGCGATGACACTACTTGTACAATACTTGTTTTTTATCAATATGCAAAAGATAATGAAAACACATCGTATATTCAAACAAATTAATCTAATGTCGGTCTATGTTTTCAAAACCATTTGACAATGTTTTATCATAGTTCACACAATATATTCTAATTCACTACAATCAATGACGCAATGGAAAGCATACCGGAGCTAGGAAACGAACCCTAATTTCACATAAACATTAACATTATCACTAACGAGATAAATAATATATTATCGTGTAATAATGATTTCCGTATCTCTTCGCAAACAGACTGTAACAAAACATTTGTAAATGTTGATGTAGGAAACTATATTACTGGCAATAAAGGAAGGTGACAAGATCAGTCAGCTGATAGTCATGTAATGTCTGTCTTGTTAATGAGGTAGTGAACAATGATAGACAGAGGACAAGCAATTGTTACGTATGTGTGTATAAATGTAATTGATAGACAACGATGCGGTTAATTCATTGCCGTTTTATTACATTATATTGAAGCGGGCGTGAAATCGAATCATTTTCACTAAGTCATTAAGTATGTGGTGGAGAGATAAAGTTATTTAAATTGTCTGTATTCCCCGAAGTGTTAGACAGTGGTGTACTTGAAGTACACCCACATTTCACCAGTTACATCAACAGGTCGTAAGTCCAGACTCCGGTTTCTACTGCGAAATTTAGATGGAAAAATCCATAATCACGCCGACCCAGAATTCGAACCTACGACCTAATTTTCAGGGGCAGTAGCGCCTAGCGGTTGTGACTTCTACACCAATGAGGCGAGCTATTTAAGTGTAAATAAATTTCTTTATTTAATTATCGAGAAAATGCCGGAAAATGATGTCTTTCTGAGCGACTTTGGAGTAAAAACTAACTGTAAGTTAAAAATACGTGTTACCTAAAGGGATCAATCAAAGGCCCTAAACAAAAATAATGATTTGACTTACTTGTTCTTATTGACAGGCGTCGTCGACGGGGTCGGCCTCTTCTCTTCCTTAATAGTACTATTGTTCATTTTCGACGTCAACCTCTTTAAGACGTCATCCATGGAACGCTTATGAGGATTACTCAAGGACAGAGCACTGTTGTGATTAAGCAATGAATTGTTATTGTTACACAGTCCCAAAACCTTCGCCTCAGCCCCAGGACTACTGCATTCTGACGAGCCTCGCCTTCGGGCCTGCAGGTCATTCACTTGATGAAGACTTAAGAATGATGATGGGACTAGAAGATTGTTTGTCATGTCTATAGTTTGCTCGAATCTTTGCTTCTTTGACGGTCGCTCGTCTTCGTAATTCGTATCCTCTTCGCTTATAGAACTCCTCGTAGAGCAACTGGGTGAGAACTTGTAGTAGCTGTGTTGCTCGTTGTCATCCGACTCCTGGTGTTCAGGGAAGTCCAGGTGGGCTGGGCCGGCTTCGGGCTTCTCTGTGTCGGCGGCACCTTCTTGCAATTTCGACGGTGGTGACTTTCGTTTAGATGACATGTTTCTGGAAAAGAAAGCGATGGTTAGTGACTGAGTTATGTATGTTGAAGAGCAATCAAAGACTAACGGGAAACATGTGACATTATTAAGTCTGCTAGACATACTAAGTGCTGTCAAGACTCAGGACTGGTTAATAGCTGGACAGTGACGTCAAGTGTAGAGATGTCCTAATTATCCAGCTTAGTCTCAGTAAGCATGACTGTGCTCGTGCAAATATTTGTTAAATGCAAAATACAAACACGGTTTACAAACAGTATCACTGTTTGATCGAGATCTCGGGTCAGACGTCAAACGTAGTATTTGTCACCCAAACTCCCCCGACTAGTTACGAAACTCGCTTCGTTAAAGCACCTAATTGGGCTCTACTAATTGTACTAATTGCAGTTACTGCCTCCTTTGGACTTAAGTAAGGTGTCCGCCGGTCCATGTAACACCAACCACTCGAGATAGAACCTTAAATACGACATGTACTTCGTTTGTAACACCTATTTTGTTAAGGAATTAGAAGGGCGGGGAGGGCCTCGCTATATTAGCTAATTTTGTACATGTGTGGGTGTTAGGTTCAGTATGGATTGGCCGATATCGTGTGTGGAACTGTGTGTGAGTGTTAATATTGTATGTGTGTGTACGATTATAGACCAACATGTGTACTTTGATGCTGATTTGAGTTGGAAACGTCTTCATTGATTGTGTTAACAAACAGTTCCTTTGCACATAGTGTCTGGCGGCTCCGCTTTGATGTTTGCCTACGTATCTGTTGTAAGTATTGATGTGATTATTTTGAAACGTTTACGCGGTGTCATCCTTTTGCCGGAATGTTTCATCCTTTGAACTTCAATGACAAATGAAGTAAACAGATTTAAAGGATATCCATCGTTAGGCGTAGCGATGTTTGGACTATTTTGGCATGGTCGCTACCTCTTTGTCAATACTAGGCAGAGATGTAAGAAAATATCAGTTTATTAACAACAATTCTCTATGGCTATACGGATAATTCTCTATAGAATAGAGTAGGAATTATTTTAACTTATATTAATACATGAATGATCAATAATAATAAAAAAAATCTAAATCATGATCTCAAAATGTTGTGATCGCTACGAAATTAAATGTTGTATTCTTCAAAGGCCCGACTCCAAAATCTATCTTAACAGAACTAACACTTATAGCTGTGACCTAAAGTCCTTTAACACTTAATACTAAGAAACTAGACTAAATCTATTGACACACAGAATATTGTTTATGTTCAAAAGTTTACCCAAAGTCTGCAAAGTTGCGACAGCACTGACAAGTAAATGAAGAATAAACATTAAAATTTTAGGGTTTGACTACACGAAACATTTATTAAGTCGAAGTATTTAATTAAAATAGTTTTGATTACCAAAATTTGTAATATAAATATTATTAGGAGTCTTAATAGATTTGGTGTTGGCTTTAAGATCATGTGACTGACACTCAAAACTTGGAATTTTAAGTTTTAAATATACAAGACTGGTGTTTTATTAATTACCGCCAAAAAATGTCCCTACATTAAAAATAATAATGTTCTTATAATTTTAAAGACACGACTTAAAATTACTCGGAACAGCCTTATTGGTCTGATTCCAAACTAATGTTCCGCGTGTGGTTCAGTGTTAGATTCCCGGGTTGGGCAAAGTGTTAGTGGGTTTTTCCATCTGGAATTTCTCAGTAACAACCAGGAGTTTGAATGGCAATAGGTTTGCTCCTATTACATGGGACTTATCGTAACTGGTGAAATGTGCGTGTGCTACAAATACCTACAACTCTGCCTAACACTCCACAGAATACAGGTGTGATGTTAAATTCTGACTTAAAACCAAGCAACCAATATAACCTTCCTACGATACCGATATATCGATTGCCCACAGGCTCAAAAGTGTGCCAAATCGATATCAACGTCAAAGGCCTGTTAACACACTGCCACAACTAATTGTATTAGTGCCCTTGAGACAAAAGGGGGTGATGGTGGACCCGAAGCTAGGAATCAAATGGAAGGAGCGATTTTAATATAACAAAAGTTTTACTGAGATTTTGGGTACGAATAATAAATTCATCTATACGGGACTTTCGATGTCATGAGAACCAAATATAGCCCTTGTAAAAGCCATTTTAGTAAAAACTTTCAGGTCAATTTTCCTTGTTTGTGTAATTTATTTAGATGTAATTTTTCTCTAAGTTTATATACTGGATATCAAAGACTTGCATTTATACCTTAAGTAAGTCAGAAATCGCCAATCCGCCTTCAGAAAGTGTGTTCATTAATGCTCATGTCTTCTCTTTATGAGAAGATACCTTAGTCCTACAATGAAACAGTAATAGGCCGGTATTATAAAGTAATAAGGGCGAGTTCCTATGAATACCACTATACTATTTATTCGTATGTGAAACTCCGTGGGGCTAACTATACATCAATAACTTGACAATCAGATTATAAAATATCTTTGTCTGTATTAAAATTCTCCCTTTCATTTAAATTAAGTATTGTATATGTCCATCAGCATCTCTTCTTAGCTCAGTGGCAATAATTCAATTCCTAGCACCGTAGCTGCTGCCTTTGCGATAAAATGCAATAATCAAATTAAATTTCTACGATAAAATCGCTGCTTTTCGGTACGCTTTTTGTTTGGACGGGGAAGAAAATTTGATTTTCTTTTCGTATATTATTTACACATCTGCATTTTTTTGGAGAACTTGTAGAGACTCGTCTTTTTTACGATGGAATACCTATCACAATTTTATTTGTAAACAGATAGTAAATAAAACTGTACCAAACTTGTCACTTGACAATCGATCATTACAATCTAATTTCCCACTACACGCTCACTATTATTGAATAGTTCCACTCCATGAAATGTTGTTTCCCTCAGACATTGCAATGCCACTCTTATTTGCTTCCCCGTAAGATTCATTACAAAAGTATTCAGTCAATATCTCAATTGTAACTACTAATTTCCTTTTCATTACTGTCACAATGACGTCACGCGGTGGCGCGAACAATATGCCGAATTGGCGGGAAAATTTGACAGGTCAATATTACGTTCGGAAATGTTTATTCTCTTCATTTTATTTTCGCGTTTATGATAATGTTAGTCATAATTTTTGGTGATTGACATTTACAAATATCTGTATTATAGGTAGCAGGAAATACACGTCAAATTAAATGCACATTATTTTTTAAATAATGTCAATGCTCATAGCATTGATCATGCCTTAATGTAATGTTGACTGAAATAATTTTCGGACGAATTTACACTCGTGTTTAATTTTTAAATTTATATTATTTTTCTAACCGGTAAGAGCTCAATTGTAATGTGTCGGTTATATTTTTGAACTGAGAGCAATCTTATCATAAATTGAAATAGTTATTGATGGGATGAAGAACAATAAAAAACAATAACTCGTAGCTTCAATGGTGCAACTCAATTTCAATTTGCAGTGGGGTGACGTTACAATGACGTCAGAGAATTGCTAGCAAATTGTTTTTGTATACGCTTCCCCTTGTTAAACGGTTTGCTGGCGTTGACAAAAGGGTTATCTTTTGTTGAGTTTTGTACTGAAATATTGGCGGCGATAAAAACAACAGATTAACAATTCGTTACGGTTGTTAGAAACTAACTAGGTCGACCTTAACTTCTAATTTAATTTAGTCAGTAATTATAATTCGATAAGTAAAGAAAGTTATGATGAAATTATCAGATACCAGTCAGATTGCCAGATCCACTCTTCAATTTTCTCATCATACTTCTGCACATAAATCAATATATTTGAAGTTGGCGCTGCATGTGTTCCTCTTCCACACACTTCTTTATGCTGTCATCTTAATAGCCACCTCGTGTCCACCAATATCATATTTCACAACAAAATCATTCTATCGTTTCTTTTGGTCTTTCCTCATACCTACTCGTTAGTTTCCTACAACTGAAAACTAGGCGTGTTCACATTCCATATTTAAAAACCTTCTTACTCATCTAAGTTGGCACCCACATAGCATAGCACAGCATGGAATGGAAGTCCTTCCGTTCAGATGTCAAATGATACGGATTCCGCTGCCGCACACCGCATCCTCCATTGCATCATATCATCGCCCACCAAAACTATCCTTCCAGAATTCTACAACATTCCGCCGCCTTCCAGCAGCCCTCCTTAGCAAAACAAGTCGCACCAACATATCACACTTGCACCGACTTCTAATTTATACGAGATATTAACATGTGCATCCGTTTAGAAATTAATCAGCGAACGACGGACGAACGGACGGACGTTTAAGTAAAGGTAACGAGTGCCTAGCCTCCAATCTATTTGACGTAGGAAATTGCCGACGCCCGTCTTAGATAAACGGCTAGGCTAAGGATTCCTACCCGATCTATGTATTAGAGTGTCATCTGGCGTAACTAAGTTGTTGGAACTCGCTCTTAAATCTTGTAGATTTGTTGATTGATTGATTGGATTGCTTTTGCTGGTACGGAAAGGTTAAATATGGCTTCGAATATAGGGACGAAGTTTTAAATGTGTGCAACGTACATATTATGTGCCATAGGTGGCCGTTGTCTTAAAAAAAATGTTGACAGAGTTTTGATACCGAAATGAGTGAGCTAAATACTTAACAAATTACGTAGTAAAATTTCCATTTAACTGTTCACAGTTTATGCTAAAACTGACATCAACGCAGCCAATGAAAACACTTCGAAAAGAGACGTCATAATAAAAAACATCTGAAATCTAATCAACAAATAAAAGTCCCGGAGAGTCGGCCGAGTACAATGAAAATAAAAATTAAATAGGAAAATATTGTGGAGCGTCAGTAATTGAATGAGGAACGAGAAACATTTTCTTTCGCTTTGGTGAGAAAAGAAAAAAAAAACTCGTCGGCAGAAATCTTCCCGTAACGGAATTATTGCTATTCTGTAATAAGTTTATTCACAATAAGGTGGAATAAAATGTTTGTAGCGTTCCTTCAAATTAGGTTTTGATGTGCCCACTTTCTTGTTTGTTCGTTAGCGTTTCAATTTGTTCGAATAATTTGTTTCAAAGATTTATTCATTTTTATTGGTTTCTTATGTTTAGTCAGTAATTACTGGAACATAACGGAGGTTTGAGATATAATATAACATGATCCGTTTGCTTCAACTCCTATACTATACTCCACGTGCATCTCCCCCCAGACATACCTACAATTTCCAAATAACACACATATTTTCTTAGAAAAATCAAACCTAATTTAGTTTTTTCACAATAGTATCCCCGATGAATGCTAATCATTCGGCAGAAAAAGTTATTTCAAAGAAAAACACAAAATGACATGTCAAAACAAGCGCTGCATCGCACAATTGGCTTCTATTGAGTGAAGCGAAGGGAGGTGGAATTATCGACGTCAAATTACAAGAAAACTCCCTCGTACAGAAACCCGAACAAAATGTAGTTACAAGTGTAACATCTGACAAATGCTAGGGCTACTAGACGTGACATCGAAATTCGAATTAACTAACTAAATATTTTTCATAGTCAAACGGTGAATATTGTTTTGGTTTGTGTGTCACGTATTAAAAATAGGAAATCATTTATTTTATCCCGTTCCAAATATCCATGACCTGAACTGCCAACTGGAAAGCAATAAACTCAGAAGAAACTTCTTAGTTTATATAGTTTTTCCGGACAATCAATAACAATTGAATATTGTTTAGTTTCTCTAACCGCAGATAAAGAAGAAAAACCATCAGCTAAGCCAAAAGTCGTTAAATCCTAGTTTATTATGTGTTTGAAAAGGTTCCAGAAAGCACGCATAAATAATATAATTAAAAAAATATAAGTGTAAATAGTGGATAAACATGTGGACGAAGTCAAAACATCCATTCCATTCTGAAATGCTTATATAATTTGTCATTTGTAATATCCAGAAACCAAAACTATGTCTATATTTTGTACCACACCACTTACTGAAACCTTTTGATCTCCAATAAACTAAATTTCTTTTCGAAATCGAAATATTGCTTTGTACTAAATTGTTTCTATAAAACGATTACTGCGAGAAAAATTGAAATAATATACCTACACAGCTAATTTACTTTCCCTTGCTAATAGAATATTATATTTTGGTAAAGAAAAATACGACATATCTGTTTTATTGGTACTTTTCTTTACACCTACATGCTTTTATTATTTAATACTTTCTTTGTTGCCAAGGCGAACAGGTGTATTGTTTGAAATATAATGTATTCAAACTCTTTGGAATTTTTGTGGATCTTGAAAAAAAATAATTTACCGTACTTTGTTTTTTTATTTTTATATTTCTTTTACATTTTGGGTCACTAGGTGATGTCGCTTCTAGTGTAATACAGATTGTTGTGAACATTTTCTTGTGACTGACAATGGGGGAAATTACCCATCGGGTGCGCGACAACGCGAGTCGAGTGGGCGAACCGGCTCACTACTATGGAGTCTACTCATTTATATTTAAATGATGTCGTATACGTGTTTTATATTAATGACTATTGACTCGATAATATACATATTATGATATTGTAATACAAACTCCGTGAAAAAACAAGCTTCTGTCTCTTTAGCTGATATTTCTTTAAGTAGGGTCAATCTGCCTACTTCTTTTTCTACGGAATGTTTTTGTCTATGATAATTGATTCTTGAAGAAGATAGCAGTATACTTATGAGTTACAATCAAAAATAATTAGCAACGGCGGTAATGTTTTGCAGGACATATTTAATATGACTTAGTTTAAAGTTAAATCTCGTATGTCATAATTTCAGTAGTGCTAGTAGCACCTACCATTAAACGATCCCTCAGCAGAATCCGTCTCCACACTAACCCCCGACCCTCGGAGGGCACTGAGACGCTTTATGATTACTCGGTGACAAACAATGCAGTTAATACGACACAATGCCCAATCACCGGCAGCTATTGTTCAACACAGGTTGCCACTCTGTGCCTTTAATCACGGCTTAGGCATTTTTCATGGCAATTGATTTTGTTTGAGAAGAAAAGCCTCTTTTGGTAGAAGGGAAATTTCTGATCTGAAACTGTTCTATATTTTATTACAGGTATGTATCTACGAGACATACGTTGCGGTTTTAGGAGTCTTACTTTTTAGCCGACTGCGCAAAGGAGGGTATTGTTAAACCATTTTTTTAAATTACATTTTCATGACGTAGACGTCGAAAAGGGCCTATAGCTAAATAATAACAGCCGCACGGTCAATCTAAAGTCAAAGCTACGCTCGCCGAGATCGGTCCGCGTATGGGTGACCATCCAATGCATACCGTGAACCCTCTGTGCCTAAGCCACATTAAGCAGTTGATGCCGGCTATCATTCGTTGATCATTGACAGTCGTTACGGTCATAAGCTCGTATTTTTGACCAATAATCTTGCCCAAAGGTTGTGACTACTCTCTCTACGTTTTGTTAATCAATAATGTCTGCTAGGCAGTCCAAATTTAGTTCGGAATATGCTAGGTTATTGATATTACCATGACGTCAAATCAGGATTTATTAAAAGAGCCTTCAGGCGGACAGGTTGGGTAGTCAACTTCACTTGCTTCTTGCTTGGCTGATCTTTCAAGCATAAGAGCGAAGTAAAACACAACAGAATATATGAATCTCCCTAGTCTGCATCATGCCGTAATTATCGACCTCTTCCTCACTACAGTCACTACTCCAATCACAGCATTAATATAAGATATAATATCACAATTAAGGCGTATACAGACGGCACGACACGGCCCAGCGATTTTCCCTAAACAAGCCCGTCTGATGAGAGACATTGTGTTCCTTAGGTCACTACGAAATGAATTGCTAGCGAAACGAACGCAATGAGAATGTTGTGCAGCTAAACGCTATTCAACACGCTCGCTTGTTTCTTTTTGCATTTTTTCATAATGTTGGTTGTCTTTTCATGATGTTACGTCATTTTAGAGCGTTGAAATATAAAAGAAATGGGGCGAAGCTGTCATTGGTGTGTTGTAACAAGGTTGTGTTTTAATTATTTGAAAGTTTTACAATTTTATCTATTACCAGCTGACCCCGCAAACGTTGTTCTGTCATTATAAGTAAAAAAAATAATTGGGGTGGAGCACCCTTAACATTTAGGGGGATGAAAAATAGATGTCTGATTGTCAGACCTAACCGATATGCACACAAAATTTCACGAAAATCAGTTGAGCCGTTTCGGAGGAGTTTAATAACAAACACCGTGACACGAGAATTTTATATATAAGAGATTGTGTATGAGGCTTGTTTTTGGGTTATTACCGACTCTTTTTTGAGTCTGGCGGTTTGAGTACTTCATGCTTCCAAAATCTTATTTCTATGGTATTGCTCGCCAAGTCATTATACTTCTACATTCTGAGTTGAGCTACATGATTACTGACTGGAAATGACCACTCCGACCTCGTTCGATTCTTTCCTTGAAGCACAATCAGGGACACTAATCTGTATGGTCCTTAGCTAAACTGACCAAAATATTGTCTTCACTTCAAGAGAGACTGCGACCTCTAAGTTTTTTCGGTGTTTCTTCTCAAAGTAGTTGATAAGATCTATTTTTGCTTGTTTGATGTTTAAAAGATTAACATTTATCATTAATGAATATTAGTTTAGTTACATTGGTTAACTACGAAATACAACACAACAATTAACAATCACACTTGAATGAAAATGCACCAATAGGCATGTTTAAATCAGCTCCAAAGCTGAAGTTTGAGGCACAAGCTTTGAAATCAATCACTTTTCCGTATGCGTAAAACACAGACCCTTAATATGCCAACTAATTTAAAACACTTACCTCCAAATCGATGGAAATAAAAACATTTTCCATCAACTTGAACGCAAAAACCAACAGTAAAAGGGAACAGTGGATACAAAATGGCAAAGTAGAAAAATAGTTGAACATAAATGAGTGGTACTTTCGAGTCAAGATGTGCTCCAGAGTTTCGCAAAGGAACGCTCAGAACTGAGGAATTTGGTTTGCGAGAGCTACTTCAGTTTCCTCGATCCTTTGTACAGATGAATAAGTTTGATTGTTAGGCTATGTGGCTGAGGTTATAGAAATGTGAAGCTTAGTTGAAGCACACTAAGAGTATACAGGATAAGGTCATTCAGTTACTTAAAACGTTATATGATGCATGACTTTATGGATTGCTTAACCACGTTGCGAATCCGAGAGCAGCTAGAACAGTACCTACTGACAGTGCCTACTGACTAATAAGCGGCTAAAAGCTGAGATGAAACTCACTTAAAATCGCCAGTACACAACACCTTCTATGCTAGAACAATTAAAGCTCAGTGCTATTTTAATGATGGCTACTTGATCTAAAGTACGACTTTTAATTCGATGAAACACTGAAAAATGACCAAAAATGAAAAGAATAACCAAGAAATAAATGTACTAGAATCTACTTTATAGGTTATTTTATTTACGGCACACCAGTTTTGTTTCATGTTTTAGGGTCTTAGGTAATATTAGATCCTATCAAGTTACTGTAGCTAGTCAAAAGTCTTACCGTAAGAATTCAATGGCCGTTTGTAAATTCACAAAAATAACATTAGACTCCACTTGAAAAAGTCATTGCCCGACTAAAAAAGCAAGGACGCAAGTCACCAATTGTCATTCAACTACTTTAAACATGACATTGTTTATATTGCTCGTCTCATCTCCCTCTCTTTTGGATTAAATAAACAAGTGCACATCCTTTGACAGTGCAACGCAAACAATTGTCCAAATCATAAACAATGGTTCAACATCGCAAATATAACCCGAGTCCCGCACAAAGTATCCCTATGTATAATGAACCATTCATTCTGCCAAACAAACTCCAACCAACCATATGCAATAATTCCATACAGGACGAGCCAATACGATAAAGCTGTAACCCCCTATCATGTTACAAAGGATTCTAAATCGAAAATAGATGGCAGTAAAACCGAGAATTAAATGACTAACGTAATAGATGTAAATCCTTGGTTCGCTGACAAAGAACAGAAGCGATTTCACGACATCAAAGTGGAACACGACATATTACGCTACAAAATAAACACCAGAATAAATACATCGAAATGTTTGTTCGGAAATATTCGGCAATGGGGTGATCATATTCTAAATTATCTGTTAACAGAGGGTAGTTTCGAAACCCTTTTGACGGCAGGATTAATTTGCTGTTTGTGTACTCACGCATGGTTGTCCCTGTGAACAGATTTGCAATTAATAAGACGACCTATATGAGCCTACATCTCGTGGCTTCATTTGTATCTACATATGTCTTCCTACATATAGCTCATCATACATTTCTGTCCGCAAACATGAGCATACAATAATAGCAGTATTAAAAGTTTTCTAACGAACCCAGATTGTTCGTGGGGCGTCTGCGTTGAAATCCGAGCAAGCTCAAAAATGGTAGGCTATAATTTGCACATAAAATGTATCCTAATGGCAACGTACGTGATCACTTATTCGGTGGACTCACAAAGCGGGACATCTTCATCTGAAAGCAGACTCCGATTTAAATACATTATTCTTGTAATAACAGCCGCGCACCGGACGGAGGGAGCCCCATTGAAGTCGTAGAATACATTATTTTAATTCGTACCACCTCTTTGTGACCCCATCAGGGAATTAATGGATTCAAAGCCTTCTCTTCCGTTCGACAAAGAATAATTTACTAAGTAAATGAACGGACAGACAATCGCGTTAGAACCCGGGTTTTGTTTCGATTGTAGATTAAAGAGTGGCGGATCCAAAAGGGGCACCTTTCAATCTGTGCCTTTGTAAGCGTTATCTCTGTTAATTTTGGAAGGTCAATGAATAAAATACACAGTAGGATTTCATTATTCATCTTCGAGCTTTGATTACGTTTAACATTCAGTAAATAAAGGTCATTTTTAAATTTTTGCATGTTAGCGTTTTAGTAAACGTTGATTGAAGTTTATGTGGGGTTCTATTAAGATATTGCATCGTGAACAGCGAAGCAATAATCTAAATTGAAATAGGTTGTGTCTAAGATGTACGGAGTTGGGTTCAATTCAGTATTCATTGGGAACGGTAGAATAGAGGAGCTATAGAGAATTATTGTCAAATCTCAGGGGCAATGCGACCGAGTCGGTCGGTGGGACTCGGCTAGGAGGGGGCACTATTGATGTTTTAGAAATGTGGCATTTGCTTAAGTGCAATAGTTTTACAAAGCGCAGTGGAATTTGGCTTTCTAGTTTTACTTGAATCTAGCTTATTTTTCATTTGATTTTTACTTATAGGTTTATTTATTTCGTGTTCTTAAAATGAAAAATAATGGTTATGTTGTTTTTGTTATTTTCCAAATTTATTCTTAACAAATTCTTAATCAACACAATTATAAAATTGTGTTGATTTTTATCCTAAAATATAAGATATCTGCCCATGCCCCATTAAAAATATACATTTGAAACAAATGAGCAATAAAAGTTGTTTCTCCAGATCATTATTAATAAAACATTGATCCCTTAAGGCCCCTCCACCCCTTTCCTACAAACCACGAGACGTCGGCTAAGGGGTAGCTCAGACGATCGAGTTAACCCCTGGGGTCAGTTATTGTGTCATCGCAGTCTGACATCTTGCCTTAGTGGTACTTAAATAGAATTCAAACTAATATTACAAATGCGTTTGTGAATTGTACTTGTTTGTAACACTTTCAAACTTTAACTTCTCTATCACATTTTGCACACACGTTCTTAAGGCACACAGAAGGGCATAGAGTATCTTTTATCTAGAAAAACCGTACTGTTCCCGAGGGATATCAAAACACATAAACAAGAACGAAACCGCGGGACAAAGCTAGTGATCTTGTATAGATTAGGAAAAACTTTAGGTGTATTGCGATTTGTGGAGCTCAGCATGGCTCTAAGAACAGTAATAGTTCACTTGGAGATACAAAATTTAGTGGAATATAATGTGCAATGAGCGAGTCCGACAACTAGATACTCTTTGGTAAGACAAAGAGTATCGTTTTACCCAGTGCCTGGGTTGTGGAGGTCAGATAGTCAGTCTATGTATAATACCGGCTGCATACGGTTACCCTGGAAACCGACCCCAACATAGTTGGGAAAAGGCAAATGACGATTATGTCACAAGTCACAAAAAGTTACTTTATTATTAGTTTCAGCTGATCTAAGAGGTAAAACCGTAAAATATTAAAGAATCATGGATACCTATTCCCTAATTATTATTTATCAATGTCTTGTACACTGATTGCACAAAGATTCAGGGGTACATTTAGGTGTCGCGTAGTAGTAGTGACCTCGGGTATTAATATATAAAAACCGTTAGTTTAAATGGTACCTGACCTACCTATGTGGATCTTACAAAGATGAAAACCTAAAATGGCTGATTGATACGAAAACTCGTGATTTTCTCCGTCTATATTTACATTATTAGACATAACATCACGCCTGTATTCCCTGAAGGGTTCGGCAAAGGCGTACCTAAGTAAAGACAAAATGGATAAGTAGTTAGAAACTACAGTAACCTAGATGCTATACCTAATAGTTTACTTTCATATTCAAGCATAACGCCAGCCAATCGATGTCTGTCTACACTATTCTTATTCTGAATTTGAATGACTGTTAATCTCCTTATATGCCATTAACTTATTAAATTAATATCCATGGAGGTTCAAAGGCTCCACAGTACCTTCTTGTAGACAAATATTGACGTGACATAGAAGCGCAATAAAAAAAAAATAACTTTCCGTCAAAAACCACAAAATTATTTCTCACGAAAACACATAGGGTCACGTGGTAAGTTTGCATCGAGTAATATCGAATGATTTATATATTATTCATCCGGTTGGTTCGGGGAAGCCACTACACCTTTGTGAATAATTTAGGGCTCAGCCACATATTATTTTTGCAGGGGCCGGTCGCTCGTTTGTCCTATAAAATATTATCATTTGAGGACAACTGGGGGATGAAATCCTTGAGGTTAATCTATGAAGGACAAGATGGGGGGTGGATGTGTGGCTTTTGACATTTTTTAAGCAGTTACTTAAATGTTGTTTTTTTTTACATTTACGCGATGAATAAATGCTTTTTGATTTTTCAAAGACAACATTTTTTTATTTTATATTCTGAACTTTGGTATTGTATCATATGAGAAGACTTAAAAAATGAATAATCTTTCTTAAAAGAACAAAATGCAGGTAGGTACTTCAATAAGACAATTATTATATTAATTCCCTAAGGCAATTGTTATTTCCATTGCACTCAACAAGTAATTAATTACCAAACAATAGACCAAACTAACTGTTTGTTTGATACAGACGCAAACTACACTGTACGCGTCCAAATGACATGGAATCAATCTGCCAACACAATGGCTCAATCTGCAGACGCTTCTAACTGAATTACTACAGAAACCTACGAGTTACGACTTACGATGTTACGACTAAAACCATTATTAACCCCTTTCAAGTCACAATCGCAATTTGTGGTTATTTGTCAACCCGTTAATGCAAAGTAAACGAATTTGTTTCATATTTCGACTTTATTTTGTAACGGTAACGTATGGTTAGCGTTTAGATGCGGTCGGTGATTGCTTGAAAAATGCTTGTTTTGCGGTTGAGGCATATTGTGATGGGGTTTTTATGTACTTGTAATGTTAGTAAGTGTGAATTGAGCGGCCGTTTTGAAGATTTTGTGTGTAAATGTTTTGTAATGGACTGTCTGAATGCACTTTAATTTGATGTCGAATGTTTAGACGAGAGGAACGAAGTGAGGTTAATCTTTTCTTGTATAGCAATAGGTCACGCCGCGGTAAAAACATATTGGCTAGTCTATGGATGATAGTAATGGCGCTTACTGCCCAATAAGCGTTAGTATTTTAATGTGTATGAGCATAAAATAACACTTGGAAGTAACATTTCAGGAATTCCACGCAAAATTTGAAATATCAAAACAATAACATTAATATACAGGACTATTTCACCACAATGCTTTGAGCAGCTTGCCGTAATGAACGTCGCATACAAATGAATTAGTCCCTAAACACGTCAGCGGCGAACTGTCACTAACATTAACAATTGTATGGAACAATACGCTTTCGCTGAACTTAAGAACAATAACGCTACATTATTGAAATGAATAGAGCCACACAATATGTTGAAACGAAGCGAAACTACATGAACTGAGGAATTCTCGAGAGAAGTCAGGCTAGAAATTGTGTGGTTATATTCAATAGTTAGGGCAGAATATGGAAAATTAGCGCCTGCTTCTGAAGAATAGCAATGAACCAAGTTAAATACTATTAAAGATGCTTTAGCCTTAAGATGAATCCTAAGAATATGATGAGAAAAGTATATCGTCAGATAATTATATCGATAAAAGACATATCAACAGAACATCAGGATAAAGCACCTATCAACATAACTGAATAAAAATCAATAACAAAATATTTCAAAGTATTATCAACTAATGGAATAGAACAGGATAGAAAGAACTAACTATAGTAAAATCAAATAATTACTTAATTATCTTAATAATTGTGTGACCAATGCCTTCGCAATAGACTTGTTTGAACCCAATAAATGTGAGATGAAGTGGAATAATCGATCCGACAAACAAGAGGGCTCGCGGTGCGTCGATACATCGGTATACGATTCGATACAGACGTTCGAATTAGAATCGATTTCCGTGATGTGTTCACTGTTGGCTTGTTATGTTGTGGGGAAGAAAAGCTGTCGTTATTGTTTGTTTTTTTAAGTCAAGAATGTAATGACTAGTTGTAATATTTTGTCAATTCTACATAGGATTAAGTTTAGTGTAGAGATGAGTCTGTCAGAAAGTAGTCGCAAATAAAATGCGAATGGTAAATGATATTTAAAGAATAATCCTAAACACAACACCAACCAAGAATAAAAAATAAACGTAGACGTTAGAATAACAATGATATATTTTGTCTTTAATGTACCTGTTTCTTTTGCTAATGAACGTATCGTGTAAGAACGGTTGTAACAGTCACCTCTAAGATAAATAACCATTCAAATTCCTCAAATCACTCCCATGTGTTATAGTGCACATTACAGAAAGAACAGTTATTATACTTGTCCTATGTTCTCAATAAAATCCAGCATTGATTGTTGACATTTACAATCTTGACACAAAAAATTTCGTTTCTGCGCGGAACGCTATTAGATACAATTTTTATATCTTCCTTTAGATTTCAATGAAAATATCGGACATTTGATAATGTCTGGGAAACATTACGACTTCCATCGGCTTTGAGACATCAAAAAGAATGTTTCTGTCGATAACCATTGATTAGACCCTCTTGTCACATCAAAGGCGAAAGGTTCTATTGTGTGACCTCCAATAATATTTCCAACAATTTTTCTCAAAGAATTTCTATAGCATGTTTCTCATACAATAATAGGATCATACACGAAAGCTTTCTAATTGTAATTGATTGGACAAATCGTAATGATATTGACGTGAAGAGTGATAATATGTTTAATGATGACTTTGACGATCTGGTGATAAATGATATGAATTTGTTGGACACATACCAAGTGTTACAGCCTGTTCAAATTATATATGATATACAAAGTAACTTTTGTAATAACACCGGACACATAAGTAATGCTGACGAATTTTAAAAAAAGGTCACCATTGGCGTAATAAACATTAAATCTTTGCTAATGGCGCATTAAAGTATTATGTATTGTCATATATATTCTTTGCGAAGTGAATAACAGTCCTGAAGATCGTTCGACTTCGTTTGAAGTCATGCAGCATGATACTGAACAGATCGAGAGTTTATTGCTCAAGACAACGTTTTATGCGCCTTGAATCTTCGCGTTGACTCCTGGAGCATCAATGATATACAGAAACTAATAGTCTAGACAGATACAAGGTATAGGCGGATACGTGATTACTATTTAACAAAAGTATCTGTTCGATCTGTTATTGTAAGCACTATTGTTTTTGGCACCGTCGCCATGTCATCACCGGTCACTTGTCACGTTGTTCCACACTAATAAATATCCTTCACTTCTAAATGGCTTCGAAGAAAATAATAAATAATTATCATTGACTTTCGCAGTTTTTTTTTGTACATTTTATGTTTTATACATCAAAGGGGGTCTGAGTGGTGTGTGCAATAATTGGTCAATGTTAGGAGGCAACGACGCATGGCCTGCGCAGACGCAGTGCCAAAATTGAAAATGGCGACAAAAAGAACATTGTTTATGTGACGCCTTATTAACGAGAGATTTATCGCTGACGTTCCTCTTAAAAGTTTTCTGTTGTTATTTTTTGACGTTTTAATTGTGAACCAGATGTTTATCTTTGAGCTTTAGTTGTGTTCCAAAAAAAATAAGAATCATATTTTAGATTGACTAAGAATTTAAAATTCTACCGAAAAACATATAACAAAATATCAGTATGTGTATAATGAGCTCAGCAGACCGTCCTGAACACAATCGGTCAATGTTTCAGATACAATTTTTTACTTTGACAAATTAAAATGACCCAAACAACGACTCTTGCGACTTTTACAATGACACATGAGCCATGCAACCTACTAGCTGTCACCTCCACCGATATTAAGAGCCCGCTAAAATACAGGATGTGTCTATATTAACTGGAGAATTTGACAGCAATAGAATTACGAGCAAAACAGCAATTTTTATTTCATTAAGTCGATATATCACGGAAGATATTCACGAACAAATAGAATGTGATGTTGGCACAAACCACACACAACAAAGAGAGAGATAAATAAAATTATAGTACGGTGACAGGGATGTCAGTAACAGGAAATTATTCGACACAATCTTCATTATAATTCTCACACTCATGCGTATTAGTTTTCCTGCCATGAAACAATGGATTACGTCCAAATTAAGTAACAATACAATAATGATGATACTCGTATTATCAGTAACTAGCTCCTTATTCGTAGCTTATGGTATTAAACGAAGAATTGACTGAACTAAGCGATTGACTGCTGCGCCGCGTGTCGTGGGTTCGATTTCCGCACGGAACAAATATTTGTATGGCCTACAGGTAGTTGTTCCGGGTCTGGCTGTTTGTGTATGTGAGTTTCAATGTTTGTAAACGCATCCACGGCACAGGAGAAACTCCTACTGTGGGGCAAAGTTTTTATAAAAAAAAAAAAAAACACATGAGTTGTCCCATAGGTCGGACGTTTTACTTATAGACATTTACATAATTGAAGTTAATTTAGGTATGTAAAGCTAATCAAAATGAGGAAATCCAACTGCACATTTCTAATATCATGGTAGGTAACTAACTATTACCTACTACCGTTATAGTTAAAATCAATCATAAAGTCAACAGCTTCCTAGTCAGTGCCAACCCTAGGCGAAAACAACTGACATTTTCTCAAACATTGTATGCATATCGGTGCCATATGCACTGGCCTAATATCACGACCGTCCATTGATATAGTTAGTCCTTTTAGTTTGGTGATAATTAACATAGTACCCATTTCTCAGATACAACATGACTTGCTCAGTTATAATACTGCCAGTGTATGTAAATATGGGATTTCATAGTAAAATTGCAAGAATGATATCATTGTGAGAGTGTATGTAGATCAATTATTGCAATTGATTATTATTTCTCGGAGATCATTGGTTGTCTTCGCATACCGGATCATAAACTGAATAGAATTAACAATAAACATTGGAATATATTAACAGCTTCATTTTTTTTTGACGAACGACGTGGCGCGGCGGGCGAAGGTACGCCTGCGACGCAGGTGGTTGCGGGTTCGATTCCCGCCTTGGGACAAATGTTTGTACGATCTACAAAGATTTGTTCGGGGTGTTCTGGGTATTTGCTATGTATACCTAATAAAAAAATATCTATATATGCAATGTATTGTATGTACACAAGCTCTGCTTAGCTTGGGGCTAGATGATGCTGTGTGGATGGTCCAGCATTATTTATTTATTATATCTCTACTAACATATACGTAGTTGGAGTATTCAATGGAAAATGGAAACAATATAAAGACAGTGAGCAACACCATTTACTTATCTTATTCTGGCGATCGAAGGGACATAACATATTGGAACATTAAAACATATTCATCAATCAATCAAAAAGAAATCTAATTTGTGTTACACAATCATAAAAAAAATCTGACAAGATTCTGTTTTTAAGAAAAACAAAAAAGCATGTTAGGAAACGGATGTTGTTATATTTGACTTTGTGTCTGCATATCTGTTTAATTTTCAATAAAAAATCACCAGACGTACATTCGTTTTCTAAAATAATAGTCTTCGGTTTGAATAAATATAATCGTAAAACTGTTAGTTCAAGGATTTTATTAATATCTGTGGATTTTAAAATTAGACGTAACTACGTATCTTTCGTTGCCTGAATCAACTATTGCTACTAGTTGCATTGCTGTTTTAAACGAAGGTGACATGACTGAAAAGATGTTTGAAGCCTTATGAACAGTTTTAGTCTTACAACTTAAAATTCAAAACAACTTCTGTTTTACCCTATTTACCTTCCACCTTCATCATCTTCAAATACAGTATTAATCCACATAAATAAAAAACGTAGGTACTACATATATACCTTAAGTATTTTCACATACTTATACATATATATAAAATTATGAATTTGACGACCGATGTGGCGCGGTGTGTGAAGGTCCGCCTGCGACGCAGGAGGTTGCGGGTTCGATTCCCGCCCTGGAACAAATGTTTGTACGATCTACAAATATTTGTTTCGGGTGTTCTGGGTATTTACTATGTATAATAAAAAATATTTATCTATGTAATGTATTGTATTAAGTATATCAGTCATCTAGTACCCATAACACAAGCTGCTTAGCTTGGGGCTAGATGATGCTGTGTGGATTGTCCAGCATTATTTATTTATTTATTATTGAAACTCGTGTTCGCATTTACTGTGAATTCGGCTAAATAAATTTTCCTTTCTGCAATGTTCTTAATTCCACAAATGAAATTACTGGAACCGTTTTCAAATACTACGAACTGGGAAAATTTGATGCAAACAATTGCGCTTTTCATGGAAATTCATTTATATACTGCTCTAGTAAGCGGTGACGATATGATACATTAATTGATCATATGTGAAAAAATGTCATCATAATATTGATAACAGTAAAATGGGGCGAATAGAAACGCCGGGGTGAATCGAAACAAAACTTTGAATGAGATTTAAACGTTGATTGAACATTAGTAATTACTGACAAGGTGTTGAAATTATTCATTTCAATTCCTTAAAAAAATAAGAGTCTTTGTAGTAGCAAACAATGTCAAACTAACGAGAAAATGATCTTCAAAGTTTTGTTTCTACTCACCCCTGCTTTTCTATTCACCCCGTTTTACGGAACTCTACGTAATAATATCGTCAAATGGGAAACAACAAAAACAATATGAAAGATCAAATTTATATACCGGTAGGTATATAAATTTGATCAAATTTGAAATTTGATTGAAAGATCAAATTTATATACCTACCTAATAGGTAAAAAGATAATACCAAACAATACGTTACAGAATGTACTTATACTTTACAAACAAAAAAAAAAGATCTTTATTCAGTCACTCTACAGTAAATACGAAAACAGCGCGCTCTTAGATAACCTAAAAAGGTAGCATTTGCTTGAACATATCAGGATTCATGTTGGTAATGGCTTGGAAAAACAGGACAAAATATCATATTGTTATTGCAAGAGTCGACAAATCATGAATCATCACTCGAATACTTCTTTAAAAACATGGATCTATAGGACGCGTAAATAATAAAAATAAATAGTTACATCGCCCGAGATGACCCAAAAGTATAAGATCAGTCCCATTTAAGAGGTGACAATGTATACAAATGTCCATAACAACCGAATAATAACAATTATAATAGCTTGCACTGATATCTACTAACCTAAATTGACGAGCACAATTTAATTGATAAACGAGACGAAATGGGAAACAATAAAACATTTAAACTATACAAAAAAATATAATTATCTTTGGGTCACCGATCGGCCGACCCATATTTTGGATATTTTGTAGACACCTAAACTTCAGATATGGATTCTTTCATAATAATTTATTATTGCAACTGATTAGTCTCGCCCGACTTGCAACAAGTAATAACAAATCGCTTTAAGACTCAGGTTCTTTGATTTTACGTACTTTATCGGTACAAGGTCATCTAAAATAGCAAATTAATTATATAAATATAGGATAAGATTGACTGAGGTCGGTAAGATTCGCATGCTCAGAAATAAAATAACCTTGAACCTAACAAAGGCTGGCTTAGTTTATAAACCAGTGTTGCAGGACCTGATTTTGCCTTTGGAAATACCCTCCAAACTACCCAGGTACATAAAGGAACGTCCAAAGAGATTAATCATTCAATTGAATCAGACAAGCAGCAACACAACGGAACGGACGAACGGAATGTTCCAACAAGACAGCTCACGTAGAAGAATTTAACAAAACCAAATCGGTCAACTTGGACTTGCCCAGCAGTGGACCAACAAAAGCGTTGTGAGGACGAAGTAGCATTAGCTTTTGTTCACACCCCAGCACGTGTGATCCGACTACCGTCCCTCAGAACATCATTATTTGCATACCAACTGGTTCCGTCTATACGATATTAATCAAAGGTTTTATTAGTGAACATCAAAGAATAAGCACAATGCTAAGATCTCTTATAAGGTACCCTCAATACTATTGTTACTTTTGTCTGAGGTTGATTTATGAGCGGCCACTGTTGTTGGTCCAACGTATTGTGATGTCAGTTTTTGTTCGCCCGCCGACATTGTACTACCCCTTCGACGGTCCAGCGCGGATGCCTTTATTCAGGTTGATCTCACTTTGATGCTTCTAACTCGGTACAATGCCCCGTGTGAGTCACAACAGATTTTACATGGTATAGAATTTGCATAATTCAACATGTCCATGCTCGCGACCATAGCAACCGTTCTAATGGATTTACTCTTGCTTTTGACGCAAAATTTTATTTTAAATACAACACTTTTGAGAATATGGGTTGGTTTTACCAAGAGAGCCGTACAATAACTCGTACTCGTACTTAGAAATGTTATGACCTAAATATTTTACATTTGCAAGATTTTATCATTTTAATTTATGCAATCATGTCAACAAGAATTCACTAGTCACACCGATTTAAAATTTTACCATCCCATCTTATAACCCTTTGTCCTTCATCAAGTCCTTGACCGTCCATTGTGAGCATTGTGCAATACAAAAGAGCGGCTGCGATTGAGCCCCGCATGTAATTTTCATGGTTCGCTCCTCACATTCACGCTTCTACATCCACTCGCTTCCAAATCATTACGTTCCTTACCTTTGTGTCTGCCTTCCCCGTCTTTATTACGCGGTAATACTTCATTGTACACATCTTATTCTTTATTAGACATAGCATTGTGAGCAGTACTCTCTTGATTGGCTCTCAGTTTTTTTTCAACACTGTTTTGAGTAACGTTTGCGTCATCAATACTAATGATTGCAACCGGTAGCACAATACTTATTGTTGTGCTGGTTTTTATTTTGTCTGTACAACTTTTTTCTTCATCTTCAGAATTTACATCGTCATTACATTTAGTTGGATTTTTATTACTATAGTTTAGTAACAATAAAATATTGTTGGGATCAAACAAGAGTCGGTGGGTTGCGGGGCTTACAGACTGATCAATAAATATGTCAAACTGATAAACAGTTTGCATAGATTATGATATCCCAATTATGCGACGTGATTTATTCGTGACTATTGACTTCAATATGTAATCTATTCTAATTTTGGAGATAGCTTGTAAATACGAGAATACTATTTATAGAAGTATATTTTATCTTTTAATGTTATTGTACTCGTTCAATTTAACTCTGTAACCTGCATCTGTAGGTATACGTTAATAAAACATTATAAAAAATAAACCATCGATACAATACATCAAATTTAATGGCTCAAACTATATAAAATCCATATAAACACGTGAGAGATCTTTGTCCGGGCAAAGTTTTGTTCATAACGAAAATTGAAGTCATAAAAGTTTCATTATAATCTCAAAGATAGCAGAGCAGTCGTATGATTGAACACCCTGCAAGAAGTGCGCACGACCATCTCCGAACGTAAGGGGGACTACACACGCGCGACCTATCGCGCGATCCAACAGCTGTTTGACTGGACAAATATAAATGTCCTTGGTACATGAAATTTTGTATACCAGATGTTTGTCATTTCATTTGATTAAAAATAGAAAGTATTTAAATAAAACTTATGATTTGATTTGTTTTTATGTGCTGTGCTTTTGATTAACTTTTAAGTACTCACTCACACTTACTAAGATATCGTTGTGAGGTTCAAATAAATTTAACAAATAATTTCGAAAGCAATGAAATAGAAGTTTTATGTAATCCTTTATAATAACAGAAAATATTATCTTACAGTGATTTCCATATTTAAACTAATTTACAGTAAATAAGGCTTTAAGGTAAATTGACTAGTCGTTTTAATTCTTTATCCTCGCGTTGGATTTTATAATGATTCTCATTAATAAAATCTGTAAGTTTAAGCTAAGCTTATTGAAAGGTGTCGCGCTAAATTAAAATTATGGATGAGATATCTTACTCGTAGATAAAAAATCCGTTTTTTTACTTGTTATAACCACGGTTATAATGTCGTGTTTTATGATATTTGTGTGAGTTTGTATACTAATTTATTTGGGCTGTCACGTCATATTTTCTTAAATATACATCTGATACCCGTCATCTCTGTTTGGCTTCCTTCTTAGCTGTGCCATAATTCATTGAGATTTTCTTTAACAAATCTTTTCCTTGTAGAATTTTCAATAGTGACGCAGCGTCGGAACCAGTCGCCGTGTGTAGAGTTCTTAACATTCTAAATCTGTACACAATCCAGTCATAAAATATGGCTCCAACAATAAAACAGAAGTGGTCCGTACTACTTCAACACTGGCAAAAGTGCTCTATATTCTTAGAAGGATGAACTTTTTATTACCATGCACTGTTTAATTTCTTCTAATCCAACAGATTATGGTGTATTTTCGTACGACGTTTATTTCTACAATGTTTTTGTATAACATTTTATTCGAGCTATATTTTATATTGTTATCTTTCTGATCATAAAGATGCGTAGTAATAAGTTTAGACTGTTTTTGGTGATTTTATATTTATTTTAATTCAGATTTTTTTCTAGATAACGCGGCAGATGTTGTGCAACCTGATGGTTAGGTTTTGATGTAAAATTACGAGGATTCCGAACAAGAGTGGGTGTCTGACTTATCGGTTGTCAATATGGTGTAAAATATTGCATGAATTTGGAGTTTTCGGTTCAAATATTCACGAATGACAAAATCTCTCTTGTGTCACAGTATTTTCTTCAGACGAGTCTACAAAAATTCTGCCGGCGTACCTAGCCTTTGGTAGCTAAATCCGTACAACAAAGCACCTACATAAATACCTAAACATTTATATAAGCATCTTCCATTTAACTAAGAACAAAGTGCTACGTCACTGCAGCCCGCCACTAAATAAATCAGACGAGAACAATATTACCCCTTTATTATTGTTTTTTTTTTTATGAATTATCGCCTACATCTGATCTCTTTTTATTTTCTTTTGTGTGGCCACCGGTAGCATTTATCATGTTAGCATGTTATTGTTACACTCTTTGTAGTGTCGTCCCTAGATGAGGCTGGATTTATTTTTGGGCTTTTCATATCGATAGTTTCAGTTATTCCAGTATCTCTATAAATGTTCTTTCTGGTTGTATCGAGTGGGTTTTGTTGTGGATGTCCATCTATTGTTTCGTTTAAGTAATCGTCTCAAGTCAAACGAATTATATTAGTTTTTAAAACTGCAATAGATTTGAAAGCGTTATCTCGTGTGACATTTTGAGAGCTTTAATTTTTGTAGTCATCCAAACAAACTTGTCTCGGTCATTTAAAATATCGAAAGATCCCATCTCTACTCAACATTAGTCAAGAATATGTTTTGTTCCACCGGCACGGCACATTAGTGCGGATTAAGACGCCCTTGATAATATCCAAGATGGATTCTGGATTCCAACACAGTACATTCTTTCTATATCCCAGAGATTTGTTAGATGTTAGAGTATTAGGATGCAAATGTGTTCTGTTTTGTGCACCAGTGACTATTAATGTAAACAATGATTTAATTATTGTAAATGTGTGTCTTTTTTTCTTTGTTTGTTTGTCGTTTCGCAGTTGAAGATAAACATATTTTGTTATCTGAGTTTACACTATCAATATCAATACCTAGATAATGATTGCTTCGTAACATTAAGTGTTTCTTGAGCTTTAAAGTTGCCATGCATACTTTTGACAAACAACAGACATTTTGGGTCGAAAAAATATTCATAAGATATTAATTACAGAAATATCCAGGCACATCTAGCATAACGACACCTCTATCTCAAATTCCCACCGACTCGTGAACTCCGACCCCAGCATCCAACAATTATAATCACAATAATTAACAACCATTAAGATGACGAAATGAATTTCTCCGACATAAAAAATAATAATTTTACAGGTCCCAGAGCATAGCCATGAAACAACCAGTTTGTTTATGACGAAACAGTTTCATATAGTGTTAATAACAACGAACTAGTAGTTAGAGTTAAAGTAATTAACGCTAACCTTACATTATCTGCTATTAACAATAAACGTGGACATGCAGTTAACACACATATTGAGGACGCCGGTGTTATGGATTTTCTAATAGCAGCTGTGAACGTATCCAATTATAATCTGTAGTTGAATTTCCTGTAGGAACTAAATCAAAGAAGAAGAAAGCAGTTTACAAAGATGCTAAAGATAATGTACTTGCTATTATGTTTTCGATACGTAGGTAAGTATTGATTGTATCATTATCGATTGTAAAGGTAAGACACAGATATTTTTTCCCTACCAAAAGATCGTATAACCGTTGGCAACACAGAAGTCGTCCACACAGTCATGAATGAACGTTTATAATATGTTATATTCGCGTTCACAAACTGAAATAAACGAGCGAACGGAAACGGCCGTAATATTATTAGATACGACAATTCTATTATTTTTATTCGTAACATATCTTGGTAGATTTATACGTGAATCTGGCTCGGCTCGGTATGGTAATGATTCCTAGAAGCTTTAGCGTTTTACACCTAATTGAAATTCTTTAATGAGATCATTCATGGAATACGTTTTGTTTGTTTTATGGGAAATGAATATAAGTTCTGTTTGGGGACTTTGAATGTTTGTGTTCAGTTTCAGTTATAAGAATTTTAAATGGGCAACTTTTTGCTCCAGATGTCCTAATTCGTTTTAAATCAAGTATTAATTATATTGCTTAATCATCGCACTCAATTAGGTATACACATTAAAAAGAGCTAATCCGTATTTTTTTCTTCATTTCCCTGCTAGCATGCAAACTTTTTTATAAATAGCACGCTAAAATAAAAACTTGCAACTATAGATGCCATTAACTTTAAAAATAAATACCTACCACGTTCCAAGGTCTTCCAGTTTCAAATATTTTGGCGCCGAAAAAAATGACATGGCGCATGCCGGTAGAATTTATTGAAAAGAAGTCTTGTATCGCTTTGAACTATGTGTAAATCATATTAAAAACCTATGGATCCCTGAACATCATCAAACATGTAAAAGAAAATAATTTATAGGTGATAGGAACATTTGTGTTCTTATTTTTGGTCGGCAAATATCTTATGTATGACTGGGAGCATCTTTCATGTGGCTCGCCACGCATTATTTATAAGAAACACTGTTCTGTTCATTGTTTCATAATAAAACATTAATTTTGTCAACGGCCACGGCTGGACGCACCGCGACAATATTAGAACTTCCGCTCGAAAGAAAAAATGTTCGAGATTCGATAAAATTTAAGCGAATGTGACCGCTGAAGTATTTTATTATCACACTGAATTGTTCTATCATACAGAAATATGTGATTATGTCTGTATGGTTAAATTATGTTTATCTTCCAAGCTCACATTGAGGAACATAAACTTGCGAATAATCCTGACAGAAAAGAAAGACATTTCCGTCTACATATTGTTTATTCTCAGTTTTTTAAACCGTAATAATAAACTGGAGAGAATGTTTGCAGATAAAAAATCTTTTCAGCAACAGAAAGATAGAAAGACACTTAAAATTCCCAAGCGTGGTATCACTTGAAAATTCGATGGGAACCGACGCAAATGTCGTGTTCGATTCAAAAAGTCAACCAAACGGTTTTGCACACATGCAAATCTTGTATAACTCCCAACAAAAACAAAAACCTCTTCAGAGGGACTCCGACAAAAACAAAACTACACGTGCAACTAAAATGGAAGCAAAAAAGGTCAACAATATGCCTAATCTACAATCCGTGTCACAGGCTAAAGGTTACGGAAGGTTGCACAAAAAAACACCACAAAACGATTCATGTTCAGACGAAATCGACCGTAAGACCGTCATCAGAGATTCGATTGTATATTCTATTTCAGCAGTTTTAGGGTTTAAATTAATTATGAGTTCAGGGAAAGGATCTGAGTGGCATTGTTCGTACCTTAGGGAGTAGTGACAACAGATTTTTGTCTTTTTTTCACTTATTTCACATGTGGCATCGCAATCCTGGACGATATGTGACACATGTGGCGGTTTTAAGTTACTTCACAATAATGACTGGCTCTTCAGTTTCTCATGCTTTGGAGCGTCCATTACGAGATTTCGGTTGAGTCTAATTCCAAACTGGTGTCAATGCACCTTTCTTTTTGATGTTCACCTTTTACAGTTTTTAGTGCAATATGATAGCTGTGGTCATCAGTCAACAGGTGATGCTTGTTTTGCTATACTCCTGTCATGTTTTATTCTCTCCAGAATCAACGTAATGCGTAGGTGGGGCCACCAATATTGTGTTGTTATTTCTGTTTTATATTCTGCCAGATTATTAACAACTAAGTATCATCTTTAGAACACGATCTTTCACTGAATCCAAAAGATTTGTTGAGGTCAGAAGGGATGTAAAATCAAACTCGAAGTGTTGAGAATAATTGTCTATTTCTGTTTACGAATTTCTTCATCAGCGATTGGAAAAGCTGGGATTCATTCTATGGGTGTCATCATCAACTTTTTGCAACTATGTCGGGGTCGGCTTCCAGTCTAACCGGATGCAGCTGAATACCAGTATTTTACATGGAGCGACTGCCTATCTGACCTCCACAACCCAGTTACTGGGCAACACGATACCCCTTGGTAAAACTGGTTGTCAGACTTTCGGGCTTCTGACTACCCGTAACGACTGTCAAAGATCTACAAATGACAGCCAGGACCAACAGCTTAACGTGCTTTCCGAGGCACGGAGGAGTCTCGATATGTTACAAACGGTCACCCATCCACAGACTGACCTCGGCAAGCGTAGCTTCACCTTTGATCAACCCGTGCGGCTGTTTTTATTTAGCCACGAGCTCCTCATATTCATTCTATGGGTGTATATACCCAAAAGAAAATTTGAAAATGGCTACCAAAATAGCTCGAGCATTCCCTACGCAACATCATCCAATATTTTAACGACACAAAACAAACCATATAAATAACCATTGCACAGTAGTAACAACTACCGTAACGTATCTGGACAATAAATTCAGATGCAGCCATAAATAGACCAATAAAAATTACTTTACGATACACGAGTGAGTTACATTAAGACAATGTTGAGGGTATATTACACAATGAAAACATTATGGTTTAATTGATTTGGCCACAATGCTCTTTATGTGAACACTGTGCGTAACAAAGATGGTATTGTCTATCAAGCAGACGTCTGGAAGTACTTGACCGAAGACAAAATGGCTTTGTACCGATGGTAGGCGCCAATGGTAATTTAATATGGATTCTAATTAATCAGGTTTGGTTCTGGTGTTATGTTTGGGCATCGTGGGATGCGTAAAGGGGTTATTTCTTTTTATTGGTTGTTAGATTGAAATGTTGTTTTGTTTAAAGTAGAAACACAAACAGATTACCAGTGTCCTCTTGTATTCTACAATAAAACTTCGTTTTTGTACAGCTGATTTTTTATTCAATAATTATTTTTTTTTCGAGCACCCGAATGCGGGTATTTCGGACGTTGCGCATACGCCATTATACTCATATTGTATTCTGCGTTCGGAAACATTTTAAATATTTATTTCGTTACATATATTTTTTATATTAGACACAACTTCGATATAACTAATTAGACAATCGAATTGGAAAACCGCGCATATGCAACAGTGTCTCTCATATCGAAGTGAAAACTTCGTTTTCGTCTACATTATCTCAGGAATAGGTAAGTAGGTATCCCATAGCTCATTCGATGATACGAACGATTTGTTTGCTAAAGTTGAAAAACTTATCAGACATGTACACAATAGGTACCTACCTATTGTATTGTATAATGGGAAATTAACACTTACCCACCCATAGGTATTAGCTCATTCTGGTAAAGATTACAACGAGGATGTTATTTACCTGGAACAAAAATATTACAATAATTAGAAATGAAATCACGTAATACACCATTAATTTAGGAATAAGTTTTATTTAGTATCACGGGTTTTTCCCTTGTTACATCAGAACCAGTTTTCCCCAATAGTATGCCTAGCCAGTCATGGCTGTTACTAAAAATTCTAAAAGTGACAGACCGCCGATACAGGAACTCCTTCAATGGACCTGGTTGCTTTCAACAACAGATACGATTTAGAGCTGTACCTAGTATATTCCCTTGTCGAACCCCATATTATGAAACTTGTTAAAATTTGAAATAGTTTTTTTTTCTTTTCATTTCATACACTTTTGTGCCAGATATAACAGCAAAAATTTAATTACGCCTAGCAAAAAAATCAATACAGCAACTCAATAAAATCTTAAATAAATTAACAAAGCGCCCACATGGGTGTCATAAAAAATGGCAAGCACAGGATTCGAATAGAAATTCGATATTATTTTTTCCCAATAAGCGATGCGTCCAGATGTGTTAATGCATTACATGTGTTGAGTTTATCTCCAGTACAATACGGCTGGATGCCTGCTCATGCCTTGTCTTGCTCCAACTATTTATAGACACCATTCCATCTTTTGTTTAATTATAATATGAATCAATTTTTTTCATTGGTATCGGAGACTGGTACGCTCTCGTAGCTGTTATTGGTGTCTGATCGGTGACTCACTGTTTTTATTAGAGAACTTTTGTAGGTTTATGTGCGGATCTATTGACGTAGAACGGTGGTGAATTTAGACCATTTGATAATATGTTATTTTCAGAGTTTTCCCTAAGGTTTCTCTAAATATCATCAAAACAACGAGTTAAGTGTATTTTTAAAAAGATGACAACATACCAACTTGCTATCCACGTGTACCTTTGTCAATTGTTGACGCAAATGCAAATAATATTAATTACTGGTCAAGGAAAAAACAAATAACTTTTTTTATTAACTTCAAGAATTTTTTACCAGCAATGACGATACGAGAAGTACGATATAAGTCAACACACACAATATTAGTAATAAATCTATCACTACCTAAACTGTTCCCCTTAATGATCTTAACACAAACATGAGTTAGCCCTTACTTCATCCCCATCTTAAATCAGTAGATGTCAATGATCATCGTCGTTAAGTACCCACAACGATGCATCAAACTGTACATTTCCAGTATAAGCTGACTTCTCATCGTACAGAAAACTTATACAATGCAAGGTCAGCTGATATCGGGAAGTTGTAGCTTGGTGTATGCTTAAAGAGACATTCTAAACAATAGTTTGAGTGAGTGTAAAATGGACTGATACTTGAAAGTTTCTGTAGAGCCCATAAAATCTGTCAATAGTACCATAAAAGGGACGAACTGTGTGAAGGGAGTTATGTTCAGGAAATGAAGGAAAAGGGCTCTTTATGAAGTTTGCTGATGGTAAAGTAATGTTCAAATTTGAGTGCCCTTTGGTCTGCATGTTGTAGTCGCTGTTGATCTCGGTTTGGACTGAAAAGTTGTAAGGAACGAGCAAGAAGATTAATTGCAGCGTGATTTTCAATAACCAGGTTATGGTAAAGTCCTGATTGATAAGGCGAGTGAGGTTGTTAAGAATTCATTTGTTTAATTTGCTTCTCTTTTAACACTTGATCATCTGCTTATAAGCGATAAATCTAATCATGCGTTCCAGTTACTACTGCTGTAAGTTTTAATTGAATTAATTACTGGATTTGAGTTGATCGTCAGAATTAAGATGCGAACTTGAACATCGAGTTTTTGCATGTTACATTTATTTTTTACTCAGCAAAATAGCATGATGATTGTGTCAAGTTTCTTTTTTCAATAAAATACTAGAAGCACATTTTGTTCTGAACACATAAATGTAGATTTTCTTCTTTTTTTTTTTTGAAAAAAAAGAAACGTTGCCCCACACTACGAATTTCTACTGTGTCGCGCGTGCGTTTACACACATTTAAAGTCACATACAAAAACAGCTAGACCCGGAACAACTACCTGCAGGCCATACAAATATTTGTTCCGTGCGGGAATCGAACCCACGACACGTGGCGCGGCAGTCGATCGCTCAGCCACTGCGCCAACCGTGCCGTCGTTTCTGTACAGTACATATACCAGATTTTGCAGGAGATCAATACTACGTAAAAATCCCCGTCAGACGCAAGTCAGGGAACGGAAGTTCTATAACAAACGCCTTGGATTATAATGATAACATTTTTGACCATAAAATTGAAACTATTACGTACATAGACGCATAATAAAGAGTTTTACGAGCTAACATCGAACGCAAACTAAATATCTACAGGATGCAGGATTATCAAACAATGTATGGCTTTTAAGATCAGTCGCCGTTAAAATATTATAGCGTTTTTATTATGATAGATTTTGTAGAGAATTGATATCAAGGTTCTTCAAAGAGTATATAGAGGTTCAACAGGGATGATCATAACCAGGTGGCCCTGATGGTGACATGGAGATGCAACTTTGGTAATGTTGGTAGGCCTATAATCAAGGTGAGATGACTACTACAAGTAGCAAGTAACACAATAACAGGTTAGATTTTTCTGTATATCAAATTTTATTGGTTGAATAATAAAGGACTCGTCAATATGCGTGGTGCAAAATCGATAAATCGGGGATCATTATCCATTAAAGCTAATACAATGATTATAATTTATGTCACATAATTGTCTCTTAAACACTATTCTTGAGTGCATATCAGTATGCAAATTAAATTATAGGGTAATAATACATTATTAACTCTTGTTCATAAAAATACATTATTTAGTTAAATACTTAATAAAACTTATCCATTAATGACGTTTTCTTTAAAACAAAAGCGGTTTCGGTTTATGTGTAGAGTACAAATAAAATTTCAGTTCTTATCAAAATGCTCCTGAATAAAATTAAATGCAACACTTCTTACCCAGCCAAATGTTCTACGAAGCTTTGAACGTCTGGGTTGAACCCACAGCTTGACTTCAATTTCCTTACCAGACCAGTCCACTATCAAATTTATACAAATATCTCGGCGTCTAGTTCTTGGCTTTTAGTTTTCAAGGTTTAAGAACTTTTATAAACTACAATTTCATATAGTACATTCTCAAATCAAGCTTTATCAGAGTTTCAACTTCAAATGTCTGATAAAAAAAATATGTGCCAGTTTTTGAATATTTTTTCAATCTTAAATATCAATGGACTATTCTGGATAGGACGTAAGACGCCCTCTGACCAGGTGGGATGACGATCTGCGAAAGACTGCAGGCAGATGCTGGATGCGGCAAGCTAAAGACAGGACGCTATGGCGCTCATTAGGAGAGGGCTATGTCCAGCAGTGGACTAGTATAGCCTGATGATGATTCTGGAAACCGAATCTAGTCATAGTTTTTACTCAATTCCTCACTACTGGACCCTTTTCGTTTGGACGCCCACATTTATGTCTTAGAGAAAACAAGTATTAGTGAAACACCTACATTGAAGTCTGTAATAATAAAGCCATAATGTCTCGTCTGTCCAACAATATTTTCATAATAAGCAAAACTGTATTAACCTTTATACTAAACAAACACGTGCAGCCGGATCTTCCTCCTGCTTTTTCCAAAACCAACGATATAATTATTCGATTCTAAATCAATCTCTATACAATACATGAGCAATATGTCAATCGATTTTGTTCCGACAGGCATTTTTCTCTCGTGCAAACAAACAGACGTCGCGCGTCGGTTGGATAGAAACATGTTTACTTTCATGTCACTTTAGCTATAAATTATAAGGAAATCACATTAATCTTTGTTTGACTCAATTTTGGAGTATTTCGGACTAACGTGCGTAAAACGGTGAAGTTTGAAAATGACAATACTAAAATATTATGAGGGTTTACTTGGAACGCGTGGGTATAAAATTATATATTCTCGAACTATTAACACTTCAGCAAGAGAAGATAACAACTAATGCACTGTATTTATACTTTCGTTAGTATATGAAGTTGTGCCATGTTTTGTTAATGAAAAAAAAAAAGTCCAAGTATTTGTTCTATTTATAATTTCCGTAGTTACGGGTTACGCAACGACCTATGTGATTCTAAGTCATTCACACAAATCAAAATCGACCCACAAATATCTAATTAGGACCATCAATATAGTATAAAACTTCATATTTTTCATAGTAATCAGATTTCACAACAACCTATAAGATTCTAAGTAATGCAAAAACCATCCGATAGATTCACACAAGTCAAAACATCACTCGCAGATATCGATCCCACAAATATTAGGATAATCATCAATAATAGGATCAAACTTGACTCGTATCTCGAACAAGACCCTGTTTCACACGTGTTCCATGAGTAAAGGTATTTCTTTAGAGCAGGGTCGAATGTCCCCCAACAATTGTACAGGAAACTCTTTATTTTCAATATCCACGTAGGAGAAGAGACGGCACGTCTAAGACATCCATTGTAAGCTCAATGTGGATATGAACAATGAAAATGATATGGTTCGTATTGATAAGACTGCCAAGTAACACTGGTAAGTTGGACAGATCATTATTATGTTCCATATATATATAGATACTATTATGCTAAATAAAAACAGCCGCACGGATTGATCGAAGGTTAAGCTACGCTTGTCGAGGTCAGTCTGTGGATGTGTTACCGTTCGTAACATATTGACACTCCTGTGCCGCGGAAAGCATGTTAAGTCGTTGGTCCCGGCTGTCATTTGTAGATCTTTGTTTGACAGTTGTTACGGGTAGTCAGAAGCCCGAAAGTCTGACGTCCAGTCTTACCAAAGGGTATCGTGTTGCCCAGTAACAGGCTTGTGGAGGTCAGATAGGCAGTCGTTCCATTTAAAATACTGGTACTCAGCTGCATCCAGTTAGTCTGGAAGCCGACCCCAACATAGTTGGGAAAAGGCTAGGCAGATGATGATGATATTTTAGTGCTTTTATTAAAAGTTCACTTTGAATGTCACTCAAGTGACCACACAATACCGTCGACGAACTCAATTGTTATCAACGTAAGTCTACGTGGTTGATCAGTTGATCACACCGTTCTACTTTAGGAGTGATATTTCGAGAATAACCTACTGCAAGGGTTAAATTGCATCGTACCCTATTATAGTCCTCTACTAAATCTCCAGTATATTCTAGTGATTTAAAATGTCTATCAAATCTTCTAGTACTGTCTTGAATTCAAACATTTTTCAGATTTGGCACCCTCCTCATCCTTGTTATTTGAACAGTCTTTGGGTATTATTTCTACGCATGCGAAACGCTGACAGGCAGATGCGATGGATGGATGTACACGGAAATCGTAATTAGCTTTGAGTTCATTGAACCTTCCTGAATAATACTGGCTATGTACGAAAGAACATGTAACTTTTCTTGGATAAAAACAATCTTCGTCACTTTCTTATTTATTCTTTAGCTAAGTATTCGTTTTAAAGCTAAATGATCATTGCTAATAATAGCTAAATGAGCATTTAGCTTTGAACTCAATTTTTCAATAATAGCAAATTGATGCTACAATTGACAGTCAAAATGTTCATTCTAGGACATAGCAACAGCCATTGTCAGGACAAAAGTGTGAGAATCCAACCGAGCTTACCGGCTTGCCTGCCACAATAGGCATATTCCACTTGGCACCGACAATTCTTTCTCTACCAACAATGGCATTTCCTGAGCATTCTGTAGTCGCCCTCCAATAATTGCGCAATAACTACACAATAAAACACGTGCTAACAAACAGAAGGGTTCCGTACTACAAATAATAGGGACACCTAAAATGTACACCTACTGGGGATTCTTTCGTTCGGCTGGGAATGGTACAAGTTGGCGACTGAAGCGGGCCTATGCGGGAATTGAATAAAATTAAGTACTTATAACTTACAGCATACTAGTCGTTGCAGTGAGTGCAATAAAAAGATGTATCAGAACTTGGGATTCTTAAGATGAAAAATTGGAAAACAAGTACTTACGGAAGTATTGTGGTTGAGATCTTCCAGCCCATTACGCAAACTTGATGAAGTGTCATTCATTACATAGTTGTTATGGTGTGCGGTGCTGACTTCCTTGTTGGCAATTGACTAATATTTTATGCTATTTTATACTTTTCTCTCTTATGAATTAAGATATGGACGGTATATTTCTAAAGGCCGTTAATTTTATTTCAAACAAATCTTCCAAATGTAGACATTTCGGAACGCATCAACCAAAAACACGACAATGTTAAATATAGGTAGACTCCCTAATGTGATATGTCTTACTTGGTTCTTATCTGTCACTGTAGTTGTTACGCGCTGTGTCAGAAATAGACGTCAAATCTCTAATGTTAGTTTAATTTGTACACAAGGAAATTGATGCCCAAGAGAATTTACAATTTTCATTAGGTACCCACATGTGTGCCATTTGACCGGGAGGGTTATCTCCTATAGTGCTGTTATGATGATGTACTTTCTACAGGGTTTTCCTGTCTGATATTGCTGTAAGTTCGTTGACTACGAACTTTTTTTGTATAAAATCGCGATGCGTTTACAACTTTCAAACCAATTCGTCTTTGTCCTTTTCTAAGACTCAATGAAAGAAACGGAAGGCGTTGTCTACGGGAATCGTGGAATTATTTGAGGGTTAAGTCGAAAGGGCGCTATCCATTGTGGGCCGTCAATGAAGTTTATTAAGCATAAAATACTGTTTAAATAAATTTTAAAGAGGTGCTAATGGGTCTTGTGAAGTATACGTGCAATGTTTGTTGTTTGAGTTGAGTATTTGGATTATACGATATGTATTGCGATGATTGCGTAGAGTTAGAATGTTAAAACAGATTTCTTGGGTAATGTTTCTAACTAAAACTAATACCTTTAAAAAATAGTAATATTGCAACTTAATGTTACGACACGCCGTTTCTAACTTAAAACTAGCCATTTTACCCTACGCAATGCCACTACCACTGATAAGGCTTAGTAGACCAGTAGGTATACATTTATTTACTAAGAAGCTTAGTGCTTTTTCAGTCATTTTATTTATGTGTATGGGTAATACTCGTATTGGTAGTAGTTAGTAAGTAGCCTTTTGCAGAACAGGTTTCCTGGAATATACTGTATTTCGAAGTACAGTGAAAAGATACAGTTGATCTGATCTGAATGTATGTAGGTATGTGCCACCTTGCAGTTTTTCCTGTGAGTCAACCATGACTAACTCAGGTAATCACTGGTGAACTCATAACAACTGTGAATGTAAAGAAATATCCTTTGCCCTTTAAAAGCCTTTTCTTCATCAACAGAAAGGATTCAGACGTTATACCTACCTAAATGTATTATTCACACCGCACAGTGATCCAAATCGTCAAAGCTGAGGACAAAATACGAAAATTCCATTCAATAAGCATACTGCGTATTTCTATTACACATGGTATTCACAATGGGACGAACAAAGCAAAGACGTGGCGGGAATTAATAAAAAAAAAAATCGAGGGCAAAGGTAGGGTGGCGGTAATGCTGCCAGTTTGAGTCAACGCAATGTCACAATGGTGACGTGAGACGTGACCTACCTATGTGATTTTGTCGGGTTGTCCCAAGTATTTGTCTTGTAAATCGGATGGGTGTGTCGGATAAGAATCCTAATAATAAGGGTTATGGTGTCTTTTTCTTTGACGACCTATGTGGCGCAGCGGGCAAAGTTCCGCCTGCGACGCATGAGGTTGCGGGTTCGATTCCCGCCTTGGGACAAATGTTTGTACGATCTACATACATTTGTTCCGGGTGTTCTGGGTATTTGCTATGTATAATAAAAAATATCTATCTATGTAATGTATCGTATTAAGTATATCAGTCATCGAGTACCCATAACACAAGCTCTGCTTACCTTGGGGCTAGATGATGCTGTGTGGATTGTCCAGCATTATTTATTTATTATTTATTTATTCTTTCGGATTTTTCAGCTGAGAAAGTTTTCCAAAGATGGAGCGTGAATATTTATTTATAAATTTGATGGTTTTAAACAGTGTCAATTACAATAAAAAAAACAACTTTGTCAAAGTGTGAATATTGAGAAATCATCTATTATTAAGAATTGATTTAACAGATTAAAAAAGAATATGCTTTACTAACAACAGCTTAGAATATTCCAATTAATATAATAAAATCTGCTTATTTTGTGTGTTCTAGGAAAAAATAAAGAATAATAGTTAAACGATAATAAATAGCAAGTTACCGGCTGTGGTATGTTAACTCACATACAGAATCAACACGAGAAGTACCTAATAACATGGTCATTAGCAAATATTAGCCAATTCGTTGCAATGTAACAAATGTATTTAAATTAAACATGATTGCTTGCGATTATGACACAGCTTCTTAGAAATTATAAACATACTAACCCATTGAGAAGATTTATACATTATGTACATAATAATAATTTTATGTACGTAACGTATAATTCTTATCATTTTCATCAGGGTATAATTATCATACAGAATTTAAAAAATATGTTTGACTTAAGTAGATACTTTGTTCGGTAGGTCTATCTCAAAACTGTTTTTATTTAAGAAAAAACCAATCTAGGTAGTACGCATAATAATAAATAAACAAAATCGAAATGCACCGACACAGGAATTAAAAATAAATATGAAATCTGCGTAATTATTTTCGGCTGATGTGCTCTTGTAAGAATTTATGTATTAAAAGGCAAGTAAGCACGAATCGAAGTCAAAACCGATTTCAAAAAGCATTTCGGTTAATACCCGAAAGCTTTTTATGGAAATCTAAATGAAAACCCGCACTCAAAAACACATAACAGGTATTACCCGTTAAATTTGAAAAGTCATAAACATTATAAAGTCTCATCGTGACCACAGTGTTTGATTTAAAACATCTGAGGACAAAAACCACATCCTACATAGATTTTTATTAAAAACTAATAAATCGGTTATTAAAATCAACCGCAACTTCGGTTTTATGAACTTTTCGACGTTGCCTATTTAGTGCGTATGGTTAAATAGATCTATGGTACTTTTTTTTTAATATTCCTCGCATCCGGTGCATGCAAAGGTTTATATTCGATTGGATTTACGACTGTTTTCATTGCGTGGTGTTTTTATATAAATACGTTGCCCGTTTCCTGTTGGTTAATAACAAAAATAATATTTATTAAAAACAATTGGTGTAGTTATCCCAGTTACTGGAAATGGTACGTGTTTATTATTGTTAAGTTGTAGGTTTGTGGTCTTCCTGACTTGCTTTGGCTGTTGTAAACTTTACTATTAACCGAGTGAATAAAAGAAGAAGGGCAATAATGAAAATTACCGCATCGTCATAAGTATCGGCCATATCCTTAATTTTATCTTGAAAGTGATTAAGAAAACCTAAAACTAAATAAATAAAGTAATCATTGTAGAAGTTATAAGTAAGAAACACTGTTGTTGAGTATGAGGTTCTGGGTTCAATTTCCGGGCAGTTTCAGATTATCCCAGTAGCAACCTGGAGTTTAGATTTGTGTCCGGTTGATGGCAATAAGCTCGCTCCTTTATACATGCGATTTCAATATTACTGGCGAACTGTGGGTGTACTATAAAAGGTACACCACTGCCTAGCGCTTCGCGGGAAACAGACGTGATTTTATGTTATATAAAATTATCACATCTTTCTAAATGTTTCCTTAATTTCAATGAATAAAAGGCGAATGGATAAAATTCTCCGTAACCCGGCGTTAACTTCTTATGCACAGTGGTTCAAACAGTTACCAAATTATCATCCTAAATAACTTTCCGCGAAATATTAAAAGCGGAAGTTAAGAGTAGAAAACACGCTTTCCTCGAATTCTCTTTCTTTTATCTACTTTTATATTTATTAAGTGTTGATAGTAGCCATCATATTTTCATGTTTTACCTACATCCACTGAAGTGTAACACTACCATTAAACACTACTGCTCATTTCCGAAACAGAAAAAAGTCAATAAAAAAGTAAACTGGTAAAAGATCTCTCATTGACACTATATTTTCTTTAAAGAGGCCACTGTGTAAAAATTAGAGACCAACTAAAAATATGTTTGTGTAGAATGTAAATCGAACAGTGCGTTATGTATTCTTGTCTATGTGTATGTGACTCGTAAAACGGAGGCGCTAATTGATGAGTGTCGTGGCGAGCGGTGATACGCCCTGCGTTTGACAGCCCGACAACTAAACGAATTTCCTATACTAATGCTGGACACAGAAATAGCTTAGAACATTCCTAGCACTCATTACCATAAAAAATATACGATTTAATATTAATGTAGGGATAAGTATATGATACTTTGTCGTTTTTTCAACGTACCTACTGTGGGTAATTTTTGAGTAAGTATTTAACCAAACTTAGGTAGATTTATGGTTCCAAATATATGTAAAGAATTATTTCCTTTCATTTGCGGTTTTGCTTAATTTCCCAATGGGTTTATTTTTAAGTTTCCATTAACACATGATCTCCATGTAGTACCTTCCAATGAACACTGTAAAATAAAGGATAAAGTCAAAGTAACTTTGACCTCCAAGAATAGTGTAGTTATAAAACGAACCTTCGTTAGAAATTAACGTACTGGATATATTTAGTAACTTTAAATTAAAACTGTAATTATGACATACTATACCTACCTATTATGTCATTTATTTTAAAGATTTGTTTAACATCTTCTCATTTACTCTAGCGAAAAGAGTAAGAGAGAGATAAAATATAGGAAATTGCGTATCGGAAAATTTTGCTTTAAAAATAAGCACATTGAATACACAGGTCAGTTAAACCATTTCCGGCAATCGATTCTCTAAATAAAAAGTCCGCTCAATCAATATACCTACTTACTTACACAGTTCAATAAATTAATTTCCCAAACATTCCCTCATTAACAAGACCAAAAGGCCCAATTAAATAGTCCCGAATGCGTGCATACTTTATTTCAAGCAACCAATCGTATTTCTCGAAGCCTCACTGTCGTTAACAAATTGACACGTTTTTATTACTAAAAAAACTGGGGATCATTAAATGAAATTTAAGAACGAAATAAACAGTGTACCGAAAGCCGACCGATTTCGACAAACAACAGATCAATTCCCGTTAATTTACCGCCTACTTAATTTTTAAATTTAATTGCAGTAATTTCGAAGTCAATTTACCTCACCAACAATGCTGTGGCAGTAAAATTTTACCATTGTGGTGGTCATTGTAAAGTTTTACCGTTTGTTACCGCTTGTTACGTAAACTTACCAATTAAGGAATGTCACTTTAAATGAGTCGTAAATGAGACAGATTGATGTGAATAATCTTTTCCTTATTTATCCTACAACACCTTATTAATAACCGAATCATCATAATCAACCTCCTGTCCTTATCCCGATTTATTTGGGGTCAGCGCAGCATATCTTTTTCTTCCATACTCTTATTTGCCGGCATCTCAATTGTAACCTCCCTTCTAGCCATATCATCTTTCACGAAAAAGCGTAGTAAAGTTATTCCAATCTCAAATCACGTATAATGTATGGTAATTCTGGAGATTATACTAGTAGCCACTATGTTCACTGTTAAAAGACTGACAAATTTACAGAATTATTAAATAAGTTCTATTAAAATATATGTAATAAAATAGTTATGAAGACACGTAATTAAAGAGGGTTAGGTTAAGTTAGGTAGGTAAGTATCTACTAGAAGTGATAATCTTTTAGAATATTATTATTCAGCTTTATTATGTTATACATGGTTATACCATAAGAAGGTATTGTTGTGTCATTGTAGTGTTCTAACTAAAAACGGTAACCGAGGTTTGTAATAGGGACACTATAAGATACCCATATTTGTGAGTTTTGGTTTATGATTTGTGACGAGTTAAATAATAAAGTAAATTACGATTATAGTCCTGCAAAGAGAGGTTGTTGCTAAACTTCTATTACATAATGTTTGTGAATTAAAAAATAAAATCAAAAATGCATCGCGATTCAAATATTCGCGATGTAAAACTGCATCAAAAAAGATACGATAAAAATTTACCTATTGAACATAAATGCTGAATAACGACTAAAGAAAACTGTCCAAAAAATAAAAAATTAAAATCAAGCAAGCAAATAATCTATTGTCATACTACTACCTATTTACCTACACCTTAAATAAACGTACTTATTTTTGAAAATAATTGTATTGTAATTGTAATGTCCAGTACGGCAAACAAGTTTCTATCCAAAAATGTACAGTAGACATGTCACCACAAGAAGATTTCTCACAATGGATCAATAAGATAAAAGGTGATACTAACGTTTTTTTGTCCACAACTTTTGACCGTTGGCACACTGTGCAAGTTATAACTCGAACGGAAATATTTTAAAATATTATGTAATTGTCATTTTATTTTATTACCTTCTTAATAAAGTTTCGATTACTAAGTAAAGTCTTATTAGAATTTATTATTTAAATCACTGACTCAGAGACCACTTTTATTTTGACTAGGTAATGTAATTGTTATCCATATATAACCCTATTTGCAGCAGCTATAGTAGCAGAAAAAAATCCTACAGAACAAGATATTACTGGAAAGTAAACTTCAATACTTTACATATAAATAAATAAACAAGTAATTTACCTTCAGGTGCGTTACCATCGTTCTTCTTGCTTTTCCAGACATCAGAAAAAATCGAAGTGCGACGTAAACTTATAGAATAAAAAAATAAAATGTAACAAAACTAATACAACACGTTAAATTGTCCGATCACACCGTTTCTTTGGCATTATTTTCACAAACATAATTATCTACTACCGTTAAAGTCACAAATAAAAAATTAACACACAAGCAAAAAAATAACACAAAATAAAAACAATAGTCCAACACAAAATATTCGCTGTAACGTTCGAATTTAGAGTTCGTGCGACCGCTCCGCGATCGAACGCGTTCGAAAATTTCAAATGGAAACGCGATACACGTCTTGCGAACGCGCCGTGCCGATACACAATGCTGGCAGATCGAAGCGGGTCGACAATACGCGCGCGCTACAATACCGCCCCCCGCCCCCCGCCCCGCTCCCACGTGCGACAAGGACGCACCGACCTAATGTCACTGCCCTATGAACAATGCCGTCCTTCGGAGCCCTGTTCTCTTATAAAATGAATCAAACATCATATTTTGACCACAAAATCTTCATTAGCACACTGAGCTTTATCAGCCAGACCAAAAATTTTGGGCACATATTCAAGACAGAGCTTACAATCAATTGTCTATGCGGAATAACAGCTTTCATCCCGCGGAATCTATACAAAGCCGTTCAGCCCATCCTTTTCTAGCGGCCAATGTGTGCGTGTCGGACGAACGCGCTCTCTCCTGCTCGAGCGCGCCGCGGCCGGCTAGGCGAGGTTTCATCTCGCTCTAAGCTCCGCCCTGCGAACGTCTTTGAGTGTGGCGATCCCCGCACAGTGTGCGTACCGCGGTGAATAGCCGGGCATTGTGAAACCATTTTCGCACACCACAATGAAACTCAGGTGGGTGTGCGCTCTATGAGGGCGTTTAAAAAGTCAATACAATCTCCGTTACGTTTGTATTTGTGGAGAAAATTTTCTTTATTCACGAATGTTGGTGGATCTGACTGGGCGTGTTATTGTGGCATTGTGTTATGAGGCGTGGCTACAGGAAAACGTTCTATTGTGTGCTGCTCCGATTGTGCTATTGGCGAGTCTCTATTGTTATGCGAGACAACGGTTTCCCACCGAACCTGTAATGTGACGCCGAAGTGAACCCAATGTTGTGATGTCACCGACTCTTTTGATATTTGCATACGTAGCTATTAATCAACAACGATTTCATTCAGCCAGTATTGAATTACAATGAGATAAGGATACCTACGCGTAAAGTGAAAAAAAAGAAAAATGTAAATTTTATTTTTGAATGTCAATGTCGAAAGAGCTTCTATTTATAACGGGTCACGGTTTTAGACTAACTGTAACTGGGACGTAGTACTACGTAGGTAATCCCTATAGAATTCACGATTTCTAAACAATTTGAAACGAGCATTAAATTACTCTGCTGATTTGGTTGATTTTATGAGGATAAACGAATGAAAATTAGGAGATTGTTTGTCTCCTGTGACAGAGGCGTGCTTACTTCCACCCGTCAGTATGATTTAATAACAGAAAACATTGTAATAGACAGTCATTTTGCCATCTATCAACCTTGTACTATTACGTTGTGATGGCTCAGTAGTTCATACCTCGAATCTCATTCCCAAGGTAGTAGGCTCAAATCATAACTTTTACAATTCATATGAGAATACTTTGTCAGTTTACCTTAGACGTGAAGGAAAAAAACCCAGAAAACCTGGACTTATAACTGATGTGGGTAAACCTAAATCGCCAACTCGCCTGGAGCAAGTGTGGTGATTAATCCTAGTGCCTTCTCTGTATGAGAAGAGGACTTTGCACTACAATAGGACAGTAATAGGCTGGTATTATTATTACCTACATACATGCCAATAAGACAGTTACTAGTACCTTAAAATCATGAATATTCAGTAATAAACTTGATAGCATAATTTCTCTCGACGGCGGCGTTTCCACGTGCAACTTATGAAACGTTATCTTTTGAATATATATCTTTTTATAGTTAATTGACTCTTTATTTTAGTTCAAACACAGTAGTGTTTCACTTTACGACACACAGACTTTTTTATTATAAGATTTAAATGTAATAAAATAAAGATTAGGGTGATAAAATATAAGCAAGCCGTCAAAAAGCGAGTTATTTTGGTAAATAATGTGAATATGTTTTAAATTAATGAATCGGTGTGTATGTTTAGCTAATTAGTGTGTTAATTGACATAAATTCCCATAGATTTTAAATCGAAATTTAATGTTATGTTTTGGTTTCATTTTATTTTTGGCGACGGTTTTTCGTTTTTAAACCACTGTGATTTTTATTTTTTATTTAGTTTTGCAATTAAAATTAACGGATTGTGGGTAAAATTACCTTAATTTATAGTTAACACTATTAATCGAATATACCCTACCTATTCACTACAGCAAAATTTTGTGTTTTCCCACGTTTAAATAAATAACGATGTAAAATTTCTGTCAAGTTGAGGTTTTAGATTCCATTTCTTGCTTTGACTAAGTATTAATTAATGATTTTTTTGTTTTTCTCCGGATTTAAGCCAACACGCTTTTAACGTCACGCCAGTATTCCTCTGAGTGATAGGCAGAGGAGTAGGTACTTACAATACACCCACATTACACTAGTTAAGTTTAAGTACAATGGAACAGAGGATGAGCCCTGCTATTGAGAAATTCCTTATGGACAAACCAACTAACATTTCGCCCGACCCGGTAATCGAACCGAAGACCTCATGCAGATAAATGATGTAAAAGGAGTTAGGCTACTTTTATTTCAAATTTCATTCATTCATGAAATTCCACAAGGATAAAGTAGCGAGTATCAGCTAGTAGAACATAGTTACATACTAGCTACCCTGGCGAACTTTGTACCGCCTCAGTAGTCAACTAATACTGCCATCTGTTGGAAGTTTATTGAACTTAATACTAGAAAACATTTAGGTACTTTGCAATGAAAAAGCTACTGAGATCAATAATCAAGATAAGAATGGAGCAACACATCGGTGAAAACTGCATTCATTCCATGCAGTAGTTTTTGATGCGTAATGCGTATACAAACAGACAGACAGACATACAAGCACTCTAAAAACTGTTATATTGGCTTCTGTTGCTCTAATAAAGAAGTATCAAATATTACTTTTTCTTCAACATCTTTATTCTACAGACATAGGCCTGTTACAATTTTATTATAAGTAATAGTAGATATACTTTCTATAACACACCTATCTAAGTACCTAGATCCCTTAGACCTTCTCAAAACATACATAACATTCATCCTTTGTACCGAAGGACAAGAAACGTTCCTTTGAGGACAATGTGACCCACATAGACGCGCACGCGTGTAAGAATGTGTGTCTCGGGGGTCCCCCCAGTTCCCCCAGCCCCCACGTGTGGGGTATTATCTACCGGGGTTGGGGGACCCTGGCTGTGTTCCAAGCTTTTATTAGCCCCCGTGCGGGGGTAAATTACTTTTTGTTTGATGGTTTGTAATGAGTATTTATTTTGTTGGTTTTCATTATTTTTTTGAGTTTGTTGAGATTGTACCGAAGTGATTATATCGGTGTTTACTCGTATCATGGTTTGTTTAGGAAAACTACGAAAAGATTGTGCTATTTTATTTCTAAATAAAGAAAACAATTATTATTTTCTCTCCAAGATACATACTTGCGAGTCATTTTGCATACGTCAGTGGTAAATAAACCAGTATAAGGTGGCCGTGCATTCTACTGCAACTCCTTACTTTGGTAGGCCAGCTGCGTAACCACTGACGAGCGGCTTACTGTAGGTTAACACGATGTCAGATCAGATCAGTCGTATGGTTCCCCTTAGGCGTACTCTACACGGGCGGGAGCATCGCGGCGCACCGCGACTGTACATCGATATCGACGTGTGGAGATTGAGTCTTAGTCTTTGTATTGCATTTGATGGCACGGTGAGACTATCACCGCGGTTTTTACGCCCGTGGAGACGGTGCCTTAGTGATACTTTTTTGCAATCCGTACAGTTACTTAGGTTTCAAGTTCTCACGCTATGTAACCACAAACCATAAGCCACAAAACCACAAACTTAACGACTTCCAATTAGGTACTTAACTAAGTTATTTCAAAGTAAATGTCTCGATAAATAAATAACACATAAAATTGATGAAAATACCCAAGTTTCAGGTAAAATTCCCCCGTTGTACCCCCTTTGTCCTACTAATGAAGATTATCGACGAAGGAAGCAACCGAAACCGGGGCCAAGGCAATTACTTGATTGGTTTCTGGTGTTTTGTTTATCCCCCTTCCCCCCAGACGGAGAGTGGGTCTATTTGAACCGACCCTACTCCTTTATAAGTTCGTCAGTTTCAAAGATTATTTGTCCGTAAAGAGATTTCTGAATTTTGATAATGTTTTCTTTACATAGCCTCTGTTTTGATTATGGGCGTTTTTAATTATTTTGTGTTATGATATTTTTTTTAAATACTTTGTGGTTTTTAGATTTTGGACTTAGAATTTAGTCATTTATTATTAGGTAGAAATTATTCAGTCGTTAAAGAGATTAATGAAAAACTTTGAACATTTTGATTTCTTAGATTAAATACTGAGATACCTATACTTGGAGAAGTATAGTCTCCATTAAAATCAAATAAAAAAGTCGTAAAACCAGAGCACTTGCAATTAAATAAAGATCAAACAATCCGCCTTTTAACGAAATGACAAAAAAAAATGTAATTAAAATAATTTTATTTTCATTTAAAAAAATAAAAATAAAGAAAAAGTAATATTTTTTACTTTTTCATTAGAGCAACAGAAGCCAATACAACAGTTTTTAGGGTACTTGTATGTCTGTCTGTCTGTTTGTATACGCATTACGCATCAAAAACTACTGCATGGAATGAATGCAGTTTTCACCGATGTGTTGCTCCATTCTTATCTTGATTATTGATCTCAGTAGCTTTTTCATTGCAAAGTAAATGTTTTCTAGTAATAAGTTCAATAAACTTCCAACAGATGGTAGTATTAGTTGACTACTGAGGCGGTACAAAGTTGGCCGGGTCAGCTTGTATGTAACTATGTTCTACTAGCTGATACTCGCTACTTTATCCTTGTGGAATTTCATGAATGAATGAAATTTGAAATAAAAGTAGCCTAACTCCTTTTACATCATTTATCTGCATGAGGTCTTCGGTTCGATTACCGGGTCGGGCGAAATGTTAGTTGGTTTGTCCATAAGGAATTTCTCAGCAGGGCTCACCCTCTGTTCCATTGTACTTAAACTTAACTAGTGTAATGTGGGTGTATTGTAAGTACCTACTCCTCTGCCTATCACTCAGAGGAATACTGGCGTGACGTTAAAAGCGTGTTGGCTTAAATCCGGAGAAAGACACAAACAATAATTAATTAATAGTCAAAGTAAGAAATGGAATCTAAAACCTCAACTTGACAGACATTTTACATCGTTATTTATTTAAACGTGGGAAAACATAAAATTTTACTGTACTGAATAGGTAGGGTATATTCGATTAATAGTGTTAACTATAAATTAAGGTAATTTTACCCACAATCCGTTAATTTTAAGTGCAAAACTAAATAAAAAATAAAAATCACAGTGGTTTAAAAACGAAAAACCGTCGCCAAAAATAAAATGAATCCAAAACATAACATTAAATTTCGATTTAAAATCTATGGGAATTTATGTCAATTAACACACTAATTAGCTAAACATACACACCGATTCATTAATTTATAACATATTCACATTATTTACCAAAATAACTCGTCAGGTGAAGCGGCTTCCAGTTTTAAATTTTCGGCGTTCGGGTAACTTCGGGATTTGCGGTGACGAAGTTCGATATTTAATTTCTTGAATGGATTATTTTTGTTAATGTGATTGTTGTATACCGTGTTCTATATTATACTGTTATAATATAGAACACGGTGATTGTTGTATACCGTGTTCTATATTATACTGTTATAATATAGAACACGGTGATTGTTGTATACCGTGTTCTATATTATACTGTTATAATATAGAACACGGTATACAACAATCACATTAACAAAAATAATCCATTCAAGAAATTAAATATCGAACTTCGTCACCGCAAATCCCGAAGTTACCCGAACGCCGAAAATTTAAAACTGGAAGCCGCTTCACCTTAACCGATGTCAAGAGAGGGCGCGCTGGCTAATTGGCGTCACTTAGCGCGTTTGCGGCCTATCTATTTAAAGATCTTTGCCTCGCTTTGAATCTAATCCGCGCGAGTCCATGTCTCATTGTGGCATTTCCGCCTCTGTTGCGCTCAATGGTGGCTGTTTTTTTGTTTAATTAGTACTTGAGACTGGTAGCTGATTTAAAAGTATTGTCCGTTTTTTTGTGAGATGGGTAATTCTGTTAGAAGTTTACTTGGAGGGTTTGGTTTAGAATTTGTATCTATCGTCTGTACTTTAGTGAGGGATTTAGTATTGTTAGATTGAATGTTTGTTTAATATGTAGGTGTTTGGACTAACTTTATACTACTTTGTACTACTGACTAACTTTATAAATACTACTTTTTTTGTCAGATAGGTATTTCTGTTAAAAGTTAACTTGGATGGTTAGGTTTAGAAATGGTTTCCATCGTCGGTATTTTAGTGAGGAATTTAGTATTTTTGATTGAATGTTTCCTTCTCCTATAATATGTAGGTGTTTGGACTAACTTTATACTACTTTGTACTACTGACTAACTTTATAAATACTACTTTTTTTGTCAGATAGGTATTTCTGTTAAAAGTTAACTTGGATGGTTAGGTTTAGAAATGGTTTCCATCGTCGGTATTTTAGTGAGGAATTTAGTATTTTTGATTGAATGTTTCCTTCTCCTATAATATGTAGGTGTTTGTACTAACTTTATACTAAATTTATAGCGCGTATAGATAGATACTTAGGTACTATAGCTTCTGTCAGTAAATCTTACAACACATTATAACAGGTCTATACAATTTAGTAGTCTTGAGCGAGAATAAGATGTAATATAATTACGTTGTACCTATCTAATCTTAGAAAGTTAAGTCATGTAGGTAATTTAACTAGTCGCAGTTATAAACAGGTACCAAGTTAACTATTGGCCGTATCTATAATTAGCAGACTTATGTGTTAAGTGTCCAAAGATAAGTTAATTTTATTAATTAAAACGGTAACTTATTTATAAATGAGAATTAATTATCTTGGGACAGCAGTATACTTTTCATAGTTGACTTTATCTAGTAATAATATTTCATGTTCTGTCTTTCTTGGCTCCTTGGCTGTATCTCTGGTGTGTTTATTAAAGTTTAAGTAACCCTTTCCTTCAAATGATACACCACACATCAGTTGATATGATCCCCCTCCTTATTTTCCACATAACGGGTTCATTTTCACCCCTTCCGTTTTCGTCCCCATAATATAAACTTAGTTTGATGCGAAACTTACTCCTCACTGAAGGGTTTTCCGTGCGGTTTACTTTTATGACGGTATTATGTTAAGGAATTAGATGAATTGTGCCAGGGTTTATTAACGCCCTTATGATCTAGGGAGTAAATGCTAAACGTGTCGCTATTTAAGTCTAGTTTGCAGACGTTGTGTAATTATCAGATCATCAATCATATCTACTAGTCAGTTAAATATTGACACGATATAAATACACAAGTAAGTAGGTATAAATAACTCAGTAAGGGAAGAGTGGTTCTTTAAAGATATCAGGTGCGTAGTAATCGCAACTGGCGTGCGTGTATGATCAGATTTGTGAGCGTAAAAAAAAGTAGGATCACTGTGAGGATCGTAGCAGGTGGCGTTCTGTGGTTTCTGCCTACCGACCATCATGAAAAAAGGCGTGAGTTTAAGTCTGTTTATAAATAATAACGTTTTCAAGGAAACAGCTTCCGTAATTACCTCAGTCCTTATAGTAAATTGTAAGGGACTTAACAAAATCTCTCAATGGGTCTAATAACAGATGAGAAACACATGAAATATAACTACCTAAGTACTCCGTACACATTGACGAATACGGTACATAATATATGAAGAACCTTTTATGAAACATAAGGCTTTGATGTTCCACTGCCGCCTTTATAATTAGCTCGTTATTAAATTCCTTGAAAGATTGTTTATCTATATATTTTGATATTTAGATAATATGTGATGTTGCTATATATTTTAGTAATTAGAAGACTAGTAGTGGGTTCATAAGAGACATGAGATGTGATATTTAGATACAGAAGGATAATAAAACAACAATGATTAATTTATACGGAAGCGCCACCTTTTTTAAGTTTGGGAAATCTACCAAATACTTCTCCAGTTCTGGGTGGAACAGGAGGGCATTTCAGAGTTTTAAAACCCATCCGTGTTCCGTCCTTGCCTTTTACCTTAAAGGGTCACGGTAACTCTTTCGAACATCTTGCAAAAATGCTGATGACGTTTCTCCTTGAGACCGACGCGCCGTCAACTTGAACCTAGTCACGGAAGCGCCACCTGGCTTGTTAAACATGAGTTAAAGAGTGGCATTGTTTAATGGAGTTCTGTAGATTTTTGGAATCCCAAGAGACCCGAAAGATGGATCATAGTTTGCTGGTCTTCTCTAAGTGCTCTATTCACTCCCACTTGCTTACTTCGCGATAAATTGTTACTTCTGTATTTTGAATGTCTTATTGGTGTAGTGGCCGCAAACGGCACTGCTACACAAGGTCCTGATTTTGATTCTCGGGTCGATCAATGTGTTAATGGGATTTCTCAGTAGCAGCCCGGAGTCTAGATGTGTGCCCGGTTGATTTCAATAGGCTCAGCCCCTATTACATGGGACTCCAAAACATATTTGGTGAAATGTGGGTGCACTGTAAGTACACCTCTGTCTAAGACTGCAGACAACCAGGCGTTATGTTATGTGTATTTTGAATGGCATCATAAAATTAATCACGCGTCAAAAACTAAATGCATTTAAGCCAACATCACAAACCAATATTGGCCCAACATCTGCATCTGTTTAACCGCAAGCAACTGGTTAATTAGGTACCGCGTGTCCACTTTATTAATTATCTTATCTGTCATCAACCACCAACCAAGTATCGTTGACCCCTGCTGTTCATTCATTACCTTGGCTAGAGAGACCAGACCCACTGGTTCCCATGACCCTGTATTGACCTTACAAAACGGTTAGTTAATTTATTGAAAAATTAATACTGTTTGTAGTAAAATGAAAGTGGATGTTTATTTTATTGTTTCCAGCAGTGAAAGTTGTTGAAGAGACTACATTTAGTAGTACTTATCGTTTTAATGGAAAATGTACGTAAGTATCTACTATGAATCTATTAGGTACCTACTTAGGTAGTAGAAACCTGTGGGTAAGTTACTTCAGTTAGTACCTATTTTGGTGTACCTAGATTTCTGATTCATGTGTTTTTTCTCACATAAAGTTTACCTTAAATATCTTTTTTACCTACAGTACTGAAATTCAGAAATAGAATGACATTCCGGACAAAAAGTGCTCAAGAAAAAAGTTGAAAAAAGTGTGTGAACTAAATCACTTGAGCAAACTTTTCAGGCTCAAAATAAAGAAACACATTAACTTGGAAACACCACGATTACGAGTGACAATAATAGATTATCACAAAATGAATCCATTGAAAGCTCACATCAATCCCCAAATGTTTCACTTAGATACATTCGACGTAAAAATATCGGTAGGTAAGGTACTAACACGTCGAAATGGCACCATTAGCCGTATACTAATCTCTATTTGTGGACCCTCTGCAACATTACCGCCTGTTTCGGTCAACATTTTGCCTAAAACTGGGGTCCCGCAAGGGGAGATTCCTGTTTCTTCAAGGTTGCGGACCATTACTGGACAGGTATGAGGAACTTGCGTTTAAGATTTGGACTCCTGTCCATGCCACTTAAATGTTCTCGTGTCTGAAATTGTTGAGAAGCCGTTAGTTTCATGTAATTTCTCTGATTGGGATCAGGTTTTTATAAGAATGAGTCTTAAATCCCAACATTGATTGATGACATGATGGACAAAAAAGACTTTGAGATATTCCTGTGTTGTAAACCGGTTTCTAACTACGGAACCCTACCCCTTATGACCGACAACCAGCTGACCAAGTTTTAAACGATGCTTTTACGGAAAAAATAAGTAGCTGCCATTTCCATTTGGGGCGCCTAAGTGGGCGCGATCTTTTTTTTTAATTTATTACCAGTTTACTTTCTGTTTTAATGTGTTTTTGGCTTTTAAAAATCGTCTCTCCCGATTTGATTTTGTTATATGTTTACTATTAAAATTGTATTTTCCGACGCTCATCTCTCTCTCTTTGACTTTTAATGCTTACGTTTTTTGTACATTAACTATAAAAATTGGATGAATTTTATCGAAAATGCTTTCAAATATATCATAATAACGACTCACATAATTGGCTTAATCAAACGTTTGACTAACTAACATAATTTATTGACTATCCAAATAGGAATAACAACTAAACACAGATTTCCTTAACGGCAATATAGCACCCAAAACTCCAAATAAAATCTAATGTTCTATAAAAAAATATAAGAGCTGTTGGGCGGTGCGACCCGCCACGACAATAGGGCATTGTGTGGTGGGCGTGGCCCATTGTGCCAGCCAGCCAATCGGGGCGTCGTATTCAACAATAGCGCACCGAATTGGAATGCCGCGTCACTTCTATTGTCGGATTGGCGATGTGCGAGTATTGTTCCGCGTTTAAAATTTCCGATTTGCCATTTACCGCGTTCTGTTTCTGTGTGTAGGTATGCCACTTCGTAATGGAAATAATTTTGTTTATTTTTTAATATTTCAGGATGTTTAAAAGCTTGCAACATTGTTCATGCGACTTGTTCTGTAAGTAGGTATTAATTAAATTCATTATCTATGACGTATTGTTAGGTATTGTCGAAAAAAACACGAAATTTGGTGTTTCTATGAATCACCCACTCTATCTATGAATCTATGACCACAATATTATGAATCAGCCCACTTATAAAATTCTATTTTATTACCCATCCAAGAACTGACCTCGACAAGCGTAGCTTAACCTTCGGTCTTTCTTGAATAGTACCTAGGTACCTAGAAACAATCCACACTATACGTAGGTAAGTAGGTACCTACTACGTAAAAACATACTAGAATTCACAAAACCAAAAAACGAAAATGATAATTGCTACCAAGTTCCACGCCATTCAAGTCAAACCAGACTGAAATTCCTCGCATTCGCCTCGCACTAAGAGTCAGAAACAAACTAAAAACATTCATTGATAACATCGGAGCTACTCATAAAAAAACCCCGATAGGTAAGTAAACAGTACCTAAGATATTCACAGCACTTAACGCCTGTCCCTACAACTAGTTAAAAAAAAAACCGTTTTATAAATAGAAGTTCTATTTAAAACTAGTTACCTACCAACTAAGTAATAGCTAACTAAGAAACACATCTAATATATTCACCGCTTTACAAGACAATAACCCGGAGTTAACCTAACGCGTTTACGTTACGTCATCTTCTATTTTTTTTAGTGAAGCTCACGTGAACGTGACTATTGTGTTTAACTAAATAAAGACTCATAATCACACACGCGTTTATAAGACTAAATGATAACGCCACGTTTAAGTTACATAGTCCAACAATTTTTCTCCCAAAACGAACTAAAACGCAAACAATAGAACCGAAACGTAAAACGGACTTTAAAATCGAACACGGTTGACTGCGTTAACGTTACGTGATCGAACAATTTTCCTCACAGGCCGAACTTAAACGCGTCAGTTGGAGCATATTGCCGTCTGTAGCTGCGAGGGCTCTCATTAAGAAGTGCAATAGGCATAGTATCTGTGACCGGATGTTCGGAACAGGTGTCGCTGACTGCCCCACCCTGTACCACGAGAGCGAGCGACGGGCGATCGATGGAATCTCTCGGTTGGATTGTATTTCGATATCGTGGTACGGAGGAAGTATTATTTTGCTTGTGGGTGATATTGTACGCAGTTCGTTGTGACTTTGCAAGTACCCATAGTATAAGAACATAGATCTTTAAGTACCCTCATTCCCTCACCTTTTTAACGAGGTGTTTATTTATGGTTTTATTTGAATACCTTTACCTAATAAATAAGAAATGATGCTGAAGATTCTGCTAACTATTCCAATAGACCATTATGTTGTATTCACTTATTAGTTAATAAATAATAGTAATAAATCAGAAACAAATCTGCCCTTCGTCTTTTAAAAATTACAAAAAAAAATATTACCTACCTTCAATAATTGTACAAGAAACACTTGTCTAGACACTATACAGCGTTACAACTAAAGAAAAGAGTGTTTCCGATAAGCTCTGGCACCTAATTTAAGATTTAACTTGTGTGTAGTATGCCAGAATTACACTGGCACTATACTGTCGATATAGTATTGACTAGCACTACAGCAGCCCATCTTTGTAATACAGACCTACCTACTACCTCGTAACTTATTAATCCGTCTGATGTCTTATCCCCAAGTCACGTTCCACATTGGCTACAAGAAGTGCAGGGGTGGTCACATCTTTTCTGAAGACGACAGGAAAGAAACAGCTACAACCTTCATTCCTTTATTTTTTTAAAGGTATTAAGTATGTATTTATCTTTCCATGCCAATAATATGCCAAATAAAAATACCTAATAGTACTTTATAATTTAGGTACTTTACTAAATAGGTACTCAGAGTTCAAGCCATTGATGAAATTTAAAAAATGTTTTGCAGAATTACTTGTAGATAAATGTTATTATTCTGTACAGGATATCCTAGATGATATATTCCAGTAACCTATTTGCCCTATAGCTAACTTTATAAAATTATAATTAACTAATAATAATTATTGTATTTGCATGCCAACAAGGCAGAATGTACACGGATCTTATTATGTTATGAACCATCCTATTTTGTATGTAGGTACCTGCATTCTAAGCAAATAAAGATATATTCTATTCTATTCTATTCAAGTAGTAGGTCGAGTGGTGTTAAGCGCGACTGCTGAGTGTGAGGTCCTGGTTTTGATTCCCAGGCCGGGCAAAGTGTTTTTGAGTGTTTTCATTAGGATCTTTCTCATTAGCAGCCTGGAGTATGGATTTGTGCCCGGTTGCCGGGGCGATCCGCAATAGGCTCGCCCCTATTAAATGGGAGTTAAAATAACCGGCAAAATTTCGGTGTTACTATCTATAGGTGCACCTCTGCCCAACTCTTTGAGAAAAACAGTCGTGATTTTATGTTTACTAAGTAAAACAACATTGAAACGTAACTTCAACATAATCCCCTAGTTTCTAGAACAGCTAGAATACCGCATACAAAGAAGAATACATTCCTCCCATATTCTGCAGCTTTGCTTCATTTCAAATAAACGACTCTACACACACAGGGAACGGTTAAAAACCTTATTAACCAGTAACATTTGACCTACCACCGCCCCTGATACCGCACACTCTTAAGAGAGAAATGGGGTAAAGTAATGCATTTTCACGGCTCTTCCTTATGTGGGCATAGTGTTGCGAAACACCAAGTTAACGCTACCGTTACACCCAACCTTATTGCTTTAAGTTAAGGTTTATTATCGTTTGTTTTCTTGTTAAGTTAAGTTTGTGTTACGTGTCGTGGTACATGTGCCACCTTCTCACACTCCTGGGTAGGGGGTCTCCCCCCAGAGCAACGTCTTGGAAATGTTTAGTCTTGCCTCCATACATGTTTTGTTTGCCTTTTATTCTCCGTCTCTTTTATGTGGGAACAGATAGATAGCTACGTTTTGTGTGGCTGTGTCAACTTTCTGAAGGTTTTGTTCAAGAAAGGTTTGGAAGCTTTTCAGAGGTTTCTGCTTGATGGTAAGGTAGGGAAACTTATTACTGAGATTGGGTGGCAAAGGCAAGCAACTAGAATATTAGTACGTATTGTATCTCAAAAGACATGTCTCATCAATAAAATTGTTAGTCAAATACCTAAATGAAATGAGGGGCATTACATTTAGGTATTTGACTAACAATTTTTGTTTTGTGTCAAAATGTCGTAGGTATAGAGGCCAACACATCAAGCTACCCCAATGTGTCAAATTTCTTTGATAGTTTTTCAACTTTATCGCAAAAGAAATAAGATTCATGTTCAATTGGAAAAATCTGTCAGTCTGGAGTAGCTTGATGAGCTGGCGTCTGTAAATTGAAAAGTAAAATAATTAATTTAAATACAAAAACGTACCTACCTAATAATCAATATTTTTTTTATAGAACCGAAAAAATCTGACTAGTTAGTTAGTAGCAACATAATTTTGAAATCTATTCAATCTTAAATCAATTTAACAATCAACCGCATAATACATCAAAAATGAGTTATTTAAATTGTTTACAATTAATAAATAATAAATAATAATAATAAATATTGCTGGACAATCCACACAGCATCATCTAGTCCCAAGCTAAGCAGAGCTTGTGTTATGGGTACTAGATGACTGATATACTTAATATAATACATTACATAGATATATATTTTTATTATATATAGCAAATACCCAGAACACCCGGAACAAATATTTGTAGATCGTACAAACATTTGTCCAAAGGCGGGAATCGAACCCGCAACCTCTTGCGTCGCAGGCGGACCTACGCCCGCCGCGCCACATCGGTCGTAAAATTACCTACACTGTTATCCTGCCTATGTGTAAATAATAAAAGTTAATCCAAATTAAAATGAATAAATATAGGTAGTGCCTGCAGTTAAAACTTATTTATTATAATTCTTATTTTTGATGTTTATGTAAGTAATCAAAAGTGAATTGGTTTATTTAGTAATAATCTTGCTTAAATTTTATAAACTTATTAAAATTATGTTATTTGTAGGTAAATATTGTAAACGAAAAATTATCATTACCTACCCAACATATCTGTATTCTAACGAGAACCGGTCACAACCGGTAGCGCCACCTGTTAACGTAGGCCTGAACTATAAATATAGACCAAACATGCATCAATATTCATAATATTAAAATATGTTTTTTTCAAGTATACTGTGACTTTTTTTTATGTGACCTCTTACTAGGTAGTTAGGTAATTTACTGAAAACCCTCTTTCCCAACCAAGTATTTATTCATAATCATCGGGTCCCTCAAGTCTCATAGCTAAAAGCATCAAAAACACTTTAATTCCTTCTTCAATTTCCATCAAAACAGATCCTATAATATCTACTAATTAAAACCCAGGCCTTACTCTGGAAAATTGCTGCTAACATAACACAAAAATAGAAACAAAAGTAAGTAAATAAGGGCAAAAAGAGGACAAAAATTCCATCGCATGGTTGGACAGAGGACAGAGGACATGGGGGAGGCAAGAGGGACCAAAAAGTAAAAAGTGGAAGGAAGAAGTGAAAAAGAGCAGCCGCGCCTTTGTGTGGCACCCTCCCAGTGTAGCGACAGCAAAAGTAACGGGATTAAACGTGGTTATTATTATTGCGTATGTTAACCTCATCATCTGCCTAGCCTTTTGCCAACTATATTGTGGTCGGCTTCCAGTCTAACCGGATGCAGCTGAATACCAGTATTTTATATGGAGCTACTATCTATCCGACCTCCACAATCCAGTTACTGGGCAGCACGATTCCCCTAGGTAAGACTGGTTGTCAGACTTTCGGGCTTCTGACTACCCGTAACGACTGTAAAAGATCCACAAATGACAGCCGGGAACAACTTCTTAGCGAGATTTCTGAGGCACGGAAGTCTCGATAAGTTACGGACGGTCACCCATCCACAGACTGGATCTCGGCAAGCGAAGCTCAACCTTCGACCAACTCGGGCTGCTGTTTTTATTTATTTTGATGAGATACATTGTAAGAGTGTAGAACAGACCAAAATAAAGATTGGACCAAAACAACAGTATCTATTATGGGTGAATGTGGAATGTCTTCTAAAATTGGGAAACCTGACGGGTACAGTGAGCTTTTTCCTATTGCTTTCTACTATTGCATTAACGTTCTGTAGAGGCAATTGTCTGTTTTTAATATCACAAAGGTAAATTTAGCATTTTGAGGGCTAATAGAGTTCAAAACCTGTTTGAGCAATTGCAGGTCGAATAAACCGGTGTCTACACCACCAACTTTGAAAGTAGCCGCTGGAAAAATGCCTTCTATCCCAATTTTAAAATTCCAATTAACAAGAACTAAATAAGATTTTATTATCATTTCCATTGGCAATTAAGTAAAATGATTCTCCGTTATACAAATTTCTCCGTTGTAAAATAAGGTAAACAGAGTATCAACAAAAATAAATTGAATAAACTATGTATGTTCACTAAATTGAACACGTTGAAACGTGTTTTTTCCCACTTATGTCAATGATACAACTATTTGGAAATTATGTAAAGTAAATTGATTTAATTGAGAAAAGTGATTAATAATTGTGCTAAACGCCTCAATCGTATGGGGCGTTAATTATTATATGGTGAAACAAAATTGCTTAATGCAAGAAATGGCCTGTTTTTATTGAATATAAAGAGTTATTTACATACGTTTCCACGCTGGGGAGGTGGTGATAATTTGTGGGCAATGTTTTATTTATGCGTACTTTTTTATAGTGTTCACGTACCGTGTTTACTTATTACGCCGTAAGTGAGAAGGCGTTTTTTTACTCTGTACAAATTGTTTGTATTTACTGTGTACAATTTGTAAGTTGAAGTAATACAGAAGCTGAGGAGCTCGTGGCTAAATAAGAACTCGCCTCACGGGTTCATCAAAGGTTAAGCTACGCTTGCCGAGGTCAGTTTGCGGATGGGTGACCGTTTATAGCATATCGAGATTCCTCCGTGCCTCGGAAAGTACGTTAAGCCGTTAGTAGCCGGCTGTCGTTTGTAGATCTTTGACAGTCGTTACTGGTAGTCAGAAGCCCTAAAGTCTGACAACCAGTCATACCAAAGGGTACCTATCGTGTTGCCCAGTGACTGGTTATTGGAGGTCAGATAGGCAGTCGCTCCATGTAAAATATTGGTATTCAGCTGCATCCGTTGAGACTGGAAGTCGACCCCAACATAGTTGGGAAAAGGCTAGGCAGATGATGATGAAGTAATACAGGAGCTCCGAAGAAACTTATGTTACATAGAAATAAAAACACGTGTCCGTCAGTTGCCCTCGTGATAACCTTAGCCTACAAATATCATAAAACATTTGATTATATGTAAATGACGACAAAACGCGATAAAAAAAACATCTCTAAAAAACCTCAGGAAAAGACGATCTTCGGAAAAATTACCATTAATACTGGTTTTTCTGCTATCGCTACCACACAGATAAAACTTTGTAAAGCCCGACTGTGGGGGAAGCGAAATTAAGAGACACTTTGTGTAGATTCATAAAGGAATGTTTACATGCATACCTATATGGACACATAATTAACTTTCTAATTATACTTATGTAGGTAAAGCTTCCTTCGAAATTGTGATGAGATTTTGAGAATATCAGTTCTTACTTCTTCTTTTCGTGTCGATTAGAGTCAAACTTAGTCCGACGAGTACAGTTTAGTTCAGCCTGGACAGTTCCATCGTTGGCTTTGTTCAAATCATAAAAAGTGCAGCTGTTCATGTATCTGAGTTTCTGCCAATATCAGTCCAAATCTAAGGATCGATCTTTGTTTTTAACCAATTAATGGCCGAGTTTGCAATCTGTAACCTTGAAGGGGCGAATCAGAAGCAGTTTCAGATCGCGGATTGATATTAGGGTTGAGATACGCTATTGAAATTGGCAGTAGGTATATCAGCAGGATTAATAACTAACATTAAATTAGTTCGATTTAAGTACTTATGCACGCTAAGCCGTTGGTCCCGGTTGTCATTTTTTAGATCTTTGACAGTCGTTACGGGTAGTCAGAAGCCCGAAAGCTTGACAACCAGTCTTACCAATGGATAACATGATGCCCAGTAACAGGCTCCATGTAAAACACACACCGATTATACTGGAAGCCGACCCCAACATAGCTGGGAAAAGGCTAAGCAGATGATGATGGTAGGATTATTCAGCCGGTGCCGTATTAAATGTACCAGAACCTACGCCTCGCGTAACAGCCCTGCAATTCACTGAAAAAAACTCAACACCAGAAAAATATCTCCATAAAACAATAACCGAAATCTCTCCACAACGAAGCTCATTACACCTGCAAATATACTCTGCAAATTACCACCTTCAAGCTGTTCGTCAGCGCCAAGAGAAATCAAAGGCTGGCCAAAGAAAATAGAATAGAGATGATAAATGGGAAGGCGGCCGAAGTGACGCGATTCGACTGTACATCATAATATCATTGGCAGCCGCGTTTAATGTGCGCCTAATCTATTGTTATTTATAGGAAGGTTAGTGTAGTATATGGGTGATTTGGAGAAGTGATGCTGAGGAAGGGAGGAGAAGATCAAGAATATAAGCAATACAGGGAGAAATGCTTTTTTCTCAGCCTGTTACACAAACCAAAATCACAGTTCATAACTCTTCAATAGTTAATCGTCCATACAGTAAGGGAGAAATACAGGTTTAAACAAGTACCTACCTTAGGTAGTGGTTAGTGGTAGGTGGTTTGATTAGGCAAATAACGGCCAAATATCGATGGTTAATAATTATGTTATAATGCTAAAATGACTGCATTTTAGAGTTGACATTTGTATCCTATTAGTTAACAGAATACAATACTTTTGTATTATTTGTGTGTAACTTGTCAGACACTGATAAGGAAATAACGACGACGTTATAACGAAATTTGTCTAATGCTATTTTGAATGGTATATAGATTACAAAGTATTGCCCCAAACTAGAAAATTAGTCTGTATCTTGAGGCTCGGGGTACAAATTCTAGAGTCCCTAATCAGGTCTCTAGTCCCTACAAGAGAGTCGATTTCTATGATCTCAGCTGATCAGAATCTCGGCAGTATTACAATCCAAAAATGTATGCAAATAGATGGTATTTTGTACTGTTACCAAGGGGTATCGTGCTGCCCCGTAACTGGATTGAGCAGGTCACTCCCTATAAATAACTGGTATTAAACTGCATCCGGTTTGACTGGAATCTGACCCCAACATAATTGGTGATGATTTCTGAATAATAACGAGAAAGATTGACTTCAAACGCTTAAAACATTTCTTTCAACGTTATTTTATGCCATGTACATGTAAAACAGAAAAATAAAGAATCACAGAACATCAAAAAAATCATCTGCATCGCTGTCAACGGGCAAAGTGCCCATAAAACTGGTGCCTAGCAGCATTGCCACGTTGAATGGCAATGCTGATTCTTTGACCAAAAAAAGGCTAGCCCCCTGGTCGCATGAAGAGTCAAATCAAATGAAATCAAATATAATCATTTAAAATCAAATCATTTATTGGTTTGCAAGCATGAGTATTTAGTACATAGATGTTCAAGATCAACCAACCGCTTGGCAATAAACCGAAATTTAAAAGAAAAAGTTGTATCTGAAAACATTCCATATACTTCACATCACGTTCGAAGACAAAACGTGGTCTCTTCTGAATGAAACAAAAGTGTTCCGGTCCATCACAAATGTCACGCTGAGCTTCAGGCATATATTATTTTGAACAATAATAACGGCAGCGCTAAAGTTTATTGTTAGTATCGCCATTATTTTGTTTCTATTCTAGGTATAATAAACATAGGTTGGTATTATAATTGGGTTAGAAATAGGTGTTTAATTAATTGAATTAAATCGGAAGTGCGTCCACTCTGGTATAATACCGTAAAGTACTTGACAACATGTTTAGGTTATGGTATGAGGACTAAAATCGCAATTCTAAGTTTCAACATAACATCACGCCAGTACTAACCTAAGGGTAAGGGCAGAAATGTAGGTAGTCTATAGTACACCTTCATTTCGTCAGATATGTTTTAACCCTTTATTATAGGGAGCGAGCCTATTGCCATCAATAGGGCACACATCAGTTTAATATATAGTAAAATATATTGTTTACGCTAATAGTCTTAAGTCTTAATAATAATACGAGTATGAACTTGCAGAAACAATGAAGTAATAGCTCATAGTAAACACGACTACATATCAAGCTACAAATATCCAGTATAAGCTGACCTCTCATTGTATAGGATTTCCGTACAATGAGAGGTCAGCTTATAATGGAAAATTATAGTTGGTATGTAGCCGTGTGTATCTACATTAAAAACAGTCTAAATCACTGTCAATGGGAAAAGTGCCCAAAAAGGAAGCAACACTACGTTAAATGGCAATGCTGATTCTTTGGTTGAAAAATGGCTATATTTTGTGGGTCTCGGGTATAGTCCTAGGTAAACTAACAATGTATTACCTCATTGGGTAATTACCCACATGGGAATTTAATCACTTGACCAGTCTGTAGTTAACTACAGTGAATATAATCCGTATTGTAAGGCAGCCAAAACACAAGAATAACTAGTTTTACGATTCCAGTTTAACTGAGTTTAACGACACAGAATAAACAACTCTACCCATAATTACTATCATAGTCAAAGCACATCGCATTGTTTATTACAAAAACAATAATTATTAAATTAATAATGGCGTTTAAAATAAAATTGGTAGTTTACGATTAAACATTACTGTGTAATTATGGAAAAAATATGTTGCTTTAATAAATCTTTTGTACAATAATATTAATAAATATACGGTGGCCAAAATACATGCGGCATTAACATTTGACACCGCAGTTTAAGTGCGTCTTCGTCGCCTAATTGGTCATAAATTATTATAATTTGCTCTGCTGCCCACCCCGGGGAGTTTAGTGCGCCGTGAATATGATTATTAGACGGGCTAGCGAAAAAAATGTGCGTATGATTTATAAACCAAGGGGAACTAGATTATGGAGTCCGTTTAATTAAAAATACTGAAATTTCCTGGTAATAATAATGAATCAATGTGAAAAAAGAAATCCACAAAGAACTTACTTCTGCTGTATTTTGAATTATTGAAGCGTTTCATCCTTTATTAGTACCGTGGTAAGAATCAGGCGTATCCACTCCCAGATTTAGGTTAAGAGTAATTATAAACCGGTGATGTACAGTGTACTATATGGCAAGCATAATATCACACATTGTTTTGTAATGCGTCCGCGTGCTTTATACACTAATAGAAACTCCATTACGCACAATAATATAACACAATACAAATACTTAGCACGTGAACGCAATAATTAATACCTGCCCTAGAATTCTGAAGCACTCCAATAATAACCCAGATGTTATTTCAATAAATACAACTGATGCCAACAATGAGAGGTGCTTTGACAGTGGCATCCGTTTCATGTGTGACTTACGGTCGCCAAGTCAATTGTCTGTACTAAATCTGGGTTCAAATAAAACTATACGGTTTGGTCTTACATTGTAGGGTAAGCGAGGCGAGTAATATTGTTATGGAGAGGTGTGACTCAAGGCAGTTAGTTGTGAAGGAGTACGCCGGGTTTATCGCAAAAGTATCTCTATTCGTTATATTGTGAAAAATTAACAGGCTAGAAGACTCAGATACAAATGCAGTCAAACAAGATGGCTGTACTTCGAATGAAACACCAGATAGTACGTGCTGTGATCTCCTGCACAGCTTTCCATTTTAGGTGGATTTGATATGGATTTCTATCTACATAATAACATTACTAAACTGACGCAACAGATAGCCTGAAGAAGGTGTGTGAAGAGGCATGAAGTTTAGAACTTTCTTTTAAAACGAAAATGGCCACTGAGGAAGGATTTTTGGTTGTTTATTCTCTGAAGAGTTGATAAGGGATGCAGATTTGTTTGTAAGTAGGTACGTCATTTCCAATTTTAGAAACGTGGTAGTTGGTAGATGGATCGAAGATACAGATTCGTTTATGGTTCAAATCACAGGCGTGGTCCACAGAACTAAAGATTGGTACTTGTGGGGCACCTTTGTAGATATATACTAATTTTTAAAATGGGCAAGTGTGTGTGTATGTTTGTCCGTCTTTCACGGCAAAACGGAGCGACGAAATGACGTGATTTTTTAAGATAAAATAGTTGAAGGAATGGAGAGTGACATAGGCTACTTTTTGTCTCTTTTCAACTCTCCACTTCCTAACGTGAGCGAAGCCGCGGGCTAAGGTTAGTCAGATATAAAACAGCTGAAAATTTTTCCACTGATAGACCCTAAAGACCTGGAAAGTCAAATATGTTTTCATGTAGGTAGCTCTTAAAGTTATTATTTGTAAATTTGTATGGTGTACAAAAAAGACAATTCTGTTCTATTCTATTCAAGGCAAATATTAATTTCTCTACTGTATTGTATTAGCCTATTACTGACCCACTGCTGGGCAAAGGCCTCTTCTCATATAGAGAAAGCACGATCATTAATCAGCACGTTTGCTTAAGACGGGTTGGTGATTTCAGACTTATATTAACTATAAGTCTAGGTTTCCTCACGATGTTTTCCTTCGCCGATGTCAGTGATGTCCAAGATAAACTTAGAAAGTATATATGAATTGAAAAACTCACATAGGTACTTGCCCAGGTTTGAACCCACAACCTCGTGCACAAGAGGCGAGGCCTTAACCACTGGGCCATCATGACATTTTTTTTTCTTCATAATTATTTTCTCTATAGTATCTGCAATTACTGTGTCACCAATCTTATTTGAAGTGAGCTGAGTTCAAGGTAGTACACTTGTTTTATTTATTTACGTCCACATTATTGTTTTAGGTTGACACCAGATGACAGACCAGTAGGGTTATGTTCTGCACTGTAATGGTTTGTTAACATTTAGTCGAGTAAGTCAGTAAAGTAAAGACTTTTTGGTTGTAGTTGACTGAAAAGGAATTGTTTATGTTAAGGATATAATGAGGATTATTAATATTTTGTCCGGCCGAATGAGGGGATTGGTAACGACGCATATTCTTATAGGTTTCCCACGTGTTAACTAAGAAGATTTAGAATACAAATCTGGTTAGAATTGAGAAACGTTGGACTGTAGAACTGTACTTTGTAATCGGTTCATGGTACGCAATGTACCTTTACAAGTCTACAAGGATTGACAAACCTGAGATCGCTATGAAGTGCAAACAACAGAAAAAAAGCTCCGTCCACCTAAAATAGTCATAACAAGTATTGTAAGGCGTACGACACAACATCGACATCCGCGTTTATTACTGACCATCATTCCCAGAACCAGCCGTGCGACAACAATGCTAGCCTGTTTGACGACTTGTTGCAAAGCTTTTATTGGACTCTCCACTGTTTGAACTCTCCTCCTGTTACTGTCTTACTACCATGTCTTATGTCTCCCTGATGTCTTCATTTGCAGTCTTTTTGGATTTCTTAGTAAGACCGTAAAATTGTTTGAGTCTTATTGGGCAACAATGAGGTATTTTATCTCTTTGTAATATGTTGCTGGCAAAGACAATACAATTTGATGAATTGTATTGTCTTTCCCAGCACAATGATTTCTTGTAAATATTTTATGGTTCTACTCGTACAATGAAAATAATGACGTTCCCATGAAATACTCATAGCGGTAGGTGATGGCGTCTTCCTGAACGCTGATAACAAATTTTTGCGAGCACTAATCTATCTATCTCAAGTAGTGGAGAAATGTATTATATTATAATTGTATTGTATTGTATTAGTAATGCCTTGTACTTATAAGTCAAATTGTAAAGCACAAGTCTAGCAGTAAACGATAAAAAAAGCCTATAAGGCGATGCTTAGTTATTTACTAATACTGGTAAAACCGTTCTTGATGTTCGTGCAGTGATCTTTGAGCACCAGGATCACTGTTATAAATAATTATCTGCTTCTAGTCTTTCGAAACGTATACATTTTTTACTTACGTTGCGTAACTCTGATTTTGACACGTGATTTTTCTCCCGAGAATGTGCAATGCCTTTGTTATCAAATCATCTATACCTACTATATGTCTGTAAGCAGACCACCAGGGCTCTATCAGCTGTTAAGGATTAGTATACATATTTCAGTTACAATACATTCATCGTTGTCACAGTCCATATATAGCTTAGTTTGTGGAGCGTGCGCCCGCGACTCTTGCGTGCGCATCGTTTCCGCTTATTATTGCACCGCGCACCGCCGCGTTCTGCTTTGTTTGAATATCATACTAATGCTGCTGTGGATTGGCTGGTTTACTATATTATTGGTTGGATCGAGTATCCTTTTCTAAGGGCTGTGCTCTAGGAACTTACAAATAGGTAGCATTTTACATGAGATTTTACGGACAATGATGGGCAATATTGGTCGAAAAGTGTCATGCTATTTTGAACCATGTGCAACTGATAGTATTCACCTTGACTTCCGCTGCACATCAACTGTTTCGCAGATGATAATGGCCGGCTCCAATACGTTTTAAACACCAATAGCGATAGTCTGATTGAGGGATTCCATGGAAAAAGTCGGTACATTTGTACAATCGGACTTAAGTCACACAAAATCTTAGATATGTCTTTATTACCTAGAGGTAAGGTTTTTAATAGTTTCTTTGAAATTAACTATTAAGCCAAACTTATTATAAGCACTCAAGCTGTATCGAAGTCAGAATTTAACAAAACAGCATTGTGCAAAACATAAAATAAGACACACCAACAGAACATCTCTGTCAATACAGCTTATTTTGCCTTGCAGTCCAAAATCACCAACCCTATATACCCAATAAGATTCTCATACGTTGTCATACCAATATGACCGATCAATGCTACAGTATTATCGCCGCTTGCGCATAACATTTATGAATTATTGTGCTCTATTTCTGGGCCGGAGCGCGCTTAAGAATGGACGGTGCGTTCGTTGAGATCGTCTCTTGTTTTTGAAGCTCTAGTGTAGGTGTTGTCTCTGCAGTTTCTGTTTTGCTTTTATTTGATTTAGTTGTTTTTACTGTAGCTGTATTTTAAGTGTTTTAAGAACTTTGTGCTTTGTTTCTTAGGGTTGTTGTTCTCTTTACAGTTTCTTAAACAAGTTGTTCAATTATTTTGTGTCAATGGGTATTATACATGTAAAAACATACCAACTGTTTATTTTGTAAGTATTTTTGGACTTGTATGAGATTATTAAGTACGTAGGTACTTATACTAAACCTACAAACTAACTTTTAAGACCAGTTAATAATGCATACGAAGAAGACAGCTCCCATAAAATAACGACGAAACAATACAAACAAACTCGTCGGCACTTATTCAAACCGGCTGAATGGACATTTCATTTTAATATCAATCAGCGGGCAGTCCCACCGCCATATTTCATGCACCGCATGCAATATTTTTTCAGCACTAATGGCGGATGTTTTGGCGCGAACCGTCCGCGCTTCCGCTGCGTCGCAACTCGCGCGCACAATCACCGCATCCTGCGTACGCGCACCTTACGTCGCTTCTTTTAACAGCTCGTTTAATCTTCATTTGTTTTTGAGGTATGGTGAAATTCGTCATTTGTTTGTGTGGTGGAGTTTTGGAAGGGTTAAATATTGCTTATGTTTTGGGAATGGAAGTGCCAGTTTGCAATGTGATTTTGTGGAAACGTTTAATTAAATTAGACTGTTGCTTGAAACTTGTGAAACAGGCAGATGCTGGATGCGGCAAGCTGAAGACAAGGCGCTATGGCGCTCATTAGGAGAGGGCTATGTCCAGCAGTGGACTAGTATAGCCTGATGATGATGATGATGATGATGTTAAACTTGTCTTTGTGTACAATTTTGATACTATCAGTGTTGGGGCAGTGAGTACTTTTGTCACAATGCTCAGAAGAGGCGAATTTTAAAAACAGAATTAATCTTTGCATATTATGTCACTGTTTTAATATGCGATGTTCATATTTTCAACTTTTTAACAGTTACCTCACGTGCAGAAACAATAAATCGATGTAAAGTGGTTACACCATGGATTACCATAATCCCCTCAGTTAACCTGTTGAACGCGATGTATCCGCCACCGATCAACAAGACAAATGTTTGCGAGTTCCAACCCCTATTATTTAGGGGCGCATTGTTTATAGGGTTGATAGTCGAGGGAAAGGATTTTTTTTAAATAATCTGGGTATTGAGTATTTTAGAACCTTTGCACCGGCATAAAAATACTATATGATCATGAAGATACCATTATTATCTTTGATCCGTCAAACGAACACCATAACTGGTCATAAATGTGACGCTTATACCACAAATAAAAAAAAAACCCAGCAACCACGAATCAAATAATTATAATCCCTTTACTTTATCAATCAAAAAATGGGCTTACGCTTGTAAGGCTTAACGACTAATTAAAAATCAAATTAATTCAGAAATACACAGGCTGAAGTCCCATAAACTTTCCATAGCAAAATACACAGTGACAAAAAAAAAACATCATGCAATACTTTACCGTACCGTGGCAGCCCTAGCAACAAGCGATGACTTCCACTTGTTGCTCCCCCAACAATAAGTTAGGTCAGTTTAATGGCACTCAGGGCTGCCACACGTAATGTGGCGCTGTCACGCAACCGATGCTCTTACCTGTAACAAGGTAATTGTTTGAGTATATAGTGTTAAGTGTAACAGTGGCACTGTGGTGAGGCTGGGAGGACATTTAGTGGATGTTTGGCTGTCAGTTTTGACATGGAGATGAATTTGTTGCAATAGATTGTGCACTTGGAAACCTTCTAAAAGTTAAACCTACCAAATAGTAATGCTATTAGAAAAAACGTAATTACGTTCAATAATTATTACTATATAAATAGAATAATAGACTGGAAATATTAGACAAATAGAAGTAACTTTAGCGCAATCTGGAAAGTTCAGAAATATAAGAAAAAAGTATTAAAGGTTCATGCAAAGGTTATCAATAAAATACCGAGACCTCCATGCTTTGAAAAGTTCGTTAAGCAGTTGGTGTCAGCTGTTATTTGTAGATCTTTCAAGGTCGTGACGGGTAGTCAGAAGCCCAAAAGTTGCTGTCCCAAAAGTAGACGGGCAAAACACAGTACTTGTATTACCCAGCTACTGGGTTATTGATATGAAGAAGGTAGTCGGCTCATGTAAAAAACCTGGTAAGTTTTCTGCTGTATCCAGTTAGACTAGAACGCGCCCCGAGGAAAAGGATAGGCAGACGATGATAGCCTTTCCACATGGCAGGACATTTCCTAAGCTCAAGCATAGAAAGTACTAACAACATTGTGTGTTCAAACAATTTCTCACGCGAATATATTTTAACTTACTCGCGTTAACTTTATCGCCGTGTTCAATAGGTATAATGCTGTTAACATATTTGGGAATACAATCTAGTTTACGATAACACGGCCCACAACAAGGTTCGACAAGCGATTGAGTTGTTCCGCCCACGGTTCGCATTGTATGCTAGTACCAACATGCTTCGAATAATGTTTCACGTGCATGCGAAAAATTATTCGAAGCGTATTTTATGAGCGAGTTTCGGAATGTTTAGAGTATTATACGAAGTATTTATGGGAGATGTGTGAAATGTTCAAGAGAATAGCGTTGGTCTTTTGTTGGTGGTTGAAACAAAATTAAATACGAAGCTTATTCCTGTCGTTAATTGTGAACTGATACAGTCTTACATCAAATTAGTCATTGTTTACACAAGACAATTCTCTGGTAATTCTATGATACTTGCTTTACAATTATTTTTATGCCAACAACCCCTGCCCTGATGCTGTTTTTTTGGGGTCGACAATTTTCTTTTTTTAAGTAAGGTTTGTTTTCTTAACAAAAAAATATTTAGTGTTCGAATTTTCGAATCAGCACCCAATATTATGACAATCTTCCTATGAAAAACTGTTCCTATTTTTATCAGCTAAGTTTCCCAAAAAATCTGCAAAATATATCGGATCTCAAAATCAAAGGGCCCTAAACCTCTCCGTGGGGCGGTCTGTGAAGATTTAATAGTTGTAACACTCGGCAATTGTCGTGTCAACTTCGGGCGAGATCGGCTTTACGAGGTTTTATGGTTGTCGTGCGCACACGCCGCTTTGCGTTTACTTGGGGATAATATAATTGTCTCTGTCCATAGATATTTATTAGATTGGCGTGCCGTGAATGGGCTGTTTATGTGCCGATTAGTGAAAACGATGTAATTAGACAACGGGTTATTTATTTATTTTATTGGGTGTGAAACTGTGAATAAAGTTCAATATAGGTGTAACCGCATTTTATGGGTGAAAGATATTTGGTAAAGGTTGGTTTGGCTTTACAAACTTAGAGGGAATTCTATGGCCTAGAGTGAGAAGTATAGTTAAATATGTAACAGGATACCTACGCATGTAAAGATTTTAATGATAAGGACATTGGACGTATGGAACGTGTTACAAACCTTTACTTTTAGCAGCCAACACTTACTGTCATGGAGAAATGAAATGCCCAGAACGATATCATTTACCTATACAGACCTTTAGGGCATTCATTTTTAAAACAATCTGCTAGTTTTTAGTGATCTACACTGAATAGTTTGTTTGTAGGGGGGAGGAGGCTCGTCTTTTAGTATCTCTATCGCAGTCAGATTTTTTTTTAAACTTTGCCCCACACTAGCCTGTAGGCTATACAAATATTTGAACCCACGACACGCAGCGTAGCAGCCGATCGATCAGCCACCGCTCCAAATGTACCTTTTGCTGTTAAAGAAATATATAAAGAACCCAATATTGAGTCAGGCACGCCTTTGTACCGACGATAAGTCGCACTTTAGTGATAATAAAACCAGTAAAAGCTGGCCGCGCATTCTATTGAAGCGCCACTCAAGGTCAAATTGTATCCACAGATGTGCGGCCTACTGTACTTTGTCCTTGAGTTGTTTCTTTTGAACGCGAGAGACTTTTTTGAACGCGTAAATCTCCGTAACTAAAAGTCGGTTTTGAATAAATGTTTTTGCTTTTGGAAGACCAATCTTTGAAAAAGGTTGTAGTCTATTTAACCATAGGCTACGACAGGAGCGGGTAAAACCACATGATACAGCTAGTGTCGTGTTCCACGCGCCTCAAGGAGATGTATCAGCAGCATTGACGGGGCCCACTAGGAGGCCAAAGACTGCCAGGGTTGCCAGATGTTCGAAAGAGTTACCCTGGAACGTCAAGGGCAAGGACGAAACACGAATGGGTTTTAATCAGTAAAAGTCTGACACGCTCGACATTCTCGTTCCACCCAGAACGAGAAAAGTCATTGGATGATTTCTTATCCTTAAAAAAACAGCCAGTAAAGAAATAATAAGACCCTTTTTTCAACCAACAATCTCAACACATCTCAACACTCATCGCAAGAACTTAATACACAGTCATAACACCATAACAGGCCCTAACATTACATGCAACATTTACTACAATAGTTCCCTCCACGACACGACAGTTACTGGGTTAATAAAGTAAAACAAACGTAAAACCTTGTATGGAGAATCTCTTAGCTAATCGGGTTTGTTTATAGTTCGTCTGTTTGCATACTGAACGACTTAACAATAAATGTGTTTAAGGTGATCCTATTTTACAGCCCGCGAAATTTAAAATTTATCTAAACCCATCCCAGTTATTCTCCAAGGTTTAAGAAGCGGCATACCTATAGTAGGTAGTACCTACATTTAGCCAGATATGCTCAAGTCCCATATAATATTCTGGGTATTTGCTATGTATAATAAAAAATATCTATCCATGTAATGTATTGTATTAAGTATATCAGTCATCTAGTACCCATAACACAAGCTATGCTTAGCTTAGGGCTAAATGATGCTGTGTGGATTGTTCAGCATTATTTATTTCTTTCTTTACTAATAGGGGGCGAGGATATTGCCACCAACCGGGCAAAGATCCAGACTCCGGGATGCTTCTGAGAAATTCCAATCCATGGAAAAGCACAACAATACTTTGCCCGACCAGGGAGTCGTACCCAGGAGTTCGTACTTAGCACTTATGGTATAAGACCAACGAGGCAGGCTAACATCGTCTTTAAGTTATATTTTGATCAAATTAAACATATGGCAATTATAATTATTGAAAAACTGGAGGGGCTCGTGTCTAACTAAAAACCGCCGCACGGGTTGACCGAAGGTTGCCGAGGTCAGTCTGTTGATGGGTTACCATTCGTAACATATCGAGACTCTTCCGTGCCTCGGAAAGCACGTTAAGCCGTTGGTCCCGGCTGTCATTGGTAGATCTTTAACAGTCGTTACGGGTAGTCAGACGCCTGAAAGTCAGATAACCAGTCTTACCAAGAGGTATCGTGTTGGCCAGTAACTGGGTTGTGGAGGTCAGATAGGCAGTAACTCAATGTATAATACTGGTATTCAGCAGCATCTGGTTAGAATGGAAGCCGACCCCAACATTGTTGGGAAAAAGGCTTGGCAGATATAATTATTAAAAAAACTATTTAATTATTTAATATATCTCGAAATAATATTTATTTCAAAAAAGCAGATTTCTTTAAAATATAACGATTTTCTACAAATGCAAAATAAAGACGTAAAAATTTTTAAAATTAGGCGCGCTACCTTGATGGATCCCCCTTAAGTAACTATCGTTAACTTGTAAAGTTCTATATGCTTGGTGGAGGAAGAATTGCTTACTTACTAAGTGGTGGACGAGTATGAATCATTTTTAGTATTAGGTGTTCACATTTGGAGGTGCTGGTGGTTTTATGAGGGTTTAAAAATAAGCATTGATGTAAGGGTGGTAGTTAAAATTGTTGTCTTGGAAATTAAGACATTGAAACTCTGGTTTTTTTTGTGAATACCAAGCAATACCAGCCTTTGATTATACTGCTGGAGAGTAATAGCCATATTATACAGACAAAGAACGAGCATTGAGCTATATGATGTCTCATTCATGCATGCTCTTTCTTCGGAAAGCCATTACAGATTTTGCCCTACAATGCAATGGTTATGTAAAGAAGTAATGCCGAAAAAACTTAGAGGTCTCTTTTTCTGTCTTCCTGTTGATTTCCACACAACTTAATAATCATCCTCTTACCATTATCCCAATTTATTTGAGGTCGGTGCAGCATGTCTTCTTCTTCCATACATTTCTATTTGCCGACATCTCAGAAGTCACCTCCTTCCTACCCATATCATCTTTCACACAATCCATCCATCGTTTCCAATTCTCCCTCTACTCTTGTAACCCTCTACATTCATACTCAAAAACTAACCTAATAAATATATTTATTTAGGGTTAGTGTTTTCAGACTTAACTAGACTGAATGGTTAAGTATGTTATTACAAATATTTAAAAACATTTTAACAATACCGAAGTACTTTTAAACACGTTTATTGTCACGGCGGTGAAGGAGATGAGAGCGGCAGGATGACTGGACCAAAGTAACGTGGATATCTGAATGAATCGCACTTTCATTGATGGAGATCCAGAAATATACTGCGCGCGAGTCGGTGCCCGCTACTGACTGTAGATTTATGAATGTTACAGAGGGTTCAAATTTTGATTCAGTCTTAAAAATCTCTTCTGTTTCAGATTATTTAAACTAAGTTTCAATCGTCTCTTAGATTTTACTCGCTAGCTAGGTATCATCACAAAATATACAAATCTGGAACCTTACTCAGTTTACTTGGTGTCTTTTTCAAGACCATTGAATCTATCAGTGCTATAATAATATTATTATTTTGAATCTATGAACCAAACAATCCACCAGAATTCATTTACCTACTGACTAAATTTGCAGATTGATCGTTTCTGGTCATACACCAGAAACGATCAAGCTGCTAATTTATAAGATGCTCTTAAATAAATGAAACCAATGCAGCAGGCTCCTCTAACTCTTCCTCAGTCTTCTTTGTCGGGAGATGAAGTGCGATGATTATCTGAGGGCACTTCCTACCCATATCTTATTGTTTGTATTTCAACAATTCTCTGTACAGACAATGAACATTGTCTTTCACTTAGGAATTGATTTAAATGTTCTGCAGAACAAATCTTGTGATTTGTACAACACTGTAGACCATAAACATATTGTGGAGCAAGCTACTTATAAAGCATTAGCACTAACCATAGATTAAATTAATCAATATTAAAATGACCTATACTATCGTTATTTTTATCTATGTGTTTTGGATACAACTTAGTCAAGTCAGACGTCAGTTTTTGCAGGTAGTCAGAAGCCCAAAAGTCTGAGAGCCAGTCATACAATAACAACAGAAGAGTATCGTGCTACCAGTAACTGAGTTGTGGACGTCAGATAGGCAGTCACTGCATGTAAAGTAGGTACTGGTATTCAGCTGCATCGTAAACTAGGCTTAGTAGTTGGACTTAAAATCAACCCAACATAGTTGGGAAAAGGCTAGGCTATTGATGAGTATTGGTAGCCGTTATAACAATTTCTAAACCCAATAATACTTATCCAATAGCATTTAGATAGCCACTCTTACTTAGATCCATTCCTCTTACAATCCCTTCCATTATAATATAACAAATGTCAGTTAGTAATATCTGCACTATAGAATGGAAATGCAAAATGGAAAGTCGTAACTGAGAAGTGACAATAACAGATATTGTTCAATCAGATCTTCCGGGTAGCTAACCATCGGCCCTTCCAAATTATCACGCATAAAATCTTCACTTTATGTCAAGAAAATTGTTTATTTCAATAACAGTTATTAATACTATAGTTGAAGACGAGGAAGACATCTTTCGTCAGCCAAATGACGAGCAAGAGTAATTTGATGAGAGACCTATATTTGTTATTAATAACATTAAAGTTACTGCTCCCTGAAGATAATATATCACGGAGGAAAAAGAGGAAATCATAGTGCGAATAACACAAAAAGATCATGAAGAATTATCGCAGCAGCTGGACTGTCACACCTGGCTTCCAGATATTTATGTAAATAGTTCAACCCTGATTGATAGCTAAGAAAATGGGCCAAATGTTGACTGGCCTCTACTAAGTAACTTCCGTTGAAATTAAGAGCCCTCATTACCACATACTTGAGGACTGACGAAATTATATTCACTCACTAGTTGGCCGAAGATACAACGGTATTGCAAAACGATGTAAAGAACCTTTCATTCAGGGAATTCTCTCGGTAAGACAGAGATAGAAATATGGATTATTGATAAGTGAAAAGGGGATGGTAGATGTCCTTAACTCGATTCTTGGCAATTGTCCACCGGAAGGCGGCTTTTAGCAATAAGACAGCTTTGAATATGAAACTGAAATACAAAGCCGGCCCATTCAGTTGGTTGACGAGCAGAGTATGTAATTGGCTTGGAAAGGTCAATCCATTGCGCTCAATGCAGGGGTTGATCTTTCTATTTGCGATTGGCCTATTATATATCACGTGTAGTATCTATTGTGACTTGTTAGCAGTTATTTGACAGTTGCTAAAACTTTTACTAAAATGTGGGAAACTAATGTAATAAAGTCCACATTCGTCTGGCTACAGCGAATATTTGAAATGTCCAGGGTAACATATTTATCAAAAATCATCTCTCCTGTTTACGTTTGAGGAATAAAGACGTTGCACATATTGTTTTATTGTGAACTTGATTTATAACGAGCCAAAGTGCTACTACAAAGAAATTTTCACATCAAACGCTTATAAAGTTGTTTTTATAACATTGCGTGCTGCTACCAAATACATTTTAAGTCGCAATCAATCAGGCTTTGTCTGACTGCTCTATGGAATTTTAAATTGGATTCCTGTTAACAATACAAGGATTAGTGTGTACGTACTTTTGTCCACCATTGTACATCTAAAACCAATGTTACCCATGCGTGTTACAAACACATCGATTAGTTCAGAGACCAACGCTGGTTTTATTGAAGCTATCATTTGACAATGTCACATAGAATAAGCAATGTAAGTTGTGTTTATGAGGCTTATCGTTTCATACAAAGTGTTATAATGCCAGAAACAGTATTTTACAGTGTCGATCGCTAGCTTCAATGGTGTTTAGGATTATACGTTATTTATGGGGATTTTGTAGATGAGTCGGTAACGTTTTGTAGTTTAAAACCTGTTCTTATGGGGGACAGATAAAGTTGGAACCATTTCGTTGACAGATTGATGATATAAATTGAATTTTGAAAGATACGTAAGTGTCTTTGTTATAATAGATGTGGTGTATCTAATTTAGAATTTATAGAGGTATTAGTGAAAGTAGAAAATGTTTGTGAGTCAAAATAATTGAAAACAGCTGCAGAAGCTTATTGGGGGCTAGGTGGCATTGCACCAACTTAAATAAATAAATAAAAATAAATAAATATTGCTGGACAATCCACAAAGGATCATATAGCCCCAAGTTAAGCAGAGTTTGTGTTATGGGTACTAGATGACTGATATACTTAATACAATACATTACATAGATAGATATTTTTATTATATATAGCAAATACCCAGAACACCCGGAACAAATATTTGTAGATCGTACAAACATTTGTCCCAAGGCGGGAATCGAACCCGCAACCTCTTGCGTCGCAGACGGACCTTCGCCCGCCGCGCCACATCGGTCGTCAAAACTTCTTATGATGATTCCGAAAAATTGTTCCAGAAATGAATGTTTCAAAAACCGAAATCTTCCTAGGGATTGTTGTAGTTGATGAATTTTAGATTTTATAATCATTAGGTACAGAAGGCCGCACATCAGCAGTATCAGTTTGACTTTGAGCTGACCTAGCGTAGTACAGTACTTACTAGTTTTGTTACCACCGACACGCAGCCTACTGTACTTGAAATATGCAGTTGCAACTCCGATGACACCTGTCACGATCACCATCTTAAAGAGTCTTATGTCTGGACAAAAGACTCTTAAACAGTTAATAGTCCACTGTTGCGCATTTAATAAGATCCTCAGTCATGTACAGATGCCAGCACGTCAAGCCACCCCGGTTTTGACAGTTTTTCAACTTAATTACAAAAGAATAAGGTTCATGTTTAATTAGGAAGTATTGACAGTTTGAGATAGCTTGACATGCTGGCGTCTGTACCTACGCGTCATTCATTTGATCAGTTACAGCTTCTTTTACAGTCGCCTTACACGCAACATCACTCAACCTATCTTGCTACCCTCAACTCTACGAGATCAAGATAACCTTATGATTATTGGTATTAAGAATATCCTAGACAGCACTTCGTTCAGGAGGGGTTGTAATGAACGAGTTTAAGATTTTATCTTCACTAGACACTTCAAAAGTGCAGTTGCATTTCTGGTACCAGCTTTCATTATTATCCTCTCTGAGTCCACACATCACATACATCATCAGGCTATATTAGTCCACTGCTGGACATAGCCCTCTCCTAATGAGCGCCATAGAGCCCTGTCTTCAGCTTGCCGCATCCAGCATCTGCCTGTAGTCTTTCGCAGATCGTCATCCTACCTGGTCAGAGGGCGTCCTACATTACGTTTGCCGAGTCGCGGTCTCCACTCACTCTTAGAGTCCAATGTCCAGTGATGGTCCAGTCCACGCTGTTCATAAAATCCTCAATTATGTACACGACATTGATGTGACTAGCAGCAGGTATTACCAAATTTGAGTATGAATGTGCAGGGTTACAATAGTAGAGGGAGACCAAAGAAAACATGGATGGATTGTGTGAAAGATGATATGGCTAGAAAAGAGGTGACTATTGAGATGACGGCAAATAGAGTTGTATGGAAGAAGAGAACATCATCATCATCATCATCAGGCTATATTAGTCCACTGCTGGACATAGCCCTCTCCTAATGAGCGCCATAGCGCCCTGTCTTCAGCTTGCCGCATCCAGCATCTGCCTGGAGTCTTTTGCAGATCGTCATCCCACATAAATTGGGAAAAGGGCCGGAGGATGATGACATTGATGTGACCAGCAGCAGGGATATCTATATCTCTAACTTGTACGCACCTTCGGTCAACCTAGCCGGCTACTGCTACTAAGATCAAGGTAAACTTTCTAATACCATCAAAAACCAATATACCAGTAGGCTTCCAATTCAGTTTTCTACTCATTGACATTTCCATGTATACAGGTTGTTTTTTTTTCAAGCCAGTGTAAGTTGTTTTTTAACTGCAGATCATAGAGATTAATGCTGCAAGCAACTAGAAGTTACACTGTCGAGGAAATTTAAATGTGTGTTGTATTTTTTTTAATCGGACATGACTAGTAAGCAGTTCAGCGGTGCTCAGAACTAAATGGTGGCCTTTTTGTTACATGATTTTACACGATAGTCATCTACATACCGATATTTTATAAAACTTTAGACCTAATACGTACATCATTTAGTTCGCAATGCGATGTCGAAGCAGAAGTACAAGATTAACTTAAAAATCACACCTCTTTTGTTTATGACCTATAAGTACATCAGAACTTAGGTACAGGTTGATGATTTTTTTCTAGGCATGAGGCCATAAAAAAAAATTCAACCTGTATAAAACATCCGATACGAAAAGTGAGCAATAACTAAAAAAGTAGCACCGACACCAAGGCGCTCCTGCAAAAGCTTTTACCAAAGAAGGCGTAGTAAAATATTATGATGCACATAAAGAGTCCACAATAAGTTACAGCACTCGCTCGATTATCTGTTATTTGTTTGTGTTTTATAGCGGTACTGCTCTCCGTTTTATAGGTTTTCGATATTATTTCGCGTATTTTTTTTTCCAATGGGCTACCGCGACGCTGTAACTCTATATGGACAGAGTATCGTGGACATGACACCGCACTAACCAATAAAATGGACAATTGGATGTCCTCTTTAAGTATTTACTACGTGTCCATTATAGGTAATGTTACTAGGTTATGCCTAAAATGGCGGCGACTGTATGACTGTACCGTTTACAACTATTATAGTTATAAACGGTACAATCCTGTTGTTGTATTGTTTATTAAGCCAAAAATTTTACAACTGTATACAGTATTTAGAACAGAAATATTCTTCTTTCTCAAGGAAGTAAAAAAATAAGCCAGAACAGAACAAATATACGAGTTAAGCCGCCAGTCAACAAAGTTCTACAGTATAGAACCAGTATAAGCTGGCCTCGCCTTCTATTGAACCTCCTTACAACGCTAGGCCTGCTAAAAGTCATATTGTTAACAGCGTCCAGCCTGCAATATTAGCAGAGCTGTCTTTATGCCCTCTAAGACTTTAAATGTCAAAGTTATTTAAACATTGTAAGTAAATTAAGTCACAATTAAAGCATAATAAAAAAGATTTTATTTATGAATCATTTTTTTTTTTATAAATCATAAATAAAGTCGTATCTTCAAATTTCGAACGTCACAGCGCACTGTCCTCTCCACAATACCACTTGAGCCTATCGGGCATTTGAAAAAAAAAATGTAAAATCACCCCTCGACCATAGAGTGCCATAAACTAGTCGGGCTCGCGCGCCAATTAAATATGAATGTGCTGGCCCACTCTCATTACCACGTAAAATTTTTAGTCGAATCTACCCTCTTTTTTGATATTGTGTTATACGATATTGGATAGGTCAGTTGTGTAAATTATTAAGTAAAGATATTGGTAGAATAACGATGTAATGTGAGTAGAATGGGATTGAAGGAAAGAATTTCGTCTTTTATGACACGTTTCAAATGAGGGTAGTTTGTTGTTTTGTACAATAAATATAAATTGTTAAGTAAAAAACAGTGTCTTTTATTTAAAAATAAATGGCATAAATACTTCTTTTTTCTTAACAGTTACAAAGCTAAAGTAAACCATATTTTGTCAATACATTGGGGTACAATTATTTTTTGCTATTCGACAAAGGCAAAAATTTGAACAGAAATTCTTTCAATTATCTTAATGTAGACACTATAGGAGATTTTTACACAAAACCAACCACGTCTACATAGCAAGTGTTCTTAATACGTAGGTATCTACCAAACTAAATGTACTTACTCTTCAACAGAAAATCGACCTTATTACATCAAAGAAAGTCCTATCCACAATTTCAAGAACCGCACAAGTAAAGTATGTCGAGATATACAGGGGGTGTGATAATTGCGAAGTGAGACAAAGTCGCTTCAAAGGCATTGTAGATGTTGTATAGACTTTACAGGCCCTTAAACATTTGAGTTGATGTCAACCTCACTTTGTCGTGTCGTAATTATGATGCGCCTCTCAATGAGACACCCTGTATAGGTACAATGCGTCTTACAAAACGACAAATTAATGAGGAGTTTTTTTTTTGCGACAGTTGTTTTAATTTGAAAGAGTATTGGTGGTACTTACAATACATGTATTTTAAATAATGTATGTATTTAGTACCTCATTACACTTCTTATAACTTTCGCGGTTTTCTTAATGATTGATTGTTCTTGCGTTAATTACCTGTGTTTTGTCCTTCATGACAATACTTTAAAGGAATATTCTTACCAGGACTGCGGGACATAAATTTTCTGGAATACTTTTTTGTATTTTAATCACTTCTTAACCAAGGATAAAATGTTTATTATGTATTGTGCTTTTGAACTGTAAAAACAACGTTATTTAGACATACGTAATAAGGAGCTGTGCACATAATTATGACGTCGTTGAAAAAATACAAGGTTTCAAGATATAAATTACAATGTAAAAAGAAACACTTTTTGTATTAAATGTTTTTATGTTAAAAACGTACCTACCTATTATGATCAGGTATATTCTATTTTCTTTTAAATATAGCTAGTGGTTTAAACATTTTTTTTGACAGTTCCAAAGCTGCTCACACTACAGCTGTTGCCACCCAGGACGCGGGACCCGGGACGTGACTGTACGGGTCAATTGTTCCAACTAAGTATCAGGAATCCAAACGAATATTATCACCAGTTTTAACACCGGTATACTACTTCGATTGATACAATTGGCTTGAGCGAATTTCTACCACAAACCAGTCATAGGTCCAATCTAGATCTATAAGCCTACCTAGATTGCCTACTAGCCACACATTTATCTAGGCAAACTGCGAGATATTCTCTCAACAGTACCTACCGTTTATAAATAAAGGCGTGAACACACAACTAATTACAAATCAATACAAAGTATCGCTAGATTGTATCGTTATAATCTGGCGTAGCTCGGCGACTGTCAACATTTCAACAAAACCGAAGTCAGTTGTATAAAAGTGAATGATTAATGGCTTCCCACATTAGGTTGCGGATACACCCTTGCGCGGGTGTGGGGTTATGTGGAGGTACGTGTGGAGCCATCGAATAAGCGGAAAGTAAGTCAAAAGTTTAGAAAGAAAATACAGAAGCGGAGTCAAATATTACATGTTAGCAAAAGTATTTTCTTAATAATTCTTCCAAATTATCGGTAGAAGTTTTAGTAGTATGAAGTTTCAACATAAAACCTTACCTACTTAAAGGTTGAGCCAATGTCTGAAGAGTAGGAAACCTTCCGGCAAAACCTATATCAGCTGTGATGGTGGCCAAAATAACAGCCACAAGTCCTACGTTTGATTTGTTGTTCACATGTGATTTCATCACAGAATTTAAATACTTTTTAAAAAGTTAGGCCTTCTAACGAATATGGGAGTTTTCTTGTGAACATTTTGAAATCAGCTAGATTTACAAGTAATTGATTTTGGTAGATAATAATATACATGCTGAATAATACCCATTCAGTGTAGATACATGTTCAAACCGCTGGTTTAGCAGCCTGCTTTCTTTAACACGTCAATCGATTTGAGAGTGTAAACAGGAGTCGCCCTTTGTGCCTGCCCTTCCCTCTTACAGCTTGAAATAATCTGTAAGACCTGTATCAAGCTGCTTTCTATGTATTTGCTATTGAGCTGTTGTTCCGTCTTCAAGTTAGTAAAAAATAAATTCATTCTGTCAGATAACACACAGTTTAAACTAAAGCTTTAGAAAATCATGAAATTTTGCTTATCACTAAAATGTGAAAAGAGGCATTTTCAAATTTACATCGTGTTTAGCTTAAATCTAGGGATGGGAGTTCGTTTGTTTGAACTGCATTCTTAAGAAAATGGTCCCTCCGTAATGGTATGTTAGCTTATGAGGCTATAAATGTCACAAATTATAAAAAATCTTACTCAAAACACTATTGATCCAGCAGTTTTTGAGGTAAGCCACTCATATTGTAATAAATTTAAACAAGAGATCAAAAAACCATTAAGCAGCGACTATTTCAGAAATATAATATACATACAAATATTTAATATTAATACAGATATTATAATAGGTTCAGAAATACATGTTGCACGAGGATAGTTTGTCATACAATGTCATAATGGATTTAAATATAATCAGTTTGTTTAAATTATTTGTTTTCTACGTGACTTTCTGTTAATGACCGTTCTTTCTTATATGATATATACAATATTGTATTGATATATATCTCTCGTCCTCGAGGTCATTTTAACTTTATATAAATCATGAAAATTATTTTTGTTGTTCGTTTTTAGTTTATTACTGTTAAAATGAATAATGTATCGCTACTTTTAATTCTTTAGTGATTAATATAAACTAATAAAGTGTAGTTTATTTGTGGTATTCAAAATATTTTTGTAAAACTGTGTCATTAATAATGCTGAAATTAATAGTGTGTGAACGACATCGGTATGCGTGTATTTTGAGACTAGGACTCATCGTATTATTGCACGCAATCAGTATCTAAATTATGTGAACAAACTTTATTTGAAATAATACTGAATAGGTTTCTCAATATAGAAGAAAATACAAGTTGACTCGTAATGCCATAATTCTGGATTAGAAGCGGTTTCCTTCTCAAATGTAACTGGAGAATAGCCCAAGTTTGGTTATATCACATATTACGTAGGTACACACCCTATACAGTGTTAAAACTTTATTTTCAACTAGCTGAGCCCTACGGTTTCACCCGCTTTTTAGGGTTGTATCGTGATGTCACATAGTCTAAAACATTCCTCAAGAAATAGGCTATCAAATGCAAAAATGAAAATCCTACTGATAATTCCGAAATTTTGCGCATCCAAACAAACTCTCCGGTTTCATTATAAACAAACTACAAACCTTTTGTACATAGTATCATTTCCAAAGTCTACGAAGAAACTAAACAATGAATCTTTCTCCTAACGTTAAGCTAATCTCGTGAAAGTCACCTCGCGGGCCAGGTGACCGCCAGGTCAGGAGCTAACCAGTAAATACAAGAACTTAATCATTGACAGCGGATAATATCATAAGTCATAAATTTACGAGTTAATTGAGTGTCATGGCGAATAAACATGAGTGTAAAATTTATTTGAAATTGTGTTAGTGTCGGTGTGATGTTCAGAAGTGAGAACAGAGGGCAAATTATTGACAGTCATAAATATCATTTATCATATCGTCGAGTAGACGAGTTAGCAAACGATATTATATTAATGATCTTTGATATCTTTCTGATTTTGATTATGAGTAGGAAAATATAACGGTTTGGATAAGGTGTACCTTTAGACTCACATTTGATCAGTTATAGGGGGCGAGGTTATTGCCATCAGCCGGGCAAAATGCTGCTAAAAACCCAATAACATTTTCCTCGGCCCGGGAATCAAAACCTAGACGTTACGTTCAGCAGTAGCGCTTGCAACCACAGGACCAACGAGGCAATTATTGTAAGTGTCTTAAGCAAATGGGGTGCTGATTCAATTCTCAATTTGAATTTTTGTTTTTATTGTATCTATACTAGCAATTTTAAGCAAAAGAATTGGCCCTATGATCACCTATTACTTGTCTATAGATTTACTGACTGGCTTTTCACTGTGCTTGCATATGCGTTAAGTGGTGCTTGAAAAAGTAACAAAATACGCTTCGCATTTTTCAAAAATGTGCATGAGCACACACCGATGGTCATGATTACCACCCATGATCGAGGATGCCTTTCATGAAAATAATAAAAAATAGCACGTACTGTATGCCTTCGAACCTCCATGGATAAGTATAATATTAAATAAGTTAATGGCATGTTATGAGACAAACACAAATTCATATTTAGAATACAAAGGTGATAGATAGACAGCCGTTGGCTGACAGGCGGTTTGCGTATCACTCAACTCAATAAAAAAAAAACAATCCTAATTTTGTTACTGTCAAATAACCCTTTTATTTATAGCTCGATACTTCAAGAACATTAGGTTTCTTTAGTACCTATACTATCAGCTAGTTCTGTGCCTTTAACTAAGAAATAAAATATCACTGGATGATTTACATTTTTTTCAGAATTATTTAATTAAAAATACCGATCAAAGTCAATAACAAATTACAGTATAAAATATTGAAGTGTAACCCAATACTTATACCCAATAGCGCTATACTAACCTATAACATTCCCAACATATTTGCATATTTCATACTAAAATATTGATATAAGCTTCGATTGTTAACCCGTTGCGCGGTCACGACGGTCGTTGCGACCCGGTGTTACAATTACAATAAATTTATGCAAGACGTTTTGTTAACAGCCGTTTTACTGCCGATGTTAGGGTCATTCAAGTACCGGTGACAAGAAGACCGCACATCCAACACTGGATTTATGCTCGCTTTTATAGAAATACGGACGGTTTGTTTTATGGATGGGACTGGTAAGGGATCCTTTTGTGAATCTAGCAATTGTTTATCTAGTTCATTCATAAATGCTATCTATTTATATAAATTTCTCTAACACTTCAAATAAAAAACATATTTTAAAACAAGAAGAAACAAACTTTGGGGTCACAGCCTGTTAAGTCCAGATACTATTTATCAGATCACTTGCGGACCATGCAGATTAGTGTCCAAGATGGTATTTTGAGGAACCACGCCAATTTGTGTGGTCCTCTCCAGTCAGTGCACACATATTTAAAGTATTTCAGTACTTTGAGCTAAAGGACCAAAGCGACAAAAATACTAAAGAAAGAACAGTTGATTTCGAATAATTATTTAAGATATTACTATTATTATACCATTGTGTTTACAACAAAACAAGTTTTTAAACTACCTGTCGTTATTATGAATGCATAATTCAACATTTGTGGAACAGTATTTTTCCTACCTATCTAAATAAAATGAGTCATACAAACAGAGAGGTCAAAGCTATGACAAACAGCACAATAGGTATACACGCGTCGTTAGGCAAAAAATGAAACCCTAAAAGCTTATTTTTATCCCCGTCTCATTATCTACCGCAACTATTTTCATTCCCACGCGGAACCCCGATGTTTCACAAATATTTGGCCTCACAACATCACAGTCGCAATCAATTGTCCTTGCGACGACTGCATAAATTTCGCGGTACTAAGCTCGCCTCTAATTAACCCTAAACAGACGCCATGGCCCGAACGGGGACGTAAATCACGAGGCAACACAGAATGCCTCGCTGTCTTTAATTGAGCGCTGAACTTTATTTACGCACTTTTGTTTGTATGCATGCTTTTTCTCAAGTTTATTGACTTTGTAGAAAAAAATATATTAAGAGAAAAGTTTATGTATGAGTTGACATGCGATATTAATGAATAAATTGTAAATTCTGTGTGCTATGACTAATTATCACATGGCAGCGCATAAATTATTTGTAACCTGTTATTAATTTACTTGACTGCATATGGAATATAAAATTTATTGAAATATATTAATTTCTCATTTATCGTTCTGTGTGTTTTTTCTGCTAACAAATCTCGTAAAGATCATAGAGCAATAAACCGTCACTATATTCCACAAATACCTAATAAGCGGACATTTATCTCGCTAACACGTGTAAATGGAATGTCTCTGGAATTAATTATTTCAGCGTTTTATAAAGAAAAAACACAACAATTGATACAATAAACCACTCGACTTGAAATAACCCACTAACAAGGAGCGACATAATGAAACGCGAACGCTAGTAAATTTACTTATTTCACTGGGAAAAAATTCAAACGCGAAAGTTCACAAGGATTTGTTTTGAGCGAGTTAATTTGTGGCTTAAAAACGTCCGCAGTACTTTATTGTTATAATAAAATTTCGCGAAATTATTTGGCACTTGTTCGGGACCAGGATTTACGCGTTGCTCGGCCCGGCGCGGGCGCCTCGTTATACGCCGCATTTTAAGGGTTATTTAGTTGCAGCAACATAATGTAAACAGGTGCTGTTGTTTTTATTTTGTAATTGTTGTTTCTTACATATGTTTGCTGTAATTCGACACAGTAATTACTGTATTTTCCTTTTATAGGATGTTTTCGAGTAGTCATTAAGTTTTTGATAATTTTATCGACGTACACTTGTACCTTATCGCGACGGAAAAGGTTACACTCTTCAGCGAAAGGTTACACCTTTCATTATTTCTTGTAACATTGTTTTATCTATTTTGTCACTCATTATTTCCCTGTTTTTTTTAGTCACGCCTGATATTTCTGGTAACATGACATTGCTCGGCTTCTGTCACTTTTTAATTAGGTCATTCTTGCTAAACAGCGTGTTCGATTTGACAGTTCTGAAGTGTAAAAAACTAAAGTTTACAAGAGTGTATAAAAGTGCGCAAGAAACAGCTTTGTCAAAGTCATGGTTTGTTTGCGTCGGAACGTAAAAGGGTTAAGTGTCAAAAGTAACCTTAAAACTAATTCTCTTCAAGTTTTTGGCAAGTCACTCATTCGGCACAATTGCTTTTGAAATATATTTCTTTACTATTGATGTACTGTTTTAACGTGGAATTATGAACTTCGAGGTTTTGGATATGACAAGAAGATAATGTCCAATTTCTCTTCGATGAAGTTAATGATTATTATTTTCGACATTAAAAAATCTAGGCAGTCTATTTTTGTTCACTATGATTATAGAAACTTTTTAACAAACAATTTTGGGTTTCATGTTGCTATCTCTGACTTCACGAAAAGCAGGAATCAAATTAGTTCACATTAAAATTTTAAAGGTCACAAACGGTAGTAATTATTTTTAAGCATTTTAAAGGCAAAACTGAATTCAACTCCAGCATCCATTATCAATTTGCTCAGTAACCCTTAGAATTCTACAGCAAAAACGCTTATAACAAAAAAATAAACAAAGCGAACATAACTAGTTTTTACACCTCCAAGCGACGCATTATCTAAGTAACTTTCAAACTTAACCTATTAACTATGTTTTTAGACGGCCTTCTCGTCTGACTATGATTCTGCAAATCATTGAGCCTAATTAAACGGCTTATTGCATTCTGCTAACTGACTGCGAATAGTTAAGTAATGGTTTCGTATTCGGCTTTGAAGTAACAAAGGCAAAGGCAATTAGGATTTTTGTTAAGAGTTGCAGTTTTTGTGTCTAAGACTTTCATGATTTTTAGGGTCCCGTACTAAAGTGGTAATAAGGTAATCCTTATGGTTCGCGGTCTGTCGATCTATCTGTGACAGACTACTATCTGTGACTTTTTTTAGGGACTACTAGTGCTACAGACTTGGATATTGATGTGTTATAAACAATGCTTCTTCAAGTTACATAGTAAGTGAAACAATGTCTTATTTTGATTGCAATAGGAGTTTAAATGTGTTAACTAGGTAAAGTGAGGCTACCTATAACATAATAGTGCTTTATTTGCACATTTTGCATTATATATTTTTTATATTTAAACCGCATTTTGACACATAATCTTAACATCTGTTAAATACCATCAGGGGAATACTATTTTTACAGACATTTTACTAACATTTAAAATTTGAAATTAATCTAGTTGATGGGAGTTTAAAAATAAATGTCGCAGAAAAAATAAAACGATGCCTATTTTATTATATACCACAGTAATCAGCAAAAACCATTTCAAAGTAAATTTAGTCTTGCGGTCGCAAAAATAAAAAAAGTATTCTTGAAAATAGAAATATATTTTTTCTACCAAGTTACCGAACTCTCTGTTGGCGATTACAACTCGCTCCTTTCCGTTGTTGAATTGGTCAATCGAGGCACATGATATCAATGCTTTTTTTGCAAAAGAAATATAAGCTTTAAGCCTAAGAAGTATCTTAGACTTAAAGCTACAGCCATGATGGAAGAATATGTGAGTACAGTAAAACAGGGTGAATCGAAATGCCTGGGTGAATCGAAACAAAACTTTATTTTAACGTTGATTCAATATTATTTATTACTGACAAGATGTCGGAAATAATTCATTACAATACCTTAAAAAAATAAGAGTACAATAATAAACTAACGCGAAAATCCCTTTCAAAATTTTGTTTCTATTCACCCCTGCATATCTATTCACCCCGTTTTAGGGTACCTAAATTCCAGCTTACCAACTCATGGTGGAAATACCCCCATATTATCACGCGGGGATTATATAGGCAGGAGTTATAAACAACCGTCTTGCAAGATACATAAGAACTTTACCAGGGACTAAAATTTTTGGGAACTTATGCTTAATTCTAAAAAGCACAATATACGAACAAGCAATTACAATGTCAATAATAAATTAACAACTGACTAATTCAACTAGATTACTCTGCACGAAATCGGTTATTTAACCAATTTAAATCTAACCATTTATCTCCAATAACATTACGAGTTATAGTTAACAATATCCATCGATTTCTCGTAACCATATACCTACTTTAAATTAGTACGAAAGCTACTACTAATAATGCGTGGGAAAAACTTAATTCGTCGATAAGAAAAACGGAACAATATTTTACGATTATCGTTAAAAAAATCGAGTGCTTTAATCGGTAAAATTACTAACCCGGTATAGTCGTTGTAAATGACGAAAGCACATAATGTGTCTTATATCTCATAGCCATAGAGTTCAAAATTATACCGACTGACGGCGCCCGGGCATGTAATGCAACATCTATAATAGTTGTAAGTCATTACACAATCTTTATTTACGTTAATCTTTTCTCATAGTAATTAAATAAATTGAAGAGTACCAATAAACGTAGATATCAGGTAGCTATAGCAATAAAAATACTAAAGAAACCACTTAATTTTACAACTGTGACAATGTACTGGCAGTATGGGTGGGCCGATTGTCTATTTCGAGCAGAAGACACACGAAACCAAGATGGTTACATAAATAACAAGTTTTTGGACAATTAATATCGGATGCTCCCTTGATCTATCGTTAGATTGCTTTTATATTTAGATTTAGTGCAGTTTTAGTTTTTGGTATTGGATTGCGTTAAGCTGTCCTAGCTAGCGGTCTCGCTTAAGAGATTGGTGATGCGGTTGTGTCAAGCCTAAGTTTAAATCTTACCAGTGATATGGGTCGTCATCTACCTAGCCTTGTCCTAACTGTGTTGTGGTCGGCTTGCAGTCTAACCGGGTGCAGCTGCATACCAGTATTTTACATGGAGCTACTGCCTATCCGACCTCCACAACCCAGTTATTGGGCTGCCTATAGTTTACAAGGAGCGACCTACCAATCTGACGTCCATTAACAATTTCCTGAGTAACACGATACCCTTTGGTAATACTGGTTGTCAGACTCAAGCTTCGGGCACCCTGGAACGGCTGTCAAAGATCTACGAATGATAGCCGGGGCCAATTTTTTTACATGCTTTTCAAGACAGGAAATGGTCTCGGTCACCCATCCACGGACTGTCATAGGCAATCGTAGCTTAACAAAATCGATTAACCCGTGCTGCTGTTGTAACTTAGCCACGAGCTCCTCCTACAAGTAAAAAAGCATAACTGAAGTCATATCTATATGTACTCTAGTTAGGTTACTCCTATATAAACCTAGATAATGTGAAAACTTTCTTAAAAAATGAATTCTGTAGTGTTGCCACCAACTTAAATAACAGATGACATTAAAATAATTATGTAAACGCATTAAAAAGTAAAAGCAGACATAAAATTAATATTTTCACATAGATATTCTGATGCAATTAATTTCCTTCATAAATAATAGAAACTCCAAAACGAATGCGTCTAAATCTGTCATTCAGTGATCCCTTTCCCATTGACATAAGGTTGGTTTTCCACCGTCATAACTTCTGCGCCGCCCAAGAAGAAAAGTTGGACATTTTCCGTGACAGAATAAGGCAAATTGTTATTATATTATTGATAGGCTTCCGTCCACAAAGTCAACTAGAAATTTATTATAAAACAGGAAATACTTATTATTTGACGTCGTATGCATGAAAAATGATATCTTTTGTCACATAACAAATAGGTTGCGTTAATGATTTGAAAAATTCGTGTCAGAACTAATTTTTAATTTAGATCCATATTTTTAGGAGTTACGACTCTAATCGGAAATTTGACGGGAGTCAAAACGCTGAAAATATGATTAAGAGTTGTACAGTATGATTTTATAAGAACAGCTTTGCATTTTCAGTCTCAATTTTTTGTTTGAAAAGAAAACCTTGCATCTGATATAGAAATGCTCTTTGGTATAACTAATGGCAGTTTGACCCAATACAGAACATCACACTTGTTTTCCCCAAAATTTTAGGCAAAGGTGTACATAACACCCACGTTTTGACAGTTAAGTTTAAGTCCCCTGTCATAAGGGTCGAAGCTATCGTCATCAACCGAGCAAAAATCCAGAATCCAGGCTGCTACTAAGAAATGCCAGATGGAAAAGCCCAATAAGTCTATGCTCGACCCGGGAATCTAACCCAAGACCTCATGCTTAACAGTAGCGCTTGCTAGACCAACGGGGCAGTTTATTCAAATACTGTTTTAAATAATAATAATAATGCTGGACAATTTACACAGCATATTCTAGCCAAGCAGAAGTTGTGTTATTGGTACTAGATGACTGATATAGTTAATACAATACATTACATAGGTAGATATGTTTTAATAAACATAGCAAATACCCGGAACAAATCTTTGTAGATCGTACAAACATTTGTCTCAAATAACTGATGCAGTTGACATATTTACACAGTTCGATCTCTGAAGGAATAATCCGTGATTCCGATGAAGACACGGTTTCCCAACAAACGGTAGTTATGAAAACTTTAACATCTAATACATAAAGCTTACGAAACATTTCACCATTTGTCATAAGAACACAGATGAAAATACATAATGTCATTCACGCCACGTTATTGGTATGTGAAGTGATAAATCCAATAAATACAAGTTATTTTCGTTTAAACTGTTATTGCTTGCAATATTAGATTTTAAATATATGGGTTTATTCATGTAATATTTATAATAGCTTCATAACGACTAATGCAAACGATAATTTTGGTCGAAAGTTGGACATTTACCCAGTTTCTGCTTGATATATTGGTGGAGTAATATCAAAATTATATCTCGCGTTCTGCTTCATTCATTAATGTTGAGGGAATAGATTTTGATTGTCTTTTATAAGAGTCTATGAAGGGTGTAAAGGAACTGTATTAGCAAGTTTTAGTCCAAAATATTAAACGCATTTAAACAAAGCAAATTATATAGGTAACTTTATTGTCAGGTCTTCACAGAATATTCAGTCAGCTATTCTAACTAGTCTATCCGCACCAACTGCAAGGACGACAAAAATGTATATGAAAAACTTATCTTAAAATCGACCGATAAATGTCTTATTCTTGTATCATTGGCATAGAACTTCTCTCCGTCAGGGACCTGACAGCTCAAAGGTAACAAAACAACACGTTACCCACGTTGAAGTATTGTGTGTCCAATTAGTAAGAGAACGGACCAAAAGCGGGCGTTGTCTAAAAATATATAAAAACACTCTGCTACCATTTGTCACGGTACGCCTTATATTTATCAAGATACCGTTCCGCATCCGACGTACAGGGTGTCCTGGTGATCAGTACTGCAAGTCGTAAATGTGGTACGGAAATACCAAAAAGTAGTAATGTTTGTGATGTAAAAGTTAATGGGGAGGCTATAAAATGTCATCAAGATAAGAACAGCTGGGATGAGAAAGATTGTTTTGTGATCAACAATGTAATTCATTAATTGGGTACTGAGGTACCGACTCATGGTAATTTTTTTTGTCAATAGCGCTGTAAGGAAATTGAAAGACTGTTGAAGGTACCTAATAAAGAAAGAAAAAGTGGTGATCAGTGAGTATGGTCGGTCATAGACCTGGAAAAGATATTCTGGTACTTAGATGTTTAAGTTATTGCAACAGGTGATGTAAAGGCTAATAGAAATGGTATTGAAAATTCCGAGGAGTGAAGAGGTAAATAGTTTGTGGATCGATTCTTTACGTATGTTTTGTGGAATACAAATCCCACCTCGAGGTATATTGTCACTTTCCTTATCAGATTATTGCCATCACAAACATTTTAAAGAATGCTCTACCCGCAAAAAACCCATGTCTCCCTCCCTGTATCAAGTAGAGCCGTCATAGGAATAAACACAGTTAACATTTCTATAAACAAGATTGTTGCAGCTCTGCGCTGATTGATGGATGCGCCCGCGCAGGCGCTATTAGTGACGGTTTATGGGAAAAATAGTTTGAAAAAAGAATGTAAAAAACTTAAATTACGTTTTAGGAACATTGTGTTTTTAATTACTTAGGTGATGTTGTTGACTTGTATTGTTTGGTTGTTTTACATTGATTAAAACTTTTAAGAATGCCAATTTCTGCTTTAAAATATTTTCAACACAACGAATGCTTTGAATTTCGTTTTGATTTATATGCTTAGTTTTAAAATATGCCGCATAAATGGCTCATTTTTTTGCGTTTGATCCAAAAAGGGTTCAGTTTTTTTACTTTACAGGTACGGAACCCAAAATAAGATCTGACACTTATACTTGTACGTAGAACTAAAAGAACATAACTGACATGACAGACATCAAATACAAAAAAAAACAACCAAAACATAGTTTTTATCAAGAAAACAGCGGAACTATTTAAAACAACATTATCTAATATCTTTATTTCAATGGCGCGCATCGTGCATGCAATATATCAACGTGTGAATCCCACAAATGTACCGCGGAAGCGTCGCACGCGCGGCTTATGATAATTTGTATTTTGGGAGCTCGTAATGTTGGGAATAACGTGGTTTTTCTTATTTTTTTGTGTTGGTCCATCTCTTAAGTATGTTTCGTGTTGCATACCTTCTACAAAGTTTAATGTATAGTTCTAGAAATGCTCATTAGAAACATCATCATAATTGTGACGATAATTCATTGATCAGCCTTAATCTAGAGAATCTCAGAAATAGTTATACCGAACAGACCATTTTTACAATCCAAAATTGATAATTTCAATAACAGAAATATCATAATATAAAACAATTACTTATACAACTATATTGTGTGTTACTAACTACAATTAACTGGAAACTTGACATGATATGGGATCTTTATAAAGACAATTCACGTGTGGACTATCAGATCTCTATTCAGGGGTGATGTCGAAAACCTGACAGACTCGACTCAAATCATCATCTGCCTAGCCTTTTCCCAACTATGTTGGAGTCGGCTGGAGTCTAATCGGATGCAGCTGAATATTTAAATGGAGCGACTGCCTGCCTGACCTCCACAACCCAGTTACTAGGTAACATGATATCCCTTGGTAAGACTGGTTGTCAGACTTTCGGGCTTCTGACTACCCGTAATGACTGTCAAAGATATACAAATGACAGCCGGGACCAACAGCTTAACGTGTTTTCCGAGGCACGGAGGAGTCTCGATATGTTACGAACGGTAACCCATCCTCAGACTGACCTCGGCGTAGCTTAACCTTCAATCAACCCGAGCGGCTGTTTTTAATTAGCCACAAGCAGACTCGACTCAAATCTAGTTTCAAATTGAATTTCACTCTTGCTCACCACTCTAGAACACGAGCGTCACAATTCAATACACTTCTCATTAGTTCAAAACCAAACACAATAAACTATCCAAATCTCCATTGCAATTAGCGCCAGCGGGTGCAGTGTTGCGTCAGAGACAATCGTAGCAACAGTCGGGACACAAATAGTTGCCAGTGGGCGTACCACGCTCAACCGGCGGCGGTGACACGGTAAATATTAATATGTTATAATTGTGCATTAATTATATGAGCATATGAGCTGTGAAATTTTAGTTTTTGTAGCGGGAAGTTGGTGACCGAGACACTGAATCTGTTTAAATAGCAGATGGTAGTTTGCATACATTTGGTGTGAAAAAGTATGAAAGAGGACTAAGTTTTGAGTATGATTGTGGAGAGTTACAAGGAACGATGGACGGATTGCGTGAAAGGTGATATGATAAGGACGGATGTGACAATAAAGATGACGGCAAATAGATTTGTATGGAAGAATAAGGCATGCTGCACCTACCCCAAATAAATTGAGATAAATGTCAGGAAGATGATGATGATGATAAAAAGTGGAAAATAAATAGTGCAAGTCGTTTTGGCGTAGGTTACATGTATAGGGGTAATATAGTAAGCAGAATGATAGAAGTCGATTATCAGAAGATAAGGAGGATAATGCGTTTCTTTTGTTGGATTTAGAAAATTAAACTTTATGTTCGATACCAGCTGATTTAACATGAATGATGTTGAACTCGCTACAGGGAAATTAATTAATTCTAGTGTGTTAAATGACACGGTGTTCCATCTTAAATACGCGTTAATTTGTAAATTCTACGTGAAAATTTCGTATATTATCAAGATACACGCACTGATTAATTTTCTCATTGTTATTTATGAAAGATAGGTTTTTTTCTAGTACCTAGTACTATCTGAAATTATAACCCTCTAACTACAGTTTGTTAGCAATGCGGCCATGCATTAAAATATCAAAGAAAATGTCGAACTAATAACTCGTACTAAAAGCCACGCAGTGCCAACAATACTTGAGCATACACCTCGATTTACGCGACATGGCTTGCATTCACAAAACACTAGAATCATATGAAATGAAGCAACAAATTGGGCGGTAGCATACTGGCCTAAATATCAAGTGTTTGTCGACGCTTCTTATTATTCTCATACATGTTTGACGTGTATTTTTCAACGCTCTTCAATATTTTTGAACGGCTATTTTTGTTGCAAGACCGCCTCCTTCGTTTGTGCAAAGATTAAAATAAGTTGGGGACAGATGCGTTATTGATTTTATTTGTATTCATTTTAATTTTAATTCTCTTTATCTATTTTGTACGATTTTTGTCAGGGGTAAAGTTTATGGGTTTATGTCACCGACATGCTGATGTGACGTGTTGCGCCAGAGTGACAGTCATTCCACATTTTCAAGTTTTTACTTCTGTCGACCCATAACTGGCATTTATTTTTATTTTATGGAACCATGAGTAGACATAGAAGTGAATATAAATGAATGTATTTAACTTTTATAAAAACATATTAAAGGTTTAAATTGTAATTTATTATTTTCTTGTTAGTTGAAGTGGGCTTTGGTTAAACTAAGTCAACACCGTATTGTATGTTAATTCAAATTTCAAAGTATAAAAAAAAACAAAATGTAGGCGCACTCTTTTATTCATAGACAAAAAAGCCACATTATTTTTAAGTTCACATGCATTTAATAATAATAAGCCAAAACAGTTGGAAATAGCTCTAGGTAATGGAAAATTACCAGGATGTCAAGATCAAACGTCATAATTTGAAAGAGTTTAATTTTATAACCGACTTCAATTATCGAGACTGTTGTTCCATAGTTGGATATATGTAACAAAAAAAATACAACGACACTGACTTTGGAAACTAAAGTTATTTTTCACTGTAGGTATTGTTTGATGAAGATGATTTTTATACTGTTATTTTGAAATTAAACTTTAACAAACTATAAATTTAGTTTGTTTAGTTACTGTAATTGGTTTTTCACCCGTTGTAATTAATTAAATTAAATTAAATTAAATTAAATAAATATAAAATCTGTTCACATCGAAAAGAAAAATCTATGATTCATATAATGTCACGTCTCCTGCCTACGCGACCATCTACACCAAATAACATTATCTACATTTTCACACGTCAGTCAGAGTGTCGTTCTGTGGGCTATTCTACAGCTCTTTATTGTCGTTTGCCCATTGTTTATTTAAACAATAACTGGACACTTTATTGCGCCGACGGTTTTTACGATAATGAACTATGCCTACGTCATTTCATCTAGTTTTTTTCTCTTCCTAAATATTTTAGTTTTATTGTCCCAGAATCAAGTGAAACGTGACCACATGATGCAATAAATTCACTTTTTTAGTGATGTAAATCGTAAATAACGCTGAAATTATTACTGTGTTTAGTAATATAAAGAAAAAGTTTCCCTCGGAGTATGCGGTATTTGATTTAGTACTGAGTTCCACTCGTATTTCTGTTAATGTGTGTTTTATTATTAGCGCATAGTTAATAGCAATTAATGGTGCATTGCAAGGTAATAAAAAACATCGAACGTATTCTAGGATCTTCGGAGACAGAAAATATTGATGTGACTTTCAGTAAAGAATTCTATTTCGAAATGAAAAATCGTAATTAATACCTAAAGTTTTATCTTGGTTACTACATTAAAGCCGCGTAAATTAATAGATGGAATTCAAATAACAGACATGGAACTATTTGTAAGATTAGCAAAAGAGAATAACAAAAGCAATTTCGTCTATTTAACCCCGTTGTTTTGACGTGCCGCTCTATTCTGGTATTCGAGGAATCACTAACAAATCAGCACCTGTCACTTTTGTTAACGTATCCACGAATATCCGAGCCATTGTTTTAAAAGAAGAAAACAATTCAATCTTCACTTTAAAAAAAAATCTTGTGTTATTTTCGTTAGTCTTTTTAATGGCGCTGCGTATTTTGTTTCAGAATAACTCACATGGTCTGGACATTGATTATGAACTTTAGAACGAGTCACATAAGATTCGAATTGGATATTCGTCTTGTTGGGTTGTCGCATGTCGTGTCTGATGTTTCGTTTCTAAAATCGAATTTTGAACATTGTTGTCGCCTCTACAATAGGCCTGCACGCGTTGACAGTTGATAATCGAAGACAGACTTAACGGAGACAATGGAATTTTCAGTATTGTTTCAACTGAGTGACAAATTGCCTCAGCGTGATTTTTTTCGTCATTTTTCTTGGCACATTGTTCCTTTTCACTATAAATAATAAAAATAAACAGACCTTCTCTTTTTTTCTTTTCTTTTATTCGTTATTTACGGCCGGTGTTAATGTTAATATGATATATGGGATTATTACTTTAGAATAATTTGTACGCCTCCGTGGGCTAAAGCGACTTTTAATTTTATTATTTACTGCTTTTGTCTTGTGCGCAAGCTTTACCGTTGTTTCAAGTTGAAAGTTTTACTTGCGGTAATATTTTATCTTGTAATCACAATATTTTTGGCAGATCATTTTTGGGAAATATTTTACAAAGATGAAAAGGCTCGTTTTACAAAAAGAATGATGTTCATGAACTTCTATATCTTCTTGGCTCATTTTGTCTCAAGGTACCTACTTAGGCTTAATGAAATGAACGCTCGATTTGGCTTTATTTTATTCTGATCCGTTATTTTTCTAAACTTAATCAGATATAATATTCAGAGATCTTTGTGGCTTAACGTCTAAGGGGAATCGTGATGCCTAGTAACTGGGTTAGGGATAGGCAGTCGCTCTATTTAAAACTGTAGTAGTTGTGTCCAGTTTGACAGCAAGCAGACCCTAACTTAGTTGCTAGGCAGACGATGTTGAATAAAATATAGTATCTCAAATCGTAACGTTGTTTCTTGAAAATCTGCAGCCTAATTGCGAAACACACTTGCAATGGTTAAGGAATTTCTTTCATAATCCTTCGGATTGTGATAGCAAGTCTGATACGTAATTGGGGTGCTAGTCAATAATGAAAACAGCAGACGTGTAGATTAGCGAGTTGAGCATTCACAGATCTTTCTAAAATCCACGGAATTTCGTTGTACATACCGAAACAAAAAAACGTGAAAAATCTATTCACTTTGTCATTCCATGAAATATCTGATGCAGAGCACATTGTTTTCTTATTCGGACAATGACTTATTCGCCGCTTACGAGAAACGTCTATCGTTTTAGTGCGTTAATCTCCGAGATTACTGCGTCAAGGCGGATGTCACCTAAAGTACACTTTGACACATCTCGAAATACGTGCCGCGTATGTTTACACTAGGACATCACTAGTCGAGAAAAATTACAACACCCACTCAAGCAATATTAGACTTTAACAGTCAATTTTAAGGTTGGAATTAAGTTGAGTGATATTTTGTTTATCTTTGTACCAACTGATTGGATCGTCATAATGTTCGAATTTTAAAATGAGTAATAGTTTTTGCTTTTTTTAGCTAAAATATTGTTTTTTTGTTGTTATCGCGGTGACGCAATGGTAAGTTCTTGACAATAATATAAAAATTGACAGCATAAATAATACCTATGAAGCTAAATTTTCTTTGATCGATATGATACGTTAAAATATTAGTTACAAAGAAAACAAATCTGTATACAGATAACATTACGTTTAACCTTTTTTTCTTATGATGGTTTGGTGATGAAAAGTACCAACTAAAAATATTGATAGTTTTTTTTTTTCTATAACGTTTCCCACACCAGGCATTTCTCATGTATCGTGGGTGGGTTTACAAACATTCAAACTCACATACACAAACAGCCAGTCCCATAATTAGTCTCGCATAAACAAAAAAAAATCTATTTGTATTTATTAAAACCAATTGAGCAAAGTTGTCATAAAAACATATGCTCAATGAACTAAATACTTACTGTAAGTAAGGAACTTTTATAGTGAAATTGGTCCTGTAAGGAACTTTTATAATAAAATTGGTAATTACATAACAATATCTGAATTATCTTGTCGCTATAAATACAGCAAAAAGTTTGTCGTTTAAAAATAGTAACACACCGGGAAATAATACAAAACATTATAGAATTAGAATATAGGGCAGGCGCACACGGGAACATTTGACGTCATAGAGAAATAAAATGTAATAGAGGAGTGAAACGGGCAATCAATCGTTGTGTAGAAGCAATTAATAAATGGCTCACAGCTATACATTTTAGCGCTCCGTTGACGTCAAACAAATGTTCTAGGATTTTTTTTGTAACAAGTCTTTAGCAACATAATTCTTGTCTAATGTGACACACTAATTTGTGTTAAGGCGAAGTCTTAGCTGCCCTTACAATGAAGTATTCGCTATTGTGGAAATATATTTAATTTGTAAAGTAAAAGATACGTATAGGTATTTAAAAGAAATATGTCTATTAATACATGATTTTTTAATTAAAAAATAAGAATACGCAAACTAGGACATTACTATTTTTGTACATTTTAATATAATGATATTTTTACTTATAGGTTTTTCTTTATATCGTTATTATCAGAAATAAATTCAAACATTCAAAATTGTTATTTGCAGATTTTTAAATAAAAAATACGACTGTTATTGTTTTTTTAAACAAACGTTTAAGTTGCATTCAGAATATTAATAACTGTTTAGCATATTTTTCGAATAAAATCCTTGGAATACATTCCACAAGAATCACATTCATCTTAACACACAATGTTTTGGAATATTGTCACATTTATTATTGTAATTTATCTATAAATAGTTTCCATTATAGTTTTACAATAATAACAGTATATTATGGAACTATTTAAAATATTTATTTAGTTCACTAAATAGTATTAAATTGGTCATTTGTCCGCAGACTATAAACTTTAACACCAATAAAAATCGTTTTAAATGATTCACGAGAACAATATTCTATTAACGTGAGTTATTACGTAAATAATATTTTTTGTGTGTTTAAAAAATAATCATCTCATTTGTTTACAAAAAAAAATAACTCCTTGAATTAAAAAAAACACAAATCTTAACATGTTTTTTATTTTTCTTTTTGTAATCTCTTCTAACTAAATGAAATCCCTTAAGGTACAGTCAGCTGAAATACTATATAATGGCGGTTTAATAAAACTGAAAACGTTGAATTTATTAAATACACGGTTTGTGACGCATCATAATAACCGAGTGCAAATTTTACTCCCACAAATTGGATATTCAGTTACGATATATGGCCAATTTTATGTTACCCGCGCAAATTTCGATTAAGACGCGTCACCATTATGTTTTGTTAAATATAGTTTATGGGCCTGACTGTATCGCGAGTGCGAAAAAATCGCCTTTGATTTGAGAGTTCGTGATATTTGTGTAAATTTTATTATGTAATTCATTTTATCACGATTGAATTACCTTATTGTGTTATTATTCTTTTTGCCTGCGGTTTTTGACCTTATTTCTTGTAAGTAGATAAAATTTATAGTTTTCATGTGCTGTTCAGGCTTAACGACGGAGAGTTCAAATTAAATAAGTCTGAGAAGGTACCAGAATTTCTAGTCACACGAAAAAATAAAAACAAAACTCTCACAAAAAAAACAATACCCACGTAACGTAACCCGCTATTTAGGGATCCCATCAATAACGGGTCCTCACTTTACACCCCTCCCCCCACTTCCGACAAATTACACCCCCTTTCACCCCCGAACGCGTCAAGTATGACGCAATTATTGGCGCGATCCATCATCGGGGACGTGTGACACAACTAAATAATTTTCGGGTTAAACATTTAATTCTGTGGGGTAAAACAACGTCGCATTCACAGGGTTGATGAATGAGTGTATTAGCGGCTTTATAATGTAATGTTTACACTTAGTTGTGGTGATATCGTGGTTGGAGCACTAAAATTGCCAGGTTAGGCATGGTGCTCACGAGCATGCACGTTTTCCATTCGAGGAAAATGCCTAGAGCATCTTAAGGCGGTGGGCTCATGATGGTACGCTACGTTTTACGTTGTACGCCATTCATGCGGGAAAGTACGGTAAAGAAAGTAGAGATGAGAGAGATTTAGGCCTAACATGTAGGTATGTCAATAAAATAAGTAAATGAATGTTATATATTTTCGTCAAATAATTTAAATATGGCAACAAATTAATGTTAAATAGTGTTATAAATACAAAGAAATTCAGCCTCTCCTTAACAAAAACAAAAAACCTCTCCACTAATTTTTTACAGTCAATTTCTACAAAAATTAGTCAGATTTGTCATTGCACACTTGCATCCAAATAATATAGCCTGCTCTGCATCTAGATGACATTCGGAAATCTAAGATTATCATAATATTATCTTTTTGCATGCTTTTCAAATTATAATTTTATTATTAGGTATTAATAATTTATTTATTTTATACTTTAAGCACACAAATGTACAGAGGCGGACTTAATGCCATAGGCATTTTCTACCAGTCAACCTTTGGGTGATGCAGAGAACAACAGTGGCAGGTGCAATTTCTTAAAAGAATAATGACAAAAATCTTAGGCTGGTCTGTTATCTGCATTCATGCTCTGACATGACGACTTTCTATTTATACCGAGATTTTCTTGACCCGCCTAACCTTTTCGGAAATCTGACTTTATTGCGTCCACAATATTTCCTGTGTCAACACCCTACGTTAAACAGTCGGCCCTATTTATGATGACTTAGACGTACTCAGGTAAATAATTTTCTTGGATGTCGTCCACCAGTCGTTGCAGTCTGAAGCCCGAAAGTCTGACAACCATTCTCATCAAGGGGATGACCCTTGATTGTGGAGATCTGATAGAGCGGCGCTCCATTAAAATACAGACAATTCAGCAGTATCCGGTTAGAATGGATGCAGACCCCAACATAGGTGGGAAAACGCTAGGCTGATGCTGATGATGATGATGATGATGCTGCCTAGAACCTTGAAGTTTTCAAATCTCTGAATATGTTACCACTCTTTAATATTATCTATATACGTATCATTTTTTCCGTTCCCTTTTCTTTTAAGAAATTGCACCTACCACTGTTTGCCTCTGCATCATTCAAAGGTTGACTGGTAGAAAATGCATATGGCATTAAGTCCGACTCTGTACATTAGTGTACTAAATAAATAAATAAACCTTCGAATCATATTCACTTATCAATGGGTGAGATAGGAGTTAAACGTGATCGTTTCGTGTAAAAAATAAGTGTGACCATTTTTCCTATTTTTGCCTTTCTAAAAGTTGCCAAAGAATATCCCAAAACAAAACGTTTATCCAACTTTATTACGAAACGAAAACCTATCGGAAAACAAATTATCCCAGCTACACAATAGGCTTTTCTAATATCGGGGCGAACAAAGCGCCCTTCGGGTTCGCCCCATTCAATTGGCGGCAATCCGTCAAGAGATGGCGCCACAATAGAGGATTAGCTGCCGTTATTACATCACCTTTGTGGCTGAAGTCCGTGTTATGATCGAGAGCTCAATATAGGGGATTATCACAGCTTCCCTATTTTCTTTGGGGGTGGGAGTGGGTTTTGAGTTCTATTTTAGGATTTTCGGCTGTGGTGGCAGAGTATCGGCTAAATACTGGCTGGTTGAGTCAACCTACTTCGTTCTTGCGTTGATTAGTCAGTACGTTTTATAATGGTATTTATTCTATGGTATGTTATTTATTCAATGCCCATTTCGCTGATAAAATATGATTTAAACCCGTTTAAGACTTCATTTTCACATAAGTCGACATAATGAATGAGCTCTAATTTTATTGTAAAAGTTGTTCCTTATGATGAGTTCAAGAGTTCCCTAAGAGGCATTTATTAACAAATACTAAGATAAGAAATAAAAGCTTGTAATTAATAAGGTATATCACCAAAAGAACTTAACCATACAGAAAGAAAAACTCACAAAATGTATTGTAATAACAATAATATTCATTCGATAATACGACACAAGTACAAATAGGTACCTACATACTTTTAATATGAGGGTAGATGCAGAGGGTGTAATAATGCCCAGCTTACAACGGTATTACCATTGCGGAAGACGACTAATATTTGTATGGCTTTGGATCAGCGTACAATGGACAAAAAAGATGTTGAGGGCGTTAAATTGTCATACTGTAACATACGGCATTTTTGTTGGTGCAAATGCTCCACTTTAAAAGTTTGTTAACCCCTGAATTTCCAATTCTTGAATTTTAAAGCACTAAAAATACATTTAGAATTTGTTGGTTGGTTTATCATTAGTACAGACACCAGCAGATCAAGCTACCCCATACTGTCAAATTTTCCCAACTGATCAGGAATTTTATTTCTTTTACGATAAAGTTGAAAAACTATCAGATTGGAACTGACACATTGGGGTAGCTTGATGTGCTGGCCTCTCTACCTACTATTACCCTAATAATATTATAAATGTAAAAGTAACCAATTTGGATGAAATTGAATATGTAGGAGATATTTGATACCCTGGGAAGGACAAATTATAGTTTTAAATCCGCGACTTTGCTGCGTCCGTGATAACCGATATTCACGTGGAAGAAGGCGCGTGAATAAGCAAGTTTAAAATAAATTCATTTAATTCAAACCCAAACAAGTTATTTCACCATTTACAAAGAAAAAAATCACTTCTTTTACCAAAGACAACACAATATTTTCTATGGATGAGTACCCCAAATAATCCCCAGTGTAACCTTAGCCTTAAGCATAGCAATCACTCTTAACGACACAATACACACGACATTCACCCCACGTTTGATTAGCACACGGCTATGTTAAGGCTTCTGTGTCATCGTGTATAGCGTGCCTTATACCCCGCTGTGTGAGCAGCCATCTTGTGAGAAATGGAGTTGGAAGAGACAAACAGGACTACGTAATGAGGATATAATCGAAGATAGAGGTAAAAGATATATATATATATTGTTTATTACAAGCTGCAACTTTTGGAAACAGAAACTAATTAGGTATTATTAAGGTATTTCCAAGTGATAAGGGACACACATCTTTACTTCTATACTAATATTATAAAGATGTATTTATTTGTAAGTTTGTATGTAGGAGGTAATCTCCGGAACTAATGATCCAGTTCTAAAACATGTTTCACTGTTCTGTGTGTGTTCTGTTCTATAGGCTATTCTTATTTCTAGAGAGGGTGGATGCTAAAGTTGGAAGGGGAAGTACGAAAACTATGCGGACAAAGTCGCAGGCGAAGTGCTAGTTTAATATAATTTGATATCTTATAGCGTTGCCATCCTTTGACTCAGTATTATAAGTGTGATTTAGTATACACAAAATATTTCTTACATGAAGAAATATTTTGTGTTCTGCATCCACGAGCTTCCGAACACTATTTTTTCCATCTACCCACATCGAAAACATAAAGTACAGTCTAAAATACCACTGAAGTCGTAATTTCTTCTGTACGCACAACTTGGATTAAGATGCACCGAAAAATATCATAACTGATCCAAAGTTATAAGACAAAAACGTCAAAAAAATCATTAAATCATAACGAAAAACTGACTAAGCTGTCATGTTATGTAAACACTCGTGTTTCTGTATTTTACGTACGACAAAATTATATAATTTACGACATATCATATACAGAAAACTTTGTTTATAATATTGTCACGGAGAGAATATTATAAAAGTATAATTTACGGTCGGGGTAAACATAACAATCGTATATAAACTACTAAAACGTGTCAGCGGCAAAATAATTGGGCCAGAAAATTATTATAATATTATAAATAGTTTAGTCTGGGTGTAATTTTGTACACTGTCGTACGGGAACAGACCGCGGCCGTAACTCATAATATTCTGTTTATAGCGCCGGTGCATCCTTGATACTTGCATGCGTTGTGTTATTGTGAGTTTTAGTATGGAAGCACAACGAATGTTAAAGAAAACTTCCACTAAGCCTATTACTGATTTCATTATTTCAGTTGCAGAAGAGAAATAAATAAATAACTCAAAGAATAAATAATCAAAAAAGGTCTTCGTGCGGAACACCGTCTTACCTCAATAAGATATTTAATAAATATTGCCACCTGTAAAAAGTATTTACCACGTACTTACTACCCAGGTTTTTGTTATCATCAAGCTTTTTTGGTTGAGTCAGTACAAGCTAGATTTAAAAATTTTCGGATCTTATCTCTGTCTAGATTCAAAATGAGATACAAAAAACGTTACAATGGATTGTTACTCTTAGCACGCCAGTTATTGTGTGAACATGCATTATATATGTATTTAATAACAAAAAACAGACGCTTATCTCCCAGATAAGTGCTACTAATGAACATTTGTCGATGCTCACTGTGGCTACGCTAAAGATATTATCGAACCTGTCAATTTTTGAGATGCATATCACATTCTTGATAGCCACTGAAAGGCTTATTAAGTGAAAATGTTTAAATGTACAACGAAAAAAAGAACTAATATCATAACAGATATGCTGACTATAATGAAATGTCAATTTACAATATTTTGGTACAGTTAGTAACGGTAGTTGTGTTGTCACCTTATAATAATGATGAACTTTATACTATGGACTGTAGTGGGTGCAAACTTGGTATAAGAACATTTCAACAAAGAAAGTCGTCCGTTGACTTAAATCAATCAGGATATTTTTTCTAACGTTATTTTTATGTGTTTTACTACTCTTTACCTCTCAACTTAACTATGAATTATTTATTATTATCACAGTAGGTATTTCATAATATAAAAAATGTACAGGATCGTGACAGTAATTAAAATATCAAAATCACTCGATCCAAGCACAAATGGACAAAGATTTTATTGTACTTGATAATAAAATAATTCATATAAATAAAAACTTCTTGTTTATTTCGACATAACCGAAACTTGATGATGTGACGTGCAATAATTTGATAGTTTTATTGGTTATTGCCGAGAAAATATCATGAAAACGCGGTCTGTTTTACGAGTTATTGTTTATTTTATATTTTGTTTCCGTTTTTAATAAATTACACATTTTTTTTTCTCGTCATTAGCAACAGATTCTTTCGAATCCTTTTGATGTTGCCAGTTAAATTGGTCCGTTAATTTCTATTAGATTTTTTATTAAAATGTTTTTAGTGTTAATATTAAATAATGCCCAATTACTGTCAACACTAAAGAGTTGGAGGTCGCAAGTGTTACACACAGTATGTATAGAGCAGGAAGCATAGATAATATGTAAAAGTAAATTATGAACAGTTACAGCAAAGGAAATACGCTTCAGTTGCACAGACGTAAAAAACATGGTCTAATAATAATGTGTAGTAATGTGCGTTTTTTATGAATACCTACTAACAATGATGTAGGTTGATTAATAAAAAATACTTTAGTGGTTAGTGTCGAGTCGATTATACAAACCCAAGTGTCACCTAGTTCCTAGCGAAAACATACAGACGTTTTTTGGCTAACGTCTACAGCCTGCCATGCTTATTAAATACACTGTACTTTGAGTTTTTTGTAGTGTGTCGTTTTTTTATTATCTATTTCTAATTACAGTTTTTTGATCTGGTATCTTTTTTATCTCATGATAAAGATGATTAGATTACGTTTGTTATTCTTTTCCCGTTATATTAATGATGGGTAATAAACTGTTAACTTTTGTTATTAATTAAAACTTACTTAATAATCACCGACACATCAACTTACTTTAAATTGTCATGAAACAATATTGACGTTTAAAACTTATTTTTAAACGACAAAAAAAATATCATTTAAAATGCAAAAATTAGGTTGGATATGATTTGGGTTATGATTTTAAAGGATTGTATGGTCAATATATAATTCTACATAACCTCCCAAGACTTTATTATCGTAGAGAAAGGTATCACTACCCGACGATTTTGTTTTTTATTTTTAAACCTTGCCCCACACTAGTAATTTATCTTGTATCGTGGGTGCGTTTACAAACATTCAAATATTAGTTCCGTGCGGGAATCGAACCCACGACATGCAGCGCAGCAGCCAATTGCTCAGCCAACGCGCCAACTGCGTCGTTAAATCGTTTTATTAATTAATCATAAAATAAAAATCTTTTAATAGGATAAGTGTATAATCTTTTATAAAGCACCATCTACCATACGATAAAAATCGAGGTCCCAAATTTTTGTTTTAGTTATCCTGTGCTCTCCCGTTCCTGGGCAAAGGCCTCCCCCATTCCTTCCACGTCTCTCTATGGATTTTTAAGCCGTCCAGGGCGTCCTGCCATCGTCTCCTCGGTCTGCCGCGACCCCGTCTATCTATCTCAGGGTTCCAGTCTTGTGAGATTCGGTCCCAAATTTACTAAATAAAATAGAAAACCATCACAAAATGTACCCAACCAAAGCTATAGAAGAACATTAACAACAAAACCCTCCACCGCTCGAGCAGTTAATACCAAATTAACAAAATATAGCTATCCAATCAGCAAGTTCAATTCAAGTTAGTAAGTTTTCTCTGTTAGTTAATCTTCCGGCCACTAGTAGTGTCTCCTACGGATTACATTGGCAATCTAATCAAACTTGCTAGACTGTTCTACGGTTTATGAGCCACTGGATTAAGGGTGTTATTATTGTGTGGTAATAAGTAGTTATAGTTGTTATGTTAGAGGGAGAGAAGGATTAGGAAATTGATGTTGAGTTTTTGTTGTGCAAGACACCGACATTGTTGCGTAAAAATGGCGGTTGTTTTTTAGTGCCAAATTATTCTATCTCCTTTTTTTATGATAACTTATGATTTATTATTTTTTTAAGATTAACAGTCCTGGGTTTGATTCTTGAGTCGGGCAAAGTGTTATTGGGTTTTACCATCTCGAATTTCTTAGTAGCAGCCCGGAGTCTGAATTTGTGCCCGGTTATTGGCAAAAGGCTCGCCCCTTATTACATGGGACTTAAAAATAACTAGTGTAGTGTGGGTGTACTATAGGAACGCCTTTGCCTAACCCATCGGAGATTACAGGCGTGATGTTATTAACAAGAATTATATTGAAAGAAACAAGAAAAATCTTCAATATTTGTCACTGTTGTTTGTAAATAAAAAGTACGAAACAGTCTCCAAACTAAACAAATATACCTATATCTAAAATTACACCCAAAAAAGCATCTTGCATTTTGATGACGTCTCACGGGATTTTACCCCTTCAGTAGTCGTAAAAATAAAGTTCATAAAATACGAATTACCGTCAACCCTTAGTCTTCAAAGGCCATTTGAATTCATAAATAAGTCTAACAAAAATAAACGGGACAAAAAACACCCCAACAATTAACAAATTGGTCGCTGTTTAGGGTTAATTTTAACCACTTCCTACTGTTGTAATTTGAGAGGCACTTTTTTTAATTTACTGCAGTAATCTGAATCTTGAAACAATAAATAGTGACACTTATAGGCGAAATAAAGGTGGGTTATAATTAGAAACCCTTTTATGCAGCAGATTGATAAAATAATGATATTTTTTACCAAGGATTTTTTTGAGAGGAGAAAGAAGTAGCTAGACACACAGAAGACGCTTGGGCCGCTTGGGACGATGTGGGCGCTTCAGGTTCTAGATTGAGGTTTGCCAGCAAGTAATGTTCTGTTGTGTAGTACTGTTCTTATTGTTTATGTATGTGTTTGTGTATATGTTTATTTGTGTATATATTCTATGTAGGTATTATATTTATAGTTTACTAGCTGACCCAGCAAACGTTGTTTTGCCATATAAAATGTTTGGGGTGGACCACCCTTATCATTTAGGGGTATGAAAAATAGATGTTGGCCGATTCTCAGACCTGCCCGATATGCACACAAAATTTCATAAGAATCGGTCAAGCCAATTCGGAGGAGTATGGGAACGAACATTGTGACACGAGAATTTTATATATAAGATAATAATATATATGTATATATTTATAAATATATATTTCTTTTCACTTTTCTTTTAAGAAATTGCACCTGCCACTGTTTGTCTCTGCATCACCCAAAGGTTGACTGGTAGAAAATGCCTATGGCATTAAGTCCGCCTCTGTACATTTGTGTGCTTAAAGTATTAAATAAATAAATAAATAATGGATAGCAACATCTTCGGAGTTACTCATCTTGGGACCTCGTTAGGAACACCGTGCCCTCCAAAACGCAAATCACTGACGTCATCTAAAATGTAGGTACAGGACCAGCTGTGCCTACCGCATGTCGGACGAGTCCTGGGCTAAATCTACCATAATTTTGGTCCTAGATTTTTTTTGACGACATCATAGAAAGCCCAAGTGACGATGGCGGGAGAACCTTGATGCTTCCAGACAGTATTGGTCCACACTAGCTCCAGAGAGGAGTAGAAAGAAGAATAGAATGCTATTACCAGTTTTTAGGACAACATACCTAAGTTTCAAAAACGGCCAAGTGCGAGTCAGCGTCGATCACGAAGGGTTCCTTAATATCGTAATAGATTAAAGATACAGCGAATCATAAATAAATATTACAGTTAATGTTTATGCACTTTGCTATCTTTAAAACTAATTATTATTCGTAACAAAATCTAAGTACATTGAATGAATATAAATAAAAACAAATAAACTTGGCATTTGAAATATTTATAGTACCTAGAACATTTAAATTGAGCAATGCAGTAGAAATGTCATTAAAATTATTGACATGAACATTGAAACACAAAATATCGACACCTCTGTCATATCCTGTGTTGGCTAATCGAAGTTTTTATCGCTGACAAAGGTGATTATTTTGCAATGTTAACTAACATAATTGATTAATGAGAACAACATACGAACGTAGTCTACTTAGTAGTAGGTAAGTATACATACTTACCTAATATTAGTCTAGTAGAAGCAACCTTGGCTATAGATTATAGAATGTTTGTATTTGGGTATTAATCAAAAATGAAAGAAATTGTTACGTATTTCCAGTGTACCTATTGCAAATAAAATCAGTCTAAGAATTCACGTGCAGTTCTTGCTGCAAGTAAAATAAATAATATCAGCATGTTATTGTCTCTCAAGGGTCGAAGCCTCTTCTCAGACAGACAAGGCATGAGATAATAAGGCAAGGCTGGTGGGCGACATACTTATTTAACTATTAATTTCAATCTCATAAAAAAAAATTGCAGTAGAAAGTAACACAAAGTTTTTAACATTGGCCCCAAACTTGGCAAATCTATATCTTGGGTACCAAACATCATTGGGTTGACATCGGACTAATATTACGTAGTAACTATTCAGTAATCTGTGCTAATAGTATGAATCATAAGTCTAATAACGTAAAATAAGCGAAAGGAGTATGTAAGGATCGCTCTATAGTTTATGTTTATCCCCATGGGAAAAATATAATATGTATGTATCTCACCATCCAGCCTTGAGAAAACGTTTCATCATGAAGTTTTCCTTCACCGCTGTCATTAATATTCAAGATAAACTTAGAAAGCACACATGATTGAAATTGATTCATTGCAACAATTGCACAAATCTTCCTATTCCTAAAGAGTAATAAGAAGTACCCACAATTCCTGCACCACAATACTTCAAACCCTTCACTCGCAACTTATTTTTTACGAACCAAACATCTGTTTGTTCTTCAATCTATTTCGGGGCATCCCCTGTCATTGTCCCTCAATTAAGACGCATATTCATTTTAACTGCCGGTCATATTTCTATCTATGTACCAAAACATTTTTATGCGATGTTTTTGCCGTAATTAGGCATTTAATTGAGTAATTTATTAGTGTGTAGCAAGCTTGTTATGGGCAAGCATGGACCGCACGCACGACTACAATTTTGATTTAGAAATTCTTGCTTATAAATGCGAAAGTTTCCTTGTGTATTTGTCTGTGTATAACGTTTTTATAGCTAAACTATCAATCTCGATAGATTTTAGTTGGGTACCTACCTATTGGATATTTTTTTCGTAAATATTTATTTGTAGGTAAAAATAAATGTACGATGTATGATTTAGTGCACGTCAGTGGTAACAAAACCAGTTCAAGCTGGCCTCTTGTTTTATTGAAGCTCCTTACTACGCTAGGCCAGCTTAAGGTCCAAGTATCACCACCGAAGTGCGACTTAGTATACCTACTGCTTTTCCTAATGTGGCAAATTAAGATTAAGTTAATCAGTAAGCTTGCTTTAAGTTATTGCATTGCTTTGATTAATTTACTATATTGCTCTAGTGGAGCAATTAATTGTGAAGTTATAGTTAGTCTTGAGATCATTAAGATATTCTATGTAAAAGCTGAGTTGATTACCAATGTATGCGTACCGGAAGACGTGGCGTAGGTAGGCCCCCCACCAGGTGGACAAACGATATGATGAAGATCGCAGGAAGCTGATGGTCGGAGACATCATTAGACCGATCGTTGTGGATATCTTTGGGGAGGTCTATGTGCAACAGTGGACGGTTTTTGACTGAAATAAACGATGACGAACGTGGACGGTTTTGACAAATGAGTGTGCACAATATGTACGCCTCTTAACCCTCCGGGGACTATAGGCGTCATGTTATTTCACTTATTCTTTTCTTGTTGTGTTTGTTATTCTAAGGAGGAGGTTCTTACAGAAAGAAAAATTAAGAAAATTGCGCAGAAACTTTAAAAAAAATCAGAAAACTTAACGGCTAACTTCAACTTCACACGTTTGACAGTTCGCACCATTGACAAGACAATGTCTGTCAGGTCAGCTAGTACTTTATAAAATGGCCAGCCTATTACAGAGGTTTAAGTTTGATGTCTCCTACTTATAATGTCAAGGTTTTTTGTTTTTTTTTGCTTCTGACTGACAGTAACCACTGCCAAAGATTGACGAATCAGCCAAGATCAACAGCTTAACGTGCTTTCCGAGTCTCGAGGGGTCTCGGGAAGTAATCGATGGTCACCCAGCCAAGGACAGTAGCCTAACCTTGATCGGCGTTATGCTATTTAGCCACTAGCCCCTGTTCTAACACAAAAACATGAGTAGGTATTAAAAGTTTGCAGTTCAAAGTTTTATTAAAATATTGGAAGCTCTTGCAATACTTTAATATCAGCAGGCTGACCTACATCGGAGATAAGCGCCGGTCGTGTGCGCCGGGGTTTAAGATGGCCGACATTGCATCTCAAGTGTTATTTCCCTTTGAATTTACTTTAGTGTGTGCAAGACTTTATGTTCATATTTGCTTTGGTTTATTAAAGGTAAATCTGCTGATTTTTGTTTTGTGAATTTGGAGATTTTTGGTGGAATATCTGTGAAGTGTAACTGAACTGGTATTATGCGTATACAGTAGGTACTAAATCTATATTTCCATTTTCAATGTTCTAATGAATCTCCAAAATGTTCATTAGTATTTTAGGTAGACATCTCGGCAGAGCAGAATCAGAAAAGGTATTAATAATCAGTGTAATGTATAAAAAAACATTGTGCTTCAATTATATGCTATCTATAAATGAGCTATGCTTTACCTCGTTTAATTCTAATATATAAAATTCTAGTGTCACGGTAATTCGGTCGGTGTAATTAAATTCCTCCGAAGTGGCTCGACCGATTTTCATGAAATTTTGAGTGCATATCAGTTAGGTCTGCGAATCGGATAACATCTATTTTTCATCCCCCTAAATATTAACAAAAATTTACATCATACAAAAATACATACAATTTCAAATTATCACCCTTCTATCACCAACCTCTATATGGCAAAACAACGTTTGCTGGGTCACCTAGTTTTTCTTATAAAAAGCGACATAAAGCGAGATAAGTTTAAAAACAGATTGTCTCTCCGCAAAAGATACGCACGCCTCACACTTCGAAACACTGTCCCAGCACTAAAAAAAAAAAAACTTAACCCGTTGACTAAAACGTCGGGGGCCCAAAAATAGTTAAAACAATAAATATATTTCACGTCACTCACATGTCTCAAACATAAGACAAGACAAAATGAAGCGAAATATGTTTATTGTCATATTATGTCGTATGACGGACGAAAATGGATTTAATATGGTCCTGAAATAAACCTGAAAGCTTTAGGCAGCTGAATTGGATATGTTCGGTGTCTGGTTGCTTTAGCAAATAAATTTTAGTAACATTATTCTGATTTTAAACAAAGGGAGAGTGTTTCTTTATGATGAGATGCTTTGAGATGATACATTTGACAGGTTAAGATGAGTAAGTAACCAAATTAATGGTAATTTTGAAACAAGCTAAATAAACGATGATAATCGTAGAGTTCTATAAACGATAAAGAAACAATGTATGAACGTGCAAAATAATGTAAGGATCGTAGCAAGTATGTAGCATTCTGTAGTTTTGTTCCTTGGGTAAAAGGCGAGCTTATGTGTAATAAAAGGTGATAATGAATAAGTTAAAAATCAGACATCGATCACTCCTGTTTATTCTTTTGACTAACGAGTAACAAATGCATTGGTGTAAAGATAAAAACTGATGTTATTGAAGAAATATACCATCTTCAATTTTCTTTTAAAGGCTTTACAAAATCAGTAACGTACCATACAATACTAATTTTCATGCAACGTTGTATCATCTCTATACAGTTCTTAATACAAAACACATCAAGACATTGTAGAACAAGCTTCAAGCACTTAATTGGTGTGTACAAATGCAAATGTCAGCTTAATGAAGCTCGTTGACAAATCAATGTCTTTTTCTTCTAAACTTAAAGCTTCATCTCGTGAATTTAGATATCCTTAGACGCTAATACTAGAGGCAGTATTCAGTAGAACATATAGGGTAGCTATAGGTGCGCGCGCGCAGGCTAGACCCCCGTGGCGCGGGCGCATCTTGATGCGGCTAACGAGCGCCCGAACAATGTCTCTATTAGCTTATTCTGGAGTTTTAGATCAGGACTGCAGAAACTATGGAGAGGGCTGCTATTTTAATTTTTAGCAGTGATTTGGTGAAAGATCGATGTTGGAATAGTTACGATTAACTTTATAGAAAAAAATACATAGGTATGCTATTGCTTCGCCTTCAAAAAAACTAGGTCTGATTTATTTCTAGTTATTACTTTATATACATAGTTCGGATTGTTTATTCTCGTACCTTCATAAGCAAGTACCTATGAACCGTTATAAACTTACCAATAGTAAATAACAGAAACAGCCATGTATGGAAAACAATACTAATTGTAAATCTAAGAAGTAATAAAATAGCTAGAAGCATTGATTTATGAGTCATTGCATATTTTATCATACATTTAAACTTATTACTATGATCTCATTAGCATTGTTTATGATACACGATAACATTTTTTTACTAAGAAACGGGTGATTTTGCATCTTGCATTATTCTTAAGTAAAAGGAATATTAATAGGATTTTCCGTTTCCATTAGATTGCCACATACTTATTGAATATGTGGTAAATTGATTTATTAATAGAGTGTGCATTTCTACATCCAACTAGGTAATTATTATTTCTAGCCAACTGCTTGCGTAAAAATACAGTTTCTATAGTCAATGCAGAAAATAAAAAAAAATCATCCTACCACTACAGTATGTATTAAAATTGTAGTCTGGGATCACAAACGAATAAAAAAATTGAGGTCTAAAATAAAAATGAAAGAAATCAACTCCATATATTTTTCTGTCCGATGAAACAAGACCCGATCCCCTTACTCCACTATGCAAATAAAGTTAGTAGCAAAAACAAAGCGAAACACGGTAATTACACTTGGTGGAAAATTAACTGACATCGATACGGCGTACATGCTCTGGCCTGCACGGTATGGACGTAATGAGTCGAGATATCGAGCCTTAGTGCACGCCAGTGTATTTAGAGAAACATTTTTTTTGCACTGAAGTAGGTAGACTTTAATGAGAACAATCAAACGATTTTAGCTGGAGTGAGTGTTAGGTGTTATTTTGCACGACAGTGTTCAGGCAGTTGCATGCAGCTGCTAAGATGAGAATGCTAAGGGCATCCCGCTTAGCATTCTCATCTCAGCAGCATGTGGTGATGTGAATGGATAGAATAAGAAACGAGTATATCAGAGGAAGCCTGAAAGTGGCGCCTGTGACCGCGAAGTTGTGTGGAAATCGATTGTCATGGTATGAACATGTGATGCGAAGGAATGAGGATCATGTTATGCGTAAAGTTTTAGGTATGAATGTAGAGGGTAACAGGAGTGTTAAATTGTGTGAGAGATGAAATGGCTAGGAAGGAGGTGACTTCTGAGATGACGGCAAATAGAGATGTATGGAAGAAAAAGACATGCTGCGTCGACCCCAAACAAATTAAGATAAGGGTAGGAGGATGATGAGTGGTGTGAACCTCAGTAAAGTAAAAATTGATAGAACGATATTTTCAAGCAGTGTAACTGTAACCAATCTAATATTTCTTTTAGTTTTCATTCAGCGCTCAAAACAAACATGTCTCACGTATAATATTGACGTAGCGAAGGGCACAAAAAACGCAGTCTATTTTCGTCTACCATTTATAAAATAAAGAAACGCGATCTTTTCTGCATTTGAGGGTTAAGTTAACCCTGCGATCGCCACATAAATCTGATGCAAAAGGGTTGTAAATCCAGCCAACCCCTTCCAAGAGTAGTGATGGACGACCACCAGTTTATTTTGAGCCGTCTCCCCTTGCTTAGTCTTAAATAATGTGGGGTGAAAAGGGGGTATTGCTTGCAGAGCCAGGGGTCGAAAATAACTGGTCGTTATGTATAAATACGAATAAAAATTTCAAGGAGAACCGAAGATATGTTTCGTTTCACCCTTTCTAGTCTATTTTGTAAATTGATATTGGTTTTTGGGACCGTTTATCTTTTGGGGTGTAAAATTTTAATTTGGTTTCAAAATAATTGCCTTTCGTGAACCAAGTATTTAAAAATATCACCAGGAGAGTTTCGTGAGAGACGGATAAAAACGTAAATACCTAACTGTTTGTACAGATTTATAGAAGGCAGAGTAATGTGTTTTAAGTACCAAGTAAAAAGAGTTGGCATGCCGAAAATCATTTTTCATTTTTAAGTTTTTCGGGGAGGCCTTTGCCCAACAGCGGAACAACATAGGCTAATAAAAAAAAACTAAAAGCTTTCCTTATTTGATAAAATATTTGATATAAAAAACTACCACAAAAATAACCAAAATATTACACCATTTTAGTTTCAGCAATACAAACAGAAAATTCACAACTAGAAACACAAACAAGATACTAGCAAATATTTCAATCCAATCGGTATCTATTCCCTTGGCCGTAGGCAATTTTTTACTATTTTTTAGAGATCCGCAGGTGGAAACACGGCTCGCCATTAAGGTATTGACGCGGGTAGTCCGCTCCTTTACGGAACCCGCAATAATTCACAAAGAAAGCCTACCGACTGCATGGGAGCCGTGTTTGGGCACAGAGTAACTAAACGACACAGAGCAGTCGTTTTATATGGACTTTAATAGTGTAGGGTTAAAATAAAAAGCATACTTGTGTACGGATTTGGTGGATTAGTTGCTGCATTTTTAAGTCGAAGAAAGTTTACATGATCTAAGAGAGTTATTTTATTTGAAGGAGCTTTCAGGAGTCGGTAAGACAAATATAAATAGAAATCATTCATTTCAGGATGTAAGTCCATTTAACTTAGTATGCGAAGCTTAGAAACTGGTGTTAGTACTTATAACTGCCAAAAAATCATGTATTTATTAAAAAGATTGTACTACGCCCGACACAGTCCGCATGAACAAGTAAATCACGAGCAGTTTTTTTTAAATATCGCAGCGTTATAGCATAATGAAGGGGGAGCTTTTTTTGGCCTAGCACATGTTTTTACTTTAGTTTTTTTTATTTATTTTACTTTGATATTAAATGTTAGTTTCAGTTTTAGTTTTTGCCTTAACCTATATTACCCGTGCGTGTCTCAAATAAAAGTTTTATTATGCAGGCTAATCTAATAGTTTTTACCGTACAATACCACCCACCATATCATATACCATTTTGAATTTAGGTATAAAAAAAAAACAAAAAAGTTGTGGTAAAATGAAAATAATTATACATTTTTATTATTGCTATTCCATCAAACCAAACAATTACTAATTCATGATCACTAAAAGAATATTGTGCTTATTGGTATAAAATAAAAAGAGTTTATTTATTACATATCGAAAAATCTCTACCAGGTGGGCAATTTACGAATGGAATTTAAATAAATTAAAATACATCGTATATTCAGTTATTCAGGCATTTATTGTAGGGACTTGATGTTTTATCTTTTATTAAGAGAAGGTGAATTTATGATATCAACACGTGTCTAATTTGTACGCGCAGAGAGAATAAAAATAAATATTATGTGTGCAATTCACACGTGGTAGAAGTGAAACCTTCAAAAATGTTGCCTTCAAGATAATGGGAAGAATGTAAATTTTTGGGAAGAGGATAATTGTAGGTTTAAGTAATGATCATATTGATACAAAGTTTGAATTATTTTATAAAATTTCCACGACATAAGAAACACTGTATAATGCTTCCTATCTCATTTTCTCCCACTCTTTTTACTGTGGCTTTTTCGTTTCATAAATTATCAAATCACAACGATGCTAAATAAGTTTTCACTTAAAAAAAAACAAAGCGTTTCCTTATGTCAAACGTACAGGGAATTCCATTTTTAAGAGTATGCTATCACCATGTCCTTTTAAATAATTAAAAAGTTAACCCGACACCACTATTACCTACGGGCCACACCACCACTATAACCTATTACCTATTATATATTTGTATGGCCTACAGGTACTTGTTCCAGGTATGGCTGTTCGTGTATGTGACTTTAAATGTTTGTTAACGCAACCACGACACATGTGAAATTCCTAATGTGTTAAAAAAAGAAAGAAAGAAAATATGTATGCCTCTGTCGTTTCCCTACTCTGTGGACATCAAAGACGCCGGCAGTTGGCATAATTCAGCGCATACAGTATGCACTGATCGGCATTTTATCGGTGATGTCGGGGGTGCCCGCTAGTTTATGTAACCGATATTCTCTATTGAGACATTTATGCATTATGTTGCTTTGTTAGTATTACTGAAAACTGACTGTTTTATTTTGTAATTATTTAACATTGTTAATTCAACGAAGGGAATGTGATTAGGTTAACAGTAAAAAAGTATATTTACATAAAATTACATCATAAAGGTAAGGCAGAGGTGTGTACCCTGCAGTCCACATCTCATCAGTTATGTTTTTTAGTTTCATTCCCATGTAATAGGGGGCGAGCCTATTGCCACCAATCGGGCACAAATCCAGGCTTCAGACTGCTGCTCAGAAATGCCAGATGGAAACAACCCAATAACACTTCGTTCGGCCTGGGAATCGAACCCAGGTCAGGTCGATGTGTTATTGGGTTTTTTTTTTGTTTTTTTTTTCAGACAGTTAACCAAAACTAGCATCCTATATGTATATGTATTAAAACTGACTATGTTGACAATCTCGATGATATATTATAGTAGCTGCAAATGCTACTGCATTTGGGTTCGATTTCCGGATCAGGCAATGTGCTTTTGGGTTTTTTCATGTAATACATATTTGTTCACGCAATACTGAAATACGTAATACCGAAAAACTACGTACGTAATTAAATAGCATCATCATTCTTCCATTTTTATTTTTTAATTCGGGGTAAAGGGCGTTAAACAGCAAGCTATAAAGATTAAAATATTTACAGAAAATAAAAATAGAAGAAAACATTTTTTTTTTTAATTTTACTTCTATTTTCTAACCTATGACGTCAAAGTTATAATAATAGTTTAATTTATAACATTATAAAGCTGTAAAATATGTCACATACACAAATATAAAAACGTAGGCAGGTGTCATAAAAATATGTTTAGTATTGTAATCTAATACTTTTTGAAATGGGACTATTATATTTGCTAATTATTATTATTTATGACAGTTGTAAATTATGTTCTATGTAGACAAGAGTTTTATGAAGCGTTTACTTGAATTTCGAATACTAAAATACTTTATTGTTAATAAGAGAATTGCTAAAAACAAGCATTTTATGTGAAATAATAGTTTTTTATTGGCTTTTCTGTCTTGTTCCGTTAATCATGTCGTGATGGTTAAAATCTCGCCTCTCGTATTTGAGGTGGTAGGTTCAAATCTGGGCAAGTTAGAATGTGAGTTTTTCAGTTCATACCTATGTTAGTACTCTCTAAGTTGCTCTTAGACATCACTGACGTCGGTGAAGTAAAACGTCTTGGAGAAACTTGGACTTATAATTAAAATAAGTCTGAAATCGACATCCAGGTGTGGTGATTAACGCTCATGCCTCAGCTGTGGGACAGTTACATACTGGTATTATATTTAGTATAGTTTCAATAACATAAGTACCCCTTCGTCCCATGACAAAAAAAAATCGCCAATGAATTCTATAATATTACGTATACGGTTTCTACGTAACTCTCTCGTATCTAATACGTTATACCAAAAGGAGCATCTTAAATATTTATTAAGACTAATTATGTTGACTGCCTCGTTGGTCTAGTGGCCGCAAGAGATACTGGTTGTCACGAGGTCCTGGGTTCGACTCCCAAGTTGGGCAAAGTGCTATTGGGTTTTTACATCTGAAATTTATCAGTAGCAGCCCGGAGTATGGATTTGTGCCCGGTAGATGGCGGTAGGCTTGCCCCCAATATGCCCCAATATGGGACGTAAACGGTGAAATATGGTGGTATCATAGGTATGCCTCTGCCTAATCGTCTGGGAACATAAGCATCATGTTATGTTACTAATATGTAAATAAGGAATCCATTCACAATCATTTTCATTGAAATACGAAACTCGTTTAAAATATACAAAATATGGCGCATAAATATTATACCGTATCATCCATAAGCAAATTAAGTATGTATACAATTTAAAATACATTCCACTCTATTGTGATGAATGCTTTCTTAGATACTCTCCGTTAGAATTATCTAAATTATCTATTAACATACGTATGGGTTTATTATAATAACATTGTACCAGAAACAAGGTATTTTGATTTTGTTAGATTGTGTCAACGCGTCTCTACGTTGCTGATTTGTGGTAGAAGAAAGAAACTCATCAAATTCTGCTTAGCCTTTTCCCACCTATATGGCGGTCGGCTTCCATTTTACCCAGATGTAGCTGAATACCAGTATTTTACATGGAGCGACTGCCTATCTGACCTCCACAAAGCGATACTCGTTGGTAAGACTGGTTGTCAGACTTTCAGGCATCTGACAGCCCGTAGCGCCTGTCAAAGATCTATAAACGACAGCCGGGACCAACTACGTAATGTGCTTCCTGAGCCACACACTAATAACTACAAACAAAAGAAACTACAAACTAGGATCTAAATCATCATCTGCCTAGCCTTTTCCCAACTATATTACGGTTGGCTTCCATTTTAACCGGATGCAGCTGAATACCAGTATTTTACATGGAGCGACTGCCTGTCTGACCACCACAACCCAGTTACTGGGCAACACGAGACCTCTTGGTAAGACTGGCTGTCAGACTTTCGGGCTTCTGACTACCCGTACCGCCTATCAAAGACCTACAAACGACAGCCGGGACCAACGCCTTATTGTGATGTATCGTAGTAGAGGGTTCTTTTTCTACCATTTGGATACCATGAAAATGATCACAATGAGGGGAAGAACAAATGACTCTATGCTTCGTAAAGCCTATTATTGCACTTATTTTAATCTATATTCTTAATTTTATCATCTGTGGGAATCAAACTGAAAGTAAAAAAACACATTATCATGTGTTGTCCGGATATTTTAGAATATTAAAAGCGTTAAAACCTGTCATAGTATATCATTAAGGCCTACAATCATTTATTAAGCGAATCATAATAATATATTAACACAACGCGGCCCAGCTTTCTTTTGATTAAGATTTAATTGGACCAGTGTTTGATGAAATGTTTGGGCCCATCTTCGTTGCATTTTAAATTGATACCAGTATTTTGTGGGATTAAAAAGGAAAGTATCCAGAATTAAATACCAGCTCTTTATTATTTTATAAAAGGAACTAATCCTTGTGATAACCTGGATAGCTATCATTTATTTTAATCAATTTTGTTTTATTTAATTATCCTACAATGGTACGTGTAAAATTTCACTATTTTCTTTTAACATTGTATCTCATAATGTTAAAGCTGTGTATATCTTTAAGCGACAAGGTCACTATAGTTTTAGTTTAAGGAACTTTGAATGTATGAATCTTTAAAAAATGGTCGTTAGAGCATAAAAAATAATTTTGAATCTAGTTAAAACATTTTAAAAGTTCCCGCACATCTAACATCGTTTTACCTAAAAAACAAAAACTGACTATAAATTAAAAAAAAAAACAACAAGCAGCTACTTAACGCTACGATTCGGAAAGCCGATGTAAAAGGCCGGTTAGACATACTCGTAAATTTATGAAGGTGAAACACGATTATGTTAATACAACTTGTATGTTCGACATATTTGTGATTTTCTCACGAATACGGCGACATTTGGTCTGCCTATAATGTCATTGAACTCGGTGAAATTGGTTGTTGGATGCGCATGATACTAGTAATGATTATTTATAAGTCAAGTTTTGTAAGTGATACGGCCATGATTTTTATTTTCATTTGTTAGTCATTTGATTATTTACAGTGGCAAAGAAATAATGCACCTGAAATATTGTCTATTAGTCTATGGTAAGTTTATTGAATTAAAGCTTGAATTTGACTGATTCTATCCGAGAAAGTTTTTGCATCGTTAAATGATGACTTCTCAAATGACGACATGATCTTTCCAAATATAACTCTAGAAATAAATCTAGAGTTATATTTGGAAAGATCATGTCGTCATTTGAGAAGTCATCATTTACATACACAAGTATATTTTTTTTTCACGATTTTTTTTTTATTTAAAATCTCCGACTAAAAACAAAGTAGAGGTGTAGTAGGTACTCCTTCACTTACAGGACCCTACAGCATGCACAATAAACTTAACAAATTAAGTAACAAAGTTTAATTATCATTAATAGATGTTCGTTACATTGCAACTTGAAAGCTCAATAGTACGTTTTTCTCCAAAACTTTTTCTAGATACTTCAGCTTTTTCTCATTGGACGAACCCAACAGTTTTTGTAAGTCTGCCATTAGATAGGAAACCCACAAAGGCACGTGCGGTATAGTAATTAGCAAATGGCCAAAGATCGGGATCCGATACTGATACCTACCCCTTTTTTCGTTTTTTTCTTTTCCCCTCACTATTCGGTTAGATCCTTTGATTTCCGGGAAAAATGTAAAAGTGGACGACGTGTGTATACGATTACAGATCAGTACTTTTCCTGGACGTTAGTAGTTATTTAACTCTGTATTTTTTCATCTTGTTTTTTTTTATGTACAGGAGATTAGTTAACGCGAGTTGGGTTAGGAAAATACGTCTTTGAAGTAAACACTTCTGTAGCCGCGTTGAGTGATTTTTGTTTGGGGCAAAAATTATGGGTTTTAATCACCGACATGCTAAAGTAACATGGCCAAAACGCAGTTATCCCAAAGATTTAATTTTTTACTTTTGTCAATAGCCCCCTTGACTGCAATTTCTTCCTATTTGAACGATCTTTCTTTTACCTATCATAAAGGATGAATTATATAGATAGTTAATCCAAACGTATTGTAGGACGCCCTCTGGCCAGGTTGGGATGACGATCTGCGAAAGACTGCAGACAGATGCTGGATGCGGCAAGCTGAAGACAGGGCGCAATGGCGCTCATTAGGAGAGGGCTATGTCCAGCCGTGGGACTAATATAGCCTGATAATGATAATTGGAAACGGTCGATCGGAGGTTAAGCTACACTTGTTGAGATCAGTCTGTGGAGAAATGACTGATCATTACATAATATTTAGACTCCTCAGTGCCTCGGAAACCACGTCAAGCTATTGGTTCCGGCTGTCATTTGTAGATTTTTGACAGTGGTTACTAATAATCACAAGCCAAAAAGTCTGACAACCAGTCTTACCGAATGGTATCGTGTTGCCCAGTAACTGGGTTGTGGAGGTCAGATAGGCAGTCGCTCCATGTTAAATACTAGTATTCAGCTACAACCTTTAAGACTAGAAGCTGACTAAAACAAAGTTCTAAAAAAAAGCTAGGCAGATATTGGTGTTGTGTTACTTAGATCAAATAGTTACGATAATTATGTAAATAAGTGCTTTTCGTTTGTAACTTAGCATAATGCTAAGCGGTTTGAACACTAAGTGCGCTGGCCCGATAGAGCTTCATAAAATAGGCCTGAGAGGTCAAAGGCCATAGTTATGCGTAAGTAGTGATCTGTCTGGCTGGGGAACCCTTAAGTAGGCTGCTTTCTTTACACGTCCGCCAACGGTTAAGGTCCAAATATAAGGGTAGTGTGATACTTTAAAATATACGGGGTAGATAGAACGATGTATATACTTTATTACAGATGAAAGTGAACCACTTTTACGATCGAGCCGACCCTGTACATGCTTGGTACATATATTTCTTTTCACCGTCATTTCTATAGTGACCTCATTTTTATCCAAATTATCTTTCAACACAATCCATCCACAAATTTATAAAAATCCAGCCATTTTCTTCATTGCTGTATTTAAGTAAAAATTTGTTGTTTGACTATTATTGTTAGATCAATGAATTAATCAAACATTTTTAGTTGATTTCACAATATAACAATAACCTAGAATACAACATATTTTTAATTGTTTTAAAATTACCTTTCTTTCTAACCTACCTCTATTTCCACGATCAGTTTTACGACCAATCAAAATGTATAAGAGATAGCAGGTCTATTATATTGTAAGTCGTGCAGAAATAACATACCTTTTATGAGTTACTACTAAGATGCTTTATGAATTTGAACGTTTTTAATCAATTTTTACAAATGCTTTATTGATGGTTAAATTGTGGCTTCTATGGTAAGTAACCTTGTATACACGATTGACCTCACAAAATGCTCGGTTTGCTTCCAAATAAAATTCGTGACTTTGGTATGAAAGCTCATTCGAAATTGTACCCACATTTTCATCTCGAGAATGATTATTTTGTGTTTAAAAACCAAAATCAGAACCAGTGATGTTTTTATCGATGTTTGTAATTTTTATTAGTTTTTTTTTTTTTATTAGAATTCTGAACAGCCCGTATTTTGAGAACCAGTAATTTTAGTTTCAATAGATTATTAATTTTTCAATTTCTAACTATTATTTGTCCTAAAATACTACCTTGCTACTGTTACCGCCTTGTTGGTCTAGTTGAAGCATGCGCTACTGTTAAGCGTGAGGGCAGAGGTTCGATTGCCAGGTCGTGCAAAGTGTTATTAGGTTTTTCCATCTGGAATTGCTCAGTCGTAGCCCGGAGTCTGATGCCCAGTTGGTAGCAATAGGCTCGCCCCTCTAAATGAGGGTGCACTAGGTACCCCGCTGCCTAACCCTTCGGGGGCTGAAGGTGCGATGTAATGTTATTTGTCCTACCCAAACGAATATTAATTTGAAATATTTATTTTAGTGGGGAAAAAAACACCTACACATACCAAGAAAATCAAATCAAATCATTTATCGATATTTAAAATCGGATCACTATTGTAAATATAATAATAAGACGTAACCATCACTAAGTTATTGGTTGCTTAAGATCGAAAACTAGTATAAATTGCGCTCTTGATTCTTAATTGTTACTTGTCACGCGAGATTTTTATGTAGTGGTTTTGGAACTGGGCGGGTCACATCAGGACAAATGGGACTGGATCGTCACACAGTAGGTGGCTGAAGACGGACTGAACGGTACCTCCGTTCAAGAGGCTGGAAGAAACTCTCCAGCAACCCGTTCCTGACCGATTTTCTGGAGAAAGCCTGACTAAGATGTTTGTAAAAATATGAGGAAGACCTTTTCCCAGAAGTGGGGCAGTATAGGTTAACTAAAATCAAAACGCTGAAGAATATAATTAGTGAGGCACTACGTATATATTATATGGAAACAAGAAATCAGTCTATGGATTCCAATCAACCTTTTTGTCAATTCAACGGTCAAGCGTGAGTTTTAGTCTAGTCGCTATTTTACAATGATGCTATAGTGTGAATCGAGAATTATAAATTTTAACTTAATATTTTTAGGGTTACCTCTCTTCAATGGTTTTAGCGTAGGTAATTTTCCTTTTTATGAGTTGGATTTAAAAAAAATCTAAAAAAACATACAAAATGTGAAAACAGTTGTAAGAGTCACAAAACAAACATGGACGTATAAAAAGTGTTTAGCTCCTAAACTATAAATACTCGATGAACATGCATGAGGGCGTTTCAGGAAGGTCTTTGGAGATAGGATTTTGGAACCTTTTTCTGGTCGTCCTGTAATGAGACACCCTATACTTTATAGACAAAATTTTGACCATCCATACATCCTCACGAACTTTCACGTTAATTAGCAGGATAGTCTACCAAGTTGATCAATTTAAATTTTATTTTTTCTAGGTTAAGATTCCATTCGTCACCTGCGGACTCCCAAATCTAACGGTCAAGCTTTTACATAGAGAACTATTTATTTAATTTACACAACAGGTTTTATGTTTTTATAGTCAATTAACGTAGTAATTGTTAGAGTTATATTTAGTTGGCGTGTTTTATTCGTCTCTAACAACAATTCATTAATTTATTGGAGGCAATCAAGGTCATTATCAACCTACCACCTACAATGGGAATGGATTCGAAATAAAATTCTTGATTTTCTTGTTTTTTTATCTAAATTGGCAGACGCCGTTCATTGATCTAAAGGAAAATTAGCCTAGACGCATGTCAGACAAAATGCATGGTTTTATAGTTTTCTAAATTGCCCTGACTAACAGAATATATGTATATTAAATTAACAAAATTGATTTCAGACTAATTCGGACTGAAACTTCTAATTAAAACTTTAACCACATTTTTTATAACAGAGTTCAATTTATTTTATTTTTTATTTATTTATTTGTGCGGAATTATAAGTTGTGTATTTATAAGAAATGAGGATCATGTTGTGAGGAAAGTTTTGAGTATGAATGTAGAGGGTTACAAGAGTAGAGGGGACCCAGGAAACGATGGATGGATTGTGTGAAAGATGATATGGCTAAGAAGGAGGTGACTTCTGAGATGAAGGCAAATAGAGATGTATGGAAGAAGAAGACATGCTGCGCCGACCCCAAATAAATTGGGATAAGGTCAAGAGGATGATGATGTATTTATTTGTGCATATTTAAGATACTTGTATTTAAAGTTTATAAATATGTATCCCTTTATTTTCGTAATTACGCCTACCATTGTTCGCCTGTACATCACCCAAAGTTAGAGTCGTACAAAATGCCTATGCTATAAAATTAACCTCCATTCATTAGTGTATTCAATTAAATAAATATTCAAATAAAAAGACAATTTGTAGATAACCATCGGGCATTTTATAAATCTTACCTTTTTCTAACTCATCCCGAAGATCTTCAAACGAATTTCATTTCGCGATTGTACCTGAAATAAAAACATAATCTTTAGTTTTAGTAATTAAGTAAAACACGCAACAATTATTAATCTGATCCAGCCTTTATTTAGTTCAGTAACGAGGTTGCTAAAGTTACCGATTTACAATTAAAAAGATCCAGAAGGGTTATATAAAGACGCATTTTAACTGACTTCATAAAGAAGAATGTTGTCTTTAACCTGAGAGATAAAAAACAAGAAAAAAACATCAACCAGTAACGTTCAGTAAACAACAGCTCTTAATACATAGCGTCAGTAGGTAGGTAGGTAACTACTTCCACTGTATCTAACTTGAAAATACACACCCGTGAAATACATTAGCTACACAAGTTTTCAATGAAATCACTCTTTCCAAAACAATCAAAACAGATATAATTGGTAGAGCCAATATTTAAACTGACCAATCACTGAAGTCTGCTGATGATACCTTGAAAATTGTGATCATATGCATGCCGTCATACATTCCTATGTTATTTATAATGTTGTAGATGTTTGACCATGCTAGGTAAAATCATAAATCTTTATCGTGATTTTATTTATTTTTGTAAATAGTTTTTTTCAAACACTTTTACACGTCAACAAGCAAAATATATTTTTTAAACTAGGTTGGTGTTTCGCTATCTGACCACACTGAGAAGAAACACTGAGAGAAATTCAGAGTTCACAGTCTTTTTTAAAGTCCAGACATTATCTTGTTTAGATGATAAAAGGACCATGCAGATGGTCCGAGACGGTCTTTTGAGGATAGGACCACACAGATATGAATGGACCTGTTCAGTGCAAGCATTTGTCGGAAATTTTAGAGCTCAACAGGTTAAATGCAACCACCACCGCGCCTTGTCCAGACTATGTCAGGGCCCAATTTAACCGGATTCAGCTGAATACCAGCACTTTAGATGGAGTGCGTACATATCAACCTCTGCAACCCAGTTACTTGATAACAGGATACTCTTTGGAAAGACTGCTTGTCAGACTCGTGCTTCTGACGACCCCAATTGACTGCCAAAGGTCTATATCACATAGAGGAGAGTTCCGATATATTATATGGTCACCTATCCACGGACCGACCTTGGCGAGCGTAACTTAGCTTGATTGAGCCGTGAGTCTATTACTACTTAGCTATGAGTCAAAAGCAAAGCAGCTTTAATATGGATTAAATTGCGAAACATTTTCATTTTTCAAAATCATGTTCTTGTCCGAAAGTTCCGAATTTCGTTACGTACAACAAAAGGAACACACTCTCGGGTAATATCTATCAAGAAATCAACAAAAAGCAACATTTAAATCGCGAAGCAATCACTCTCCTTTGAGATGTACCGTGTGAATTCTGATCGAGCCACAGTTGCTGCAATCGATTCTTAAGACGATAATTTTAAAAAGTGATTTTGAAAAAATGCAAGAACAAAAGTGCCGCCCGTCTTTCGAAATTTGCAGATTACAGCGGCATCTGATAAACCAATAGTCGTGTAGTCATGCAGGTGTAGATTGGCCAGTGATTAGTTATTTTTATATTCGTAATTGGTTAAGTTGATACTGGTTTTGTTTGTGAAATGCCGTGCTCTAGATTTTGGGTGTGGAATTTGATGCGTTATGTGGTGATTGCAGGAAATGTACATTGAATTAAAACTGTTTGACTGATGGATTTGCTCATTCATCACAAAGACTGGTGATAAATAATAGTTCAATTTTCCGTTTTCACTAGGAATTTATGTAAGGGTTTGTTAAAATAAATGGCAGAAATGCAATCAATACAAATCACTGCAGCAAGCTAATGCTCTCCCAGATAATATAACGAAATTAAGGAACACAAAATGACCATTTATTTTTTGCAGAATTAATCACCTACCATGTTTACAAATTCCGTCATTCACTCAAACGTTATCAGGTCCAAAAAAGGCCCTCCGGCAACACAACGAAAACATTTAAATAATTACGAATATCTGGGACCCAATTATCGGCGTCCCGCGCCAATGCTCTGCGGACTGACTACAGGAGACAAAGTGTCGAGATGAAAGGCACCGCCGCCGATTGTCGCGGCATTGTATCCTCACTCGTTAGTCCGGCATTATCGTATCAAGATTTATTTTAACGATTAAGTTTATGGTGCAAGTGTCGAGTTGAAAGCGATTTGTCATGTCAAGACTCGTTATTGAATTTAAGAAAAATATAAACTGTTCTGTTAAAGACTAAAAGCCATATTTGTTCATGTTGTATTTTGGACCTTTTGGAACTAAGAAAACTAGCGTTTTAATGATTGTTGTTGTTATTATAACACATCCTATCGTCTCGAGTGCATTGATACTAAATTTGTATTCGTATATCGATACTAAACTAGCATAAGAGAAAGCCAGCTCAATGAGTTAAAGATGTTGTGTATCCTTTAAATATCTCATAAAGGTCTAAAGTACTTTCTTAATATTGTAGATATTACAGTAATGTAAGTTTTAAGACATTTTTCGCACGCCATGTAAACTCACGCCAACTTCACTTTCACTCATACCCATAATAGTGACATCAAGTACGTCTCAAACCGCTTCCGCTGTCGCCTATAGCATGGAACCGCCTTAAATTCGACGATTAACGCTCATAGCTCCAGTCATTAAGCCACAATTGGGCTGTGTGCACCTCCACAATTATAGAACGACGGCCATTGTATAACATGAAACAATATGCCCGTTTTGTGGATTATTGGCTATTTCAATAGAAATAATATCGATTGAAATCAAGGATTGCGGATTTGTACAGAAATAAATAGTTAAAGGATTAATCATGGTTGTTATAATTGAAAAGCTTTGTTGAAACTATGCAGTAATTGTATGTTTGTATCCTGCCAGTGTAAGTAGCTCCTATAATGAATGGGTGAAAGGATTTAGGTATTCAATTGTACAGAGGCCAGCATATCAAGCTGCCCCACACTGTCACATTTCTGACATATTTTTTCTACTTGATTACTAAAGAATAAGGTTCATATTACGACGACGACCGATGTGGCGCGGCGGGCGATAGTCCGCCTGCGACGCAAGAGGTTGCGGGTTCGATTCCCGCCTTGGGACAAATGTTTGTACGATCTACAATTATTTGTTCCGGGTGTTCTGGGTATTTGCTATGTATAATAAAAATATCTATCTATGTAATGTATTGTATTAAGTATATCAGTCATCTAGTACCCATAACACAAGCTCTGCTTAACTTGGGGCTAGATGATGCTGTGTGGATTGTCCAGCATTATTTATTTATTTATTTATTCAAAGGAGAAAATTTGACAGTTTGGGACGGCTTGATGTGCTGGCGTCTGTACATTACATTCCGACACTAACGGATTCTGATGTGGTAGAATATTTGTAAAACTGAAGGGGTAATAGTTATAGTAGTATAGTTATAGTTTAAGATGTGTATATGTGTTAGTCTGTGGTAATGTAGCTCCCAAACGGAAGAACCAATTTAGATTCAGTTTTATTGTTTAAAAGGTAACTTGTTCTATTAAATATATTTAAGTTGTAGCTGGTGGCCCAGTTATAAGGCCTCGCCCTTCTTGCACGAGGTTCTGAGTTCAAACCCAGGCAAGTACTAAGTTACTTTTATAATTCACATGATATGAATTCTTAGTTAATCTTAGACATCGGTGAAGAAAAATATCGTGAGGAACCTGGATTTATGATTAGTATAAGTCTATAGGTACTCGTCTACCCACTTGAGCAAGTGTGGTGACTAATGCTCGTGCCTTCTTTGTACAAGAAGAGACCTTTGTCCTGCTGTGGGACAGTAAAAAGCTTGTATTTGGTAAAAGTTGCACCAAGAGATTAAATCTCTAAAATAAATATGATAATAATAGCTGCATCCGGTTAGATTGGAAGCCGACCCCAATATGTTTGAGAAAAGGCTAGGTAGATGATGATGACTAAGCCTGAGTTATTTCTACTGAAAGAATTCGTACCATCTCGAAAATACTCATTCACAGTTCCAAAAATGATCTGCAACGTACCACAATGCAGACTCCCCAGTAACATCCTATCAAAAACCGATACAGTGCATTTTATTACTCCTGACTTTCTTTAAAATTGAACCATTAATTCGTCATCACAGTGTCACTGACTTATAGCACCATTGTCTCTTATAAGGAACGATATTTCACGATGCAACATAGCAAATTGCTTCATTTATAACGGAAAGATACCAAAAAAGTGCTCACGGTACCTTTTGATGGTACACCGAGTATTTAGGTTAAAAGGTATTGTAAAATTTTATATGTGTAATGATTTTTAATGAACATTTTCAAGGTCTTCATTTTGTCAACCAAATGTACTGTTAACATTGTTTGGATGGAAAGCAGTAATTGATGCGGTTGAGCTTACACAAGTTTTATTTTTTAACTGGAATGAGGTACAGTGGTCAGCCATATAAAGCTACCCCAATCTGTCAAATCTCTTTGATAGTTTTTCAACTTAATTACAAGAGAATAAGGTTCATGTTCCTTTGGGAAAAAAATGGGATAGCTTGATGTACTGGCGTCTGTACAACGCCATCTATGCACTTACTGAATTTACTAAACACATTACCTTATATTTTTCTTATTACAATATCAATTATCTAAAAGCTCAAAGAATTTGACAATTGACTTTAACATCTCAGACTGCCAGAAAACGAGACACAATGGAAAATGTATTGTTTGTCGGTCACCTGGCGTTTAAGGTGTTAAAAATGAAATATCGTGATGGCCCATCCCTTATACACTTCTTCAACTCATATTATAACTAACTACAATACTTACTATACCTCTTTTCCGTATAAGAAAATGTCTCACCACTCCAGCGGGGTAAAAAGTAATAGGTTGATATTATTATGTTTACTTTTTTTTATTACTGAAATCTACCAAAAACGTACTCAAAATTCTGCTATCGAAATTTTACTACTCTTACCCAGGACCTACGCATTTTACCCTGCAACATGCAAGCAAAATCTGATTTTTCCACTGATGGGAACTTCCAAAAATCTATTTCCCGTCTGGACGTAGTTCCGGTACTAACACCCTGTTATTATCCTGAAGCTATTATTTTGCTAAACGAAAGGGTTGAAAACGGAATTGTTTTTGACGAGTATTCGTGTTGTGACGAGTTCTGAAAAGGGTTGGGGTCAGTATTTATGATGGGTCTGGCACATACCTATAGTGCAGCACTTAGGATTTCACACACGATGTATTACAGAGCAAATTTCTGATTAATAATCCTGGCAACATGGTTGAGCCTTTACGAGAACATTTCAATTAGACAAAAACAATGACTGTAATATTGAACATTAATAAAGATTCAATACAGAACATGTAATCAAACTAATTATTCGACCGAGGTACCATTAAAAGACTTTTATACCCTAATAAAAGTTTTAAGCAACCTTATTTTAAGGCAGACACCCCGCGAAGTAACATGTACCCACAATTTCCAGACTCACATACAAATAGGCTTAATAACATCGTTAAAACAAAAAAGAAACGTTAAGTAACAAACCAAGACTATTCTGTACTTTTAAATATTCATTTTAATCGGGAAACAAGCAATTATTGGTTTCGAAGCGCCTCACACTGGCTTTAGAAATGCCACCCGTTGACACGACGGCTTATGTGAGAAAGACAACAAATTATGCCACATTATGTCCATGACGAACGATTTTAACGCCCAACATAAAACTACCTTCAACAATTCTATCACTACCCAAAAATATCCACCGGTCATTTTATTGTAAAGGCCATTTTATACTGGCCAAAATGTTCCATCAAACAAATGAATAATAAACACAGCCTCTAGGGGGGCTTTAATTAAATAATTTCTTTACTTTACATAAGCAATCAGATGTGTGGTTTACCATACAAATTGTTCTAACTAATGTTTAAAGTTTTGAGCTATGGTGGCCCTCGTTATATGAAATCCGATAGGAAAAAATAAACGAGTTATACATATTTTTAGGTTATAAATTGAATTTTGTTTAAGATTCTTAATGAAAATGTTATGTTAATTACACGTTGGGTTTAATTTACTCTTTTCTCGACTTTAGCTCTATACTGATTTGCATTAACTTTAATGCGAGACTTTTGTAATGAAGATCAAAGTAATTATGTAATTAAAATATCTTTGTTTCATTTAATTATCTAAAGATCAAGCTGTTTCAATTGTTATATTAAAAAAATCATAGAATTATATTGAATGTATCATTTTAACTCACACGGTGTGAATTCAAATTCACAAAGTATAAGTAAATATTCATGTCCTAAATACCTATTATACCTGTTGATTTTCGATATCATTAATTTTTTTAAGTCGTTTGTGAATTTGTTAATTCGTTTGTTTATTTGTTGATTCATTCGTTCGTTTATTTGTTCGTTCATCGTTCACGTGATGAGTGAACCAAAATATCAAATATGTTTGCCACAAAACCGTTAGTTCTACAAAGCGACAGCGATTTTTTTATTGTAAATCAACATTGGTTGGTAATCAATAATGAAATAAAATATATTTCAACATCACCACTTACTTAATACTACCCATTCATCTTCGAACTAAAACAGCAATCGCATTCCTTTGGCCTTGTCAATGTGAAGCACCGTTACAAAAATCTAGATCATAGGATACAAAAATGCTGTTTAAAACACGTCCCAAAAGAACAGCATTTTATTCAAAAATTCCATAGAATTTGAATAATTCGAACACAACAAATGTTTGTCTATCTTTATACAATTCAATGAACTTTTAATCCCATATTTTGATCTTTAACCCCAACGTGAAAGACCATTATTTTCTATGTATTCTTTCCTCGTTACAATAAATATAGGAAATACGTTTTATTTCTTCTGATTATAGTAACACTCTATCACTGACATTAATTTAATCTTATGTAAATTGGGTGTAAACTTAAGAAAAGGTACTGCATTGTCAATTATCAAATTTATTGTAGTGTTTTTATTGTTTAAATTATATTTACAAAATGCATTGTTGGGCTTAATGTTTGGTTTTGGGATATGGGGTGAAGAGTCAGTCGTGCAGAGTGGTTTTATAACTGTCATCGTGCAGTCTGAAATTATACCCACACATTTTTAATGATAACTAATGGATATACAGTTTTTCACGGCTTTTACTCGAGATCTGAAAAAGGATTGTTTTCTGTGTTGAATAAAGAATTGCAGTTGCTTTATTTGCTTTTAGAAACATATACATCGTATTTATATCTGAAAATTGGTCAAACAACCAAAAAATCAGGTCGTTGTTTTGTATCTGACTATGAACAGAAACACCGAAAGAAGCTCATTAGTTATAGTTTCTTTCAAAGGCAAAACATTATCTTCGTCACTTCACGTGAGGACCATAATGATTAGTGTCTGAGATGATCTTTTGAGTGTGAGACTGTCTTCGATTTTCCTCCTCGCCAGAAAAGCCTTGGCCTTGGAAGACAGTATGGTTGCAACAGTAGTTAGTACCCGTCTGTTCTTATGATGCCAGGTAAACATAAATAAAATTATAACACACCAATGACACCTATTATAAATATATTACTTATATCATAAATTTCCAACATAAACCATTTACAAAACAACAAGCGTCGCTCGCAACACAGTTATAAATTACCCAGAACCTTATCAAGCGGTTAAAATTAACCTCTTCACCGTTTATAGAACCATACTTTCTTTAATATTACCATTATTAATTTAAATTAATTTATTGATATCATAAACGCATGGAATAATTAGATGGTTATAATTTTGTCATAAAATTATGAGTGGCTACTAAAACGTCGGTAGGAGAGTGGCTAGTGGCTAATGGCTAATATATTGCTAAATGATGGCCGTATTAAAGTCCGCGGTGATGCTATGAGGCACCCACTGTTTTACGACGACAAACGGCATTTTGACCGTCTTCTGGAATATTCCAGAGTCATTAATATGCAGTTTCGTAAATTTCTGTTGAACATTGGTGGCCCAGTGGTAACAATACGACCTAAGTAGTTGCTAGGTCGTTGGTTTGAATCCAAGTAAGCATGCAAGTAAGTTTTTTTTGAGTCATTAATTTGTTACTCTCAAAACGGTTCGACTCAAAAAAAAAATAGTCTTGTTTATGCTAAAAGCTGACAATCGACTAAATAGACAGCCAAATCTAGTGATGACTAAGATCTTTCTCGTGTCTCACAAATTAATGTGCAACAAAAAATGCCATAAAGGCCGTGCGTTCTAAGAGTCTATGTTCTCTTTTTTTAATTAACGAATCAATTTTGGTAATTTTTTCTTTTAAAACAATATTGATAATTAAATGCAATCATTAGTTTTGTGACTGGTAAATATTTTATTTTAATTTACTAAAAGAAAGTATTTGGAAATGTTTATACCTTAAACTTTTACAATACCTTATATGTTATTATTTCAGTTCATTAACATTATTTTAGTGCAATACGGAGTGATATTTCTTCATTTAAAGTAGAAATATTGATGAATTAAAAAACAAGACAGCAAAATATTTGACAGCTATATGTGACGTGGCCATCTTTTAGAATGCACATCCACAAAACCATAAACAATATTAATAGCTCAACACAAACTTTTTAAATGTATGACAAATTAATACTTATCTGTACCGAAACGGCCCAAAATCAATTTCTCATGGGTCACTGCTCTACGCTATCTGAGGTCACATGAGCTATGCATAAATACATTTTAAAGTAGCAAACATTCGAAAAGTTTTCTCAAGTCTAACCATTTAAGTAATGCATGTCTTAAAGTTCTTGTTTCTACCATAGCAGGGGTTATTTTCCAGTGTGTTGTGGTGATGATAGTGTGGTGGTAACACGGTTATAGGTAGACAGACGGGCGCGGAATGAGTTTGTGAATATTTCAAATGCAATCTTAAGTCGTTGCCCACTATAGGTTCTATTGTTCTCGCAGGATGTTATGTGCGAAAGTTGCTCTACTTTGAGTGACAGAATTCTTGTATTTTTGCAGCCTTTTCATTGCACTAAAACTAAAACCTGTAACGTAGATGACTAAGCTAGACTCCAATACGTTGATAATTATAATGTAGGACTACAAATTTGTAAAAAATACAGTTTGTGCTTTCTAAATCCTTGGGTCGTCCATGACAAAGCCAGCACTGACGTATGATTTTCGATTAGAAAATAAAATAATCTCTACGATTTATTGCTAGACAATGAATGTCAATTTGTTCTTTTTTTGTTTTGTTTAGTTCCTGTAATTAAAATAGTTTTTATTGGTCTTTTACTAACACCCATCCGTTAGTTACAAGGCGATTATGAAATAGGAACGTGTATGCAAAAACCTAAGTGAAAATTATATAACGCGTTGAGCAATAAATAATTAATCTCTAGCCGATCATTTTATCATACACACAAAAAGCTACTCAAACTACTTTCATTAATCATGTATCGTAGGATCATGACAATGCAAAATTACTTAAACTAATTAAATAAGACTTGAAATTCTACTCTTCTTTATCAATAATGTTTTTTTTTTAATGCAATTTCATATAAACTTACATTTGCATATGGAAAGTTAACTGTGACGTTTGGAAAAACTTAATTTCAAGTACCAAGTTATAAGGTATTGTCCCACCCGTTACGCAAAATACGCGCAGAGTCGGGAGTTGCGGAAAACCCGCAAACAATACAATACAACTTCATTGGGTAATGATAATTATTTTGGTGAAAGTAGCTGTACGATAACGCGTTTGTACGGAACCTCAGGTGTACGAGTCAGTCTCGCATTTGTCCAATTTTTTTAACAAAGCCTGTAGACATCTAGATTTATTTTTGCAAACGTGAGTGAATTGATGTCTCGCTGTAGTGCGAACATTGGTGGACATTAAACATTTAAAACGATGTAATCACTCAAACCGTTAAGCTTTCTAGTGGAATAGTGAGATTGGTAGCTGGCCTGACGTATGGGTGCGCCGATTTTACAAAAGCATCGGTATTTGTGTGCCGATGACCCCATTTATCCACTGTGGCTTGAAATAGGTGATTAATAGCGAAAAATAGCATTATTTCTTATGCTATTAAGTCAGATTTAAGACAAAGACGGTGAGACATACTTTTTTCACAATATTATCTGCAAAGGTTATCCAAACCTTATAAAATGAATTTTATACCTATTTAGATATAAATTTTATTTTATGAACTTTAAACTTTATTTAAATACAAATAGCTTTCAATTTGTGTGAAAATAGCAACGTGATTAAATGATTACTTGTATAGATTCACATGAAACTAGCCACCACATTAATTTTCGGTCAATAAGTACTGTAAACTTTTCTCAAAATCCGTTCAGATATTTTTTTTAATTTTTTTACATAAATATTTAATGTTGTAGTACGGAGTTTCTATTTTAATTTACCTATAATAATTTCATAGTGTGAAATGACTGGGTCTTACCGGGTTCATGTCAGGTGAGTGACCTTCAAAATTTAAATAGCTTTGACTCCATAGGAGTGCAATAAGATATTTTAATTTGACATAGACTGCTTCGTTGGGCTAGTGGTACAGTCATATTGAGTATATGAACGTCTCAATACTATCATGAACGTCTCATTTGCAACTCGGACTCTCGATTTGTGCCCGCTCGATGGTAATAGGCTCGCCTCTTATTATATGGGACTTAAACATAACTGGCGAGATGTAGGTGTAAGTACTATAGGTAAATCTCTGCAAAACTCTTCATGGACTACGGGCAGGTAGGTTATTATTCGACTTGACAGAAATGGACATTACTAATGCCAACGACATAACTTCCCATTGCAACAGAGTTTAAACTAGTCCTAGACTTCTTACAACAACAGATAAATCTCTCACTACAATACCAACGGAAATAAAACACATCAACAGTACAAAGCAACGATTTATAAGTCAATGTGGAACCTGCAACGCAATCAACAACCAGTTGCTGGCACAATGCAACGCCGAAGGGCCGTACATAAGCCTGTCGAACCTTATCCATGTTTATTCTAACATGATTTGCTTGATCTGGAAGTCGATCTGCATCTAATCAGCCGTTTAACTTGCATTTAATTCAGTGTACACTTCAATCGATGGTTAAATAAACGACAGTTCTTATTACAAGTCGTTAAAGTTGAAAATCGCATGGCAATTTAGAGTTTGAGTATTAAATTAGCAACAGCGATGGTGTTAATTTTGTATTGATAAAACCTACAGATGTAAGTTATGAACTTGGTTTAGTAATTCTGTTTATTTTGAGACGAATCGTTCGGTTACAGGCGCAGTTGAGATTATGAAATGGAAAATTATCGTTAGGTATGGCGTTTACATGGAATAGTTAATGTTTAGTGGCTCACGAAGACTTTTAACGGAGACTGTACTTTAACTACATCGTTAATGAAATAATACTAAATAAGTTTAGTATTATTTCATTAGTAAGTATTACCTACGATATCACCGAAAAAATGTTAAAAAAAGTCCATTTTGTAGATTTTTGACAGTTGTAACGGCTAGACAGAAGCCCAAAAGTCTGACTACCACCTTACCAAAGGGTATCGTGTTACCCAGTTGTTGGGTTATGGAGCCGACCCCAACTTAGATGGGGAAAGGCTAGACAGATAATGAATAAAAAAAACACATTATATTATCACGCCTAGATTCGCCGAAGGTTTAGGCAGAAATATAACAAAGTAAACCCACATTTCGTCAGTTATGTTTAAGTCCTATTTAACAGAGGTCTAATCTACTGCCGCTAACCGGGTACAAATCCAGACTTCGGGCTTTTTCTGAGTAATTCAAGATGCAAATACCCAATAACACTTTGACCGACCCGTATATCGAACCCATGACCTCAGGCTCAGCAGTAACGCTTGCTACCACTAGATCAAATATGCAGTTCCCAAAAAAAATACCTTTATTTTTCCATGAAGTTATTAAAAAATTGAAGTAGAGCAACTTTCATACCGTCCCAGCCTCCCAAGTCAACAACTTGTCACCGCATTGCGTTGTGGTTTGCTAAAAACAAACAACAATAGAGAGGCTCTCTCCATACAATATCCTTTGTCAACCTTTTTATCAGGCCGACGGAAGAGCGATAACCGTGGAGTAGTAATTGCTCTCATATTTTTTTTAATTATAATTATTATTTATTTTAATTGTATTTGTTGTTTAGTTACTTGCCTTAATTCTAAGTATAAATTACAGTATTAATTACCTGGACTATAGGATCAGGCATATTTTTAAAGTTCCCAAAAGACAAATAAAGCCTAAGCATCAGTCAAAATAAAATAGTGTTTCGCAATAATGTTAACACATTTTGCAAACAAAGACAACTGCTGATACAATCTGTTTTGTCTGCCCGTCGTTTCAAATCAGTGCATGTATAAATACCCTTCATACATACAAAAGACTTCTTACTTCAGACTCAAATCGATCCATCAATCAAATAAACAAATGAACGCTACATTAACTTATTTTCCTTGTTGAAACAAAGACAAGTGAAGGCACGATATCTACATACATATAATACAGTTCCATACATGAATGACAAACAGACCTACAGACAGCCTAAATCAGAGAGGCAGTTTCTGTTTGTCTAAGAATGTTCGCATCCTAATCTCGTATCACCGTCAAAAATACGTCTAATTTAACTATATTTTTGACAGTGATCGTCGCTGAGAAGAGATTGTGACAGTATATTGACGTTTAAAATTACAAAAATTGGCGGTCAGTAACACGTTGGAAAGTATTTCCTGAACAGTGTAATGAAGCAGTAAGACAATATTTTAAGAAACATCTTCTTTCAGGTATGTCTGTAAAAATTGAGAGACAACGCATCCATGTACACATAAAGAATCTGCTTGGTTGCAGAAATAGGCTTGAAATATTTTGAACATCGTATGACAAGTACAGTCGCAAGCAACAACTAGTGTCACTTGTATAGTTTAGTATTAGTACAGATTACATAATACATTGAATTATCATGTCAAGGTTTCACAGGCATACAACCTATAATACACTGACTGCGATGATTTGCATAATCTTTATTTAATTGTTTTATTCTGTACATATATGAGCGTGGTATCAATTGAGGTTGATTTCTTAAGTGATAGGCAAGTATTAACATTTGCAATGTGTGAATTAACTGCTCTATTTGTTATCTGATCTGTGTTTAAGTATAGGTAGGTGTAAAAAGTGGTAGTGTGTGTTCAGTGTGGTATTAAGTACAAAATAAGTGGTTTCGGTATATGTAGTTATTATTGATTTAGTAATTGTATGTTCTCCGTCTATGAAAATAGTGTTTTCTTAGTTCGATTGTTCAGAACGCCATTTTGATTCTGTGTTGTTTTATTTAGTATTTTTCTCTTGTAATTTTAATATCAATGAGTATTGTAATGTTCTATTAAGAGATAATATGATACGTCAAAAATTAAACGCAAGCCAATTGATGCAATAGACTGCTAATTATAATTTATCCAACCAATCATAGCAATTACCGCATGATTGACAATTTCGTTTTGTTCCTCTGTACGCGTGTGTTCTGATGCAACTGCACTAGTTATAATAAATATCCTAGAAATACTTGAAACAACAAATCAAATAAACCCTTAACATGTTTTATTTATAGAAAAATAAATTGAAAATATAAAATAAATCATCAAACAATGGCTTGTCATTGGTTTTAGTCCAGCACTTCGCTTCAAATCTGGCGCAAGCATTCAAGCTTCGCGAGTGGACGCAAGTGCACATTGTTACCTTCTCCACGAAGAATAACGTCGTATCTTCACTCCATCTAACAAAGGAGTCGAGACTCTGTACACTTAGAAATAAGCTTGACTTCCAAACAGACGAACGAGCGGTAGTTACGCTACAATGTACAAATCAATAAAATTCTATCAGCTAATCCTACAACAATCGATTTGATGTCTTATGTTGTAACTTTAAAGATCACTCTTCGTTTGTTTCAAGCTGTACACTTATGACTTTTCGTAGAAAATCGTAGGCTATTGTTGCGAAAAATTGATTTACGTACAACATCTGTTAAAAGCGTAGCTGTAACGTTGGTATATTATATTGTTATTTAACCTGTGTTAGTATGTAGGTCGTGTGCAGGTGCTTAACCAAAAGTTTTGTAAGTACGACAATGTTTACTGCAGTTTATTACTTAGATAATTCACTGGGAAACACTGCGAATAGCTAGCACTGTTGTTTTGAAATTAGATTAAAATCTTTAAGCTCATTTAATGGGAACTTAATTTAAAGTACCCGATAACTTTGACGCGGCGACAATACTAGAAATGAGCTGTTTAAATAATAATGTTGTAATCTTTCGGCGATTAGATTGGTATGTTAATTTCTTGATAAAATATTTTATCTGTGTTAAGGAGTTAGTAGTATTCTGTTGTATTTTACTTATTGACCTAAAGATGGCATTCAATGCTGAAGACGGAAAATTGAGTGTGGTAGTGTAACTTGGGAGTCTTATAATAGAAGATTAATTGGATCATTGGGTCAAGAAACAAGACATGCCCATTTTTATTTATATTTTTTTATCTGTGAGGTTTTCAACCGATTGTCAATAAAATAATGGTTTTTCTTTCTTCCCTTACTTTCCAAATATAATGCCATGATTACCTTAAGGTACATCATGAACAACGCACATAACGTACACACAACAACATTTACAACAACATAACAACAACAACGACGACGTAACATTATGAACAAAATAATTTCCAAAAATAATTCTGTTCATAATCTTTAATTTAGCCAAGGATTTGGGAAACTTAAACCTCATAGAACGACTGTCTTATAAATTACTAGCTGTGCCCCGTGGTTCCGACCGCTACAATGGGTTGTCGTGATATTAAATAGTTTATAACCTTCCTCAAAAATTAAGCTATAAAATAATTAAAATGTAACTGGCAGTTTCAACAAAAGAAGAACAAAAAAACATTAGCTTTATTATTTAAGTTTAGATAAAACCTTTACAAAACAATGTTAATCAAAACGTATTACAAAAGCAGAAACAAACCAGTCCTAAAGAAATCTACGTCCGTTCCACAAACGTAACAGAAACAGCCTCCTTTGCATAATTACATTTTCTTAAGCTCTTAGATAATAATATGTCATGCTTCTAATCGTTAGAGATACGGAAAATAATATGAGATTACTTGAGTCTAGTTTAGTTTGTGAGCGAGTTTGAATCAAGTTAAGTTAGAAGGTTATGCAATTCAAAATCTCCAACACTGTTATTACCAGGTATAGTATATACATATATATATATATATATATATATATATATATATATATATATATATATATATATATATATATATATATATATAATAGTTATATATATGTAATAATAGTTATATATATATATGTAATAAATATATAATAGTATATGTATATATATAATAGTTACCTAAGCATGGAATAACATTCAAACTCACAAACAGCCAGACCCGGAACAACTACAAATATTTGTTCCGTGCGGGAATCGAACCCATGAAACGCAGCGCAGCAGTCAATCGTTCAGCCACTGCACCATGTGTACCGTCAAAGTGATTAAATTACTGGTTGTATGTTATTCATCAACCTTAAATCTTGAATATTGCTTGGTTAATCTTGGTTATAACTTTACTTTGCGTTTGTTAAGGGGGTTATGACTGGCCAGAAAGAGGACGTAACTAATACACCCCTTACATACTTAGGTTAGTCCACACATCACAACCTCACCCCACATCACCTGTAAATCAGCCTCAGGCTCTAGTTGTCTCCATTTTTTTCTGAAATGAGCCTTTTTGGTGCAGCTGCCAGGCACATCTTTTCTCACTGTAAATGATCGTGTGCCTGAGCCTGCTCTACAAATGATTTTTCTATCTTTCCTGTTCAGTTGGAGATATTGATAACAGTAGAAGTGCAATCCGCAAGCACCGTAGGAAGCAAAAAGGAACATAAATACATAAATTCAAGTCAGTGTTATCGATTGAATAACACAAACGGAACATCATGGCGCCCTCATCCCAAGACTCCTTTTACTCAAGAATTCCCATCATACAAGCTTATACATCATTATCCACGATAACAATCCGATTTTTAATTTATTCACAGCTTATAAAACAATCGATCAGTTCGCCGCCTCTCTCGATCATGATCGATTACTTGTCGCCTCACCGATACGGCGGGGAATCGATAAATTAATCGGTACGAACCGAGTAACAATCGCTCGTTGTGTTGTAATTGTTGTTTGTTCATTTGTCCCGAAGATTTTTATATGTATTCATCATGTTGGTCAATGGCTTTGACATTTGAGAGGAAAAGTGGCTGTATTGTTTTTCGACATGAGGTTACGAGGTAAACACTAGGAATGATTGTAAAAGTGAGTGTTGTATGATAAATGATTGAGGTGAATGTCAGTTGTACAGTAGGTATATTTTAGTGATGTCTTCATCTCGGTATTTCTTTAGTGAAAATACTGGCTTTACTATCAATAAAAAAACAGCTGATGTAAGTATAGCCACTTTTTGGGGTTTTGTAGCCATTACCAAAACTAAGCCCATTCCCACAGCACTGACTATAATCTATAACCAATTTTCCACCCACGTCACCGTCTCCCTTATTGGCAAGACTTAAATTTTGGCCATTACCATCCTTTTCTTTCTTATAAAAGAAGAAAAGGATAAACATATTTTATGTGAGAGCTGTCAATTTAAGTTGAAGTAAAGCTTTTTTACTAGAGTACGACCAATATGTCTATGCAGGTGGGAAAATAAAATGAAATGCACCGATTTCTTCTCTATGTTGCATTTTTCTTTAACAAGCAGCGCCACTCTGAACTGCACACTGAAACTGGGCATGCAGACATGGTTGACATTTCAGAACGCATCGACCAAAATCACGGCAAAGGCCAATGCAAATACTAACGTGACATCTCTAACCTAGTTCTTATCTATCACCGTCTTTTTCTCACGCTATCTGTCAGAAAGAGATGTCAATTTTCGAATGTTAGCTTCGTTTGTGAAGCAGGGAATCTTCTCCACTTGCTATGTAATCAAACTACTCACATGAATTATATAACCTCTCATAGTTTTTTACAACAGATCAATCTTTTCTTTATTTTGCAACTAAACACTAAAATCGTTCCCACAAAGTTTCATAAGATTTCAATATTAAATTTTAATTAGACAACTACCGTTGCTCAGTAAATCAAATGTTAGTATCATAAAATATTTTGTCTATTATAAAACTATATTACAGCTTGTCTGAGTGTTATATTACCCATGTATTAACTAATTATTACGCAAAGTAAATATAGTCGAAAGATTTGAAAAGTGCTCGTCATTATTTTGTTGAGAGGTTGATTAGTAATATTTTGACATACAATTTAAACTATCTATACGTAAAGGTCACTGCAGACTGGCGTGACGCGATAAAGCGGCTAGTGTGTTTTCATAAAAAAAAATCGCAACGGATATATCGCAAAATCGTGTCGCATTGTCGCGTCTTTACATTTTTGAATTAGTCTATATTCAAATCCATGTTTCCAATTGATGTGATTTCTACTGAAACAAATATGAACTTTGTACTTTAAAGACTACTAAAGAAGCCATACACATTATTGAACTTGTATCGCAAACTGAACTTTATGTGTGGCTGTTAAAGTTATTTTTCCAAAAACTAATATTTGTTTTCATTTTTGGAAGCTAAATTGAAAACGCAGTACCTACAGATAAACTATAGGTACTACTCTGCCTGATTTTATGACGAATACAGTCGTAAGTTAGTGTTTTTAACAAATGAGCATGATTTCGTCAACATATTTAAGAAGTTGTCCATACAAAAAATAAGAACCCAACCAAGGCCTTTACGTCCATTCGGCTCCGTTACAATTACATTTAGATTACACAAAATAAATGTTTATTTACACAATTAATAACCAGATTTTAAATGAAATTATCGTGAGAACATAAACGAAATTATCATAAATTTTAAGCATCTGTAATAGTGTGATAGGTCACGCCACCTGTCGTAGACACGAGAACTACCGTTTTGAGGTTAATAGACTTAAAACCCTATTATAATGATGAATGGGTCTTAATTGGCGTGTGATCATCGTTTGAAACCTTTGGCTTTTCCTGTGAGCCAATGTAGCTAAATAGGCAAATATTGGAACAATATGCCGATTCCTTTGGTTGGCGACATTTTTTGACAACATTATTTTTAAACCTGCATTTTTATTATTGTCTATGAATATGAAATCACTGATTTCACCTTGAACAGCCGTGGTGATCAATCCTCATGCCTTCTCTGTATGATAAGACACATTTGCCTTGCAGTATGACAATAATAGGCTTGTTTATTCATTATTTTAACATTGTTATTGCTCGTAGAAATGCACACACACACACACAATTGTTTTAACTAATAAGTAAAATTCTTGTGTTATATAAATAGGGCTTACGTTACATTTATTCATTATAATTCTTAAACTTTACTTTTGATATTGTAGTCCCACTACAACAATCCACCCTGTATATAAAACATGAACAACTTAAAGCCACAGATTAGATTAAAGGTGACAACAATACTATTGCACACTCTGTATAAACCCTTTCGAGGATTAATGTCACAACCGTCATCCGATGTTATGTTATTAGAATAACAAGTAATACTACTAGTAAAGAAACTAGTTTCATACTATTGCCTAATTCATTACCTAACCACGTATGTTTTATTTTTATTAAAATAGCTTTGATTTAGTAAGTATATGTGTAGTGGATTTATAGCGACGAAATCCGGCCAGAGCCGCGGGGCACGGCTAATATTGATATTATAATTGTGTTACCCAATGAACAGTTCCACGGGCTACTACTATTGGTTTCTCACATTATATTATGTTTAGCTCGAAGTAGAGCACCTTGTCTTGCGTTAGTACTAAGTCTCGCAGCTACAGTGTGTTTCAATTATAAACGTTAGACAAAATATAATTATCTTTTTCTAAATTATAATTATTGTGATAAGGATCTGTAATTGGGTAGATTGTTAGCGAGGAAATTGGTTGTCATATAGGTGACAATACAATTTGAATTTATTTTAATTTGTTAGTTGCAAATTCTTGGCCTTCTTTTGGTTTGCGTTTGCTTGAAATTATTATCTATTATATTATTTAAATTAGTAGTGTTTTATTTGCAATAATTTTATCATAAGACAGGTCAAACGTAAAACATGAAAAAAAATATTACCTAACACAGATACTGTAGATACATAGTACCAGTATCTGTGTTAGGTATTCTTTTTTGTAATATAATTGAATGGCTCATGATCGGTTTTTAGTTTTTTTTTTTAATATACTTACAGGAAAAATATATATGACCATTTAGATTTCACCAGTCGACTTTCTATTTTAATTTATAGCCTTGTTTTTGTCACATGATGTAGTACACCAAAAAGCGATTAAATTAACGAATGCTAGCTACTACATTTTTTACTCGTCTTTTTTGATTATCTAATATTTCAGAAATCAAGACCGGTAGGTTAAACATACCAAAAAACCTGTTACAAACGGCATATTTTTGTAGCTTGGCTATTTTAGTTGAGTAAAATAAACATAGGTCTCATTGGGTCTCATTTTTAACCCCAGATGTAAAAACGACGGGGTGTATGTTTGTCTGTGGCATCGTAGCTCCCGAACGGATTTAGTTTGTCAGGAGTGTTCTTAGATATGTTTTTATTTATTAACTTAATCATAAGGTAGTTTATTTCACAGCTGGTAAGTGGTGCCATACCGCAATGACGAAGTACAAAATAAAATTAATAACATAAGCAAAACAAACAACCAAAACTAAAAAATCATGTCACAAAGAAAAATACAAATCACTATCGTAATCATTTTTCACCACTTCGTGTTCCCTAAAAACACTATACGTATAGCGTTTAAAAGCCTCCCACATACCGACCATACATTTTCACACACTCTATACATACATACATACGCGCCCACATCCCGCGTCAGAAAGTGGACGCTCCTCATTGCGCAAGCGCAAAACAATCGAGAGTTGCGAACGTATTAGATAACTGGTTTTTTGTTTGAAACATAGAGTTTGTAACATACAGAAGCGTACAGAAATATTATAGTAAAAAGTTTGATGGATTCTTCTACTCTTGTGTACGATGAATAGGGCCTGGCTGTTTTTAGAAAACCACATAAAATAATGTAGTCTATATTTAAATACGCGAAGAGAAAGTTGTGTACCCCTTTTTAAGCATATTCCACGCACGTACTTAGGAGTGTGAGCTTTGGCTTAGTTAAAGTTTATATGGGAAAGTAGTGCTGAACGCTGAAATGGTAAATTTTCATCGCAACGTGACCACTAGTATGTTATAATGAAGTAATATTGTGTTTTGACCTTCTCATTTTTCAGTATACCTATAATGTTGTAGTAAAAAGTGAAGGTGAAGCGTGTACATTACAATTTAAATCATAAGATTGTAAAGGAAGAGACCTGATCAATTTGTGGAGTTTTTTTTTTACTAAATTCGAAACTTCTGTTTAAGTAATTTAGGTTATCTTTGACGTTATAGAGTAATATTATTCTATGAGCAAGCTTTATATATTTTAGTATCAACTTTTGGCTCCTGAAATACAGGTATTCTAACTTGGCTCTGGAGCCAGTCTCACAATTTTCTGCAACCTGTTTTTATGGCAATAAAGAAATTTATTTATTTAATTTATTTATAACTCTAAAATGCCTTATGCGCCTGTCACTATGCAGCAAACCGGAATGCTGCTGTACCTATTCCTTCTCAGGATTTCTCAACAAAGAGCTTTTCCATCTCCATACATACCAATGCATTTCATGTTAATAATAATTATACCAGCCTGTTACTGTCCCACTGCAGGGAAAAGGTTTCTTCTTATACAGAGAAGGCACGAGCATTAATCACCACGCTTTCTCAAGAAGGGTTGGCGATTTCAGACTTGTATTATTATAAGTCCAGGTTTCCTCGCGATGTTTTCCTCTTCACCGATATCAGTGATGTCCAAGATAAACTTAGAATGAACATATGAATTGAAAGAGTCACATTGGTACTTGCCCAGGTTTGAACCCATAACCTCGTGCAGAAGATGCGAAACCACTGGGCCATCATGACTGATTTCATATTGAACTTTAAATTATTTTAAGATTTACATTTTGAATGCCTCATCTAGTCGTTCCTAGCTCTTCGTAATTCCCAAACAGAAAGTGTACCACTCCGATCTATCGCAATCTGCCTAATTGATTGTTATGATTTGTTATATTTATTGGTCTAGCATTATATGAAGTTATGTACCTATGTGTCGATAGTTATAGCAACATTACTAACACCACTTTGTATGTACCCATACATTAAAGTCTGAACTTAATACGATTGATATTTTAAAAGTAATTTGATATTGAAATGTTAAAGAATCAATCTGCTGATATTTATGACTTCATTTAAAATCTTTTCTAAGCTAAATGTTATTTCGAAATCTTTTCTTTTTTTTTAATATTAATAATGTGTTTTTATTTGGTTTGATACACAGGTAAAATAAATTAAGGGTTATAAATATTGAGTTTCGGATTTCATTTGTTTTTTCAACGTCACCACGTCTAAAATGAAATGGGTGACGATCGAACTCTGCAGTACCATTCTGTAAAAATGCCGCCAAATGTTAGTGAAGTGTGTTAGTGAAGTGAGCATAAATTGAATATTGAATCCCCACAGTAGTATAGGGTGACAGGGCATCTCGCCTTAACCTATATTTTCAAGGGGAGATTTTTACAGAATAGCTAACACCTTATCTGCGTCGTTCAATATTTGCATCTCTGAGGGCATGAAATCGTGATTCTACAATAATTGGCTGCCTAGAAACTTTTAGTACGTGCAAAGTATCAATAAGATTGCTAACTTGATTAGTCATACATAAGAGATAAGTGCAAGCAATCCTAATTAAACCCAGCACACAATACATGCACTCACACTTCATTACTTATCCATTCGTGACCGCTCGTCATGACTATTAAAAATCATCCTACAATGATGGGTAAGTAGGTATCTAATATTTACCTGTTTATTACTTATAATAATTAATACGTGTGGCCAATGCCAAATAACAATAAGCAACCTCTGATCCGGGATGCTGAGGTTTCACATCAAAACTTATTTTGATTCGATTTAAAACACAAAAACTTTGATGGGTGTTGGGTGGTTAAAATGCTGCTTGGGTCGTTTTTAGAGAAATCGATATGCAGTTAACTTTAGACTTTAAAATACATAAACTGATACTATAACAGACCAGTAGTGTTTGTACGATCTACAAATATTTGTACCGGGTGTTCTGGGTATTTCCTATGTATAATAAAAAATATCTATCTATGTAATGTATTGTATTAAGTATATCAGTCAGACACAGCATCATCTAGCCCCAAGCTAGGCAGAGCTTGTGTTATGGGTACTATAGCCCATAACACAAGCTCTGCTTAGCTTGGGGCTAGATGATGCTGTGTGGATTGTCAAAAAAAAAAAAAAAAAGTAGTAAACAAAATCTATTTATTAATTAAGACGAACGCGTGATATTCGGAACTGCATAGGCCTATTTCGATTATTAATTACGTTCCGTAAACTGCGGCTGAAAATCCTATGAAATAAAATATCGGAAAGGATTTAAACACAACATTAGAGAAAAAAGACCGATACTATTACAATTGATAAAGTAACTTTACTATTTTTGAATGATAATTACAAAATCACCCGCTTCTTATACAAAGAAGGCCTGTATTTTAGTTACCGCACTTGCACATAGCTTGTCGGCAATATTTAAAACATAAGTGTAGTATTCCTCACGATTTTTTCCGTTCCGATAGCAATAATATGAAGCAACCTTGGAAAATGGGTACATTATGATTGAAAATGTCATTTTGTTAAGTACTTGACCAGATTCGAACTCGCAACCACTTGCATGAGAGGCACGGCCCTAACCCTTCGCTAAGAGTAATAGTGTTCTGTGCCCTAACTACTTCCAATGTTTGCAGCTTACTTAACCTTTTAAATGTCTCCTCTATAAATAATATTCACGGGTTGTAAAGTTGAAACCGAATTAAGCAGCATCTTAGTACCGTATAAAGTAACAATAGGTAAGTTTCAAATGTTATTTTGATGACCTGTTAATTAATTATGATTTTACGCATCAGCTAATTTAACAATACTTGTCAGAACTGTTAATGTATGGTAACAAACACGAATTAATGTATTAATAAAAAGAGCATCCTGTATTATTGTTTTGGCGGCAGTCATAGCGACAAAAATCATTTAGTTACACTATTTGTTATAGGCCTAGTAATCATTCAAAATTTCAAAATCATTTGCCTGGCCTTTTTCCAACTATGTTGGATTTGGCTTCCAGTTTGACTGCATGGAGCCACTGCCTATCTGACCTCCACAACTCAGGTATTGGGCAACACAATACCCATTGGTAGGTAACACTGGTTGCCAGACAGCCCCTGATTAGTCGTAACAACAGCTGAGAGGATCGTCTTAAAAGGCTTTCCGGGACACAGAGGGCTGTCTTTATGAAGTGGTTGGTCAAACACTGACTGACCTCGGTACGCGTAGCTTAAACTTCGACCGACCCATGCGGCTATTATGAAATAAGAACGTTTAGAACTTGGTAAATCAAGACAAAACTTAAACAGGGCTAGTTAATAACGTAACATCATCACGCCTGTTTTCCCCGAGTTAGGCAGAGGACTATCTATGGTACGACCACATTTTGCCAGTTTTGTCTAAGTAATAAAAGGCCACCAACCGTTACTGGCTGTTACTACGAAAATCCAAATGGAAAAACCCAATAACACTTTGACCGACCTGAGGATCAAACCCAGGACCTCATGTTCAGCAACGAGGAAGTCAGTTAAGTTGACCATTGAGTTGACATTATTAATTAATGTTAAGTTCTTTAAGTTGCATATTGTAATTTGAAAAAAGAATAGTGATATTGTTAGCTGCAAACCTCATTTCTCTTCACCCCATTAGCGGTACCTATTTTCTTTGGTACAGTTCCACAGACGCACAGTCAAGTTTTTAGGCCTGTCTCGTGTCTAGTCTAAAGCCAGTATTTGAGGTTACATACCTCATTGGCTTCAGATTAAATTAATATGAATTCTGATGTATTACGTCAGTCTGTCGGACCCAAGATTTAGTTTTTAGGCGGCAATCTGTCTGCGCTGTCTGGCTGTAGAAACAGTTACTTTTTAGTTTTAATAATAACGGCTTTAGCTACATTTCTAATAATGTATTTATTGTAAAGATTGTACAGGAGTATTATCTAGGTGACCTCTCTAAAATTGTAGATTGATGAATTACTTCGTTTTATGTAAATAAAAACTTAAAATATAGCAAAATATGATCTTGTTAAAATGAACCAAAAGGTTTGATTTGTTAAACGAGAATTTAAACAGAAAGACATGAAACAAGCTTTGAGAAACTATTGGCTTATGATGAGGATTTTTTGTACTACACAAGTTATTGAATATAAAATCATGGATCTTCAAGAGAAAGCCTATAGTTTATAGCATTTTAGATTATTTTGCTTCGCATCATGTTCGTTTCTGCTCACGATGCAGGTAACCCTGCAAATGCCACCAATCAAACCTGCATGTAGCAATATGTGGGGGGTTAAAGATCAGAACAACGGATAGGTGATGGGTTTAACGGGCTATCGACTACAATATCTGCTAGACAATAAAATTAATGAGTATCTTATTTTCTATGCGAAACAGTCTTTGAACCTCAATATTGTCTAATGAGCAATGTAGATAATATTTAGTGTTAGGTTCCATCGTTTTAAAAGCATAATGCCATAGTTTGACGGCATGGTTGGTGCAGTGGCTGAACGATCGACTGTTGCGCTGCGTGTCGTGGGTTCGATTCCTGAACGGGACAAATATTTGTATGGCCTACAGGTATTTGTTCCGGGTCTGGCTGTTCGTGTAAGTGACTTTAAATGTTTGTAAACGCATCCACGACACAGGAGAAATTCCTAGTGTGGGGCAACGTTTTGTTAAAAGTATAAAAAAAAAAGTTTCATTCATAACTTAATGATGAAGCGAATTATGATATTGTGCTTTTCCGAAAGACGTCCAAGGCTGGGCAAAGGCCTCGCCCATAGATTGCAATAACGATCACCAGATCTCCGATTCACCAGATCGTCAGTCGCCCTTGTAGGGGGCGACGCACGATGCATCTTTATAATTCGCTCGCAGTGTCTTGATTAACTTAGAGACCTGAAACGGGCTTACGCCATCTAAGGCAATCTAAAAATTGAATATCTCTTACTGCATTGAAATTGGCTGGTTGATTTAGCCTGAGTCAACGAGAGCTTTTTCCCACAAGCCAAGTGGGGACATCTAGAAAAACATAGTAAAGTAGTAATGGATTCTTCTCTCACGACCATTCCAGCCCATTCCCCAACAGCTGCAAACCAAGGACATTACAATGTAAAATTAAAGTCAAAACACTGTACTAACTCATCATATAAGCAATCGAGTGTACATTAATTCTTCATTCATGATTGACAGCTGATGTTTCTATACTCTCCTATGTCAGCGCATAAATATTAATCGTCCATCGATATTGTACCAACCGTGAATATTATTTCCAGCTACAACTAATAAATTAGCCACACCGCTTATTTTTTAGTTCAAATTGAGATGTTACATTGTAATAAATCGTCTTCTGGCTTCTATAATGTTTGTAGTATCTTGAAATATACCTTTAATTTCAATGCCTGATTATGTTTAATTATTTATGACTCGTCTGTACAACTAAATGAGGCCACATCTTCAGGCAAATTTCAACAGTTGGTGATGGCAATCCTCTATAATAAGAGACCGATTGAAGGACACAGTGACTCGATCCAAAGAAATCGCTCATTTATCGATAAACATCAAATTGGAATGGAAAATTATAACGTAGGTAACTGTAACTAAAAACGTCAATGGTCATTTTAAACTTCACGCTCTTATAACAAAAAGACTTGAAAAAACAGTAAAGTAAACATTTGAAGCGGTTCGTAATATTAACAAGTGTGGCTGAGCTCTTGACCTCTGCGAAATATTTCGTATTGTAATCATTGTACGCCTGATTGAAGAGATACTTGTAATACATTAGAGACTCCTTCATGTCAACGACAGTTTTGAAGCAGTGCTCATTAGAATGGTAGCGTTGGGTAACCATAAATGAGCGAGTAGTTTACTGAACAATTATTGAGAAAAATCTAGGCTAACTGGTTGTAATTACTAGAGAAATTAAAGTTGACAGAAAGGTACTACCATGACTACGATTTTTAAAAATGCATGCTATTAAGAAAAATGACCCCCAAAACATGTAAGAGTATTTTTAATATCATTCAATTAAAAAGATATACGTAATCATAGGAACTGCCGACAAAAGTGATAACTTAAAACTTTGAAATAACACAGCTGTGTTTTGACTAACCTTTCAAAATCATCTCGGTGACGGGAACCCATAAGTTTTGCACCAACCAGAAATCGCTCGACGCGGCTAAAGAAGTTTTCACTTCAAAATAAATAGTTTTTTTTATATTGTCAGTGATTTAACCAAACATTATATATGTTTTTCTAATATTTGCTTCCTTGATTTCCTGTCGCAGTAACAATCAAACAATGTTGGAGAATAATTGCTAACGTATCATAAAGCTACATATTTCACACCATCACACTTCCCACAAACTAATTACACGTATGTACATATATTTTGGTGGTATGTAGGTGGCATTAGAAATAGTGTATATTCTGTACATGTTAAGTAAAGTTCGTACTTGACAATGCGCCTGAGTGCTCTCGACAATCGGTCCGAATTACGACACGAATGAGCTTCGAACAAACAAATTTTTAGGTCCGTTTGGAAGTAAAAAGTACCGTTGAATCAATATTGGCTCGGAACATCTGTCGTCTGAATGAAATTAGAAATTGGCTAAGAACAATAGTTTTGTTGACTGATGAGCGTTTGAGGTAAGCTAATAAGTTGGTTTGAAGATGCAAATTAATGTTAAGTGGTCACTGAGATAACAATAAAAAAAGGGTTTTTATAAATTCGTGTTGTATTATTGGAAATATGGCTATTTTAGACGTGTGAAAGTTGAATGACTGTATTATGGAGCGAAGAAAAGAGATTTGTTTGAAGAGCAAGACTATTATTTTGTCTGGTGGGCTACTTCCTCTCAGTCTTACACAACAGACGGTAAAAATGCACAAGTAGCCAAATACACCTTACATGACACTCAAAATTGAAATACGAAATGAATACGCGTCGTAGGGTAAACACACCAACTATGGACGCTAATCAAACAAGAAAACTTGGTGTGTGTCCGAACTATCGTTACGGTGGTCCGACAATTGTGTGGACCACCTCAGTTGTCGCGTATTGTGCGCATGAGTTTGTTTTCTTTTGTTTAAGCAACTTTCACAATTAACCTGTACATGCGAAAGGTATGTCACAAAAGGCCTACTTGGACTTAGACAAAGCTGTTGACCATACTTTTAGTTTGTCAGACCCTTTCATGGCGTAGGTATTTTACCTCCATAAGCTCGATTAATTTCAAGTGAAATCGTGAAAGTGGATAAGGGATCGCGTATTATTGTTGTTGCAATCAGAAGGAGAGGAAAACCTGTTGGGATTATTCATTCAAATGAAAAGTGTCTAAGTAACTTGATACTCGCGACAACTCCTTTATTAAATGGAAATAATACGTGAGAAGATGAAAGTGTCGTTTGGTAGAGAATAAACTTAAGATGTGGTAGCACTAAGAAACTTTTATTGTGGGATGTTTGTAAGGAGATTTGTGTGAATGAAAACTCTTGGGGTTATATACAAAACGTCAACATCCACATTATTAGTCAATCTGAAGGCCAAGCTATCATCATCTGCCTAGCCTTTTCCAAAGTATTTTGGGGTCTGCTTTTAGCCTAACTGGATGGAACTGAATACCAGCATTTTACTTGGAGACTATTCTCGTATCTACTCAAAAATAAATCAAGTCGTAATTTTATCTTATGTCAACAACTTGACAAAACTTAACAGCATGCCTGGTGTACTTGTGGAGTACACGCACAATTTTATTCAGTAATGTTTAATTCCCATGTAATAAACTTATTTAATTTATTTTACAGAAGGCTTACAGACTAATAAACCAATGACATAAAGAGCAAAAAAATATGAACAAATATCTAATTACAAGCCGCCTCCACGCAAGAATACGACCGATGTGGCGCCGTGGGCGAAGGTCCGCCTGCGACGCAAGAGGTTGCGGGTTCGATTCCCGCCTTGGGACAAATGTTTGTACGATCTACAAATATTTGTTCCGGGTGTTCTGGGTATTTACTATGTATAATAAAAATATATATTTCTATGTAATGTATTGTATTAAGTATATCAGTCATCTAGTACCCATAACACAAGCTCTGCTTAGCTTGGGGCTAGATGATGCTGTGTGGATTGTCCAGCAATATTTATTTATTTTATTTATTTAATAAAAGAAGTAAAATATTAGTATTGCCTAAACCGGACGCAAAACTAAAATCTTATCTCAGGAAATTCTAGATGAAAAAAAAAACAATAAAAATTACCCGAGCTAAGAAACGAACCAAGGACCTCATGCTCAGCAGTCGGACTTGCACCCACAACACCAACGAGACAATTAAATTGATATTAATAGATTGGCGTTGATAGTACGCATCTAACAACCAACATGTCGATTCCCCTCTCGCGTTAGACAATGACGGAAACCATCCATAAAGCCAACTGGAATTTGAACCCAGACCTCTGACCGAGAAAGTATTACTACTGATGGGGCCAAAGAGTCATATTACTTAACAATAGAATTAAGTGTGGGGTATACATCTTATTGGAGACGTCATATATTGTTGTTTGGTTACGTCATGAGGTTAAGCAACATAGATTGCGGTTTGGAAGATGATTGGGAGTCTGTGGTTAATCAAGGACGTTTGGAGTATTGATTGTAGCGTAATAAATGAGGAGTGAAAGGTTTTTCGTCTGAGATTGTAACAGTTGCAACCATTCCTAGAATTTATTCATTTGTTACCGAATCGTTGAAAAGTGAATTGGGAAAGATTAGTGGTCATTGATGTAGGCCATAGTTTGCAGTGTACTTTACTGACCGATTTAACTCTTTTGATCTATAATTTCTAGTTTCTATCACCACATCTTTTCTCCACCTCTATCTAGTTCATCCAAAGGTCGGCTGTAAGAGATCGCTTTTAGCTATAAGGCCACCCATTGTAGCACCCTATGTATCTCTTAAAGTCATTATTTGTAAGTTTTCATGGTGTACAATAAAAGCTCGCTTCTAGCTGTAAGGTCGCCTATTGTAACACCCTATGTAGCTCTTAAAGTTATAGTTTTATATTCGTTTCTATTCTCTAGTTGGATTATCTACTAGGTGTCTACCTATTCAATAATAATAAGAAAAAAGAAAAGTTTTTTTTTGGTTTTGTGTTCAATTGTATCTACATCAGTTTTTTTTTTAACTGTGTCCTAACTTGTCTACCATTTACCTTAGCTTTAAGCCCATAGTTAACATTTAACAACTGTATTTTGGAGGTCAGTCTGGGGATGGGTGATCGTTCGTAACATATCGACACTCCTCCGTGCCTCGTTGGTCCCGGCTCTCATTTGTAAATCTTTGACAGTCGTTACGGGTAGTCAGAAGCCCGAAAGTCTGACAACTAGTCTTACCAAGGGGTATCATGTTGCCCAGTAACTGGGTTGTGGAGGTCAGATAGGCAGTCGCTCCACATAAAATACTGGTATGCAACTGCATCAGGTTAGACTGGAAGCCGACCCCAACATAGTTAGGAAAAGGCCAGGCAAATGATGATTTTGGATTGCAAATAATTAACATGAAAAAAACTAAAGGTAGTTAAAATGAAATACTTTAGTTGTAAAAAGTTAGTAAGTGGGTACTAAGGTAAATAAAAATCAAGTTTTTGATTTCCAAATTATCAGCTATTTAATTTATCTACTTTTTTTTTGCCAATAACATACACATTTTATTTCTATCTGACATAAACTGTTAGAAATATCTTCTATCACGTCTGTCTAGCTTTCATTCCTTTTACAATGAGATTTGTTGAAAAAAAATGAGTGATTAATTACGATTCTATGATTGCATTTCACTGTTGTCTACTGTCTAAGCAAATCCATAAAATAATATGAGATCATCCATCCCAAAGCCATTTGCATAGTGATGGTCGTAAAAAGAATTAATCGATTCATATTATTCAACATCGGTACTATGTATAGATATCGATAACTGTGTTAGCGTAAAGATTTAAATCGATATGAGATGTTCGATGACGGTAAATTGATAGTGAACGAGATTATTGATATTATCTATAAATTATGCCTACTTTACGTCTATTTTTTTTAATGAAGATAAATTGATACAAGTTTAGGTCACACTATTAGGTTTATCTAACGCTATGAAAAAAAATTAGAAATCTCGGCAAACACAGGACTTAAAACTTCTAAAATATATATTACTAAATTATATAGGGTATTATATATTATATACGTATTATATATGTATTATATACGAGTTCCGTCTGTGTTTTTGCGTAGACCCAATTTATTGCACACCCCAGTGGTAGCCACAACGTACAGACGGAACTCGTACTTGGTGAGAGCGAGTCATATGTACAACGCAACTTACCAGGAAGCTGATATCGTCATTTTCAATACTACTCGGAGTATTGGTACTTTTAAGAAGACTTTATCCAATAGCTTCTTAGAGCGTATTTAGTAATTTTTCTGTTTAGTGTTATATTCGTCTTTTTATTTTTTTGATACCATATTATGTGTATACTACATGTGGAAACTTGTAATTGGCCATATTTTGTCTAAACTTTTACTCACTGTCTGTTTAGCTGTAAGTTTACCTAGAAATGTAATAAATATGGATAAAATATTGTCTGCACTATCGAATAAATGCCATTCATATGCAACAAAAAACCGACATAAGAAAGGTACATTTGAAGAAACTCTCCCTCATGGAGAGTTTCGTCATGATCCAATGATTGTCTGACGAGGTAAAAAAGTATTACTGACCACTCCAACAGTCTGGTCAGAACATCGTGTTAGAACATGAACCTGAATGACGTCAGGTATCTCGTGTCAAGCTACTTGACGCTAGATACTTGAGTAAGTTTTGATTGAGTACTTAAAGTAGGAAAAGCAAGGTAACGGATCCCTCAAGTATAGGAAAGGAATTGATGGTTCTAAGAGTAGCTAGTAGCAAAAATTCCTTTACTTTACTTAGGTACTACTTTTCTTACTACTTTACTTACTTTTATACGTTAGTAACTACTAAAAATTCTGTAATAATCCTAGGATAATTTATTGCATCGATTACGACAATCGATTCAAAATTATAATATCGATAGAACCGCAACTGATTCGTCACAACTCTAGTGATGTACATAGACATACAAAAATAAACAATAATAATTCTAAGGCACTCAGCGAGTTGAGGTCATGCGCCATTGTTTGATGGGTAAAAAAGCTCAAGTGACCACTAGACCAGCGTAGTTAGACACGTCGTTACGACGTCTTTAAAACACTTATAATGCGGATTTAGACCTTTTTTGTAAGAGAAATTCTAGAGTTATTATTTGGGTTTTTGTCTGCAATTGAACAGCAAAGAAACGATGGATGGATCGTGTGAAAGATGATATGGCTAGAAAGGAAGTGAAGAATATGACAAGCTGAGTTAACCCCAAATAAATTGGGATAAGGACAGGAGAAAGAAAATCCTTTTGTTGGAGACATTCCGACTGCAATTTTGGTACCTTTTAATCTGAGATCAGCCAAAAGTCAGCAAAAATGCAAGCAAATTAAAATATTATCAACTGGCCCGGAAGAAATATTTTTGATATGTGTCTAAAAATAAACAATCTTCATCTATAATTTAGGTATATTCGTAAATAGGTTTCTTACGTGTCTTAATAAACCTTATGTGATCTTGGATCTGTTTTTTATCATTTTTTATGCCAAACTCTGAAGGCAAAAAACCTGTGTGCGGCAGTATGTAGGTACTGGTTTAACTCACATGTTTTATGATATAATGTCACGCCTATGTTTTCCGAAGGGGTAGACAGAGGTGTAGCTATAGTATACCCACGTTTTCCTAGTTACGTTTAAGTCCTATGTAATAGAGACCGGCTCTAATGCCATCAACCGGGCACAAATCGTACTGCTTTGAAATCTAGATGGAAAAGCCCAATAAGACTGCTCGACCCGGACTCGAACCGAATCGAGGACTAGATTACCCAAAGAACATTATTAAAGATTATCTTAAATAAATAAATAAATAACGCTGGATAATCCACACAGCATCATCTAGCCCCAAGATAAGCAGAGCTTGTGTTATGGGTACTAGATGACTAATATACTTAATACAATACATTACATAGGTAGATATTTTTTATTATACATAGCAAACACCCAGAACACCTGGAACAAATCTTTGTAGATCGTACAAACCAAATGTTTGTACGATCTACAAAGATTTGTTTCCCAAGGCGGGAATCGAACCCGCAACCTCCTGCGTCGCAGGCGGACCTTCGCCCACCGCGCCACATAGGTCGTCTTAACTAGGATACAAAACAAAGGCGCCTGTTATAATGGTGTAGAAACTTTAAAACGCGTGTCAGAGGTCAAGCATTACTTTATGTTAATGCATAGTCCGCCTCGGCGTAAATCAATTATACCGCGTGACCCGTAGAGGTCGCCGGTTCGATTCCCGAGCAAGTTGCGCTTTTACACCTATTAGTGTTGTGTAAGATTAGAATGCGAAATTATTTTCGCTGCGAACGAGTAATGACCGTAATGAGGCTCAGTGCTTTCATTATCAGGTTTGAGAAAGGTCAATTCATGGGCTAGTTTAGTTTAGTTCGGTATGGGATTTTATTAGTGTGAGGATGTCTTGAGGATAGAATGCTTAGTGAATGAATTAGCCTTTACAAAAACGTATTTGCCTTACAGTGGTATAATATCTTATAGGTATGAATATTATTGACCAAGTGAGCCAAAGACATGAGACGTCGAAACAGTTTAAAATTATGTAAAATTACAAAATTTTAAACTCTTTCGACATTTCATATCATTGTCTAAGTGTGTAAGCATGTATGTATGTATACATAAATACTTAAAGCGTCGCCTTTTTCCCATGGGGGTAGGCAGAAACTACAGACCACCACCCGCTGCGATCCTAACATACTCCTTATGTAAATATTCGTAAATAATTGTTTGACCACACCATAATATACATAATAAAAATATTACTAGCATGTAACTGTTCCACTGCAAAGGAATCTTCTCATACAATAAGAGAAGGCACGAGCATTAATCACCACACTTGCTTGAAGCGTGTTGGCGATTTCAGACTAATATTAACTATAAGACCAGGTTTCCTCGCGACGTTGTCCTTCACCGATGTCAGTTTACTGTTATCTATGAAGTACGATAAACATAAAAAAAAAACTTAAATTAAAATAATAAATAAATAAATAATGCTGGACAATCCACACAGCATCATCTAGCCCCAAGCTAAGCAGAGCTTGTGTTATGGGTACTAGATGACTGATATACTCAATACAATACATTACATAGATAGATATATTTTTTAATTGAAAAAGTCATAGTGGTTACTTACCCGGATTTGAACCCACAACGTCAAGCATGATATGTGAAGCCCTAAACACTGGAGCATATTATTTTAACGCCTAGATTTAATACCGTTGTAACCATTTCCTCTAATCCATAAATTATTCGCGTCCAATCAAATGTGCCACATAAGTTGAACCTCATAATTTAACTAACTCCGAGATGCAGGTTACTTACAAATAGTAATCATGGTAACACGTTTTTAGCTTTACCATCTTAACGGTTGGCGTGAGAAATTGAGATGCTGAGAAAATTTACTCGTTTTCCGTTATAGATAGATTGGGCTAGAAGTATACTACAAATTGTGAAGGGCGGGTGTTTGGTAGGACTGTCTTATTGATTGTCTGCATAATTCGAATACATTATTTTTAATTCAAACGGATAGAGTATAAGAGTGATACCTTCTACAGAATATCGCTTAAGAGGACAGAATGGTCGTTTAAAATTTGTGGGGAAATCATTTATTGAAATGGCAATAACAATGCTTGCCAAATTAAAAGATGATCACAGCATGTTGTTAGTACTTCAATTGTTAGGTCTCAATAGCCAATAAAATGCAAGCTCATCATAAAGATATAATCATCATCGTCTGAGTCAAAAGACGTCCACTCCTAGACTTAAGCCCGTCCAACGATTTAATAAGACATTTCAAAACAGTACAGTACATTTCTATAAGGAAAATTCTTGTAATTGCATGTAACCTACAATATTAATACACGCACTACAAAGGAAGCACGCTTTATTCCAATGACTATGTTATTTTGAATGCCTACTGTACGGTCAACAAAACAGTATGGCTACCGATTCACAAAAGGAATTTTTATTGCTGTACCGTGCGCAACAACAATGGGCTCGTGATGACTCTGCAGTTTATGGTCGATAATCTAATTGTCAGATTGTATTCTGATTTGTTGATTGTATCGACGCTAGTTTTGGACGTAGCGTCAGCAAAAACTGTTAAAAATGGACACTTTAATAAAATTCATATCTTGATCGATGGTTACCGGATAAATGGGGTGAATAGAAACGCAGGGGTGAGTTGAAACATAATTTTAAATTAAATTCACGTTAATTCAATAATAATTTGTTACTGACAAGGTGTCGAATTTATATTAATTTGAAAACATTAAAAACAGAGGCCTTTTATATAACAAACAATTTTTAATTGACGTGAAAATATCCTTCAAGTTATATTAGCCCTCTTTAGCGGTAGCCATCTTCAAGATAACGTGTCCCATCGTTTGTGGAATAACACCACACTTTTATTCAGCATGGTATCATCTGTCAATCTTTGCCTCGACCAACCTGTGTTTGCAGTCTGTCTAGGTGAACTTCAGCATGTGAAATAAATGGAATGGAAGCAATATCTCGGCTCCCACAACTTGAATCTTTCTTCAGACCGTTCTCTAGCGAGTGGGAGGACACACTTCATGAAGCTTATACCCGTTATATTTTATAGTCGGTAAAATAATTTAAAAAAAAACTATACGAAACGCTTTTTTGTTTGTTATAAAGGCTCTACATAATAATTACCAAAAAGTCGCCTCTGGTAATTTCAAACAAAAATGGAGTCTACCTAATTAAGACCACGATGAACGTAATTTTATGTGAAAAATTTCAATGTCTTAATTCTGTGCCTTTGTAGGTGTTACTAATGAAGAATAATAACATACTTAAGTTTTCTGAGTATTTTTGTAACACTACAAAGATCGCGTGGGAAGATAAGTATAGTTTAACATACCGATTACCGGACGCTAGAACCTTTTATGGATATCGAAAACAATTTCTTTTGCAATAGTGAGAGTGATTGTTAGAAGAATCTCGCTTGTACTGTTATTTTAGGCAATGGAGGTTTCATTTGTATGTCTATATTGGTATATATTAGGTCTTTTCCTATGAAATTGCCGTTCTGCAGTACTGGCCATTTCAAATCAAAATATTTTTTGTTTGGCTAAGAATTCTAATTTCAAATTAATTTTATTTTAAAAACATGGATTTTTTTTTCCAAAAGTAGTCATTTGTTTATTGATTAGTGTTACATTTTCATCGCATTTAAATCTTTTTCGTCATCATGGATACGTTAAAAATTCGAGTAATTATGGAATATGAGTACCGTCGTGGCAGCAACGCGGCACAAGCGGCACGCAACATCAACGACGTTTACGGAGCTAACACTACAAACCAACGCACTACCTGTTATTGGTTTGCTCGCTTCCGTTCTGGAAATTTCGACCTGAAAAATGAACCTCGCGGTCGTCCGAAGACTTTGGTCGACAATGACGAATTAAAGGCGATTGTGGAAGCTGATGATACACAATCTACGGCTGAATTAGCAGCAGCTTTCGACGTTAGCGTCAAAACAATATTGGTCCATTTGCGTCAAATTGGCAAGGTAAAAAAGCTTGACAAATGGGTGCCCCACGAACTCAATGATCGCCAGCGCGAAGTACGCGTCGAGACGTGCCTTGCACTGCTCAACAGACACACAAATGAAGGAATTTTGAACCGCATTGTTACCTGCGATGAAAAATGGATTCTGTTTGATAACCGCAAGCGCTCAGCAAGTTGGTTGGATCCTGGTTCAGCACCTAAACAATGCCCTAAACGAAAACTTACCCCAAGAAAAGTGATGGTCACTGTTTAGTGGTCTAGCGCCGCACGGTGGATCGAAAATCGGCTGTAGAAGACATAGGATCTCGATTTCTTAAATGTTTTTTTTTTTGCTGGAAATGACTTCTGCTGATCATTACTATGTACAAAAATGACACCCGAGTTAATTCTGCCCATAAACGAAGGAAATATATTTTTTTTACGAAAAATTTGTATGAAGCTAGTATGAAAAATCGAATTATCTCCTAAACGGCATGTTTAACCGTAATATCCTTGGAGGTGGTCATAGTGCTAATTATTTATGATTTTTTGGTTGCCGATTTGACGAAAAATTTAATGCCGTTTTTTTAAAAAAAAATCGTCAAAATATTTTTATTTATTTTTACATGTAAAACGATCCCTTTTAGTGTCCAAGTTAAAAAGTTCGATATGTTATTAACCCAAATATTAAGAAGACACAAAACAAGAAAAAATAAATTAAAAAATTGCTGTTTTTTGACCCATTTTTACTAATTTAAATAAAAAAAGATTATCAAACTCTTATTTAAGTAACATATAAAGTTATATTATATACAAAATAATTTAATTTAAGGAATTAATACTAAGCATTTGTAAAATAAAGTAAAATAAATAAAAAAAAAGACAAAATATCATTAAATTACAAAAAAAAAACCCAAACAGACTCAAATACAAATTTACAAATAAGTACATATATATTTTTTTACAAATTTTCCTTATCACTCTCGTTGTCAGACTCCAATTCTGAGTCAGCATCCAGATTGGATATATCCAAAAACTCGAACTCAGTTTCCTGAAATTGAATTAAGTCGAGAGTTTCAGCAAAAAAGCTCTGCTTTTTCTTGGCATCTAACTTAGGCCTTTGTGCACTTAGCAAAGGATCCGAAGAAACAACAAGCATATTTAAAATGTCTTGATTGGAATCCTGCCTGCTTCTTTTCCGCGAATGATGTTCTCGAAACCTCCTAAAATCTTTGTTTCGAGACTCTGAGGCTTCTTCCGAGAGAGTCCCAATCGGCACAATATTATTTTTCTCAATTATGTCAGCCCCATGGATTAATAATTTATGAACGGTTGACGACATGTAGTACCAGTCGTATAATAATACGTACTTTTCTGCTGTTTTGCGGGCATAATCTCTAAATTTCATTATATCGACCTGCTCTCCAGATGTAATGGCTTGTAAAATTACAGCAAATCTTTTGATGAGGTCTTCATCCAGACCGGTTATAGCTGCGGTTTTATTAGGAAACTCAAAGAATTTTCTTGCAGTATTCCCGTCATTGGTGGTTCCCGAGCCTTGTTTTACTATATCAATCAACAGATTGAGCTCATCTTTGAATTTATTTTGAATTATTTTCTTCCTTGTCTGTAGCATTTCTTTGTGCTCATCACTTCTCGCTGCCCACCGTTTGAAGTCGAGCCTGTATGCAATGTGCAACAGACATTCCATACAATTTATACGGGCGTGTAGGGATGACAAGCCAAATTCATACAGGTCAGAACACACAATTTTTGATGTTACAGCATCTAAGCGGTTCATTTCAGTAGGCTTTGCTAAGCACAGGTAGCACGATGCATTTGATCTAGCTTCAGAAAGGTAAGTGCAAACTTTAGCGTCGATCATCGTCATCATTAGTTCATGAGTCACCCTATTATTATTATTGCACTCTGTGGGGATAAGGGCCTTAATTTCTTCATCCATTTGTTTTTTCAGCTCAAGGACAACTGCTTCACTCTCCTTTACAAAAGTAAACTGAACTGGACGACAATATAAAACTGAGCATGGTTTTGGGTTCGTCCATAAGATGTTGTCTCCATCTGTCAGTTTAAGTGGCACCAAGGAGGTCATGAAAATGCTCGAGTCATCTTCCTCACCCTCCATTTTCTGCTTGTATCGGCTTTGGTTAGAAGCACCATCAAATCCCCACTTGGATATCAGCTTCAACTGCTTGTTATGCTCTTCCTTAGAAAGGCTTTGAAGGATTCTTGTAACTGTGATATCAAGTAAAGCTTGAAGTGTAATCCTAGCCGATGAATCAGTAACTGTCACTGATTGCTTCGGAGGGTAGCAATCAAGCTTAGTTTGTTGCACTTTATAGTAAGATGGATAAATATCCTTAGCACCTTCCCGAATGGCAGCCTCTCGCAACGTAATATATTGCCACTTTGAGAGTTTTAGCGAAAGAAGCAATCCAAGCGCCTTTTCTGACGTAAATATGATTGTTTTCGCTGGTTTCTTAAGCGTTTCATTTAATTTAGCGGCTGCTTCAGGATATTTCATCATGTATTCGATGACAGAGGCGATATCTCCATGCCCTTCTTCTTTTAAACGTGCTGCAGCTGCATATGCCAATTCACTGGAATCTTCGCCTGTGTGTTCATCAGATCTTCTCTTTTTTTGTTTACTTCCCAGATCTTCGAATGGTTTACGGGATTTTTTCGTCATTGTTCCAATGGACGTTGATGTCAACGGTTCTGAAGAGACTGAGGGCGCTCTTGGTATCTCATCAACACTTGGTTCTTGATTAACTAAAGTTTGCACAAAACTCGGCCAATCAATATTTGCTCCCAACCAATTCTCGTACTTTCTCCTGAAATTATCAAGGAATCGGTTGGATTTCTGCCACCTTTGTAAAGCGGCTCGCGTAAATCTCCGACAAAATTCTTTGAGAACAACACGATCTTCGTCAGACAGGCAATCGCCTATGCGGGATACAACTGCACTGAACAATACTTCATGATCAAATGAAGTAGTCTCACTTCGTAGAAGAACAAACAAGTCTAAATTCGTGATTAAACTTTCCATTCTAAGATTTTATAGTCGCAGATTTAGTGTTAGCAGTTACACAGTTGTGAACAAACTAAATTATAAAACAAAACTTTAGCCCTTTTATTGCAAAACGCCAATAATTAGGTAACTACCCTCATTAGTTATCTTCTCATTAGCTAATGAAAATGTATAATTGTCACTAACTATTCTTAGAACTCATAGCACTGCTAATTAACAAATTAGCTTACTTATCAGGAAAAGTTGAATGTAATCCATAGTTGGCATTGTCGTGAGATATTGAAAATCATTAAATCACCTATAAAGACTCATTAGAAGACCTAATCAGTGTAGTTACTTAATCACTTCTTTTCGAACTCATTAGAAGAGTAAACAATTGGTAATTTGGTTGTATGAAAAGTTTTAAAACTCATGATGTGTTGATAAATATCTAGCTCAAACATAGTTGTCTACGTGTGGGTGTACTATAAACCTCTGCCAACTCCTTCGGAACTATAGGAGTGATGCTATTTTATGTTACGTGTAGTTAAAAGTCCGTGTTCTTCAACATAAACACTAAAAGGAATCGTTTCATATGAAAAAACAAATAAAAATATTTTGACGATTTTTAAAAAAAAAACGGCATGAAATTTTTCGTCAAATCCGCAACCAAAAAATTATAAATAATAAGCACTATGACCACCTCCAAGGATATTACGGTTAAACATGCCGTTTAGGAGATAATTCGATTTTTCATAGTAGCTCCATACATTTTTTTCTTATAAAAATTATAACTCTTCCATTTGTGCACACATTTACTTCATATGACATTTTATAGAACAGTAATGATCAGCAGAAGTCATTTCCAGCAAAAAAATCACATTTAAGAAATCGAGATCCTATGTCTTCTACAGCCGATTTTCGATCCACCGTGCGCCGGTGTGATTCAACACAGCTTCTTACCAAACGGGGTGAGCATTACTGCAGATGTGTACTGTGAAGAATTGAACACAATGATGGAGAAGCTGGCACATCTCCAACCAGCATTGGTCAATCGCTCGTCTCCGCTGCTCCTGCACGACAACGCGCGACCTCATACTGCACAGCAGACGGTCTCCAAGTTGCAAGAACTGGGGTTGGAAGCTCTCCGTCATCCGCCCTACTCACCAGACCTTGCGCCTACAGACTACTACTTTTTCCAGAATTTGGATAACTTCTTGGCGGGAAAAAAATTCAATACCCGAGAGGCAGTACAAAATGCCTTTGAAGAATTTGTTGCCTCCCGTCCAGCTGATTTCTTTAAGAAGGGCATCAATAAACTGCCACTGCGTTGGCAAAGATGCATTGATTGCATGGGTGATTACTTCGATTAATACAAATAAAAAATACATGAAAAAAATTCATTTAAATTTTTTCATACAAAACGGCAATTTCATAGGTAAAGACCTATTAACTATATTATTGCTAAATTGGAGTGTTCTAACTGACAAGTGGCAAAGAATTTAATTGAATCTTAAATTAACTGTATTAATATAATTTAATCGATAATTCATTTCATTTAGGTACTTTAGATTATTAATATATAATTCTATAGTATATAACTCTTCAGTACGTATGACACTGATGTCCTCCTGAACGGTTGGACCAAATGTTGTTGTTTTCTTTTTATGTATCTTTGAGTTTGTTCCTGGATGGATTAGGTTTCCAGTTGGACCCTGCAGGTGGTGTTGATTGGGTAGATATTTATTGATTTTCATTTTGATATGAGCGTATTAAAATGCTTAAGATGACATACGTTTTAGAAGTTACTATAGTTTTGTTTTACTGAAATAAAACAATGTAAGTATAGACTTACATGCGACCTTGTTTTTGTTTTTTTTTTTTGCCTCGTTACCTAACTTTATTTTTATGCGAACCATACGCCATCCATGAATGATTACTCAGTTCTTAGACATCAACGCATCAAATGTTTAACAAAACAAGAATAAGTTATCGGTAATAACGTATTATTTGCTAGCAAACACGTCGACCTTATAATAATATTGTCATTAGCACACTAACAAAGTGGAATCCCAAGTTTTTTTTACATCTAATCCTTTGTACAATACATAGGTACCTACAATGTACCTTTTTTTTCAGAATCATTAATGTACATTTAATATTGAAAGGTTGGTGAACTTTTTACAATGTCGACTTTTGTTGTGTAGTAACGATATTTTGATGGTTATTGTACTATCGCGGAGTGTTTGAGCATTGAGGTTTTCTTTACAGACGGTATTTATATATGGTCTAAGATTTCGTTAAGAACTTGACCTTAAATAACAGTGTTACTTCAACTTTTGACTGGCGAGCACAGATCCAAAAGCCAACTCTTTATTTATTATTTTGCTTTTTGAACTCTGTCACTAATCATTTAAAAATGTCTTCTAGTAGTCTTGAAATATCTCTACGACCAATCTAGAGGGTACTCCATAACAGGATTCAATAAATATTTTTAAAACTGAACTCCAAGCTACGTCGACACTTAAAATGCTCCATGGCTCTCTCTGAGCACAAAAAAATTTCTTCAAAAACTATTCTCAAAGCCATTCTCTTTACGTATGTGTATGTATATTATACACTATACAAATTACTACAACACGAACTACTACCACAATATATTTTCTCTCTCTTTTTTACTAACGTTTCCCCACAGTAGGAACTTCTCCAGTATCGTGGGTGCATTTACAAACATTTAAACTCACATAAACAAACAGCCAGAGCCGGAACAACTACCCTTGGGCCATACAAATATTTGTTCCGTGCGGGAATCAAACGCACTACACACAGCGCAGCGGCTGATCGGTCAGCCACTGCGCCAACAAGACCGTCGCTGCAAGATTATATAAAGTCCATCCAAAGGTTGTCTGTAAGAGATCGCTTTTAGCGATAAGGCCCGCCCATTGTAACACCTATGTAGCTTTTAGTTATGATGTGTACAATAAAGAATATTCTATTTTACATATACTCGTATTTAAAGCTATCATCTGCCTATCCTTTCCCAACTATGTTGAGGTCGGCTTCCAGTCTAACCGGATGCAGCTGAATACCAGTGTTTACATGGAGCGACCTCCACAACCCAGTAACTGGGCAACACGATACCACTTGGTAAGACCCGTAACAATTGTCAAAGATCTACAAATGACAGCCGAGACCAACGGCTTAGCGTGCTTTCCGAGGCACGGAGGAGTCTCGATATGTATGTACCGGTCACCCATCCACAGACTGACCTTGGCAAGAGTAGCTGAACCTTCGATAAACCCGTGCGGCTGTTTTTATTTAGCCACCAGCCTATTCTATATTTAAAGATCGCACATAAATCTGTGAAGGATTTTTAAATCGCCATTTTAAAACAGTTTTATATTACCCGACAAGATACGGTATGTGCTTCAGTTGACTACTAAAGTTTATACGCGTATGGTTTTCAATTTGTTAGCTCAGCTATGTTTGATTTCACACTGTTGCCGCGCTGGTTATGGTCGTGGCGTGTGTCATAGGAAAAGGCGATCAAAAAAGTCGCAATACCAGAAAGGTTTCCTGTTTTAGAGTTAAATATACACAACATAAGTAATAGACATTAGCCTTAATAAAACGTATTATGAAATGATCATGATCTTTCTTTATGCTTTTCCACGTTTCATAATAGCTCAATTTGAAGGGGATCAAAACATGTGTCTGCAAAAGCACAGAAATAAGGTTTCAGTCGAAATCTCGCAGTATTTTAACTTGCCATAATGTAAAAAAAAGTTATATAATTTTAAGATCCTAGGTTTTAGCTTCTAACTTGCACCCACATCATTCCGACAGGTGCTCAGTGGGTCCGTACATCAATCACGGATGAAACAATCGTGCGGGGTCAGCAGTTATATCGATGACAGATTGTCAGTAACCGCAGCATCCGATGTAATGCTTGGTAATTCCACATGTCATGCTCACTCGTTTTAGTTCCGCCACAAAAAATGCACGTTACCGTCTTTTAACGTTGGTTAATATGACCTCTGTTGTTGTCGGTACGATAGAAAGCTGGGTTTAGTGTGTGAGAATCATGGCTGGGTGTTATAAGGTTTATTTACCGATGTAGCGCGGCGGGCGAAGGTCCGACGCAGGAGGTTGCGGGTTCGATTCCCGCCTTGGGAAAAATATTTGTACGATCTAAAATATTTGTTCCGGGTGTTCTGGGTATTTGTTATGTATAATAAAAATATCTATCTATGTAATATATTGTATTAAGTATATCAGTCATTTTTAAATAATAGGTCTTTACCTATGAAATTGCCGTTTTGTATGAAAAAATTTAAATGAATTTTTTTCATGTATTTTTTATTTGTATTAATCGAAGTAATCACCCATGCAATCAATGCATCTTTGCCAACGCAGTGGCAGTTTATTGATGCCCTTCTTAAAGAAATCAGCTGGACGGGAGGCAACCAATTCTTCAAAGGCATTTTGTACTGGCTCTCGGGTATTGAATTTTTTTCCCGCCAAGAAGTTATCCAAATTCTGGAAAAAGTAGTAGTCTGTAGGCGCAAGGTCTGGTGAGTAGGGCGGATGACGGAGAGCTTCCAACCCCAGTTCTTGCAACTTGGAGACCGTCTGCTGTGCAGTATGAGGTCGCGCGTTGTCGTGCAGGAGCAGCAGAGACGAGCGATTGACCAATGCTGGTTGGAGATGTGCCAGCTTCTCCATCATTGTGTTCAATTCTTCACAGTACACATCTGCAGTAATGCTCACCCCGTTTGGTAAGAAGCTGTGTTGAATCACACCGGCGCTAGACCACCAAACAGTGACCATCACTTTTCTTGGGGTAAGTTTTCGTTTAGGGCATTGTTTAGGTGCTGAACCAGGATCCAACCAACTTGCTGAGCGCTTGCGGTTATCAAACAGAATCCATTTTTCATCGCAGGTAACAATGCGGTTCAAAATTCCTTCATTTGTGTGTCTGTTGAGCAGTGCAAGGCACGTCTCGACGCGTACTTCGCGCTGGCGATCATTGAGTTCGTGGGGCACCCATTTGTCAAGCTTTTTTACCTTGCCAATTTGACGCAAATGGACCAATATTGTTTTGACGCTAACGTCGAAAGCTGCTGCTAATTCAGCCGTAGATTGTGTATCATCAGCTTCCACAATCGCCTTTAATTCGTCATTGTCGACCAAAGTCTTCGGACGACCGCGAGGTTCATTTTTCAGGTCGAAATTTCCAGAACGGAAGCGAGCAAACCAATAACAGGTAGTGCGTTGGTTTGTAGTGTTAGCTCCGTAAACGTCGTTGATGTTGCGTGCCGCTTGTGCCGCGTTGCTGCCACGACGGTACTCATATTCCATAATTACTCGAATTTTTAACGTATCCATGATGACGAAAAAGATTTAAATGCGATGAAAATGTAACACTAATCAATAAACAAATGACTACTTTTGGAAAAAAAAATCCATGTTTTTAAAATAAAATTAATTTGAAATTAGAATTCTTAGCCAAACAAAAAATATTTTGATTTGAAATGACCAGTACTGCAGAACGGCAATTTCATAGGTAAAGACCTAATATTAACTATTTACATATATACAATTACGACATAAAACTAACTAATATACATATTTACAACAAAAAAAAAACAGCCGACCAAAACACTCAGGCGTCAAAGTACTCCGCCGCATCTCTGTCATCTGGAAACGTGGCCAAAAGACTGGCAGCATTGCCACGTTAGATGGCAATACTAATTCTTTGGGCAAAGAATGAGCCAGGCCTGGCGAAGTGGCGGAGGCGAAGTGTCGATCAGTCGTCGAGAAATTTCTTTGTAAAGAAGACGTGCACTAGGACCCCATGACCCGAGCGTTTCAACCCCAAACGGCTCAACAATGTAGTTACCAATAAGGTAACCATCCATATTCAATTAATAATTCTTAAACTTTCCTCACGACATGTCCCTCATTCCTCCTCATCACACGACTACCGATTTCCCCACAACTCCTCAGTGACCGGTTGTATTGTATTAAAAAGGTAGGTAGCAATTTTATTACGGTCGTTAAATAAACTAATCTTATCCTGGGTACTACTACTATGATTATCATAAGTTTTTGCAATCGCATCGATAGTAAAAGATCTTTGATTACGCTAGCTCCGCGTTATAATAATTGTACGTCGAACTTGATTAATGTTTGTACCAACAAACAATGGATTGCTGACCAGGGCACCTTGAAATGCACACAATATAATGACCGCACAGTCTTTTCAAATCTTTGTTTCCAATTAATGCTTTTTCCATTTGAACCTATATTAAATAGTTTTAGACTCAACTTGTATCGATACTCTAACGCTATCATATCTTCCCAGAGCCGTGTGCTGTGCTGGCACTGCTGCTGCAGCTGCTGACCACCTCAAGCAGTGTTAATATAATACCTTGACGGTAATTATATTTTTGAGCCATTTGGGGTTGAGACTCTCCACGCGGGCCCCACGGTCCGAGTTTTCATCTTCTTTTCAAAGAGATCGCCAAACGCTTTTGTTAACCCTTCCCAAGACCCAAGGGCTGGCTTCCACTTGGGCTAGAGGCTAAGCATTGCCAGTTTTTTGGGCACTTAACCGATTGACAGTGATGAAGTTTTAATTAATCGACGCCTTGTTTAATTAGTGAGGATAGTTGGTTTTTGTTTTTATTACTTTTATATGTGTACATGGTGTACTTAAAAAAAAACATTTTCTCTGTTTACCAAAAATATCTATAACTTTGAATTTAGGTTGATTTCAGGATGACTAATAAAAATCAAGAACTTTTCAAAATATTAGAAGTTATAGCGCAAATTAGTGTGTAATTGTTAAAGTTGTTTTGTGTGCATGTTTGGAAACTGATTCTGGAGTGAACTGGTTAGTAACAATAATAAATTGGAGTTGTACATGATAATACACGTTTATGTTTATTTATTGTAAGTGTTTTGAAAGAGCAAAAGGATCTACTAGTTTGTGGAAAATCACAGTCATAATTATTATAAATATTTTGATAACACATTGTAGTTTTTCACTTGTTTTTTTTTGCATAAGTGGTCTAATGTCTGCACATTTTCCATACAAACTTTAAAACTATGCCAAATCTCACACTCTTCCGTGCACGTAATAGGATTCTTTACAAGGGATCCAAACTTGTTCCTCCACGTACGTTGTATACACGTACGTAGGTATGTGTATGTACGTTTATATTTCGTATTGTGATGGTTATCTGGTATGGATAGTTTTGGTACAAGCAGTACTTTCTGGAGTTGCAGTGGTTGGAGTGTAGTGAACACTAATTCTAACAAATGAAACTCCAGAAAGCCAGAATCAGTAGTTGCAACCAATAGAAAAGCGACGAGGCAATGAAGCTTGGCGAGTCACGGAGAAGGTACTCAACTATCTTAGATTCCGCAAAGAAATGGATCAGAACAGATATTCATCGTATTGTCTCACTCCCATAAGTAGGTCCCGTTCTCGGAATTTCACCGATTTTTTAGCTAAAAAAGTACCCAAAACGTGTGCCTTAAATCTAAAACTTTCACACTCTTCAATCGTCAATCATTTTACACGAAAAAAAAAAGCGAAATCTAATTAATTGATTAGATAATATTATTACATTTAGGACGTGTAAGTTAAATCGAATCTGCAGCATCGATTAACTGAATTAGATAGGTATTATGATAGATGACCTCTCACGTTTTGACTAGTCATCATCGTGTGATACCTAGATATGAGTGATAGGTGATTGAAATAATCAATCATTTCTAACCGGCCAGTATCAACATGACTTAATAAATTCGTTACCAAACTTTATCTACACGTCATTTTTTTTAACGTTGCCCCACACTAGTGGTTCCCACGTCTGTGAGTGTGGTTAAGCTAAAGTAAGGAGATTCTAGTTGAAAAAATAATTACTTAGAACAGATTTATTTTGTTTTGTTGTTGGTAACACGATAACTCTACGTAAGACTGGTTTTCAGAATCCCGGTAGTCTGACAACTAGTCTTACCATGAGTACTTAGGTACTTAATCGGTTTACCCAGGAACTGGGTTGTGGACATCGGTTACTCATCAATCACTCCGTCTAAAAATTGGTATTTTAAATCGGAGCTGCATTCTGTTAGACTGGAACGCGACCTCAACATAGTTGAGAAAAGTCTAGGCAAAAAGAGATACATAAATAAGCATATTTATAACCTAGAAAGTAATCAACGAATTGCTTGACTAAAATCAGTTCAATAAATAAAATCAGACTTGTAATGAGAGTTTTTTTTTATGTTTCTCAACTTCATCTGCGCATAATGTATCTATATAAGTTATAGCCCATGTGATACTGAAGTATAAGGAGTATAAGTTTTTATAAATAATAAATAAATAATGCTGGACAATCCACACAGCATCATCTAGCTCCAAGCTAAGCAGAGCTTATGTTATGGGCACTAGATGACTGATATACTTAATACAATACATTGCATAGATAGATATTTTTATTACACAACAAATACCCAGAACACCTGGAACAAATCTTTGTAGATCGTACAAATATTTTTCCCAAGGCGGGAATCAAACCCGCAACCTCCTGCATCGCAGGCGGACCTTCGCCCGCTGCGCCACATAGGTCGTCAAAATATATACATTATATTATACTGTCAAGTTTTCCATTTTAATGGCCATTTTTCCGCGGTACACCAACCAATGATCACGGTACATCTCAGTGTACCGCGGCACACATTTGCGAAACACTACTACAACACATCTACACAGAAAGGAAAGCTATCACAAAACTATTACCACCACTCAATAAAAATAAAACAATAAAATATGTATTAGCCATATATCTCCCACCGACACCTGTACAATATTCCATGATCATATAAAACCATTAACAATTCAACTTCCCATAATAATAACTCAAAGAAACCGTTAGACGGTGGGTCGCCATTTAAAGAATTTTAAATTATTTAAAACTATTTAAAAAAAAAACTTCTTTTCGGCCTTGACCTCACCTTCAGAATATATTTCGAATGTTGAGAAAGTTGTAAATTGTCATCGACATTTTATATACCTACTTTTAAATTCGTTTTATGGTATCTAGATTTCCAAGTATGTGAAATGTTATCTCAGTAATTTATGCTGCATTTTTTTCTTGATCTGAATACTGTGGAACGGTAGGTGCGAATCTAGAGTCAATCAGACAATTTATAGGCATGTTTAAGATCAAGTTTATGGCTCTAACGCTTATTTAATCGTTGAAATAAAAGCTTTTAAAGAACAGTCAAAACGGTTTGATGGCACAGGGGTTAAGACCTTGCCTCTCATGCATGAGATTGTAGGTTCAATTTTGGATTAACATCCATGTCACTTTTTCAATTCATATTTACTTTCTAAATTAATTTGAGACGTCAGTGAAGGAAAACTTGGACTTGGATAACTAATATACAAAAGTCTGTAAACGCCAACCCGCCTTGAGCAAGCATGGTAATCAATGCTCGAGCCTTCTCTGTATGAGAAGAGATATTTGATTTGAAGTAGGGCAGTAACAATCTGGTATTATCATTTCAATAAAAAATGCGATCTATAAGACCAAAATTCAATAAGCCCCACACAATATTTGTTTAACCAATATTACGCTTCGTCATTTTAACGTTTTTTGCTACTAACGACCGACACTAAGGGCGATCGGCTTAACCTCTGACCAATCGATGTCATAAGAACGTACCACCTATAAATAAAATATTAAATATGACATTTTATTTTATTATAAATGGGTTTTATGGTAGAAAGCATGACCCCTAATAATATTCATAGAAAAGCCTTTTGACATACACTTAAAATTAAAGTAATGTGTACACAACAAACTTCTAATGAAATCGTAATTTATTCATTATTGTAAGTGTTAAGACAACGTTAATTAATTATCTTTTAACAACTTTCAATGAGTTTGTACAACACTTTTTTAAGAGAGACAAAAAGAGGCTGTCTAATAAGTGGTGTAAAAGTAGTGAAGTGATTCTCAAATAAACACACTACGAAACTACGATGACTTATCTATCAACCTTAATAACATTGTTAATCTTCAATTAATTACTTGGCAAGAATTCAGTGCTTAAGCTTTTATAAATTTTCATTTCTTTTACAACGATACAACTATTAATTCATGAAAAAATAAATTAAAATAAATAATCACAGGGCATCGAAAAATTCATGCGCACCACTGTCAACGAGAAAAGTGCCCATAAGGCTGGCAGCATTGCCACGTTGAATGGCAATGCTGATTCTTTGACCAAAAAAAGGCCAGCCCTCTGGTAACGTGAAGAGTCGATCAATCGCTTCGCGATTTCTGCTTGCGCGTGCTTAAGCTAAGTTAGAATTAAGTAAGGTATCTCTGATCCGATTCCAGTAAGAATATATGAGATTACTTACAAGAAAATTGCCAAATCTAAATCCCAACACTGATTGTACTTAGTATTAGAATCTCCTAGTGTCAAAACTAGTTTTACAGCTTATATCCAAGACAAGATGACAATCACTTTTCTACCAACGTGACTCATACAAGCTTTTGCTTAATCAGAGGTAAATGAGACAATGACCCAATCTCAGGTGCATTATTAACCCTTAAATACTCGCTTGGGGTCACCGCAGTTTATTGTATCTAATAAAAACAGCCGCACGGGTTGATCGAAGGTTAAGCTACGCTTGCCGAGCTCAGTCTGCGGATAGGTGACCGTTCGTGACTTATCGAGACTCCTCCGTGCCTCGGAAAGCACATTAAGCCGTTGGTCCTGGCTGTCATTTGTAGATCTTTGACAGTCGTTACGAGTTTTCAGAAGCTCGAAAGTCTGACAACCAGTCTTACCAAGGGTTATCGTGTTGCCCAGTAACTGGGTTGTGGAGGTGAGATATGAAGCCGCTCCATGTAAAATACTGATTTCAAGCTCATCCAGTTAGACTGGAAGCCGACCCTAACATAGTTGGGACAAGGCTAGGCAGATGATGATGATGGTGATGGCTGAGACGAACTGGATGGCGGTCCCATTCACATCCATTCATCATTATGTGTGTATCAAAGATTATACTGGTAACACCGATAAGGCTGATGCTGCAGCTGGAGGATGCACTGCTCTCTTGAGCGACTAATTAGGTGCATAATTACTCACTTTAAAATGTATTCGATGTATTATCAACGACCATCAATTTGTTGTATCTTTACATTTTTGAATCAACGAATTATATTACTGACAACTTTTAGAATGTGCACTAATAACGTACAGTTTTACGTTATATTTTTTCAGTTGTCCCAAAAATATGCCCGAAAAATATATTAGTACAATTTAGTTTTTTTTGTACTTTAAATATAGTACTTTAATTGTTAATGTAATTACATACTTCATTCAAAATAACAAACCATTACAATTTGTCCTTACAAATTGGGGTCTCAATAGACCCCATGCGAGTAACTACGGGTTAAAAGCCATTCGCAGTAGGCAATAGCCTCCGTGCCATAATAACAACAATATACTACAAGATACAATGTTAACCACGGTTAAACAGTTACATCCTTAATCTTCGGTATATCTGTTTACAGGTAACTGTAAAAGGAGGTAACTACGTGTGTGCAACTTATTAACGTGGGACTGGATATGGCATAGTTAAGTTATAATTAAGTATGTAGTTGAAGGCGAGGAGTGAGCGTGGTCTGTTCAAAGATTGAGGTTGTTGGTTGTATGTTGGTTGAACTTTGTTGTTGGTTGGTTGGTTGTATGTTGGTTGTTGGTTTAACCTTCTTCTTGGTGATCTTGCATTTGCTCTATATTTGAAGTCAAAATGCATTTTATCACTAATTGATGAAAAATTTGGGCCAAAAAAACAGGTTGAACTTCAAAATTTACTTTGAATAGAAGTTAAAGGCCACCGTTACATACACAAATCCTGTAATCAACGAAGAGTTAAGCAGGGGTGTACCTATAATACACCCACATTTCAGCGGTTATGTTTAAAAAAAACCCACTGTCCCTAACTAATCAAGACCCAGTAATGACTTCATCTCCATACGTTTTCTTTACTGCTTATCCTTAGAATCATCAATCACTTTCTTCCTTATACCAAGCTCAACCCAAGCCACTTCTAGCTACCTATATACGAGTAACAGTGCCTCGTTCACACAACCACCTAATCAACGAACCGGGCACACTTGTGTGCGTTGTCATTCTACTTTCTACATAATTTTTTACACTGCCTAGTCTATAGTCCAGCTACTAATATACTACTATAGTTTTAAGTATAAAACATTGGTTCTCTTTTGCCGAGATAGGAGCTTTTTTGACGAGGTCGTACAAGTTTTTTCTTTGTACAGACGCCAGCACGTGAAGCTACCCCAAAATGTCAAATTTTCCCAATTGAACATAAACCTTATTTCTTTTGCGATAAAGTTGAAAAACTATCAAAGAAATTTGACACATTGCGGTAGCTTGATCTGCTGGCCTGTGTACATTGTTGCTTTGTTTGTTATTTTTATATTTCCTGTGCAAGTCCTTTTTTTAAGTACTTTTCTTTTTTCTTACTTAAAGTTTTTTTTTGTTTTTATTCGATCATAAAATATATATAAATATTTTTCTTCGTGATTATAAATCGATGATTAATATTGGTAGTAGCGTTTGTAGTTTGATTAATGGAATAATTATATTTTATCGGTATGTTTTGTGAATATTAATTTGGTCGACTAGGAGATCGTTCGTAGTACAGATCTATAAAAAATACTGTTAATAACGGTATACGCATTTCGCTAGTATATTATCGATATATTGGAAAATAACTAATTATAATCAATAAAATATTGAAATAATAAATGATCATAGGTACTTAAGTTGTTTTATTACCAATAAAGATACACAAAAATAATTTACTACGGTTTACAATTACTCACACTTAAATATTGCCTATTTATAGATTTCTATGCTCAAGCTAAATTGACACCTTTAAATTATTATTTTTTATTATAATTCATAGTCAGGGCTATGAATAAATGTCACAGATACAGGTCTGGTCATCCGCACCATGTTTGCTTTGTAGTCCTACTGAGATAGCATCTCGAGATACGTCTCAAGATATATCGACTATTGTAATCGCTTATTAACCTGTAACTTTGAGTATGGTAACATAATTAGTTTTAAGTAGCGCTGCGGGTATTTTGATAAAATGATAAGCGTGTCTTAGCAGAGATGAGATCACTACAATGCTGATGGTCGGATCACCTTGTGTTTTAAATATGTTGATAATTAATAGGTATGAAGCTGGTAGAGTTGCTCATTATTTTTCTATGTACCGGCAAACGGGGTTTTAAAAGCAGGAATTTGTAAAGGTGCAAAGACTTTTTTTTCTTTTTTTTTTCTTATTAAAATTATTCAGTTTCTTCTTAGACTATTCAGGAACTGGTTCTTATGACTATGAAAACATTATGAAACTTAATCCAGTTGTTTTTAAGATTCTCTTACACGTGCAAACAAACAAACACAAAAGTCGAGAACATTATTGTTCTGGGTATTTGCTATGTATAATAAAAAATATCTATCTATGTAATGCATTAAGTATATCAGTCATCTAGTACCCATAACACAATCTTTGCTTAGCTTTGGGCTAGATGATGCTATGTGGATTGTCCAGCATTAATTATTTATTTATTATTATTATCTAAATACTTGAAATTAAGCTATTACATTTTACTATGCCGAATTATGCCATAAAAGCGTGAGAAAACTTTTTAAATTCCAATTCTATAATCCAGTAATGCCATTCCTAGATCAAAGTTAGATTAAAGATTCATGATAAGTGAAATATTTACATTCAATAAATATAAAAAATACATTTATTTTCATAAATCGGGGCTTAATTACGTAAACAGTGATAACCAAACTCTTTTATTACGAAATGAAGCTAAGCGGAAGTTGATGATGACATAAAGATTATGATCAGCGCTCTCACTTGACACTTTGACTAAACATACACAGATTATATTTGCCGTAGTGACGAGCCTTTTCCAACCACCTATATATTTTAATAGCCGCACTAAAACTGCTCAAAGGGCCCGCACCACAGACGTATAAGACAATTAATTAGTTCGTAAATTAATATGCAAATAAAAACATTAAAAAAAATATCGACCTCGCGATAGGGAAGGGAAAGACATCGTAACTAATTCCAATAGTTACGTACCTACTTAAAACAAGTGGTACGATAAATATCGATGGTCAATAACTCATTTTAATTGAATCATTCCGGCTAATAGTGCTTTCTAGACGTTTGACAGCACCGTCATTAGACATGATAGAGACAGAAGACTGGATCTCGATTAATAAGTACGTCGTTTTAGTTCTTAAATCGATATAAGTTATATTGAAATGTTTATCTTTTTAATGATACAAAGATTTTTATTGTCGAGATAGACGATTCTTAATGAAGTTGTGATGTCAAAGATTCTATCCGAGTAAAAGTTGTTAATCCATCGTATATTAAAAACTTTCTAACTTATCTTCTCATGAGTCAAACATGTTAAATTACTCTAAACGTTTTTGCATTTCTAATCCTGATTTCAATAAAACAAAAAAATGCAACAAAAACTATGCACCTCTCTTTTAATTTACTTTCAAAAACAAAAAAATACGCCAACACGTTTTCGCTTCGCTATAGTTTAAAAAACGAAAACGCAGAATTGAAATACGGCCTCGTTTTAAGTTCTGGTCAGTTCGCGGCGAGCGACAAATAAAGTGGCGATCCCGAGATGGTTATCTGCGGACAAATCGTCGTGTGTGTTGCGTACGCGCAGCGGTGAGAACCTAACGCACCTGTACCGGTCGGCGGGCCGCTAGAGATGAGCGAGTGTCGATAGATTGTAACTTGGGTATTTCTTTTTTGTGGTTATAATTTATGTAAACGAATTTGTCATATTATTTCATGTCATGTTTTACGGATAGAAATACTAAGCTTTAATACATGTATAAATATATCTATAAATCTATAGTTATAGATATATGTTTATAGGTCATAAATTTTAAATACATAAATTTCATTCAGTACAGGACAAATATCATAAAATAAAAATACAATCATTCCTCTACATTTCATATTACATGTACCAACATTTTGCTAAAATAAATACAAAGTAAAACCTGCTAAGCTCTTATCTTTTAAGTACCTAGTAATAACAAATAAAACCTGAAAAGCCACGACCAAAGACATATCAAAATCTAATCGCACAGTTATCGACATCCAATCCGCTGCCGCTTTATCGATAGCCGATCAAGTATCGATATCTATCGGCATTACCCCTAGATCTCACGCAGCGCCGTCCCGGTCCATCGGGCCCGTTGGTTGCGAGTCACATCATAAATCACGCACTAATAGCCGGTAAACTCATTCGCTAATCCGAATCGAACAACTGCGGGACGACCACGAACACTGCGCGAGCGCAACTAGCTGTTTTTCCATTGGAAGCCTTCGTATAATTATTTCAACGGAATAATTAGTTGGTATTAAGGAGATGTGTCTATGTTTTTCGTTGAAATAAATGAAATCACGAAATAAGATTTTTGTTCATAAACTTTTTTCCTGTTTACTTTTTGCTTATAAATGTTTTTACACCGTCGTTGCCTCTAGTTGCAGGGGTCAAACAGCAGTTGTTCCGTGTAAATTATAGATACTGCATCTGGTTAGACTGGAAGTTAACCCAACTTACTTGGGAAAAGGCTAAGAAGGTGATGATGCGTAACTTTTATGTGAGGTGGGATACCTTTAACTAGTGATGGGACTATCCGCGTCTGTCCATTTAAAACCGGTAAGGCTAAAGATTGCAGGTTTATATAGAAAGTTACAGTATTCGTCGCGTATTCTCTTTAACGCACAGCACAGGTTGCACAAGCTTAGATATTTCATTCAGATCTTTGTTTATGTCAAATTATGGTAATTGATTTAATTAATTTTATTGGAAGCTGTAGTCAGTCGCATAACTAATTTTGTAATCTGTTTTAATAGCAGGATTGTGTAAACTGAAACTGATTTAAATGGAAATAACTTTTTGTGACAGACATAAGTAGTTCTACTCAAGTGTTGGCTAGCTTTGGGCTCGAATTTGATACATTGATGCTACACCAAAACTAACATCCTACGTGGCAATGCTGCCAGTCTTCTGGACAGGGTTCCAGATGACAGCGATGCGGTAGAGTACTTTACGCCTGAGTGCCTTCCTTGGTCGGGTTTTTATTTAGCATTCCTCCCTTTTTATTTTATGTTGTTTTTGTATATATGTTTGTAGTTAGTTTTATATTGTAATTAGATTAAGTAATTCTGTAAATACTGTAAAACATGTAAAACTGTGAAGAATACCTGATTTACTTTTTTTTTTAAACATAAGATCGCGTTTGACAACTATCTCATCTGATGTGAAGCGATGAAGTGGTCGACGGTGGAGTATGCCGTAAGTAGAAGTAACCCATTCACTCTCTACTATACCCTCAGGTTATAGAACTATCGAAATATATAGACTCCGGCAGGTAATTCCACTCATTAGCTGCTTGTACAATGAAAGTGTTCCCAAAATATTTTCAATGTATTGGTGGGCCTTAACACATAACATCACGTCCGTATTCCCCAGAGGGTTTGACAGAAGTGTACCTATTGCCTTCAACCGGGCACAAATGCGGACTTAGACGGCTGCTATAAAAACGCACCAATAACTATCAAACAATTATTTACCGGATCCCGGAGACCAACTCAGGATTTCAAGCTCAGCAGTACCACTAGACCAACGGGGCAGTCACCGGGTTTTTTTTTAGAACATATACATTTTTAAATGTTTAATCTATATCAAAGTCAACGTTCGGGAGAAGAGGCTTGTAACGTCACTTTTACGTAAAAAGTATAACACGCCGTGACGTCACGCGATATTTCAACGCACTCTATCGTCATCATCATTGGTTTACGTGACAAAGAAAATAAGTGTCCAGTATTTTTAAATAATCCGACTATTGGGGTTTTTTAGGACACTACTCTATTAAGAAAAAGTATAACTGAACAATTATTATTGCTCTGATCGGTATTCCGCGTTGTGTAAAGTTACATTATGTGTCAAACCTCTACTTACTTGAAGAAACCATGTTGAACACAAATGTGAGTGGGTGGTAGGTTGATAAACTGCTCTGTGTAATGACAGGTTATTATCGCCTATCTCTTGGTACCTAGCCTTTCTACCAACGCAATAGAATCCCTTGTAAGTGTACTGCCAACTAGGCTATAAGTAATGAGCCTTCTTTTTAGATAATGTTTTTTGGAATCGTCAAGAAGAGGGAAAAATAATGTTGAAAGTTAAAAAATAAAATTTGAACTTGAGTTATAAGATTAGGTAATGACAAAAAAAAGACGATCGAAGGATCGTGTCGAAGATGATATTGCGTGTGTGTAAGACGCGACTATTGTGACGATGGAAAATGGTAGTGTTCTAAAGAAGAAGACTGCTGTACCGACCCCAAATAAATTGAGATGAGGCCAGAGAAGCATGATGATGATATTGTTTTCTCAAAATTCTCAAAGCTCTGGTGGTTTTATTCAGCCCAATTTATCGTTCCACCATTTTCATTTTTTTTATCTGTTTCATATTTTGGGGAGGTCATGGCTAAATAAAAATAGCCACACGGGTCATTCGAAGGTTGCTGGGGTCAGTCTGTGGATGGGTGACCGTCCACATAACATATTATCGAGATTTCTCCGTGCCTCGTCTGGCTGTCATTAGTAGATCTTTGACAGTCTTTACTGATAGTTTCGACTATCAGTAAAGACTGTCAGAAGCTCGAAAGTCTTAAAAGCTGTCTTACCAAGGGGTATCCAGGGGGTGTTGCCTATTTATTGGGTTGTGGACGTCAGATAGGCAGTCGCTACACGTACAATACTGGTATTTAGCTGCATCCAGCTGGAAGCCGATCCCAGCATTGTATGGAAAAGGATAGGCAGATGATACTTTTTAAGGGTTATGAAGTTATTTGACTTACTTCTTTTTTACGACTTTCTTATTCATTTAAAGCTTATTTTACTTACTCCAAGACAGCTTCCATTAATATCAAATCAACTTCAACTAGTTATCTCTTGATGCGGCATAAACCATGTACCTGAAACAATTAAGTATGGACGTTTAGAAAACGGACGATCACTGTAGAAACCTGATTTCATCAACTGACTTAGGACAGGCCTTCGATTGAGTAAAGCTTGAATGCGTCAATGGCGCAATGCTTATTAGAAGCAGAATTACCTACAGATAAATTGAGTCGGACTTAGGTAGGTTCTGTCAAAGACTGAACGCTTTTAACTGGATTCCTGGAATTTGTTTAATGAAATTGGTGTAATTTGTTAGAATACCTACATATCTGGCCAGTTTAGAAAATGGAGATGGATGGATGGATTTCATTATACACATGCGTAGTATTAAGAGGGTTTATTCTGAAAGTTGGCAACGTCGCAAATAGATGTCAAATATTTCGCTGTTTTGATTAATTTGATAATATTTCTGTATGGAAATAAAAAATGTGGCTAACTAGCGAACTAGAATATTGATTATGAATTGCAATAATTAATATCGTAACACCGAATAGTTAGTTTTAGATGTAAAAAAGTATTTGGTAACTTTCCAAATGCCTTTTTTTCACCTAAAACGGGTACAACATCAAATTCAATGTTATAATTGCAATTCATTATTAATACTCTAGTCAATTGGTTAGCCAGATTTCTTATTTCCATATAGTATTATTTCCAAATTAATCGAAACAGGTAAATATTTGACAGCTATTTACGACGTTGCCAACTTTTAGGATGCACCCTCTTAAACAACCAAATCTATGGAAGCGCAGCGTGATAATATAAAAGAACTTTCCCTTTTGCAGTTATAGAACAAAATATTACCCAAAGTACTTGGAGAAATTCAAGTCCAACCCCGTCTACGAACCTTATGAGATGAAATAATGGGTCCCCTATGGCAGGGCAGTAGAATCAATAACATCTGCGAATGTTTAATAAGAAAATCTCTTTAGAAAAAAAAATGCTTATGACCTGCTTATCGTAACCTTTGTACCTTATTTATAGTAAACGCTTTCACTGTTAAAAACTAAACACTTTTAAAGCTAGACCACACAGACAATTATACAACACAAAATAAATTCCCATTAATTACTCTATACGCTATAAAAACATTGACAAATTGCAAACGTAACGCCTGCAAAGAAAGACAGTCATCCGTTCTTTCCAACATTTACGACTCAAAAGCCTTATTCCCGTTCGCAACAGAAATAAATTTAAAAACACGTCCTTTAAATTATCGTATTGCGAGTCTCTTTTTGAAATCTAAATTTACTTTGCGCAACGACAATTCTAGTTCTCAAGTCGGTGTAGAGATAAGGGGACGTCCTACGCTGTTAGATGGACAGTAACCGGTTGATTCAGATTGTGAAGTATAATGAAAAATACCGCTCGATCTGCGGCTTCGTTTAGACGTCGGTAACGGGTGTGTTCGAGTTGTGGGAGAGGAATTATAAGTAATTAGTGTGAGGATAGACTTTTGTTCATTCATATTTTTGTCTCTTTTACCTAGTAGCAGGTTGCTAAATTGCTAAAAAAATAGTCATTAGTTATTTGAAAAAACAAGAACTTTTTGAATTTTATCAGGCCCGTCGCGACGATTCCGTCAATGTCCTCCTCCCGACACTTTGCTTGAACCAGCCTGCGTCGAGCTGCGTCTGAGCCAGTAACTGTTTAAATTAGTCCCCTAAATGATATGATTATTACATCCAGCCCGTCCCTTTGCTGTCTTCTCCCTGCGACGTCGTAAGCCGAGGCTCATACCCTGTTGGGGGTGCCCTTAGCGATTGGTCGCTTAGCTTTTAAGTTTTTTACGCCCTGGCTGGATGCCTCAATTTTTAATTAAGTCCCTACAGGAAAGTTCGGTAAAGCAATATATATCCCTGAAGGATAAACTGCAAGCTGGACCATCCAAAAAAAAACATCTGCAAAACGCTAGCTATTTGCTTTGTAATCGATATTGCTTAATTTAATGGCCAAACAATATTTGTTAGTGTTATTAAAATCATCAATAAATATCTAATTACTACTTTCACTTTCTGCACCAACTAATAGTAATCTATTTCATCTTGCCAAACCCGTACCATCTTCAAACAAAACCATCTCTTACCGCGTCGTTGAAAACTCGAATAAAAAAAAAAGTTAAAAACCAACCCAAAAAGCCTCATCACAATCGTGACGTATTAAAACGGACACGTTCAAATCGGGCATGAAAATAATAACCCACGAATCGCTCCTGATTATAATTGGTGGGTGCTCTTGCGCCGGTCCGCACGCGTACAGTTACGCTATAAACTATCATTAGGGCGATGCGCACTTTGTGGGGAAATTACCGCGGTTTTATTTGTTAGGTTTGTGAAATTGAGCATTTCAGGGTTGACTGAATATTTTACAATGTTGGTATGTTGGCAGATCGATGTCAAGTAAGATAAGTCTGTATGTGGTTATTGAGAGATTTACAATTGTAGGAGAGCTTTGAATTTTAGAGTTCCCTGAGGGATTTAATTAACTTTTAGAATGAAAGTATTAAAAACTGACACAGGTTTTGTTCGACCTTTTCATGTTTTTCAATTAATGACATGCTAGTATCATAGACTGGGCACTATGTTTGTTTGTACATTACATGACTTCTGTAAATAACTGCGTGGTCAATTCGAACGATTTTAAAATTGAAAATGCAATCATCCTGTGGTATTTAGATTCACATTTTTGAAACAAGCACAAAAATTACTATCTATAGATATGAATAAAGATTTAAAAATAAATAAATTCAAAATGAGCTTTCAAGACTTTAAAGTAACTTGATCTTAATTATATACCTACCCCAGAAATCAACTTTATTTTGTTTTTGCGGATTTGAAAGAAGGGCCTTTCGGTTATTTTACAGCAGTTCTGAGTTCATCACCTTTATTTTTAACATAAAGCTCTCCATCCTTTGTAACGTCGTACTTAGAAATGTTGCTACTGTTATTAATTTTAGCAGTTTTGTATTGCTTCAAAGATTGAATCCTCTTCAATAGCCCATAAATCACCGACATCCTTCATAACAATACTGGCAACCCTGTCACACAAGTCCATACATTTTTATGGATGTAGTTTGCGATTTTCCATAGTCAATAAACAGATTAGGTTGATTGTTTGATTTCGACCGATCGATCAAGTTGAATATATAATTCGTTGTTGATTGTACCTCTATTGTAATTCGAAGCAGACTACGGAATTGAAAAGATTATAATTGGTATTATTGGAATATTGGCTAACTTTGAAATTGCCAGCTTTTAGGAAGAGTTGATTGAGCGGTTGAGTTTTGAAATGCTTAATTTGGGCGTTTTGATTTTAAGGATTGTTTTGGAGGAGGTGGGTTCATTGTTTGTGTAGGCATTGGCTTTTGTACTTGGTTTTAAAAATGGATTGCTTAAAGTATGACGTTCAATATTTTTACATAACTGCCTTACATATTGTACATATTTCATTAGATCTTTATTTTTAACACAATTTACGTAATTTTTCTTTGTTTGAGCTTGTACTAAATAAATGTTTCTTTTTCCTCTTCATTGCTTTGTAGTTTATTATTCGGGTTTTTTTTTATTAAAGAAGCCTTCTTGTTGATTGCATGTCAACAAGCTACAGGGGATCTTGAAAAGGCATGTCAAGTTACTCCAAGATTTTACTACGAATTCGACCATCCGAACCTATTTTACTATCGACCGTTATCACAACATTGTTGCAAACAATTTCCTTCTCGAGTGCCGTCAAGATAATTTGTATAACATTCAATTTTCTACATAGTTACAAAATGGTCTTACTTTAACACAATTGGTCATTCATCTGTCTTCTCTTTGGATATATTTATACTGGTGTTCATATTTCCTGGCTTGATAATGGGAATAACAGTAGCATATAAGGTACTGCTTGACAGTTTTGGAGGAGCTGTTGTTTAAGCTTTTGAGTGGTCTCAGGAGTGGTTCAGCTGTGGACTAGGATGGGCTCAGTATTTGATTGATCCATACACGTCACATTTTTGGTTCTCCTGTATTTAAGAGTGAATGGAAAGCTTCGTTAAATACACTGGGGTTTTTTGTTTTGAGAATGAGCAAGTCATATTTAGCCTTATTTTTTCCCACTCATTTTTTCTATTTAGATTCTCTTCTTCTTAAGTTTTAGTATGCTCTTACACACAGAGAATATTCTATATCTTTCTGTGTCTGTTAGATATCCTAAAATAATTATTTATCACGATTACATGTGTTTGATATTAGGTATTTATTATTCTAATAATAGATACTTTTGATATTTATATGGCCTTTATACTATCAAATACACAAATCAATTAAGGTTAAAGTTGCGGAGTACCAGGCTCACATAAATCCACCGAGCTACACAACGAGCAGGCGGCCACATTGTGAGGTGACGGAATGGCCTGCACGCTAACATTGGTTTTACGACACGTGTACACTTGAAACTTGTGTGGCATTGCTGACCTAAAGATTTTAGAAGTGACTTCATTTGAATTCACTTTCAAGCTTCGACTGCAGAGGGAATTTTTATTACATATGTCATTTAGTAATTTTCACAAGAGTGTGGCCTAAGCGCCTTGCACTATACTCTACAGTTACCAATGTTACCTATTTTCATTCTAACAGGCCAATTACAGTACGCCGAACGTTAGTAGTATAATAGATCGACCTTGAACTTGACTAGGCCAACTGTGTAGCACGGAATTTCAATAAAACAAGAGGCTAGTTTATAATAACTTTCTTACGCGATAGGCTGTTTAAAATCTGACTTTTTACAATGAGAGCGCTGCATGTCATGTAATGACAGAAAAAAGAACTTATTTTGCTGAGTCAACAAAACCAAGTAAATAATTTTTTCACATGCCACTTCCATCAACTCTATATTTTCGCGCAAATCCTTGTACTCGTACGCGGCCCTTCTATGACATCACGCTATTGTCCAGCGGTAGTGGGCAGACAAAAGCTTGCATGTGTGCGTACTACCTGCGCGTGAGTGCGCTAGGAAAGACGGCCTGCTCAGATGTGGCAAATAGCATTGTTGTCATTCTACGGAAAGCTGTTTGAGTATTATTCTTAGATATTATTGATTTTTTAGTACTTTGTTGATTGGTATTTCCTTTAGCTGTTTGTTGGTGGTACCTCAGTAGGTACCTAACGCTAATCTTTAAGAATTTATTTGTCGATTCACGGAACATAAATAGGGATGTTGGAAGTGTTACATAATATCGATATGTTTATGGCAAGCCTACACAGAAATAGAGATACCCCCCAACATAGATGTTTGTTTGAAAACACATATTTTCGTTACGTCGAAACACATCCACTACTGGACGGGTCTATCCTCTCTGGAACTTGGTCATATTGACTGGTACTGTGCTTCCCGTAATACCTCAGAAAATCAAGTTTTTAACCCATCAAAGCCTTAAACTTCAATGCAGAGGCGTAAGCTGCCGTCCATCATAACCGTCCCACGTTGTTTGACGATACACAAACAATGGGAGCTGACAGACAACAGTGTTTGTTGAGCGCTGTTTTTACAGACTAAACGTTGCGGCAGGTAGGCGGTTACGCAACCATTATTGCTAGGCGACGATATTTGTAGGATTGTCAGATTGATGAGACAGATTTGGTACAGCAACTTTGTTTTGGGAAGATGTACATATGTGGCTATCAAAATGGTAAAAAGAAGAACCAGAGTTGTAAGACAACGTCTGTCTTTCTGTCACAGCTGGTCATCTCAGGAACTGATGCTATAGCTTTTAAAATTTAAGTAGGTATATACAATGCTCCCCCATTAATATGGAAAATGTGAGAAGTAAAAGTATACTCATTGCATTGCGAGCTGAAATGGAAGGTTGAAATTTAAAATAGGAGTAACTAATTGATGGAGGTTTAGGTACTTAAATATAACAGGAAAATAAAACGATGTCATTCACTACTAAAGTTTTTTAGTAATCTGCAAAAACCCTTAGAATAACAACTTTGTTTTGCGATCGCAAAAACCTACATTTGACTTTAATAGCAGATTTAAAAACAAAAGCACTACATACATTTTATAGCAAATTCGGCTGCACCGATCTCAGAGCGAACAAGATTTTTTTACGTTGAAATTGGTGTCAATACTCTATTACTCATAAATGACTAATCTTCATAATATTTTATTTCTCAATAAAACCTAAATCACCGTACCTTGAATAAACATCGAACAATAAACAAAACTAATTGAAGGTCAAGTTTAAACACTCAACATTCATCTTTACATGCACATCACATCATACAACCCATACATAGATATATCTCATACATACAAGTATAGGTAACAAATCTCACACCATAAAGTTTATAACATACTCGTACATTGTTGTAAGTGTCATTTGCGCTTAACTTACACGTAATAACTATATTTGTTTAAAAGAATACTTGTATTATAACAGTTATTTGGTTTATAAGTCACAAGTTTTAAATGCATTTTAAGTGAGGTTTTTTATTGGGCTGGCAACCATTGCCATCAGGTTTTAAAACACAAAACATGTAAATAAAATAACTACTAACATCACGCCTGTATTGCCAGGCATTTACAGGTTAAGCAGAGGTGTACTAGTATACCCACATTTTGCCAATTAATATTTACGTCCCATGTAATATAGGGAGCGAGCCTATTGACATCAACTGAGCACGAATTCAGACTCCGGGGTGCTACTGAAAAAATCCAGATGAACAAATCCACAAATTTATAATAATAACATTAATACCATAAATTATTAAATGTTCAGAATAGTATTTCTTGTAGAGTAGGCCGCACTTCGTTGGTAATATTTTGACCTTGATCTGGCCTAGCATAGTTCGTAGTTTTCACAGAAGGAAAGACCAACTTATACTGGTTTAGTTAACACTGATAACCGGCCTACTGTACCATTATCATTATCACTGCAATCCAATCTCAACATAAGCTTTCCCGTAGCATATTAACGTCAAACGAAAAAAACATAACAGCTACTTACAAAGCTACCTTTATCCGTAGGCGTTCTAAGCCCCCATCATTTCTGTCAATACAAATTTATCACTAAATACCACCATTACCGTTCAAAACACCATAAACAAAAAATATCATAAAATACATGAACACAAACAATTAATAGTAACCCGATCCCTGAGATTTCATTAGGTAATAACTATCAGAGAGTCGACGATAACAATGGAACGCTTGGACACAGAATAGATAGAACACAGAAGGTTAGCTTCATCAACGGAGCAAAAACAGTTGCACCCACATATAGCCAGGTTTCACGTACAGTGCCTGCGGTGCCAGTGCCCACGGGCAAACAAGACGCTTGTGACAAAAAATAATTACGGTGGTATGCCAATACCGTAATTATTTTTTCACAAGGGTTTAATCGCTAAAACTGTGATAAAATGTGTGACTCAATCCATGTCACAGTGGCCGTGCTCGCCCCGCTGGCACGCTGGCACGTTTTAGATCGCCGCGCCACTATACGTACCATCAAACGAGAAGAGTTGTCGAAACAAAAGGAGCAAGCAGACTTGTCATTCGCTGACAGTTGATTATGGACTTAGGTTATCTTCCATGTATTAAATAAATAAATAAAAATTTCAAGGGGATTACGTTAGTAAAATATTGTTTGTAGCATTCAAGGATTCTATTGTTTTACTGTATGGAAGTATTCAATTTCAATACCTTGCTATTAACAAATGAAATTGAATTAACGTGAAAATCCCATTCTAGGATTTGTTTCGATTCACCCCGCTTAACCAATACGCAATTACTATGTGTGCGTGTTCCTGTTTACACTCGTTGTATGAAGCTAGCCTTCTGTCCCTATCTATTCTGTGCCCTGGAGCTGGACCAGCGGTCGTCAACATTCCTCGAATGAATGGTGCATTAATAAATCGAGGGTCCCCATTAACATCTAAGCGTAGATGTTGATCAAGATTTATGATAATGCTCGCGACAAGATTGAGACACACTTGCTCATGTGGTTATGTAAGGTTTCGATATTGTTTTCTAATGTACGTAGGTGCGTGTCCTGTGTTACGCAGGCTTGAATAGGACCGGATTTTAAGACACTAGGCTTATAAGCCTTATTTTATATCCTGTTTATAGTTGACCTGGTTAGCTGAACCTCCAAAAATAGATTTGTAAGGACTCTAAACTGAATGTGAGTGCACGACTTTGTATTGTTTATAACTGATCTTTCATCCATCGATATATGTAATTAAGTCTGGAGACTACTTTATTTTATAGGTAGTAGCACTACAGGTTTTAATAACAACCAAGAGTGATGACGTTAATCTTTGAGTTAATTTGGACAATTCTTTGTCACCACAACACGAGTTATTTAAGGCCGTCTGTCCGTTTGTACGTCTATCTGGATCTGGGTACGATTGTCTGTCTGTCGGTATATTACACAGTCATTTCACTTGGAAACTATTGTCATTGAACCAATACAAATTGGAAGAAAGTTATGTTCTCTGTAGGCACTGTCAAAGATTAGTGTAGTGAAATCATGAATAGATTACATTTTAGGGATGAATAAAAACATTACAAATTATTGGTAACTTCGTACATATATAAATATTCATCCCAACTACAGAACCCTTCACGGTGGTTCAACACGCGCCAGGCCAGTTTCTTGTAATCGCAAAAAGGAATACCTAACTACTGATGGTAATACCAAATTCAGTAGCAGCATCATTTATAAAAGAGATTAAAACCTCCTTCACTGAAGATTAGCTTTTAATTTCACTGGCATTAAATAAAGTTTAGAAGGCTATACATTGAATAAGTTTTTAATTGTCCGTAATACCACATCCGGCGGTGAACTGTAAATCAAAAGAGAAGGTGTATTAACGCTGGCCACCTGTATGCGTTTAATTAAAAGGAATTGTTGAAATTAGTGTAGTTATATCGGTGTATAGCGTTGTTCTATTTAGATCGGCTTTTGTTTTAAAGATTGGTTTAGATGTAAAGACTGCTCACACTGAGGCGAATCCCGTTCGGGACGCGGGATGTGACTGTTCCCGTCGATTGAATTAACGATCAGTCTCTAGCACGAATGTCTTGCGAGAAGTTTATCAACCGATAATGTTAATATTTTTTTATTAGTTTCACGTACGTACATGCAGAACCGCTGTTTCAATATTTGTACAAATTCTTGACGTTTTTGGTTAGAAAACTTTTCGCAAAGCATTCGTGTTAGCGCTAAGTAAGCTACTCGCGCCAGTTCAAACTCCTCCATCCAAGTTAGTTTACACAATCGGCACGATTAGATTTCGTTCCGCATCCCGCATGGGATTCGTTTCAGTTTGTCACAAGCTTTATGCGATATCGCAAAACTTTTTTAAAACAACATGAAATAAGTACCACTGCTGAGACATACAGCTTAATGGTTGTGAAGCATAATATTACGCCTGTAGCCTCCAAAAGGGTAAAGCAGAGTTGTTAAAGTCACAGCCATATAACAGAGGCCAGGCCGTTGACCATCAACTGTCCATAAAACTGAACACATGTTTGCTACTAAGAAATTCCTATGAAATCCCTTTAAAATCATCAAACCGAACCGCAATTGCCCAATGCTCGTTCAATTAAATCAGATCGTATCTAATTTCATCATTCTATGATTTATGGGACAAACAAAGTGACTTTAATTGACTGTCACCCATAAACCAGTTGTGTAGCCTACACTTACCTTTCAAATAAAATCTATTGTGGCCTTGAAGATGTAATAGCCAACTCTAGATTAACGTTGCGCTGCTTACCTTTTTAGGGTGGTCAGAAATGTAAGAAACTATCGAATTACATTCGTGGGAACTGGACTTCTTATGCACGACCTCGATGTCCAGAAACGAATGGTTTTGTTTACCAATTGTAGTTTGTATTTTATTAGTTATAAATATATGTAGGCATGGAAATGCAAAGGAATCAGGGTCAGTTGGAAAGGTAAAAGAGTAAGTAACCAAGGACTAAAGAAACAACGGATGTATTGAACACAAATTATAGATAGATGGACCTAAAAATGTACCAAAGAGGATGACTTCTGAGTGAGGGCTAACATCGATATTATGGTGGTAAAATACATGCCACGCCACTCCTATGTAAATTGGGATACGGACATGAACATAATAGATTAATTTTATTCAGTACAAATGCTGCACCACCATGGTTGAAACTATCTTGAATCAGCAACACAAAAATCTAGCCTAGCTTTTGCCGAACTGATTTTGGGTTAGCTTCCTGAATACCAGTATATCATATGGCGGGACCGCCTCTCTGACTTCGGCAACCCAGTATCTGGGTAGACAAGAGCCTTTGGAAAGGCAGGTGGTTGTAGTGTGAGGCTTCTGACTACCCGTAACGACTGTCAAATATCTACAAATGACAGATAGTTCCAAGGCACAAAAGGATATCAGTATGTTATGGACGGTTATCTATCCACGGACCAACGTCGACAAGCATAGCTTAACATTCTATTGACCCATGTATGTGTTATTATTTAGCCACAAGCACCTCTAATCAACAATACACGAATGTACGGTAAGAACTCAACTAGATGAACCAACCAACATTCTAGATGAGCCTACAACTGTCGGCGACATTGTAATCATGCATCTACGAGTACACTACACAATCTTATTTATCAATACGGCTAAATCTACTGCGCTTGAATAAATGTGCGTCAAACTGGCCACGGATATAGAAACAGGTGCGCTCATTGTTAATGATCTGATGGTTAGATCCGATTTGATTTGGATGACATTTTGTTCTGAATAGAGTTGCCAGGTGGGCCGTTTATGTCAGGATTTTTTCGACGTTTAGCTGAAGTAGCTAGCTGGGTTAACCCAGCTATACAGGATACAGTAACAGACTCTTAAGAGTCTGTTACTGTATCCTGTATTTTTCAAAGATTTAATTGATGGCAAAAACTTGGATGAATTAATAGATAGGTTCTCAGTAAAGAAACAGGATTAAGGACATAATTTAGAGAAAAATGTAAAGAATATCACTAAAAAAGTGCGAAAAAACTCCCGTATTTCTATTAACTTTCGAAATAATATCGAATAGATCTTACAAAACAAAGGACGGAGTATCCTTTGATTTTTATGGTTTTACATAACATTACACCTTCTTCGCTTAATACATGAAACTTTTTGTTGAAAATCCTCATACTAATTACATTTTCGAAAAATTCAGCAATTTGACATGTTTGCCAATCTTTGTCCTATTTCCTATTTAAACCCATGGTCACACTACACCGACCTCCTTATATTGAGATTTATCTCATGTACAAGAACAATGCAAGCAATACATAACTACTCAGATAGGTAGGTATATCGTCGCATTGTCTGAATTATGTTTTAATAAGCTACGTGCTCAGATTAAACCGTACGGATGTAAATTGCCCTTAATATACTGCTGTTAAATGGCAGTTGGTCTTTGTAAAGGTTGCAGTAAAGCAGTAGTGGACTAGGGAAATAATTTATAAGTATGACATATGTAAGTTGTAGGTGTTAAATATTAACTATCTTCTGCCCGCGACTTGCAAAGACAACTAGGTCCAAATTCTATGATACTCGGCAATAGTGTTATCGGCGGTCCGAGATTGGTCATTTGACATTGACAAACCTCCTTCTATCGATAATACGTTTTTTTAAATAAATAAATTATCGGCCCAAAAAGGACAGAATATTTGTTCTGTGATTTCGTGTTTTCATTTCCTCATCTTATTCTACGTTTAACAACTATCACCCCCCCCCCCCCCCCTTGCCTTTGGCTGCGAATGTTTCTGAAGTGTGTAGCTTTCCATTTTTGAAAGATTTTTTGAACTCGAATGAGCAGTTTCGGAGATCACCTTAATCCAAACTAATATTTCTTGATAATAGTTACTTTACCTTTTTATTAGAACAGATTTTTGTAGTGAAATTAAAATGAATACCTAGCTAAGTATTGATGTCTAGTAAACCAACCAGCCGAAAAAAAAAATGGGGAATAAAACAGTCCAGAATTCACAAGTACAAGTTACAGTTTTTATTATTACAATGAAAATTCAGAATTTTAATAGATAGGTACTGTCGTTAGCAATTAGACCTTGTGCTAGCCTAACGTAGTAGGGAGTTTCAATTGAACGCGAGGCCAGCTTACACTGTTTCTTTTTACGTGACGCTGACGTACGGCCTACAGTACAATATACACGTCATGACTTCGGTATGTAGATCTTCAAAATCAAATGAACTTAAAACAACGAATATTTCTAAACAATAAAATCTTATTCTTAATCAAAATTCAGAACATTACTACCGAATTTAAAATTTCACGACTTCTGTTAAGTAAATCGATTTGAACGCACTAAATACGAATCGATTGCTGAATCGAATCGTAATCGTAAATCGAATGAGAGAAGCTACCAAAGTGTAATGTATATTAATCAAGGTATGTACAATGGTGCTTTCTAGCGCTGTGGACAAAAGTAATTTCACTCGGATAGGGTTATTTATACGTATAGGCCGGTCGAACAGGTGTTCTTGGCTTTACACAGCGTGTTTCCTTTGCATTGTTATTATTTTAAATAAATAAGTTGTTCGATTTTTAAAAATACTGTTAATGCCTCAAACAAAGATGACGAAACACAAGGATGACGTTTTTTATATTTTACCGTTCTTTTGTTTTGTTAGCTGTATTGTTTTTAAATCTAGCCAAATAAGTAAATACCTACAAGAGTGATGAATGAAACCAAGGCTTATCATATTTTATCGAAAACAACTGTTTAAATTGATCTGATAAATTATTCATGTATGCATACATTTATTCAAACTATTTTTTTTTAATAAATCTTAACAGCGTGAGCACTATTAGCAGTTTCAGAGTGCTGCATTCTTCACGAGACCGCAATTTTTATTAAACCGCATTTTTTTGTAAAATACTTTCTTGATACTTGTTATAAAATAAAAACCAGACAAGAGCGAATATGACCTCCGGAGGGTTCCGTCTCAAAACTTTATTTTTTAACGTGATACAACTATAAATTAGAGTACGATTTTCGAACTTAGTTTTTACCTTGGTTCTTACCAAATTCTGGGTCGATGGAAAGTACCGTATATAGGTTTCGATTTATTTGCAAGTCTCAAAATATGTCGCAAAATAGGTGTATTTTTTTACAACGTCGACTTAGAGGCTTGATTTTTTAGAGCTTCAAGGGACTGTTGACAGATATTAATTTCAAACAGGATACCTTTACACGTTACTGAGGAAAAATGGTCTTCAAAGACGGACAGACAATGAAGTCTAGTGATACTATAAGGGTCAATTTTTTCCTTTGAGGAACGGTACCCCAAAAAATGCTTAATCAAATGGAAATTTTTGAATATTCAAATACCCAAAAACACGAGCAACCTAATAGCATAGATAGACAGCCAAGTATTTCTTCTATAACTTGTAAAATAATAATGTAAAATATTTAATGAGGTCTTTATTTCATAGCAAAACAAAGCTCTTGTTTTGCAAGTCTTAATTGAGTAGGATTCCAGTAACTGTATCGAATAGTTGTTCAATATTTAAAAGACATTCCCACTGCAAAAGTTCCTTATATTATTAGCTGCATTCATATTTAGAAGCCACACAAATCTAGGCTGTCAAAAAACTTCTGTCAATTTCTGTTTTATACCCAAAACTTTTTTCTTTTTGTTCACTAACATAATTAGAACTAAATATCAACTAACACTGTCATTTTAAATTTATAATGTGAAGACTATCTTTTATATGCATGGCATTTTTTCTTTTTCATATAAAATGAAATAAATCTTTCTTTCCTTACACTTCGGCATCGCCCTGTATTTGAAACTTAGAAGACGCTCTCCGGTACCCAGGGAATAGTTATTAATTTGGAATTTGTTACAGCCTATACTTAAGCCAGTAGATACCGCAGTTAAGGCTCTGCGCATAAATATGAATACATCACACAATTGCCGAACGCATTAACTTAGTTATGTACGTACTAAGCTATACATAAGTAAGAAGTATTATGTAAGTAGTTTGATAAAGCTCATTATAAGTAGGTGTAAATCTGTGAACTTTAGATAAAATTGTGATTGTTGAAGTCTTTTTTTTCAGTTTTGTTGATTCAGAGCTATAGATTTCTTTTTTTTTCACAAAATGTACTTACTTAATCTAATTTACAAATAAATGATATGAACAATATAGTATGTACACAAAAGTTTTAGCATCTGGTGCCGAACTAGGAGGAACCTGTATTCTGGCATACAGCGACAGTCTTTTGAATTTAATTTACTGTAATACTTATCGTATAACGTGTTTCTTAGTAGTCGCAAGAGCTACTGCCGCGAAAGAGGTTCGATTCCCAGGTCGGGCCAAGTATTATTGAGTTTTTTTGTCCTAAATTTCTCAGTAGCAGCTTTGATTTTGTATTTGTGTCTGGTTGATGGCAATGGGGTCGCCCTATAACATGGCTATTAAATAAATCTGCCGTAATGTGGATGTGGATGGTACACCTCTGCCTTACTCTTCGTGAAGTACAGGCGTGATGTTATGTTTAAAGTTATATTTAATTTCATAACATTGATGTTGGGGCTGCCACGCTTTTGCAGTGCATCGGGGATGTTTGCGGAGAATGGCGTGCCAGATTTTTACGCACTGATGCGGACACGGATAGCATCCCTGATGCGGCGAGTGCGTGACAGCTCTAACAGCTTGGTGGCTATAGTAGCCGACAGGATGGATAGTCCAATGATGTGGCAATGGATGACCAGTCATCGTGCTTCCTTCAAATATTTAAAATAAGATGTTTTGTGTTTTCATATATGTATTGATGTTTTGTGTATAATATTGTAATGTGTGTTTTTCTATGGACTTATGGTCTGAAATAAATGTTATTATTATTATTATTATTATCCCCTTTATTTAAAATCTTTCTTATAAATTATATTTTTAAATATTTCAATATTAATACAAAAAAAAAACATTTAAAAATATAAAAAATAGTGGCCCACCGGTATCGGGAACAGGGTCCAAGCTACCGGCGGTCAGGGCTCCAGAGAGAGGAATCGCCTAACTATACGCGCCGTGTCCAGAAGAACTGCTTTCTGAATCAAGCCCTTGATCCAGCTGCCTAACGCGAGCCTCCTTAGATGTTGGTCAAGGCTCTTAGCTATTAAGCCATTGGCTGACACGACTATCGGTACAACGATTGCTGAGTCCACATCCCACATGTCGACAACCTCGCGAGCCAAGTCAAGATACTTGATTTGTTTATCTTTCTCGGCTTTCACGAGGTTCCCGTCATGCGGGACCGTTACATCAATAATCGTTGCGCGCCTCTCGATTCGATCCATCACCACTATATCAGGCTTATTGGCTACAATAGTCCTGTCAGTGATGATGGATCGGTCCCAATACAAAGTGACACTGCCATTTTCAAGAACTGGGTCGGGCACATACTTGTAGTATGGCACTTCCGATTCTACAAGACTGTATTTTAGAGCAAGTTGCTGATGGATAATCCTGGCTACTAGATTGTGCCTATGCAAATACTCTTCGTTAGCAAGACGAGAACAACCAGAGATAATGTGGCGGATTGATTCGCCTGGACGGTGGCATGCCCGACAGATGTCAACCGTACCATCCTTCACAATAAATCTCCGATAGTTATTCGTCATGATAACTTCGTCCATAATTGCACAGACAAAACCTTCGGTTTCCCCAAAGAGGTCACCGAAACGCAGCCAAGATACGGACGCTAACTGATCTACATCAGGCCCATGTAGGGCCTGGAAAAAGCGTCCGTGAAGCTCCTTACTCTGCCATACTTCCTTGCGATCGTTAGTGTCAAGTACTACAGGTTTGCGCCAGTTCTCTTTAGCCAACGAGAGCGGGGTGAGGCCCTGGTCCACCGCGACTACATCTCGATGCATCCCCACGTCGGTTTCTAGGAAATAATCCCTGAGACTACATATCTCGCGATTATGGAGGGTCTTAGCATTTAAAAAGCCTCGACCCCCACACTTTCGCGGGATATACAGTCTCATAACCGATGAACGTTATTATTATTATTATTATAACATATTATTTTTAATAAGGTCATGTTATGATGGTTTTCAAACTGTTGTAATGTAAATTAAAGCTGGTAAATACATAAAATATAATTGGCTAAAGCTGTTCGCATCAATACCTACCTAAATGAATATTATGAACATGGGTTTTATTTATGAAATTCTCGGCATGTATTTAGGATATTAGATAAATTATATTAATGAATACCCAGCAGGTTTTAGAAAGATAAAGGCAAAAATATTCGCAAGACAGAAGGACGAAATTAAAAGAATTTTAATTTAACCACATAAACGATTAGGAATCTAAAATATTACCTTGATAATTGTTACCACTTAATCCTTTATAGTTTTGGAGAATCACCACCCAATAAAAATGACCCCTCACTGTAAGTAATATGTTGTCCAGCTGAGGTTGAATAAAAATGGTAGAGATAAAAAATCCGGTTCACACTCGGCGAGTTTTTTTTTTGTTTTATCTCAGACAATAGGTTTTTGTTTTACGAGGTCGACGGTCAGCTGTATTTCTAGAAGGAAAACGATACTAAAATATAATAGCGATTACTCAGAAGCAAATGTGACTAACGAGGACCAGTCATTGTTGTGGTATCCATAATGGATGAAGTTCTTGAGAAACTTTTCGACCTCATTCTAAAATGGCTTGAAATTTCCGGTGATTGAGCTGGAGATCAGTCTGTAGACCTTGATGGTGATATAAAAAGTGTTAAGTACGCTTAAGTTTCGATTCATCAGCTATACAGGTGACTTATTTTTTTTCTGATATCAGCTGTTATCGTAACCATTTTTTTTCAAAAAAAAACGTCGCCCTACACTAGGAATTTCTCCTGTATCGTGGGTGCATTTACAAACATTCAAAATCACATACACAAACAGCCAGTTCCAGACCCGGACCTGTAGACCGTACAAATATTTGTTCCGTGCGGGAATCGAACCCACGACACGCGGCGCAGCAGTCGATCGCTCTGCCACTGCGCCAACCGTGCCGTCGAAGAGTGACTTCTAATGAACAAAAAGCCACTCTGTATATGGTTCTTAGAACGCCCCTTTTGCAATTAACCGGGCATAAATCTAGACACCGGACTTTTACTAAGAATTTCCTAATAGAAACACCCAATGTGTGAATTTATCCCTTAAAGATACTGCTATAAATGTAACGTCAGTAATCTTGTACACTTCACGCATATCCCGCAATACGTTTTGCAGGCATACCTACTAATTACTTAGGCGTTCACGCGATGGGATAACAGCCTGTCCCTTCTCAGACACTTTAACCATGTTTGCACTTTTAAACACGTCTTGTTAATGACGTACAAGCGAGCTTCAAATGCTACAAGAAAATTTTCTATTTATCCGTAAGTACAACTATGTCTTATCAAAAGGAAAATCCGTTCGATTATCTTGTCAATAATGGCAATTTTAATTGAGCAAAAATTCCGTTCATTTTAATTCATAAATAGTATTTTCCGATTGCTTAGTCTCAATTGCCCTATTTATAGAAAAAAAAAATACACAGGATACGTCACATGTAGTCAGCAATTGCTGTCATTAAAGCACGAACAAAAAGCTAAATAAATTTCCTTTTACTCAACACTTTCCCCAAGACGTAATTCACCATGAATCATAACGATAATTAACTGACTACCTGTCTTAGAAAATCCACAAAGATTCCAGTTGCGAACCTACTGGTTTGGTTGAGAAAAATCTTGCTCCACGCAGTTTCATAATCACAAAGGAAATGGTATAAGCCTGACTTGCGCAAACGCGTAACTCGGATGTTGTCGATTACTGCAGTGCACTGCCGCGGGTGTTAGCAGATCTAGTTACTGGAGCGAGCGTTTGAACGGAGCATTGTTGGGCTTATTTACGAGGTTGTTGCAAAATTTTGTCCAAATATTTTTACTGCTAATAATATTTTGCAAAGGGCTGGTGATTGCTTTTTACATTAATTAAGTTGTAATATTCAATATTTGTACTTAATATTTGCGTCACGTTATTGTATTCTAAAAGTGACCGAAATTAAATTATTTTGAAATCATCACATCGTCGTCCAAGAAATGATAGAGATAAGACAAGTCTTAATGTTGCGCAATCTAACAACCTGATACAACTTTGTATAATTGTAGGAGGCGTTTTAAGCTCTACATATCATTGGTGTTGCAAATATTCCTACCTCGTAAAGGGTAACGAGCTTGAAGTTAAGCTATATACGTAGAAATTACGAAAATTTACGGAGCCCGGTTTCAAAACTTAATCCGAGCGAAACACGCTGTTAAATTTAGATTGAACCATTAACTTCTTCACGGTTATGTGCGAGACAACTAGACACGCCTTATGTCACAAACTGGGGACATTCACAAACGAACCAACTCTATAAGCTACTAATAAAATTCTAATTAATTCATTATGACGTCTTTAAATACATGTCACAGATAATGACGTGTTTCAATCGTGATCCACTACAATGTAAGTGCCGGTTGAGGCGAGTGGTCAAGCGAGTTAACTGGAACGGTGTGAACGAGGCTCCGTGAAAGTGGACAGGGGAGTAGTACGGATAATTTCTATGAAAATGTGTTCTTAGGCCGCACAATTGATAGAAAATTGCTGGTAGGAGTGGGCCTCTATGCGGCAGTTGCTGGTTGGTGAAAATCAACGTTTTTACCTGAAACAAAAAAGGAAAACGGGAATTAGTGCTGTCATTACGCTAAGCAATTATAAGAATCTAACGTTGCATTTTTAAACACCAAAGGAAAATAGATAATGTGGTAAGGAATTTAATTTGTGTGCATTTTCCTTCTTATTATAAAGATAAATGCAGTAGCGTTATCAAGTCAGTATAGATTCCCAGTATAACAGATGTGTCATTTCTTTTGAGACAAATCTTGTCTACAAATGACCAGTTTTCATACCAGTCTAAAAGCTTCCACTTGAAACTTCCTAATGTCGTTCTAAATAGGTGACTAAAGTATTAGGTACAATAAAAAACGTCCAAACGATTTCACATGCCGATATCATTTCTTGTCCATCGTTAATTCATTACACATGACAATAAAAAGACAAAAAGCGAGCCAAGTCCCAGCCATTCATGTGTCGTAAAGAAAAAAACATTCTAAAGTATTATCTATATAAAAAAGTTAGCGGTAGATTGACATCTGTCCGTCCGGGCTGCTTCATACGCTCGGTTGGACAAAATCGAGTATTACAATTAAATTAAAAATCACTCACGTGTGGGTACCACTGATAAGTTTCGTAGCGACAGCAAAAAAAATGTCAACCAGCCAGTTCTTGTTATGTTTGTTTTTCGAAGTTCGTTTGGTCGACAAAAGAATTTATTATGTTATTTTTGCAGCGCTTATTATCATTTATTCGTTATTGTCTTTACGAAACAAGTTGCTACAGATATTGTAAATACGACTTTTCTTAATAATTATTATCTATTCTTAAGATTATACAAGGCATAAAATGTAAAATTATACAAAATCGTAAATCTGACTCCCACTTGCCACGTTCCACTTTATATTACAATGTTTGCACGACAATTTTACGCATTCCGTCATCGAGCTGTCAAATTGTTTGCCGCCATTTTTATTTCAAGCTTTATGGCCTTTTGCCACTTAAATGCAGTCATAAATCAAATGTGATTTTTATGGTGATTAATGTTGTTCTAAAGCTTTTTGGCCTATTTCCGTCTAACAGCTGTGTTTGGTATGCTAGGGGACATCTTATAAATAATAGGATTAAATACCATCTCAATTAGGGTTTTAAACTAAGGATTTTCCGCATTAGATCATGTTTTAATGTGTTTATTGTGACGTATAATTAGCGTTGCTAAGAAGTCTTTGCAATGGTTTTTTTACATTTGCTCAGGTTAATAACAATGAATTACATAAATATTAATACTTATGTACGTAAGTATATATAAAAAAATCTATGATCAATGATTACCAACGTAAATCTGTGAAAACCTTAACCAACAAATATCAAAAATCTAGATTGATTGTAGTTGGATATACATTTATCTATACATATATATTTAACCTGTAACGTCTAGCTACTCAGCTCAAACCTCCCTTTCCCTTTCCCACACAAATGTGCCTTTGACCAATCAGTCCTTTCAGTAGGAACTGCGTTCATCCATCTTTGTCTTGCAATTATGAAGAGGGGTTATAGTGATACTCTTAAAGGAAAATTTTAATATTATGACACCTAACTAACACTTTCTCTGCTAACCCTACAGGCAGCAACATAATTAATGGTAGAATGATTCAATTGAATCCGCGGTATGCGCGAGTTTCCACTCATTGTGGCTTTGCTTTCTACACACCTCCGCCACTCTTAGAGCAAGGTGTCACATTGCCTGACCACGTCCAGCATGGCATGCTATTGATAGATAGTGACAGACGGCCTGGTATGCCGAAGGCTATATTGTTTTAATTTAAATTGTTATAGCTGTTAATTAGATTTTCGAAGATAAATGGGATTTTTTGATTGGTTTATTTTTTGTAAGTAGTTTATTGATCGTAGAAGTAGTCTTCTACTTATTGATGGAAACTGAAATTGGTTTTATAGAAGAATATTTGTACTTTATAGTGTCCCGGAATTTGTTATAACCGGGGATTCCCACATGAGCTTGTTGGTGACTAAGATGTCCTAAAAAGAGTCTTTAGCATGTTATAAATTACACTTAGGTACTAATCATGTGATCACAAAATCATGTACAGTAGATCGACCTTATCAAATGCACGATTAATACCCCCGTTGGGTCTTGCTTCTCATTCACATAGTTTTACACACAATAGGCTAAACACGCATTAATGCAAGGGTGGTCAATACCTACCGCCGCCAGTATGTCTTAGACCCCAGAACACTGTCTTACTGTGTAGAGACGGGCTCTCTTTGGCTACAAGGAAAAGACCGGGTTTCTAGAGAGGTAGAAAAAAAAAAAGTACCAGCCTACTACTGTCCCACTGCAGGGCAAAGGCCTCTTCTCATACAGAGAAGGCATGAGCATTAATCACCACGCTTGCTCAAGACGGGTTGGCGATTTCAGACTTACATTAATTATATAAGTCCAGGTTTCCTCACGATGTTTTCCTTCACCGATGTCAGTGATGTCCAAGATAAACTTAGAAAGTACATATGAATTGAAAAAAGCACATTGGTACTTGCCCAGGTTTGAACCCACAACCTCGTGCACAAGAGGCGAGGCCTAAACCACTGGACCATCATGACATTTTAGACCACCATGACATTTTAGAGAGGTAGATCAAGAGAAAATTTGCCAAACCACCATTGTTGGAATATGGATATTTCTTTATGTCATTATCATATCATGTCTAGTGATGTCAACCGCTACACTGCTGAGCATCAAGTCTTGGTTTCAATCCCCGGGTTGTGAAAAGTGTTATTGGGAAATTCATCAGCATTTTCTTAGCAACAGTCTCACTCTGGATGTGTACCCGGTTGATGGCTATAAGCCCGCCCCTTATAACATGGAACCTCACTATAACTAGCGAAACGTGAGTGTACTGGGAATCTACAGATTCACCACTGCTGAACTCTCCAGTGACTACAGGTTTATTGCAATGTCATGTCAATAGCTTTTCCTTTGCCAGAAGCTTCAATGTAAACTGCACTTAATAAGAAACTTCTGGACAGAGGAACTTGCCTCACTTTATAAGCAATAGACGAGTATCATGCTACACAGTAATTATCCATCATTACACTGTGACTAGTGGTTATAATACTTTGAATACAGCTTACACTATAAAACGGTAAGGAAAGCACTTGATACGTTATTATAGTGGGTTCCACTTTTTCTTCAATAAATGGGAAAAGCTCGTCTAGGTGGGCAACGCCTTTAAGCAAATACACAGGTGCGTAGAGAACGTTACATAACGCTCGTAATCCCCGAAGGGTTAGCAGAAGTGTATCTATACTACACCCACAACCTCGGCCTGCCTCGTTGGTCAATTGGTCGCAAGAGTTACTACTGAACACGAGGGCCTGATTCCGGTTTGGGCCAAGGTTTCAGGAATTCTTCCATTTAAAATTTCTCAGTAGCAGCCAGGAGTTTTGATTTGTGCCCGGTTGGTGGTACCTATACGAATACTCTGACTAGGTGGGATGACGATCTGCGAAAGACTGCTGGCAGATGCTGGATGCGGCAAGCTGAAGACAGGGCGCTATGGTGATCATTCGGAGAGGGCTATGTCCAGCAGTGGACTAATATAGCCTGATGATGATGATGATGATGATGGTGGTCATAAAGACAATACGGTTGGCGCAGTGGCTGAGCGATCGACTGCTTCGCCGCGTGTCGTGGGCTCGATTCCCGCACGGAACAAATATTTGTATGGCCTACAGGTAATTGTTCCGGGTCTGGCTGTTAGTGTATGTGACTTTAAATGTTTGTAAACGCACCCACAACACCACACAAATTCTTAGTGTGGGGCATCGTTTAAAAAAAAAAGGCTTGGTAATATAGGCGTCCCCTATTACATGGGATTTAGACATAGCTGGTGAAATCTGCGTATAGTTTTTGTGTTGTCTTATCTTACAAAATTACATATCACCACGCCTGTATTCCCCGAAGTGTCAGGCTTAGGTGTACCTATATTACACCCACATATGCATACACACTAGATAAGTTTAAGTGCCATGTAACAGGGAGCGAACCCCTAACAAAATATAAGCAAAATATGAATGAATACGTCATATCTTTAAAAAATCTAGTTCGAAATCTTAATTTTATATGCATGCATGTTTTCTGTGGCGATAAACACTTTTCTTTCTCTGTTTCCTTCCAAAACCTCAACAAGATCTATTTTCAACCTGTTTCTAATCATCAACATCTGCCTAGCCATTTCCCAACTATGTTGGAGTCGGCTTCCAGTCTTGCCAGATGCAGCTGAATACCAGTATTTTACATGGAGCGACTGCCTATCTAACCTCCACAACCCAGGTACTGGGCAACACGATACGCCTTGGTAAGACTTTCGGGCTACTAACTACCCGTAGCGTCTGTCAAAGATCTATAAATCACAGCCGGGACCAACGGCTTAGCGTGATTTTCAACCTGTTTCTAATCTAGGTCTAAATGCATCTAATCACCACAAATATCTAGTCTTTCTTTTCACAGCATTTACGACTTAACAGTAACCAGTAGCAGACATTCTTTCTCACGCAAATTATGTAAAATAAATTCAATAAATGTTTCGTAACATCATCTTAATTAACGTAGATGAAGTTCCAATCAACTTGTATTTTTTTTTATTGGTACCTATACCTTCGGGAAAAATTTGTAACACCATAAACATTGTTCACTCGATTTTAATTTTATTACTATGGGCTCTGTCAATCATGTGGGGCCATTATATTGGTATACTATGTAATCTTAGTTATTTAAATACTTTCGACGAAATCATTCCTAAAGGCGAAACACCAATGATGTGAGGTAGTGATGGGTTTAAGATCAATGTGTGTTTTTTTGGTTAGTCGATTTGGTTTTAGTATTAAATTTATTTATGGAATCTAATTTTAAATTTTGACATTGATACTGGGACATATGAATGAATTTTAATTAGTTTGACTTACATAGATTTTAAGTACCTACAATTATACTAACCTCATATCGACATGCAAAAATAGTCTGAATTAAATGAATTTTAATTATTTAATATTTATTAAAGTGTGTGTTTTGTTGTTTGGAGTTTTCAAAGAGTTAATTTTGTTTATTGAAAACAATAGACGGCCAGACACCCATATTTCGCCAATCATGATTAAATCCCATGTAAGAGGAAGAGAGCTTTTTCTCATCAACTAGGCACAAATCCTGATTCCGGGCTGCTACTGACAAATTTCAGGTGGAAAAACCAATGAATAATTATATACATTTTAAGAATTTCGACTAATCCGTTCCTGTTTTCTACCAAATCTTTTAAATTACTTTATAAATGCTATTAATCATCTCCGAATCTCAGGTTAAGTAGCTAGGCATCGATTATCAAAAAATAAAAATTCCTCTCAATAACAAAAGACTCGTTTCAACCCATAAAAACAGCTATCAACGGAACAATCGATTAAATCGAATCTTTAGTCGATATTATCAAACAAAAGCCGACTATCGACCAGTGGGCGGCACAACACTAATGAAAGCCGTTATACCTAATCACTAACGCTGTAAAAGCTATAATTTTGCAAATTGCCGCCACACATTGACGAAATAACATTATAGGTAGCGAACATTATGAAAGTAATTACACTTACATACTGCATACGGGTTTCAATTGCCCCGTTGGTCTTGCGGTCTCAAGGCGACAGCTGAGAGTGGGGTACTGGTTTTGATTCCCGAGTCAGGCAAATTATTATTAGGGTCTTTCGTTACATACTTTTCAGTGATAGCTTGAATTTTGAGAGGGGTGATACCACCGTGGCTTGGAAAGTAGGTTAAGACGTTGGTTCGGACTATGAGAATAAGAGAAGAGGGAGTTCTCCTGCGTTTGGGTACACACTTGTGCACTATCAACTCCCGCGTCGATGGCTATTATCTCTCCGGTGTCTCCGGTGAGATTAGCTTAGAAATTCGTGAAGAAAACATACAAATATTCGTTCCGTGTGGGGATCGAACCCGCGACAGGTAGGTCTGAAGCTAGGTCGTCGAAATGACATAGGGAGGCAAGTGTCAAATTTTAGAAAATTAGTGATTCAGTGGAATGCACGATCTGACAGACAAGGCGTTAATTCTATAGAAGCTGTAGACACACGTAACAAAACGTTTGTTAAGTATTGATTACTCATATGTAATTACATAGTATAAAACAAAGTGGCTTTTCGTGTCTGTCTGTGTGACTGCTTACTTCTTCTATACTGCGCACTGGATTTTGACTCGGTTTTCACCATCTCTAAGAGATTTTTTTTAAAGGTTTGCGTGCATGATACGTTATTTAACTGATACACAGCAGTTGTGATGGCCCAATGGTTAAGGCCTCGCCTCTTATTCCCGAGGTTGTAGGTTGAAATCCGGGAAAGTACCTACCAATATGACGTTTCAACTTATATTTACTTCCTCTTATCTTGGATATCACTGACATCGGTGAAGGAAAATCGTGAACAAACCTGGACTTATATTTAAAGTTAGACTTATATTGCCCACCCGCCTTGAGCAAGCGTGGTAGGGCTCGTGCCTTCTCTGAATAAGAAGAGGCATTTGCCCAGCTGTGGGACAGTTAAAGGTGGGCTTTTTTAAATGATAACAGCACGTAAGTCTCAATTATCACATCAGTAGATAGCATCCGCTCAAAGCCGGAGCACATCACTAGTAACTAATATTTTAGTGAATGCTCAATCGAGTATTAATTTCGCGACGGAAGTCCGAACCAAACCGTGTTACACACTGTTGGTATCAAATTTCGTTATCCATTCACACATTACATCGAAGAATCCAAATGCTTGCTTACAAAAACAATTTTATATCGTGTTCGCTAATTTATAATTATACGAACAGAGGTCAATGAAAGTACCGTAGAGTTACCTATCAACACAACTAAAATTCAAATCGATAACTAAAATAATGGGCCACGTTACACCGTATAGGCGGGTCGAAGAGCCCAGCAACGATGCTTCGGGGTCCACGCTTATTGATATTTTGATATAAATAATCTTTACAATAGAAAGTTATCTTAAATCATTACTGCGATATAGTAATTTGGGCGTCCCAAGAATACATTTAATTCTCTATTTCTAATTGAAACAATACGAATGGGGGTAATAAATTGTTGAGACTGTCTGATAGTGTAATTGACCTGCCTAGGACCGCGTTGGTGGCCAAAATGATAGATGTTAATGTTATGATACGATTATACTAAACAGTTTTAATTTCTATTACATGTGTATCAGTGGTTATGATCTGGTGATGAAATGATATTTGATGATGGTAGAGACTTTCACTTGTTTCGATTATAATTAAATGTGTTTACCAATATACCTTCTTCTAGTTTCCAAAATGGTAAACAAATAGGATGAAAAGTACTAGTTCGTATACATAACGTTCAATTTACGCTGCGACTTTAAAGTCGATAATGATTTATCATTACTATGGTTTTATCAAACTTAGTAGTCATTCCGAAATCAAATTAGTTTACACTGACGTAAAGTTCATATTTGCTTAAGTGAATTTAACATAATTTGGAAAGAAGGATTTGAATATGGAATAGGTACCTAACATGTATGTTGTGCAATTTTCTATAGATTAGCTGAACATTGGGTAATCATCATCCTCCTGACCTTTAAGTTTATTTGGGGTCGGCGTAGCATGTCTTCTTCCTTCATAGATCTCTTTTTGCCGTCATCTCAGACGTCACAACCTATTTCGTCTTTCACGTAATTCATCCATTGTTTTCTGTTCTTCCTCTACTCTTATAACAGTACCAGCTGCGTCCAGTTTTACCAGGACCTAAGGGTCATTATGTGGTGCTAGTTGCAGAGATCACCGCGTTCAAACAGAATAAAACAAACTGGCAACCTTTACTATATTAGTAAGTATAGACAAATGACAATAATTGGAAGAATGATAAAGAACAAACGTCAGTTGGACTCAAGAAAAAATATCTTCTTTTTTGGCCAAGGAATTGAACTCAATAATGGTTTTCTATTTAAAAGTTGCCCCGTTGTGGGTGCGTTTACAAACATTTAAACTCACATACACAAACAGCCAGATTCGAAACAACTACCTGAAGGCCATACAAATACTTGTTTCGTGCGGGGTTCGAACCCGTGACACGCAGCGCAGCAGCCAATCGCTTAACCACTGCGCTAATTGTGCCGCTCTAGCACATAAAATATCTACAATCTCTAATTAGTGTATCTAAACTTGAGCTATCTAGAACAACCCGTCTGACAAACTTCCGTGCAGCCTTTTGTCTCCCACACTTTCATAAAACTTCATCAATCAACCTAAATACACTCACACGCACATACACACACACATCCACCATCACACACTTATACAATTAACTTTTTCCAAATGTCAATAACTGTTACAGTGTACAATCGTAAGCCGTCAAAGACCATCGAATTAATCCCTGGCTACCTGGTAGAACTACCAATTTGTAACCATGATTGATAGTAATCCCTTAATCCGAGTGTCTGTCCGTCCTAAAAACTTGCTGTTCGTGGTTGAGACGGTGATTTGACGCCTCGATTGGCTGCAATTCGTTAATTGAAGACATGTTTGGATAAGCAGTATGTACGAATGACTTTATTGTGTGTTTGACTTCTGAAGTGCTGGGAGATTATGCTAGGGATGTCGGAAATTTTAGAAAGTATCGATTTAAATCGTATTTTTACAATCATCAATGTCGTTCACGATATTTATTAAATATATATTTTTTTGGACAGTACTCAACAGCTATTATGATACCTACATATTAATGTATCGATTTGTTTTAGAAGTATCGTTTTCGATATGCGTTATTTTTAGATCGATGCGAGTATATATACTATAGACATTTTATCGACAAGGCTTGATTATGCATTGTGCTGTAAACAATGAGAATATAGATTATTTTTGTGGATGGACTTAGAAATCCTGGAATCAAGAAAATGGATGAACTTAAAGAAGAAAGTAAAAGAAGTTTGTCTTTGCTCAACTACTCTTTAGGTGTGTTTAGGAAATTTTAGAAAGAAAATCCTTTTGCGAAGTATCTTCGAATGGTTGGTTTCCAACCGAGGTCCGTGAGAGTTAAATATGATCCACAGTACGTTTGAAATTTAAAACAAATCTGAAGTCCGGTAAATTGAATCTGATATTGGTTACTTGTTTGTCTAACTCTTTATGCTAAAAGTTTTGATCAAGTCGTATTTATTGATAGTACAGTTTATTTTTCTTGAATCTTCTGGTCCCTGCTAACAACAGAGAATATAAAAGTGGTCTCGAATCAATAAATAAGCTTGAAAACCACTGCTTTAAATGAAGTAGCATAATAACAATAATTTCTACGGAATCACGTGTCATCCAAACGTTTTTCAACCTCCACTCACATCCACAATCGTTGTAATCATCAGAATACTAATTAATAACTCATGAGACAGGTGTATCTTAACCTCAAATAATCTTCTCCTATAACAAAAAATATAATTTGCGATAATGTTACAGCGCTTACCGCTTTTATTTATTAACATTTTTTATTTATTATTATAATTTTAATACCCAACAGTTGGCGTAAAAAACGATTTTTAGAACGTCTAGACAAAAATGACAGGTTATTAAATGAATTACAACTATGATCATGCGCGTACGCAGTCATAAATAATGATTAACGGTAAATATTAAGTGTGGTTGAACTAAATTTTATTGCTATAAGTAATTATTGCGAATAAAAACGGGGATAGTAGTGAACTAGAGACATTTTTTTGTTCTTTTTTTATTTTATAATTAAACATAATTATTATCTACCTTATCTTTGGTTATTTTTTTATTATGTTTTATCTCGGATAGGTTATAAATGGGGCTACAACGACATGGTAGTTTAGTGATATGCTAATTGCTGACGCAGTCAGAAATTAATAATTATAATTACTGAAATGATGCATGATATCGTAGTTTTTGTTTTGATAATGAACTGGAAGTCTATTCAGGCTGTGTTTAGTTGTGGGAGTTGGAGAGGGAGTTATAGGAAAACTTTCTTAGGTAGGTAGGTTAGTAGTATATTATAAACTGGAAAAAGTCAATCATCTAGCAGAATTAAGAAGCTTATGGACACACCTACTAAAGTCAAGGAGTTTGCAAAATCTACATGAAAAAGTCAAAATTCAGGGCCGATAATATGTTCCTTTTATTAGATAGGTACTGGAACTGTTGATATACGGATCATAAACATATGACACCAGGCTAATATAAAAATGGAAAATTATTTGACAACGGTCATTTTCTTGAAAGCAATCTGATCCCAGCTACTAAGATACTACGGTTAAGGTACCAACAGTGAGCATACAATACATTAGTAATATCCTTTTGATTGCTTTTTGAAACAGAATACTCTAAAGTTAAAAACGTGTAGGTTTTAGCTTATAACACTCTCTTGAAGCCTCCATCACCTGTCTAGTCTTTTCCTAACTGTTTTGGGGTTGACTCCCAGCCTAAACTAACACAGCTGGATGCCAGTATTTTATATTGAGTGACTGCCTATCTGACCTCCACAATACAGGTAAAAAAAGGAGGGTAGGATGATACGAATTGGTTAGACTGTTTGTCAGACTTCGGGCGGCTGACAACCGTAACGACTATCCAAGATCTTCCGCTGGTACCGTCGATTGGCTCAACGTGGTTTCTGAGGCACGGTGGGGTCTCCGTATCAGGTCTCGACATGTAATGGGTGGTCCCCCTACCAAGGACCGACCTCAGCAAGCATTTTTGCATCTTCAAGATCGAGAGGATGTTATAACTAGGCAATTATCCCCTCACAAACTTCAAGCCCTCATAACATAACATTACATCACGCTTGCGTTTTCACCCATATTACACCAATTATTCAGTTGTTGAAACTCCCATGATAATTAATTTTAAAAATATCACTCTCACGTTGTGTTAAAAACTCTGTTTGCACGATGATCCATAACACAGCGACCAACGAACTCAATACAATATTTACTCATGTAAACTTACACCGTAATGTAAACAAAACCCCGACATCATAATTTAAAATACTCGAATAATATAATCGTTCGCTTGTCAATTAAAAAGTCTTAAGCATCGATCTTTGAATCGATACACGTAGGAATCGAGTCGAAGGGCCCATGCGTCTTTCTAAAGTGTCATTTGATTTTTATCTGTACAGAGATAAGGTTGATGACATTATTTTTTTTAACGTTAACAGTGACTTTTGACCTGAGATCCGTGTGATTCTTTGTTTAAAAACGGGGTTCTTTTTCTTTTGTTTTTTTTTTTTTAAGTTTATCTCTTGTTTGAAGGAAATTTTGGAAAGGATAAGGATTTATTTCAATATTAATATATTCACAGAAGTCCATCAGAGCTACAATCTTAAGGATAAGCAATGCTTGCACAGGTCAGTTCGTGGATTGGTGACATAGGAAAGCGCGTTAAACCCTTGATCCCAACTGTCATTTATAGATCTTTGACAGTCATTACGGTAGTCAGAAGTTCGAAAGTCTGACTACCGTTAGCGTATCGAAGCCAATCTATATAGGGACTTTACAGGTCGACACGTTAAGAAGAAGACTAGATATTGAGAAGAACTACTTACCTTCGGAGTCAATATTTTTACTACATATTTCGACGAGCATCATCTGCTTAGCCTTTTCCCAACCGTGTTAGGGTTGGCTTCCAATCTAATTGGATGCAGCTGAATTCCAGTATCTTATATGGAGCGACTGCCTATCTGAACTCCATAACCCAGTTACTGGGCAATACGAGACCCCTTGGTAAGACTGGTTGTCACACTTTCGGGCTTTTTATTTGGACGATCAATCAATCAAATTCAAAACAATCTAATAAAAGTCAGTATTCTTTATAACAAAACCCAACAGAAAAACATTCGCATTCTACAACACATTTTCTTTCCATTATTTTAAATCATATTAACAGGATGTTACACAAATAAATTGTTACATGTTTTTAATAAAACTAATCGAGTTTGTCATTGTGTGACGTTGATATTTCCCGGATGCGGGGAATTGCGTAATTGTTACAATCTGTGTTTAATAAAAAGTGATGAAAAATAGTATGCTAAACGGTTATAAATAAGACATTATTTTTAAAGAAATATATTTTTTGTGACAGATTCTTATACAGGGTGTAATCTACTATACAAAACTCGAGAGTAGATTGATTCACTGACAGACCAGGTACACCCTAAACCGCTGGGTCTGGAAGGATGAAATTGCACAACATTACAGTTCGTTATGTAACGCAGGTAAACACATATTAAAGTTTTTCATAAACTTGTCGCTTAAGGGTGTAATTTTTCATTAAAGCTCATTAGTTTTGGCCATGACAAACAATTACTTTATTAAAAGACTAATCACCAAAACTATATTTGAGTTGTCTTTAAAACCCATTGTTACTTGTGATTGATTGTGACATCGATTTAAAAAAATAACAGGCTGTATTTACATAAAAAAACAACCACGCTGTATACAAGAAAAGATAACAATAACGAAGAAAATCAACAGTCAAAATTATTACAATAATCATGTTAAATCGTACAATTCACGACGTATCAAAAATATTATTAAGTTTATCCCAAAATTTTATTCAATTTTCAGAAAACTCGCTACAAATGGTTATAAATATCTAATATATGGCCGATTACGTAGAGAAGGTACGTTTCAACAATGTAGCGAGCGAATAGAGACATCTCTACATTTATTTCGGTTACGGTATTGAATAAATTAAAGTGTTTTTTTTCTAAATATTTTCCCACAAAGTGTCGTGGAATGTGTATAAGTAATGCGTACTGGTCAGAATCTAGAGTTACGTCTGATAGAGTCTGGTAGAGCTGTTTCTCAAGATGAATTGTGTGTAAATTGTAGAGAAAGTTGGATATCCGTGATATTAAATGTTAAAATATCTGTATTTGTTATGCATGATTCGTAGATAAATTCATAGTTGACTTTAAACTGTGACGTCACAAACTTATTGTATGTTGTATAAAATTGTTTGTTATATTTTCCTAATTAATTGGGTTTAGTATTTCATCGTTTAACTAAATGAATAGGACAATACCTTTCGATCAAATTCTACCATCACATTCTCTTCCAATATTTAAAATGAGTTGACGTAAATGGTATGGAGCTACAAAAATATAAATATAGGTCCAGGTGCTACCTCATTGTATTCTAAAGATAGATCTAAATTGAACTGAATTTAATGATATTAGAACACAATATCAACTTCTTCTTACAACATTAATAAAGCAAGAACAGACAATAATAGTAATTACCGTCAAACCCACTTAGGCCTTGAGTGTTAAGTCAAAACAAAAGTCGATCACGGCCAATCAGTCCAAATAATAAGTAGGTGGTGAAACCCTTAGTTATCTTAGCTTCATTAACCAGGGTTGAGCCACACAAAGAATACGAACAGTATAATTTTAACTACTAAAATCAACGCCGCCATGATTTACGTTCAATTTTACACAGGCACTTATAACTCAGTTATTAAAAGTTAACAAGAGGCTAGAATCCCATACAGTTACAATAGAAGCCATCACCAGACCAGAGTAAGTTGAGCGGCATTATAAAGAATCTGAAAGGACTGTGTAGGTCAAAAGTGCGTGGTCATAATTCTTTAGCCACCAGCATAAATTGATCTTTAACCACGATATCATTGTATAGTCCATGGAGGTCTTAGTGAAACTGTAGGGGTACCGCAAGGAGTAATGTTATGTGGTAACGTTAAATCTAAGTTTATAACTGAATCTTCATTTATAGTGAGCTCCGGATGGTATAAAACTTATTTGCTCTATGGAGACGCCATTATTTTATGATCCTTAATTAATATAATTATGGCCAACGATCGTTTTGTTGTTAATGAGATGATTTTATGGAACATTTTTAATTACTGCACATTTCTGTAAATGTTATGATATTTCTTTACGCGATTATTGATTATTATTAATGATACTTATAGAAAATTATTTTATTATCACTCTAGGCAGGTTGTTGAGGATATCTGAGTAGGATGAGCAGCAGGTGAAAACTTATACTCCGTTACTAAGGAAGAAGCAAATCTAGTGACAATAGAAAAACAAATTGACGAAGCTAGTCTCTTAGCATATATCCATACAAATTCTGCAAACAACGGCACTCAACAACGGTTAAGAGATAACAATGAAAGTACAGCAGAAACATCTGTCGTATCCAATGACAATTTCAAAATTGAAGTCCGCCCTAATGAAGCCCACACGCCACATCCATCATAATCAAATCAAGTTATCAACCACCAACTAGAGAAACAATTTGTGTACAGCAAATGTTCCAAATTGGCTTGTTGGCTAGTTGAGAAACAGGTGGCTGCCATAGTCCATTACCATTGTAAATGTTACAGCAATTTTCTTACTTCCTTGTCCATCAGAAAACTTATTACGTCTGTGATTCTGTGCTTTGAGTATGTTAGAAAAGTTACTGTAGTTTCTTCGTTTGGTATTCTGTGCTTTCTTAGAAAGTAGACTTTCTGGAAGACTAATTCTGATGGCGGTATCATTTGGTTTGTTTTCGTCTGAAGAATGTTTAATATTGTCAAAGTGGTCAACCTTTTATTATAACTTCATATGGATTTCATTGCACGAATTGGTCCTCAGGAGTATAGACGTTTCTTTTTGCGGAAGAGGGAGTAGAAGGTTCTGTCAACAGAAGGACATTATAAACAAGACGCTAGCTATATAGATATATGGTTTATATTGCACTACCATGATAAGCTAGGCAAACCAAGTCAATTTATAAATTCGTCTGCACTGTTCCTTATTCGCTTTACGTCCCATTGGTTTTCGGTTTTCTTAACATGATACGGTATAATCATCAAAACATCTTCTTCATTCAATATGATGTTAAATGATGTATTAAGATTTATTAAAATGTAAATTCCTGTTTGTTGTGAAGCTTTTCCGTTTGTTTCAAATTCCCGCGTCGCTTCCAGTCTAACCACTGCCTTATAGTCAACTTGATTCGGATCGTAATCAATATTTCTATTACCTGTATCCGCTTGTTAGGATCCTCTTCATTTAGCTCACATCCGCCGCGTACTTTATATCTCTGCTATTGTATCCCATAACGTTTGTTTGTAATGAGCGCTAATATAATCTTTCGTGAGGATAAGATCTTTTATCTTTTTGATTGTTTTACCTTCTATCTTTTACATGTGATTCAACATGATCATCTGTATTGACCTTAAGTTACCTAAGTGTTTGTCCATTTATTGTAGAGGTCTTATCAGCAGTGGAGGATATAAGGCAATTTTGAGGAGATCAGTATTAACTTTATCATTTTATACTGATTATAGTCTGGGTTACTACTACATACTACTACTGTAAAGTGTACATGTAGAGAAATGACTCCTACTAAAGTTTTTAAGATGCATGGTTAGATACGGTTGCCTTCTGTCTTAACTTCAAGATTGTTATCAACTAACAAAATGTCGCCTAATGAAAGTCGCCCACGTAGGACTTGAGAGTTGTGGGCCCAAACTTATACCTTTCCAAGCTATTTCTATTTCTTTAATTATCTCTATTTTTAACATCACCCACTTATCCACTACTGGATATAAACCTCTTTACTAACCGTGACTGTCCAGTTACAATTCATTCAAAAAGAGAACAAAGTAATCATACAAAAAAAAAGAATATCAAAACCAACAAATTGACATGTCACACTATGACGTCACAAAACCCGAACAAAATATCAAAAAGTATTATTACACTGTCACTTGCTAAGTGGCGTAAAAAAACGAATGAAATCTTTAACAAACGACTGTCAAACTAGCTGCGTAGGAGTTTAAGAGACACCGCGCGGAGCTTTTTAACTTATTTGTCAATGTTGTCGATCCGACAGATGCGGTGTTGTGAAAGGGTCTTAATTTTTTATTTGGTGAGAATGTTCTAGTATTAGTAGCTGTTTATCCTTGCTCGTGGTAATGGTGTGCTGATGTATACTCAAAGTTGATCGAACACGTAAGTTAGGAATTGCACCTTGGTAACGGCAAGAGATTAAAAGCAAAGATAACCTGACCTGTTGAGGACATAGTTAAAGCTATTTCAAATGTAAGATATTTTAGTTTTAAATATTTTTCGTTAAACAGCTGATATCAACCGAGCCCACTTAGGTTTGGTGAGTTGTCATCAAATGTAAAAAAAAAATGTATTTATCATCTTATTTTATGGGTAAAAAATTATACCGTAAAGTTACATGCATATCCATGCATTTTGCACGACGCCAGACCGGCGCGGTTTTTTTATTCGATTTTCAAATTTGTTTTTCTTATTCGGGCACCCGAGTACACACGTGTCATACAACAGTAGTGTATGACACGTGTGTACTCGGGTGCCCGAATAAGAAAAACAAATTTGAAAATCGCGACGAAAGCAGGACGAGAAGAATCTAATATTTCAGTTCGGAAACAATAATTGAACATATTTCACACGCGTTCGGAAAACGAATCTTGAAACTGGAAACTTAAAGCTTTTGATTATGTGTTAAAGTCATAATATATTCGTTTAATTAACTTCAACTATTATTCTAATATTCTTCGTCAATAACCGTTGGCCCTCAGAAAACAATAAATTCTCTGTTGCTTTCATGGTTATGTATATATCGATTATTTGTGATCGCTGATTGGTTAAAATTGTGTTGAGAATTTAAATGTTAATTTAATGAGAGACTTCGACCACTTTGTTTTATAATGTGATTTTGAGAAATGAGTATTTTGGAGAACGTTTTAGTAGGTATCTTATTATGATCGTGGGATTTTTTTGTTATGACGTCAGTTGGTATTACCTACCAACAAAGTTGGCGGGTACCTAGAAACCATTTCTCTTGTTTTTAGGTACTTTTACTAGGGATACTTCTAGTGTTAGTAAAATTCGATTATATCAATCGAGAAAAAAATCTTGGTCAGCAATATACAAAAGTGGAATTTGAGATCTATCTACAAAGAGATGCGTTCATTACAAAGGTATATTTGTCATTTGCAGACAAAATATTAATAAATTAATTTACATTTTTACTGACCAACCGCTGTTTGTCCAAAAAAAGGTTTATGTACCTTCCCATACACTAGAAGATAAACTGCTGACTTTTGACACGATAATTTTCGTCCCAAAATCAACATGGATATTAAGAAAATATATATTTACCGGTAGAGTTCAAGAGGGGCTAAATCTATACACACAATACCACCACATTTTTGTCATTTATAAGCAACATATCATTCGAAATAAACTGTAATACCCAATAAAATGTAGATTTATATTTTCCAACTAATTCAATGGTGCTATCTTAAACAATTTATGAACAATTTATGCACATATATAATAGGAGCCACTTTACGCAATGCCACAAAAGGGCTTCTTAGGAACATTCATTGATTTTCTAAACGTGTCCATAGATTGAATTGTTGGTTTTTATGGAGCACGCTATCTTACGGGGTACAAAACTTTGAGATTCAGTTATGTACGGATTTAAATATAGATAGTGACTGCCTCGTTGCTCTACTGGTCGCAAGAACTCGATACTGCTGAGCTTGAGGTCCTGGGTTTAATTCCCGAGTCGTGCAGTGATATGGGGTTTTTCCAGCTGGAATAAATCAGTAGCAGCCAGGAGTCTGGATGTGTGCCCAGTTGGTGGCAGTCGTCTCGCGCAATTTTCCATGGAACTTAAACATGTGAAATGCACCTACGTCTTTACCCAACCCTTCGCGAATTCAGGCTTGATGATTGAATGTTAAATATACTTTAAGGGATTCGCTGACTTATTTATAGATACTATTTTAATCACATTAGCGCGTCCAAAACAAATCGAATGCATCCTTAACAAACAAGTCGTTCTATATTTGAATTAATTTTAAATAACTTGTGTGTTCCAATCCAACCAGAATTAATATTCTGCCAGCCTGTATCATGTAAGGATTCCTTGAGCTTACAAACGTCACAGTATTTCTCCCAGCTATAAAGTCACCTGATTATCCAATTTCTTTCTCAGCCGGACCGAAAAACCTAAGCAAAAAACCCATAGACATAATATTTATTGCCATATCAATGTCTACTGTTTTAGATTACACAGAACTAACGTTTTAAGTGTCAGAGTACCCTCTCCCGACTTTTACGACTCGCGAGTAGATAAACAACTAATAATTTTTACTTTTATTCCCAATTCGGTATGTAAATTTTAAAATTTATAGCCTTTAAGAGAATAAAAGTTAATATCTGATGGATTTTTAACGACGAAAATCTACTGTTTGCAATTTTAAAAGTATCGAGGAATGAAGCTACAAAGAATGCAGTAGATTGTTGGAGACTTGATTCTATATTAAATTTCATTGGCCAAAATAGTGAACGAATTTTCTTCTTTTTTTATATTGGTCTATACTGTCCCACTGCTGAGCCAAACCCTCCCTACTCTTTTCTTTCTATTTTAGTATAAGGATATTTGCAACAGAAGAACAAGAGCTTGATGCAAGTTTATCCTTGTGAAACTTAAAAGGGCTTTGAACTTTATGTGAGAAAATCTTAAATCCAGATGGACAATGTCACTGGCAATAGAAAAAAAGAAGCATTTGTAAAAAGAATTAGGTGGGACAAATACTATGGCTAATAACAAAATCGAGGCACAGATTTCACCCACGCTGTATGTAATCTGATTTGTTACTAAGAACAATAGCTTTGAGTGCAGTTACGACGGTCGACGTGTGTTTCAAGTAAGACATTCGGCCTACACAGAATTTTTGTGTACAAGTTTGTTACAACGTGATTGTCCGGTTATTTGCATTATTACTGTTTCTTTAACGTGGATGGACATGCGTACGCATTGGGTTTATTTCTGTTGTGCAACGTAAAAGCTGCCTAGTACTTATGTTATTGTAAAAAACAAACACTTAAATTATTATCAGTGAAAGCAAAACTCGATATTAAAACTGTAGGGATAAAACACCAAGCTATTATGATATACATACAAACTTACGAACACATTTTACCTCTTTATAATATTGTAGTATACCTATATAGTATATCACGAGTTGAAGGTATAGATATAGACTGAAATAATGATACTTAAAATGTTACTTATTATAAGCAAATTTATTTGAAGACATATTAAACTATATGAGTGGGTTATATAAATCATTTTGACATTACAGCCCGCTATATATTTATGTACATAATTACGACTAGATAGGTACGACTGTTATTACACAGACTCATAAAACAATAAGTGCTGAGACAAAAACTAGTTCAAGAAATGTTAGTTTACTTTAACATTGGTCCACATACTACATTTTTTGTTAATTATTATTTTAATCGCAATCATATTATTTACGTTTTTAATTTCATTATCCTTGGATATAAAATAAAACGGTAAAAAATGAAATAAGCACTGTTTTTATGTGCTTAAAGAGAAATAATAAAATAATCTTAATCAGAAGTTATTACTTAAATAAACTAGTTTTTATTACTTTATAATCATATAAGCAGGTACCTAGTCTTTGTCATGACTGTCACATTGTAAATTAACGCAATCGTAAAAACATTAATTATCGCATGAGTAATGAAAGGTCAAGATTTTTTTATTAAATAGACAACCTTTCATCAAAATATGTCCGTTAGTAAAATTTAAAGAAGAAAATCATCACATGGAAATGAATAAATAAATATTTGTGTTAGTAGAGACATAAAAAGTTGGAAAAGCAGATTTATACTTTAAATCTATTGCAGTTATTAATAAGATTATCTAAAAATAATCATACTTGATCAATGTATGGGCTTCGGGTTTTCCAATAGGGCATCCAAGTGTGTCAAGCTGGTGTCATACATAGATTGATTCTATGATATTAAAATATATATAAAAAAAAAAACATGAAACCGTTCTATGGCGTATTAAAATAAAATTAGGAAAATATATATCTGCCTGGCCTTTTCCTCACTATATTGGAGTTGGCTTCCAGTCTAACCGGATGCAGCTGAATATCATATTTTACATAGAGCGACTGCCTATCTGACCTCCACAACCCAGTTACTGGGCAACAGGATACCCCTTAGTAAGACTGGTTGTCAGACTTTCGGGCTTCTGACTACCCGTAACGACTGTCAAAGATCTACAAATGACAGCCGGGACCAACGGCTTAACATGCTTACCGAAGTACGGAGGAGTCTTGATATGTTACGGATGGTCACTCATCCACAGACTGACTTTGGCAAGCGTAGCTTAACCATCAATCAGTCCGTGCGGCTGTTTCCATTTATCCACGAGCTCCTCAAAATAAAAGTAGGAAAAAAAATAAAGTATCAAATACCAGACTGCAAAAAACAACCAGAATGTTCCATACAAGTTCCCTTTTCAAGATGTTAGCAGTTAGTAGCATCGAATCTGAAATTGAACTAAAACAACACCCATCAACAGCATCAGCCTGATCAAATATTTCCTGTACTATAATATCCGTTTATTACTCATTGAGCTCCACTGTTTTATTATCGTCAAAGTTATAAGTATTGTTATCTTCCCACGTATTGCCCTATACTATAGGACAAATGTTCTAAACTTTGATCTCAATCTACAAAAGGTATACTCGACAAGAAAGTAGGTTAAGATTTTAAGATTCATAACGTGCTGACCATTTTAATTTGACCATGTCAATCTTGTTTTAGGTATGAGCCACATCAGTAAAAATAATACAAGTCTTCGAATTAAGATTAATTGCAATAAAAAAAATGTACTTCAGGAATGAATTTGCTAACCTGCTCCTTGAGGGAAAAGAGGCGTGAACTATAAACTTAACTAATTAATCTACAAGAAGTTTATTCTATGAAAATTTCAGAAGACTTTTAAAGTTGGTGTTCTATCATAAACCTACAACGTATACAAACTTAGGTTTAGAAAAACACACACATAGACACACACACACGCCCAATGCACATCTCGTTAAGACAATTTTTAATTCACAATCACCCAAGTCCAATCCTCCTGTCAAATCGTCACTTTCAGACTAATTGATCACAAAGTAATTAATTCAAAAACCTCCGAACCCTTTGTTCAAACCGAACCGTATGTCATACATCATAATGTTGATTTTTAAATAACATATTTACAACCCAATTAATCATACAATTAAAATGATTTGACATGTAATTCGTCACTCGTAGGCGCGTACCGAAATCTCTCTAATAAAAAGTTGTAAAACTTTGGTAAGCAACAGACGGGCAACTTTTTTTCTCTGTATTTTGTTGCTACCTTCTAATAAGGAACTGTTTGCACTAAGCAGAGATGTTGAAGTCAAGTACAAATTCAGATGTCATCGAAACACGTACTGTCACATAAAACGATCTTACGTTTACTTTCCCTGTCTAGCTGTGCTCTGTCATATTAGCAACTTATCACTTGATAAAATGAATATTGCATTGATTGCAACATTGTAAGCACATAGATGCAACCTGCTCTTAAGTCGGGATGTTTTCTCAATCGTTTAAGATTTGTTCAGCAATTCAAAGGCAACTGTTTAGTAGCCGACTTGTCGCTACAAAGTAGCCCGTCTGCTTCCCCACTAAACTTGATTATGCAGTACGACAATAAAATAAGTCGGTCAATTCCGCCCACGTTTTCTCTTATTGGATAAGACATTGTATCGATGTTTCTGCTTAAAATGCGTAAATAATGTTATAAAATATAGAAATTAATGTGTTTCTTATGTATCACCTGTGGATCTCACGCTTTTGAGGATAGGCACAGTTTTTAGTGACAATAAGCGTGAGACATTTCAAATTTATGCGTAGCTTGGCTTTGTCATGCATTTAAGATTTAGTTTATTTTGAAGATTTTGACTTTAAGCTTAGCTCGATGGTGTAGTATTATTGCTGTATAATGTTATTCTGTGCGGCTAAGGCATGTTTAGTTGACAATTCCTGCCACAAAGGACTGTCATATTTCTATTAAAATGTGATAGTTAACTATAAATAATTCAATTTCCAGTGTCAGTGTTAATATTTCTATCACGAATCAAGACTGACGCTGTAAATAAACTTATTAGTTTAAGTGTTGTAATTGAGGTTATGATATTAATATGGATTATCCGTTTCTGACCATAAGTTTCGTCTCCCACGGTATCGTTAGTCATATTGTCACAAACACTAGACTTGGAGCCCATTGGCTATTATGATAGTCGGTAGGTAGTACAGTGGTCAACAAATGTTATGATTCGCAAGAATTATATTGTTTTGAAAATCGAAACGGATTCATTTGTTTCTTGGCTTCTTTTAAACCTTTAAGCGGCTTGTATGGCTTACCTGACACTTTCATATCTGGATGTGTTTTATAACTTCTTTTATTGTGGCGTTCGTGGCTTAGTAATGACACGGTTCGATCGTAGGTAAGGCAACGCTTGCCAAAGTCTATCTGCGGATGGGTGACCATCCATTACTTACCCGTTCATGCCTCGGAAAGCGTGTAAAGCCTTTAGTCTCGGATGTTATTCAAATTTGTAGATCTTTGACAGTTGTTGCGGGTAGTCAGATATCAGAAACTTGGACAAGTCCTAAGGCAGTAAAGTTCAAATTAAAAGTAGGTTGTACCCCTGTTTTAAGTAAACAAATATTACTTTTATTTATATTTTGTTATTATTATTAACTGGGTTGTTATGTCAGTTAGGTAGTCGCTCCATGTAAAAATACTGGTATTCACATTCATCTGGTTAGACTGTTAGGGGCCATCAATAAATTACGTCACGCGTTAGGAGGGGGTCAATGAAATGTGACATTCTGTTACAAGAAGGGGGGTCAAAAGCTTAGTGACGTCACATGTCAAAATCTAAATTTTGCTTTTATTAACATAATTAATCGCTTATCGTTCTAAAATTAGTCTTTTGTTTCGGCAAGTATCTTATAAATTTACTTAATATTGATTTTATATACAAATTGTTATAATGGAAATAAAAATAAATTTGAAACTGCTGTTTTCGTATAATTATCTATTTCTAAATGTAATATTGAAAAGTATGTGACGTCATAACAGGGGGTTTTACAAAAATGTGACCTGTGACAAGGAGTGGGGTCAAAAAAGAAACAAATAAATTGTGTGACGTAATTTAATGTTGGCCCTTATCCCACCTTTGTATGTTGCGAAAAGGCTAGGTGGATGATGATTGAAGATTTTTTTTATATTGTTTAATAAAACTAAAAGATCGTGTATTGTTTCTTAAAGTGGTGCAATACGTATGTCTAGCAACATAGTATTATGTCATCTAACAACAGGTGGACCATTCTCTTAAAATTGCAACCTGTTATGGAAAATAATCTCAGCATGATATTTATTTAAGTGCTAAGATTTTAGATACTATCTTTATTGAATACTTATCTGACTTCTTATTTTCTTTCTAGACTGCATACTTAATTAATATCTAATTCTGTTATCATCTTGTTGCCTTTCAATTTTATTGGTTGTCGATGATATTTTTTTATATACTGATAACGCTTTGCTTTTTTATTGATTTTATATTGATTGCGGATAGTCCATATTACCAAGAATTATCAAAACTCAATTTCCTACTATTGCTATTTGGATTCCGAAAATATGAGTTTCTATAAAAATAACTTTAACACCTATGCATAAAGTCCAGTTTTCGCTACAACTTCAAGAAATTTATTTCTTTTCCAAATTATTAATTGTGAAATTGTCTTAATTTATACTTTTAGACACGTATAAAGAAAATAAATTGGAAATGATCGTATTTTAATATGACTTAGGTAATTTGTTTTTATCTACTAATTATAAAAGAACACAACACTCATTGAACATTGCATCTGTAACATCACGCCTTTCTCCGTAAGGTTAGACAGAGGCGTACTATTAACCCCATAAAATAAGAGGAATTTATTGCCATCAACTGGGTACAAATCCAAACGCCGGGCTGCTATTGAGATATTCCAAAAGGAAAAACACTTTGCCCAACCTGGAAATCAAACCCACAACCTCATGTTCAGCAGTAGCGCTTGCCACCACTAAACCAATGAGGCCACCATCGTATGTTTACTTAATAAAATACTTAAAAAAGCCACTCTTAATTTATCACGTCCAAAAATGTGATGAGTTTTGTCTCAACGTATCTGAGATGATAGTAAGTGTTGAGACGCCGTAACCACTAATATTCTGACGGACAGGTAGGCTGGGGGCACTACTGTGGATACTCGATTGTAATTCACTTATTGATATAATAGTGATAATATAGAATATATAGATTCTGACATACCTATTATTGGAATCAAATGTAACAGCTCATCATTTAGGATTTTAAACCGTGGTGCTAAGCAACTGGGCCCAACCCAGTTGTAAATGGCCTAGCCTATTGGCCTAGCTCTGTTCTGTCTCCTGCTTGATATGGAGGAAATTACATTATTTTTCTAACTCCTCCGCTGTTCTTTCCTGATCCAAGACAGTTGGATCGTTTCTCCGGGGCTCGTCGGACTTCGGAATAGAATACTCTTTACTGTACACCATGAAAACGTAGAAATAATGAGTTTAAGAGCTACATAGGGTATTACAGTGGGAGGACTTATCGCTAAAAGCGATCTCTAATAGACAACCTTTGAATGGACTTGAAAGAGGAGGAGAAAAGGCTATAAAAAGACCTAGATCATTTCATCTCATACAGATTTTTATTTGTTTGTTTATAAGGGTGTCTTAATCCTGCAGAAAGAAAGGGCTAAGGTCTCTCTTACAGTGCCCATATAAACAATTTCCAAAAGGTTTTTCTATAAATTATCTACTAGATAGGTAAGACAGCTGTTGCTTATCCAGCGGCAAAAGAAGAGATCGCAGAAAGCCGTATTTTTTTTATAAATTTATCTACTAGATATGTGAGTCAACTATTGCCTATCCAGCGGCAAAAGAAGAGATCGCAGAAAGCCATTAACTTTAACTTGATCCATGCTAATTTTTCAATTTCGATTATCTGCCGATAAGCTATTACAAAATTAATTTATTTTCAACCGTGCGGATTGTTTCTTTAATCTCACAATCAATGAGAACTTAAACAGCAACATTAATAAACATAAAAAGTGTTTATCTAAAACACTTTCACATTTTGATTTTAATCCCCGATTGGAAAGTAACTATTTTCATTTCTCCATTAATTTAAAATGTATAATTTATTTCGTTTATTATACCCACAAATTATTTGGCAAATGATTTAGTTATTTTTTTCTTTTACTTTTACTGACATATTTTTGCGTAATAGCTACTGAGTGTAAGCATTATTAGTTATTGATCTTTTAAATGGGATAATTTGTCTGTGTTTAGTAAGTGATGGCCTGAAGTAATGTTTAGAAATCTGATATTAATTTCCGAGTCTCTCATGTGATTTCTGCAATTCCTTACAAAAAAGCTATAAAGCTTTACTTTACTAATTCGCTTTGAAATGTAAATATAATGTTAGCCCTGGATCGTCCGGTAAAGCTGTAAACAGCCGTCAAGGCTGAACCGCGAGTGGCCCTACCTAACAAATAAAAAACAAGTACTAATTCGCTTTTGACAGTGAGTTTACCCGCGTGAAAGCAGATATTCCCCTAAGGGAACACATCACTACGATAACACGTATTCTATCTCCAAATCCTGGTAATAGTCTGCCTATGTGTCAAGTTTAATCCAAATCCGTTCAGCAGCTCGGGGTGTGATTGATCAATAAACATCCAGAAATGACTTTCATATTTCAACATCGTCATCCTCCTGCACTTTTACCAATTTATTTGGGGTCAGCGTATCACTTATTTGACTCAGATACATCTGTATTTGCCGCCATCTCAGTCTATCACCTCCTTTCCAGCCACATCATCTTTCAGACAATCAATCCATCGGCCATATCTCGCGAAGAACCGACAACCGCTGGGGTAAACGTGTTCTTGAGTGGAGACCGCGACTGGGCAAACGCAGTGTAGGACGCCCTCTGACTAGGTGGGATGACGATCTGCGAAAGACTGCAGGCAGATGCTGGATGCGGCAAACTGAAGACAGGGCGCTATGGCGCTCATTAGGAGAGGCCCATGTCCAGCAGTGGACTAATATAGCCTGATGATGATGATCCATCGTTTTGGTCTTCCTCTTCTCTTATAACCATCCCCATTCATTCAACTTTGCTAACGTCCGTTTCACGTTTATCATATTTATTAGAAGAAGGCTTTTCTAAGACCTATATCTAAGAAAAACATTCAGTAGAAATATCTACACAAACACATTGTTTTTTAAACTCTACAATCTTATCACACTGATATCCTTGACAAAACTCACTCACAAACCGAACCCTTTGTCTTCTACATCACTTAGTAGCCACCATTATCAAGACAAGCTCAAATTAGATGGACAGGTGCACGCACATAACTATGATTGAGCTATTGTTTCCCACGACTATGATTACTGCCTGACAGAGCCCTGCCCGGGGATCGCGGGTCAAAGAATGCCCGTACCAGTTATTCTGAATTACATTTAAATGAAGTGAGCATTTTACTAATGGTAATATGTTTGTTTTGTTGTTGATGAGTTATGGGTGGTTGTTTTGTTGTTAATTAGGTTTAGAAGTAATTGTTTTGTGTACATTATAAGTTGATAGTTTTTATATATATAGATAGGAGAGGAGCTCGTGGCTAAATAACAACAGCCGCACGGGTTGATCGAAGGTTAAGCTACGCTTGCCGAGGTCAGTCTGTGGATGGGTGACCGTTGGTTACATATCGAGACTCCTCCGTGCCTCGGAAAGCACGTTAAGCCGTTGGTCCCGGCTGTCATTTGTAGATCTTTGACAGTCTTTACGGGTAGTCAAAGCACTAAAAGTCTGACAACCAATCTTAACAAGGAGTATCGTGTTGCCCAGTAACTGGATTGTGGAGGTCAGATAGGCAGTCGCTCCATGTAAAATACTGGTATTCAGCTGCATCCGGTGAGACTGGAAGCCGACCCCAACAGAGTTGGGAAAAGGTGATAGTTTTTGTAAAAGGTTTTTTTATAATATTGTGGTTATCAATTTGTAAGCCAAGTGTGATGAACTGGTGATTATTTCATTACCAATATATCTGTCACTAATGGCCTCTTTGATAGATAAATGGTGTTTTTCTTAATCATACTATAATTATAATTAATTATATTATTAATTGTATAAAAAATCATTCTAAATTCACATAAAGTGATGCAGAAAATAAACTGATCGAGTCTTCCCATGCAGCAGAAAGTTTCCAATATGTAATTTAGAAAATAAACAACAAAAAAAACACTGAATTCTTGAAATTTTGTGTTCGTTTTGTTGTTTGTAAAACTTAAATACAATATAATCATCTTATCATTAATTTCTTCGGAACACTACTAAATATAATTTTCACGAAACACTAAATTACAATATGGACCGTTAGCAACACAAATACTTAAAGAAACTCGATCTAGAGTCGAAAGTGCAAAGTTCGTCCATCACTGACAAACTGTCTGACATTGTATTTACACGCAGTAGGGCGCCTGCGCAACAATTAACGTTACCCCATGTAATGATCCACAGACTATATCCGACAACAGAATTTATTATGAAGATTTCTTCACCTACTCATCTTTTGAGAATAATTCAACAAGATTATTAGCGTAGGTACCTAAAACTGAGAGATTTGACAGTTTTACTTTTGTTTTGGTAGCCAGTGCTTAAGAAAATTACCAGTTCCCATCTGCAAGAGATTTTTCTTTTTTTTTAATTCTAATTTTGTTTAGGGGCTTTTATCAATGATATGTCAGCCCCATAGTACCCTTTTACATTAGTTTGCTATCTTAAATAGTAATAGTTTAAAATATTACTTAACATTTAATGAAATAGAGTTATTCGTGGAGGACCATAATTAAATGGAACAACTTTTTGATAATCTCCGAAGATAGTACAGACTAGATGGATTGGATTATGCCTACATCAAGTTTATTTATTTATCCGCAAAAGGTATAATATGGTCAGCTGGAATTTCATATTACGAACTTATCAACTAAAAAATAACAATTAGTAACTGTATTTAAAATTCTGACTTTGAGCCTCTCGCTCTCTTACTCTCTCTCTTTTCTGTTGTTGCTGTTGTATTTTTTTACTACCATTAATATGCTTGTAACGAGTATTAATAGAAAACGCAATATTTGTTCTGAGATAAATGAATATGCTAGATGTGTTTTGCTTTAAATACGTTACTAGATTGGAACATCTCAATTTTGTTTGAGCCTTTTAGTCTCTGTGAACGACAGAGGAGTCAGGGTGGTCCCAGGTTACAATTAGATTCGGCACCACTATGCTAAAGCCGTGGCTGTTTGATAAAAATAAAAACAACATTTTTCCAGTACCTAATTAAATAACAATAATGAAACTGCGCAGTACAAACGTATCAGTCACACTTAATACCACATTGCAAATCCACAGAGCTAACCTTTTACGTAACATATAAATAATATAAATACAAAGATTATTGATATGGCGTAGATAATCACAATGTTTCCCTAGCCGTTGTACACAATGGGCCATTATGAACGATTACAAACGTAATCCTTATACCAATAGGTATGTGTTGAATATTTACAATAGATTTAGTCACGAGCTTGTATAACTTATTCAATATTAACGTAAATAAATTTTACTCCTGGAAGGACGATTCTTGAAGAAATTGATTTGCGACGTGTTGAGTAAAGCTTAGTTAAACACCTAATTGTTAGTTCTTTTAAATAAAAAAAACAAATCAATGAAAAATTAATTCAGTTTGTCGGCGGCGAAAATAACAATCGTAGTCGAAATACTATCTAGGGTATATCTGAAATTTAAGGGTAGAGAGATATCAGAAATGTATACGACCAGTTTCTTAGACAAATCTTACAGTATAAGCAGTAGGTACGTTTTTTTTTTATAACTTCTTCTTTTCACACGAACGCTAAAAGATCGCTTTCAGCATTAAAACCGCCTACTGTATTACCCCATGCTTATTTAAAAAGTATTCAAATTGTAATTTTAAGTGGTGTAGGTACAGTAAAGAGATCCTATCCATCTATCAAGGTATCTAGGTATCGAAACCATACCTGCCTACCTGCATTATTTTTTACGACGCATTTTCTTTACCTCCTATCCCTTCTTCCTACCAGTCGTATAGAGGACGGAGAATTCTTCTACTAGAGAATGCATTGTGACCGCTGTCTATAAAAACCAAACGTCAGGAACTGCATTTACCACTTAACCATTGGAACTGGTAGTCCGCGACAATTCTAAGGATACCTGTGTTAGCTGATACTTTTGGTCAGAGTAACTTACGAGGACTCAATTATTATTAGCAATGGCGTCCCCAATCGATCCCGGCGCGGTAACCCGTGTTGGTTGGTTAATCGTCGTCTCAGCCAGGTCTATTTCCTACTTTGATATATCATCATCTTTCACAAAATCCATCTACCTTATCTTGGCTCTGCTTTGTTATTAAAGGTCAGTTTAGACTACGCTATAATACAAGTTAGCAAACATCGCACAACAATATCGCTCAGAATACATTTTATATGAACACGTTCATACAACACTATGCTAAAAGGTATTAATAATAAAAGAGTGACGCAAAATGTTATACTATATAGCAAAATAGTATGGCGTAGCCTCAACTGCGCTTAAATCCATCTACATTAACATTTACAAAATCTATACCATTATAAAATCAGAATCACCATTCCCACCATCACTGCGTGTTGATACAAGCATAAATAAATGTTCTGGCTTTTAAGGCACAACGCGTACATGCCTCGTTTTAAGCAATAACATTGCCTCGAAAGTAGTAGAGAATGTTTATGTCTGCCTCTGACCTGACCTCTGCCTTGTAATAAGTAACTTTTGTCGTATCTTTAATGAAGGGTACTTTATGATTTTTCTATGCTAATCGTAAAGGGTATTGTTAGATGCTATTTGGGGAATGCCGACAAAGGGAATGTTCGGTCGTTTGACTAGAGGACAGGTGCAATCCGTTAGTATAAAACTTTTACACGCGGTAGAGAGACGATCTGGGAAAAGTTATGGGTAGCGATTGGATTATGGACGAGACTATCGTCTTGCAGTAACTATGGAAAAGCCGTTAGCCGTTTATAAAGAATTCTACTAAAATACCAACTATTTTGAAAAGCATAATAAACCTTAAATCATGGTCGCGTAAAAGCCTCAAACCGCTATCCAATTTAAGTGAGCAAAAACCTACGAAGAATATTACATAAGACTACCAGTTGAGGATACTGAATTTGGCCAGATATCCCTATCAAGCCCTTTTTTTTGGGCTCGCATCGCGCAGGTCTTCCTATGAGGTCCTCATGAATTAAGGCCTCCAGCCCGAGCATTACGTTGGATCTGGAGACTGTTTATGATCCAAATTATTGGAAGACGAATTTAATGCTCCAGGATTACCAAGATTCAGGGCGGGCTGGGATGTGGACGTCGCGGCGGGCCTCGGAGGCAAGGTTGAAAGGACGGCGGTCTGTGTTTGTGATGCACAGGTAGATACTAATTGTAGCTTTTTGAAGTGTGTATGTTTTTGTGTGTGTGTGCCTCCCACTCACAGATGAAAGACCTGAAGAGAGACTCAAGCTAAGGCGAGCTGAGTGCTTCCCTACCGGCCGCCTTCGTTCCACCTGCTGAACATCTCCCCTGAAAAAGCTCAGGTGGCAGTTAATAGACGACTCCAGCCTGTGCAAGTGTAGTGACGATGCTGCTGCGATTTTATGGACGCTACTATACTGGTGCTATTTTTAGGCCGATTCTATATAATTTCCGATTCTATTCGCAATGACACGCGAAGAAGAACGGTACAAAACGGGGTGAATCTAAACACCCGGGGTGAATGGAAACCATACTCTAAATAAGATTTTAATGGTGATACAATATTATTTATTATAGAAAAAAAAAAAAAAACTAACGCGATAATCCTCTTAAAAGTTTGGTTACTATTCCCTCGTGCATTCCTTTTAACACCGTTTAGCGGTAATAATAGTCCTAGCTACTGGACTTATTGGATGAGGGTTAAAGCACCATCGGAATTAGTACAGCGGACAACCTGATCCTAAGTGCCGGTTGGTTTGTGAGTTTATGTATAGTAACATAAACTCACAAACCAACCAGCACTTCTTAAAGCTATCGTAATCCCAAGAACACCATTATCAAGTCTTGTACCATAATGAAAGTTAACAGACACTTCTAATACATTGAAGTGAAATAATGACCGCGTTTTAACTTTGTAGTTAAGATTCCGGATATAGAGGTCGTGGGTTCAATTCACGGTTGAATCAAAATGTTGGGTTTAACAGGTCAATAGGTATGTTTGTAACGTGGTATAAAGTGATGTAGACTGGATAATATATTGTAAGCTCTTGTTAGTAAGAACGTTAAGCGTTTAGTTCTATGAAAAAAACAATTGAAATGCTTAAAATATGTATCTATGTAAATTACAGACTGAGAAAGTGTTAGTTATGTCTTTTTTATCGTTGCCTCACATTAATAATTATCCTGTATCGTGGGTGCGTTTACAAACATTCAAACTCACATATACAAACAGCCAGACCCGGAAATACTATCTAAAGGCCATATAAATATTTGTTTCGTGGGAATCGAACCCACAACACGCGGCGCAGCAGCCGACGGCTCGACCTCTGCGCCAACCGTGTCGTCAAAAGTAATAGATGGAAGATGATAGTAGCTAAAATAAGGAAGCAATTTAAGATTTTAGATATCGTAAAGATAGGTACATTCTATTCACAACTCTACACTTATAAAATAAATAAAAATTTGGCAAGAAGCAAAGTTCATAGCACAAGTCGAATAAAAAGTCCGTTTTATTATTTGTAATTTTATCATCTCATAAAAATATTACATTTGCAGTAAATTGACCGTGACGTGCTTTTGTTCGGCGCAAATACGACTCGCACTTGGCCGGGTTTTTTTTATTCGTATTGTCTCATTGTTGGGAAAAGTTCTCCCCCACTTGCTATGCTTCCACCCTTCTCTGTGTGTTACCTCCTCCATATAATCTCCTATAAATGATTATAAGTCGTAACAAACAACGTCATAATAATGTAAAATAGCATAATGTTTGACAAGAAATAAATATTGCTGATTTTGTAACTCGTTTGATCTCAAAATAATCATAACTATGCAAAATCTGGATATTTAATAGCCATGCTGTACTAAATTACGCTTTCTTATTTATTAAAATCTTTCGATTTAAATCATAAAGGAATAAGATACACCGATTATCTATTTTTTTAGATTAATTTTGCATTTTAATACAACAATGTATGGAGTATCTTGGTCCACACTTCAACAAAATATTAAGTTACCTCTTACTAAGTTATTATTCTGAAACATATAATAATTGTTCACTAGTATTCCTTAAAAAATCTGATTGGCCCGAAAGTTGGATTACTCAAAAATACCGGACACGTTTTTTTTCTTTTGTGACGTAAACCGAAAATGACGACGATATAGTGCGTTTAAATTGCGCGTGACGTCACGCCGTTCTACACTTTTAACGTAACAGTGACGTCACAAGCCCCTTCTCCTGAGTTTTGATGTGCTATATCGTTGTCACTTTTTGTTGATTTGAGTAAGCAAAAAATACGTGTCCAATATCTTTTGGTAATCTTACTGACGGGCTAAATAGACTTAATATTAGGTCTTTACCTATGAAATTGCCGTTCTGCAGTACTGGCCATTTCAAATCAAAATATTTTTTGTTTGGCTAAGAATTCTAATTTCAAATTAATTTTATTTTAAAAACATGGATTTTTTTTTCCAAAAGTAGTCATTTGTTTATTGATTAGTGTTACATTTTCATCGCATTTAAATCTTTTTCGTCATCATGGATACGTTAAAAATTCGAGTAATTATGGAATATGAGTACCGTCGTGGCAGCAACGCGGCACAAGCGGCACGCAACATCAACGACGTTTACGGAGCTAACACTACAAACCAACGCACTACCTGTTATTGGTTTGCTCGCTTCCGTTCTGGAAATTTCGACCTGAAAAATGAACCTCGCGGTCGTCCGAAGACTTTGGTCGACGATGACGAATTAAAGGCGATTGTGGAAGCTGATGATACACAATCTACGGCTGAATTAGCAGCAGCTTTCGACGTTAGCGTCAAAACAATATTGGTCCATTTGCGTCAAATTGGCAAGGTAAAAAAGCTTGACAAATGGGTGCCCCACGAACTCAATGATCGCCAGCGCGAAGTACGCGTCGAGACGTGCCTTGCACTGCTCAACAGACACACAAATGAAGGAATTTTGAACCGCATTGTTACCTGCGATGAAAAATGGATTCTGTTTGATAACCGCAAGCGCTCAGCAAGTTGGTTGGATCCTGGTTCAGCACCTAAACAATGCCCTAAACGAAAACTTACCCCAAGAAAAGTGATGGTCACTGTTTGGTCGTCTAGCGCCGGTGTGATTCAACACAGCTTCTTACCAAACGGGGTGAGCATTACTGCAGATGTGTACTGTGAAGAATTGAACACAATGATGGAGAAGCTGGCACATCTCCAACCAGCATTGGTCAATCGCTCGTCTCCGCTGCTCCTGCACGACAACGCGCGACCTCATACTGCACAGCAGACGGTCTCCAAGTTGCAAGAACTGGGGTTGGAAGCTCTCCGTCATCCGCCCTACTCACCAGACCTTGCGCCTACAGACTACTACTTTTTCCAGAATTTGGATAACTTCTTGGCGGGAAAAAAATTCAATACCCGAGAGGCAGTACAAAATGCCTTTGAAGAATTTGTTGCCTCCCGTCCAGCTGATTTCTTTAAGAAGGGCATCAATAAACTGCCACTGCGTTGGCAAAGATGCATTGATTGCATGGGTGATTACTTCGATTAATACAAATAAAAAATACATGAAAAAAATTCATTTAAATTTTTTCATACAAAACGGCAATTTCATAGGTAAATACCTATTATATTTTTAACTAGTACACACCCCTATTGCAATGTAAATAAAATTGGACAATACCTACTAGAATTCAATAAGGATCTTGAACCGTATGGAAGTTGTTTTTCGATTTCATATCTCAAGGTAGTCTCAGATTACACTGTACAAAGAAATTACACTAAGTAAAATTGAAAATAACATCAAAATACCTGTTTTTATGCAAAGATGTTTCAAAGAGTACTCGTAAGGTGATAATATATGGATGAAATATTTAGAACTTACATTTTTAACCCGTTGATTTCAGATTGGATGCAAATTGCGTGACTGGTAGGAAATGCTTATAAGTCTGCTACTGTACATGTGTGTGCTAAACGTTTTAAATAATTAAATTAACATTTCTAGATTTCGTATCAAGTTACAATTTTTTATAATGTAATTAAAACTAAAAAAGAAAAAAGCATTTCACTGGTTTTATTACAAAATAATGTATCATAAAATTGAAAATAGACACCTGTAAATAATCTAGACTAATCAATATTATATTTCTTCTACTTCTGCCACTTCAAAAATGTTGGAATTTAAAAAGCTCGTAACTTTTATTAATCGTACCTATTAAAATTATGTTTTAAGACAAACGACAGGACTACGACCTTTAAACACATACACGGGTACTTAAGATAACAACTATCTATTTCTATGCATTAACACCAGACACAGGTATTAAAAATTCAAGATTAATTAAAAAAACCAGACAAGTGTGAGTCGACCTCGCACACGAGGGGTCCCGTACCAAAAAACGCCGAATAAATACGGTCAATTCACTGCAAATGTACAGTACGCCAGCTTATCAAGCTATCTCAAAATTGAACATGAACCGTATTCTCTTGTTATAAATTGAAAAACATTTAAAGAAATTTGACAGTACCTGTAAAACAAAAATAGGTTTTTTTGTAATTTAATTTCAAATGAACAATTTTCAGACGTTTTCCTTTACCATGTGCTGTGAGACCTTGCTTCTTGCCAAATTTCATGATTCTAGATCAACCGGAAGTAAAACCGTAGGTCTTGACAGACAGATAGCCAGACGGACAACGAAGGATCCCGTTTTTATCTTTTTGATGTAGGGAACCCCAAAAAACGGATATAATTGAAATGATTCAGTTTTAGACTTAATAGGAAACGACGCAGCGACATAAAACTTCGCCTTTTTGTTACATTAACATGAACATCACGCCTATTTTTCAAGAATACAGATGTCATGGGGGGCGATCCTAGCCATCAATCAGGCACTAGTTCAGACTCCAGTCGGCTACTAAGAAATTTCAATGGAAAATGCCAATAGCCTGAACTGGAAATCGAACCTATGACTCCATGCTTAGCAGTAGCGCTTGCAACCACTAAACCGTCGAGAGAGTCATAGTTAGTATTTGAAATGGTGTTGCCCGTTTAAAGAAAAATATAAGGGTTCCGTTTATTTTTCCATTTGATATACGGAACCCTAAAAACAGCTCGTGTTTCTCAAAGCTTTTTCAAGTCATGTTGAAACAGTTACACCAAAAAAAACCATCTAAACACCAACAAGAAAAAAAAACCCGTATCACAAAATAAGTCATACAAATTCAGGGCGCATTCGTCTATCCCGCACTAAGCCATCCGACTCGTAAGTTACAGCCAACAACGCGTCACTCGACCATCAAGGTAGGTTTTGCAAGAAATCCGAAGTGGACGCGCGGCCTTATACGGCTAGGTAGACGATCTAAAAAGTGGAACGCAGCCTGTCTAAGAGCGTACTATTGTGAGACTATTTATTGTCTAGATGATAATTGTTTTTAGCTACGAAAGTTGCGGTAACTGGATAAATGTTGGTAGTTTTAAGCTTCTTGTTATAAGTGCGTGCTGTTTTCTCTTAGTTCGAAAGAGAGTTTGTTGAAGTTACAAATTTTTTGTACTTAATTAAACTAGTTATTACCCATACAAAAAAGTATTTTTTACCCATACTAAAAAAGGTATTTTTACATGGGTAAAAATACCGTTTTTAGTATGGACTAAAAACGGTATTTTTACCCATACTAAAAATACATTTTTACTATGGGGAATGATTAGTTATACTATTTTTAGTTTTGTATTTGGAGGTGGGCGTCGATAGTTGCGCCACAGTTTATAACTTATGCAGCTATCATCGCTACTAATAATCATTGTTATGTATCTTTTAAAGTTCCAAATGTAGATTTTTGTTCAGAATTTATTAATTGTGTATCTACAATTAATTAAATCGTAATGGAGTGATACCAAATAGATTTACGACCACTTTTGGATTTAGTGTCTATCTGTACCGTCGTATAGTTTGAAAAGATTTAGCATCTTCCCTCAAAACACCATCTCAGACACTAATCTGCATGGTCCTCATATGATCTGACCAAGATAATGTCTGGACTTTAAAAGAGACTGTGGTCTCTAAGTTTCTTTCGATGTTTTTTGAAACACCATAATAATTTACTTGTTGACGTGTAAAAGTATTTTTAAAAACATATTTAGAAAAATAAATATCATTCATCATTGTTAATATTACGAAAAAGAGATAATAAAATGAAGTTAGAAACCAAACTAGGCAGGTAGTTAAGACTCGGTCATCAATAATTTTACATAAAAACGCATATTTTGAGAGATATCTACTCGTAGACATTCTACATGAGAATGCGTATTCCTTATTCTGCAGGTAATAATTCTACAATAAATTAAACCACAAAAAACTTAAGAAATTACAATAATAATTATAGATTGATAATACCTCCATCAAAGGCTACACAATTACACATAAACCCACAAATGACTGCACACATCTTGAAATTCACATCTCGTCTGTAATTCACAATAATACATTTGCAGTAGTTAAAAAACGTCATTATCAACCATCAATGAGCAGGTAAAACAGTAGAATAGACTTACACTGCAGTGCAATAATAACTGACACACAGTAATCCAGGACAAAAAGTTAATGAGTTGAGGTGATCCATCATAGCGGGGCGATGGCGAAGCGATTCTATGTTTGAAGTTCAAATAAAAAAAGGATAACGCTACTTCTGTATAGCACCATCCCTCTCTAGCACTGGCGCAGCGGTAGCTTATACACGTCATACTACAACCACAGGTTTGAAAACGAAATAGTGATAACCGCTATTGGTTTTGAATTTATCTGCATTGAATGATTTTTATATCTACTATAGCAAAGTCCAATATATTATAATACTCAAATATATTATGCGTTACATAATCAGAATATGGACTCTCTACAATACTTCGTAAATCAAAAGCTATCTTAAAGTACAGTAGACATGGAAACACAGCTTACACAAAGGTATCCGTAAGACATGAACTGTGTCCTAACTAAATGAATGGTTAAGTACCCACAAAGATCTATTACAAAGATAAAATAGTTACGAGCAAGAGCTATAAATTACAGCTCCTTCAGTAGTGGACGGTCAGCATTAGGTCGCAGATGACACACACACACATTAAAACCTTGATAGAGGGAAATGAGAAACAACGCGTCAGGTGAAAGGTTTGCTAGGAAACAATATTGCAAATACAATTTATTGTAATAGGATTTATACACCGATTTATGTACTGCAAACTAGATTTTAGTGAGCTTTGTCTGTGAGAACTTTCTTTGCCGTGATGTAACGGAGTTAAAAGGAGATAGGTTCGCAATTTGAATGTGCGTAATCAGTTTTATAGTTCCTCTTTTGTTTCATGGTACTATTTTGTAACTACTATGTGCCCATACATTATCATGTTCCTACCCTCATCCAAATTTATTTGGGATCCAGCATTTCATCTCTATTTACCGTCATGTGTCTGTAATGTCATGTGATATAGATTTCTTGGATCAAAATGTATGCATATCGTCCGTACGTATCTCGCTTGTTTTGAAACACAGATACCAATAATGGCTACTGATTTCTACCAAAGATGTTGATAAAAAACTATCCTATAAAAATAATAATTACATTTCCATTAACAAAATAAAACAAAAATCATAAGCGCAAAATTATTAACACTGGAAACAAAAGCACACCACAACAAAACAACAACTAAAAACAACAGAAAACAAACACAAATAAACTAAAAAAACAGAAGAACAGGAGCGTGTTGCGTGCGCGCCGCTTTCCGTTTCGCACGAGAGGGGCCCTCAACTTTTTGCAACACCCATAATCGAAGCAGTAAATTGAAACCTCCGTTCGATAACACACAGATTACAGTGTATTACTTGTAATCTATATTTTTAAAACGTGTAATTTCTCAATTTTATTCGTTTAGTTTGCATTTGCATTTTAAATGGTTATAGATTTAATCGAAATCTAAGGACAGTGTTGATGCATTTTTTTAGTTTTACCAAAAGCTTCTTCTTAAACAGAGAAGGCACAAGCATTAATTACATTATTATACTAATCATCAGTCCAGATTTTCTCACGATGTTTTCCTTCACCGTTGTCAGTGATATCTTAGATAAACTTAGAAAGTTTATAGGAATTGTGAAAAGTCATGATGATAGGCGAGGCCCTAACAGATTTGGCATTACGATATTATGGATAGCTAAGCAAGGAAGGCATTTGTACCGATTCCTTTGTTGACAAGCTAAACGAAATTTTGAATAGTTTCATCTCTTTTTCTCATATAAAAAAAGGAAGGGACGGACAATTATAAGAGCTGTCAATTTTAGTTGCACTAAAGCTTCCAAGCAAACATAGTTGAAATTTAAAAGGCATCGACCAAAATCATGGTCAAATTTCAGGCATAAACTAATTTGACATCTCTCACTTGGTACATACCTGTAGCCGTCCTTTCCTCAAACTATCTGTCAGAAGGAGATGATGATTGTCTAATTTAATTTTAAATTTGTGAACATGGGAATCAGTGCCACTGTCTGTAGGTAGATTTCACAAGAAAGTATCATAGCTGAAAGGCATTCCGCCACACAAACACACGCTATCTTTCACCGTGCTAACTATAAATGATCCATTAATAGTTGCAATAGTTTTCCCATAGCCTCTAGGATATTTGATAAAGCAATCTTTAGCGGCTTAGCCGTTAGCGAATGAATACGAATAATTATTATTTGTAGCTCTATGTATAATTAATTCAATATTGCACCCTTAAATCATTTTAAGGAAATAGGCTGAAATTAACGACTAGATCTTTGGTTTATCCCAAGTAATATACGAGTACATGTATTGTCATTTAAATCTGTATAATAATTTAGTAATATTATTGTGTGGTTGTAATAGTAAAAAGGGAAGGAAAACATTAAACTAGTCAGTTGCCTAACGTCCTGCGCATTCATGTCGGATTGTCGTTCAACCGAAGATATGGTACTACGCATAATTTCTATCCCGCCATTTTAAAATGGCGTAAGTCTATTTAGTTAATTTTTCAGATAACTGAACGAACTAACTGACGTTCATACTTATTAATTGTGTTACTCTATTTTTACACTACTCGAGCAAGTCTCATTGCCCACCTACGTATGCTCAAAAGCAGAAGCACCAATAAGCATCTCACGAAATGGTACCCGACGGACACCGTAATATAAGAAATTAGCAACCTGTCCCAGCTTCGTCTGATCACAAAACATCGAGATTTCTTCATTTTTATATTCAACTAAGTGTGCTCCGAGGTTCCACTTGCTTTTCTCTAAGGGTTGTAGCGTGATGTTAAATGGCCTTTAACTTTCTTCAAGAATTGGGCTATCGAATGATAAAATATTTTTTTAATCCGACTGATTATTCCAAAGTTCAGCGTATTAAAACAAAATCGTTATCAAACTAAACTTTTAAATTACATTATACATTATTTATACCTACACATAAACCTTCCTGGACAAATTATCCAAATAGTGGAAAAACCGCATCAAAATCATTGTGTAATTTAAAAGAACTAATCGATCACACAAACAACCACGAGAAGCGACTTTACTTCATACTATTTAAGAAAGATTCAATTTAAGTAATCTTAAATGAAAAAAAAAATGAAAAATAAAGGAGATTATACTACTATTTGCTTTGAAAAATAATAAATGCCAAATTAATGTCCGACATATAAGTTTATTTCTCTTCTCCTTACTATTGTATATATCAATTTTATAATAATATACAAATGGTGGAGAATATCGCGGAGATCAATGAGACAAAATTTTGTTAAGAGTATAATAATGTGATCAAATTCTAGTAGGAATATCCCTAACATAATTTACATAACTAATTGAAATCAGATCATAAATTTCGCAATAAATTGATGTTTAAGTGAAGAGAAATACATAAATTTTCAAATAATCGGTAAAGAATACCTGAATAAAAAATTTTTGAGGCCCATATAGATTTCCATAAAGATAATGTCGGAAGAAATAACGTATTGTGTAAATCTTAGTTTTAATGTCCTTTTGGGCCCGTTTATTCAAAGGGTAACTTTTGTAGGTATATTTTAAATATTTTATTTTTTCTCTCTTCTTCAACCCATAGGGGTTCTATCTAAGTGATCTAGCTTTGGGTACATAGGCACCCAAAGCTAGATCACTTACATTTCACACCACTATACAAGGGCTTGGGCCTCCTGCTTCCGACTCTTGCCCTATACTTCAACCAGGTCATCTGTGTTACTTATATTTTATATTCAACGAATTTTAGATATCTGGCCAACATCACCTTTCCATTACTTGACTATTAATAGCTATTAAGCTTATAATAATAATACCAGCCTGTCACTGTCACACTGTGGGGTAATGGTATCTTCTCAAACAGTAATGGCGGGAATATTGTCGACCAATATGGTTTAGAGCGCGTGACGTTTGCGGTTTTCTAATTGTTATTTTAACATTTTTTACCATGCGTGTTTTTCACCTGTTACCAATAAATATTTCCGTTTCTTTCTTAATTTCAGACATACATTCATTTTAAGTCCATCTTTCCTCTTTTCTTCAGGTTATCTTTTCATGTTTACATTACTTTACTCGCGTTCCCAGAACATTAACCAATCCATTTATTAGCATCCTTAAAATAAACATAACAACTATTGTCAATAATTGAAAATGTGTTGCTACGTGTGAAATAAGCATGCAGAGTCCATTATGTTTAAAATAAAGAAAGTAAAACATAAGTTTACACCTGTTGGTTGCGTTCCACGCTGTTGTACTTAGACACGGTTAAGACCATCTCACACGGCACTTGTCTCTTCAGGCGTTGATGCGATATTATTTTCGATAAAAAAAGTGTTTTCTCTCTGAAGGCAATGTTGAGAAACATATATGACTGTGTTTTATTCTAGATGTGCTTTTGTAGGTTATAAGGAAAAGGCAGTAATCATTTTAGCGACCAAAAACTCCTTAGTACGTCACCTTACGAAAGCGTTGATCACTTTTCTTTCTGTCACATTAAATTCGTTTTAATGACGCGTCACATTTTCGACGTTTGATTAATATGACAAGGTTCTAAGTATTGTTAATTTTTTGCATGTTGGCGGCACATACTTTACGTCTACCGACGGAAATTATAAGTTGAGGATCCATATTTATTTTTGGAAAGCATTAAGGTACAAGCAAAGCAGGGGCACAAATATTGTGTGTGCAGGGTTTAATTTTGAGATAACAGAAGTATGTGAATCAATACAGATTATAAAAGCAAATGGTACAGGATAAAACAAGTTAGTTCTCATACGTGGCTCCCGTGGTTGTTAAATGTTAATAAATAGTATGAATACTCGTATTATTTTAATGAACATTAAAAGTTTTATTCCTTTTTTTGTATATGTGTTTTGTAAACCTTATTTTTCGTTTCAAGAGTTGGCGTACAGTTGATTTATTATTTTATTTATGCTTACAGCTTGTCTAATGACTAAAATATAAGGTTTCTTAATACCAATCTATATCAATCTAAAGTTGCTATACAATCCAGGTTTCATATAGGTTCTCACGTTTTTAAGAACAAAACGAAATAATATTAAGTATATCATAAATATTTCAAATATAGATAAGAAATAAAACTATGAAACCGTTTACGTACACTTAAAAATAAAATAAATGACCCAATAAAAAATAACATCGAAAACTTTTCATCGATAATCGAACTCGTTATTCGAACAAATCAATCGATTTGCATTATTTACAGAAAGTAATAACGTTATCAATATTTACTGCTTATGTATTATGTATGGAACGGATAAATGTTCTTGTTGTATATAAAATAGAGTAAAGAAAAAGTCAAGCGCGCCGTAGCTTGTTGGTAGCGCGTTGGGCTGCGCAGGCGACGACGGACGGCTTAATCAAAGTTCTTAGGAAAGACTTCAACGAAATGCAAAGGTGCAGAATTTAATCTTAGCATATTGAATGTCTTAAAAAGGTTTATTATTGTATTTTTTGACGTAGAAGGATCCCATTGAAATAATAAATCAAGAAAATTAAGTAAACGTAGTGAAATGGATAAAAAGTAATCTTTATTTAACCTTGACGGTATTTGAGTAGGTACAAAATTTAATTAAATCGGTGTATCTTATTAGGATGAAACGAGATGTCATTTACAGCAAACGTAAAATCCGATGACTGTTCAAGATAACGGAAAATCCTATTATATTTCATGTTATTGATTATGAAATCAATTTAATATTAACATTTGTTGGTAGCAAAGTATAAAGCGTTCAATATTTCATTAGAATCATTAATATACAGCATGTTTTTGAATCATAAATAAATATAACGAATTCATGTTTTGTTTTTATTAATTGCATTGAATTGAAATAAATTCAATCGTTCCTTATTCAAATAAAACTAATTGGGAACGTATCTGTTCGATATTTTATTCTAAGTTTAAAATTTATTTAATCGTTATTTGTCTGAATTAGTTCGATTGCAAGTTGCATTTGTCGCATAATTGAGCAAATAGTTTTCGTGTTTTCTTTTTCAAATTTATAAACTGGAAAATGATACGCAAACAGTACAATAAATTAAAGCGTCGCATGTAGTTTAAATAATTTATTTAATAGTAGAAAAATAAAAAAATCTGTAAATTTGAATTAACAGCTCCATTCAATTTAAGAAAATTCTGAGAAAAGTTAACAATAAAATAAAACGGATAAAAAAAATGTGGTAAAAAGTTAGTCGATAACCTACAATCTTGTAAAAATAAATCAGCAAACATTTAAACTAAAAACCTTTTCTTAATTATTAACCGCAACAACATACACACAAACAATACGAAATTCAATAAAACATCACTTTCTTCTATCGCCTCCTCTTATTACAACTACCCACATCACAACAGTAAAAACCTATGTCAGTATTATCCGCGCTACTTGACGTTAGCTTTCATCCGACACCTTTGTATCGGTTGCCATGGTTACCGAAGAGTCTCGGTCCAGTGCCAGCCAACAGGTTGTAACAAAAGAACACTTAATATATATTTGTTTGTGCATGTGTGAAGGAAAAATGATACCTGTTCCGTGATGGTTGATTATTATTGATGTAGTGAGAACGTTGAAGAATTTCACATGTCTTAGTTTGGCGAGAGAAATCATCCTGTATGCTTTGAATGACTAACAGAGATAAGCAGTATAGCTGCTCATTAAGAACTAAAGAAACACGTTTGTTAGTTTGTCCTGTAGTTTCAAAACTATTTATAAAAGTGTTTGTCTCTAACTATCTTTGGATGGAAATGTACCTGTATGTACATGTATAGATGTTCATCAAATCAGTTGTGTTCCAAAATAAAAATAAAAGCGATTATTTGTAATTCTATATTCCACTGTAGGCTACTGTAGTACTTATTTACAATGCGGCGGCTGTTAAGGTCATTATTTCAATCGATTTGTTTCCGTGGAAAGGGATGTGGTCATCATAATCATATCAAAAATGTTGTCTTAAAATGTTAATTAGACCCAATAATCTCGCACACAACCTCAGACTTATGTAGAATTCAAACCATCCTACCTAAGTCCTCCTTAAGTACCTAGATATTGTTTAGCAGTGTCGGGAGGTGATACACAGATCGGCAGCGAGCCCAAATGTGTAGTAGCTGCAATACATTTTTGATTATTTGGGAACTATCGGCGATATTACATTACCTACATATATGTATCTCTTAGACGATCTGAATTAGATTTGACCACAGAAATGATTTGCTTAAGCTTAAACCCGCTTAAAGCGGTTTGTAAAAATATTGACAGTATGATTGCACAGGCCAATGCCTGAGATAAGGATGTTAAACTTTTGCCGACTAGATCTCGTCAATTGGGTAAAACCAGAAGAACATTTATAGTTAGATTGTATTACTTGCTTACAAACCTACATGTTTTTCTCGTTGACAGCTTAATATAACAATAATAATACAATAAAACTAGCCTGTTATTGTCCCACTGCAGGGCAAAGGCATCTTCTCATACAGAGAAGGCACGAGCTTTAAGTAATTACCGTCTTGCTCAAGACGGGTTGGTGATTTCCGACCTGTATTGATTATTTTAAGTTTGTATTGGTTATTTTAATTTGTTAACTAGGGAGTTATATAAAAGATGGCCGGACTGACACATTTAGGCAATGCAATTTTGACAGGTGACTCCGTTAAGTCTCCTGTCAAAATGGACATTCCATTTATACCAAAGATTGTTCGTAGCTTCAACACAGCGTCCGTAAAGGATCATAATCTGTCCTAGATTTGTAATCCAGGGTCATATAATTATATCTTATTAGAGATGTTTATATTTAAGATGTGTTTTATTGATTCATTGTAACACAAAATTTGGAATTAAGGTTTGTATAATTTAGCTTTTAATAGAGGCTTTGTATTTGTAACTTATGATTGTGTGTTGTTTTTTATTAACCGACGCTTTAATATTTAAAAATTTACTGAAGTCGTAAACAGGTGTAAAGCGTACATAGGTTCCATTGTAATAATGATTAATCATCAATTAGTACACATACGTTAAAAATAAAATAGACGTGATTCTTGTTTTCTAAGCTACGGTAAACAATGTTCTTATTGGACTTGCGGCTGCAGAAAATAAACATTTAAGATTTAAGCTCAAATGTTTCAAATGTTTCAATAAATATAGGCCCAAAGAAGCGAAAAAATGCGACATACAACTAGTGTTTATGTTACCGACAAAAGGTGCACATACCTTATAGTCCTCAGTTATTAAAAAGCTAATTACACTTCACTTCAGAAGTTATTTCACAAGTCACATCAGGTTACATACACTCGGACACTCTCACAGATCTATTACAATTTATGTCAACATAGTCCACTTTACCTAAACAATACAAAACAATGTTTCATTATGTTTATAATAAAAAAAAATCACACCAAGTCTTTATGCAAGTTACAGGTGTAACGTACACGCACGAGTTACAGCCATACATTACCTAAACATCCGAAAAAAATGTTTTTCGAAACGTAACATTCCGCGTTTCATTTTCCGATCGCGTCGCCGTATAAGGGCGCGTCAAAAACGCGGCTGTGTGCGTAACAACCTGACCATAAGCTTGCGTAGACGCAACTGAAATCACCTTGCAAGGCCCACTATACCTCTCTCGCTCTAAACATGTTTCTGTTTCCTTCTAGCGGGCATTGTGCTCGGACCAGCTAGTGGTACGCAACTTGACAATAAATTACGTATAGGAATCTAATCAGTTTAATAGATGTGTGATTTTTTTAAATAAATTCTTACCGTTTCTAATGGCTGGACGATGGTCGTCAAAGGCTAAGAATTACGGTGAAAACGTAGTGTTTGCTAAGACAGTGCTCCAAGTACGGTTAGGAAACAAGGCTTCTTTAAAAAAGTGCGGTGACTGACTGAGGTCGCATATTTTTCTGCTGGTTCATCTTTACAATGTAGTCAGATATAATGTTTCTTGTTGACCGACACTATTGTTTTTGACCAGATTTTTTAATTTTGCATTTAACTTAACATACAAAACTCTTTCCGATAAAAATTCTTCTATGAATCTAGGTACAAATAGAAATAGAATTCAATCCAAGTTTATTCTGTTTCCCACAATGCAAACGCTTAAGATTGGCCATTAAGTTGCAAAATAGAAAGGATTACGACTCCGCATTCTTATAATACATTTAGTTCTAATGGAAGGAATCCTGGCTGGAAGATAATCATCTGTTGTTTGAACAGATCAACTTACATTCAACTAGCAGTATTATATTTGATTCTTACTTTTATCTTCATACGCTTCTCTGTCTGTATGTTGGGATATTATTTTTGTACGAACTATAGCTGAACTTACTCATTGATTTTTACATTTTGTGTTATACGTAAAAACGTAACATCACGCCGGTACTCCCCAAAGGGTTGGGCAGAGGTGTACCGACAGTAAACCCATATTTTACTAGCTATGTTTAAGTCCCATGGTCATTGGGACTGAGCCTATTGCCGTCAACCGGGCATACATCTGGATTCAGGGTTACTACTGAGAAATTATGTAATGAACCATCCTGATATCATATTGCTCGGCCCGGGAATAGAAGTCTAGGACCGGTATACATACAAACTTTACCACCCATTAAACCACATAGTATGGCAGTGGCGAATTGTCCATACCTTCCAGCTTCCCTTCGGAGGTTTAGAAAAACAATTCTACCGCCATTGAAAAATAACATCGACAATAGTCTCTACTATTGTCATATAATATTACACGTAGTTACGAAACAAAAAAGGTATAAAATACACCATATCCATAACATTAAAATCACAAAATCTGATAAGATTTGTGTAAGATTTGTGTAAGATTTGAGATGAATAAGATTATTAATAAGTGCTGTGTGTACTTTTCATAAGGAATTTCTCAGTAGCAACCCGGATTTGGGGGGTGTGCCCGGTTGATGGCAAAAGTCTCACCCCCTATTTTATTTTTTCCTTTAAAAAAACGTTGCCCCAAACTAGAAATTTCTCCTGTATCGTTGGTACTCGTACGTTTTTAAACATTCAAACTCACATACACAAACAACCAGATCCGGAATAACTACCTGAGGCCATACAAATATTTGTTCAGTGCGGGAATCGAACCCACGACACGCAGCGCAGCAGGCAATCGCTCAGCCAATGCGCCAACCATGTCGTCAATATAATTAATAATATTATTATATTACATGGGACTTAACAACATAACTGGTGAAATGTGGGTGTACTGTGGGTGCATCTCTATCCACCCCTGCGGGAAATACTGGCGTGGTGTAATGTTGTATTGCATAAGTACTGTGTGCACTTTTTTCTTCGGCCTCAATTTTCATTAGAAAATTGGCGCGAACCCTTCAAATAATAATAACTAAATTATTATAAAAGTATCACTTCGCCCGCGACCTCGTCCGTGTGGATTTCGTTCTTTTTCGTTCAAACTTTAACATCCCCTACACCCCCTCTAAAGCTTGCTTATGAAAATAATAGTAGCCCAAAGCACTCAGGATTAATGAAGCTTTCTAACAGTGAAATAAAATTGAATTGGATCATTAGTTCCGGAGATTACTCCGTACATACAAACTTACAAACAAATTTTACCTCTTTATAATATTATTGGCAGGTATTAAGTAGAGATACGTATGAGGTAATATTTCAGCAGTCACATTAATCGTAAACAATATTTATATCTATCTCTATCTTATCAAGTAATGCTTACATTAAGTTACAAAGCCTGTAATTGGCGTTAAGCAACAAATCGCAAGGGTTCATGTTCGATTCCCGGGTCAAACCGCCGGTGATTTTACGATACACCTACTCATTAAATATTCAAATGCAATTTTCTTGTTAAAATGGAAACTTGGTGTAAGATTAGAAGAATAATTAATTGAAAAGGTAGCCATTTATGTTTCTATTAATTATGTAATTTCAAATGTCAATAAATTTATGTTAGTGTCATTTTCTTGCACGTTGATTGGTCAAGCGGTCACATAGGCAGCTGGCCACTGACTATTATTGCACTGTTGGATTTTTTGACGGCCTCGTTGGTCTAGTAGGCCCAAACGCGACTGCTAAGCATGATGTCCTGGTTCCAATACCCGCGTCGAGCAATGTGTTTTAGGGATTTTTCATTAGTATTTTTTTAGTAGCAGCCCGGAGTCTGGATGCGTGCCTGGTTGATGGTAATAGGCTCACCCCCTATTATATAGAACTTAAATATAACTGGTGAAATTTTGGGGTGCTGCAAGTACACCTCTGTTCAACCCTTCGGGGAAAACAGGCGTGGTGTCATGTGTATGAGTGTGGGGTTTTAACCGTCGGCGCTGAAACCAGCGTTGAAAATCGTGCGCTGTCATTTAGCTATTATCTTAACACCTTAAACGCCAAGTGACCGACAAACAATACATTTTCTATTGTATGTCGTTTTCTGGCAGTTAAGGTGTTAAGTGTTGCCTAGTGATAGTTATAACGGGCATACATGAAGGATACTAGGACAATCATTATTAACAGGGACTTATGTAAGCTGAATTCCTAATCTATTGTCTTTTTGAAATATCACTGTCTGGTAAAATCTGTGCTAAGTACCTACTGCGTATTCTACCAGACTGTTCAATTGGCATTAGTTCATCAGAAGGTCAATTCCAGTAACTAAAAAACTTCATAACTCCCAACGTCTTCTCAGCGACAACCAATGTTGGCGTAGTGGCTGAGCGAACGACTGCTGCGCCGCGTGTCGTGGGTTCGATTCCCGCCCGGAACAAATATTTGTATGGCCTACAGGTAGTTGTTCCGGCTCTGGCTGTTTGTGTATGTGAGTTTCAGTGTTAGTAAATGTACCCACGATACAGGAGAAATGCCATTTCTGGGGCAAGGTTTAAAAAAAAAATGTCAAAAACTTGTCAAAAATGTATTTGACGTATTTTTGACAGGCTGAGACTGAGATTAGAATGAGAACGTTCTTAAAAAAATGGTTCATTCGCAGGCTAGCTCATTCTATTTTTAAAATAACAAGGTTGCCATAACACACGCTATTATCGCCTTTGAAGGAATGCATTTTATTTTATCATGTTTATTAGTAACAAAGTGCTCGTAATTAACTGCTCCCCTATTTTAGGAATAAGCTACTTGGTTACTAGTGCTGAGCAAATAACCGTGCCAAGATGTGTTTTTTTTTTACTTTTGAGCTTTATAGCGATAAGAACTATGTCTTAGAATAAACTAATATTATGTGCTATGAATACGGAAAAACAAAGAAGCGATGATCGTTGTGGTCTGGGGACACCTCACTGTGGTAAACGTTGGGAAGATTACAATATTAAGTACCTGCCACAGTATAATGTTATTGTGGAGATAAGTAGACGACGTGGTTTCTTTCCACTTACATTGCCACTGCATGATCCTCACATGATCTGACCAAGATAATGTCTGGACTTTAAAAGAGACTGCGGGAAAGACCGACAAAGTCTAATTCTCATTTATTTATTCCATTTTATGTAAAAGTGTTTTTTTTTAATCTATTCACAGAAATAAATATCATTTCATTTCTTAGTTTAACTAGTCAGATGGAGAGTTTTAGCTATGAGGTTCCATAAAAGCATGAGTTTTTACTATAGTTATGAACTGAATATGTAATTACATTGTACAGACGGTTTCATACTTTTTCTTTGGTAAGCGTTGATTTGTTTTGTTTCGGATTGTAGATACATTTTCGACTTTTCAGTGTTGGTGTTTTAGAAAAATTACTTTTAATTAATTGACTATCTTTCAGGCGGTAAAAGCCCTCAGGAATAAAAATAACTTTAAGCAACTGTGAAATTAAATACGAAAAAATATTCTGTTGCGCATTGGGTAAATTTGAACCTATAGAATTTGCTATGGTGCAAGCAATGAAAATAACATTTTTTTTAGTGTGTTACAATATCGGTCTAGCCTTTAAGGATATTTGTATGTTTGGAGTAAATAAATGAATATATTTTTATTTTGGAACAATTTAGTTATACACAAATGTTACAAAAGTAAAATACTGTGGTGCAGCAACCCGCGACATTCATATGACAGCTCTGCATTATGTTGATCAAGCAAACATAAAATCGAAAGCTAAATTGATGCGTGAAATGGTGATCAGAATCAGAATATCTGTTTGTGAAACATAGGCATACTTTATCATATTCCTCATATGTTGAACTTGATCAACACACAAAGCAAAATAGCGCTGCAATTTGCAAAAAACGTTAAAAATTAAAAGTCGCGGGCTCCATTGAAAGAATCACCTTACATATGGTCTGTCTCTTTTCTTTGACAGTGAAGAATTTGCAAGTACACACAAAGAAGAAAAAATAATCAATATTACTGTTTTCAAAACGGTATCCTTTAAAGTTGAAACGGTACCTTTAAATCAGCCCATTTCCATACATCTCACGACATAAATTGCAGAATTAAAAAAGCAACACAACGCATGCATACCTAGGTACTTTATTCAAAGTACATATAATATCATTAGTGACAGTAAATACCTAATTACCTCACCTTTAAACAAACAAGCTCCATACAGGGGGAATATTACAATTTGTAATACAATGCGCCCGCGCACCGTCGTGGAACAAAAAGTGGACGCTCCCCAAAGAGACGGTAGTCAGTCGAGTGCTCGCCTTACACGTCTTCGATGTCGTTACTAGTGTTTTGTTGCAAAGAACAAGGAGGTATAGAAGTGCCTTATCCTTAAAAAATCTTGTCTAAGGAGTTATCTGCTGAAATTGTTTTAGTCTGTTCCCTAAATAGATATCGAAGAACTTAAAGTGATCAAGGATTGGGGTACTGCATCATACCATGGTTTTTTTATCACAATCAGGACATTATGCCACTTATTATTTGTTTATGTAAGATACTCCTGAAACATCACTACGGCCAGCTATTTTTTTTTTGTAAAAGTCAGCTGCCCTATTCTCAAAACACCGCATCTCTTGAAGACCTCAATCAACCGTCGTCAATGAAGTTTGACGAGATCTGGAAAAACGATTCAACTGTCTTTAATTCCGCAACGAAATCAATTAGAAAAGAACAGCAGAGAAGTTGAAAAAATACGTAATTTCCACCGCCAAGTAGGAGACAGAACAGAGCTAGGCCAAGAATCTGCGCAGCGAGTATCTGCGCAGTTTGTTGTCTTACCAGCTTCCGACTACGAGTATCTATCACTAAAGACTATTCTGTGATTTCAAAGGTCTTTAAGGCCCGCCATTGCATCCTTGACACTATGCCATATCGTGATTTTGTGAAGTACGTCAGTCTGATACAGTTTGAAGAACTCACCCTTCTGCGCTCTTTCCCCGATCTTTGTAGACTTAGTATAACAGGAGATTTTTTGTTTAACACTTATGGCAAATACGGAACATTCGCAGGGGAGCCGCGACAGTATTCTACATGAGTACAGTGGTAAATGGTAATGGTTGTCATTTGTGATCATGCTGATTTTAGACTTGAAGAAAAAAGTAGGGTGTCAGGAACAGGACGTGGCAGTGGTGGCTTTTGTAATGTGGTGTCGCTTTAATTATCTTGTCCAAAGAAAGTATAAATGGATTGTTTGCACGATGACACTTATGATTATGGAGATGGCGGCAAATAGAGAAGCGCGGAAGAAGAACACATGCTGCGCCGGGCCCAAATGAATTGGGATGAAGGGCAAAAGGCGATGTTTTATTTATCCTATACCAACTGTTAATTCTAATTTTATTTCTATGTCTTTCTAAGGAATTATGATGTTTTTAACGTCGTTTCTACTTTGCTTGAGAAGGAAACGTTGTCCTTCATATGGTTAGTTCTGGACAAAAGCAGACAAAGGCGGTTTGACTCTGGTATCCCGTGATGACTTTAATTGTTTTCTCAATGCCTACAGCATCACCTTAAAAATTAAGTTGACGTATAAGGTAGATACATAATAATGTATTCTTAATTAACAATAAAAATCCTAACTTAGTATTTTTGTTAGTTATAACTAATACTTAATGTTCTAATATTTTGTGATTACTAACTAAATTATTCGCCTATTAGTTTAGATTAAATTTTATTTCTTGATTAACGAGTCGGTCCGGACATGACACACACGTTTCGAAACAGATTAAGAGAAAATGATGTCATGAGTATAAAATACGTGATTGGTGTGAATAATAGTACATTTTTGTAAATATAGTGTGCGAAATAGGGAATTGAAAAAGAACTTGGTTTTATTAGAATTCACTACTTTTACAAACCACCGTTTTTTACACTTATTTATTGTTCATCATTTGCCTAAGCTTTTACTAACTATATTGGTGTCGACTTCGAGTCTAACCGGATGCAGATAAATCCAATATTCTACATGGGACTACTGCTTATCTGACCTCCACAAACTAATAATATAGGGTAATTTGTGTTGTCAGACTTTCAGGCTTCTTGCTAACCGTAACAACTGTCAAAGTTCTTCAATCAACAGTCAAGATCAACGCCTTAACGTGCTTTCCAGCTTTTCCGAAGTACGAAGGGGTATAGAAAAGGTTCGAAATGTTTATTTTTGATTACCGTTTTACCGGTTATCTAGGAAAGTTTAACGAAGAAAAGTCGATAAAGGCACTGCTATAGTTGACCATAAAAAAGTGCCACTTCAATCTTCAATCTTGTTGAAAAATTGATACGTCCCAACTGTAAATGGAATTCACATATGTACATACACAGCTAGAAGACCGAGCTTACCACCTACTGAACTAAACCGATAAGGCGGTCCAGCACATTTATCTTCTACCAATGATTGTGCAATCCATTTTTAATATGACAGCCAATATTTTCCCGATAAAAATAATTACAAAAAAATCACCCACGATGACCAAAGTTAACAGCACCAGGGTCCCGTTAACTGATACCGAAACAATAAAATTGCCACGCCCCGCCCATCGGAGCACGCGCATAAATCAATACAAAACACAATTATAAGAAATTACACCAGCTGTTATAATTAAAAATGGTTGTATTTCATTAATGTGTCAATTATTAACAAATATAGGGGACCACCAAGTTGGTGCGATCGTAAAAACAATAAGTAAGTAGTACTTATCTACTTTTTTCGAAGTAGGTTATGTTAATATGTAGGTAATCATTATTTTCTGAGATATACATATTTCCCAAGTGTGCATGACCAGATTTATTCAGATGTAGCAGGTGGCGTTCTTTAGTTACTGCTTACCCCCATGGGAAAAAGGCCTGAGTTCATGTATGTACAACTCATCTCACACTGGCTTTGTTTAAGTAATAATATTTTTCAAGTTGATTTAAAGCCACAAACTCTATCTTATTGCAATCAGTTTTGTTTTAAACATTTTAAGTATTATGCATACATTTCAGTATATTTAATTTCATTATTTGTTACTATCGTTGGCTAAAGCTGATCTGTTCTGGTACAACACTAGACATAAGGTACACTAAAGACTCCTTAGGTATATAAACACCAAAGTAGGATGATAACTGTATTAAATGAAATAATTCCAGTTTCTGATATTTCTAACTTCTTTAGAAAAGCTTTGCCCCACACTAGGAATTTCTCATGTGTCGCATTTACAAACATTTAAACTCACATACACAAACAGCCAGACCCGGAACAACTACCTGCAGGCCATACAAATATCTGTTCCGTGCGGGAATCGAACTCGCGACATGCAGCGTAGCAGCCAATCGCTCAGCCACTGCGCCAACCATGTCGACAAAAAAAAAATGTAGTAAATAAAATGAATACTTGCATATCATCAATATCTTTAGATTTTTAAACACATACAGTAAAGCATTCGTTACCCATCACCTCCAAATAATTGGTTTCTACATTATTGTATATGTAAATAATGATATTAAATACAAAATGATCAATGATAAAATTACGATGATTGATAAGTCAAAAATCAGAAGCGTTTTTAACCAAAAATATAATTACTAGCTATCAAAATGAAAAGTTTAAATCGTTAATAATTCTTTCTCTATGTAAGTAGGTATAATACTCGTTTCCGTTACAAAAAGTCTTTGGTATTTTGCCGATAATTATTTTATTTGACCTCTGGTGTATTGACAAGTGATTAAATGATTTCTATTTATTTTATTAAAGTTGTTTGTGAGCTGATGAAGAAGTTAACACATAATAACTTGATTATTTTTTCCAGTGGATTTAACAGTTACTTTTAACGGCTATTTAGAGCTTAGTTCGGTAAAAAACCCTTCTGTCATTTTGTTATGTTCGTGTATGTTAATAGTTATTAACATTCTACATTTTTCCAGATATATTGTAGACTTATTCTATTGAATGTAACAATATAAAAAAGGAAAAGTAAATTTGGTTTTCCCATATCGACAAAAATCACAACAAAATCCAAGTTCTCAATTTGGATCAGCTGTTTATTAACAAGTAAATAAAGTTGTCTCCCAATAACGGGGGCAATATCCAAGTTTTATGATATTTTTATTCGTATATTTTACAGTACCGATAAAAGAAATCGGCCGGCAGCTTTGACAGCAAGTAAAACATAGCTTTTTACTGGTAAACGTACATTTATATACGTTTACAACTTAAGAAGTAAATACAGGCCCATTCATTAATCTAAATTAGAAGTTTCTAGTCGCTTGCCAGCCGGTAGATTGTACCAAAGTGGCTTAACAGTAAACATAGAGATTTAAAAAAGCCGCGGCGTCCGAAACTCAATTATCTATACGACCAATTGTCCGAAGCCCGGACCAATAAAATTAATCTGAACACAACCAACGCCATTACATACGGGACCGTATTAATCTCAAAGCGTTGATTAGTAAAACTATAAAAGCGGAAGTATCACAAGAATGCGGTTAATGAGAGACTGAAACCCGATTTTATGGTTGATCGTTAAAATGGCCGACAATTGTCTAATTGTTGCCTACTAAACAACTAACATCGTGGGAAGACGATGCCTCACTGACGGTGAAAGTCAAAAACTTGACGGTTTTATAGCGTCACCCGAATTCGAAATTCGAATTGTAATCGAAACAACGAATCGCTCTTAGGTTCTTATTTTTAAAAAATCAATTTGTTTTTTCATTTTATTAAAGAGGTTTTATTGGCTTCTTAGTTAGATTAGACATTTTTACGTTCAAAACAGTGGCTTTTTAAGTATAAAAGCTTGTGTCGCGGTTCATTTATTATTTTTAAGTGATGAGATCACGACCTTGTACAAATCCGTCATTAGGTCATTGTGTTTATAAAAGCAGACAGTTGCTGTTAATTACGAAAAGGGCAGTTGTACAACTGATTAATCATGCTTGTAATTTATGGAATAATAAATCACTCGCACATTATCTTCTTGTGTTGTAGAAAACTAACCAGTTGAATTCAAAATATTCTTATCATTAAAATAACCTATGTAAAGACTAACCAATTATTATATAATTGGCATCTATACTAAACTATCTATAAATGCTCTTTGTAGGCATTATATTCAAAACAAATCACAAACAGCTCCCCATTAGACGTAACAACTATCAAATCGAACTTATTCAATAACCATTCAAATACAAAAAGTCCTCAAAGTACACAAATTATACACAAACTACACATATACACAAAGTACACATGTTTGCATAAAAACACAAACTAAAGACAGGCGCTATTCAAACGCGCCGACATTTTTTCATCGCGTTTTTCCCCGACAAGTCGCGAACGCAACATTGAATGCGACGCGACAATACGTCGGCGACACGTTGTTGACAAGTCGCGTTGTCGGATGCCACTTTAACGTTAATTGGATGTGTTTCGATCATTGATTTGTTGGTAGTTAGTTGCTTCTAGGCTTAGCTGGTTTGGTCATAAGAATTTTGTGTTGATTGCAAAAAGAAAATGTTTGGAAAATATATTTATAAAATTGTAACATACTCACAATATTAATAGAATTCATTACTACTGGCTTCTTTACGCAACTTTAGCAGTCGCGCATGAGGTCCTGAGCAATGTGGTATTGGAATTTTTCCCTAAATTACTAGAGTTTAAGAAAAAACTAAAAGTAAAAAATTAAAAACCAAACGTGTGTTTCAGATACTTTTAACACGATAGACCTTATAAATCTTACAAAATTTTAACTTATAACCCTTTAAATGCGGTGCGTAGAAAGCGTTTAAATTTAAATTGCAGTAACTAAGACTAAACTAATTTTATAAAAAGGAAAGATTTGTGTGTTTATTTTTAATGGATAAGCTAAAAATTATGTTAACATATTTTTAAAAAATCTTTGACATACAGAAACCTACAATATCAGCCTTTAAGGGGGGTGCTGCGGACCAAGTCGCGGGAAAAGTTCCAATTCAATAATAAAGTAACAATAATAATACCTAACATACACTGGCACAGATTCAAACAATGATAAACCGTCATCAATCACACATAACCGCAATTTAATTCACATAAGTAACTTCAACAAAAGCAGTACAATAAATAATGCCAACTCATTATATTTACACTTATGTACAGTAACCTTAACACACATAAAAACTCCATACTAAACTAATTACATTACAATCGTTTATCAACAAAACGTGTCGTTGATTAAACAAGCCACTTGGATAAAATCAGTCATAAATTAAAAATGTTAAAAGCGTCATACCGTGACAATACAATGGTTGTACAAACACGCGAACAAACACACCCAGTTTTTGTTCGACCAATCAACAATAATCATCTCGCTATTACATGCCCTGTTAACCCCGTAATTGTTGAAATAAAAAATACTTAGCGCGTGCACTACGTGCAATCTCGCACTATAGTATTGCCAACTTATTATTTTCCACTAGCAAACTTGATACGACACAGTTTTATGCTTTATCTTACAACGAATAAGAGTGATGTGTTATTTTGGGGACTGTAAACACTAATGTGCGTCGAAGCGTTAAGCCTCTGATTTTGGTATGGAATGTCTAAGGGCGTCGGTATAATTGCACTGATTTTTGTTTCCAACAATTTACACCTAATTTTCTTTTGTTTTATCTGATCATGTGTACTTAAATTTTATTTGAGGCAGTGATTTAGTTTGTATTCGTTATTAATTCAGCAATGTGCACGATTTTATTTAGAGATTCTTCCTAAGTAATATTTTTAAAGGTTACATTTAATTAGGTTCTTAAATAATTGATTTAAACTTGTTAGACTTTTTACATGTTTAGAGGTTACTTTTTACCTTCATACTTACATTTCAATACCTAACTATAATTAGGAATTTTCAATTTTAATTGCGGTTTTCTTTTACAGTTTTTACTGCTACGAACAAGGAAACAAGCAGACCACCAAGCAGTATCAAAACAAAATTTCGAACAATTCAATAAAAATTCCGAACGGCCAAACTAATATCGTAAAAAATATTGTAAATCTTTATGTTTGCCATTAAGTTGCGTCTATTGTGCCGAATGTACATTACAATTATGAATAATTGATAAGTGCCATGTTATTACTAGCTGTAAAAGTAATGGCGGGCACGCGTTTGAGGGTTATACTGTGTAATTACGAATGATACTAGACTATCATGTATGGCGAAGATAGGTGTTTGATTTCATATTACTTTCGGGCCTGAGGCTTTGGCCAGGTATTTTAGGGTTAAGTTGAGTAAAAGTAGAATTTGAAAAGTTGGTATAGTATGGATGGTACCTATGTGTGGTAGTTAGGTTGGTATGAGACGCTATTTTCTGATTTCGTTGCACAAGCTTTATGAATATTCATGAATATTTTTTTATCAATTGCTACGCTAAATAATGATAATTATTTAATAGTAACGATAGCAACTATAGCAATAATAGCAACTATGTTATCCACAACTTTAACATATTTACTTTGCGTTTTTATTAATGCAAAAATATATAATAAACTAGAAGCGTAAACTTGTCACACATTGCCTAACTAGCTGTGTCCCGCAGTTTCATCTTATCTTAAGGGTTATTACCGAAGTGATTTTATTCCTCAATAATAGAGCTATCAAATGCAAAAAGAATTATTGATATACGACTGGTAAGTCCAGGGATTAACGCGTTTAAACAAACTCCTCAACTTTCTTTTGTTTTCCTGTGTATCCCAGACACTTGTAGAGAAAAAATATCGTTTAACACTTTTAGTACCCAGTACCCGGCGCCCGGGTCAAAAAGAGTTTGTTCATGTACCCAGAACTCGCTTCCCGAGTCGTACATGTAAAAAGCTATAGATGAGATGTGAACGTGCCCATCACCCGCTACCTACTACTACCTACGCATTCCGTAATTTGCCAAACATTTTGACTTACAAGTTAAATCGTATTTTTGAACTGGGCAGCGAAAGGGTTAAATCGCCGTCGTCATACTACTTGTAACGGAACCCTCGGTCCACGATAACCACTCGAACTTGACCGATACTAGACCATACCCATTGCTCAGCTATCACCGTGTGCAACCATTCCAATGATATTATTTCAGATTTTATGGTCCATTTTATTTATTGCTTTTTTCAGATTGTGTATTGAGAAGAACGTTATTGTTCACCATTAAAATTAGTTTTTGCCACACGCGTTTTTCTGTCTTACAATTTAAATTATGACTTACAAAATAAGGAGTTATTATGACTTGTTTTTGCCCCCAAAAATCATTTGAGTCATTAATTAGATGGAATAATTAAATTATGTTCACGAAATCCATTGTAAGAAACATTTAATTGCCGGCGGTGTAGTTTTTATATGAACATGTACTTTTTGTGTAGTTATCCGCTCATAATTTTAATAAATTGGTTTGATCTGCATACATTGCAGAGCCATTAACTTATAACTAAGAATTAAATGGGAAAAAAGAACTTGTATTTGGAATACTTCGTTGAAATGACACTCAAATTAAGAAAAGAAAAAAAAACAAAGAAAAATTAAAAATAAAAATACATAAAAGATTAACTTAGTACTGGAAATGTTCTATGGTAGTATCCTTGATCCTTGCCTAACTTATAATATTATAAATCCGAATGTGAGTTTGTTTATTCGGTTTTTACGCTTTCACGCCTTAACTACTCTAAGTTACATGAGGATCTGTTCATCCAGATAAAAAGTAAAAGGTAGTGTTTCCAAGGTATTGACAAAACCAACATTAACGCCAGCGACACCACGGACAATAGTAAGTCAGTAAATATTTTACTTAAATTCTGTTAGCAAAGACAAAACAAAAACTATAAACGAAACACACATGACAACTTAAGAAAATACGATGGTGTAAAAAATGTATGGGTACTATACATGCTGTTAAATGTAGCAAGCACATCAAGCTACCCGAATCTGTCAAATTTCATTGATAGTTCTTCAGCTTTATCACAAAAGGATAAAGATCATGTTCGATTGAGAAAATTTGACATTTTAGGATTGCTTGATGTGCTGGCGTCTGAACACTCAGCCCTATATCAGGTTTCTCGAGCTCCCAACTATTTTTGCCGAAGAATCCTAAAGAAAAATGGATTCGAACACCAATTAGTAAGTGACCATCGTATACATGACAGTACAACTAACCTTAGAATTAAATTCCGATGTCCAGCGGCCATTTGTACGTTTTCACGGCTCAGCTAGTTAGGGGCTACCATTGATCCGTCCGTCTGTACCCGTACAATGGGGCGGTTGGCGCCTATGACCATTTAGCAGTCGTGTTTCAAGAGTTGGGTGATAGATGATTTTTGTAATGGTATTTACACTGTTATTTTGTATTGCAAACACTTGTTATACAGGTTGTTTTGTCGCGGCTGTGTTCGCATCGGGTATTAGAATTTGTTGTATCGGGTATTGCGTGAAATTTTGCAATTACTACTTAACATTAAGTTGGAAACCTTTTAGAGGCCGACCGAATCTAAAGATCATGAATTTTCGGTAGCAATTATATATTTTCGGCCATTTCCGTATTCGAAAACCAAAAATTGTAGTTCCGACAAACCAATGCTAATTATTGATACTTGCAACATAAAGGTATTAACACAATAACTGAGAAAATGCAGACTAACATATCTAATAATAGGTATCTAATCGTTGGTTGATACTCGTAGTTATGAATTTGAGATCCGACGGTAAAAAAAATATTAGGTATAGTGTGATATTATTTAATGATTATTTTACCAAACAAAAAGAATCGGAAAACAAAAAAAAATCCTTTTCTGGCTTTGGCCGAAAATGCAAATTAAGCCGAATACGTTTACGGCTGAACACAATAACTTCGGTCGGACTCTAGAACATATAATTGCTTAAAATGGAAATGTTGTCATGTTATAAAATGTTGTTAATACTTGCTTGCTACCTATTACCATAAAGTTTCACATCTACCTACACTTCCTAACATTCGGTTGCTACTGAGAATTCCTTTACCGAAAAACCCAATGACTGCTCGATCTCAGGACCGGGTTTGCAACATTATTCTGTAAAACGAATAAAATAAAACATTCTGAGATTTTACAGCTGAAATAGCAGCTTATACTTTTTATTTCTTGTTTTTTTTTTTACTTTGCCCCACACTAGGAATTTCTCCTGTATCGTGGGTGCGTTTACAAACAGTTAAACACACACATACAATCAGCCAGACCCCGAACAACTACCTGTAGGCCTTACAAATATTTGTTCCGTGCGAGAATCGAACCCGTGGCACGCAGTGCAGCAGTCAATCGCTCAGCCACTGCGCCAACCGTGATGTGGCTGTCATTTAGACTGTGGAGCCTAAGTATTCTAATCTATTTTTCGTAAAGCCATGAACATTGCCGATCTTGGGCGAATGATATTCATATTCATATTCATATTCATTTATTTTGCGTACCATAATGTGCATAAAAGGTGTTACAAAAAGCTTACAGCTAAGGTACAATTATGGACCCTATTAGGGCACAGCAACATGGTATTAAACTAAAAATAAAAATTTATAAAATATAAATTAAAAATAACACAATTCTTATAAAATTTTGTAAACTTATGTACCTACTTATTAAAATATATTGTTAGTAGTTACTTATAATTCTATTGAGATCTTTTAAAACTTAACTAATAGGGATAACTTGTAGGGACTGTCAAACTTACAGAGAGACACAATAATGTCCAACGATCGATTAAATAATACCAGCCTGTTTCAGTCCTACTGCAGGGCATATGCCTCTTCTTATACAGAGAAGGTGGCATGGTGATTGTGGAGAAAGTAAGCTTCGTGATGAGCACCAATCACCACGCCGGCTCAAGACGGGTAGGCGATTACCAATGTGTATCCGTGATATTATTATTAATGCGAATGAAAGTAACTCTGTTCGTTTGTTTGTTACCTATTCACGACTAAACAGCTGATCAGAACGGTTTCGAGATAGTTTCAGAGCCTGAGAAGGACATTGCGTAGTTTTTAATCCGCGGCATCGTTTGTGTCCGCGATAACCGACATCTACGCGGACAAAGTCGCGGGCAAAAGCTAGTTTATTATTAGTCCAGGTTTCCCCACGATGTTTGTTTTCCTTCACTGAGGTCAATGAAGTCTAAGATAAACTTTAAAAGTACTCGTACATCTGAATTGAAAAAGTCACATGAGTAGGGACTTAACTTTTTGAACCCACAATCTCCTGTATGAGTGGCGACATGACTCAGTGTGACATGACTCAGTGTGACATGACTAGCAATGGACGTTGAAGTAAAGTGCATGAAAATATTTAATGGATAATTCTCACAGAAGTATTGCACAAAAATCTTATAAGTAGAAGCCGTAAACGTTCTTCCATTAAATATATATTTAGTCCGAGCGCCTATCCGAGCTACATATTATAATATATGTTGGTATACACGTTAATGTGTTTCTTTTTGTTTATCAATTTGTATTTGTCCCCATATTATCGGCAACACGCCGGTCGGCTTACTTCACAAGGTTTGAGGCGTTTATAGAGATGATGAAACTGTGGTGTGACAAGTGGTTTTGGGGTGTTTTTATCTGTGTAAAACCCAAACTAAAATTTTACTTTACTTTGAAATCAAATGGTGTCACAAGCTACTAAATATGTAGTTACATGCTCAACAGTGACAAATAAAGCAAATGGCTACAATCGTTACACAGTTTCAGGAGCTATGGTCATAGTTTACCCATGTCCCATTCGTTATTGTTATTATTCTTATTATTATTTATTTTATTTATTTATTCTTTATTTTTGTTTTACGATAACAATGTAATCGTTGTTCTGGCTTTAAATTATAAAGTATATCAGTAAATGCTTTTGAATATACTTTAGAACTACCTGAGTTTGATGTATCCTAGTCACTTCACAGTCACTTTCAAAGTCCAGAAATTATCATGGTCAGATTGATCATAGCCGGAGTAGGTAGCCATGCAGATAAGTGTCTAAAGATGGTTTTTTAAGGGAAAGAAGTTATCATTTGAGTTTTTTAGCGATGTAAAAGCAAAGTGATGTTCATATTGACGTCTCTCTGTCAGAACATTGTTATGCGGTATCATCCTCTCCATGAGCTCCCATGAACGCGTCGACATTTCTCATATACGTTACTACCGACTCGGTTCATCGCTCGGTTTATTGGTCGACGTTTGTTACTCAGATAAACCTTTGTATTAGCTTTTATAATACTATCTGTGGACTATATATTGTGGCCGGTAACCACTTTAATGATTAAAACACGAATTTATTTATGATGCCGTAAAATTGTGCTTGATTTTTTATTGGTACGATTATTAATATTGAAATACATTTATGAGAAAGTAATTGCAGTTTAGTTAGACTACGTTGATATTTTCATGTCCTTAGTTTCTCATGGTGCGGGGAATTATAAGATTTTTTTGTAGGTAAACATTTGTTAAATTAATCCTCGTTTATTATTAGAGCTGCCATGTTGGTTGGTAAGCGCTACTGCTGAACATAAGGTCCTGAAGTCGATTTCCAGATCGGACAAAGTGTTATTGGATTATTGCGTCTGGAATTACTAACTAGCAGCCAGGACCTTGGATTTTTGTCGGGTTGCAATAGGCTCGCCCCCTATTAGGTACACAAGACTTGGACATGTGGGTGTTCTAAAGGTACTTACATATATCTCTACCTAACCCTTATGGGACTATAGGCGTGATGATTTTATTTAATTATAATTATTTTCCAGGAGGTGGCCTTTAAGTTTTGTTTGCGTGTTGCAACGATTAAGGAATTATCTTTATTACTCCACCTCTTTCATTTGATTCAGCCTCGATGCAAGGTTTTTAATGAAGGTTCTTGCATGCCCAATACACAGCAAGTCACTCTATAAAAAAACCTGATGAAAACTTGGTTACATTGAACAGTGAAGTGGGCTGTCAGTGTCTTACTTAAGCTGGATGATTCTGCCCGCTCACTTCATCACTTATATCACAAGTTTTCACGAAGAGATTTCTTACAGAAAAGCGCTGCAGGGCTATCGCTTTATGCTGAAAAATAAGCCCACACAAAAAAGTAGCTACGTAAGGATTTAGATTATTCCAATGAACGACGATCCTAAATAAAAAAATCTGGCTAAGTGCGAGTCTAACTCGCTCGCTAAGCGTCCCATAAAACATAAAGGTCACATACTAAAATTCTTGTAGGATTGAAGGACAAACTAATATTGTACTTGGAAAAATGTACACGGTCAATTCACCAACTGCATAATATGTTTGTAATAGCATAAAAAACATTGGCTTTTTCATAAAAAAACTGGTTGTGATAAAATCAAAATCAAAATTCAAATTAGGCTGAGAATCAGCACTTTTTGAACATCAAAAGACGATAAAAGAACAAAGTAACAGTTTTTGGAGTTTTCCTTTACTTGTGCTGTAAAATCTGCCTTCATGCCCAATTTCAACCCCATCAGTTTAATTTGCGAGTGTAAAAATATTACTTTATTGTATATATTTTTTTAATTAATGGCCTTATTTTTTTAAAACAACCCCTGATATTTTACAGCTTAAAGGGACCATAGACTTACTCCGACTCCTCACTTTTCTGAGAAATACGGTCTTTACAGACACGCAGACAGACAGACGGACATCAAAGTGATCCTGTAAAGTTTCTGTTTTTTACTCATTTTAGCTACGAAACCCTAGAAATTAATCTACATATTAAAAAAAAGCTGGGAGAAAAACAACTACGCCGATTCTACATATCAACACAATCGCACTCCATTACCAACCAATCACACTGACACAAGCAAAGTAACGCCTACCTACCCAGCAATAGTCTTTTGTTAAAAGATAACGCCAGCATAAACGAGCCACGATAAGACATTTTTAGTACCAGTAACAGTATACGTTTTTCAATTGTATTAAGTTACATACAAAGATAGAAGGCAATCAGGGACATAGTATATGTTATTACTGAAGATATTTGCATACAAGCAATAACATTGTTTTGGTCTTATGTGGATCTGTGGAGTTTAATAGTTAGCAACGTGAATGGGAATAAGGCATCATACACACGGAGCGGACGGGGGAATAAAGCGAAATCCACACAGGGCGGATGGGACGCGGATAGGAGAAAGGATGAGATGTGGTGCGAAGAAAAGATAAACTTTTAATATGTGTGAAGATTGTGTGATTTGTGACTGTCGTGTTGGTTTTTTTTTTGGAATGGGCATCTCGCAGTTTATCCTTTAGGGATATCTACTGCTTAACCGAACTTTCCTGTGGGGGGCTCAGTTAAAATTAAGACCTCCAGCCAGGCATAAAAACTTAAAAACTAAGCGACCGATCGCTAAGGGCACTGCGGGGTACGAACCTCGGCTTAGGACGTCGCTGAAGAGGGCAGCAAGGGACAGGCTGGATCAAATAGATATATTATTTAGGGACATTTTAATCATTTACCGGCTCAGATTCGCGGGCTGGCTCTAGCAAAGGGTCGGGAGGAGGGTGTCGTGTTGGTAGTTGTGGGTTTGAAACCAGGAAAATCTCAAAGTGACTTTTCAATTCACATTTACTTTCTGAGTTGATCCTAGACTTCATCGACATCGGTGAAGAAAAACATCTTGAGGACATCTGGACTTATATTCACTATAAGTCTGAAATTGCCAATTCGGTTTGAGTGATTTGACCTGCCGAGGCTTTTCCCAACTATGTTGGGGTCGGCTACCAGTCTACCGGATGCAGCTGAATACCAGTATTTTACATGGAGCAACTGCCACGCCGCAACACGATACCCCTTGGTAAGACTGGTTGTCTGACTTTCAGGCTGACTACCCGTAACGACTGTCGTGTATTCGATTTGAGTATGGGTGGTAATTAATACTCGTGCCTTCTCTTTATAAGAAGAGGTAATTGCCCTGCAGTAACTGCAGTAATAGTAACTGTTCATACTTCTATATGGTAGATCCTATTTTTCAATCCGATACATAAATCCATATCAGTAAAATATCGGTATAACAATGGAACAGACTAGTGATAACCACAGGTTGTAGGCATCTGCGTTGGAAAACCCAATCCCACGAAAAAGTCACAATGAGGACAATGGACTTGCTACCTAAATCATGTCTATGTCTTCTTCCCAATATCCGAATCTGGCCCTCTCTGTCTGGACTGTAGGAATTGTACGTAGTACGTGGCCACGTAGTGCAAAGAGTCGGTTGTAATATTTTACACGGTTACAATTTTTCAAGGCTTATCCTGCTTTAAAGTAGTCGTATAAATTATTGTAATTCGCGTCAAATCTGATTAACTAGATTCAGTTTATATTTTACAGTTGAATCAGTACATCTTGCCAGTATGTTGAACCTAGCTAGATGCTTACACAATTGGAGTTTATTCGTAGTATTTCCTGAGTAATAATAATTTGTATTACAGGCAGGCTTATTGCTATCAACTGGGCTACTGTGAAATTTCAGATGAAAAAATCTAGTAAGGAATCAAACTCTCTTGAGTTCGATTCTGCTTGGAACAACTATCTGCCTACATGAAGAGGACCTCATATTAATCAGTAGTTCTTACAGCTACTAGACCAATGAGACAGTTGGAAGTATTTCTTATATCTACGGACAAAGTCAAATTATGTTTAAAATTATATTTTCTCATGAAATAATTTAAAGGTTATCAGGCAGGCAGTCTCTTTTTAGTAACGTAACGAGGGATCTGTTAAAAGTAATTACATTTTAAATTTAAAAATAGAATCCTTTGTGAAATCTCGATTCCCGCCATCTTAATTCCCCTCTGACGCCATCGCCATTTTGCCACAGATTCACATTATCATCCAACACAGATAATCAACTATGAATGAATGGAATATCCATCTAAGTCGACACAATAAAAATACTCAATGAACATTGACATACAAAAACGTCTTCGGTCTTAATGAGTTGCGAGAGATAAAAAATGCCGCGGCGGCACCACAAAGGGATGGCAGAGCAAATAAAAGATCACAGTCAATGTAAAAGGTTTGCGTATTGTTTTATATTAAAGTGAAATAACAATAGGTAGCCCTTTCAATGGATAATGCCGCCACAATGAGAGGGGTTAAGCTTGGTTTGTATGGTGGTGAGAATGGTTCCATGGGATACTTGCTTGCTGGTCTTAATTACGATTAAGTTCAATTACATCTCACGGAAATATCATCCAGATTTTGATTCAAGGTGAGCAATAAGGGAGGCAAACATATTACAGTTAGTAAGTTCGTTATGTTAGGGTCGGCTTCCAGTTTAATTAGATGCAGCTAAATACCAGTATTTTACTTGGAGCTACTGCCTATGTGACCTCCATAACCAACAACAAGTGAATGGGCAACACGATACAACTTGGTACGACTATGTTAGATTTTCGGGCTTCTAACTACCTGTAACGACTGTTAAAGATCTACAAATGGCCATTGGAACCAACGGCTTAACGTTCAGGTCTAAGTGATCATAATAATGTTTATAATCTTTGTCTTTTCATAACTGATGGCGATCGAAAAATTGCCAGTATTGCACTAACACTACGACATCTTAATTAATGTTTAAAGCATCGCGATGTCGAATGTATAAATATTGGGAATTTAAATAATAAATGAAAGGATAATAAATGAAAGGATAATAATAAATACAAATTTGTATTTATCAAGTTATTTATAAAAAAAAAACTTTGCCCCACACTTGGAATTTCTCCTGTGTCCTGGGTGCGTTTACAAACATTCAAAGTCACAGTCAGCAAAAGTATCTGACACTGTTTTCGGTCTAACTCTCTTCTTCATCTTCTCTCGTATCTCGCCAGCTATCTTGCGTGCAACAAGAAACTCCGTTCTAAAAAGCTCACCACTTATTAAAAACGGCCAACGTATTAACAAAACTATGTTCGCCATGGAAGCCCCGCCTAGCCCGATCCGAACATAAGTGGACAACGTAGAGGCTTGTGAACATAATGTAGTAGTGAAATACAACATCACATTGTTCCGTCACCTGCACACGTCACTGCGCATTCGCTTACACTTTGTATTATCTGAGCAGTCATCACGCTTTTGTTTCTGATGGGGTCAGTACACTAAAGCTCGTTTTCACTAACACTACGCGACGTCTATATATAATGCCTGTTGCGCTGTGCAATGCAAAACAGTGCGGATTTACAAGTATTTACGTGCTGCCTAGGGTAAATGGCACCTTTACTTTATGCATAAATTTACGAGTCTCCTAAATAAAAGCGCACTGTTAGGTTTTCAACGCCCGGCTCAACGCCTATAGTTGTAATTTCAACATTGCTTAGACATGTTTAGACATTCATTAAGGTATAAAAACGGGAAGTAAATGGAGGATTTTTATCCGTTTGTGGTTTGGGCCTAGACGGAAAAAGCCTCACAAATTCACCAGCAATTTTGGGTGATATTTTAAGGGGCACACTCGTGCCATTTTAGCCAACTGGTGGAAATGACGTAGGCAGTTCATATTAAGTTTGTAGAGTGTTGTGAACATGTTTTAGTACAAGTTACCGTCACCTAAAAACAACTCAGCTCCAATGAAGTTAATTAACAACCACTGTAACCTACTGATTTACACATTCTTCGAGGTTTAAAATTGGCATAGTGTTACTTCGCTTTTAAATCCAAGAATACCTATTGTTAATAAAGCAATAGGTATTCCTGAATTTGAAGATACAATTAATAATCAATTTATTTTAAACATTCATCGGCGCTTACTCAAACCTAAAAACAATTTTATTGGATCAGTGATGATATGGCTTGACAGCCAGACTCACTAAGGGAATAATGTTACCCAGTAACTGGGTTGTGGAGGTCAGATAGTCAGTCGCTCCATGTAAAATACAGCTTCATCCTGTTAGAATTAAAACCAACATTGTAAGGAAAATGCTAGGCAGATGATGAAAAACTAGAAAGTAAGTGAGATGATAGCAAATAGAGATGTTTGAAAGAAAAAGACATGCTGCACCGACCCTTAATAATTTGAGAATAGAGCAGGTTGACGATATAATGATGAACTTTTCATTCAATGTTCTCATCTAGTCGATGCAGCGAGTATAAACGAAGCAGGAGATTGGCCGAATTAAATACTTGAACACTGATCACAACGTTATATTTTATATAGAATAATTTTCTTAAGCAAAATATTTTCCAAGACTTAACTGTCACAACGTTCCACACTTTTTATACCCTTATAATAAAAAAAAACTCTTACCCTTGTTATAGGTAGTTCTAAAAATAATATTAATCAACTATTTAAATGTGTTAGTTAAAATAATCTAATCAATTATACCTATATTGTGTGCAGTGCATTTCTTTTTATTAATTTAAATATCAAAATCAAAGCAATTGAGTACTGCATCACACACCATAACCGTTGGATGCCTACTTGGATTTGTCAGTTGTTGACATTTTTTTTTTTTTTTAAAACGTTCCCCCTCGCTAGAAATTTCTCCTGGGTCCGTTTACAAACATTTAAAGTCAACATACTCGTACACACACAGCCAGACCCGCAACAACTACCTGTAGGCCATACAAATATTTTCACGTGCGGGAATCGAACCCACAACACGCGGTGCGACAAGCGATCGCACTGCGCCAACCGTGCCGTCAAAGGATCAAGATTATTCTAAGATTGTGATTTTTAACCGTTTCTGAATATAATTATGTCAAATACCTTTGTCCATAGCGCGATGTAATCATTTGAAGTATTATTTAGTGTTCAAAAAATCTAATTAGCTCCACCATTGCTTAAATTTACACTATACTATCTCAATATCAAATATATTCAGAAAAAATATCATTACACCTGCTTAATGCTCATGGTCAGTGCCCTCTGTTTCATTGTCTTCATTATTGAATGATTTAATACATTTGTATGACAGAGGTCCATGTTGAGCAGTGGATGTATGATGCGTGTATGATGTATGTCCGGAATATGACATCCTTTTAACGTCTTTGTCAGTGTCATGCTTATTTTATCTTTATTGCTCGCATTTGCTTTTTTGTAGATGCATTGTTTCAACTGTGTATGAGAATAAAATTGTTGATTTATTGATACATCAGTTTGTACCAAAATAGCAACCACTAGTAAAGGACTATTTAAATATTTAACAACTTAAGTCTTGTGCACACTGGACAGTCAGCCTCAATATCACCTGGATCTCTGACCAACGCAGCAACTCTAACCACGATATGAAAAGAATAGAAACGCTTGACTTTCTTTCCCCAATTTATTTGGGCATGTCATGTTATGTCTTTTTCTTTCATACATTTCTATTTACCGTCACCAACGGTTCAAACAATCCATCCATCGTTTATTTGGTCTCCGTCTACTCTCGTAACCCTCCACATTCATACTCAAAATTTTCCTCATAACATGATCCTCATTCTCGGTCACAGGCACCACTTTAAGACTTCCTATTACATTACTTCTTATTCTATCCATTCGCGTAACACAACACATCCCATATAACCCATCTATACTTCACAAATAATTTAAAATAGTTGTAACAACATGGGTCACCGTACAACCCGCGTCATCTCATGCTTTCGCCCACACTGGCCGTTCATTTTATGGCGTCGATAAGTGAGCAAGGGCAGTAATTACCACTAATGGTTTCGATTGCTTGTGACAAATGAACAAACAGATTCGCCCGCAAATCTCATGTAACGCATACATTATAGTCATGTTTGAGACATGTTTTTTTAATAGTAACTAGGTCTGGGTTGGTTGAAGAAACATGGCTATAATGATTTAATGTATGTACGAGTTATGTTAAAACTTTGCATCCCTTTTAAGGATATTGTGTACTCGGAAGAGTGTGTGATTTGGTAAAGTTTATAATAAGTAATAGTAATTTCTGAAAGCTAAATTTAGATTTTTCGTTAAATTTTTAACACTAGTAGATGGTCAGAATGTGTTGGGGATCTCAGTAAAAAACTTAGTAATCTGTTCTGTGAAAACACTTTCGCAACCTAGGCAAAACCAAAAAAAAACTAAAATTTCAATAAGCAACACAATGAACCCAATCCTAACCCAATAGTTAATCTTTCTCTAACTTATTTCTTCAGCAAAAAATAAATAAATAAAATATTTAAGAGCATTAACACGCCACGGTTTTTCATACAAACTTTCAAGTCCAAAATCTTGGTAAGAAATAAACCGATTTTAATGAAACACGCAAACATTCTCAAGATTTTGGACTTGAAATTTCTAGACGTATATTAGTGCGTCTAAAATTTTTTTGAGAACCTAGAATTTACAGAGACATAAGGTTTAACCTAAACTGACAAGGCTGTCAAGGATGACATATTTTATTTTTTATTTGTGTTTGTAATTTTGTAATGAATACTATTAAATTACTTTTCATTATTTGCATACCTACGTGACGGTTAAACATAAAAAACGTTATTACTTATATGAAAAACATCAATGTATATTTTTACCCATGTTTGAAATAAAATAAATGATTTTCGATCTTTCTGAATTCTCAAACCCTAACTCTTTTTCTATAAAGGTCCTTTACACATACCGCAACAAGTTTCATTAAAATAGGTTTATTTGTTTACAAGATTTTCTATAAAATACCGTGTCGCGTAAACGCTGGTAATTATCACTTAATATAATTTTGATTGAGATCTAAATACTGAACCAGAAAGTTAGAAAAACTATCTTCAAGTTATCACAATATTAGTCTAGACTAGAATTTAAATAGTTTTATAAAATTCAATACATTAATTCGTTTATTTTATATATAGATTTACAAGCAAATTATGATAAGGAAATTAATTGAGCGAGCTTCTGTATTTATTAGAATATTGTTACTTAATGAGAATATTTTTATATAATATGAGAGATATAAATGTATATTTATATTTAACAATATAATTGATATTGTTAATTAAAAAGTTACTGTAATCCAATTAGGTATTCAAAAAGACAAAAAACAAATTATTTATTAGAGTATAGAGTTATTTGCTTGTTGGAAATATGGTACTTCAACTCACGGTTAACTTAAAATTACACACACAGGGTTACACAGGTTCTTATTTGCACTACATATACTATTGTTGGAAGGTGTAGGAGGAAGTGATTGGAATAGCACAGACAATGTTGTTTAAAAGCACAGACATACAAACACATAAGCACAGTTAGTTCATGAGTTATTTAGCAAGAACACAACATAGTATAACAACCATTCAATAAAGATACGAAACAAAAATTTAAACAATAACATGCAACACGCGTTGTGGTAAGTCTCGACTTGTCAGACACCCTTTTTACAGTTTGGTCGGACAATACTTTTTAGTAAAATGTATTGTCACGCCTTGAAACAATCCTGGATCATGTCCTCAAGGTTTAAGTAAATACACCTTAGTATTTTCCAAGCTAATGTACCCACTCACCTCCCATAAACGCAACACCTTGCGCTCTGGTATTTTAACTACAAACCACAACAACACGGGGTAAAGAATAAAATTTTAATATAAAATGTCTCAAAACGCCGCTGACTCGAATCCCGGAATCCGGGATTATTAAGTGTTGTTCTTTTTGTACTGCGATGTGGCTGTTTGAACTCAATATGTGGTTGCTCATTTAGAAGCCGGGATTAACAATAAAAACGAAATTTGATCATTGCGGCCGACGCTACGGTGATCCGTTAAGGGGTAGGCTGGTTTTGATATTGTGTTGTCGGGTTTTTATCTGAGTTTTTTGTATAAATAACTACGGGAATTGGTGAACAACTCTAGATTTTTTCAGCTAATCATTAAGAATGTAAATGTTTTACTTAGCCAACAAGCAAGCTCAATTTTTGACTTTTAGCTCTTCTAAGATACTTGATATTTTTTGTAATTTTCGGCTTTTTTAAATAACGTTATTTTTGTAGTCCCTAACGTCTTGTTTAACAACGGGTACACCAAAAAATGTGTTATTAAAACTCATTGTGTGACAGTAATTTAAATTAAAATAAAAATCGTGATATTAAACAGCATCTTCACCTTAACCGAGCATTTGCCGCGTTATCAGATCATCGTCCAGCCTGTCCAGTGTAAATAAATCCAATAGTTTACTGCCCAGCCATTGTTATTCTCATTAACCCTTTGTCTCATTAGACCCCGGCTTCATATTCTACCTTATTTTTGTTACCGATGACAGCTCAGATTAGATCCTCTTTTTTCTTTTATTCTTTTTTCAAAAACTTTTGTTCACCATCTTGGTATTTTCTTTTTTTTCGTCATATAAAATTTCAACCAGTCTTATAATGTTATAGTGTTTATTGCTTTGTCTTGTTTTTGGTTTATTTATACTTTTTGGAAGACTTACATTGTTGTCGCTGTACAGCCTAAATTTTATTTTTGAATTGTCGCGTGTTATAACGACCTTTTGTGCGCAATTAATTTTTAATTAAATGCAAATGAGTGAATGAAATGAATTGCTTCATTTAAAAGTGTTTTTCGTTTCTTTGTTTTTAAATTTTAGTTAATTAATACAAATGATGTGAACTTTTAGAATCAATTAGTAGGCAATTAAGAGTGAATAAAGAATGCTTCCTGATATGGGTACTTATTTAAAATTAAACTGAAAAATATGCCGTGTATTCGGTTGGTCACATACCTTCACGCCAACCTTTTTATGGGGTTGTCAAATGTAACCGCTATTTAGCTTTCTTACAAATTGCTTGTTTTTAAACTGATTTTGGAATTTTGAATACCTAGGCTTACGAATATGCCATATAACACATGGCCAAAATAGCAAACTGAGTTTTTAGTGTATCTATTTATTTAGGTATTTGGTTCTTCAGTCGTTTCAAACAAATTTCATAATATCAGGTACTGTGGAGGAGAATGCGTGACAGGTTCGTAACTAGATGCTTAAATTGATTTAAAAGCTTACCTTATTTGTATTTTATTTTTATGTTAATTTTTATTTTTAAGGAATCCAAGTCCTGGGTGTCATTCCCGGGGTAAGTGATATTGGGCTCGTCCAATTGAAATTCCTCAGTGGCTCGGAGTCTGGATTTATGTCTGGGTGATGTCAATAAGCTCGCCCCTTATTAGATGGGTTTTAAATGTAGCTAGCGAAATGGAGGTGTCCTATAGATACGTATAGGACAAACCTAAACAAACCTTTCATGTCGTCTGTGTACTTATTCACAATATACATGATGATGTAGGCGTTCTCGGAAACACGAAGAATATTTGATGTGTTGTCCTCCCATCCAAAAATCAAACGAGGCCCGGCTTAGCTGAGTTACTTGTATCGTAATGTCTGTGAAAATCTGTGTATTGAAAATAACTTTGAATTTATGTCATATATATACACATATATATACATATATGTACAGCGTGTAATTTAAATGGTTATTTACCCGCGGCAGGACAGAAACATTCATGATTGTAAATTACCGAGCATGAAATATAAAAAAAACAAACTCTTTCACACATTTTCATCTCATAAATATTGCATTTTTTATGAAATAGTTTTTTTTTTCCATGTAAAGTAAAATTCTTATGGTGAAACTGGTTTATAATCATGAGTAATTTCGTTTTGACGCGGGAAAACAACCATTTAAATTTCACATTGTATAATGAGCATCACCAGAGTCCTCACGCAGTGGATGCCAGAAGACGGGCGTCGTCGCCGAAGGAGGCCTAGAAAACGCTGGCGTGACCACTGAGACGGGTTTGCAAAAGAATTGCCGGAGAAAACCAGCACAGAGAAAGGACTGGAAGGCTATGGGGGAGGCCTTTGCCCAGCAGTGGGACAATATAGGCTAAGAAAAAAAATTTTAATAATGAGCACGATTCAACCCATCATTGAAATAAACTAAAAGCCATCATAATTTGATCAATCTAAATATTAAGTGAAAAGGATAAAAATGCCCAAAACCAGGTACCTAATCGTCAAAAACTTTATTAAAACGTAACAAAAGATTAGATAGGGCTCACCTAAAGGTCGTTCACACTCGTCCTTTGTCGCTGCGACCGGCGATCCGTCAGCGTACAGATATGGATGTCATGTGTTTTACACAGGGTTGCCGCTACGCTTTAATTGATTAAAGCTCGTTGGGAAAACCTTAGAGAGGCTGTAACACAGTAAAAAAATTAAAAGCCACTTTAAGAGACATAAAAGGCCTCGGTCTGTGTCACTGTCAATAATACGTAGTTACTAATAACAGCTGTCAAAGTAAGCTGACCATAAACGAAAATTTGTCTTGTACAATTATTTTTTTTCGAATTCTTCTTCGCTCATTACACTTCTTTCACAGTACGTATTCTGAAAAAAGAACTTGTTTTATTATGAGCAACAGCAAGTAGGTGGTAATGTAAACATACATGGTTCCCGTTTTCTAAAGACTTGAAATTAACAAGCACTTTTAGATAAATCTCTATCCCAATCAACTCTACCCCACGTTTATTCAACGACAAAGTTTGACAATGCTCGCGGCAAGCTAAAAGGCCTGACGAACAGGTGTAGCTGACCGGAGCTTTCTTGCATCGTCCACCGTCCGCCATGCAAGAGATAAGAGGATGCTGATTGCTGCCCACTAAGTTATTTTTACACTTATCCTAGGTTTATTCTAGATAGGGAATAGGATTAGACGGGTACAACTATGTAGGAATGGAGATAGTGTTATGTTTTTAGATAATGGGGAAATTATTGTGTGAGAATCCGCTTGCTAGTTTTTGTTCCTTGTTTTTCTTTTTTTACAATGTCTTTGAGAATATTTTTGTAGATATTAAAAAAATAAACTATTGACTTGACGTCTCCTTCTGACAGATAACTCTAGAAAAGGACGATGACAGATAAGAACACACTACTGACAGCAAAGTTAGAAATGTTAATGTTATTAGCTCATGGCTTGAACTTCACTGCGTTTTCAGTCGCTGGGTTTTGACATATATCAACTATATTTATATGAAACTTAGTTCACCCAAAAATTACAGGTAAAATAATCCATTTCTGTATTGTTTTATAAGACAGGTAAAGATGGAAAGAGCCAAAATTTCGTTTAGCTTGTCCCCACGGAGGGCACCACTGTCTCAAAAAAAAAAGATAGATTCATCAGTATCATTCGAGTATCAAAATGAAATCGTTCTCATTTTCTGTGTCTGTCTGTGTTTTATGTTACGAAGCTGACTACCCAGAATTTACTGGATCATACAATAATACCTCACCAACAACATTATATAGTCTAAAAATAAAATTAGATCTCGTTTTCATAAATCAAGCCAATCTCTTTCTATACATTAAGTTGTAAAGTGTAACTTAGCGATTTCTTTTTATTTTCAGAAGTCCTTTGCAGTAGTTACGGCAGTAATCGGATAGCTTTTAGTGTTTTACCGAACAATTGAGAGCTAAGATAAGCTAAGTGAGTGCAGCTAGGGTACTCCTTAATGGGACGCGGCTGGACGTTGTGGCACATACAGGCATATATAGAGCATCTATGAGGCATGACTGAAGTGAGATGATAGCCCCATCCGACGGTTAAGATGAGATTTGTCTTATAAAAGTCACGTCTTTAGGTTTTAAGAATTATACTAGAAAAGTACAGTATGTCCCTATTCATTTCGAAAACAAGTCTCTGTCTTGTCGGTTAGTATAACTTACATACATACAAACATAAACTCACTCTCTCTTTTTCCCATGAGGGTAGGTAGAAACTACAGAACGCCACCTGATATGCTCCTTACATACTCCTTTTGCTTCTAGTAAGTATAACTAACTTACCTAAATATCACTTATCTAGTACTATCTAGTTACTAATATAAATACTCTTAGTGACATTGGGAGCATTCCTTCCTTGTCAAGAAATACACAATGAGGATACAATTTTGAGCAAATTGGTGTCGATCATTAAGGATCATTTGGAATTTTCATAGTTCGATATCGCTGTCTCTTGTACCTCGGTCCAGGCCCTTATCGATGCGGCTTTTCAGTTAAATGCTTACACGGGGCAATAGTGCCAATTTGTTGCATATTATCTACTACGAGGGGACAGATAACCTGACAGATTGGCATGTACTTAGTGCGATGTGGGCGGCTGGGAAAAATGCTCCTTACTCGCGAAATGAACATAATTGCTGACTATTCATGTTGCATCAGTCGCCTCAGTCCGTTTGTTCACTCAAAACTGATGGACATTAGCCAATTATGTTGGTTTAACTATTGTATGGGATCGGGGGACATAAACCTATTGGAGTGTCGCCTTTGCTACGTTTTTTTTTGTTTTTTCCACATATGTAATCGTTTAAACGTCATTCCTGTGTGATTAATTCTGATTTTAGAAACTACAATGCGGCGAATTTTCCCCCCCTGAACTAAGTACTTATCTATTGCAGTTGAGAAAACAAATAAAAGTGTTAAGAACTATGCTGTGGTGCTCTACGAAGATTTGATATACTTTTTTTTTGGTTAAAAATTCCATGAAGTCACGTGGATTCAATTTTTCGGTTGAGTTTTTATCTTTAATTTAACATTCCAATTCCGTGCATGTTCATTTCGTTGTAAATAATGCAATTATTGCTTTTTCCAGATACTTAAAAAACTCAAGTCCACGCACACACACAAACTCCAAAATAGTGCCTAAAGTTTAGGTATGTTCGTCACATTACCCGGCGCGCTCTGAAGGCTTAACTTTTCAGTTCATTCTTTAACAATCATCATCATCATCATCATCCTCCTGCCCTTATCCCAATTTTATTTGGGGTCGGCGCAGCATGTTTTCTTCTTCCATACATCTCTATTTGCCGTCATCTCATGGGTCACCTCTTTTCTTGCCATATCCTCTTTCACACAATCCATCCATCTTTTCTTTGGTCTTCCTCTACTCGTGTAACCCTGCACATTCATACTCAAAACTTTCCTCACAACATGGTCCTCATTCCTTCGCATCACATGCCCATACCATGACAACCGATTTCCACACAACTTCTCGGTCACAGGCGCAACTTTAAGACTTCCTCTTACATACTCATTTCTTATTCTATCCATTCGCGTAACACCACACATCCCCCTCAGCATTCTCATCTCAGCTGCATGTAACTGCCTTTCATTCATGCCTTTTGCGGCCCAACATTCTGATCCATACAAGACAGCAGGTCTGACCATTGTTTTGTAAATCTTCCCCTTAAGTTTAAGGGGAATATGGGGGTCACAGGTTGTTCCCGTTACCTGCCGCCATTTCATCCACCCTATGTTAATTCGGTGCTTGACAGCCCGATCTATTTCTCCGTCACTTTGCACGAGTGAACCGAGATACCGAAAGTCGGAACAGACCGGGAGAAGCACGCTGTTAAGCGACATTGCTTCAGGACTGGAGAGACCGCCGAAATCGCAGAACATATATTCAGTTTTGGTTCTGCTGATTTTCAAGCCCACACTCTCCAGCCTCTGTTGCCATTTCTCCAGTCTGCTCTGGATCTCAGGTCCATCTTCACCGACAAGAACAATGTCGTCGGCAAATAACATGCACCAGGGTGCCTCTTCCTGTATGTCCGACGTCAGAGCGTCCATTATCAACAAGAAGAGGTAAGGGCTTAATGCCGACCCTTGGTGCAGTCCTACAGCCACACTGAACTTGTCGGTGTTGCCAGCAGCCGATCGGACATACGTCCTAGACCGGCTGTACATTGCACGAATTAACTCCACATACTTCCCAGGCACACCTTTCTCTTTCACGGCCCACCACAACACCTCCCGGGGCACCCTATCATACGCTTTCTCCAGATCAATGAACACCATGTGCAAGTTTTTATGTGCACGTCTGTATTTCTCACACAGCTGGCGGAGTGCAAAGGTGGCGTCCATTGTTCCTCGACCTGGCATAAACCCAAATTGACTTGGGGTAATTTCACTCTCCTCTCGCAATCTTTTCTCTATCACCTTCTCCCATACTTTCATACTATGTGACAGGAGCTTTATCCCTCGATAGTTGTTGCAGTCCTGTACGTCCCCTTTATTTTTGAAGATGGGCACTAGTGAACTATTGCACCACTCTTGTGGAATCACTTCCTCATGCAACAACTTATTGAAGAATAAAGTCAGCCACATACATCCATCTTCTTTTAATACCTTCCATACTTCTGCTGGTATATCATCTGGGCCCATAGCTTTTCCATTTTTCATACTTCTAACTGCATTCCTAACTTCATCCATGCTAATTTCTCTCACCAAACCCATATTTATCTGTGTCTCTTGAAGCATACCATTCCATTCATTCTCCTCGTTCATTAACCTATCAAAGTAGACCTTCCATCGCAGTTTTATTTCATCATCTTCACACAGAACCTTACCAGCATCATCTTTAATACATTTAATATGCGTTATATCTTTTGCCCTTTTTTCCCTTGCTTTCGTAATCCGATAGAGTTCCTTCTGGCCCCTAGGGCTATCCAGTGAGTTATACAACTTCTCCTGTGCCTTAGCCCTAGCGACTGCTACCCCCTGTTTTGCTTTCCTCTTCCATTCTTTGTATATCATATTCTTTTCTTCTTTCAAACTATCGTTCCCGTTTTCTACACCCTGCCATTCTCTAAACGCAACTTTTTTCTGATTAAGTACTTTTTGCACTTCTTCATTCCACCACCATGTATCCTTATCTATTACACCTTTCCCTTTCGATTCTCCGAATACGTCTTTTGCTACTCTTCTTATACAATCTGCCATCTCATTCCAACAATCATTCACAGATTTTCCCTCCATATCCTTCATATCAATCATTTTATCCACAACTTGATTTTTAAACAAATCCGAACACTCCTCATTTTCTAACATACACCATCTAGTTTTTGGTGGGGGCCGTTCTTTGTTATTTCTGGCGGACACACTTACTTTAACCTGCATAACTACCAACCTGTGTTGTGAGACTAATGCTTCGCCTGGCAGCACTTTACAGTTTTTGACACAAATCAGACTACTCCTTTTTACCAGGAAGTAGTCGATTTGTGTCGCGTGGTGGCCACTTTTATATGTGATCAGGTGCTCGTCTTTCTTCTCAAACCACGTGTTTGTTATTGCCAGGTCGAATGCAGTAGCAGCTTGGAGTAGTGCCTCGCCGTCATTGTTACGGTTTCCGTACCCCCAACCACCATGCACTCTCTCATACCCAACGTTCAGCTTTCCAACATGCCCGTTAAAATCACCCCCTACATACACTTCTTCACTCTCTTGCACATCTCTCATCACACAATCAAAGTCCTCCCAAAATTTATCTTTTATACTATCCTCACATCCTGATTGGGGTGCATACACATAATATACACTCCTTTAATAATCCTGACCTTAACACAGGAGAGCAGTTCCAGTCTTTGAAATCATATCATTTCATGCATACATATGTATATTGTCTATACAGTACATACCTACAAAATGTCTATACCACTTATCAACCTACGAAGCTACAAAGTGATAGAAAATGTTATTTTGGTAGCGTATTCCTGCGTATTTAAATGCATTGTAATTTGCTGTACCCTTACAGGGTTCATGTCAGGCGACCCTTTTAAAGTAACATCTACTTACCACATGAGTTCAATAGAATATTTCAGTCCAAATTTGAGCTTGAGCTTTGCAAATAACACCATCTCCAAAGTGTCTGCCAAGTGTAATTAAATTTTCTTTGTGTGACCTTTGAAAACCAGCGCTGTACTGCGGTCAGCATAGCACAGCATAATGCAGCATACTGAGTGGAAACCGACGACACGGTTGGCGCGGTGGTTGAGCCATCGGCTGCTGCGCCGCGTGTTGTGGGTTCAATCCGCACACGGAACAAATATTAGGTCTTTACCTATGAAATTGCCGTTCTGCAGTACTGGCCATTTCAAATCAAAATATTTTTTGTTTGGCTAAGAATTCTAATTTCAAATTAATTTTATTTTAAAAACATGGATTTTTTTTCCAAAAGTAGTCATTTGTTTATTGATTAGTGTTACATTCTCATCGCATTTAAATCTTTTTCGTCATCATGGATACGTTAAAAAATCGAGTAATTATGGGATATGAGTACCGTCGTGGCAGCAACGCGGCACAAGCGGCACGCAACATCAACGACGTTTACGGAGCTAACACTACAAACCAACGCACTACCTGTTATTGGTTTGCTCGCTTCCGTTCTGGAAATTTCGACCTGAAAAATGAACCTCGCGGTCGTCCGAAGACTTTGGTCGACAATGACGAATTAAAGGCGATTGTGGAAGCTGATGATACACAATCTACGGCTGAATTAGCAGCAGCTTTCGACGTTAGCGTCAAAACAATATTGGTCCATTTGCGTCAAATTGGCAAGGTAAAAAAGCTTGACAAATGGGTGCCCCACGAACTCAATGATCGCCAGCGCGAAGAACGCGTCGAGACGTGCCTTGCACTGCTCAACAGACACACAAATGAAGGAATTTTGAACCCCATTGTTACCTGCGATGAAAAATGGATTCTGTTTGATAACCGCAAGCGCTCAGCAAGTTGGTTGGATCCTGGTTCAGCACCTAAACAATGCCCTAAACGAAAACTTACCCCAAGAAAAGTGATGGTCACTGTTTGGTGGTCTAGCGCCGGTGTGATTCAACACAGCTTCTTACCAAACGGGGTGAGCATTACTGCAGATGTGTACTGTGAAGAATTGAACACAATGATGGAGAAGCTGGCACATCTCCAACCAGCATTGGTCAATCGCTCGTCTCCGCTGCTCCTGCACGACAACGCGCGACCTCATACTGCACAGCAGACGGTCTCCAAGTTGCAAGAACTGGGGTTGGAAGCTCTCCGTCATCCGCCCTACTCACCAGACCTTGCGCCTACAGACTACTACTTTTTCCAGAATTTGGATAACTTCTTGGCGGGAAAAAAATTAAATACCCGAGAGGCAGTACAAAATGCCTTTGAAGAATTTGTTGCCTCCCGTCCAGCTGATTTCTTTAAGAAGGGCATCAATAAACTTCCACTGCGTTGGCAAAGATGCATTGATTGCATGGGTGATTACTTCGATTAATACAAATAAAAAATACATGAAAAAAATTCATTTAAATTTTTTCATACAAAACGGCAATTTCATAGGTAAAGACCTATTATTTGTAGGACCTACAGGTAGTTGTTCCGGGTCTAGCTGTTTGTGTATGTGAGTTTAAATGTTTGTAAACGCACCCACGATACAGGAGAAATTCCTAGTGTGGGGCAATGTTTTTAATAAAATAAAAAAAAAAACCTTCTTGTTGCAGTCACGACGCACCATGTGTAGGTCCTGACTATTTCTATTTCATGCTTACGACTGCTGTAGCATATTTGTTTTTACATTAATAATTTATTTTAGTGATCTTATCTTTTTTTAACCGACTGCAAAAAAGGAGCAGATTCCTAGTTCGGCTGTATTTTATTTTTGTTTAGGTTAACTTACAACATTTATAAACCGATTACAATAAATATTTTTCATTTGGAAGGTTATATTTACTTTCCGATTGGTCCCGTACAAATTTCATAAAAATTGGTTATGTGGTATGGTTTTTAAATCATAATATCTGGAAAAATGTGTCTTTCTTGTAAACGGTATTTCGTATAATATTGTTTTGCTTTCCTGTGACTTTTATCTTATTATACGCACGTATCTCTGTGCACAAAAACGATATCCTCTGAATGGCCTATGACTCAAATTTAATGCTTGCAGGTCGACCATGATAATACTACAGAACAAATTCCTACATCAAAAAGATAGTCCACACCCCAATGTCTGTAGCGTAATAAAAAGATGTTTGATTTTTTTTAACCTATCAGGATCGACATTTAAAGTCATTAATCAAAATTACACATGGAAGGCTCAGGATCTCAGGTGCAATGATATTACCATAAATATGATTAAATTCATTACTTTACTACTTGACAAGGTTGTAAACTACAATTATGTGTAAAACGATATTTTCTTCGATTTAATCTTAACAGAGATGAACGAATCATGCGTTCCTTGAAGGTCAAGAAGTGCCTCAAATTAAACGGTTTACATATATTATACCTATGGATCATTCTCAACACATTTATCAATTCTCTGACAAAAACCGATAAGACTGCACGGTAAATGCCTCTTCTTACCCACCGCGGTTAAGTTAAGCAATCTGCTGTTGACTCTACCTGGCTGAAGACAGCGTAATGATTATTGTCACCTGTATTTATTGTAGGTACACACATTAACATAACATTTTAAATTAGTCAAAATTTTAATACAAAAACAGAAAAATAGTAGCCTCATCAGTATCGGGAATAAGATCCAAGCTGCCGGCTGTCAAGGCTCCACAGAGAGGAACCTCCTAACACTACGGGCCTTATCCAGAATCACCGTTTTCTGAATCAATCCCAACGAGATCCTCTTCAGTTGTTGGGCGATGCTCCTGGGTATTAAGCCATTGTTTGTCCTCACTATCATCACGACGATCGCTGACCTCGTCTCACATGTCGACAATTGCGCAAGGCAAGATACTAGATATGCTTATTTTTCTGGTTCCCAGCATGTCATGCGAGATCATTAAAGTCTTCCTTTTCTCCTTCCACGTTCCCCGGTCTACTGTGACTGCGGACCAATCCCTTAAGAAGAATACCAGCTCATATCTTCGCTGTAAGTGCACGTGTTGTTTTTCCCCATTGGTCTACGAAATGCCACAGATGTGGCCATTACAGTTCTACTTTAATCTAGCAGCTGAGGGACCAGCATCCGGTACTTGTATTCTGAAACAAAGTATAGGGTGTTCTTAATGTAGTCTGTAAGTTTAATAAGTAATGGGTACTAGGATACTATTCCACAGCTCGTTAGCACACTCCAAATGATAGACATGGGTAATATATTCCTCTTAGAAAAAATATTTGTTCAGAAGGGCTTACAAACAGTTGCGAAAGAAGTTAAGATGTTTCCCATGTAAAAGACAAAATAATTTATGACAGAAAATTCTTAGTATTAGGTAATTGCGAATAAAAGTTTAACGTTTACACAAACAAAAATAAATAATGATGAGTATTTACGGCAGCAAACACTTTAAAGCAATACATAAAATTGATAATAAAACGTAACGAGATGAAGATTTCAGATTCGTACGTTACGATTTTACAACATTGTAAAATGATTTGAATTTAGTACCTACTGGAGAGTTGTATTGTTACATACTTCCCTTTACCAAATAAACTAAATATACATATAAAAACCTACTAAATCTCAGTGAATAAGAATAACTCATAACTCTTCCTCAGGTTTCAATTATTTTTCTCCAACCTTATTTTATTTATCCTTTGATTTTACTGTATTTAATAAAAAAGTAATTATTAGTTAAGAAGGAATGAGCATAATTAAATAAGGAACAAAACCACACAAAATAATATTATATTCAGTTACTGGTTTAACGATGATCTTTCGTGGATTTTTAGTCCCAACTACATGATTTCTATCTTTAGTACACAATCTGCAAAAGGACAATTTAACTGCAATACCGTATGTATTTTTTATAATTGCAATGCGTATGATAGTCCCATCTTACTCCAAATACATACGGATTATATGTGGACCTGGAAGCTGAAGAAACTCTTCAGATCAAAACTATTTAATGAAAAGAGAATTGTATAAACAAGGTGTAACAGAATAAACACAAGACTTCTACACTGAACCTCCAAACTACTTCTACTATGGGACCAAAACTAAGCTCGCGAAAAAAAATCGACTTCCCCATACATTTATGTGCGCATAACTCCGCAAAATGTACGGAACAGCTGATTCTTTTACTTACAGCTGTATATGCCTAAAAAAAGTCTTTTCAGGCTATCACGGTACATCAACATAAGACTAAATAGCCTTCGACTGCTCCACACTCCACACAATTACGCGTGTAACTTTTCCTCATCATGTACACAGACTTCTAAACTGGAAAGTGTCAATATCTAAGCCTATGATCTGTAACAACTAATTTTCTGCTCAAGTTAATAATCATAAACCAAGACACATGAAACAGGCAGACTTTGAGTTATAAATACCTTGCTTCGCCTCTAAAACGTCATAACCGCATTAATTCATAAGACGGAACATCTTTTTTTGCTGCTCTTGACAGGATGAACGCTGATCAAAATACACCTTCCAAATGATCGTAACTACTGTTTTAAATTAATTATAAAACGTCTGAATCATCATTCATTAACTTCGTTTCTTCGCCACAAAATGAATCTATTTTAAAGCCAGAGACTATCCAGCCAGAATAATCAAAAAAAGTCCAACCGCCTAAGTCAAAATACTCCGTTTTATTTTTCCATGTATAAAACTCGTTCCAAATACGCTCTGCACCCAAAAACATAGGCACACTACACCAACACGCAAGACCCAATCGATACTGTCTAGTTCACGAGGTCGTAATTGTGATATGGGCCGTGAGAATATTCAATTAAGCGGGCGAACTTAATTGCAACTTGATAAAGTTAAGTTGGCTCTAAGTGAACTATCTTCCGAACTAAGTTAACTGACCATTATCTTTGCTTTTGTGCTTGGTAGCCCCGTCCTCACCTAATTGGGGGTAGTAGAGTGTTGGGAACTTGTGGATAAGACTTGTCTATGAATTTCTTTTTTTAAGTTGGCTGCTTTGACTTTTGAATAGCTGGTCCGCAAGTGGAATAACGTAGTGCTACTTGGTCATTGATTATTTATCAATGTGAACATGCAAGCCTCATAATTTTGATAACAATGAGGTTGTCTTGGTGTCTCTTTATAATTATAAAGATCTTTCAGCCACAGTTGAGTAGCACCTTTGATTGTAACGATAATAATTCAAGATTGAATTAGCATACCATCGTGATCACCATCGTGAATAGGACATGATTTTTAATACTTTTGTTTTTTTTTCATTAATCAGTGACCATTATAATGGTTTATATCACCACAACTTCCTCATCACACTTAGTAATGAAGGTATCTACTGTTAATTTCATAGCTAGAACAAATAACGCAAGAAAATGGTCCTAGGAATGTCCACGTTATTATAACCAGGACCACGTCCGGTGCCGTCCGAGTCTAATCGAGTTATTGTGAGCGGCACAATGCCGCAATCAGGCGCAGCCGCAGCGGCAACTGCAGGTGCTGTATTGTCGTGTGTGTGTGTGTGAGAGTTAAAGGGTAAAGTTTAGATATTTTTATGGTCCTTAGACGATACTCGAAGAAGTTTTGAGAATAATCTAGGGAGAGTTGTGGATTGACATTATGAAGAAAGCAATTTACTTACGGGTTAGATCTGGATTGGCTATATGATCATGGATGACGTCTTACTTTGTGATAATATAATATTGCATTGAATCGAAACTGTTTTAACCAGAAAAATATTATGTTGGTAACATTGACATTTTATTATTTTCTGCTTGTTAACATTAAGCACTTAACCACAGAGATTTAAAAATATATTATGGATTTTAATTCACAGTATCATAAAAACCGTCATTGTCTAAATAAACACCATTCATTTCCACGCCCTGAACAATAAAATAATCTCCGAACTTAAAAAACTGAAACCTTTCATTCCACGACAAAATTAATACGGTAACAAAACTTCCTTTATTTTATTACGCACATTAAATTTCAAATTGATTCATGAGCTCTGCGGCAATAAGAAAGAAATATAACGACTTCATATTATTGCCATCGCAAAAAAATCAATTTGAGGCAAAATTCATAACTTGCAACATTGTTTTAATTGCAAAAAAGATTTTCTTATAATATTTTATAAGATGGCCGGTGGCCACCGCACGCTACAATAAAGGGACAATAAAGAAAACTAAAAACCGGTTGCAAAACAATGCTGGCCGCGCGGCGTTGCTTGACGTTTTTATCATTTCGTGCGGAGAACAAAAGCTGAAGGCTTCCTGTTGAAGCTGCATCACCATTCTTGTGAGGCGACTTGTGGACGGACACACGGTTAGAAGGAATGGGCGACTTCCTTGGAGTGGTCAAGTTTAGATTAAGATTAATATAGAAATTTATGTAATTGGCCTGTAATAGAGATTGTGCCATATTTTGGTTGCATCACAAACTTGTACATAAATGTTTAGCTGTTTGAAATCTTTATAAGCTCGGGCTTTTCAGGAAGATCAGCAAAACCGTATAACAGCAAAATAATAATGATATTATAATATCATTCTGTTACTGTGGCACTGCGGGGTTTAGGTATGTTCTCATGCAGAGAAGGCACGAGCATTGATCACCGCGCTCGCTCAAGACGGGCTGGCGATTTCAAACTTATATTAATTTTAAGTCCAGGCTTCCTCACGTTTTCCTTCACCGATGATACGTCCAAGATAAACTTAGAAGGTACATAAGAATTCAAAAAGTCACATTGGTACTTGCCCAGGTTATAGGGATCTATCTTCGACACACATTTGCTCTCTAAACTTACCAGCCATGTGTCTCCCAAACTCTTGTCCCGATACATTAACGTACAATAGAGGTGGACGATCTATTCATTGGCGCCACAATGCGATCGGATCGGACGATCGCGGCCGATCGCACGTGATCGCACTAGCAACGCACTGATAATAACATCACCGCTCCATGTAATTTGAATCCAATGCTGATCGGCCGAATCCGGCCGAAGTCGGAAGATATCGAACGAATAGTTTATTGGGTGTGTAGACAATAACTTATTTGTGTAAGGTTTTATGAGTAATATTATAGGAAATACTTTGTTTAAACAGGCTTTTCTATCAGATTCATCTGATAGGAATACAACGACTAAAGACTGGGTAGTCCGTGTGGATAAGGATGCAAACGGTTTGTTTAAAGATACGTCTCATATATCTTTTGACTATAGTTATGACCGGGTCAGTCAAGATACGGTAGGCAGAAAATCGGGAGATGTGACGCAACTTGGATAGGACATATTCTGTTTAGCGGTGGACTGCTATTGACTGTTTGAGTGGTTTTCACAACGATTACAGTTTGTTAGCAAATAGTGGTAGTTATATATGTATGTAAGTATTATTATAAGAAATGTTTAAAGAAATCTTTGATTGATTTCTCTTCAATAAAGATTAGAAACTTGTAATTACTCGCTCAAGGGTGCAGTGATGCATCCTGCAACTGCAGCATCAGCTTAATCGGTGCTTAAAGTATAACTTTTGAGGCGCATTAATACTAAGGGGAGCAGCAGGACGTTTCAACCAATGTATGTCTTTTTTTCGACACAAGAAACTGCATTGACCCCATGCGAGTAATTAAGGGTTAAGGTCTCAACCAACAAGGTTTTATCTGTACAAAACTTTGAAAATTTCGTTTTAGTGTTGAATTCTAAACAAAACAGAAACTAATTTAGATAAACACAAGCAGTGTGTGAGTTAGACGTACACACATCAAGCAATCCCAAACTGTCAAATTTTCCCAATGGTATTTTTTTTTTGGAATTGGCATCTCGCAGTTTATCCTTTAGGGATTTCTACTGCTTAACCGAACTTTGACTTTTTTTTTTTTTTTTTTTTTTTTTTAAAAAAAACGTTGCCCCACACTAGGAATTTCTCCTGTATCGTGGGTGCGTTTACAAACATTTAAACTCACATACACAAACAGCCAGACCCGGAACAACTACCTATAGGTCATACAAATATTTGTTCCGTGCGGGGATCGAACACACAACACGCGGCGCAGCAGCCGATGGCTCAACCACTGCGCCAACCGTGTCGTTTGACTCAATTGTACATGAAGCTTATTCTTTTGTAATGAAGTTGAAAAACTGTCAATACAATTTCACGGTTTGGTCGTAACTTGGTGTACTGGCCTCGTGATCCTAACATCTAACATAAAATCCAATCTTTACAACAATGCAAATTACAAAATGTACTCCCAACAATGCTAGCACAAAACAATGACTTAAATACAAATAATCTACAGGTATCGGGTCTCGTATTAACGAGGAGTGTTCGGAGCATTTGTCAAAAGAATAACACAATAACTGTTATGGATAACCGATAGTTTGTTGCCTAGTTAACTCTAACGAGGCCGTGGTGCAACCTGCCGATAGGATGAGGACACATCTAGCGTGAATGTATGCGAATTTGGTTATTTTTTTCGACGTCACATTTGATGGTGACATTTGTCTTTGTATTATATTGCGATGTACGGTGGCTTTTGTTTTGTTTTTCTTTATAAAAAGTACCTAACATTGAATTGTTACTTGATTAGAAGTTATTAGTCGGCGGTTGGATTATTGTGTGAAATTATTATTTAAGGTGAAAAAAATTAGGTTAATAATTGTAAAATAATTATAAAATGACCTTCTATAAGACACAGAAGGCCATACGAGGCCGCTCTCAAAAAACCTGTAACATAAATTCGTATGTGCGCAAGTCAAACAAATCAACAAAACCACTCAATCATATTCACACAAAAACAAAAAGCTCCTCCATATTTTAATAACAACATTTACAAACAAACCTATCCCAGTATGCCACAAGAACATTGCGATACAAATGCGAGGCGACGGGGGGCCCGCGACCGAAACGCGCGTATTGTTGCTCGTTACCTGCGACAAATCGCAGTCGCGACCCCGGTGTGTCCCGGCCACTAGTCAGCTAATTGTGTGGCTATGAGAAACAATGCAATTATTTAACGTGTAGGGGACGATTATTTGCACGTCGAGTGGAATAATAATTTGAATAACTTGGTTTTTGCTCGTTTAACACATTAGAAAAATACATTTTTCTAATTATGATTTTATATAATTTTAATTAGCTTAGTTATGATTTATCATTATTATTACAGGAGAAAATCTTTGTATTTTTTTTTTATGAATTTTATTTGTATTCTTAAAAATAAAGAGATTAATACGAGTATGTAACACTTTAATTTCTATCAGCTATTGTATTATTTTCTCATTAAAAATGCCTGATCCGGTCATTAGTACGGACACAAAACGAACCACAAGCACGTCACCTAGCGACGTTTTAGCACAACTACGGTTTGGCGCGCTTCTCTGTAGAAGTGCGTCAGTTGTGATGTTGGACTCACGGCAATTAGGACAGGCGGTGTCCGATCGCCTTGGACTAAAGACGTCGCGAAACTATACTCTATTTGTTTTAGTCGTAATCAAGTCTTTAGTTGTTAACTTTGATTGTTTAATAAACGAAACGTTTTGTCATTTCATAAAACTCATTTTTATGCCCATAAGATATACGAAAGTGTTACTAATTGGGGTTTTCCATCTGGAATTTCTCAGTAGCAACCCGGAGTCTATATTTTGAAATCGTTAATGGCAACAGGCTCATCTCTTATCACATGGGTCTTAAACATAACTGGGGAAATGGGGATATACTAATTATAGCAGCACTTCTACCTAACCCTTATATTTTGATGTCCGATTCTAACGGATCAAATAAATACTGGCCAACCAACAAATTAATAACGGTTAACTAATCATAATTCTTATTTCAAATTTCTCTAACAACCAGTAAAAGCAAAAGAACACTGTCGACAAAAACAAAAACACCGTGAATATTCATACGAATGCAAAAATTAAAATTCAATACGCTAATAAAACTCTAATTATGTCATTTGAATTCAACCCGAAAATATCTCGAGCGAATTCGGCGAAATAAAAAAAAAGAACGATAACTTTTTAAAATCGCATTCCTGAAAACAATGTCCAGCGGACTGACGGGCCTCAAGGCGAATGCATTAACGAAGTACACCTTCTTTGATATTAAGTGTATTATTTTTTTACTTTGTTTTTATAGGGTTCCTTTAGATAGGAGTTAAACATAATCTTGATTCAGATTTTCTGTAAACTTTATTTAAATATGTATAATCTTAAAATTTATAAAAAATATTATTTATTTATTATTGGAAGACTATGTCATAACTTGATTTGTAATTGTAGCAAATATCTCTTTTTTTCTTTTTTGCAATATGTGAATTTGTTGGAAGTATCCTAAAGAGGAGGTTAATTAGACTGTTCTGTATATCTTAACAAAAATACAACATGCTTATTATATGCATATTTAATTATCACCAAAAGTCTCCATCAAACTATGTATTTCATTAAAATTAACTCTCTTGCAACACAGGTATATCAGCTACCACAAGAGTCGCGGACTAAACAGTGTAACCACTTTCTTGTTTAATAAAGATTCTTATTCTTGATTTTTGCCAAAAAGTATTACCAATTGATTCACGTTTGAATCGTGACGCATCCTCAACACGCTACCATCTTACAAACGGAACCCGCTACTCAGCTCACCTTACAACTTAACTCAACCTTTTTGCTCTTGCCTCTTTGTAACACAGTGGTAGCTCCCTCAGTCGCCCGAAGCAAATCGCTGTTTATACCACACCGCCCGGTAATTTATTATTGCATTTTTTGCATTATCAATAGCCTATACTCTTCGACTTTTTTGCTATATTAAAAAGGCAATTGTTTATGAAAAATCGTTCGCGATTCTTATCGCTCTACCTCAATGTTGTTTGTGCAAGTTGTGAAATTAGCTCCTGTTGTAATATTGCGGTCGTGATTCCAGTGGTTTATTTGTAAACGCTTTGTTTTTATACGGGGTTTATTTGAGGAAACTATGGGTTTAATGTGTGGTCCTTGGACTTAAAGGGATCTACTGAGTCTTCACTCAGTAAACGCGTACTATATCCCGCCTTTGTACTAAGATTATTTTAGTCTTTCATTTATTAACAAAAGTGTATGATTGTCTTGTCAACCTTTTTCAGTTTTAATCCTCCTGTAATCCATGTGTTTCATTACATCTATACCTCTACCAGCATTCGTCTAAGTATTCTTTCCATTTATGGTCGTAACACATACAATCCATCCACAATTTTTCCTCTACTCTTATAAGTATCCATCGTTCTTATGAAACATTGCACTCATTATGTTTTTAAGTCACTCTTTTATTTACAAATAAAATAAATAAGCTACCCACTTGCGGAAACATTCGACCGAACAAAAGCCGAACTCAAAATTTTGCCATCTTTCCGTCACCGCAATTTTCCCAATTTGCCAAAGAAGTTAATAAGAAAAAAATCAAATAAATTACAAGGGAACCACGACCAATTGTTTCGGTACACTTTATTTGGAAACCGCAAAGAGTTCGACAAAAGAGGTTTGTTCGGACTACTGGTCTTCACTTAAATGACTTTTTTGTAACGTTTTGTAGTGGGTCCGTAGGCCATCACAAATATTTAAGAGTTGCCAGACACTAAATTTTACGATTTTTGTCGGAAACACGCGAATATTTTTTTAATCTGAAATAGTGTCAGTTTATAAACGTCATAATACAACGTTTACTTTTCATAGTGCATCAACAATAGTGCATGGAAAGAAAAAAAACAATCAACTCAGCCGATCGCAATCCACTGCAGCTGGAGATAGGCTTTTCCCAAGTAACGCCACAATACCCGATCCTTCCACATTCAGTTTATTACTTACTTACTAAAGTTGCGGATCCATCCATCGGAGGTTTAGACCTCCTACGTTTAAGCATAAACGGTCTCCCCTCTAGAACTCATTAAGTAGTCCTTCGGCAAATATGGCCAGCTCAGTGCCGCTCTAGCATGTCGGTAACTCCAGTTCTTGGTCAGCAAATCGGATACAATTTCAACTAAGTAATCACTGTTCCTTTTTACCATAAAAACACTTTAAAGATGCCAGTATCTTCTACCCAATTTGAATTTCTAACTAAGCAACACCTTGCATGACTGTCATTTAGTCACCCGGAAAAAGAAAAGAATCAAATTGCCCGCGAAAAACCGTGCATTGTCCGTTCCAAATTCAAAACGAGGAAGGAACGGGAATAATGGCGCTGGTTCTTGAAACAGGAACGTCGAGTTTTTAAAAAGGGAATCGTTTAAACGGAGGCCGTTCGCAGGTAATCACAGGCGACGTGCACCGAGGATAAGGGTGCGTGCATATGAGAGATTATTTGGTTTATAATGGAACACAAGCTCAATAAAATACTGTAATGTCTTGGATCTATGAGTAATCTGAAACAAATCTAGAGCAACAGGAGATTGCCCACATAAGACTAGCTATTGCAATTAAATACGGTGTAGCAGTCTGAGAATCGCCAATAGCTATGAAAGAGATAATGTCCAATCACCTTGTGCCTTGAAGACCATCTAAAAAGTTTTTGTATGTGAGTTTAAATGTTTGTAAACGCACCCACGATACAGGAGAAATTCATAGTGTGGGGCAAAGTTTTATATTGAAAAAAAAAAAAAAAATCGGACATTCTAAAAGTCAGAACCGTTACGTAGCAGATTAACAAATATTGTGGACACCAAGAGGATCATTTCAACACCACATTTGTATGTGGTGTTGAAATGATCCTCTTGGTGTCTCAAGCTGACTCAAGAGGAAAGAAGTACATCTTATTGCAGATAAAATGAAAAATGAAAGAATCCTTCAAGATTTAACTTTGGGTCGCTTCAAATTTTTAACTACGAAAATTAAATCCTCATCCAACCCAAGCAGTAAACATTCAGATAGTCCAATAATAAATAAACCCAAACACAAATCAACGCGGCCCCACCGTGCACTCGACCCGAGATCGCGTGCATCTCGATACAGGTGCGCGCGCAGCCCGGAGCGACGCCCGCGCAAACTTCATTCATTGTTCCTTACGTACTGCCGATTATGCTGGTTACAATACAATTTCAGGTTCAAACTCGTATATATAACGGTAGGTGACAGCTCATAACAGGGGTGGAAGTGTGTTTTTGTTAAAATGGAATAACAGAAATGTGCTTTTTTAATGAAGTCGGTCGACCATACTTTTACCTTGAACTAGCCTAACATTATACAGATACTCAATTAAATAAGAGGCCTGTTTATATATAGGCCTGGTTTCCTTACCACTGGCCCCCTTACTGTACCTGTGTCCCCGCACATAACACTAACTTTGAAAATCGCACCAATATTCACAGCCTCCGTCCGAAACATCACAAAGTACACGAACTTCCTTAACAGCCGCTATTAGGCCGTTGACTAAGTGCGCCTACACCATAATAACGTCCAATAAATACACCAGCCCAATGTCACGCTCATAAAGGAAACTATTTGTAACATAAATAAAATAATTACACCGTCTAGACCTCAGTCGGATGCGATTTCACGTCGGTGATCAGTCACTGCCCCGGTGATTAGCTTGAGAGAACACGGCGCTGCTCCCGAGTGGTGATTAATGTGGTTATCACCATTATGGACGTTTAGCGGGTTTATTTTGTTGAGTTACGTCTTTATGAGAGTTCTTGATTATGAATGTATTAAAAATGTGGATAAATTGGTTGGTGATTAATCTTGGCAAATTGATCGGCTGGGGAAGGCACTGTTTTTTTTTGGTAAGTATCATAACTTATCATAACATAACATCACTCCTGTGTTTCCCGGTGGATTGGGCAGAGGTATGCCTAATATACACTAAAATATCGCCAGCTATGTATAAGTCTCATGTAATAGGGGGCGAGCCTATTGTCACTAACTGGGCACAAATCCAGACTCCTGGCTGCTGCTGAGCAATTCCAGAAACTTAACAGCACTTCGCCCGACCTGGGAATCGGAAACATGAGGTCTTGGGTACCTCATGTTTATGTTGACAGTGTAAGAACTGTTTATTTATTTATTTATTTCATTTGGGAAAACAAACAGTAGTATATTAAGTATATACAAACTTAGAACTACTTAAAATTAAAATTAACATTATTACTACCCACAACATTTTTCACAGATTACTATGTTATATCTAAACTGTAGCAGGGCTACCTCAAAGAAGAATAAATAAAGAAAAACAATATTTTATAAAAGATAAGACAAACTAAAAAAAAAACAACCTTAATTTTATACGTTTATTTATTAAGATTAAAATAGTTATCTAGATTCACAAGGTTTAACAATATCACAAATCACGTCTCTAAAATGCTGCATGAACCGCATCGGTCCATAAGAGACTTAGATTAAATACAGGTATATAATCAAAGATAAGAGTTATACTTAGGTAGACGGAATATTTTATTTTTGCTGCACTTAGGTACACAAAGGCTGAAAGTTACCTATCAATGCACACTGGCATGATGGTGTGAAACTAAGACGATTTACTTACCCGCCCAAATATCTAACTGCTAGATCAAAACTACGACAACTCAAAATGAAAGAATTTGCAATAACAACTAAAAAAATAATGTGGCATCTCAAAATCAAAATTTAAAAAATGAGAAATACGTTTTTTTCATCAGAATGAAAAAAACGTATTTCTCATTTTTTAAATTTTTTTCAATGCTCTGGCATTGAAAATCTTTATTTTTTAAGTTGTCTCAGTTTAGATCTAGGTGTGCGATATACTTACCTACATTTTGCACTTAGTCTTTCAAGACACTTTGTTAACCCTACTACAATTCGTCCCAAAATGTCCCTTTCTGTCTTTCCTGACATCTTGTTAGTTCTTCCAAGTAGGTGATATTTTAGAGTCCATGTTAGTATTCAAGTCGGGCCAATGATGTTAGTTAGACTGGCAAGCTGCGTACGGTTCCTACTACACCTTTCTCTCACGTACACACTACTAATCGACACGGCTTCGTCTAGACAGTTGATGGATTCGCTCCTCGGTAAGATACGGTAGGTAGGTAAGTATTGTTGTTTTCTTTGTGAGAGGTAGATTAACGGCATATGTTTCTGCAGTAAATATGGTACTTACATATACGTATATATGCAAGCTGCTAACTTGCGTTACAGGTACTTTGTTTGTCATCAAAGTAGGGATATCCAATATCAATCGATCGATCGACAATAGCCGAATAGTTTACATTATCTTAAACGTTACATTTGTGAAAGTATAACATCAAGAAAGCTTTCCTATTATAACTCCTTCTTCCTTTATCTTGATCACTTAGGACCAGTAAGTATAGAAATAACGACGAAATAACGTTTGACGGCACGGTTGGCGTAGTGGCTGAGCGATTGACTGCTGCGCTGCGTGTCGTGGGTTCGATTCCCGCACGGAACTAATATTTGTATGGCCTACAGTTAATTGTTCCGGGTTTGGCTGTTTGTGTATGTGAGTTTAAATGTTTGTAAACGCACCAACGATACAGGAGAAATTCCTAGTGTGAGGCAACGTTTAAAAAAAAAACAAAAAATTGTATTCACCAAACCATCCCTACACAAAATGAAAAATATAAATGGCACGGATGTTGTGATAAAAATTGAAAATATGTAGGTAGTATGCCTAGATGGTTTGTTCACGTTGAGAAGATTAATGAAAGGCTAATAAAAAGGTAACATAAGGCAGACATAAGTAGAAACGCCGCGCCGACAGGCCACAACCTAGAAGGACATACTCTGACCTCATTGGTGATGTTCTTCAGAAAGGTCAGGAGTTTAGTACTCGGAACCGGCCTGCGTGTATGTATGAACGTAAACGAAGTAATAGTGGTATAGCAGAAGCTATAGCGTTCTGTAGTTTCTGCCTACCCCCATAAGAAAAAGGCGCGAGTTTATGTATGTAAATATATAAATGCGTTCCATCACGATCTGGGTCTACGGGATTGTCTCAAACATGAAAAGGGTTAAAGTACAGACGCCAGCAGATCAAGATATCCCAAACTGTCAAGGTTTCCCAATTGATCATGACCTTATTCTTTTGGGGTAAATACTATAAAATAAATTTGACCGATTAGGGTAGCTTGATGTGCTGGCCTCTGTACCAAATTATTAATTAATCTCGTATCTCCATAGCGAAACAACAATCAACCATACCACAACACAATATATAATTATTTTATCAACAAACAACGCAGTGCCAGCAAATTAATTTCAACATTATCAACACGGCACACAATTTGTCCATTCTATTAATTACTCTGCGAAATTAAACCCAAGCGAATGGATCAGATAATGTGCGAAATTGAATTGTCAATAATTACAAGATAGTGTAAGGTCAGGTATACGAGCCTTATGGCCTTTGAGCACTCCTACAATAGATGTTAGATTGGGCCTAACATGCTAATTATTAGTTGGAAATATATTACGTGAGGCTCACTTTCTTCCGTGTTGACTGGACAGAAATCAATTACAGGCACAGTTAGTTCCGTAATGTATCGTCGTAGCGTGTAACTTTAAGGTGCTTGGCAATTTTACGTACCTAAACTTTGCCGGACTTTTAGCAGAACTGGACTGAATATTCGAATTCTCTAGATCTGTTTCCTTGATACCTTAGTTAATACCTAATCAACAGCTGCTTCTGAATATAAACTTTTTATGCCAAAGAAACGGCAATAGCACTGTTCATAGGATAGGATACACCTCTTTTTAGGTAAAGTCTAAATATAACCGCAGCTATCATAAATTTACCTCTCTAGAAGACATTGTTTATTTTTTCAGTAAATTTCATATGCAAATATCTCTTCAACGCTACTGTTATCAACATCCTGAACCGCTCCTATTGAGCCCACCTAGCCCAGCTCCGTTCAATCACAATCACGCGCATCATACGCGTATAATTTCTCACGCATGTTCCCACGTGCGCCGACGCATGGATATTAAATAAAAGATGGCCGATGCGCGTCCGCGCGGTTCTTCATAGGGTTGGCTATATGTACAGTAATGTTTTCATTTAAATTGAAACAATTGAATAGTGATCTCTTTGTGTGTTGCTTATTTCAAATCAACCCTGCACACAAGATACGTTTTCGGAATTTTCTATAGGTAGGTAAGTAGGATATAGAATGGCTTCATCTGACTGTAAGTGGGACTACTTCCCAATATATTAGAATCCACGTAACTACGTAAACACATTATTAGCTGAAGACTACCCAAATATCTTCTCTGATTTCCCAACTCCCTAAAAAGAGCTGGACTGCCGCCTGTTCTCCACTCAACACAAAATTAAGATTATTTTTAAAGGGATACACATCTTTCTAAATGCCAGCTATGGATATAGCACCACAGTTGACAACCCTAAAATTAAGCCCACTAGCTACCACACTCTACAACAAATAGGGATGCACCTCACCACCATAACTTACTCCATTCATTCGAAGGTCAACCGACAACCCTACCCAATGCTAATGTCTAGCCCTCCGATGATATATTGACAGCAACGGACGGACAGATACTATGCGTACACGGACTTGTGTGTGTCTGTCTGTGAGTTAGTACTTAACAGCCGTGTTATTATTTTGTAGTTTGATACGGTCCGCGTTTCAGCGGCAGTAGCATGAGATACTGCAGGTTTTTAAGGCCTGGCGAAGCTTAATGGCTGAGAAACGTGGTGGTTAGAGTCACGTAGAGAACTTAAGTTACTTCACTTTACATTGAAAAGTGATCGAATCCAACATGAGACCATGATAAAATTACTTAAGTACTACAAAATTATAATAATTGAAAACACGGAAATGATAAGTTCTGGAAATTATATTTCCTGCAAATAAAACGATTTCGTGAAATTTTTACAGCAGATTTGTAGCGAATATAATTTCTCGGAAAGCACGTTAATTTATAAAGTTGACGATCACTGTTCAATGTTATTTATTTTTCTTTTTAATCAAAAAGAAAAATAAATAACATTGAACAGTGATCGTCAACTTTATAAAAATTATTTTATTTTTATTTATTTATATTTTTTTTTTTGCGAAAACAACTTGGTAAATTATCAATCGATCTCATTCATTATCAATTTTAAGAATCAATTTCTTAATTATAATCATCCATTTGTAGCTAAAATGTTTTCTTTTTTTGCCAACCCGGGTGTTGGGTTAAAGCTGAAAGCCAGCGTTAAGCAACCCTAAAGTGAACCTTAGCAAATCTAATACTTAGGTACTGATGCATGAACCTTTTACTTTCGGTATTATACTTAGTTTTGTGTATGTACTACTAATAGCTATGATAGGTACTTACAGGAGACCAAAACGTTATAAGAATATTAAATTTATTATATTGTAATGTGTTCACTTGACTTGCTCTCTAGGTACATATTTAAATCAGTGTTAATTCTTTGATTCATTTGTTCTATCACTATAATTTTCAGGAGGTATATATCCCCGATTCAATGACGTCATCTAATAAATCGTGATCCTTGGAAAATAGGCGTAGTGGTTGTTGTTTGTGGAGGTAATATCGCAGTCGCTCCATTTAAAATATAGGTATTCAGCTGCATCTGGTTATATTGGAAGCAGACCCCAACTTAGTTGGGGAAAAAAGGCTAGGCAGATGATGATGAGTGGAGTGCACGTATAAGTATATTAAGCGCCTTCATCCTCTCTCCTATTTAAAAATAACTTTACCATGCCTGACAGGGTCCATAATTGATTCGATGTTTTAACATACTTACTATCAAATGTACACATTATAGAATGCAATGAAGTATTTAGTATATCTACCTACTTAGCTATACTTACATATCAAGAATGTAGAACAACACTCGACAACTTACTGTGAGTACTTACTGGTAATAAAAAAATGTAAAACTGACCACTACAGCCTAACTGGAAAAGTAATCAGGCCGACCACTAAAGACGAGCAAGTTATTAAACGAAATAACAAATTCACACATTAATCACTCACTTTTTACATACAAACACGGTGAGTAACAGTAATCTCAACCGAACTATTAATATAACAGGAACGCGACAATTAAAAAAACAGGTTCCGATAAAACTATAACTATTGCTAACATTAATTTATTCAACAATACGTCTTGTCACCAATCGGGCAGCCATCATTATTTCGCATTCATTCCGTCTCAGCCAATGAGGTGTCAGAAAGCGCCTCCCATACTTCTCTTATCCAATCAGCGAACGCCATTTGAAAAACAATAGAACATAAAAAATTCCGTCACGCTCTTCTGCGCGTGAGTCGACGTTCTAATTCGTGGTAATTCAACTCGTAGCTGTTCGGCATTCGTCGGTTTTTATCGGTGAAATCATTTTTCTAGTTTACAATTACCCCTCTTTCATAATTTGTAAATATTAATATTTAAATAAACTTAAATGGCATTTATAATTTATGCGAATGAGTCTGACGTAATGGCGTCTGTAACTTGTCTCTAGATAATCATTTAGATATTTACAGATAACGACTATTAGTTATAATGTAATATTTTGAGTCCGTCTGTTTTTTAATTGTAGGATTAAGCAACGGTTCTTAAGATGCATCCTAATTCAGTATGCAGTCTGTTCATTACATACCTAAGTATTGACCAACAGAGCCCTTTAACTGGCCTCATGAAACATGTCCACCACGAATCTACAATGAAGGGGTAGACAAATAATACCCAGGCTCATTAAAGCATTTCGGTATATTAAAATCTCTCTAACATTTCCTACCACGGTGGTATGTGCGCAAGCACTACTGCTAAGCGCGAGATCTTTGGTTCAATTCCCAAGTCGGGCATAGTTATATCACGTTATTCCATCAAGATTTTCCAAGTAACAGCCCAGGGTCTGGATTTGTGCCAGGTTAAAGTCAATAGGATCACCCCCTATGACATGGGAATTTATTATAACAGGTGAAACGTAGGTACAGTGTAGGTACTATAGGAACACCTCTGCATAACTCTTCGGAGAATACAAGCATGATGGTCTTTGTAATACATATCTGGGTAAAACACACCTCCAATAACCGTGTTCTCTAAATAATAATCTAATAATTTTATAGGGATCCTTTTTTCTGCCATACCGCCATTCACACAATCATTCTATCGTTTCGTTCACATTCATACCTACTCATGTCACGAAAGGTACCTACTAAGTAAATATGTACTTACACCAACCTGACTCATCCTCAGGTTTTATCAGATCTTGCAACTGAACCTGTTTACATTCCGCTTCCATGTACCTAGCTTCTCCTAATATGTAAAACTGTTGATAATAAGTTAAAGATCATTTACATAGGACACGAACTCGTATTTATAAGCCTCTTACATGAACATCTTATCTGCGAAAAGGTTGATTGTTGACTAGCATGTTTTGTGATATACATACATTTATGATACTACTAGCGGACCGAACAGACGTTGTCCTGCCCGTACAGCGCCACCTACTGGGTCCAATTGTAAATCTAAACCATTCTCGAATCTCCACGAACACACACAAAAAATTTCATCAAAATTGGTCCAGTCGTTTAGGAAGAGTTCAGTCACATACACACGCACACAAGAAATATATATATTAAGATAACATATTACTAAACATCACGCCTGTAACCCCCAAGGCTAAGATAGACGTGTGCGTTTAGCCAGTTATGTTTTAGTGCCGTGTAGTAGGGGGCGAGCCTATTGCCATCAGCCGGGCACAAATCCCGACGCTAATGAGAAATTCCAGATGAAAAACACACTCAATCCCGGAATCGAAGCCGGGACCTCGTGCTCAGCAGTAGCGCTTCCGACCACTTGACCAACGAAGCAGTCATCATCCTTAAATATTACATAACATCACGCATGAAATCCCCGAAGGCTTAGGCAGAGGTGTGTTTTTTAGTACATCCACATTTTGCCAGTTATGTTTAAGTCACTTGTAATAAAGGCAAGACTACGTACAATCCGAGAATCGAACTAAGGACCTCATGTTTAGCAGTAGTACTTGTGACCTGTTGCGATATAAGGAAAAGCCATCCAGTGTTTTGTTGTCTGGGATATGAGCAGCGTCAACTCTCGCCACATTAGCAAGCCACCTAACTAAAGAAACCATTTCTGTGTTCAGTACTATCGGTTTGATAAAAGAATAAACAGTAGACGATCTTATATAAAATTCTACGGATCTACAAGCTGCGGTGGACACACAGCAGATCTTATCGATCGACATATCAACTTATACGACCAATGTGACATATTTTTATTTCACAAAATGGTTAACAGCGTAGTTATCTTTGGCAAATTTGACTTCAATTTGTCGCTTTTTAACGAAAGGAAATAGTCTCTTGAATTTTGGTTGACAATTATTATAATTCTTTGACGACGCTGACCTCCATGACAAAAATGCACCCTCGATAATTTTTCTTTAATTTTGACCCATAACTATGGAAATATACTATATAACTATGGAAATGAAAGCGATAAACCAACCGTATTTGCGACATATCTATTGGTTGCAACCTATAGAACCCTTAAATAAGAGCATACAGCCAATCTATTTCAAACTTAAGACACGAACGTTTTAAAAAACAACAAAATAAGTCTAAAACTTACTACAACCACCAACTCTAAGATTCCCATGCTCAAACAGCGAAACATAACATATTCACCGACGCCACATTACAATCGCAATGCGTGCAAACCCAGCCATTCCCACCGGTTCCCCTAATTGCCTACAAGCTTACCAATTGACCCGGCTATGCGGATACACCTGACCCTGGACCAACAAATGGCACCACCAGCTTTTAATTCAACAAAAGCATCTGCAGCTCGTTCCAGAATAGAATGAGAACACAGATTCCAACACCTAAGTACTCCTAATTAGGGGGACAACACCTACGGGACTCAACTTCTAACGCCTAGGCGTTAAAATTTTAGGGTTGCTGCTTTACTTAGGGATCTTACTAATATATAATTATTTTCTTCGTGGAAAACCGACACAGATTGTAACAACTTAAAACCCATTATCTTGAATGTTTATGACGAGGAAATACATTTCAAGTATAGTCATCATCTTCGTGCCCTGATCCCAATGTATTTAAGGTCGGCGTAGCATGTCATTCTTCTTCCATACATTTCTATTTGCCGTCATCTCAGAAGTCACCTCCTTCCTAGCCATATCATCTTTCACACAATCCATCCATCGTTTCCTAGGTCTCCCTTTACTCTTGTAACCGTCTACATTCATACTCAAAACTTTCCTCACAACATGATCCTCATTCCTTTGCATCACATGTCCATACCATGACAGCCGATTTGCACACAACTTCTCTGTCACAGGCGCCACTTTCAGATTTCTTCTTATTTACTCATACAACTACATAAGTTTGGTACTATTTTTAATAAAATGGAATTAGTTGTCAGAATCTAATATCACCTATGACACTTTAAATATGAAATAAAACCACCAAATCCGTAAATAAAATAACCTACAAAGTAGATTCCAGTATGGTTTAGTACAGACGCCACCACATCAAGCTACCCCAAACTGCAACCAGCTACCTCAAATTTTCCCAATTGAATATGAACCTTATTATTTTTTAATTAAGTTAATTAACTATTAAAGAAATTTGTCAGTTTGGGGTAGCTTGATGCGCTGGTCTCTGTACATTACATTGCTGGTTGTTTTATTCATTCCCCACCATTGCTGTTTATTTTTCAGTGTTTTATGTCACAGTCGTTCTGTCAACTTAGTCGATAAAGATGTGCTTTAGTCGTTTTTTTATTATTTGTAGAGAAACATGTAGATATGGTTTGTCTTTCAATCTAGCCATTACTCACCTAAAGCAAAACTGCTGTGTTCCAATTTCATGGCTATGGACTTCGGCTTAAATTGTAGGATCGCAAGAGATCGCAAAAGAAATCTCAGAAGTTTATCTTAACCCGATAGTTGTAAAACAATAAACTTCCTGGTTAATGGTAGCAAAAGACCACCTGTACCAGGAGTAAGCACCAATAAACAACCCATCCATTAGATTCACACACACTGACAAAACACACTCATTAGGTAGCATTATCTGCACCGTCTCAATTTATTAACCTAACCTATGTCCTACTTATCTCGCCGCAGAGTGTAGCAGCTAATTTGCATATAACATTTATGAGGCCCAAGTTATCAATAGAGCTTAGTGTGGGAAAATGAGAAAATTAACACCTTCGATATTTATTAGATTGATTTCACTTCGGACCGTTATCTTTGTGATTTTCTTGTTATTTCTATCTTCAATCATGTGACCTGTTTGACTGTGAACAGTAATAATGGTAGTCATGAGCCTATAAAGGTAAAAAGGATAAGGTATAAGGATAGGAAAATATTAGTTTCATATTTAAAATCTTGGTTTAAGAATTACAGCCGCAAGAGTTGATCGAAGGCTCAGCTTTAGCGAATATCCGTTAAATATCCACGGAAAGCACTCTAAGCAGTAGGTCCCGGCTGTCATTCTCAGACCTTTGACAGTCTTTACGGGTAATTAGAAGCCCAAAATTCTGACAATTAGTTTTACTAAAGATCAGCGTGTGACGGAGTAACTGGGTTGTGGAGATCAAATAGGCATTCGCTCCATGTTCAATATTGGTGTTCAACTGCATCCGGTTTGACTGGAATCCGACCCCAGCATAGTTAGAAAAAGGATAGTCACCTTATGTCTTTAAACCGAAGAGAACAGCAGACTTAGGGTCTAAAGTTTTCCTAGAGTGGAAAACAAATCATTATGACACTGCATAGATTTTCCAATCCAAGTTGATTGAAGAAGACATTGCTAACACCTTTATATAAAGCAATCATCAAAACTAACAGAATCTTCATATTGATTTTTCATTTTGGCACAATTGTATTGGCAGACTTGGGTTTCAGGTGTAATGTCGTTTTGAGAAACAGACGTGATATGACAAGCCTATACAAACCTTCCTAGATTTTTTTAAATTGAGATAATTTTTACACCTATCCCAAAAACACATAGGTTGAAATTGCCAATTTAAAAACACGTGGCTCATACGCTCTTTAAACACTTCACTTATACTCAGCTTGTTCCAAACCCATGCAATGAACCTTAGGATCAAAGATCGCAGTGCTAAATCTAAATCTAACACAATCTGGCAACCCTAAACGGTGGAAGGCGTTGCGTGTAATTAGAGATTGTATACATTAAGCGAATACAAATAAAGCACAATGCGACGAGCGGAGCCCGGCGCAAACATTAGTCTTTCTAGAGGTCGACGAAGATTTAGCCCCAGTGTTCACTGACCGATTGCACTGCAGCACCTTGTTTAATTAATGGTTAAGTTTACGGTGGATTTAGTGTTATTATTAGTGTTTTATATTTTGGAACGACAGACGCCAGTAAATCAAGCTATCCCATACTGTGAAATTTTCCCTATTGAACATTTTGACAGTATAGGGTAGAAAATTTGGCAGGTTAGGGTAGCTTGAAGTGCTGGCCTCTGTAAATTCAAGTTAGAATATTCAAATTTTTATATTTCCTGTGCTTTTCACACTTCCAAAAAAGCTTGACAAAAATCATTCGATAAATTACATAGAAGCTTACTTTTGCAATTTAGGTAGCTATTGAGAAACATAATTCCAATTAAATTTCTTTTTTGTGTAGTTAACTGTGATAATGTCGAATACTTAATGAATTTAAATTGAAAATAGATATTAACGGCCGTGTGAATTCTCAGTTTTCTTCGCTTAAACATACATTTAGACACTATTATAAAAACTATCTCATAATTTAATTACCATCCGACATTGGCTTTTTGTCATTAATATGTAAATCAGGATAATTAATGTGTTAAAATCTAGTAACAATATGCAAGCCGAAAATATTTCTCGATTTATAACAGCGAAACATGAATATAAAGCGCTTAGTTTCAGCATCATAAATCAGCATCGAAACCAGATTTAAAAGTAAATGGAGGTACAGTAGAACTCCAATTATCCGAATTAATGGGGACCGGGACCCATTCGGATAATCAAATATTCGGATAATCGGAGGGAAGGACAATAGTGAGCGAACGCGCAAACACTGGCTTCGCGGGGGGAAGAATAATAGCGCACTTAGACTTTTTTTGGACATTTTTTTTTCTGAAAGTGATTCGGATAATCGGCGATTCGGATAGTCGGAGTTCGGATAATTGGAGTTCTACTGTATTTGTATATTTTTGCATCGCACTATACTCATTTTATAGTCTAAAATATTCTATAAAATAAACATTACAGGGATGAATGAAAACACAAAACATCTTTTTTTTTGTTTTTGGAATGGGCATCTTGCAGTTTATTCTTCAGGGATATCTACTGCTTCTACAGAACACTCCTATTTTGCACTTAATTAGAAATTAAGGCCTCCAGCCAGGGCGACACAAAACATGGTTTTTGCTTACCTACTTGTTATCTTTTTTCTACTACAACAATTTTGAATTTAACGACTTTTTACTGAACGGAGAAACCATCTTTGTCTTCAAAATTGGTCACGTTGCCACTAACTTAAACTTCAGTTAAAACTTGTATAATTAGTGGATTAATTAGTAAAACATTTTCCTGATTAGATTTGGTCTTAACTGCCATTTTGTCAGTACAGTTAAACAATTAATTAAAGTAAGTTAATCGCACGGTATCGCCCGGCGTCTCTTTGCAGTGGCATCGGCTACTCTAATTAACATAAACACCAAGTCCATAGTTATTTATAACCATTGCCAATATATTTATATAACTAGCTCTCGCATGTGGATCCACTTGTATGAAATACTGGACTTCAAGCATGGCTTTTATTGTATTGTATTTATGGACTCCTATCAGATCGGGGTAAGAGAAAAATCTAAGGAAAGCACTTTTGATTCGTTTACAGAACTTAAAAATTGTGAGTACTTAATACTAAGGGGTATCGTGTTGTCCAGTAACAGGGTTGTAGATGTCAGATTGGCAGTCGTTTCTTGTAAAATATTAGTATTCAGCTGCATCCGACCGACTGGAAGCCGACCCCGATTTTTCACAACTATTGTGAAAAATCTGCGCAGGTTATGATGATCAGTACCTACTGCTAAGCTTACATATAAATGTGTATGGCTGTTAATGCAAAACAGTTATAACCTATGACATTGACGAAATTACTGTTTATGATAAAGTTGAAGTGGCTAGTAAGGGTGTCCTTACTGAAGTGAGTTCTTGTGGATCTATTGACAATAAAAATATGCTGCGCCAACTTCAATGAATTTGTGATAGGAGAATGATTTTGGTAGATACCTACATCAGCCAGACCAAGAAACTAATAAAACAGCTGGGGTACCCATGAATGCTCCAAAATTTTTATCCATAGTAATAAGGACATACAAGTTGACTGACACAAAATATAACAATAACAAAATGTACATAGAACTTATTTTTAAATATTGTTTAAAGTCCGTTCGTATGGTAAATACAAATTATGTTAAGCAGGGAAACCTTTTATTAGCCTTACTAAACTGTAACATCTTTACTTGTATAATATCATATGTATCGCTGTTGGTTTTCTAAATAAATATAAATAAAATAAAATAGTAAACAAGCTGCCAAATCGTACAGTAAGCAGCTCGTCAATAGTAACTAAACCAGTATTAGAAGGCCGTGCGGTCCAATGCATCTGTCGTAATGAATTAATTACGTATTTCGATAATAATCTACACACAGTCTGCAACACATTTTACGTTTGACTAAAACAGCAATGTATATCTAGAGAACAACGGGCCGCGCGAAGTAATTATTCACCAAGAGAAATTGTTAGTGAATCGATCTAGATTTTATCTAGACGTCGACACAGTGTTAGTAAGTGCTTTTCAAGTCTACGTATTATCTAAGTTTAGATTAGGGACTTTTTATATTAGGTTGGCATTGTGGATGGAAGATTTATATGCAATCTATTTATAAGTAGACGAAGTTTAAGGACTGCAGTGGAAAATGTCATACTGACACCAGTATTTATAGGAAATAAAAATATATTTTAGATAAGTTAGCTCTGGTCTGGGATCTACAATAAGGTTCTGGGGGGGTCTATCATCGTAGTTTATTTTTGTATTTTTTAATTAAAAACGTTGCCCCACACTAGGAATTTCTCCTGTATCATACAAAAATTTAAACTCACATACACAAACAGCCAGACCCGAAACAACTACCTGTAGGTCATACAAATATTTGTTCCGTGTGGGGATCGAACCCACAACACGCGGCGCAGCAGCCGATGGCTCAACCACTGCGCCAACCGTGTCGTCAATAGTGATACCTATCTAAACCATGCCGTACTAAGTACCTAATAAAAGCTGCAATTTAAAGCAAATGAGGTAAAAACGATGCTTCTAAATCTACATTTTGGTGTACAAGGACCCATGTCATCTATGAAACGATAACCATACTATCTTATTTCTTGACTAATAGACATCTTATCTTACTACACGAAACAAAACCAAAAATCCTACAAGACAGTAAGATGTATTAACTCTGGCGGCCATTTTACGGTAGCTGTTAGAAATCACGCAACGATAAAATGGCCTGTACAAGAACACCATGCCTTGCATGTATGCAAATATACAACCAGAATGAAATATTCTCTTACTTTTGACTTGTTCTGTTGCAAATACAATTAATGTTTTCATGAATGTTTATAAATATGTAGTTTGATGATGTCTATAAGGTCGATTTATTAAAGTAGAATAGCTTGAGGCATTTCTCAAGCAACTCTACTTTATTATTGTCACCAATTTTATCTTTGTGGAATTGAATATGTTGAGAAGATAAATAAATAAATAATGCTGGACAATCCACACAGCATCATCTAGCCCCAAGCTAAGCAGAGCTTGTGTTATGGGTACTAGATGACTGATATACTTAATACAATACATTACGTAGATAGATATTTTTATTATACATAGTAAATACCCAGAACACCAGAAACAAACCTTTGTAGATCGTATAAACATTTGTCCCAAGGCGGGAATCGAACCCGCAACATCCTGCGTCACAGTCGGATCTTCGCCCACTGCGCCACATAGGTCGTTGAAAATTAATTATAAAAATAATAGTTCGTAAAGTATCGTGACTCCTCCGTGCCTCGGAAAGCACGTTAAGAAGTTAGTCCTGGCTGCCATTTTTATATATTTCACAGCCGTTAGTCAGAACCCCAAAAGTCTGATAACCAGTCTTAACAAGGGGTATCGTGTTGCCCAGTAACTGGGTTGTAGAGGTCACATAGGCAATCGCTCCATTTAAAATACTGGTATTCACCTGCATCTGGATAGACTGCAAGCCGACCCCTACATAGTTGGGAAAAGGCAAGGCAGATGAGATGAATTAGGAGATAACTCTGGTGGATGGAAATATATACAATATGTTGTATTACCTTAAGGATGCGACTACGTGTTTTCATAATGATTTATGTCATGTCAATCAATTTCTAAGAAAACGCATTGTAGCATTGTCGCGTTGGGCCTGTCTGCTGTCTGGGAACCTGTAATTCTTATATAATTTATCAGTATAAGCACCTTATTTAGGAGCGTGGAAACTTAGATATTATTTTGAATTGTAACATCACAGTAAAAATACGTACTAGTAATTACGTACATGATAAATTATTTTAATTTGTGTTATTTGAATTTACCAAGCACTTTTAAACGCCATGAAGAAAAATAGTTAGAAAACTATTTGAGGTTAGTTTTCCTTATCGGACGACTTTGAGAAGAAATACCTAACGAAACAAACTCAGGTGTTTGTTCTATATTTGTCGGATGCAGTATGTGACGCCATGCGGGTCAGTTTCTGAGATGGGTTATTGAGGATATAACCACGCAGATATGAGTGGATCTGTCCAGTCAGTGCATGCATTTGTAATCATGAAGGTCAACTCAGAACTTAAAGTGACTGTGTGAGTTTTACGGACAATAACTTTTAAGCTGTCAAACCCAAGAAAATAAACGAACCTTTCACAAACAAGTCTTCTCAATAAAATAAACATACAAAACCAAAGAGGAACGTGCGACTGTTTATGAAAACAAAACAAGCGTACACGCAAACGCATCTACAATATAAATGGACACATTTTTCATAAATAAATTTAAATATCCGTTGGTATGGGTGTAAATCTCAGCGGGCGTACACTGGCGTACAGTAGCGAAGGGAACACGCGAACTAATTAATATGGAGTAACTGTCGATTTATAGGTGTTTGGTCTGAAGTTACGCGTTGTTCTAGGTGATGGTCTGCGGGAGATGATTGTGGAGAGCCTGTTTGGAAGGCAAGAATAATGTTGCATCAAAGGACCAGTTTTTTGAGACGTACGAGTATGTCCATTATTGTAAATGATGATGAAGGAACTAATTTAACTTGCTCGTGGCTAAATATAAGCAGTCCGTGTTTCGATCTGTGGGTAGAAGGTTAAACTAAGCTCGCCGAATGTGGATGTCAGTATGTGGATGGATGTTCGTTAATTATAAAGAAAGCACGTTAAGCTGTTGGTTAAAAAGGCTAAGATCATGATGGAGAAACAAATTAAGATAGAGATGGCAAGTTCATGGTGTAGTATTTTCGAGATTAGTGTTCTAAATATTAGTAGCCGGAAAGCATAGTAAAACAACACGACATATTAAAACCACAGGCATATAAGAATAGCTATTCTTATATTTATACGAAACAATTATATATTTATTCAGCCTTTCAATGTGAACCTAGATAATACAGATCCATGAGAACTATTCGTAACTTAAAGCGTTTCTGGACAAATGCAATCATCAATTGGCCGATGTCGTTCTTGACTCCCAAGAAAGAGGCCCAAGTCTAGTTTGGGTTCACCGTCCAACCTGATCTTGTCTATGTACAGAGGCTAGCACATCAAGCTACCCCTATGTGTCACGTTTCTTTGATAGGTTTTCAACTTTATTACGAAAGAATAAGGTTCATGTTCAATTGGGAAAATCTGTCAGTTTCGGGTAGCTTGTTGTGCTGGCGTCTGTACAAATGATTAATAAATGTATCTATTATTTAATTCAAGTAACATAATTATCTACACTACCAAAAGACATTTTGAGTACCTAGTAAGTTTATCTTGCATATTATGTACGTATGTTCGGTGGCCAATGTAGATATATAAAATTGAATCCCTATTTCCCTTGGTCACGGCATCACGCGTAGATAGCTGGAAAAACTTCGCCAATTCTTTTTTTGTTGTGTTTTTTATTATAAGGAGAAGGTTATTACGGAAAGAAGAATTAAGAAAATTGCGCAGAACATGAATTTCAGAAAATTTAACGACTATATTAAATTCGCCCGTTTGACAGTTCGCACCATTGACAGGACGACGTCTGTCAGGTCTGCTAGTTATCAATATTTCCTTTCTTCTTTCTATCTTTAAATCACCTAGAAGGCGTCTCACACGCTCGACGCAATCTCCACCCGTATATTTCAATAATAAAGTACGAAAGGTCTCACATTACAGTGTTGTCCACACAGAACCATACACTAAGAGCTGTATACACATAGATTTCGTAGATTACCATCGCGCGGTAGTTCTTGTAAGTAACCAAATACTTTTTGACGATGCCACTATGTAGATAGTTAATGTAATTTTAGTGGTAGTTTAGTGACAGCCCGTCAAATGGTTGGAAGTTATTTACGTGAAGATCTTGGTGGTGGTGGACGATCGTCATGGTCAGTAATTACCTAAATTCTCATTTTTGGGAGTGATAAAGGTGACTTTGAATGAAGAAGGTACTGAATGAAAGGGTTGGAAAAGACCCTAAAAATTCGGTAAAATGTTTATAAATGTTCCCTTCGGAAGAATAATAATAATTATATGCTTGTGATTGGTAAAATCAGTGAATTTATGATCATTGAATAGGCATGAATGAAAGGCAGTTACATGCAGCTGAGATGAGAATGCTGAGGGGGATGTGTGGTGTTACGCGAATGGATAGAATAAGAAATGAGTATGTAAGAGGAAGTCTGAAAGTGGCGCCTGTGACCGAGAAGTTGAGTGGAAATCGGTTGTCATGGTATGGGCATGTGATGCGAAAGAAAGAGGACCATGTTGTGAGGAAAGTTTTGAGTATGAATCTGCAGGGTTACATGAGTAGAGAAAGACCAAAGAAAAGATGGATGGATTGTGTGAAAGATGATATGGCAAGAAAAGAGGTGACCCATGAGATGACGGCAAATAGAGATGTATGAAAGAAGAAAACATGCTGCGCCGACCCCAAATAAATTGGGATAAGGGCAGGAGGATGATGATGAATTCGGAATGAAGTAAATTTATTAATTAGCCGAGTTTAAAAATATGAGTTTGTTTGTGACAAAGTGTGAGTGAAAAGAAAGACATATTACTTCTACACAAAATAATATCCGTTACATACATCCAGTACCAGCCTATTACTGTCCCACTGCAGGGCAAAGGCCTCTTCTCATACAGAGAAGGCACAAGCATTAATCACCACGCTTGCTCAAGACGGGTTGGCGATTTCAGACTTATATTCATTATATAAGTCCAGGTTTCCTCACGATGTTTTCCTTCACCAATGTCAATGATGTCCAAGATAAACTTAGAAAGTACATTATGAATTGAAAAACTCACATTGGTACTTGCCCAGGTTTGAACCCACAACCTCGTGCACAAGAGGCGAGGCCTAAACCACTGGGCCATCTTGACATGTTAATCTTGTGCCGTTACATACATAAAAAATATTAATTCCAAAACCTAAGATCTAACTTAATAAAGTTCTAAGTTAAAGTACCTATCTACTTTAATTAACTATCTCCTTACTACAAAATTATTGAAGGAAAAAAAAATATTCGCTAGGGTAGGGTATCATGTTAAATTGGACGGCCCACGCGTTGGTGTACGATTCTCAATTTATTGGTCTCTGGGCACTAAATGTGATCTCTGTTCGGCTCGTTAGATTTTTATTTAGATATCACATAGAGGAAAATGCTGTGGTACATATTTCTAAAAGTACTTTTATACTCACTCTCAATAAAACCTTGGTATCATCGTTTTGGAAAAACTTTGGACCAAACTAAAAATATCAAAATCATCGTCATCATCCGCCTAGCCTTTTTCCTTCTACCTAACTTTATTGGGGTTGGCTTTTAGTCTAACCGAATGAAGCTGAATACCACTATTTAACATGAAGCGACTACCTATCTGACCTCCACAACCCAATTACTGGGCAACACGATACCCCTTGGTAAGACTATCAAAGTAATCACATTATTCCATTTTGCTCGGAAATTTGCTGCTGCATTTGTTTTAATATGGCAAAATAGAATATGAAAATACTTCATATTTAAACCTATCAGGTTGTAATTCACAAAATATCAGTAAGGCATCGAAACGAAATAACGATGAAGGTATTAAAACTATCAGATCAAGATATGAAAATTAAGTGACCACATAATCAAAATGGGTCTTTACATTTTTCTTTGATGCTCATTTTATAAGAAAATTCTTTGAACAAATCTAATCACTTCATCTTACTAAAAATCAATAACTATTACAGCATAAAGTCATCTACGTGATTGGCTCAAAGGCCCAGGCAGGCTTGCTATCAAAGAGTCAAAACAGGGTACCTGCTTCGGATATTAATAAAAATAAGAGTATACTAATAGATGAAGTTATACAGAGACTCCCAGTCAGCTGCATTTTCTTAAAGGAACCAAGAAAATGATGTCCGATCACACGACAGACTAAGCAGGATACACTTCCGTGTTTAGTTAATAGTTGAATCATTTTGGTGTCCTGCAATTTTAACAAAGCATCTGACATTCTGGAAGAAGTCGCTTTTGACTGTAAGTCCATTATTACATGTGTTAATGTAATTATTTTTTCAGCAGTTTGTTAAGTCCATATCGAAAGTTAATTTTACTTTTAGTTTCAATTAAGCTCAAGGAAAAGGATTGGAAAAGGGAAAAAGAGGTCGTTAATTTGCAGTGGGTTTATGCAGGAAAGTGTTTTGACTATCACTGGACGACATTGTAAGTTATGTCTAAATAAAATTGTCATTAAAATTTATGCATTGCGCAAAAGTACGGAAATATTTGAGAATTTTATTTAGCTATGACACTATTTATACGGGTATGACTTCTAAGAAGAACAAATAATTGTTTATCTCATTACATTTTGCATCGTAAGTTAACGTGACAAATTCCAAGGACCAACCGAAAGGATTGCAATAAGTACTGTATGAGCAAAATAATAATCCCTTACTATAGGTAATTCAGATGTGAGTTTCTTCGTGATTTGCTTAACGGTCGATTTCATTAACATATTATTATGTCAATCCCAATCCAGGGATCGATATTTATGTTCAATCAATCAATGGTCGAGTTTTCAATCTGTAAGATCCTTGAGAAGGTGAATCAAAAGCAGCAGTCAAGGATCGCGTATTGAAATTGGGATTGATATACGTTATTGAAATTACTACCAGCAGTCTATCGACACCTAAAAAAAACCATTTCCACAAATCCAACCAAACGTAACTAAAAATACACCGTCTCATCCACGTTAGTACTTACCTAGCAAGTTCATAACGGCACCGACGGATAAAATTGCACGTAGCATAAAGGAAAGCTGGCGGATATAGAAAATCTCTCAATACCACCCGGTGGATTCAGCTCAAAGCTGCCGTGTCCACGTTGTAATAACTACGGATACCAGAAGATTTTGCTGTTCCCAGGACCTTTTAAGATTGATCAGTTTTGATAGTGATTTTTGTTGATGAATTTGGTGAGATATATTAGTTTACCATTCATTTGCAAATGATACCTCCGCTGGATGTGGATGGGTGACCGTTCGTAACATTTCGAGACACCTCCGTGCCTCGGAAAGCACGTTAAGCCGTTAGTCCCGACTGTCATTTGTAGATCCCGAATGTCTGACAACCAATCTTACCAAGGAGTATCGTGTTGCCCAGTAACTGTAATAAAATAAATAAATGAATAAATAAATAAACTGGGTTGTGGAGGTCGGATAGGTAGTCGCTCCTTGTAAAATACTGGTATTCAGGTATATCCGGTTAGAATGGAAGCCGGCTCCAACATAGTTGGGAAAAGGCTAGACAGATGATGACCTCTACTGGATCATAATTGCAATCTTATTAAGAGAGGTAAGTTTATAGTACAAATACTCCGTAATGTTTTTTTTTTATATTTTGTAATTTAGAAATATAGAGCACGGCTTACTTAACAATTATTCCACGTAAAATCCACAACAATAAAATAAATCCTTTCATAAAGAAACACGCACAAATAAAACACGAAATTATACAAAACAATCAATTACAAAGGGAAAACTGTCAAAGAGAAAACTCCCGGGAAAGCAGGTAAAACACAAAATATAAAACTTTCCGCGAAACTCCCGCCAAACGAGAACAAAACATTGATTAATGACGAAATGCACTCGAAAACAAACTGTCGAACTTCTTCAAATTCGCAATACAAATGCCTTCGGTATAACCCCTCGAAAATAATGGTTTCCTTTATGGGGGCACTTACCCTAACCTCCAAAATTCCCTTACACAAACTTCAATCTTATGTATCAGACATAAGATTCAAGTTCTCTTGTGAAATAAATGTAGGGTAAAAGTGCTAAAAGTCTCCAGGATTTTCTTTTCGTAGTCAGTTTTGTTACTTTTTTTGTTGTCCCGGGCAAACGGAAGTGGCGTGTAGGGACGTGTGTTTCCTCCTTTTTTGTTGAGAAATTGTTTCGGTGCCATTAAGCCGTTGACAGATCGCCTACAGTGAATAATGCCTTGAATTGTTTGAGGTTATGGGGCCCGCATTTGTGTGACAATGCGATGTTTAGATGTGCATTTAGCGTGTTTAAGACGGGATTGATGGGTATCGGTGTTTTGGTATTTTATCTTTTATTTTGGGCTATTTTTCTTTATGGTTGAAACAGTTTATCATAATATTAGTAGTTTGGTCATATAACCAGGTCATCGCTTGCTTACTGCGTGTGTTTAAGGCCTTCATTATTACTTTTTCAGGAGCTAAAAAGTTTACTCACAGTAACTTTTTCGTTCTATATTTCCTAGAATCGAGCAACCTACGTCATATTGAAATTAAATCAAGCATCGCATGAAAAGACAGAATATTTTTTCAAAAATAAATGCTTCGATAACGTCACAGATTTCCCCCGAATCATACCAATATATGTATTTTATTATACCTGAGCTCGTACTGTTACAAAATTCCCATATAGATATGAAATCAAGTATAAAATAATATATATTAGCAAGTATAAGTACACTTTATTCAATAAATACTTATATAGTTAAAGCGCAAAATTAACTAGATCCTGTTTGAAACAGATACTTTCCAGGGCTGTCAATAATTACCAACTGTATCTCCAAGTCAACAAACTTATCTTTTCACTTCACGAAACGTTTTTCAACCTTTATTACTTAAGCTTAGAGTTAAAAGGTGATCTGTTGGGGTGTAGTTTTAAGTTGGTATTGCTGTAATGAGGAGCGGTTGTCTCATCCATCAGTCTAGGCCAATTACAAGTGATCACGCGTGGTACCGCTCCTTGGCAACCCTATTTCTCGTCAACATTTTTTGTGACCACCGTAGCGACCGAGTTATTATCTAGACGAATTCGTGAGTGGAAATATAAGTTAATGAGGTGTTGTGCACGACATTTGAAAGGTTGTTGATTCCTTTCTCTGTTTATTTCGTAAGGTGTGATCATAGATGTTATCATACTTTGCTAAGTGAAAGTTTTAATTATAGTTTTTTTTGTTGCACTTGAAAATATCTGGTAATTTATTATGGGCTAGCAATTTTAAGAAGTATTTACTGCTAGACACCAGAGTACCGTTTATACGATCGTCTTCATAATCTTTAAAACATACCTTTAGGTAATATAGGTAATAATATAAAGATTAATCCATAAAATAATAAAATAATGTAGAGTAAAATAGTTTCCTGCATTATGGAATGTGAAAATCATTTCTCTGAGTTGGTAATACATTTTTGGTTCTCCAAAATTTATTTTGCTCCCAATTAAGTAAAGGATTTAGCTGTATTATTTGTCGAAACATTTGTTACACTAATACATATACACTGCTCTATTATAAAGAAATGAAACTAATATAAAGCGTGTAAAAAATTGTTTAGTATTTATTATGCACACAATTTCCAAAGCACAGTACACCAACACACACGCACACACAAAATTAAGCTGAAAGAATGTTATTTCCTTTTCAATAATCAAAAAAAAGTTATACTTTTTTTATGGGACAACCCCGCTACACTATTCCCAAACCACTGCAACTCCTGAAAACCAGAATGCACAGTGGCGACCACCAGAAAAGCGTCTAGACAATGAAGCCCGACGAGTCCCGGAGGAACGATTCAACCGTCTTGGATCCCGAAACGAAATTAATCAGAATATAAAAGTGGAGGAGTTAGAAAAATACATCATTTCCACTTTCCTCCATATCAACATTTACAACCGGGTTAAGACCAGTTGCCTAGAACCACGGATTAAAATTAACACTAATATTAGTGAGTCCTAAATTGAGCTGCTGTACACTTCTTTTATAATTCTGTTTTATTATTTGATATATAATACAATAATACATAAATAAGTACCATCCAAGTCTCGCTTTTCTCACATAAATATTAATTTAAAAATAGTGTCGTGAGGTTAGTTACCCACAGCTTCACACTATTGATTTAAAGTATCGGAAAAATACAGACATAGATTACAAGCTTACTGCAGTGACACAGAGACCAATTCTCACCATAAATTTGTAAAATGAGCAAGTTCATGTTTAATTAAATTATGTCTTGGTTATCCATGTTTCTGTAGAAGAAAATAACTTAGAATTATCTTGATTTACACGTTATGTGTGTCTTAAATAGTGTCAAGATCAAAAATCATTTATACAAATGAGGCTGAGATTCAGCACTGTTTTTACTGGCCGTGGGACCCTAGGGGGCGAGCATATTGCCATCAAACAGGCACGAATCCAGACTAAAGGTTGCTACTGAGAAAATGTAGAAAGAAAAACATCAATAAAATTTTACCTGACTGTCGAACAGTTCGTTTCCCGGGACCGGATCCGATTCCTTATGTTCTGAAGCAGTAAATCGCGAATATTCTAGCGACTTCTTTTCTTTTTTCTTATAGTTTACTAGTCCATACTGTCCCACTGATGTGCAAAGGTCTCCTCCTTTCTTTTCTTAATTTTTAAGAATCCCTTGAAGTATTACATAACATTACGCCTGCATTCCCCGAAGGGTTGGGCAGAGGCGTACCTACAGCAGCTACACCGACGTTTCACCAGTTATTTTTAAGTACCATATAAAAGAGGGCGAGCCTATTGACATCAACCAGGCACACATCAAGACTCCTGGCTGCTACTGAGAAATCCCTAACGAAAAATATCAATAACACAGTGTTCGACCCGGGAATCAAACCCACGACCTCTTGCTAGCAGTCGCGCATCACGCGACCACTAGACCAACGAGGCTGTCTTATTTTCTTATCACTTAAAAATCCCTTCAAGTATTACTTAGAGAATATTTTCCCAGTGAACAGGTCTACTTATACATTTCGAACAACTTAATTCAGATAATTAATTATGCTCTCTTAAAACGAATAATTGAGGAAGTTCAACATTAACAGTACATCCCAGTTATTTTAACATAAGATGTTCAAAAAGACTAGTATATACCAGTAGGTGGGTAGGTGAAATTACTGATTTAATAATCTTCCCAACTCATTATCGAACTCTTTGGTGTTATTATCGTCTCAATAACTTAATCATTTGTCTTACGTAGGAAGTCAAATTAATTTGTCGTGTGTACACACTACTCGAGGAGAGGTGGGAGCTCGTGGCTTAATAAAAACTGCTGCACGGGTTGTTCGAAAGTTAAGCTACATTTGTCGAGGTCAGTCTATGGATGTGTGACTTTTCGTAACATATCGAGACTCTTCCGTGCCTCAGAAAGCATGCTAAGCCGTTGGTTCTGGCTGTCATTTGTAGATCTTTGACAGTCGTTAGCTTCAAAGTCTGACAACCAGTCTTAATAAGGAGTATCGTGTTGCCCAGTAACTGGGCTGAGGAGGTCAGATAGGCAGTCTCTCCGAGTAATATGCTGGTAGTAAGGTGTATCCTGATAGACTAGCCACTCCTAACAATCAAGCAAGCCAATCCTAACATAGTTCGGAAAAGTGTAGGCAGGTGATGTATAAAATTCTGTGTGCATATCGGGTAGGTCTGAGAATCGGCCAACATTTATTTTTACCACACACACCCCACAATTCATTTTTACTTTTTTTGGCTTAAAATGGTAAAACAACGTTTGCTGGTTCAGCTAGTGTTTAATAACATAATACAATCAAAACTCATACTCTTATTATCTACCACCTAAGATCATAGGAACTTACCTACCTTCTATGATTGATACTTAAGTTGCTCGTTTGAATGCAGCAAATGCAAAATATCACTTTAGTATCCTAATAAGAAGTGATTAATCGACTTAATAAAGTTTATTTATTTACCTATTTATCACACGCAGTAATCAAAATGTAAACAAGTTGTCAGAATAATTGATACAGGATTTGACATCGCTGCAAAAGATGATAAAGACGTCCTTTGGGGTCTTTGATTGTTACAAAAGAATTATGTGCATAAATATTCCCAAAAAATATGGTGGATACAAAATTAAAAGAAAAAAAAACAAAGAAAAAAACAGCCTGAATTATTAGCCCCTAAAAGGTTGGCATTTTATTCAGGTCATGTATTCAGACAACACACGAAGATTAATCATTACGCTTGCTTAAGGCGGGTTGACGACTCCAGGCTTAAATTAACTATAAGTTCAAGTTTCCTCTAATAGTGTCCAAGATAAACTTTTCTTTGTAATACATTAGTTTATTTAACATAACTATTAATACCTTAACAAAAAAAAAAGAATAAACACAGGGCATCGAAAAATTCATCCGCATCACTGTCATCGGGAAAAGTGCCCAGAAGGCTGGCAGCATTGCCACGTTGAACGAGAATGCTGATTCTTTGGCCAAAAAAAAGGCCAGTCCTCTGGTCACATGAAGAGTCGACCAAACGTTCCGCGATGTCTCGAAAAACTAAATGGGCACACGGACCCCATGGCCCTAGTGTTTCAACCCCCATACGGCTCAAACATAATATAACTCAAAATTAGGTTGTTTTATTTCATAGTATAACAAACAATATAAAATTATGCGAATAAAGTTTCAATGCAACCTACTGTAATTATTTGAGCATTCGTAAATTTGAATCAGTATTGATAAATTATTACCGCTTTATTGAATGAATTCAATTAATTATCTACAATATTGCGTGGCATTGGCGCACTAAATCATAGGTAGGTAATACATTAAAATTGATACGATTAGTGCAATATATTTAGTGAGGCATTCCAACAAGCAATAAATGTGATAACAATTGTGATAAAATTCGTGTTGTGATGTATATCTGATGACTTTTGACATAAAGGTGCGGTTATGGATGAGCGGAGCGGATAAATATTTCTGATGTAAAATTATTTTAGTATTTTGAAATGTAAGTGAACTTTTGAATAAAGTACCTATGCTATTTTTAAATTATGTTCTCAGAATAAATCTAAAGCTAAAGATAACTTTACTGTTTTTTCCAAAAATAAAACATTAGTATTTTTGAACTTTGAACATTTTTTTCTTCCAAAATCTCTTCAAAAGCCCTATTATAATTATTTATTTCCTCACAGTCCTCACTAATAACATCGCTAGGCAACTAAGCTTATCCTACATACTTGACAACGTCCCTTTGTGCCAATTGGCCTATCTCGCTTCTGTCTCCTGCTTGAGATAGAGGGAAGTGGAAATTAACTTTCATTACTCCTCCACTGCTCTTCGTGTTGCGGGATCCAGTACAGTTGAATCGTTTCTACGGGACTCGTCTCTTCTTTATTTTTAGGTGTGTTCTGGCTTTCAGGAATAATAATTGTAGTAGTTAGGAATAGTTTAGAGAGTATTCCACGACAAAAGGACCTCAAGAATGACACGGGGTAACCCGCCACGCTACCGCTTTTCAATGCAACCGCTACCCCCCGTCAAAACTTAAAACACAACCAAACTTATGAGGAACGGAGGTCGGTGCGTGCGCCGCTGCTGATAAATGTCGTTTCTGATTCCATTATCACTATGGGAATTGATTCCACACAACATTTATTATAATACCAACTCACAGTTCAGAGTTGTATGTTAAATTGTTGAGGCAAGCGTGAGAAAACATGTTGGGATAGATCCTATTGGTAACTTGTTTTATGTGTGAAAATCAATTGACCTTATGTGTTTGTTTTTAATGACATTTTAGTTGCCTGTTTACATTAAGTTTTACATTACGACTGTATTCCTCGATAAGTTAGACAGAGGTGTATCTATAGTGCACTAAAATTACACCAGTTATGTTTTAAGTCCCATGTAATAAGGAGCTGGCCTATTACCATCAACCGGATAATCTCAGAAAATCTAGATGGGTATACTATATACAATAGTGTATATAGTATACCAGGGCAAAGTATTACTGTATATAGATACAGTAATACTTTGCCCGACCTGGGAATTAAACTCAGGATTTCATTCTCAGCAGTAGAGGTTGCGACTACTAGACTAGATTTGTTTGTCATGACACATTTTCCGTCTTTCCAGGGAATCTTGACATATAAATAAATAAATAAATATTGCTGGACAATCCACACAGCATCATATAGCCCCAAGCTAAGCAGAGCTTGTGTTATGGGTACTAGATGACTGATATACTTAATACAACACATTACATAGATATATATTTTTATTATACATAGCAAATACCCAGAACACCCGGAACAAATCTTTGTAGATCGTACAAACATTTGTCCCAAGGCGGGAATCGAACCCGCAACCTCTTGCGTCGCAGGCGGACTTACGCCCGCCTCGCCAGATCAGTCGTCAAACTATATAAAAACAAATATCTACTACTACTACTTATTTCAAGCACCTTCACCAAATCCCATACAAAATTCTTCTTCAGAAAATGAATTAACTTTAAATGTAAACCTCTGGTGAAAAAGACTTGTCCAGAAGCTATATTTTTATTCTATTATACTGACCATTATCCATGGTTTTACCCGCTCATAAGAGTCGTAGTGTGATGCAAAAAGAATATTTCACATCCTACTGGTAGAACCAGAGATAATAGCGCATTCAAAACGAACGAGAGTTCAAACGAACTCTTCAGTTTTATTATATGAGTATAGTTGTGGTCAGTCTGATCAAATTTATAGAAAATCAGCTGTTTCTTTTTTCATAGACCAACAAATAAAGTTGAAAATTCATCCATTTTCGGAATAAACAAGGCAAATTGATACAAAATGGCCACCGTTTTGTATCTAATGGTTATTGATAACTTGTGTTCTGGAAACATGACTACTAAAAAGGTACAGGTAATTCAATTACACAAATGTCGGTAGTTAATATTTATATTGTCGCCTACATACCAACGTAAAAAACCGGCAAAGAGCTAGTCGGAGTCAGCCACCGCGGGTTCCGTACCAGGGTAAAAAAACTATGTATGCATTTTAATAGTTACAATTGACTTTTCTGTATGCGCGGCATTTGCCTTGCAGTGAGATGATGAAAAGCTAGGTATTTTCTTTTATTTTTTGATATATATAAACTTCCTTCAAATAATCTATTTCGGATTTTTCATATTTCAAATTTCGCTGACAAGTCGGTGTATAGTACATTTATCAAGAGTATTGCGGCATATATGTAACAAATAATACACGATTTATGATGCTTTAATGAAAAGCCCTTTTATAATACCTTTCTCAACCTAGTTACTCCAATTTAAATCTTTCAAATAATTTTAATCCCACATTTAAATACTTATTGAAATTAAAAGGTAATTTTTATATATTTTACTTGATATGAAATTTAGCATTAGAAGTTTCTCAGAAGCAGCTGTAAGAGACACAAAGTCGCACCATAAGGGTTACTTAATACCATTTCTGTATGGAACCCTAAAAAGAGGTATTTAGTATTATAAACTTTAGCAACTAGCTACGCATTGAAACAGTTACCAAATTGATCGCCATTTACACATTGTTATAGGCAATTTCATTCAAAAAACTGACCAGTAGTGGCTTATAAAGCTTGTGTGAAGGAAGCTTAGCCTAGATATATACATAATTAACATTCGAATTAGGCAATGTAGTTCCTATTAGGAGTAATACGTACGGGTGTGGCAGATAAAGTATGGTACACATGATAGGTGCCCATTGTATTTCTTGCACAGAAGTTCGTGCATAATGATATGGTCGCTAACCACTTTTGTTTTTTTTATATAGTAAGTGGTTTTTTTTTATTAGTACCTGAAATTAGGCTTTCGTTTTGCTCTGAAGCAAATATGACGAGAATTTGAAAAGGAAATAAGATTCGTATTTTCAATGTACCTATTACTTTCCCACTGCAGGGCAAAGGCCTCTTCTCATACAGAGAAGGCACGAGCATTAATCACCACGCTTGCTCAAGACGGGTTGGCGATTCTAGACTTATATTAATCATATAAGTCCAGGTGTCCTCATGATGTTTTCCTTCACCAATGTAAGTGATGTCCAAGATAAACTTCGAACGTACATATGAATTGAAAAACTCACATTGGTACTTGCCCTGGTTTGAACCCACAACCTCGTGCACAAGAGGCGAGGCCTAAACCACTGGGCCATCATGACATATATTTTCAATGACTTACTCAAAATTTACATAGGAGGCTTCCAAGTTGATATGTTTTTACAGTAGAACACGCAGCTTACTGCGTTGCTAATAGATCATTAGGTACTATTTTGCTATTATTGCTATTATTATTTGTTATTACCCCCAATTTAATCAATTCCCCTACCTCCCAGAATCTACACATAGAAACAAAAGTGTTGCTTGTTACCTACTAAGTAGTTACGCCAATAAAGAAGGTTCCCACACATATCTGCACAAACCTGTGCTTGTGCGCATTCTCGACGTTCTGCACCAAGCTTTAAAGAATTTACTTTCTTAGGTAGGGAAATAATTAGTCACAAGTCTGCGTTCAATTCGTAAGCGTATGTTTGCGTAAATAGAATTAATGGATACTGATTATGTAGTGTAAAATATTTTCGTAATGAATATGTCCTGTGAGTGTAAATAATAATAATTATTGGCTTGGAGCATGTTGTAATTATAGTTTTGGATGTGTTCCCGTTTCTGGTATTAATTTGAGTTGAGTGAACGGGTGTGAGAGATTTCCGTGTTTTTCGTGCTTAGTTTAAAAATAAGAAGGCTCTCTGAGATCTTGTTAGAAGACTAATAACATAAACTAACCTAAGAACTAAGGGAGGTCTTTCAACTAAATGACTTCACGCTGGTATTGCTCAAAGTTTTGGGCACAGATGTACCTATAGTACACCCACGTCACCAGTTATGTTTAAGACCCATGAAATTTCCGCCAGCCGTACGAATCCAGACTCCGGGCTGACAAATTACAGACTGAAAATCCCAACAACACTTTGTCCAACCCGGAAATTGAATCTATCCATAGTAGATAGAGTTATAGCTCTATAACTATAACTCTATCTACTAGAGTTATAGCTCTGCCTTCTCCTTCGATAAAAACAGGTTATGTTATTTAAATGTACTATTGGTATGTATTTACTTTTTTTTTTTTTACTTTCTCCCACTCTAGGAATTTCTCCTGTATCGTGGGTGCATTTACAAACATGTATAATTCACATACACAGACCAATCAGACCCGAATCAACTACCTGTAGGCCATACAAATATTTGCGGGAATCGAAGCCACGGTACGCAGCGCAGCAGCCGATTGCTCAGCCACAGTGTCAACCGTGTCGTCAAACTTAATTTCTATTTGTTAACTACTCAGCTGTTCTATGATTGAACTGTTCTATGACTACGTCCACTTTGATTTAAATCTAGCGTCTATGTGTGCCAAACGGTCCATGCGGTGCGATTCGAATTCCAAATAATGATTCAAATTCAGCGCGCCGATTGGTCGGCGTCGAGTGACGCGGGACAAAATACGCTGTAATTGGTGATTGACATGTGAGCGTTTCCTGATTGGTAGCGTGCACTGAGTGTCGTTGCGTTTGAAACGAGATAGAATTGTTAGGAATTAGGATTTCCTATTGACTGTACTGTGAGTTGATTAAGACAGGTAGCTTAGGTAAAGTTAAAAGGTCAGCTGAAACAGGCCTTTCAATGATTGCAGAATGGCTAAATCGTAACCTCCTCACCTTAAATGCCTCCAAGTCCAACTACATTTGCTTCACCAAGTATGCACGTACTCAACCTCCACTCGAATTCCAAATCAAGATCCACTGCTGTGCCAACCCCCCAATTCCCGACTGCTCTTGTACAAAAATTGATAGGTTACAATACACTAAATACCTGGGCATCATGATTGACCAGCGCCTGTCCTGGCACATGCATACTGAGCTGATCATGAACAGGATTAGAAAATTAATATGGACTTTTAAAACATTGCGACACGTTGCCTCAAAGACTCTTCTGCATAAAGTCTATGTATCATTGGCCCAATCGGTTCTTGCGTACTGTCTACCATGCTGGGGTGGGACAACAAAAATTAAATTTTTGGAACTTGAGAGGGCGCAGCGTTCTCTCCTTAAGGTTATGCTCTTTAAACCCTATAGATTCCCAACCCAAAGCCTTTACCTAACCTCAGACATCCTATCTGTAAGGAAACTTTATCTTCTCCATCTTATCCTGCGCAAGCACAAATCCCTACCGTATGATCCCACAAAGCCGAGTATCAGTAGCAGGAGAAACTTCTTAGTCGCTCCAACTGTCTCAGTCAGATCTGTTTTTGCCGAGAGGCAATATGAAAGGCAATCTTCCCGATTATACAACCTTCTGAATAAAGAGTTACACATATATCCTCTGAAACTCCGTGACTGTAAACTAGCTGTGACTAACTGGCTTACGAACAAAACCTACGACGACATTGAGACTTTGATATATTCACATCAATAATCTTTTATAAAATATAGTTAAAAGGATCGCGGTATCGAAATTGTTACTGGAGGAAGCTGTACCTGTCTTCTTCCGATCCCAAGATATTGTCGCAGGGCTAACCTAAACCTAAATCTAAACAGATATCCAAAAAAAAAAAAAAAAACTATACTTACACTTAATAACTGAGAAACAAAATGCACACTCACACTATTACTTACACACACACCCTCACACAAAAATTCACTCGCATCCATCACACAAGTGCGCTCCTTTCTTCTTTTTTTGTATTTTCTTTTTACTTTATTACTCTGTTTTATATTAATTTGATTTAATTGCATACTTTTATTGTCGTGATATGTGGAAGAGCGGATTTCACCTAACACAAGCATCATTTTGCTTAAAAGGTGATCTCCAAATCATGTGTGTCAACAATGTATGTAATTGCAATAAACATTTTTATTTTTTTATTTTATTTTATTAGCTTCGTGTTTAAATAACCTAATGTTTCTGGTGTGTGGATATATTAAAATCTAACAGAATTCTGCCACTTTCATGATAATACCTCATAATTCTCAACAACTAATGACTGGACGTAACCTGTCTCTTTTCAAAGCAGGTTATACTTTTAGTACGGTCATAAAATTAATCGGATTACTTAATGATTCTGGATTTTAAAAACCTTCTTTTACTCTGCTCAATATTTTTCGTTTTCAACTGTCATTAAAATTCTAGAATATCCTATATATAATATATATATAATATCCTATAAACAATGAAAACTGTTTAAAACCCAGTCAACTCTATATTTTCTTTAGCCTAAATTCTACTAAAGCGGTTTTATCATTATACTGAGCTAGAGAAGGCATCGGCTATGTATGGTAAAATAATAGTGAGTCGTATGCCCGTTTTCACTACCGCTAGGCACACACTTAAATAAGTACCTAAATAATTTAAACGCTTGGCTCAGCGCCGAGAGTTGAAATTCCAACAGTAAATAATATTTAGGGTTTCATTTAGGTCGAAGTGTTAGTCACAGTAGCGAGCCAAAACAGTATAAGCTAATCAGACTCTACAAGTGATGGACGACAGTTTCACCGTGTGAGGATTTAGTTACGTGTTTGATATTGAAGTGGTATGGATAGTGTATTGCAAACTTTTTGGTAACTTTGTCAAAACAAATAAGCTCTTTTTTTATTAAAAACTTAGTAAGTAGTCGTAGTAATTGTTATTTTTTTGTAACTGGCTAAAAACTAATTAACTAGTAAGTTTTCAGAAAAATAGAAAATGAAATAGTGATTGGGGAGACTCTCGCTAGTGAATAGATTCAATGAAAAATACAGAAAACAGTACTCCTGGACCGGGCGTTAGGAAATTTGTGTCCCTGTTGCCCTGACCTCTGCGTTGCGCCGGTAGCATATTATTCCATTATCTCGTATTGGTTTGTTTTAGTGCTGTAGGTAAATGAGAAACCCTTTTTTGGTTATAATTCTCCGCTTTTATATTTAAGACTTCTACAGACAGGCGCAATGCAAAAACGCGGCACTCTTGACGTATAAATATGTATCGTACTGCTTCGTTGGTCTAGTGTTCACAAGTGCTACCGCTTAGCATGAGGTCTTGGCTTAAATTCCCGTGTCAGGCAAAGTGTAAATGGGTTCGTCCATTTAGAATTTCTTAATAGCAGGACGGAGTCTGTATCTATGCCCAATCAGTGGCAAAAGGCTCCCCCCTGGTTACATTGGACTTAAACTGGCGAAAGTGGGTACAGACGCCAGCACATCAAGCTACCCGAAGCTGCCAAACTTTCCCAATTGAAAATGAATCTTATACTCTTGGAACTAAGTTGAGAAACTATCAAAGAATTTGAAGGATTGGGGTAGCCTCTGTGCTATGGCTGCTAATCTGCCTATCCCTCGAGGAATAGGTCCGTGGTGGCGTGCTGTTATGGTGGGTTATATCGTAAAATCATGTCGCATTGTCGTTGCGCGCTTATTTGTAGCAGCCTTTAATCTGCTGTTGCTCCAAGCCTATTAAATAGTTTTGTTCGAGCATAACCCATTTGATTATAATAAAACATTCGTTCTCCGTATCAATTAGGGACTGACAACGAAAAACAAACAAATGCACAGCAAAAGGTTAGCAATAAATAATGGCGTGTAAACAATAAGACAACACAACAAAACTATACATTGTGTAACGAATAAATAAATCAAAGGCGCCATTTGTCAAGGCAGACACGACACATTTATAAATTACTTTGTGAGTTTGTGAGGAGCTGAGATTTCAAACATTTACAATCGAATTAAATCGACGTGGCACATGGCAAAAGACGACTCATCTATCATGGGATTTTACTGACAAAACTTTTCCAAAAAACTACTTAAGTCAACTCAGAATACGGTCTAAATCCCAATACTGTTACTTCTACCCTTCCTTAACAAGATGCATTATTAAATAGCGATTCTATGACCCCATTCGAAGAGCATTAGATAGCGCATTATGTGTAATTTGCTTGTTTTAATTCAGTTTTGATTATAACAAAGTGTACTAGTTAATTATTCAATAAATTCTTCACGGGAGATCGCTTATTAGGCCCTTGGAGAATGGAAGGGGAACAGTGAGGTGGTTTTCTTATTAAGATGTAAAACGGGTGATGTAACCAAGAATGAAGAGTTACTCCGATTAATCATGAAATTGGAAACGAGATATGGAAAAGATATTATGTTCGTTTGTGTTTGCAGTGAACTGGCGAAATACGGGTGTTATTAAGGTGCGCTCCTGCCCAACCCTTATGGGATTCAGGCGTGATGTAATTTTTTTTTTTTGGGACAAGCCCTTCACACTATTCCCAAACCACTGCAACTCCTGAAAACCAGAATCTACAGTGGCGACCACCAGAAAAGCGTCGAGACAATGAAGCCCGACGAGTCCCAGAGAAACGAGTTGGAAAAAAAATATGTTAATAATGTGTATAATAGTCTAAAATTCGCTCATACCACGTGCATCCCTAAAGCAAGGGTTCCTTATTTAACGTCCCTGCTTAGTACTCTACTTTAGTTTTGAAAATTAATTACTAAAAGGTGTCGAGATCGCAGGAAGCCGATTTAAGACTGCAGTGCAGAAGCGATCATTGTGGAAATATTTGGGAGGGACTTATGTCCAGCAATGGGCGTCTTTGAGCTGAAATGATGATGATGATAAAAGGTGACAAATATGTATGTTTAAACGGTGAAAGCTTATAGAGATTTGTCATTTTGGCGATGCCAAATCTAATCAGGCAAACGGCTCGTGATCCAAATTAAATGCAAATTCGTTAATCTAATCCTATCATTTAACGATAGAATTAATTAAGGAGTCACATTAATTAAGAATTCATTTTATTAGTTTAAATAAAATAACATTCTTAACATATTTATGTTTTAATTTATTATAAAGCCGAAATAAAATGCATACTAACAACCTAGATATATAAAGGAATGTTTCCGATATTGTCACAAATTACTAAAAATATTTGCATAAATAAAAAAAGAAAAAAAAAGAATAAAAATGTATAAAGGTCGCATCAGACAGCAGACATCAAATATAATAAAAATAGCACCAGTGGCATTCTCGTTGCGGTTATTAGTGAAACGACTGGTGATTAGCGTAATCGCCGCACACAGAATAACGATGGACACATCAGTTAAGCCAAATAGGTACAGTCAGACAAATAGGTATTATATGACATATGTTTTGTAAAACGTTTTGATGGGGGATTTTTATGCAAATGTGGAAGGAATAATTGTAATAATTAATCTATTACTAAAATGATAAGGCTGAAGAGTTTTTTTGTTTTTAGTTAAAACGCGATTTCCTCTGGAAATACCAGATGGATTTGAAATAATCTTTTTGCATTCGGTAACACAATACTTATGAAAGGTTATATTTGGGCTATATTTACATCACGCTAAGAAATATTTGGCCCGTGAAACCGCGAGGCACAGTTAGTGTATGATATACGTATTGTAAATAGTTTAAATGGGGGATTTTTATGCGGTTGTTTAACAAAAGAATCGTGTCAATTGCATATAATGTGTCAATTTAAATGAATATTGTTTGACTTTTAAAGAAAGGAAGAAAGAAAATATTATTAGTAATAAGACAAAAACCGAGGTCGGCCCAGAAAGAGATGGCGAGATGACAAGGACTTGGGGGAGGCCTTTGCCCAGCAGTGGGACAGCACAGGCTAATATAACATCATTGTTTGTAAATAGATAATTAGTTACCAACATAGGTATAAGTTTTCTTTTTGTTTACTAACCCATATGGATGTTGCTTATCCGACACAAAGATTATATTATTTTATTTATTTCATAATAATAAGACAAACAACATAACCTAATCTTATTTTCTTATGACGTGGCATTTAGGTACCAATAGTGATGCTGTTATAAACACTTATTTCCAACCCTCAACAACAGTCGGTTGACATATGTCTAACTCAACAAAAAACTCAGAATCCCTTTCTCACAATTAGATTAAAATTGACAATGGAAAAACAAGCTATCACGTACCTATCTATTGAACTAGATATCATCACATCAATCCATTACTTCAACCCTCAAATACATCGTCATGTATTTGTCAAAACAAACGCCACTACAACCCCGCGGGAGGGTTTAACCCTTCGTTGCGATATCAATTAATCGGCTCAATTTATGAATTATTGCGTCGGAACAACCCCGGTTTGATATACAGAATATTAAATGAGATGGGTGCATAATGTATTTTGTCATGTTCAATGGAATTTTCATTGATATGGTTATTTTTTCGCTGTGCACTTTACTGTTCTTTTGTTGAGTGCGTCAATGGTCGTTGGGGATTAAAAACATGTTTTAACAGTTGCTTTATATCCCCCAAGAGACATAAAAATAAAATAAAAACAACTTTAATAGTGCTTTATTTTTTTCCAACACGAGATTTTTAACAATTTTTCTTTGCTGGTCTGTTTCCTTGTTAAGTAAACTTAGTATAACTTAAAGTTTCACGAGGATTGAGTACATCATATTTTCTGGACAAAAATATCAACCCAATAACGTAATTAATATTATGAATAACAAATTACTCTCATGCACACGATCCCACAAATAATTCATTAAAAATTATAATATCACTAAAATTGCACTCACTTACAACGTTATCTATAAGAAATACTTTACGACCAAAAAAAGAGAAATCTATGAAGACTTAAACACCGGCAGCTATAAAGATTTGCATACAAATAGTTGATGGAAATAAATCATGCAGGACAGTAATCTGCGGCCATTTTGATGTACAGCAGCGCCATCTGTGTCAACTAAATGAGTTATTATACTGCTATTTTAGGGTTGACGCGTGTTTTGTTTTGTGGGTTGTAAAACGACCGAGCGGTTTCGGGTTATTGTTTTAGACTGTGACTGTGTGTGTGTATGTTTGTTGGAATACTGTACATTGGTTGCTGTTGCCAAAACGTTTAATTTAATAGTTTGACTTGTAAACTTATTAATTAGAGACTTTAGTCTTTATTAAATAAATATAATTGGTTGTGTAGGTACCGTTTGAATGCCCGACCTATCCACACCACATAAAAAAGGTAAGTAAATGCATTATTATATTAAATAAATGTATCGTTATTCATAAAAATGAGTAACTAAAAAACAAGATCATAAAATATTACGTCATTTATATTTAATTGCGTAATTCATGATTACTCCAGATTTGTGTATTTTCTTTCTTGGAGATCCTAAATAAATAAATAAATAATAAAAACATAAAGAATGTTTTTAACGATCTAGCTGATAAAATCCGAAACCATTTTCTGTAGAGAATCTTATTTTTTTTTTAAATAAAATTAGAATTTAAATTAGACTGTTATTTGGACATATACTGTCGCCAAATTTCTCTCAAACGATTTCTCCTTCACCGGCAACCCTATCAGCTCAAAACGTAACATGATTTATAGGGCAACCCCTTGGAAGATTAACCCTTTATCCGGGGTCAAACGACACGAACACGCGAGGTCGTATAGGCCGACACTTATGATTTTGTAATTTATTGTCTCTCGTCTCGCTGCGATGCGATATTTCAATCTTTGGCAATATGTTGTTGGGGCTAATTAGTACGAAGCACGTTATGAAGGGATGTCTTAATTCTGAAATGATTAAGTTTGGTTAAGGGAATCTGTTTGTGACCGGGCATCGCGTTTATACTTAGCATGACAAATTAGCGTATGCTGTACATATGAGATTAGGTATATGGGGAACCTGCACTAGACAGGCTCAAGTTACTGAAAGTAATGCGATTGTGACTTTTTGTAAAGTTTTATATTAAAATACCAACAAATAATATCCAATATGACGCATTTATATCCATTATAGGGGTAAATATAATCACCTAAATTTTATTTTTAATTATTTTTATGTTTAAATATTTAAGTTAGAAATTTATATTTAATAATAATAAAACTTATTGTTCCAAAATTGCACCAGTTACATAATTTATTTAGTCTTCATAACAAGATTTCCTGTATTGTGTGTACCATCCACGCTAGGAATTTCTCCTAACCTCTCCTGAACAATAAACTATAAAACTGAAGCGAAAGAAACAAAGCAAAAAATAAAATACGAGTATGTTGTGATGTGATGTGTTTTTTTTTTGTAATGTAGCGTCCTTTCAACAAGTTATTTGTGTGCATATGAAAATGTCCTGCAATATTTTTTGTCACTTGCTCATAGATAAATGATGAAATGATCCGAACATCATATTTAAGGTTACGCTTGAAATCCATATTATTACCCCTACTTATTATGTCACCATAATAGCCCATAAATATCCTATACTAAACACAGACCTCTGTACTTCTAAGCATTATATCACAGCCCAGTGTTCCAGTCTTACGCAAGATATAATTAGAAAAACACCACATAATGAGGAGTTTCATGAGCAAAGGTAAAACAAAACGATACTGCATCCTCTGCCGATGCCTCAGGGATAAGGCTTGAAGATGTACTCTTTTAATAACCGTTTCCACTCACCAGCCAACACAAATAGCTAAAAAGATTAGACGCATTGTACAGTTCGCAAAAAAATCGACAGTTTTTATTTATTGGAAAATTGACATGTTTATTGAAGCCTAGGTTTCGCCCAAAATCAAACACAAGTCTAACGTAAGAGCCTAAGAAGTGTGTATTCGATGTTTAAGTATACTAGCAAAGCCATCTGCCACTCAATTCTTCATCTACCTGGCCTGTTCCAGACAATGTTAGGGCCGGCTTCCAGTCTAACTGGAGACAGCTGAATATGAGTATTTTACATGGATAAACTTCCACAACCCCATTACTGACTAATACGATACCTCTTGGTAGCACTGGTCAGCTTCTATTCACCTATTAGAAATAAAAAGTAGAAAAGGTACCTAAAATAAAGCCCCATACGATAATAACGACCAAGGATACAAAAACTAACGAAATTCTTTAACATATTTAAAGTTCGCTGGAGTTTTATATAGCCAACAAACACAAGATTTTTACGCGAAACCTCAATATTATAATTGTATTATACAAAGTCAAAGGGGTCTCTTTGGGATTATTATAATGATAATCTGTTCTCTTATACTTAGCAGAAAATATTAGCCACAGAGGGAATATTTTACGGGAACTAATTGTGGCAATAAACAAAGTTTGTGTTTAAAAGGGGTTGGCTGAAACAATTTGCGAAGTGTTCAGTTATTCTCGAGAAAATTTGAAGCATCTCAAAATTTACCAGAGAGTTTTTTGGTTTTAGGACGAAACTATAGTAGGTACATGATTTCGTTTGGGAACTTTTAGCTTTGAATAAATAAAAGAATACCAGCCTGTTACTATACCAATGCAAGACAAAGGCCTCTTCTCGTACAGAGAAGGCACGAGCATTAATCACCATGCTTGCACATGGCATGTTGGCAATTTAAGACTTACATTTATTTTAAGTCGAGTTTTCCTCACGATGGTTTTATATAAAATCAACATAATATAAAATTTAAGTTTTATTTTGTACAAATAATGAAGCTAAACTACTATGATTACATTAAAAAAAAACAGTCTTGGCACTTGCACTTGACTCCCATGCAAAAATGTTATTCATATCTTAAACAAGCTAAATAATAACTCTAGCTAGTATGATATTATGATAGTTAATAAATCATAGAAATTATTAGAATTTGACACATAATTCACACCACAGGCATTTTAGTGTTAATACACACACCATAAACGTCAAAATATTCACCTTCAATATTTTTCTGCAGACGCTTCGTCATAATGTTGCTATACGGTTGCGCCGGCGCATCTCAGGTAGCCTGATTTACTGCTGTCTTAATGAAACCTGTTATATAACTGGAATTATTTATTATTTTGTCCTAGGAACGAGTCTAGGCAGCAGCTTCTGTCTTAGATAATAATTAACTTTCTATGACTGTAGTTAGCTTGGTACAGACGGGCCCAAGAGTGGGGGGAATGTTAATGACGCAATAATAGTAGTTTATTATGATTATTTTTTAATAATAGGGACTATTTTATAGTTTACGGGAGTGTTTTAGTTGGGGTGGAAAGGAATAGGCTTCAGTGTTAACAGATTTTATTTTAAGTTTAACATAATTTACGAAATCTTTCAATGTGCCTAGCGTGGAAATTCCAGTAAAATATTCATGGTGTAAGTTTAAAAATATTTTTGTGACATTGTTTTGACACCTCCACAAAAATAACGACATGTTCTAATCCATGTAAACAATTTAAAACAACTTCGAAAATAAAATAAACGAACAACATTCATCAAGTTTATCTAGATGTCAGAAAATTCCTAATTTGAAATACAAATACATTTTTTCTAAATTTTGTAAAACAAAAGAAATGACACCTATTTGGTGAGCTAATCTTATAGCAACCAGGGTTCAATCTAATCTGGTCCTTGGAAATACTTTAATTATGTTATTAAAAGGAAAAAAATGCGTTTCCTATGGGCATTTCGTCGACTTTGCCGCTTATAGATGCCATTAAGAACACATATCTAAATATCTTAAGAAATCTATCGTAAAGGCCGGTAAAGACCGTAATTAATATCTTTGGAAACATTCGAAGTAAAAATTCGTGGCATTCGCGAGTACCTACTGATGGTTCGGCTGATCAGAATTTTATAGAGTTGTTACTACTTGTGTGTTTTGAACAAACAGCTGTGAGAATACTTTTTAAAAACCTGAACTGTTCCAAATACTTTGTTGAATGGTGTTTCGTGAAACTTGTTGGTTCAATATTTTTAAGATTTTGTGTTATATTATGAAATTAGTAATAAATTTAGATGTGCTATGCCTCTTTACCTTAGGCCTTGGTGAATCATTTATTTACAGTGGTTGACAAAATCACAAAATGGAGGCCAAATTAGTAAGGAATATCTTATTTTGACACTTATAGCAAAGGATTAGGGCTCAAATTAAATCTGAAATAGTAGAAATGTTGGTTATATAAGAAGCCCTCAAACACTTTGGAGTTTCTATCCACATTTTGGAAGGGGCAACTAGAATCATTTTAGTATTTCATTTATTTTTTAAGTGAAACGTGATCGGCTTCCAGTCTAACTGGATGCAGCTGAATTTTCCATGGAGCGGCTGCCTATCTGACCTCTACAACCCAGTTACTGGGCAACACGATACCCCTTGGTAAGAAAGGTTGTTAGACTTAATTCGGGCTTCTGACTACCCTTAACGACTAAAGATCTAAAAATTTAACATGCTTTCCGCGGCACGGAGAGGTCTCGATATATTACGAACGGTCACCCATCCACAGACTGACCTCAGCAAGCGTAGCTTGACCTTCTATAAACCCATGCGGCTGTTTTTATGAAGCCACAAGCTCCTCGGTCTGACATGGTGTCATCATCTCTTTAAAACTCCGGCACACATTGTTCCCCGTTGTACACAGTCCAAATGTCGTGTCGGTAATGATCATTTTTTTCACAAGATCGCATCTACAGCGGTGTTTATTTATTGAACGTTTCCACATAACTTCTTACCTTTATTAAAGAAGCAATTTATTAATGAAACAATTATTCAAGTGTTATCGCGGCATCTGTTAGTCGCCGAAAGTCTTGTGTATCGGGGTAGGTAGCAGTTATACAGTGTGTAAGTTTTTTAACAGTATGACTACTAGTAGTGGAGGCAGTTTTTGTACCAAATATGGTACCTAAGTACAAATTATATTGCATTTTTTTTCATACAATAATACATTCCTACCGTAATATAGAGCCATATCTATTGAAATAGATAATTATGAATAGCAACACCTGTTTTATCGTTCCTCTATTGACGCAACAAATTAGTTACATCAACCTTTACCGTTTTTATATAATTAAGTATTTGTATGTGTGTACGCTTGTTAGAGGTGATGCCGACTGTAGGTTAAGCTTCGCATGGTGAGGTTAGTCCGAGGATAGGTGACCATAAAAAAGACACCTAAGCCAGGACCTTAGAAGGCTCGTAAGGGTAATTAATTACCCTTTGTCCCGGCTATCATTCGTAAATTTTTGACAGTCGTTACGGGTCAGAAGCCCGAAAGTCTGACAACTAGTCTTACCAAGGTTTCGTGTTATCCAGTATCAGATAGGCAGTCGTTTCATGCAAAATACTTATAACCGAACCCAGCGTAGATGGGAAAGACTAGGCAATTGTATATATATACAAGTATCCAGTGCGTTAACAAACAAAATATGCAGAAATAAACAATTTAAAAACTCCACAGTACCATAATTTGTAGATACATACCTTTTAATTGAAAACAGATTTTTCACAAAATCATATTTTACGCATTTTACTGCAACATAAGAGAGCAATACATAAGTCTTAGTCAATGTTGTCAAACCCTGCCTCCCAAAATGTTTGCATTGCGTGTTATTATGACACCAGCGTTGATCAAAAGTGTCAATCTCTCTTATAATATAAATGCAGTTGGCGTTTTATAAGAATGCCGAAACCAGTTATGTGGCAGTAACATCTGATGTTCCTTCAAAAAAGAAAAGAAAATAAGATTATCATACTGAATTTGAATATGTGTATTAGTGATGGCCCAGCGGCTATGGCGTCGCCTGTCAAACACCAGGTTGTTGCTTCAAACCCGGGTAGAGTGTGATTTTGAAATCATATATACTATCTAAGTTTATCTTATACATCACTGACATCGGTAATGGACAATATCTTGAGAAAACATATAATATATAGATATACTTCACAGAATTTTTAAAACGCTAACCCACCTTAAACAAAAATGGTGATTAACGTGGGCCATGGGATAGTAACAGACTGATGTGCTACCGAAGCAAAAAAGAACTTTTGAACCCAAAATGAAACTCACTGAAATGTTGAGTATGTATATTGTCAATTCAGTTTCAGTGCACAAATTTAAACAAGCCAAATAGCAACCACTGTCTTAGTTACTTGTATTATACTTCTATAGATTCCTGTTAGCCAACTAAACCAAGAAACAAAGACAAAACCAAATTAAGGTGGTTATAACAAAAAGTGTGTGTCGCCGGCCACCGGCGTGCCGTATTCAAAACAGTTGAGAAGATCTCTCTCAGGACATTCCCACATCTAGACTACTTTGGTGACGTTTTCCAATGTTTTCGACACGATCGAGAGAAATAGTTTGATTATGTGAACGTACAGACAGACGAAATTCAGATCTATTTTTACCTATATGAGGTATTATTTTTCTTGTCTCATTTCTTCTTATAATACATAGGTACCGAAATGTTTATTGAATAGATGATAACCGATATATCATATAGGTTTAATAGATACCTATTATTTACGATACATATTAATAACTTCATTTCATTTAGTTAAAGATATAATTGATTTTACAAAAAAGAGATTTCAATAGTGATTTTAATTTTTATATATACAAGCAGCGTATATTCAAGCACGGCAGATACAAAAGTTATTTGCGTAATATTGTGTTGTTACACACCAACTATCATACTAAAGAAATATTAAAGTTTCGTGACGTTATGTCGACAACAATGGAAAACGCAATGTCGTGCCCCTTTCCCGGTATCGGGCATCGTCGGAGATCGATGTATGTAGATCCGTCTCTATTTACATATGCCACGTCTATTATTTCACGAATTTAGCATGCAACGGTAATGCCAGACTGTTGACATGTGATCCTGGTATATCATTTGAAACTCCTATATTAAATCTTGGGTTGTATGTTTGAACTTTCTAATAGTTTGACGTCCAAACATGGATATTTCAACCTATTGGATGGCTGGGAGGTTGTGATGAAAGAATTTAAGGGACGACAGTTCATTCAAATGAACTGTCGTTCGATACTTTGATTGATACTCTAGCCAAAGTTTAGTGTAGCTAGAGCTCGTCATCTACAGAAGTATGCTGTTAGACACTTTTGTTATACAGTCTAAACGCAAAGTTTTTTTTTTATTTAGATGTACTGCATCACCGCTGGGCAAAGGCCTCCCCTCAGTTATTCCAGGAACTCTTTTCCCGGTATAGTAGTATTTATTTGCACTCACTTTAATTACATAGGTACGTTGTTTTTATTTTTTTGTTTACTGGACTATCCACACAGCATCATCTAGCCCCAAGCTAATCAAAGCTTGAGTTATGGGTGCTAGATGACTGATATATTTAATACAATAAATTACATAGATATATATTTTTTACATAGCAAATACCCAGAACACCCGAAACAAATCTTTGTAGATCGTACAAACATTTGTCCCAAGGCGGGAATCGAGCCCGTAACCTCCTGCGTCGCAGGCGGACCTTCGCCCGCCTCGCCACATTCGTACGTCGTCGATTGTACATTGATTCGGCAAAATAAATTACTTATTTTAACTATTCATAGTATTGTGCAGGTCACGTCTACAGCATGTACTCATTTAATCGGGTGGGGCAAAAATCTCCTAACAATGGTTGACTAAAAATGAACGGCCCCGACCAGCGGGAAAAGAGTTGCTGGAAGAACCAAGGGGAGTCCTTTGCCCAGCGGTGGTACAGTACAGCTAAATTAAAAAAAACTTTGCATTTAGACTCTATAACAAAAGTGTCTAACAGCATACTTCTGTAGATGATGAGCACTAGCATATCGGATTCAATGACGGTACAATTTTCATGTTATGGAATTTGAAGGTATTTCAATATAAACTTTATTGTGGAAAAATTGCTTCCATAGTAGGTTAGTAAAACATAATTTTATATCTTAATGTGTTTTTTTTATCCCTTACTGTCCCACTGCTGGGCAAAGGCCTTTTAAGTACCTACTCTTTACCCGCCCCACCTCAACCAGCTCTCATAATATGCGTCCAGGTCATCTCGCCACCTCTTTCTGGGCCGACCTCGGCGGCGCCGCCTTTGTTAATATACCTACCTTAATATTTAGAAACAAGATTCGTGTTGGGGATGTATCTATGTACACACAATATTATAAGATAGTGGAGGTCTAGGAAGATAATCGTGCCTTCCTGCTATATAAAAATAATTTGAACCCTTAATATCTACAAATAAGCCTACAGGCCACTTATAAAACAAGTGCAATGAGCGGAGAAAACCAATCCACAGATCCACACACTTCTCCCCACTTTCATCCTCGTTTTGACACACGCCTTCACCCATTCCCTCGACGTTGACATACGAAGTCGACAGTCCACAAACAGGACTGACTAGACCACACATAAACCACACTTGAACATACTAAATCGCTGTGAACATTCTAGAAAGTTCCAATGACTAATGCTGCTAACATTGTGCGTAAAGCACATACGACTAGCGAATCATAATTCTCGGTATGAAAGTTGTATCTCAATAAGTCGTAGTGGCAAAGGAAGTTATATCAAACTTTATCACACTATCATTCACTGATGACGTTATTTTCCGCCGTGTACGATCATGTTATGGATGTGGTGCAAATGTAAATGATTGTGGGAAATCGAGGTCTTGTTTCTGATTACATGCTGATCGCTTTATTAGCGAATGATTTATGAGCTAGTTGTGTTTTGTTTATCAATTAGAATCTCACTCATGATGCAAAGAAGAAAAGAAAATAAAGAATTACTGTTTATTTGCCCCAGAGGACGTGCATTTTATAAGACAAAAAGGTAAATAGTTGTAGTAGGTAATGATAGTGTCAGAAAACAAATTTTGCTTTAATGATATTAGTGATGACAAAGAACAAATTAAAAGTTTAACAGAGTGAAACTGTGATGATCATTCTTCTAATTAGTCTTAATTTTTATAGGTGTCGCCGTGCACAGCGAGGTTCAGGGGAGACCTCTTTATCGTCTCCTCAGAGATGTGTCCCTGAGGAGACAGTAAAGAGGTCTCCCTGCTTGGCCTGGGCCTGTTTGGGCACACCCTAACAGGCGTTGCATAGAGGTCCCGGAATGAGCTCTTAAGAGGTTACGGGGCCCCTTCCATGTGCTGTACGTGATCACTGGAGTGGTATAAGTGAGGTAAGAATCCCACACTCCATGGTCTTTTTCCCAAAAGTCCATGCGCCGTTTGAAGGTCCACCCGTAAAAAAAAAGGTTGTTTGGTAAAGTTTATTTTTAAGTTCTACTTCATAACATCGTGCGCGTATTTCCCGAAAGGTTAGGCTGAAGTGTACCCATATTACACCTGCTATGTCTTAAGTCCCATGTAATAGGGGACGAGCCTATTGCCGTCAACTGGACCCGTATCCATATCATCCCTGATGTATAAGCCCAACGACACCTTTTCCAACCCGAGAATCGACCCAGTACTTCGAGCTCAGTAGTAGTTCTTGCGAATACTGGACCAACGAGACAGTCAATTTATTTAAGTTATTCTATTTCATCATAAATTAATCTAATAAGTCTGCTTCCATAACTGCCTGGATTTCCGCTGGCTATACTAACATGGATGCCAGATTTAGACAACATTCCTTACTGCCATAAAGTCATAACCAAAAAGTTTGGTAGACGGGTTGGAGACCACAGAGTTCACTAGTTCCCAGATTATGTTTTATTTACTCTATGGCCAACATATAACTAAGAGTTTTGTTTTTTATTATTTAAAGCTTAAAAACTAAATAAAGGAAACCATCGCCAATTTACAAGTCCTCACTTGTAGAATTAGACTGAAAATTAATAACTGAGCACACAACAGTAACACATAATACATTGTGATTGAACTATTAAAACTATTTGGTTCACGTTTTAAGAAAAATAAATAATAAAATGATAAAGCAAATATTCGAACGAGTTAATGTTTAAGTGCTATTTGAAAAAAATGAGGCATAACAACCTCCTAGCTGACGTCGTTCTCTATGGTAATATCTATGTACCAAGAAGGGCTTGTGGGTAAGTAAATACAGCCGCCCGGGTCGATCGAAGGTTGAGGTACGCTTGCCGAATACAGGGCAATCAATAAATCCGTTTCGGCATGAAGAAGTAACAAATTGTGGATGATGCAGTCAAAAGACTTACGCTGCTAGACATAGGCATCTCCCAATTTCTACAAGGGTCGGTCATGCGCTGCCCTCATCCATCGGCTTCCTGCGATCTTCTCCAGATAGTCGGTCCACCTTGTGGGGAGCCTACCCACGCTATGCTAGAACCAACTGTTTAGGCTCAAATGATGTGGAGGAATAATCATATCATGATATCGTTTTAAGTCTCTTAACGTATTCGGGTCGAAAAAAGTCATCTATTCTATATTCAAATCCATATTTCCAATTTTAAAATTATAGTTGGAGTCACATTTTTTGTGCGGATGCTAAAATAATTTGTCTATTAACAGATATTTGTTTATATTTTTGGAAGCTAAATTACAAACGCAGAATAAACTTTACCATCTACAGGCAAAAATTGGTCCTTAACGCCTGTATTCCTCGCAGGGTTAGAAAGAAGTGTGCCTTTGTATTTGTGGCTATAGTACACCCATATCTTGCTAGTTATGTTTAAGGCCCATGTAATATGGAGCAAGACTATTGCCATCAATTGAGAACAAATCCACACCAACAAATCCTGTTCCTTCAATCCTATAATAATACTAATTATCTTAAGAACTAATTACCAAGTCAAGTTACCTTCTACACCACCACCTATTTTCGAAGGAGCGGCCAACCTTTTTACACCATACGCTATTACCACTCTCGAGTATAGAAAATTAGCTAACAATCTATGCACCACACGATACGAAACCGACCTGTAATTATGTGCCTCATAACGAAAAGCGGTCCCAGCAGGAAAAGCAAACATCTAAATAATCTCTCCGGCACACCTACTGATACGATCGTTAAGTGTTACAGGCGTTTAAAAGGATATATCGTTCATATGAGTCGCAATTTCTGTGGCGAGTTATTAGTAGAGGTGTACCTAACTGTTAGAAGTAGGGAGGGTAAAAGGTAGGAGGTTTAGTGGATATTTCCTGAATTAATATTGCAACAAAACCAGCATGCGTGTGTGACCAGCTGTATGAACGTAAATGGATCAAAAGGAGTATGTAAGGATCCCAGCAGGTGGCGTTCTGTAGTTTCTACCTAACCCCATGGGATAAAGGCAAGAGTTTATGTACGTGTTTTTTTTCTTTAATAAATGTAGGGTCTTTTATAACGCACTGCGTATGTCAGTCCCATCGTACCCTAAGACAATTATTTTTTAACAACAAACGAGATCAATGGATCAGGGCCATAAAGTTGAACAACTTTCTAGCATCATCGGAAGTCGACTTGCTTAATATTTGGTGGAATGTACCTATATTGTTCTTTTTCAACTTCAAAACCCTGAACAACTTACTCCTATCAGCTTCATACTGAACACATTCCACTAACAACTGATGCATATGTATATGTTTGTAAGTTTAGACTTGCATTTTCTTAATAATTCGGCTTGTGGTTAAATAGTAACAGCCTCAAGTGTTGCTCGAAGGTTTACCGAGGTCGGTCTGTGGATGGGTTCATTACATAGAAAGAGCCCTCCGTGTCTCGGAATGAACGTTTAGTAGCTGGTCTCTGTTGTTGTTAACAGTCGTAATATAAGCTTAAAAGTCCGGAAAAGCAGTCTATGTGGCTCGATTGATATTGGAATTCTTTTGAGTTTAACGCTAGCGCCAAATTCTGGACTGAGCGTGTGCGTGCACTAAACGATACTTTTTAAATTATTTTGACAGCTGTGTGTTTCGCTAAGTAATATAATCACGTGACTGCAAATTAGAATCGTAAAGGCTTTAATGAATTAATATTAGTTTGAAGAATACGGCCCTAGATATGCAGTCGTTCTACATATGTTAAATACTGGCACTTTTTTCCAGTTAGACTGAGAGACTTTGTCTTCATAGACTGATCTGATTGGTTAATTACGAAGTTGATCACATGGTGGTATAATTTGTTTTTGTTACTTAGGTAGATTTTTCTACTCCTATTGACGAGCTTAAATTTATCTATGCTATTTAAAGTTTTACTAATTTTAATCTTGTTATTATCATTATCTACCATCTTCAGATAACTCAGCACGCGACATCAAATCAACCCGTCACGCTTGTTATGTCCCGGTTTACATACCACTTTTTTCTCGGTTATTTTATCATCTTCAATTTTTTTTTTTTTAAATGACTCCAACAAGGAGGTCTTAACAATTGTTTTTGTTGTAAACCCACTCTTCCTTAGAAAGTCGTAGCGTGATCTTAAATAGCTTTTAACCCTTTTGAATAATTATGCTATCGATACGTGGATTTTGGCCTAATTTCATGGGTTTGAAGTTTTTTTTTCAAAAATAAAAGTAGCCCAAGTTACTCCTTAACACAGCAGCTATCTACAAGTGCGTCCGCTCCAAATCAGTACACCTGCTTCGGAGACTACCTCAAACAAACAAACAGATTATTTGTTATTAAAACTATCGTATAAACTTTCATAATATACATTTAGTAAAAAGCTGTTATTGTGAGAATACAAACAGACACTTCAATTTTACTTCTGTGTATAGATGAGCGACGACCAGAGAATCTTTAACTAACCATAACAGGTTTTCATAAACCTAGCTCAGGCAGGTCTACATTATAGTTAGAATTAATTTTCCTCTATGACGATTAATGTAAATCTTAGTTTTACTTATATTTTGAATAAAATTTTTATTATTTATTATTATTATTATAAACAAGTCATCTCCACATCAAGTACCGATGAGTCCAGTCCTAAAAATAAACCACAAAGCTGGAAACTCTAGCGCTGAACGTGTCATACAATCTAGTTTTCTATTTAAATGATACACTTTCGAATTGCCTCATTTGTCTAGTCGCCCCGTGGCTTTAGCATTCGATTTCCAATTGTAGCAGCGAAAGAACTGTGGGAACCCTGTGAACATCTGTAGAAGTCACTATGCCTTATTCGGATGCTTATCTGATTCTGTTGGGCCCTATGTGCATACCTAAGTTTGCGTTAGCCAATAAAACGAACAATTATTTCGTTCAACTGAGGAGTTACCTACAGAAGGACTTGTGGCTAAATAATAATAACCAGGTAAGCCATGGTCCGCGGATGGGTGACCATCCGTTACGTGCCGAGAACTATCCGTGCCTCAGAAAGCTTGTAAGCAGTTGGTTCTGGCTGTCATTCGCAGATCTTTGACAGTTGTTAGAGGTAGTCAGAAGCCCGAAAGTATAACAACCATTCTTATGAAAGGGTATCGTTTTACCCCGTAACTGGACGAAATAAACATCAATTGCATGAAGAAACATCTTCCTTAATCCCAAATAACTTTGTGTTTTGATAACTTAACAAAACATTATGACAAGAATTTTAGAATGACGTTTCAAAATAAATTTTACGACACTTCAGCGAGAGAAAGACACATAAACTATCCTGCCATATGAATATCATTGCCCGACAGCAGGACCGCTAGACTTCGAATGCGTCAGACATCACCCATTCACAGTCATACAACCAAAGCCTTAACCCCACAATTACATACATCCACCTAATGAATCGACACTCCACACACGAATAAACACTATTTAAACAACATTGGCTTAACAACATGATAAATTCGATTGACAATCGCTCGGCAACAAGGCTCAGCGTTGTACACAATTGCTCGTACTAATTTAAGAAGCGGTTCCTTATACAGCAGTAGGAGTGTTAAGAATGTACACTTGATAGGCGTTTGTATGAGTGCAAGGGAAGTACTTTGACGGGCGCGAGTAAGGCCTTATAGGGTTGTCGGCGTAGTGAAAAATTTGCTCTTCAACCCCCCTTAATTGGGTGTCGCGTTGTTTTACATGATGTGGACACACGGGCTCGAGGGTTGGTGAGTAGCTTGTCGATGATTTCGAAAATTATTGACGTGAAATATTTTGATGCGGCTCTGGATATGAAGAGTGAGTGATTGTTGAGAAACATTTTTTATGACAATCAGAAACAGTTGAACAGTGCTGCTGCTGTTGTTTCAAAATGTCGATAGCCAGTCTTAATTATTTTGCAATATTGGTAGTTTTTATTCTGTGGGCGGGTGACCGTTCGTAACATGTCGAGACTCCTCCGTGCTTCGGAAAGCTCGTTAGCCCGTTGGTCCCTTCTGTCATTTGTAGATCTTTGACAGTCGTTTACGGGTAGTCAGAAGTTCGAAAGTCTGATGACCAGTCTTACCTAGTAACTGGGTTATGGAGGTCAGATAGGCAGTCGCTCCATGTAAAATACTGGTATACAGCTGCATTCGATAGACTGGAAGCCGATCCCAACATAGTTGGAAAAAGGTTAGGCAGATGATGATGACGGTAGTTTGTATTAATTAGACATTTAAACAAAAGATTTTTAAATAACTAATCCCTATAAATCCTACAATTTATCTTAATGCAAGCAACATACTTATATCCGGCCCTTGATCTACTTTATAATTGATGCGCATCCTTCAGGAACCTGATTCAATTATGAGATAAAAAGACCGACGCACTGCTCTAGAATAAGATTCATCTTAGTGCCTTTTTCTTTGGTATGGATTAAGTCATTCAACGGATATATTAATGTGCAATTTATTGGTAACGATAACATTGTTTCTTCGTAAATGATTCATGAGTGGATAATATTGTTGTATTATTCTAATCGTGGAGTAGTTGGCCAATTACCATTTTTGTAAACATATAATTTGTTAACTTATTTTGTTTCTATAATATAGTTACTTATACCTGCGTCAGTTTACAAATTCTGTCGTTTCCAAAAAGCAGAATACTGCATATAAAACTAAGGGTTGGCCTTTTTCTGCCCAAGAATCAGTATTGTCATTCAACGCGGTAATACTGTCAGCTTTCTGAGCACGTTTCCCTTTGACAGTGATGCGGATGAATTTTTCGATTCCTGTGATTTTTTTCTTTCGTTTCATGTATTCCTTAACCTATTTAATATAAAAAACAAAATTCAATCACTTGAAAACTAACATCTAAGGGCTAATTGTTTAATAGTCGGAAAACTTTTATTTGAGGAATAAAAATCCCCTATAATATGTTTTGAATGTCATAATAAATCTTATGCATTTGAATGCATAATTGGGCGTAATTTATGATTGCGTTGAATTAGAAGCTTGATTGTACAAAAGTTCTAAAGGTCTTTTTTTATAGGTATAAATTTCGACTTGATAACTGCACGCGTTCCTGAGAAAAAGGGTTTTGACAGACAGACAGACGGACAACGAATTGATGCTGTAAGGGTTCAGCTTTTGCTTCGACGGACGGACAGCGGATTCTTAGTAATTGGCATCACTTTTGGTAGGGATCCCTAAAAAGAGACTTTAATCAGTTGGCAACAATTTTGGATTTACCAAAATGCTAGCTGCACTACCTCTCCGTATGTCTCGCGAACTAACACAGGGTTGTCACTGATTTGTTGCGGAGACGTTTCTTTTAGCGCTGATGTGGCGCTGATTGGGACGTATGAGGTGTTTGTGAAAGCATTTTTGTTTTCTTTTTGCAGCTAATGAACACTCGTTAGCTGTCGAAGAATTTCCATGAATGTGCGTTGGTTTGTAACTTTGTATGCCGCAGTGGGTGCCTTTGTGGTTTTTTTTTGTAATAATACTTTTTTAATGAGATTTGTTACTTATTGTTGCGTTAAATCTGGTAATTTTAGCCATACGTATATTTGAATTGTGTACGCAATTTTTATCCATGCTATTGTACATTACTGTCCCCATTGTCGTGATTAAAGTTATTATTTGTAAGTTAGTATGTTGTACAATAAAGACTATTCTATTCAACTCTATTCTTTTTCAACCAAATACAATAAATAATTGTGCTTTAAATGGATTTAACATTTTTTTTTAGATATAATTAGTTAAAATATGTAATTGTAGAATAAAATAGAATACTCTATATTATAAACCATGAAAACTTACAAATTATGACTTTAAGAGCTACATAGGGTGTTACAATGGGCGGCTTTATAGCTAACAGCGATCCCTTATCGACAACTATTTGTGTGTCGTGTTTTTATTGTATTATACAAGTGTTATTAGATCCTGAATTTAGATCACAAAATCCCTAACATAGTGAAACAATTACTACTATTACCTAGTTACAACAATTTACTATCCATGTTCTAACGAAAACGTAGCGACATCTATCTCGCCACATGCGAACTATATTTGAAGAATCCTACATCGCGATAATAAAGTAGTCCGAGCGATTGAACCCACCAGACACAATACCCTTCTGGTCGTAGGATCTTCCATTTTCTAAGGCGGATGAGTAATTTTACACCCTGATCTTTATACCCCCAAAGCGTCTCCAAACGTTACGTTAGTTTCTAAGATATCTCAAAACAATAAAAACTACAGATTCTGATTACCACAACTTCATAACTGAATGCATTATATTTCAAATCTAAATATAAAGCCTTCGCTTATTCTCAGAGATAATTAATAATCTCAGGAATGGCTAATCCTAGCCGTAACGAATTAACGACGCGACGCAATATCTAGTACTTACTTATACCTAAGACTTAGTCTAGAACTGGATCTGAGGCAATCCAGGATTATAATGACGAGGCATACGTAGTGGACAGTTTCAATGGGTATAATGTAGGGGGTACTGTTGGAGAACGCATTAAATGTTGTATTTGATTGATCGTTTACTTTGGTCGAAATAACTTTTAGCATTGTGTAAGGAATTAGGTGCGTTTCAAATCGCATTTAGATATGTAAAACTATTTCTTTATATTTTTTATCTCATTTATTAAATAATGACATGATGATTATCGACTAGATATTTAAGATTAAAAAAAAAAGAAACAATCACAGGGCATCAAAAAATTCATCCGTATCGCTGTCAGCGGGAAAAGTACCCAAAAAGGCTGGCAGCAGTGCCATGTTAAAAGGCAATGCTGATTTCTTAGCCAAAAAAAGACCAGCTCTCTGGTCACATAAAGAGTCTGCCAACCGCTTGTTTTATTGTAAATGCTTTTAGATTCTAATCTCCATTAAGCTCGCTCTCGATTTAAATGCTTTCATCAAAATATTATTGATGACGGGCTTCTGGCTAAGTAATAAGAGCCACACGGGTCCATCTTCAAGTTACCACCGTGAATGGGTGACCATACAATACATACTGAGACCTCAGCATGCTTCGGTAAGCACGTTAACCCGTAGGTCCTGACTGTCCTTGGCAGATCTTTGACAGTCGTTACGAGTAGTCAAAAGTCTGACAACCAATCTTACCAAGGGGTATCGTGTTACCCAGTAATTGGGTTGTAGAATTTAGTAAGGCAGCTGCTACATCTAAAATCCTGGTATGCAACCGCATCCGGTTAGACTGGAAGCCGATCAAAACTAGTTAGGAATAGACTAGGCAGAAGAAAAGTGTACTAAGAACGATAGTATAGTTACTTACAATTTGGTAGTTGCTACATTCTTGGCGGGTAATGTAAAAATGTAATAAAGACATTCAATCATAAATTAATTAATAATTAAATATTGACAGTAAAAATGTAATAATATATTTTTAAATAATTTTATATAATAATGCATGCAATAATAATTTAGTTTAATTTATAATTAAGAAACATAATGTTGCGGTGCCCAAGCAAGGTTCATGTACGAAAATTATATTTGTAACAAGACCTTGTGAACGGCATGAATGCAATAAATAAATAAACTATATCTAATTCTTCATATCAAGTACAACATATCTATGAAGCCAATAAAAAATAAAGCGAGTGTCACACGGAACAAACGCGCGGCTAAATAGAGGCGCGTTGACGCGAACAAATTGACGAGTTGTATTGCACCTATGTAGTGCGAGCGAGCAGTTATGATACTTTGATAAAAATAAATTGTTGTGCTCACATAAATTTTGCTATTAAAATGGTTTCTATATTAGTTTTTTCTTAATGATCTGAATTGGTTGGTTTCACAAACAATAATTACTGAAAAACCTTATGTATCTATAGTTTCACTAAAGTTGTAGTTCTTCTCCATCGTTCTAGATCTTTTTTGTTAGGGAAAGGTTCCACTGTAAGTTACTCAACCACATATAAGTATGTATCAATTTAAAACATGAAACAAATGTGTTTTTGTAAAAACAACTTTAACAACTTTACTTTAACTTTAAACACTTAGATTTTAGTTTACGCAACTATGTACGATAAATATTTGTATGTATTTTTTAATAGTACTTACTAGTCATCCTGAAATCAGCTTAATTTTTACTCAGATAAAGTTGATATTTGTTTGAGTGCAATGAGATCAATTAGAAACACATATTTGAAAAGACTTTAGCTAAATACAAAAGTTAAGTGGCATAATTTAGTAACCGAATATTAATATTATCATGGTATCAATTTATAATGGTCTCCAACTCAACAATGACTCCATTCGGAAGGAAGCATAGACTGTGCACTACCAGTTAACAATCCCAGGAATTTAGACGATCGCATCTGCCTTTAAGAGAAATCCTCGACGCTATCTTGACACCAAATACTCTACTATATTGAGCTATTGTCACCATATTCGGTATGTTATTTTATAAGGTAACCCTCTGACATTCTAAAAACTACTTTTGAAAGTCCCAATAAATTCATCGATTCCATATTTTTATCAATAACACTTGACTTCGCCCATTCTATATCTAACAATAGATTACACAACGTCATGATTATCCAACAGCCTCGCACTAAAGAGAGTTTTAACAACAGACTGCATGTTTACATAACAAAATGTTATTGAACAAAATATAAGGTAAATAATAAAAGATGTCAAGGAAGCCAACGTAATTGATGATCACTCAACGCTCCGGTATTTTCTATATTGTTCTATGAGAATTTCCGCATAGAAAGTCCGGTTTTATGAGAGGTTTTACAATTTATAGTGTTGCTATTAACCAAGTAATTTATGTCTTAATATTACAATATGGTAAACTGCGTAATTAAGTGCGGATATGTATCTGATAACATGCGAAGACTGTGCGCGGTGAAAGTTAGAGCTTGCCGTTGTTCTAGCTCGATATAAAACTTTGGAAGCTCAATGAAGTTCGAAGGTAATCTTATTTACAATAGGAATATTTTACTCCATATATAAGTTGGGTTTTTGGGAGGTGGCCAGGGCATACATAATTTAAAAGTTGTAGCTACATATGAACGTTCATAGAACTATCCTTAACGTATTGAGTTACTACAACCCGCATTTACAGTTTTTGGAAAATTCTCATGAAACGTCAATTCCCATGTTACATTATCAGTTTGGTACAAGATTAAAAAAATCTTCAAGACCAAATAAGGTTAGTGTGAAAGCCACAAAGTTCACAAAACTTTTCCCACATATTTACATAGAATCTATGAAAAATAACACCGAGTATGTTATAAGAGGCCTTCACTAGAAAAAGAGCCGAACCAATATAGTCCGATGAGTACCTAATAGTTGAGAGAACAAAGCATAGAACAAGAGGAATAGTTCGTAAAAACATAATTTCCCTCCATGTCAAATAGAAGTCATAACAGAGCTAAGCCAATAGGCACAAAAGACGTTTGAAGCTAATAAAAGCATAAAGCAAAGCAAGCACCACAGATATTACACCACAGATTCATTAACTTTCTACTTATTTTAACAAAAAAAAAGTCTGGCAACCAGTCTTGCCAAGTGGTATCGTGTTACCTAGTAACTAGGCTATGGAGGTCAGATAAGCAGACGCTTCATGTTAAGCACTGGTATTCAGCTGCGTCTGGTTAGACTGGAAGCCGAACCCAACATAGTTGGGAAAAAGCTAAGCAGATGAAATGCAGTTAGTGATAATTCAAAAACTTAAGGTCAGTCCAACAGCTACAACGGTTACGGTAGCTGTTCTATTTTAATAATTCACCCAGTATCTGAACTATTTGTGAAAACAGAATAAGTACAATATAGTTTATCTGTGTTTTCATATTCTTGTATTTTACTAAGGCATAGTGTATTTTATTTTATAGTTATTATTTACACTGCTACACCTTCCATGTTCTGTCTCTGGGTCACCCTAAAGTAGACTGGTAGAGAATATCAAAGACAATGAGTCTGCCTATGTGTGGTTTCTTACTTGTGCGTAAAGTATTTTGAAATAAATAAATCATTGCACTGACTAGCATGAAATGTTACTCAACTTTTTAATAAGTATTTCCTAAATGGCAATGAGTGTTTCAACCTTCTATCACAAGGTTAAGTCTAAATCTATTCAGCAATGGATGTTGACTGATCACCTGAGATAGTACCAAAAAAAGCTTTTTTTATACTCAAAAAAAAATTGCTCTATTTTTTATCAAGTATCAAATCCTCGTCGTCCTGTCACAGTATCAAGTGCGGAAACAATACAGGGGATCAAGTTTACAAGCAGCTCAATTGGCCGGTTGTAATTTCGTCCCATTGTCTCTATTCCCCCTGTTCCCATCCGTCCCCTGTCGCCCCAGTTACTCCCCGGGGACGTCATTACGTCCTTTGTATTAACATATTTACGAGGAACGAAAATGGCGATTATTGTTGCTTAATTTATAGGAGGGTGAGACGTCTTGGAAAAATGTTTTCCGTTTGAGTTTATTTTCGGTGATTGTTTGGTATTTTTGTCGGAGAAGTTCGCCATTTTGCAGGGTGGAGTTCATTGGCTTTCTTGATATTCATTTTTATGGCAGCTAGGTAAATTACTGAAGTGTGTAGTAAAGTAATTAATTTTTCAAGCAAAATGTATAGTGACATATTTTTCGTCAGTCACTCGTCTATTTCTAACCAATTTAGCTTCTCCTCTGTGTACTACTATAAACTATAATGTTCTACCGTCCTAAGGTTAAGGGTTTATAAGTCGTGCTACACATTGTTTGGGACTTTTTCCGTGCTATTTGTTCAACAACAAAGCCGGCCTGAGGGATGTACTTCATATATTGATGTGCTTTTTTTTCTTTTATTGGGACAAACCCGCCACACTATTCCCAAACCACTGCAACTCAGAACTGAAAACCATAATCAACAGTGGCGACCACTAGAAAAGAAAAGCATCGAGACAATGAAGCTCGACGAGTCCCGAGCTCCCGCAACGAAATTAATCAGAAAAGAACAGTGGAGGAGTTAGAAAAATAAATTATTTCCACTTCCCTCCATATCAAGCAGCCTCCATATTAATATGCTTGTGCCGATAAGTAAAATTCGTTCGATACCTACCTTAATTGTTAAGGCCCGGCTGAGTAGACTCTATCAAGACGTATAGCACGCCTAAATTCTAGCTGGCACTCTTATTTATAAATGTTTTATATATAAGAATCATCTAGGCTTTGCCTTAAGGATGTTTTCCCACACAACTTCTCACCTCATAAACCAAACAGCTAAAAAAAAAAACAGATATTCAATGAACGCAACGTTCAGTGTCAAAGGCTTACAGTTACAAAGCCTACAGGTACTCACACATATATAAAATAATCCACACATACTTAAGGCTGACAATAACAAATACATACATGCGACGGCTTTTAGCAACAATGAAAAAAGTCGGCTTCTAAATACCAACGCTAGGGATGGGAGCGTATCGCGACTCGCAAGACGAGTTTGACTCGGGTTGATTGTTGCAGCTTTATCTTATTTCTGTTTAGTAGAAAATTATCTTTGTGTCAAATAATGTTTATTAAAAAATCGTATTTTTATTTTTTTTATTTATCTAAGCATGTATTTCAATGTAGTTAAACAAGGCACAACTAATAGACCTCTGGGATCTGTCTTAGCATGCCCTAGTCAACGCTCTATAATATAATCGTTGTATAATATTAAATATTAGATCTGCAATTGACCAGTTTGTGCTTTATTTTTTTTACTCATCATAGATTCTCTAATCTCTGGAGGGTATAAGTATGGGTATAACGGTGCTATTTAATTTAGGAAATCATCTAAAGCAATAACCTAGTCTTGAGATTACACAACAATTTATTCACATTTGCAGATAAAACGTTGCGTGCATTCAAGCATCGCCTATTGAACGAGATTATTAAATGTAAAAAGACCAAAGGAAGTTTTAAATTTATGCCATGAACGGACAGTTTCTGATGTGAGAGATCACAGCACCTATATACAAATAAATACAGAAAAATATTTTAATACTAATGAACCAACCTTTAAGTACCACTGGACATCCCAAAGGATCAACATTTGTCACAACGCAACAACTCAATTTTGACATCTGTCAAAAAAAAAACAATTGCCACTCGACCATCTCATTGAAGCTTACTTCGCACATCACTACAAAAGAGACAAAGGGTTAGTCCTCGCCGCAAGTCAGTTACTAATGGCGACTGCAGCCAGAGATCACGCAAACAGATCCCGCTTGAAAGCAATTAAAGCACACGAGATTCCTAAGAGGACAGCCACCGAGGGCAATCAAAATAATCACGACGATTTAACACTTTCCTACCTTAAGATAAGTGATAAACTAAGTCTTGTTACGGTCGGATATCGAGTGACGTATTTATTTTGATAGTGCTAATGAAGCGAATAGATTAGGATTGTTGGTCTGAATGGACATTGTTAGGTCTTTGTAGGTGGATAGACTGGTTGGTTTAATCAGGCTAGGTTGTCGATTGGTACTAGTAACTATATATTTAGTTGGCCGGATATTGTAGAACTTAGTACGTCTATGTTTTTGATTATTTTTTTGTAATATGCAGCTCAGTGTGAGCTTCAATAGTAATTCGTAGCCAAAGAAATAAAAATTTATCAATTTAGCATTTAATATATAATTATTCTAACATTTAATATTTATTTTATTATTATAATAAACAAGAGATTTACTAACTCGTTTATTATATTTAAATAACATGATTATAAGTGGCAAGCCAAAGGAATCCACCTGTACCAGTGATATCTCTATGCTATTCCAACCCAGTTTCCCTAGATGTCGATCCTCGCAGAGTTAGATAAACACCATACAGGTAGAAATAGGCTCCGGATAAAGGAAATGGTCGTGCACTTGCTAATGAGCATATCAGACCATAACAAATCCATGGGAAAACGCCAGGAGACTTGGAAGGTGTCTCCTTCCAAGTCTTTGTAATTGAGAGTATTTGTCCTCTGAGAACGGTCTTCAAAAGTTTTTTTTTTAATGTTGGTACTGTGAGTTTGTATGCTAAATAGAATTACATCATACAGACTGGTAGAATTTTATTTCTGTCTGGATACAAAAAACCCAGCCATTTTAGAATCTTTTCAAATTTAGATCACGTCTTTTGTTTCGAGCCTTCCACTAATGTAAAGACTTACGCTTAGTAGATAAATATAAACAAATAATATCTATCACTCATACCTATTAATTCTCGACCCGGTGTTTTGAGACAGTGCTGCCTTAAAGGGTACGCCGTACGTCAGTGGTATCAAAACCAGTATAGGCGTGCCTCTTATTCTACTTTAACTCCATACTAAGCTAGTCCAGCTCAAGGTCATAATGTACCACCAACCGCCTGCGACCTTCTTCCTGCTCATTAAGGGTAGTACTACAGCCTAATCTGGTTATCTTCATGTGTAATAGTGACATGGTTAAAAAAGGCAAAGAATCGATGAAAGCACAGGCTCATTAGATATTTCAACTGAGGTGAACAATGCAACGGGCATGTCCGCCGTCCCAACGGTCACCACTGTCCATGAGGCTGGTTGGCAGCCTGTTTCCTAATCTATGAAGGTTCTACCAGGTATCGTATGGTGACTTAGACACCTGGCAAAACCTTCCTAGATTTCCCCTAAGTTGACTTGTTTCCCAACCGATAACGCAGATATCAAATGATTTATGACATTTATAAAGCTTAGAAAGTCTTTGTATTGCATGATTTCGATATTCAACTCAATAATTCAAATTCAACATCATTTGTTCAATTTAGGCACTATCAAACGCTAGTATCAAGATACATCAATTGTTTATAGGGTTACCGAGCATTAAAATTAATACTTAAATAGTAAATAGACCTAGTAAATAGTCTACCTTGTAAGTAGACCAGAATATTTAATTGTTATAAATGATAGGGCTTCCCTGATTTTATGACATATTAAGGATTATATTAATGGACCATACTTTCTAAAATACAATAAATAAAAAATCTGCCCTTGACGCAGGACCCGTTATTTATTTATTTCATAACCATAAATCTAGTACACATTTTATTTGTAATGGCGCCTCCTTTTAAGCAGATAATGCTTGTGTTAGAAGACGCCAAAACTATATATAACTATATATATAGGTTATAACTCTGAACCCGTCGAATATTTCTTTAATGTTTGAAACCACAGAGAACCGGGGTTCTACCAGCCTGTATGCAATAAGGTCTTATATATATATAAGGACTTATTGAGTGTTATGATAAGCATTTTTGTTTCTTTGGCATCTGAGCTGATGTCGACTATTCTCAGCTATTATCAGATTACAATATAATACCCTAAAAATAAACTTACGTAAACTAATTTCATTTATTTATTTATACGTCATGTATAAAACAAACTGCATCGTTGGTCTAGTTGTCCCAAACGCGACTGCTCAGCGTGAGGTCCTGGGTTCGATTCCAAGGTAGGTTAAGGTGCTACATGTAGGGCTACAACGAAATTAATTAGAAAAGAACAGTGAAGAGGTTGATATTAGATACATAATTTCCACTGCCCTCCATGTCAAGCAGGAGACAGAACAGAGCTAGGCCAATAGGCACAAAGGGACGTTTACAACTGAGTTAAGCCCAGTTGCCTGGTATCACGGTTCAAAATTAACCATTAAATTAATGGGTCCTAAATGATGAGCTGTTACATGTTACAAACATAGCTCCTTGACGTGACTAAGCAGGATCTAGACAAGAAAGAATCTGATCAAACGTTTGAATTTAACTAACACGTACAAACACACGTTAGCCTCCCCCACAATTGACTCCTACAACTTCGTCGCAATGTCCAACAGTCAATACATTCCCAGCCTTATCCACAGATCAGCATGAAAAATCAATGGTAACTGCAATCGGAACCACATCTGCAATGGCTACTATGCAAATACTTAGGTTATCTCCTGTGATACGCTGTAAACTTGTCCAGACTATAATCATGGGAATATAGACCCTAAAGGCCCTTATTCAGGGTTGGTATCAAATTGGAGTGCACGTTAGACAATAAAATAATGCAAAACACCTGACGGTGAGTCTTGTATACTCGATTACAACTGGTTTAGCAACATACATTAACAAACAAAATCATTTTTCAAAATATTAATAAATAACTGGTTGTGTAGGTCTGTTGATTTAATACTGACCATACTTTTGGATTAAAATATTTGTTGATCAACTAATTTGCTGGATATTTTATTTTATTTATTTATTTATCCACTTATTTCATTCATCAAGGCCCATATAAACATATAGAATACTATATTAACAATATAAAAATACTATAAATATATATTACATAATAACTAAAACTAGTGCACACGAAGTGTCGGCGTCGTTTTTCGCCGTGTCATGTAGGCGGTCCAGTTGGTCTTGACGCGCACGTACTCCACGATCTACTCAACCTTCGTAGAGTGGTGCAATCTGGACACGTAGAGCAGCGTTGTCGGTACTGCTGGTTGTAGCAGCATGTTGGGTCCTGCCAGCGCAGTACCGCACTGGTTCCGACAAGGAGGCTTATTCTTCTTCCTCTTCTCAACCTTGATGAAACCATCCTTGTCGCTCATGTCCTTCTCTGAACCCTGCCTATTGCGAGCCTGTTTTGGGATTGAAAGGCTATAGAACCAGATATGACTGGTTCTACTCATATTTATTAGTCTAGAGTCTATTTTTAAATATTTCTTACTATTTTCAATACTTTACTAATTACAATTTCAATACTTTTAAAACAAATAATTATAGTGTGACCTCTAATATAATATCGTACCGAGGTGAGGCTCCGGCTGGGTTTTACTCCCAAAATCTACTTCAGGCACCAGTCTCTCACTAAGGAGGAAGTCGTTACATAGTTATAAGCAATAATTATTCATCCCTTAATTATTCTTATTACCACTTATTGATAACAAATAATAAATGATAAAAAATGATTGAATTGTAGTGCCCTGCTCCCGTTGGCTGGTCTTGGTGGGGGCACTGCCATGCCCCCAGGTATTGTAGTAATGATTCCAGGATCTGTTGTGACTAGTCTGGTACTAACAGCCCGGACCCCCAGAAAGACGCCTCATTTTCTGATCATGTCATTGTGCTCTGTTAGCACTGAGAGGAAATCAACATTAGAACCAGAGAGATCATCAATTACTAATCCTGCTATATATAACTCTAAAGTACTAATTCCATTTTTTTACCATGGACCCTGTATGGGCCGTTCCACATTTACCATTCTGCAATGAGAACCAAGGAGACACGAGAGGACATAATCAGCAAAGCAACAATGTGAGTTCTAGAAACTTTATGCCGAGATGTCAAGGCGTATAAAGTTTTAGCACGGGCAGTGCAGTTTATTACAACATGTTAAGGGCGATTGAACTACCGACAGTTGTTAGCTCTTGTTCACAAGGGTGAAAGAGACAAACAAATGAAGTTTGCAGATGAGAGATTTAAGAGAATTTGTTGCTGGTAAGCGTGATGATAATAATGACATTATCATCACCTGCCTAGCAGATGTGTGGCGTCAATATTCGTAAGAGGGAAGCTGAAGAAGAAACTCGATACTTATAGTAACCTTATCAGTTTTTGTTAACGATCCAAGACCTCGTGCTGAGCAGCAGTGCTTGCAACCACTAGACCAACAAGGCGGTCCACGCATCTATATTCTCATCATCTTCTTATTTTTAGCCGTTGAGGGCCAGATCATGCCAATGCAGCTACATACCATTATTTTCCTACTATCAGACTAGAAAATGACACATCCTATTTTCCAGGTATGAAATAACAATCATATCATATTATTTTAAACCTGACTTCGCAATTCCTGGTTTATAATAATAAACGGCAAACATTTTGATCGATAGCAAGTGATCCCCATCACTTGCTATCGATCAAAATGTTTGCTGTTTGAGATGATGAGATGAGTCTGTCCGCCAAGACTTTAAAATGTAACTTTCCAGCTAGCAGCATGTAATCTTCTCTAGTATAGAGTGTAAGTAGGTAATTTAACTTTAGTTTATTCTTCAAGCGTCTAAATTACACTCGTCATAAGACGAAAATTAGTAAGCTTGTGCAGAACCTTCGCTCACTATCTCTTTTTATTCATCCATTCAACTGTCCTGGCGTTCAGTCCATACATCCATACATACATTAAACTCATGTAATCCAGACAATTTAAGTCAAGAGGCAGTGTTATAATCGAAAAATAATAACATATTTCGGGCGCGTTAATAAATGGCCCGTATGAACACGCCCTACCTCGCGGTAGCCGAAAATGCAAATCCGATCCAACGCGTCTCTTACGCAACTTTATTATTCTTATTTTAAATGTGTCTTTATTTTTAAGACTCACTTTTTTTCTTTTATAAAATGTTGCCTTTTATTTATCTTTTATCTTTTTAGCCCATCCCCGTGTCGTGAGCGTTGATTGCATTCGTGAGTAAGAGCCAGATATTGGAAGTTTTTAAAGGGAGCCGCTTGATCGAAACCTTTTAAAATAAAGTGCATTGTCCAAAGTGTATTGTTTGGTGAATCAAATGTTTCTGATGCTTTTATAATTACTGTAATTGGCGTTTGTGTTTTAAACTTGTCTGTTGAAGGTATTTAATTGGTTGATATGATCATGAAGTCATTCATATTGCCGCATGTATTTTGATTCGATGTTTGGTGCGAAGTGTCATCTAGATGAACCAAGGAAGCACCAAATTATGTTTCTCTAACAAGTAAGCTATATGTGTACAAGTTTGACCTTAAGGAGACTGGGTGTAAAGATGAAAATCCATTGCCTGCCGAGCTGGACCAATTACACGGTGACTCACTCTGTTCTGGGAACACGGTGTGACACAGAGGGTTTCGGTCAATTTCGATTATTTACGTCAAATGATAGTCAATATAACTGGGTTATGGAGGTCAGATAGGCAGTTGCTTCATGTAAATTACTGGCACTCAGCTGCTTTTGTTTAATCTGAAAGGTAATCCCAATATTTTTGAGAAAAGGTTACGCAGAGGATAATAATGATCATAGTCAATATTATTCATCGATTCCTTGCCGACAAAAGTTTCTTAGAGATGTTTCATTAAAAATATTTGGTGACATTATAATTGTGTTTACCTTTTTTATCTATAACTAACCTTTTTAACTGTGCCCGCGAGTTTGTTGACGTGGAATTTAACAAAACATGGGTTTTCATTTTTTACGCGGAACCCTAATTATTTTTGTAAAATAAAAGTAGCATTAGTTACTCCTTATAACATTAGCTATCTGTCAGTGCAACCGACAAAATCAGTTTAGCGGTTTCGGAGATTAGCCCATACCTACAAACAAACAGAAACATAGCCAAAAAATTAAACAATGTTTTTTTTTGGTATTTCTACCGTTTATAGGTATACTTTCATATGCATTTAATAAAAAGCTGTTGTTTGGACATAACACAGAGACACTTTAATTTTATTTATTTGTAGGTACCTACATATAATATATTGTGGTAGTCCGTTGTATCAGATTCAGCGTTGAAAATGTAATACATTTTAACACAACCATTATTTCATTTCTATGGGCATAGACTAATTTGCCTACTAATAAACTCACTACCCACATCCAATAGTCCAATAAAAACACACGTCAGAGTGGACGTAGATTTTGTAACACTATTCTAGATTCTAGGTCTTCACCAATTAGATTCGGAGGCTAGGCTGGTGAAATGTCGCGTATTTCCAAACGCGTGCGACGGAGCAACGACCCGCATACCGACAACCTGCTCTATGTGATGACAGAGTACTTGTTAGTTGTTTCGTTGTACGGTATAGAGTAAAAGAGGTCGCTGAGAGCAGGTAGGATTATTTGCAAATCTTACTTTTTTATACCTATAATTACAAGATATTAAGTTATATTAGCTAAGGTATTGGCTGCAACTAAAACGTACAACTTACTTAAACCTTAAGGCCTACCTATTTTTATTGTAAACCATTCTTTAAAATTTGATTTAGATTTCATTTTTTTTTGTTTTTGGACTGTTTTCAATGGTGGTATTTGAAAAATTGGTTCTTTAAATTCTAAGCGGGCAGAAGTTGATCTGCATATGAAATACGCCATTGTGTGCAGCGATTAGATCGGATAATGGAGAATTAGGTGCCTTAGCCTCTGACAGATTAGAACGACTAGCAGGTGCGACTGCTGCAGCAGAAAACCTCAAACGGCGAAAATATAACAATTTAATAAAGATAAAGATAACTTTATTTTGCAAATATGGGTAACTCCAAACGATGACAAAAACATATAACAGTACAGCCATATTTTAACACATAGGCAAGCAAAAGATATAAATATATCATATATCAATAGGGAAACACTCACACACACAGGGCCATGGGGTCCGTGTGCCCATTTAGATTTTTGAGACATTACGAACCGTTGGTCGACTCTTCACGTAACCACCTCGAGGGTTCACGAAACCAAGCAAAATTATTAAAATTTACATAACAAATTTGGAACACAAGTTAATCCACTACCAAATAAAATAATGACGTCAATCTGCCCAGCAATCACTGTGCCCAGCAAACACTTACATAAATAAAAAAAGAACCCACCGAATCCATAACCTCCTCCTTGTCTCAAAGTAGGTAATATTTTTTTTTCAAATAATTTCAGAATAATATTAATTCCTTAGTTAATAAAGGTAGCTATGTATTGTATTTTTAATTATATTGTTTTTTTGATAAAAATACTTACGTTAACTAAAAATGTTTATGTAAGTATTTTAATCAAAAAAATAACCACGTATTTATTTGCCAAAAAACCACACCATCACATTTTCAAATGACTTTTGCCCTAAAATTAAAAGTAATTCTAGGTTAACCAACCACAGCTTACAAATTGCACCACACAACAACCAGTAGCACAGAACAGCAACTAACACTCCCGTACAAAAATAGTTTCAATCACACGCCATTGATGCACTGACTCTGTGAGTCTGTGTCCTATTGAAACACAGCAAATTGTTTATGTCCGTTGATTGATGCTTCAAAGGGGCAATACAGAAACAATGGGGCAATGGTCGAATGGAATAGCGCACGGGCGTATTTGCGAATACGGATTTTTGTGTTTCCATTTTCACGGAAATGTATGTTCTGTTTTGGACACTGGGAAAGAAAGTAAGCAATTTAGGTGGAGTTTTTGTATTTTTTTTTAACATTGTATTCATACAAGAGCGAGATATTCCATTGCTTAAGTCCAATCATGTTTAGCCGTAAGTATCGGCGTACCAATATTTCCATAACAATGAAAATAATTAACAATAAAAAATAATCGAATAATTAGGAATAGGCAGTTACAAAGTTTATTATTTAAAATCTTAATAAATTAAAAATTATTCAGGTCTGTGATAATGTGAAAATTCCATATTCATATAAATTTAGTATCTGTGTCAGGAAAAAGATAAAATTATTTAATTAAACACTGCTTTAATTTAACATATACTTTTTGCAATAGAAGCAATTGGTGGGTTATGTTTACAAAGTAAAATGAAGATTGGAGAGGATTTCTAAAGTGTCTTAATTTATTCATAAGAGATGCACCGCTTCTCACAATAGCTTATTGGAGGCTTCAAATTAAACACATTAATGTTTCTTAACATAAAATTTTCATGAATGTTTACAAAATTATATATTATCATATTAACGTTTGTACTACTTTTTAAACCCTATTTTTACACTCGCACGGGAGAGTGTGATATTAGTGTGATATAGTTTATTAAAGTTATTTAAATTTAATATGGAGAAGGATTGCAAAATCCTAAAACTTTTGTATAACACTGATTTGTTAACAAGTTTTGTACATTATATTTTAGAAAGTAATGCACCATTTAAAAAACAAGTATAACGAATGGTGCGAATCTAACCAAGTAAACCCCTTTAATAGGTATATTATAAGAATGCGGTCGTATTTTATATTCGCCAGGTGTGCGTAGAATCTAAATTAAGACAACAATAAAAATACAAAATCCAAGCCAATCATAACCATCGCTTTTATGACAATTGTAAATCGATTTTAAGTTCAACGACTTTTAGTATTTAACTACCTAATAAAAATGACACGATACATTTTGATAAAGATAAAAAACGAACATTAGGATAAGGTAGAAAATAGTCGTTTTTTAATAGATTAATTTAAGAGATAAAGCTCTTCGATCACAAAAGAAAAATACTATATAAAAACACTGAGAATAGGATGAAGAGGTTGTAAATTAAAATAAACATTATTGTTAGCAGGTGAAATGATGTCATTTTGCTAATTTGCATCTTGACCTTGTATCGTAAAATGTGTTATTATCGGATTATGATAATATTTTAGGATGTTGCAGAGTGTGTTAAAAGATTAAAGTTTTTGAGTGTACATAAGATAGTTGTTTGGCGACGCCTCGTGATATGCACGGAATAGCAGTCCTTTCTATAAAATTTGATTACGTCAGTTATTTATTATAAAAGCACTCGAGTGATAGAGTTTAAGTTTCAGTAGGTACCTAGCGTGTGCGATTTAGTTTACACATATGTGATGTATTGAAAAAATGACTTAAACGTACATAAAGTTTAGTATGAGCTACAACTTAATCATTTTTTATTATTTTTTTAATAATACTGGTCATTTACAATATTCTTTATTCAAATTCATATTTCTAATATGAATTCAAGTATGGAACAACATGAAAAATCATTGAACAGAAATGTTTTATTCGAGTCTAAACATCACTTTCTTTTGTTTCAGTCATTAAAAATATCTCAAGTTTCATACCCAACTGCTGCAAAAAAAAAACAGGCAACTGAACCCATTTAACCACATAGTTAAACATAACAAACTGGGACTAAAATATGTACGAACAGGAACCAGTCCTACCCATCTCCAACGAACATCACAATTACAATAAATCGTTCCCTTTTCACCGTAACAACTCTATCAACTCTGAAACAACCTTTTTTTTCAACAACATAGATACAGCCATTAAAAACTAAATATGACATAATCTGTCACAATTGATTTATGACTTATCTGAGCCGCGTAAGATTGAACCGCAGTAATTAGCGTCCGCAAAACGTATACGGTTCGAGCCGCAGGCAATATTTACATGAAACATTACAATAAATCACTCGATTCACTTTCCTAAATTGATATTGTAATCCGTTCGCTTCGTTTTGTTTTTGTTTCTTATTGAATAAATGAAGACGTTGCTGTGATGCCGGTTCGTTAAATTGCTATCTCCTGTCTCTGTGCTCGGGTGGAGTAGGGTTTCGTTGTACATTTTTTCTTTGTGAAATACAATAGAGAAATTAAGTTGAATTTTGCTAAAGATTTTTCTGCAATACTATTTGGTTCAATAATGGCTCGAAAGCTTTTTTTGAAGTAGACACTTTTTAGTCTATTGGTTCGAAAAGGTTTCAAATTTCAACTCGTTTTCGATTATTTGTATTTTGTGAGCAACGAGCAATAAGAATAAGTGGAAATAATGTAACATACCAAAATAAATAAGATTTCGACGTAATATGTTTCACTTTGTTCATTTGCATGCCAATCAGCCATGTCTAAAACTAATAGCTACATGAACTAACTCGAAAATAAACACCATTCATCCACTCTTCCCCATTCCTAGTCCCACTTATCGCACACTCCGATACAAAATGGAGAATCACGATGTACAGAAGCCCTGAGTTATGTCCCCATCCTGCCGTGATATGTTCATTTCAACAATAAATATTGGTGGCCAATTAAACGCGAGGGGGCTACCGTCTGCGCAGGCGTCGCGACGCACCGTGATGTGCTGATCTTATCGGCCGATAGATGGCGTTAATCATAATAATGGAGGATAGGCGGTTAAGGAGTAAGTGGCGTAAGAAACTGAGTATGTAAATTGTGAAGTCTCATATGTAATGTGTGTACGACTGTGTGTCCTTTTTATGTAGTTTAAGTTTATCTTTTAAGAAGCATTTTTGTTCAAATAAGTCCAACCAAATAAAAAGATATTTTTCAGATTAGTTAAAATCCATGCATGATTTGGTTATTGGCACTGATTATATCCAAAATATGCAACTGTTTTAAACTGAGAATCAGTGAAAATATAGTAACACAAATGTTTAAAAGTATGTACATATATCTACACGTCCGGGAAAAAAAACGAAGCAAGCTCATTTAAAATCCTTCATTACTTCTTATGCGCGACAAAGTAACGTATCTATATATCTAACAGACGTTCACAAATGTGAGAAACTCATCTGCATCTGCAACTCGCATGTCGCTCGATTAAATTGTTTTACTGAATCGATTAAGCTCTCGATCTCATATCGATTCTAGATCGATTATTTTTTGTTTCGTTTAACGTTTCATGTACGCCGCCGTCTGATGTCTTTATTAAATGGCTTGAAGTATTATAAATGGTTGCTGCAATACTTTTGTGTTGCATGTACTGCTACTGTTTGAGTTTATAAATGTATGTTGCTATGGCTGGTATAATCGTAATGAGGTGTTTTATCGATATTAATAAGTGGTTTGCTTCTGAGCGTATGTTTAATGAAGTTATTGGTTGAGCTCATTCTGGTGTTTTTCCATTGAACATTTTTTTAACAACGTTGAGAGATTTTTTTTGTAGGGACAAAATTTACGGGTTCGCGTGACCGACATGTTTATGTGACGTGTTGCGTCAGACTGACAATTATTCCAAAGTTATAAGCTGCTTATTTATTCATAGAACTTTGAAATGATGATCGATTAATTAATTATTGTTCCTTCAGTGTCCTATAACGTGTCAACCGATGGGAGTTCCTTCTATTGAGACTATTGTTCAGTCGCAATCAAGATTTAACATTCGAACTTGCCAGCTAAAACTTCATGTGACTTTTAATCTCATAGACACATGCAGCCAGACTAGAATAATTACCCATAAGCCATATATATAATTCTTCCATGCGGGAATAAAACCCACGACACATAGCGCAGTAACCAATCGTTCAACCGTGCCGTCAACTAACAACAAGTATTCATAAACAAATACAAACTTGTAGTGTAACCAATTGCACGTCTCAACGCGAAGCGTGAGTTGTGCTTTACTCTCACTCTCTCAAGGTCAAGCAATTATCTCGGCTTAAATTGCTTTTATCCGATCCTTTTGGACTTTGAGTATTAAATGAGTTGACAAATATCAACAATAACACTTTTTTATGACAGTAGATACTTTTAAAAAACACTATTTTTGCTAGATAGTAAATAAAAAACCGTTTTGAAAAACTATTTCAGTGGACGTCGGGTTGTCTGTATGTTCGGATGATGTATGTGGTCACGATATCGCCCAAAAAACTTCACTTTTTGAGTCATTTTTTTTTTCATCCGCTTCAGTATCATTCTGAGTAATTGAAAATTACCGTCTAATTCAATCAAGTCATTTTTGTCATAAAATGAGCGTTGAGACGTGCACTTTTGGATTTTCCAATTTTTTTTTGTTAAATTCTCTAAGCAACTTTTATTGAGTAGGTATTAAAGTTTTGGGGTGAAAATTAAAGTAATGAAAGACCCTTGACGAACCTAGTCCATTTTACGGCAGTCATTATCGTTATATAAGCGTTAAGCACTGTATACCATTCATGGTTGAGCTCCAGCTGTCCAATAGCCTAACGCGCCTTACCAGTTGGTGCAGCTCCCTTAGGGCTGGAAGGTGGACTAAACAGTTTAGTACTGTCAATAGCGCTACCGGTGCTTCCACAGCGTAGCTACTTAAGCTCAGCTTACCGTTGTGATGCAAAACAATAAAACCAGTTTACGCTGACCTTGTATTCTATTAAAACTCTGTACTATATAAGGTCAGTTCAAGGTCAAAGTGTTAAGACGGGCGTTTTGGCAACTGTACCAAATAACTAATAAATAAATAATGCTGGACAATCCACACAGCATCATCTAGCCCCAAGCTAAGCAGAGCTTGTGTTATGGGTACTAGACGACTGATTTACTTAATACAATACATTACATAGATAGTTATTTTTTATTATACATAGCAAGTACCCAGAACACCCGGAACAAATCTTTGTAGATCGTACTAAACTCTAAAAACGATCGATAACTAAACTGTAAATCATAATGTACGTACACATAGTTACGTAGTTTTAAAAGGATTTTAAAACTACGTAACTACGTAGTTTTAAAAGGACAGTTATGATTTATTGAGCTTGGTCCAATCAGGGCCAATGCCTACTAGTATATTATTGAAATTCGTTGCTCATTATTTCGGTTTACTGAAATATTTCTTTTATTTTTATACATAACTATACCTGAGTAATCATTCTCCTGCATCTATCTCTTTTTATGAAATCATGTCTTCTTCTTCTATTTGCCGTCATACCAATAGTCACCTCCTTACTAGCCATATTATTAGCATCGTTCCCACAAACCGTCCATCGTGAGCTACTGGAGCCAATATCAGGCTATCTCTTACATTCACATTTCCTGTTTCATCCATTCGCGTAACACCACACATCCCTCTTAGCACTCTCATCTCATTAAATTTTACTTGAGTGACACGTGGATATGATTTGTCATTTGCAAAGAATAACCGAATATCATTGGATAAGTTAGTGTCAATAAGGGACTACCTTACGTTACATTGAATACCTTAAAACCGTAATAATATAGTGAGAAGCAGTCCTGTTTTGTTCGGAAAGAATGCAAAAATAAAACTTTTTATATGATTTTTGGCTAACGAATAGGTATATTCTTAAATTGTCTAATGAAAAGTTAAGGATATAGGTACGATAAGGATATAGGTATATATTTGTTAACCAGTTGATTACTGATAAAACGAGTAGCGCATAGGGTTTTTGGTGAACTAACTGTTATATTTTAAATTCATACTAACATTATAAATGGGAAAGTGTGTGTCTGTTTGTCCGTCTTTCACGCCTAAAGCAATGAACGGATTTCGATAAAATTTGGTAGAGAGATAGACTGTACCCCTGGAAAGGACATAGGCTACTTCTTTTATCAACAAACCATGCGGGCGAAGCCGCGGGCGGAAGCTAGTATGTTTATATTTGACAACAGATTAAGGTACTGCAGTGGCGGCAGATTTATTTTATACCACAGAAAATAACGAACAACAATTACTTCCTAATCAATTTTAGTATGAGGATTATCGAAGCCACTGTGAGCACCTATATATTTCAACAAAAAAACTGTCAAGTGTAAAACTAGAATGTAAACGCTTAATCGTCATCCCGGATACAAAATCAAAAAATATCCAACGAAAACCTTTGGCCAGCTTTTTTAAGAACAATGACTAATCCCTAAAGATGTTCGATTAGTCAATCCATTTCATCGAATTACAAGTATATGAACATGATTCACAGAAATTATAACAAATCTTTAACCATAAATTATAGAAGTAAGGTATTTCCCTAATATTTTATAAATTACATTAGGATTGTTGTAATGCCGTGTCGATACATCTCGAGTTTTATAAATAGAAATAAAACTAATACACTTGAGAGCAATAAAATCGCACACCCCTTGTAATTTGGTTTATTACTGATTGTTTTCTAAAATCTAAAGATATTGAGTAAAAATCATTAGACAAAATTAAAGCATACAAGCTTAGCTTTAAAAAAACATAAAATTAAAATCATTGACCTTCACGTAACTTACAAAAACCGACCGTACACCGAATTCCCCAAATTCACGCGTTTGCGTTGTCACTACTTGCACCCTTAGCCGCAGGTATAAAAAGGTCGGTTTATTGGAATTTTTAATCAGTTGCATACCGAAGGTCAACGTGATAACATCTCTACTGGAAGCATACGGATTTACTGGAAAAATATGGATACCACGCCCGCAGAAGCCGCTCAAGTTATTGCCTTACTCGAAGCAGGCCATAACCAAAGTGAAGTTGCTCGACGGCTAAATTTGAGCCGCTACTCTGTTCGTCGTGTATACCAGAGGTTCCAAGAGACCGGTGGCTACATTCGGCGACCAGGATCTGGCCGGCGACGCACAACATCAGAGCGTGATGACCGCTTTCTTGTGACAAGGTTTTTGAGAAATCGGCAACTGAACGCGGTTCAACTGGGACAACAGCTTCGAGAAGTTCGCAATGTCAATATAAGTCGGTGGACAGTTCGAAGAAGACTAGGTGAAGCAGGAATGACTTCACATCGCCCAGCAAATGGTCCCAAATTGACCACAGCTCACCGACAAGCCCGGCTACAATTTGCTAGGGAACATTTAAATTGGACGTATGACCAATGGCGGGCTGTTATGTTCTCTGATGAATGCAGAATGACTTTACATGGTCATGATGGACGCTCTAGGGTCTACAGAAGGTCATCAGAGCGATTTTCACAATGCTGCATAAGCGAACGTGTGGCTTTTGGAGGTGGATCGTGTATGTTTTGGGGTGGCATAATGTTGGACACTAAAACTGACATTGTATTCATCACTACGGCGAATACCGGCCCGAGATCGAGAAGTTTGACGGCTGCACGATACGTCGAAGAAGTGCTCGAAGAACATGTGAGGCCGCTTGCGTGGCTTATGGGAGAAGATTTTCTCTTAATGCACGACAACGCCAGACCGCATGTCGCTAGAACAGTTTGCGACTACATGGAAGACGTTGGAATCACGGCGATGGAGTGGCCAGCTCGTAGTCCTGATCTCAATCCGATTGAGCATGTCTGGGATGAGCTAAAAAGAAGAGTTCGAGCAAGAAGCCCTGCTCCTACGCGCCTCCAAGAGCTTCAACTTGCCATTGAAGAGGAGTGGAACGCCATACCACAAGATTTCATGGTGAAATTAATACGGTCCATGAAAAACCGATTAAGAGCTGTAATCAAGGCTAGGGGAGGGAATACACCTTATTAAAAAACAATTTGATCAAGCATTTTGAGTTTTATTTTTATTCTTTCTTAAGCTAAATTGGGTAATTTTATCCGTATGTTGGGTTTTGTGCCCTAAAACTCCCTATGGGTACTTTTTTTACACTGTATTTGATATCATTAGAAAGGTACTGAAGTAAACATTCAAATAGTGTAAGTTTTATTTTAATATGTATTCACATTCATGAAAAAAACTGCTTTAACAACAAAAAGTCAACGTGTGCGATTTTATTGCTCTCTACATGTGTTTCGAATTGACAAATTGATTGTACTCGGTTGAATCCGTTGTTGGGACCAATGTTGGTGCCAATGGTTGGTCGTTATGACGAAAGAGCTTTAAAGTATTGGTTTGATGGTACAAGCCTACAATTTCTTCGTTGATAGTTATGTTAGTAATTTATGCAGAAATTCATAAACATGTGTCACATGAAGGATATTATATAATATCTTAATTCTGACACTTATGTTTGTAGTAGTTTGTAGTATTAATACTTAAACTCTTATAAATATTATCATTTATTTGCATGCCACAAATTCTAATCTAGGATTTTCATTTTCGATGTCTTTTTGTAAATGCCACGACAGAATAAAATAAATTTTACTTTTTAGCAAGCAATTAATAAATAAATAGTGCCTCCACGCTCAAAAGAAATAATTATGATAACTTAATACAGAATTACATCAATTATCTGTTAGTTAGGACTTCAAATCAAAAATAGTCACCTTATTTTGAATTGAAAATAGCTGGCCCCTGGCCAATAATCGAAACCTAAGTTGAAACAGTTTTGAAACCAAACTCCACACAAAAAAGAAGCATCATCAACGTTGGACCCAACATTTGCCCCACAAGACACCAATACACATGATAGGTAAGCGGATAAACAAATTATAAAATGTTAATAGAATCGAACCTTTGACTCTACGCTACAATACATCATTGTCAGTCGGAGCGGAGAGATTAAAGTTTAGCAGACAGTGGGAAAGTTCAACCGACATCCCGTTAGAGAGGTTATGTGTTATGTATGGAGATCAGGAAGATGGTATCGTGTTTGCAAATTTTAATGTGGACCATGCGGTCAGCGTTTTGGGAACTTTTCACAGTGATGCGGATGAATTTTTCGATGCCTTGTGATTCCTTTATTTTTCTATCCCTGATTTTTTAGTCAGAGAAAATCTTGGCCGCTTATTCTATAGAACACAATAAAAAAGAGGTATATTAGAGGTTTTTTTTTTTTTTTTATCCTTACGTACATTTTGAATTGTTTTATTTTATTTTATTGTCACTTTCTGAAGTTTTGTTTTGTAAATTGCACTAATATGGATCTTGTTATCTGAAATAAATGATTATTATTATTAGTATTATATGATCATCCAAACAAATAAAAAATAAAAATTAGCATCGACACATTGGAGAAGTAAAAAATACCTGTTTTTAAACCTTAGTTAACTTGGGTTTCTATCGTCAATAATTTTCAGGTTTATTACTTTGTCTGGCTATATTTGAGGCCCAGTGTACGTCAAGTATTATTTTTCTATTACCGCGGCTGGACGTTCCCACATTAAAGTGAGACATCACTTAACCGACGGATAACCGTTTTCAAAATCACATGACCTGCGCCTGCGCTGACAGCTGGGGCGAATTGTTCGTGACTATAATACATTGTATGTGTCAGGTGAATCGATAAGCATTATGTACTAGTAGTAGGTGATACGAGTATCATGTTTGTGTTTTGTCAATATCTATATTAATATACAGGGTGTTAGGTAGAACGAGGGACATACTTTAAAGGCGTGTAGTACTCATGAAAATGAACAACTTTGACATTGGAACAATCCCTAAAATCGCGAAAAAATAATCGGGTACTACATTTATATTGGCATAACTTAATAAAATGTATTGGATCAATGTGGCCATTGATCATGACTTTGGTTTTATCCAGATTCATGCCAAGACCGATACGTCGCGAGGCTGAAGCTAGGCCGTCCAGCATCTGGTTCAGCTCCTCTAGCGACTCCGCCATTATGACTATGTCATCTGCGAATCGTAGGTGTGAGATGTAGTCGCCGTTTATGTTTATGCCCTTTCCTTTCCAGTCCAGCGTCTTAAACATATCTTCCAACGCGCTTGTGAACAGTTTCGGGGATATAACATTCCCCTGTCTCACTCCTCTGCGCAATTGGATCGGTTTAGACTGCTGGCCCTGTACTTGGACACTCATGGTCGCGGCTTCGTACAGACATCTCAACACCTCGATATAACGATAGTCTACTTGGCATCGCTGTAAGGATTCCAGAACAGCCCAGGTTTCGACAGAGTCAAAAGCCTTCTCATAGTCCACAAAGGCCAGACACAGGGGCTGATTATAATCTTCGGACTTCTGTATAATCTGTCTCACTGTGTGAATGAGGTCTATGGTGCTATATCCTCCTCGAAACCCGGCCTGTTCCGGCGGCTGAAACTCGTCGAGTCTCCTGGCGAAACGATTCGTGACCACTCGTGAGAACAACTTATAGACATGGCTCAGGAGCGAGATGGGTCTATAATTTTTAAGAAGGGTTTTGTCACCCTTCTTAAAAAAGAGCACCACCAAACTCCCGCTCCACGCCTTTGGAGTTCTCCCACTGTGAAGGACGGTGTTAAAGAGGTTCTGTAATTCCTCTATAACAAGCTCCTCCAGCTTTCAAAAGGGCTGGTCCACCAGTTCAAAGTCGCTCAGCGAGCTATGGAGAGAGCTATGCTCCGAGTTTCTCTGAAGGATAGGATTCGTAACGAATACATCCGACAGAGAACCAAAGTTACCGACATAGCTCAAAGAATTAGCAAGCTGAAGTGGCAGTGGGCTGGCCATATCTCGCGAAGAACCGACAACCGCTGGGGTAAACGTGTTCTTGAGTGGAGACCGCGACTCGGCAGGCAGATGCTGGATGCGGCAAGCTGAAGACAGGGCGCTATGGCACTCATTAGGAGAGGGCTATGTCCAGCAGTGGACTAGTATAGCCTGATGATGATGATGATGAATAAAATGTGAGAAACAGCATTTTTTTTTATCCGCGATTTCAGTGTCGATCCCATGGTAAAATTGGTTCGGTTTGATGACAACTAGCTTCCCTTACAGTATGTCCCTCGTTTTGCCTGACACCTTGTATAATCAAGTTTTTTGAACGCTCTCATCTCTGGAAAAGCCAGTCGGAGTTTTGGATTTGATAGCCTAATTTTAGACGAAGGTTATACGCTATTTAACACCACTCCATGACCATTAAAATTGACTGAAACCGCAAGGCACATCTAGTATTTTATAAAAAAAAATAGGGTTTATGTCCTAGGTAAAAATATAATAAGTCTATTTGGCCCGTCAGTTAGATTGCCAAAAATATTGGACACGTATTTTTCGCTTACAAAAATCAATAAAAGGTCAGGAGAAGGGGCTTGTGACGTCACTTTTACTTTAAAAGTGAAGCACGGCGTGACGTCACGCGAAATTCCAACGCACTATATCGCCGTCATTTTTGGTTTACGTGACAAAAAAAAAATCGTATCCAGTATTTTTGAGAAATCCAACTTCAAACAGATTTTTTAAGGACACTACTCTATTGTGTGTGTTCCCGATGGAATTTCCCATTGGCATTGTTTTCACAAACAAAGGATTGACGAACTTCCATACTAATAACATGAACTCATGCGCAATATCATGCTCCCTACATCAAGCGGCTTAAGCTGTGCGTCGTCTATGAGTGAATTTAAGACTTTTATTTTGCAAATTCAAAAACTCAGGTACAGACACCAGCACATCAAGCCACCCGGGTGGCGCACTTCATCCGTGTGGATTTTGTACTATTCCCTTAACATCCCCTCCATTACCTACAGCGCGGGAATAATGTAGCTTTCTGACAGTGAAATAAGAATTGGATTTGGATTTTTTTTGGAGAATTGGAGTTTACCCCCTACATACAAAAATACAACTAATTTTAAGAAGTATAGATCTACACGATATACTTGTAGCATTTAGCCCGTGTAAGTACCCCAAAGGGATGTAACTAGTTGTTACTTTCGGGCTTCTGGCTACCCGTATGAATGTCGAATATCTACAAATGACAGGTGGGACCAACGGCTTAGCTTGCTTTCCGAGGCACGGAGGAGTTTTGATATATTATGAACGATCACCCATCCACAGACTGACCTCGGCAAGCGTATCGTAACCGTAATCAACCCGTGCGGCTATTTTTATTAAGCCACAAGCTCCTCGCTTTTTCGCTACATTTATTTTAGAAAAATAATAAGGGTTCCACGCAAAAAAAACCAACAACATTTTGTCATAAACCTTGCAGAAAACCCCGGGAACAGCTAGTTATTAAAGCTTGTAAGAACCACTTTCAATATCGAGGTCAGCCGTCCTTAGCCGGGTCCACACGACAATTATACGGAAAAGATAGGGACAAGCACGTCTCACCCAACTTTGGTCGCACAGTTCACACCGTAACTAACACAATACCGATACATAATAGCGGTTTCTATACATAAGGTGCGTTATCAAACTGCATATTAATGCAGCTTCCGAGCGTTCCCATGGCTGGTCATATCTCAGCGGTAAAATTATAAAATTTATTGCGGAGGTATGGGAAATCGATGGCTAGTGATGGGCAGATGCGAATGGACATGGTACCTACATAGTTCGTTGTAATTGGTAGGTGATTTGATTGGTTTTTTAAGTAAATTATGTATGTTAGGTTTGGATGGAGTTGGGAACATGTCGCTTAATACACATTCATAATTGGATTTCTGCAGACTATCGTTTTGACACAAATACATACAATATTTTTGAAGAAGGAACTTTATCGACACTAGCACACTGCACTTTCTCTATTTCGACTGCTAACAATAAGATTATTCTTTGTTCTTAACAATGATAAAACTATTAATACATGAAAAGAAAAAAATAAAACAATGAATCACAGGGCATCGAAAAATTCATCCGCATCACTGTCAACGGGAAAAGTGCCCATAAGGCTGGCAGCATTGCCACGTAAAATGACAATGCTGATTATTTGGCCAAATAAAATAAGGCCAGGCAAACGTTTCGCTATTTCTCGAAAAACTAAATGGGCACACAGACCCCATGGCCCTAGTGTTTCAACCCCAAACGGCTCAAACATATAATTCCCAATCAGGCTGTTATATTTCCGCCGTTTGAGGTTTTCTGCACCTGTAGCAGCTGCACCTGCACAGTCCATCGTACTAGAAAGATGGTATGGCGCATGGGTGTCGACACATGTTGCATCCCACACCAAAGACCTACCCATCTTCCGAGGTATAATGGTCACTCCATTTGGTCTCTTCCCATCGTCGCAAGTCACTGGGTTCTAAAATAGCTGGTATCCCGGCGGTGGCAAGAGCACGACGGATGATATCATTAATACTGGCGTGATGGGCTATACGACCTGCGCTCTTACTGCAGGATAGGCCATGGTGTCCAAAAGTAAGTAAAGTAAGCAATTTATTAAAATTGCATATATAATCATCCTTATTGGTAAGATGGGATCCACAGTACACGTCTATAACTCAAGTGTAGTGGATTTTGAGCATAAAAAGTCAATACTATAAGTACATTAAAATGTAAATGAAATGGTTCAGAAACAAAGAAGGTATCTCCGAAAACATAAAAAAATATATATAAACGAATTGAGAACCACCTCGTTTTTAAAAGTCGGTTAAAAAATGGTAAAAATATGAAAGTCAAACCATCGGATGTAGATTTTTTGTTACTCTAATGGTAAAAAAAACAATTCCGTAAATGCTTATGTAAGATTGCCCTGCGCGACTCGTCTCGAATGAACCGTGTGTGTTTGTGTACAGCATTAATGTTTTTTTTTTCTTTTAAAGAAGAAACTTCCAGTAATCACTACGCTAACTGTGCGTTGGCGACATTGGCATTTAAATCTACTAACAACTTAAATCGATTACTTTTTCTCTGTCCCAACACTATTAGAAATGGTGCCGTACGGACGTTCATGATTAATGCCGTAATTAGTCTGTTTGTATGCTACCTATTGATAATTTAATACGTACGATTCTGATTAGTTACGGTGCATACCAAATTTCACAATTAAGAATCATTTGTGGCTTGAATTAATGATGGCAACTTTTTTATATAGCGTGATTGAATATCGTTGTGTTTAATTGCTTAACATACATTACTGAAGCACATGAGTAGAGTATCCAGCAGAGACTGAACTTATAGAAATCTGACTGCAATTGCTAGGCAGATATACGAGTACTCGTATGATGTTGACATCTCACTACTTAGATTCTAAGTCAATTTGTCCACTATTGTATTTATATGCTCCATTTGGATCATCAACCACTAAACTAATAATAACCGTGATGCAATTTGTCAGGCAGATCTATGATGTTGACATTTCGCCACTTAGTAAGTCAATCTGTCTATTCTATGAGCTGTTTTGTCCCTTCTATGACCTATTTCGTCCATTCGTCGAGCTGGGTTGTCCATTATATGAACTAGTTGGTCCATTCGACGGCCTGGGTTGTCCATTATATGAACTAGTTGGTCCGTTCTACGAGCTATTTTGTCCGTTCTACGAACTAGTTTGGCCATTCTATGAACTAGTTTGTCTATTCGACGACCTGGGTTGTCCATTATATGACCTATTTTGTCCATTCGTCCAGCTTGTCCATTATATGAACTCGTTTGTCCACTCGACGACCAATTTTGTCCGTTCTATGAGCTAGTTTAACCATTCTATGAACTAGTTTGTCCATTCTTCGAGCTGGGTTGTCCATTATATGAACTAGTTTGTCCATTCGTCGAGCTGGGTTGTCCATTATATGAACTAGATTGTCCATTTGACGACCTAGTTTGTCCATTCTTCGAGCTGAGTTGTTCATTATATGAACTAGTTTGTCCATTCTTCGAGCTAAGTTGTCCATTATATGAACTAGTTTGTCCATTCATCGAGCTGCTTTATCCATTCGTCGAGCTGGGTTATCCACCGGTGGTGCTTAGTTGTTCCGTGTAAGCCATGTAGTAGACATGTGTTGTTCCTTGACTAGTCCAAATCATAATGTGAGTGTATAAAGTTTAGTCTCTGTAGCGTATCTACTCATTGACACCACATGATTTCTTAGTAGGCTGTTTTAAGTTATCGCAGAGGGAAACGGGATAATCACTATGCTTAGCAGGTGGATTAGTGATGTTATCTGTGTAATACTTCGAAGATTATGTTTAGGGAAAACTGTTGGAGTACGTGTGTTGATGTTCCAACGTTTATTATCTAGATACTAATTAAATAATATTAAACAAAATAGAAATGCTATTAACTGAAGTTGATTTTATGTATCTATTTTTAAGCTTTTTTTCTAGGTCAGACAAGTGATATTGAGTGCTTCCATTAGGAATTTTCAAAAGTCTAGAATTCTGAACGATTGATGGCAATCGACTCGCCCTCTTTTTCATGGGACTTTAACATATTTTCTTAAGAAATTTAGCACACAGATCGACCATGATCTAGGTGAGATGCAGTAAGTTCCCTTAGAACAATTCGCGACTTAAAAGCGGGCGCAGGCGCAGGCAAAAGCTAATTGACAATATTTGATACAGCAGCCATGAAGTTAATACTGAAAAAGTCCTCAACTCGTTACTTATCCATTTATTTTGAAATTGGGGGTGACATATGATAACTGTTAACTGAATTAATTTATTATGCATTCAAAACACTGGTGCCCAATATCCTTGTTCACAAACCAAAATTAAATAATAGAATAGACATCTCTTTCTGAAAGATAGCTCGAGAAAAGGACGGCAACAGTTTGGTGCTAAGTTAGAGAGGTCGAATTAGTTTATGCCTTGAACTTAACCATGTTCTTGGGCGATGTGCGCTTTTAAATGCCAACTATACTTGTTTAGAAATTTCAGTTCAAAATTTACAGCTCTTATGAAACATCTCATCGATCCCTCTGCATCGCTGCTGCAGAGGGTCCGGGGCAGCTCGAACAGCCTCCTGAATGTCATTGAGGGGAAATTTGATTGCCCTTTTATGTATTACTTGACGAACCTACATGTTTTACTAACATAGTTTTTAAGGTACATGTTTACTAACAATACATGGATGTATAATGTCTGAAATAAAATGATTATTATTATTATAAAAATAATAGTTTAAAAAAAAACAAAAAACACGCTTTTGTAGAAAATCCAACTAAAAAATAGCAAATAATATTTAATAAATTTGGATTAAGAAAAGTGTAAATAAGAAACAAATGTACATTACCTAATGGAAAAAAGCGTGGGGTGCATAGTGTCAATACTTATAAACATTTTTTTCCATGGTCACTGTCATTCACAGTGGGCGACATGTATCGGCGAGTTTTCTTCAATATGAACACTATGCACCCCACGTAAAAAACAAACATACCTACAGACAAACATACAAGTGAAGCTAATATAAAGCGTGTAAAAATGTCCGTCACTTTCTTGTTTTATAAGAGAGAAAGAAATGAAAGTAGTCTAAATTTAGTTTAGCTTGTGAACAAGGGTATCTGCACCAATGTATCTTTTTCACCGCTTAAATGTGTACTCTGTCTTCTAAAGCCATAAACCTTTAGTAAAACATAAAAATCGTCTCACAATACACGAGGTTGGTACAAGATAATACATTTATAATACGTGGCCTGTGTTGCGATTATTCGCGCCTCCGTCCTGCGCTGGAGTGCCGCCGGCTAGCCGCCACTCTTTATAATTTGATCACATTTGTACCGCGGACAATGCGTGCCCAAAGCTAAGAGACGACAGATGAATAGAGGTGGTGTGGAGTTGAAATGATTTGTAAAAGTTTTTAAGAGATTGCGGTTATAAGCTTGCATAATCAGCCTATAATTTACAGACAGATGTCCTCGCTTTGAAATTCCTTAGTCTACCACGCGGACCCAGTTCGTTTTGGTGGGTGTCACATATCGATTAATTTTATATTCGAGAGCATGTTTAAGATCCTCATGATGTCTTCCTATACCGTTTCGAGTGCAGTGGTAAATAAATTACTCAGAGTAAAGTGCTTACTTAGGTTTGAACCTATAACCGACAGCTAGTAAGTCGGCGCCAGTACAGTAACTTATGAACTAAGCCGTTATGCATGTCCATGGCAAGTAAACTAATAAATAACCTAAGAAATCGACTAGAAGAGTTTCCCACTATAGAGAAAAACACAACCGTCCTCTCCACTTCTTTCCCTGTCCGTCCCAACATTTCACGGAGGCAACTCCTTCAGAGGAGTTAGCCCGGGGCTTGCACAATGGCCGCTACTTTTTCCCGGCCATAATCAACATTTGTATTCAAGTCATACATGCTGACCAAGCCCTACTCCTACCAAGATACTGCTGTGTACATTAAACAGATAATCTTTGGAAATTTTCGGGGCTTGTACGCTGGAAAAAACGTCGATTTTGGTCTTGTAGAGTTGTTGTAATGACTTAATAGGGGATCAGGAGAACAGCGGTGCTATTCTGTAAAATATCTTCGTGAAAACTTGTGAAGTGAAGTGATTGTGAGTACTACATGCCATTCTGCACATCAAAAAAAATTGCTGGAGTTTTTTTTTAATTTCATGACATTAAAATGTTTTTTAGAGAGAATAGTTAGGCTTGACTTAGGCATAATGTGGAGTCTGATACGTTGACTGGAACTTCCAGTCCAGAATCGAAATTAGGCGGTTAAATAAGCCACAAGTATGCAGACTTGGAACTGCATTTTTGGTGTAGTAGTCGCAAGCGCGTCTGAGAATACCTCTGATGCGTATGTGATATGCTGATTTTCATAGCAAAAAGTAAAAGCTTTTAGAAACGGTCCAGGTGTCTTAAAGGTTCATTATCATAATCATAAACAATATTATTTAGTTAACCATTAAACAATTGAATAAACATTTCATTCTGGATAGTAAACATAGCATTACAACTTTATTTAATCAGCCTTCATTGATCCATACTTAATATTATAAATGGGAAAGTGTGTGTGTTTGTTTGTCCGTCTTTCACGCCTAATCAAACAAAAATTTGGCAGAGAGATAGATTGCACCCCTGGAAAGGATATAAGCTTCTTCTTTTATCAAACAAACCACGCGGACGATGCCGCGGGCGGAAGCTAGTCATATATAAACGGTATCATCAAATCATTTCTCATTATAATAATATTATTCGTTTTGTTATAATAGTCTCTATGTCTCTCAGAGTTTGAAAAAATTGGTGATAAATATCCACATATATAGCCGACTATACATAGATAACTGTTCACCATAGACCCCTATAAAATATATAACAATATTATAAGATTTAACAAAGAAAGTCGTCATAATTTTAATACTCGCACGGCCATGCAGTGGGAATATCACGAAATAAGGATTTTGACGAATCTTCCACACAACCAAATTAAAACCAATCCGAAATGCTTGGCCGTATTTTGGTTGTTTCATGGCAATTAACAAATGTTAAAACACACGATGTGAATACATTGTCCAATTAGTTTCTAAATACTCGTGATTGATAACACAGGGACTGGTAACATTCTAAATTCTCATACAATTGTTTATTCATTCAGTGTTGAAATCCGAATATAACTTACAATTAAAACTAAAGATCGGACCTTTATCTTCCTTTGCTCCTAAAACACATAATATTTAGTCGGAGGTACCGAAAGCTTATTTTGAAAGGGTTTGGTAACTAACATTGATATAACATCACGGCTGTATTTCGCGAAGGGTTAGGCTCTGAAGTAGGCGCAAATAACTACGTAGTTAATACACATCTGTAATAAAACAGCAACGCACCATACCATGTACAGGCCATACATACCAGCACATCAAGCTACCTCAAACTGTCAAACTATTTTGATAGCTATTCAGCTTTATTACAAATGAGTAAGGTTCTTGTTCAATTGGGTTAATTTGACAGTTTGGGATAGCTTGATGTGCTGGCGCCTGTACATCGGAAAGTCTGGCTTCAATGCGACTAACTTGTGTGACGGGAGCTGTTTCTTCCCGTTACATAGCCTATTACAAAAAAAAGCTACCAACCTAATAATTATTTAAATATTTTTTTTATATATTTTTAAATGTTTTATTTATTTCTTTTATATTGAAATATTTAAAAATGTAATTAGTAAGTAAGTTAATGTAATAAAGGAGATTTAAATAAAAATAATAAAGATAAATAATTATATAAATATTGAAACTGGCCACGTAGAGAAATCCAAATATTCCTGACTTATTGCTTGCATCTTTCTACAATATTTTATGATCATCATTCATCATCATTTCAGCCGAAAGACGTCCACTGCTGGACAAAGGCCTCCCCCAAGGATTTCCACATTGGGTTTCCAAATCATGGGGGGTTATGCCGTAATCGCCACGCTTGGCAGGCGGGTTGGCGATCGCAGTTTGGTGGCTAGTACGCGGAAAGATGCTGCTGCCCATCCTCCGGTATTTGAATCCCTTAGTCGCCTCTTACGACACCCACGGGAGGAGATGGGGTGGTGCTATTCTAGGGCCACACCACAGGCCCAATTTTATGATATTGTTTTATAATTACAATTTATATCTAAAATAGTGTGTTACTATATTATATTTTGTAGATACATAATTATTACTATTTAGTGGGCTCTTATAAAGGCTTAAATTAATTAATAAAATGCAGTATTACTTTTATGCCGAGATTTTCATTGCTCTATGTAAATTTTATAATTTAGACAGTAAATGATAAATAAACAGTTAAGTATAAGTTTATTAGTAGAAAACTCAGATTCGAGACAGAATTATTTAAATACAAATGTCTTTTCAACGGCTTTCTAACATAAATTTTAAAATAGTTCTAAAATAAAGATTAGATTTTGAGCTTACTTTGACATGAAATCTGAAAAATGTTCAGGAAATCATTGTACACTCGATAATGACAGGTGGAAGGACATCCTGATACTACGCACAACCTGATACCTGTAAAAAAGTAAATATTCACTCTTTCATTAAAAATCTCACTGGTTTTTTTTTTTTTTTTTTAAAACGTTGCCCCACACTAGGAATTTCTCCTGTATCGTGGGTGCGTTTACAAACATTTAAACTCACATACACAAACAGCCAGACCCGGAACAACTACCTGTAGGCCATACAAATATTTGTTCCGTGTGGGGATCGAACCCACAACACGCGGCGCAGCAGCCGATGGCTCAACCACCGCGCCAACCGTGTCGTCAAATGTGTATAATAGTGCTGTGTATAATGTGTATTAATATTGCTGGACAATCCACACAGCATCATCTAGCCCCAAGCTAAGCAGAGCTTGTGTTATGGGTACTAGATGACTGATATACTTAATACAATACATTACATAGATAGATATATTTTTATTATATATAGCAAATACCCAGAACACCCGGAACAAATATTTGTAGATCGTACAAACATTTGTCCCAAGGCGGGAATCGAACCCGCAACCTCTTGCGTCGCAGGCGGACCTTCGCCCGCCGCGCCACATCGGTCGTCAAGATTATTAAGATCGGATTAGATAGTAATTATGATTTCGTACAGTTTAAAGTAAAAAAAAAACATCAGAAGAACGTAATAATTAGGAAAATTCAAAATAAGAATTCAACTCTGTGAGGTTCAGAATAATGTAGTCAACTCCTGGTATCAGATTATGCGCCGATGTCCCAGCTACTCTGCTTAATACCCGTATTCTGAATCCAAAAAAAAAACCACACAAATTACCTTGATCATGGACACGATTTTATCACAAAAACTGAACAGTTATCGCGTACCTATATATTTCACCGTGGACATTACTAAAGTAATGGCATTTTAAATTCGGCCGGCACAACCTCTCATTATGTTGAAACAAAGGGCGATCATCTGAATAAATTTGCTAAATAATTGTTATTTCGTATCTGGACCTCAGGCGATCGGGCCCAAATTGTTGGAACGAATTACTACCGGTTTTGAAGCGAGAAGCCATCGAGGTGAAATTTGAAATATAGCTGCGTCTGTAGATGGGATCGGTAATAGGGAAACTTAGATGGTACAATGTGTATAGCTAAACATGGGTCCTTTCATACCAAAGAAAGGATAGAAGAACCTTCATAATGTACAGACTACGAAACTGAAAAGGACAGTCACCCGCCGTAAGTGAATTTATGGGACTTGATAGTGACCTTTCATAAACTTCCTGAACTGCATTCAATGTTTTGGAGTCTGGAAAGAAAGAAAACTCTGTTTTGGAGTCTTGATTGCGAGACTACAGTTTCCCTGAGTCCGTAACCACAATTATAGCCACCAGCCACTGAATGCAGAAGAATACCAGTGTTTTACATAGAGCCTGTTCGACTTCCACAACCCAGTGAGTTCCTGGGTGATATTCGGGAATATTATGAAGGGGTATCGTCCCCTTAGTGAGACTGGATGTCGATTGTCAAAGATCTACATCAGATTGTCAATGACGGCTAGAAGTAACAGCCTAACATGCTTTCTGACACACTGAGGAGGTTTCAGAAGATAATGGATGGTTACCTGTGCCGTCATGTGGGGATATTTTTATTTTTATTAACCCATAATTCCTGCACACAGAAAATACCAAATAAGAAATATCACAAATGGTTATTTTTGAATAAATCAAACTGTTTAAAACACCCCAAATTGGGCCAAAATTCGAGAACACGCAGTAATAACTTATAAATTACCTATTTCCAATGTAATGGACTCGCTCATACTTGCATGATTTAAAATACAGGTGCCGCATACCGCGGCGGAAAGAGCTCGCCAAATAATTACGAATAATACCCGATGATGTTTTTAAGTGTTTAAACTGTACGCAATTTTCGCCCAAAATACTTTATTTTTTACTTTACTTCAATTTCAACAAACAGTTATTTTGACATTATCAACAGATTGGAGGAAATTTTGGGTTGTTGTCGAGTTAACTCTGTTCTGTTTCTTGATTTTGGACTTGCTTGAATGGTTACAGCAAATAATGAGAAAAATATGAAATACAAGAATGATCTCTGCTAAAACTAAGATACAAAGATGGTCTAAAAGAAAGACTTGGTAGCTAGCGAATTCGTGATCTAGCAGCTAGTTACTGTCATGCTTGGATGTCATGTTTGGCGCACGGTTGGCGCAGTGGCTGTGCGATTGACTGCTACGCCGCGTGTCGTGGGTTCGATTCCCGCACGGAACAAATATTGGTATGGCCTACAGGTAGTTGTTCCGGGTCTGTCTGTTTGTGTATGTAAGTTTGTATGTTTGTAAACGCACCCACGATACAGGAGAAATTTCAAGTGAGGGGCAACGTTTAAAAAAATAATAATTAAAGTGTAACCTTTCACTCGACATATTTATGTCAAACTCAGTCCTTGGCTTTGGAATTCATTTTATTGTTATATCTCCGTCCTGTTAGGTCATTATTCTACTTTCGGGTGTCTAAAATGATGGCCTAGTAAAAGACTTGGTAGCTAGCGAATTCGGAGCTAGTTACTGTCATTATTTAAAGGGTAACCTTTAACTCGCCATATTTATGTCAAACTCAGTCCTTGGCTTTGGCATTCATTTTATTGTTATATCTCCGTCTTGTTAGATCATTATTCTACTTTCAGCTATCTAAAATTTAGCTTAGTTTTAAGTTACTCAAATGGACTATACGGTGTTTATTTGAAATATTCCAAGAGTATCCTAAGAATTTATCGTTCAGTAAATTAAAATACCGATTTATCCTTGGGATTACGGCCGAAATTTCCCTATCTAATGATCGATCAATGCTAATAACTGTAGAACAATCACCGTTAAAGAAGAACATGTAAAAATATTTAGAACAAAACAACGTTTTTAGTATTTTAAATTATGCATCACATCAAGATTAGAACAATCTGAATAACATACCACATAACGTTCAATATAAAGGTAGTTTACGAGGATTTTACAGAAATAAGAACAACTTTGAAGTCGTAAAGATATTTGAACTGATAAAACACTACTGATACTTAAGTTTACACGTGCCATGAAGTGACTGTAAATGTCTAAACAGTTACTTTTGTCTAGGTCGATACATGTTTAAAATGATAGAGATAAGGATTATCCATAATTCGATGCTAAATCTCTTAATCTTTTGAAGATTAAACTATCGTAAAATTTCATCTAGAACAGCGATAGAAAATACCAATGAATTCTTAATCTACTGCCGTTTTAAAGACGTTTAAAATAAATAATAAAACGTTCCAAATTTGAATGTAGATATGCCAGTTGACAATTGGCACCAGACCGATTATTTCTTAAAAACCCTATTGTCGTTAACATTATTACCTAATTTGGTATTGATAAAAGTGTACCAATGTGTGGTAAATGTAAAAATATGATTCTCCTTGAAAAAAAAAGTTTATTTCCATTACATAAAGCTATACACACGTAATTTGGAGATTTTAAGCAAAAAAATGCTTGTTTTAGGTGACTCCGCTCTTCTTCTTAAACCTTACACAGAGTATGCAATTGAAACAGAATAGTAAAATAAAAGAAAAGGAAATACAGTATACAATAAGGAGCGCACATGTGCGATTTAAATAAGCAATTGATTTTTTTAAACAGCTCATAGTGATTCAGAATATCACCACGATTCCACATTTTATGTATTAAAAATATCGAAAATGTTCAATTAAGTACGCTAAATGATGACAGCTGCACAGGTCGAGCGAAGTTTAAGCAACGCCTATCGATATCGGTGCGTGTATCAAATTGTGTCTCGGAAAGCTTTTGAACCCTACTGTCATCCGTATGACAGATGTTATGGATAGTCAAAAACCTGAAATGCTGACAACAAGTCTTACCAAAGGGTATCGCGATACTCAGTTACTGTATTTAAATAAAAAAATGGCGCAAAAGAAATGACTGAAATACATCTCTGTAGTTTTTCTTCAAAAGACCACCTCAGACAGATGCACTGCACGATCCTCACATGATCTGATCAAGATAATGTTTGGACTTGATAAGAGACCTCTGCGTTTATTTTGGTGTTGATTCTTAAAGTACCAGATAGGGAGACACCGACTAAGCTTAAAAAAAATTACTTGTTAACGTGTAAAAGTGTTTTTCACAACGCATTTATAGAAATAAACATCGTTTATCATTGCAAAAATTACTCAACCCTAGAAGGAATCCCCTCGTCCCATCTAGGCTTGGTTCTCATAAGGCGTAGGCCCACACTCATCTGCAACTACCCCAAAGATGTAAGGAACACTAAAAGGTATTGAATCTTAAATCAAAAAAGTAGAAGGCGAGCCTTCTTTGATACAAAAGAATATCAATGTTATTTTGGGCTAAATTTTGAGATTTTTTCAACATATTTTCAGACTGTTGAAGTTGCTGTTAAGTAAATTCACAGTTCAGGGTGATGTCTTGGAAGCCGCTGCTAAGGGTGGCATTGTAACACAATACAAACCATACAAATCAAGTACTTTCCATACAAATGAAGCGTGTGTCACCGCATGTTACCGACTAACTATAGAAATTGACGGACGTGACAATTCTAAATATGCTTGTCAAAGCTGTAACTTGCGCTCAGCGCAACTTGCGCGAACACGAATGTTATTAGTAATTGCTTCTCTACTCACGGCGTGGTGATGACTGCAGAGACACATGTTCCATTTCTTTTTTACCTTGAGCAACAAAAAGTAGAACAAAATTCATTTCAATAAACAACTTATGAATAAATTACAATCGAATAACTAGTGTGAGGCTTGTAATATAATATTTTATTGCAAGATCATCTGTATTAAATGTAACCCACACATAACAAATATCCAAACATGGACAAATAATAATATAACTTAGTAACAATCTATTTACAGGTAAATTCATATAATGTCATAATAAACGAGATCTAGTACTGAAAAGGTAATATTAGTCTATTTGAAGTGTATTTAGATTACAACAAAATTTATTCATTGAACGACAAGTAAATCCAAAACAGGAACATTTTATAACCGCTCCAGCGAAAACATAGTAATAAAATATTTACATGCGTAATGCCAACTGATTCTGTAATCACTCCTGATCATAATTTATATTAGTTAATATATTTCTGTGAAAGTCGCAACAAAGCACAACGTTTTGAGTGTAAAACGAATGCCGCATAAATTTTGCAGACCCTACTCTCATACTAAACGATGCCCCGAGCAACTAACACTACAACCAGTTTCATCTACTTGTCTTCTTATTACTTTTTCATCTGCTTCAAATTCAACCTTATCTCGATCAAACTTGAGTTTAGACTCCCATGCATCAAACCATTAATTTTGATGTTTATCATTTTGCACAGTTAGTGTTCTATTTCTATCGTCCTTAGTAATTTCTTCTCGTAAAGCTCAAAATTCATCCATCGATTGTTCTTTTACGCCTTTTGTTTTTGCTGCTCTTGCAGCGCCCGTGCAGTGAGTTATACGAGGATTTATTTCTACAATAGAATCAACACGAAATGGTTTCTTAGCCCCAAGGAGAATAGCGACTGAGTTATTGCCTGGTAGCATTACTTGCTCAGAATCATTCACTATCTTTCCATCTGGTCCATTCTGACATACTTTACAACCAGGGCTTGGCTTCTGATTTTCTTTAATGACGCAAGATATATGAGGTCTTATGAAGAATTTGTTTCTTTATGTATCGTACCTTGATGAGTGTGATATTTTATATTGGTTTCGTCCGGTTTTAAAGAACCGATACGTTGAGATTTAATTGCATATGTTTATTGATCTGCTTCAAATCATCTACTTGGTCGCAATCGTCTCATCAACATTTTGTAATTTATGACTACGTCTCTAACAGTTCTATTAGTACTACAATTGAAGCTCCCATTCCTATTTTGATTGATGTATCCACTATACAGAACACTTATTGCTTAACTGTTAAAATTCTTCTCACAGCACTCTACGGAACAGGTTAATAACTGACGAGATTTAGGGTTCCATGAGTGACTATTATAAATAATAAGCAACGTGTGACGTCATCTCAACCAGTGTGTGCCCGAAATTAATTCTAAAATTTACTGTATTTTTTTTTACTATTTATTGCACGAATCGCACTGACCGATACATACAATTAAGGATCACAAATCTATGCATATCATTCAAAATTCGAACCTATACAATTAGAAACATCCGCCATTTTACTTTCACTAATTAAAACTACCAGCCCTAAGTTCCCTGCATTGTCTCGGATCTGACAAAGACCTGCGTTCGCGCAACCGATTGATTTGCATAGCAGAGCGTTTATTAGATTTCGTTACGACTCCTACTAGCGTTTAGCTCGAACATTGCGACATTTCTCCCGGCTATTGTAACTGATTGATAAAATGTATATATGTATATATTTATAAGGTACCATTTGTGATTATTATGTTGTTTTCTAATGTCCGTGTTCGTGTTTTGCAGTAGTTCGGTTTAATGTTATCTTTATAAGCCTTAAGCGACTTTGATAGTGACAGACTTTGTAAACAGGGTTAGTTATGGTATAAAGTTACTTGGATACGTTAGGGTTAGACGTAGAACTGTTGTTTTATTAGATTACTTCTGTTGTGTACTAACAAAATAAAAGATACGTGTTTGAAAGTAAAAAGAAAGCCGGTTCAAGTCAATTCAAACCGAAGAACTCGGTCGCTCCAAATTTAATCAAATTATCTGTTGGATTCTTTAGGAAGGGCTCCTGGCTAAGTAATAACAGCCACAGGGGTATTACGAAGGTTAAGCTTCGATTGCTAAGGTTGGTCCGTGGATGGGTAACCATCCATTACACATGAAGACCCCTCCGTGTATCAGAAACCACGTAAAGCCGTTGTCATTTGTAGATCTTTGCCAGTCGTCTGTTAACAAGTCTTACCAAGGCGTATCGTATTTCCCACCACTTAACTTGGTTGTGAAGGTCAGAAGCAGTCGCTCCATGTCAAATACTGGTATTCAGCTGCATCCTGATAATGTGGAAGCCAACCCTGGCATAGCAGCTCCGTGATCACACAGTCTTCTTGACTGTGTTGTATCATTTCTATTAACAGAGATCTACCCGCAGAATTATTTAACTAACTAAGCTTCTTTATTTTCTTTAAGAAAAACTTCACTAAGATGCAAGTGTTTCTCAGTACTTTAACAGCGATATATTAAAACTTATATTTACGTTAATTGCTAAAGCTATCAACGCTTGGCTTCAGGTTACCATACCAATTATAAAATCATAATGGCCATCTATTTTTGTTCTTGAAACAAGTTTCCTTTGTACAATAAAAGTGTTAATTTCCGATGCATTGGATAGAGATAGTGTGCTCACATTGTTACTTTTTTGTAATACATATTTGATAAGAAATCAGCAGGATGTGGCGAGAAATCAACATGCGACCATGTTCATGAATTACGCTGTTTCAAAAATAAATTGCGGGTTTTGAAGACATCGGCATATTCTTGACGGCACGGATGGCGCTGTGGCTGAGTGGATTCGATTCCCGCACGGAACAAATATTTGTATGGCCTACAGGTAGTTGTTCCAGGTCTGGTTCTTTGTGTATGTGTTATTAAATGTTTGTAAAACGCACCCACGATACAGGATAAATTTCTAGTGTGGGGCAACCCACACCAGGAATTTATCTTATTATTCGTTTAAATAAATAAAAATCAAGATTAGACAAGACATGGAGGCACGGGCTTTGATCAAACAAAAGAAACCAATTGAACACAATTAAAACAAAGTACCTGTGTTGTAGAAAGTAAAAGGGTAGAAGCGAGTCAATATTCAAAACATCGAAAACAAAATGATATAGATTAATATTCATTGATTCAAATAAGGCTGAAAATCAGTCATCAAAAATTCCATAAGACCTTCCTAACCAAATACGCTTATTATGGGAAACCAGAAGAATCACTCCTAACCCTCTCGTTGAGGAGGAGCGGCTGTCCCACCCACCGGGAGCATAATAGACTGATCATATACCTATTGAATATAACACTAAAATTCGTCCTGAAGAGCTAAGCTTGCTATAATCTGATGTGTTAAGGCTATAAAGATAAGATATTTGCGAAAAAGAAAGGTCTACCGTTAGACAATCGCAACAGGTATTTACATAGAGATAATCTTAAACAATCGCCTTGAGGTATAGAGCAATTTGGACCGCAAGTGGAACCATATCGCGATATAACGATTAATAAATTAAATGTATCGATACTTACATCACTTCCTTTTGTATGGCGAGGTGTCTTTTGTATGGTTTGATAGAATATATCGGTAGTTGTTCATCAAGAAACAAGCAAACATTCAGTGATATTGAAACTTTATAGTAGTTTTTTAGCTATAAAACCTGCGACGCATTAGGTTGCGGGTTTGATTCCCGCCTTGGGACAAATGTTGTATTGGGTATTTGTTATGCTTAATAAAAAAACATCTATTTATGTAATGTATTGTATTAAGTACATATATCAGTCATCTAACAAAAGCTCTGCTTAGCTTGGGGCTAGATGATGCTGTGTGGATTGTCCAGCATTATTTATTTATTTATCCTTTTCACCTGTATTGGTAGAGGTCTTAACTGATTACAGTTTTGACCTCTACCAATAGAGGTGTTGTGAGATAGATGTGTTTGAATGACAATCACAAAACACATACTAATGTTTTGTGATTTTCAATCAAACAACACCTTGTATTAATACATGGCTGACGTCTACAAAATTCCTTGCTTTTATCACAATTATATCTCTCAGAATAAATTCTGAAACGTTTCCTGCTTAACATAATGCAAGTTCTTACCCAGAAAAGTGAAGGGCTGGACCTTTCGCAACTGCACTTCGTCTTCCCCGACACTTGCAGATTGGTGTTCATTCATATAAGTTTCTAACTCACAACACGTAAATCACGTTCACTATTAGTTAGCTTCGAGCTCCCGGCTGTTTTAACGCCTCAATATATTTACAGGCTATTAACATGCCTCTTATTTATGATACCGGTTATCACTTAGCTAATACGGTTGCTCTGCAAATGTTCTGTTGTGAAAGGGATGAATTTCTAGGTTCATACTTCTGGTTTTGTGGAAGAAATTAAAATTGCCTCGACATAGATTACCTGTTGATGGACGAAGCTTCGAATCAGATATGAAGAGAAGAGTAAGAGAATGAAATAACAGACATAGCCAGAAGAATTGCTGGAATTAAATGACCGTGGCCGGAGTTTTCTAGCAGAACTGATGGCGAATTTTGGGGTGAAAGGTTTCTGGGGTGGCAACCGCGTACCGGAAGACGCAGTCGGGGTAGGTCTTCAATAAGGCTGAAGCTTAGCCCCTCTACAGTCTCTATAGAGATGAGGTAACAATCCAACACTCCCCAGTCTTGTCTCCAAAGGTTGGGCGCCTTTTGAAGATTTCCCCGCAAAAAAAATAAAGTAAAGACACCTTTGGGGGAAGTCCTATTTCCAGCAGTGTAAGTCTATTAGCTGAAATGGTGATGATGATGATGAGACGAATCCTGTACCATCTTCAGTCTTTATTGTTTAAAAAGTCTGAACGCTAGAGATTTTTAACGATGTCGATAGCACTATAACACAAGCTCTGCTTACCTTGGGGCTAGATGATGCTGTGTGGATTGTCCAGCAATATTTATTTATTATTTTACTATGGCAGTCAGTGCAACAATAAATACTTCTTGAATATAAGGAAGCTTGAATATAAGAATGCTGCGCCGCGTGTTGTGGGTTCGATCCCCACACGGAACAAATATTTGTATGGCCTACAGGTAGTTGTTTCGGGTCTGGCTGTTTGTGTATGTGAGTTTGAATGTTTGTAAACGCACCCACGATATAGGAAAAACTCCAAGTACGGGGCTATGTTAATTTTTTTATTACAAATGTCGCAGTATCAAGCGAGTAAGTAAGACGCTTACCTAGTGTATTTTCTAAATCAGTACGCACACCCGTCGCGGCGGCGCTGGCGCTGTCACGAGAGCAAGAAGCCTAGGAACAAGAAACGCACTACTGATAGATTTCACACTGACACTTTCGACAACTCCAAAGTCATCTATGATGTTTGAGCGGTGCTGCCATTCCCTAAAAAACATATATATAGCCCCGGTAAACTTAAGAGTTTACCGGGTTACTTTGTAGTATAAAGGTAAGCCTTTATACTACAAAGTAACATGAAACAATGCACTTTATACTCTTTCTACGTAATCTTCCGATATGTTTCCGTAATGAAAATCCAGAGTGCATTTAAACGCTGCCGCTGTTCACGCCCATGATCTACGTTAATTTTGGATTCTTCTTTAACTCTTTAAGTACAAGCAAGCAAGGCAAGTTCCTATATAATTAGAAGTTGATAAATTCCATATTTTCCTATTACCACAAGACAAGCGTGAAAGCATTATAATCTAAACTCCAATCTCTTCCAAATTAAGATCTAACCAGCAATTAACTTAGCCGTTACTGTTAAAAAGTTAAACTGCCTGAATTCATTTGTATGCAAATTGCTTTCAATAGAAAACCACCTATAGATAGCCATCTATGAGGATGTAGACATAAGTCCACTTGGATTGTAAGAGGTGGATAAGAAAATGTAGATCGTAACCTAATCACCTGTGAAGGGAGCTAAATTACCAAAAGTTTTTTTACTTCTTTTTTATATATCATTATTAATAATCTTATCCACGAATTGTTATCTTTATCCATTTTTACATTGTATTTTTTTATTTTTATTTGAAAGCTTATTTCATTTTAATATTTATAATTCTATGTTAATTAATGTAATTGGACTTGTTCCGTTTTAATTAACTATAAAAAAATAAATAAATAAATAAAACTGTTATAAATAATGGCCAGTAATAATTTTGCTGAATAATGTTGTTGAGGGATTACGCCATTAATCCCTCTAATAAAAGACAGACTTTTTTTTAAAATTTCATAAAATTAGGAATGGATTGGTTTTGACGTTAAATATTTAACTCGTTATTTGTACGATTTCGTAGTGTCTAATAAAGAATATTCTATTCTATTTTATATTCTATTCTATTCTAATATATTATATTTAAGTATTGCGTGGGTATTATATCTCCGCTGATTCTCCGAGTTCCTTTGGTTTGTGTGACTGTTATAAAATATGGCTAACAAATATGAATCCACCAACATGAACATGATGATAAACAGCATCTTACCTATGGTAGCCAGCAGGCTTGATTGTAAGGATGTGAACCACTGCTGCAAGGTATCGGCTGGGACTGTCACCTTGCAGCAATGATGTCACGACCTATTTCTGCTATTTCTGTGATTTCTCTTATCGTCTTTGTAAGTATATTATTAACATAGCTTGTAAGTGCATTGTTACTGACATTAGGAAAGTGTCCTTAAAAAATCTGTTTGGTCCGAAAGTTGGCAAAAATACTGGACACGTATTTTATCTTTTGTCACGTAAACCAAAAATGTCGATAATATAGTGCGTTGAAATTGCGCGTGACGTCACGCCGTCATCTCCTGAACTTTGATGTGTTCCTTGTCACCTTTTATTGATTTGAGTAAGCAAAAAATACGTGTCCAATATTTAATTGTTTGGTAATCTTACTGACGGCCTAAATAGACTTAGTATATTTACCTAGGACACATCCCTATAGTGTCCTCATAGGAGTCTTGTTGCTCTAAATAAATTATTTATTATTATTAAAGACGAAAAGAAGGGCTTCCCCAGCAGTCGGGCCGTAGAGATAAACAAACAAAAGGGTAAATGTTAACCAACCAAAAATACAAGACTTCGACTTGCTATAACTACAAGGGTATCCTGCATTAACCTTATCCAAGCTGATAATAGAATACTATTATATTAATGATGTTCTACGTCGAACGCAGGTGATTATACGACGGAGGCTCGAATTACGTGTAACTATCCGCATTGAGAACTGATTGCTTTAATTCAAACGACAGCTACCCGATATACCTGTAATAATGTAAACATGCATTATCTCTGAGATATTTCTTTGCTTTAGAGGCTATAAAAGTTTAATCCCTATAAAAGTTAATTGTTGACCTAAAAAATTCTGATTTGTCCGATAAAAGAAAAATTTCCGTGTCCAGTATTTCTGAGTTGATTACTCAAAAATACTGGACACGTATTTTTCCTTTTGTCACATAAACCAAAAATGACGACGATATTTTAATATGTATTGAAATTTTTCGTGACGTCACGTATACTTTTTATGTAAAAGTGACTTCACAAGCTCCTTCTCCTGAACTTTTATGTACTATATCTTTGTCACTTTTTATTGATTTGAGTAAGCAAAAAGTACGTGTCAAATAGACATATTATATTTTTACCTAGGACACATTGCCTATTTAACCCGTTGATCTTCTTGGTTCTGATTTGAGTTCTACAATTTCCGACAAATGCTTGCACTGACTATAATTGTTTACTAGATTTTCCCCCGACTTCACTAGCGTGAATGTCAGTTATCGTGGATACAGACGAAGTAGCCGGTTGAAAACTTTTGATCGTTTTAGTGTATGTTATGCGCAGGGATAAGTACCTGCTTTCAGCTGTTATAAAATAACGTAGGTCTGAGGCCCGGAGGCTGTTATCTATATTAGGACAAGGCCTTATTCTGCAGTACTTAGCTTAACTGCAGAAAACAGTCTTATTACGCGTGAAATATTGCTGTAGCTTTACTTAAAAGTAACTTCTGCAGGCTATGTTAGAGCCGGATTTCTGTTTCAAAGTAAATAAACAAGTGTTACATAAAGGAAAATCAACATTAAGCAACTTGTGTAAACCCCATACACTAGACACCAGACCAGCTATGTGCAGACAGAGTTGAAGAACCTGAATTAAAATATATATAACTACGCATGTCTGCCCCTTCCAAGCTTACTTACATTAATATTTTTATTATTATTTAGGATTTTCATGATATCCAGTGACAATACGGTAGTGTCCTTAAAAAATCTGTTTAGTCCCATAGTTGGATTAACCAAAAATAATGGATACGTTTTATTTCTTTTGACACGTAAACAAAAAATGACGACGATATTGCGCGTTTAAATTTCGCGTGACGACACGCCTCGTTACATTTTTACGTAGAAATGACGTCACGAACCCCCTCTACTGAACTTTGATGTGTATATCTTTGTCACTTTTTATTGATTTGAATAAGCAAAAAATACATGTCCAATGTTTTTTGGTAATCTAACTTACGGAACAAATAGACTTTTTATTTTTTTACTTAAGACACATCTTTACCGAACACACGACATATTATTAAGAAGCTTTTCTTTCAATTATTTTTAATTTATATGTACTAATATAATAAATCTGAAGAGAGAGAGAGAGAGAGAATTCGTCATTATTTCTGGTACTCATCATCATCATCATCCTGCCCTTATCCCAATTATTTGGGTACGGCACAACAGGTTACTGGTACTACCAGTCGGATCTAAAAGAATCTTTTGCATTTGATAGCCCAATTTTTGAAAATTTAAAACCATACCATGGCCTCTCAGAGCAGGTGGAACCGTGGTGCACAGCACGTCTTACATAAAACCCAACAAATTCTCCACCAAGCAAACTCATGCAAAAACCACACCTAGATCGAAAACACAAACATTTTAGACAACATAATTGGAAGTCAACATTAAAATGACTACCGATAAGTCGGGTGGACAAAAACTATAACTTGGTACATAACTGGGCACTTATGTGCTAATCTGAGTTGTGCCGTAACTTAATACATACATAATAAGTGCGATTACGTAAGACGGGCGCCCGGAGCAACGGGAGCCGAGATGTGCCAATCTTTTCCTTATTGCGCGGGGCTCACATGGTCGTGGTTAAGGTAATAAGTCAATTGGTATGTGGAGATCACTGTGTGATTGGATTGGGGATGAATTGGTAGGGAATTTTCCAGTTAATAACATTCTCAATTAAATACTTCATATCATTGTATTACAACAAAATATTGCATACAAATTAAAATTTAGTACCTGTTTGACCCAGGTTGGCTCGGATAAAACGACGTTTTCTAAATGAAACCTAGCCAGATCGATTTATCGCCCCCGAAATCCCCTGCATACTAAATTTCATGACAACCGTTGGAGCCGTGTACGAGATTCAGATTATATACATATATGTATATAAGAATTGCTCGTTTGAAGGTATTAGATTTAACGCGAGACGCTTTTTTTTAACTGAGTTGTAATACTGAACTGAAATTTATCTCTACATGTTTTAAGATGACCTAGAGACTGTTTTTGCATGCCTTAATTAGGTAGATTGATCAAAGATTTGTAACAACTAAAGAACTTTTATATTCTGTTCTATGTTTGGTAAGTGTTAACAATTGTTAACAGTTACCGACTTCATCAACGGTATGAAAGTCCTGATTTAAGGAAAAGAAGGACCAATAACAATAAGGTGACACTAAAAATAATCCTGTCTCTTTCTCATAACACAGACTATGGTTTTTGGGGAGAGTCTCAAAGATGTCCGGCATGATCCACAATGTTCTCGTGAACTCTTGCATTATCTCTTGGCGAAATCATACCTAAATAAACAACTAGTCTTGTGGCTTCAGTAAGAAACAACAGCTGTGACAGCAGTCTTGATCGAGTAACCAGAAACCACAGGACGGAATACCGATCATCCACACAATTTTCAATTAAAACACACTTTCCTAGAACTTCTGCCACCCGCATGTAAGCCTGCATACACATCACCGAGTACGCAATATACTATTAAACGGAGTGAACGCACCCGTGTATGTAGGTATGTGGCCTGTAATAACAACGGACTACTGTTCACCCATACAACCGGCTAACCGCGCGACAACTCACCGGGAAACCCACAGAGATGATAATACCATTTAATAACTCTTCTGGGTGTTATATAGAGATGGTAAAACCGTCCTCGATTTTGTTTGTTAAGGTAATTATGCCGCTTAGTGATAACAGAGCCTTTCTGGGAGTGCTGTAGAGATTTTAATACCGGTGATCTTATTTTTTGTGCAGTGCATTTGATACCTATTATTTACACAGCTTTGGGTGTTGAGAATTTAAACCTAATGCTGACAGCTGTAGGTTGTGATAGCTGTGATGATACCAATTCAAATGGCCAGTTTAGCAGGATGCAAACCACTTCACCATTACCAGCTTGTAAATCTAAAGAGGTTATCTATTATAGTATGTTTCTTAGTGCTGTTAAAGTCACCTATAGTCCAATATGACTGTCTGAACGAGATAAAAAGAGAACTAACATTTAACATGTCTCTCTATATTTTAAGGAACGGTCGCATTCTAATTTTAGTCTCATTCTGTCAAAAATAACCGTTATTTTGACAAGGTTTTATTTGACTACTAGGTTATGATTTTGACTGGTATGTATGTTTATCTGTTCCCTCATAACTTTTAAATTTCTTATCATAATGTTAAATTCATTTATTTGTTCTCTGAAAGGTGACTGGATTGAAAATTGATTTAGCTATGGCAATGATTATCACTGAGATGAGATAAGGACTTAATTTTGAACGCTTTTTTGATTAGCTTTCTGGTGTTCGAAATCTAATATTGCGTTTCACTCCGTTCTTTGATAGACGAACTGGTAATCTCAGTACTTACATCATCATTGATGCAAGAGGTTGCGGGTTCGATTCCGGTACGATCTACAAATATTTGTTTCGGGTTTTCTGGGTATTTGCTATGTTTAGTAAAAAATATTATGTATTGTATTAAGTATATCAGTCAGGACCCATAACCCAAGCTCTGCTTAGCTTGGGGCTAGATGATGCTGTGAGAATTGTCCAGCATTATTATCTTATTATTATTATAGGAAGAAAAACATGTAATTTATATTATATCCACTTGGTAAAACTCCGCTGTGGTCAAATGTTTGTGTAAGTGAGTTTAAATGTTTGTAAACGCACCCACGACACAGGAGAAATTCCTAGAGTGGGGCAACGTTTTTTAAAAAATAAAATGGTAAGATTGAAAATAGTCTCCAACCAGTAGACCAACTCCTATTTTAATACATTAGGAAGGTATAAATATAAAAGAAGAGTCGTTAATTAAATAATAATAGTTATTACTTCCCTTGGGAGTCTTTCACGAATGCACTAAAGTTATTAGAGCTGTTTATTGTAAACAATAAACAACATTCAATTAGAAAGGTAATTTGCACCATTATTATAATATAGGACGGTAAACTTATTGGTGCACAAGAACCTTTTAAAGGCAGTAAAAGGACTATTATTACAGTTCTTTTTCATTTTCCTAACTCCTCCGCTGTTCTTTACTGATTAGTTTCGTTGCGGGATCCAGGACAACTGCATCGTTTCTCCGGGACTTGTCGGGCTTCATTGTCTTGACGTTTTTCTGGTGGTTGCCACTGTTGATTCTGCATGTCAGGAGTTGCCTCATAAAAAATACATGTCAAAATTACTTTGGACAATGTGTATAAAATTAATAATAGCTACTTAGCATTACAATATATAGCGGTGTGTTGTTGACCTTAATGAGTCTAAATAAGTGTTTTCACTGGTTCGGATAAAACATTTATCAGAACCCATGATTAAGATTTATTTCATTTTGACGACACGGTTGGCGCGGTGGTTGAGCCATTGGCTGCTGCGCCGCGTGTTGTGGGTTCGATCCCCACACGGAACAAATATTTGTATGGCCTACAGGTAGTTGTTCCGGGTCTGGCTGTTTGTGTATGTGAGTTTAAATGTTTGTAAACGCACCCACGATACAGGAGAAATTCCTAGTGTGGGGCAACGTTTTTATCTAAAAAAAAAAAAAAAAATTTTTTTTAAGAAAAACATCGTCTTGACTTCGTCTTTCACCCTGTCCACAGACCATCCTCTTTCTTTTTCTACTTATTCTATATTTTAAACATTCATTTACAATCTCTTTCACTCTTCGACTATTTCGTACATTCATCTCTTTCATTCGTTTATTCTTCACATCTGTCATTAATATCACTAGTTACACAGATTAATGTCATTAGTTTCACTGTCCTGTGTTGACATTCTGTAAACACTTTTCACAAGAAGCCCAAGAGTTGATGAGCGTTTTGTTTTTTAATTCTTAATAAGTACCTATTTGAATTGTTCTAATATTTGTTTATGAAGATGTGTAAGAAAAGCCATGTTTACGTAGTAATTGGGATGCAAATGCGCTTAGTGTCCAACATAATTGTCGTGTAAGTAACTAACCACTACATTAATTACATATGGCTTATTTACACTCAAGATTTATTCGACTTGAAGTGATATCTTATTAGCGCTTGAGTACATAAGGTAACTTACTTATCATGAGTTTAGTCTCATAAGGAAGGTAAAATACCTTGCTAATAAAAGAATAATAATAAAAGTAAGTATCTGCGATCGATTCGACGGCCAAGCTTGAAGATTAGGTGAATTAGAGGCTTTCTAGGCGAAACCTAGATGACTTAGACGTTATCTAGGTGACCTACACTTTTCTCAGATGACCTAGATATTATATTGACGACCGTTGTGGCGCGGCGGGCGAAGGTCCGCCTGCGACGCAAGAGGTTGCGGGTTCGATTCCCGCCTTGGGACAAATGTTTGTACGATCTACAAATATTTGTTCCGGGTGTTCTGGGTATTTCCTATGTATAATAAAAATATCTATCTATGTAATGTATTGTATTAAGTATATCAGTCATCTAGTACCCATAACACAAGCTCTGCTTAGCTTGGGGCTAGATGATGCTGTGTGGATTGTCCAGCATTATTTATTTATTTATTTTATTTATTTATATAGATGACCTACACGTTACATCGGTGACCTAAACGTTTCTCTGGTGACCTAGACGTTACCTAGATGACCTAGACGTCACAAAGGTGACCTAAACGTTTCTCAGGTGACCAAGATGTTATCTAGGTGATCTAGACGGTACAAAGGTGATCTAGGCGTTACCTTAGCGACCGAGACGTTACATAGGTGACCTAGGTCACCTATGTAACGTCTCGGTCTACGTACCTAAGTAACGTCTAGACGTTACTTAGGTACGTAGGATGGTATTATATGTATATTAGTTTCTCACCTCTTTTTATAGTAATAACTTTTATATACATAGTACATACTTAAGCTCAAATTGAATATACTCGTTTATTTTGACTTTATTAGACCGTAGGATAGGTGTATCTTTGATTAAAAAAAAACATTAGAACTGACTTAACGTTTATGTCAAGTAGTTGCGAGTACCTAATACGCATCTGACCTTTTTGAAGAACATCACCAGGGCGGTTCCTCCCGGTACTTATATATTATATGAGCCAGTAGACGATAGGCTAATTACTAAAAATCGCACTACTGATGGGCATTTTCACTAACAGTAGGCGACACCTAAATATAATTCTTACATTATTAACACATTATTGCCTACGCAAAAATGGTGCGGTACCATGATGATAAGTAAAAACAGGCAAACGTATCAATTCAAATTCCCTTTGCACTAAAATCCCTTTACATCACATACTCACGACATAGCCTTTAACAAAAGCTGAACCACTCGTTACAAGTAATAGGTGATTGTCTAAACAACGTGATAATCTAAGCAAGGAGGCGCCAGTCTTCCTGCTGCGCTGAGTTATAGCAGGCGACAAGCTTCAAGGGAACTGTATAGAGTTGGTTATACCGCAGCGATCAGACTTATTGCGTTTTTATTTAAAAAAAAAGCGTTGCGTGTGTGGGTGCGTTTACAACTATTTAAAGTCACATATACGAGCAAGTTTCATTGTAATTTTTGGATTTGAATTTGGAATTGTTTCTATTTCAAAGTCAACGTTTATTTAAATTAGATTATAAAAGAATTATTAAAAGCACTTTTGAAAGACCAATTTTAAGTAAACTAAAATACCAAAATTATTCTAGCTGCTCCTTCCAAAAGGTAGTTTCGTATGGAGAAGAATGGGCAAGAGACTTCTACAATTTTTTTTTCGTAAATAATAATCAGATAATTATATCTTTGGCGATGATCCTAGAATAAAAAAAACTACTATACCAAAATAGATACAAAGTGTCATTTAATACGAATATAAACATTTGATTTATATAACTTTTAATGAACTCACAAATAGAAAATCGACAAAAACGATTTACAAAGACGGGGGCTTCTTGATGATTAAGTCATACAGGTCGATCGAAGGTTTTGCTGACGTCGGTGCGTGGGTGAGTGACCAATAACCATCCATTACATACGGAAACCCTACCTTGCCTCGTGGTCCTCACTGTCATTTGTACATATTTAAAAGTTCTTACGGGTAGTCAGAATCCCGAAAGTCTGACAACTAGTCTTACCTAGAGTATCATAGTACCCAGTAACTGGGTTATGGATTTCAGATAGGTAGTCACTTAATGTTAAATATATATATAATAATACTAATAAATATATATATAAATATTTTTTATTTATGCAAATAGGTAATACCTTCTTACCTACGTTTCTATCACTACCTTTTATATATTTACTAGCACTTAAATGTACATAACTAAAAATAACATTGATGTGTATTGCATAAATAATCCAATTCTGAATAACACTCACAGTCTAAAAAAATGCAGTCAAACAAGCGCAATCCCGTCAATGCAACGTTTTACTCTGTGATTTTCTCTCGTCCAACAGGATTGTATGGAAAATAATAAATTGCGTAACAACAGGATCCTGTATTTGTCAGTCGCGACCGGTCGCACAATAATCGCAGCTTGCGTGTACATTGTAAATTATTTTGTATTTAGATAGAGTTGTTGAAACCGCGAAGGACAATCGGTGTGGTTTTGAGCAGTAGAAAAATGCAAAACAATAGTGAATATGTTTGACAAAGACAAAGGCAAGATCCTGTTTTCGGTATTAAGATCAACGTAACAGACTGCATTGAAGCTATGTCAAACATATTCACTATCATTACAACTTCATAGTATCATTACAACTTGATCATCCAGAGGAACAGCAGAATGTTTTGGCATATCCATAATTTGTCCTTTTGCAAAACACGGAGACGATAAATTGACCGGCATAAAAATATCTTTATTAATACAAATACTTTTGTCATTGCTAAATACTAAGGTATTAATTAAAGGTCTTGCTAGTAGAGTAAATCCTAAATCCGAAATTAGGAACATAGGAGTCAGTTTTCTGCTGTCACTATGATACCAAAATCCTTTTAAAAACCTTTTCAGTTAAACCCTTTTTATGTAACTATAAGAGGATTACACTCGAAAGTAACCCAACATTATGAATATGTCAAATCGTACATACACTACTCGCGGACCGAACAGACGTCGTCCTGCCCGTACAGCGCCACCTACCGGGTTCATACATCTGGTCATATGTCGAGGATGTGTGGTGTTACGCGAATGGATAGAATAAGAAATGAGTATGTAAGAGGAAGTCTGAAAGTGGTGCCTGTGACCCAGAAGTTTTGTGGAAATCGGTTGTCATGGTATGGGCATGTAATGCGAAGGAATGAGGACCATGTTTTAAATAAATAAATATGAATGTGGAGGGTTGCAAGAGTAGAGGGAGACCAAAGAAAACTTGGATGGATTGCGTGAAAGATGATATGGCTAGAAAAGAGGTGACTATTGAGATGACGGCAAGTAGAGATGTATGGAAGAAGAAAACATGCTGCGCCGACCCCAAATAAATTGGGATAAGGATGATGATGATCTGGTCATATGTCAAAGCATCACACAAATAAACCTCCCTAACTAAAACTTACAACTCTATACAAATATCAGTTTGCAATTAGATTGTCAATAGACAAGTGTCTCTGAGACTCGTTTCATTCCGATGATGGCGCGGTTAAGAAACGCTAGTTACTAGTACAATCAACTACGATACTTTAGCTATGAAAACCGTCCTTACTGCAGCGACATTAAGGCGCTGTATCATCAAGGACGTGCAGTTCACTGTACCAGAACAGATAGACAACTACAACATCCACCGTCTACATAAGACCTAAGTGTGGTCAGCAATTATCAACAAGTTTTCTTGTACACTTTCCTTAATACAATTTCATAGTGGGATAGTGGTTGATGGTAATTGATTCGGGATTGTGTAACTGTTACTTGCTACCTAGCGGCTTTTAAGATAATTCCTTTACTGTAACATAACATAACTTCACGTCTATCCCCGCAGGGATAGGCAGAGGAGTAACTACAGCACAACGACATTACGCTAGTTATGTTAAAGTCCCATGTAATAGGGGGCGAGCCTATTGCCATCAATAAGGCACATATCCAGATTCCGGGCTGCTACCAAAAACTTTCAGACGGAAAAAGAAATAACACTCGGCCGAATGTGACCCGTAAAATTTGAAGTTTGTTATGTTTTTGCAGCGCTGTTTTACGTTGATTTAATTATTTTAAACAACATTATACTTAGATTCGATGGACATGTTATTATTACTATTCAGTGTAAATATGAATGATTTTATATAATTTCCAGTGAATATAAATTCGTTTATTAATTAACGTTCTAAATGATTTCAACTTTGTAATTATTGTATCAATACTGTCGCGTATTGAATTATAATGAACATCCTGCGTCAAGTAAAGCTGCAATTTGCACAAAACGTAAGGAATTTTATATTTCACAGGCTATCTTCACGGATTCCCTTTATTAAAAATAACATTATTGGGTTGCCCTGTACAGAAATACGTTGATTTAAAATGCTTTACAAGTAACTTGGTAAATCATAACTATTCTATTCTCTAGCAATCAGATAAATTGATGACCTTGAAAAACACTTGCGCCTAGTGTTTGTCAAAATTATATAATGATAACTTATTACTCAATGGTCTGGTAAGGATAACCAAGATAGTCAGATGACTCTTTCAATATACAATAAGGCGCAGGCCACATACCAGAAGAACACAGGAAGCCGATGGGTAGATCAGTACAGGACATATCCAGCAGAGAACTGACCTTGGTCTACGCTTACCACTTTTCTTTGACTCCCCACTTTTCTGTACTTTCGTTAGGTCTGACCATCTGACCAAAAGCAATATTCTGTTAAAATTAAATACCTACTCTTCGATATGTTAAACAAACAAAAGACAGTAAAAAACAGGCCACACTGGTGAAATTGTCTACGCATACTACTTTTATGTGACTCCCTATTTCTTCTCTACCATGGGGTCCAACCAGACAAAATACTCTGTCAAAATTAAATACTTTCCGATGGGTTTAATAAACAAATAGAAGGTAGCAAGAAACAGGCCACACTGGTGTAATCTCAGTAATACGCCGTGATTGCCGGACGCGCGTGATACAACTGACCATTGCCGACCATTGTCTACGCACACCACCTGTCTATGATTGCATGTTTGAACGCTCTAACGTCGTACGCGACTGAATTACGCGTGAATCGATAGCGGGTGAAAGATTTGTGTGGATCAGTCTTTGTGTTAGTATTTTATAAATGTTTATATCTCCAGGTGACGAAGGTTCAATGTTGCTGACGAATTTGTGCATCAAATCAAATCAAATTATTTATTGCAATCCATGATTTAAACTTACAGGTGGTAAAATAAAAATATTAATAGAAACAATCATGGCCCCTTTTTCATCGGTATTGGTTTCCTTCAAAGAAGATGATTTTCCTTTCATCACTGATTCTGACTACTTTCATAAATTTTTATGACACAAATAGGTCTACGAATGATGGCTGGAACCAACGAATTAAAGTGGTTTACGAATGAATTTTTAATGGATCCTACCATTGGTCTACCTGAACTAAAACGAAAGTTAAGTCCATTGATCAGGGTTGGTTGCTAAACCCTGATCAATGGACTTTACTTTCGTTTGGCCACGAGCTTCTCTTATCAATTAGGTAGCCAAATAAAATAATTCCTTTAGGCTCATTAAATCTGACACAAAACGAAACACAAAAATATGGAAAAAAATAAAACCTATTTTGAAATCATTCTATTTATAAAATAGAACATAATTCTCTTCACAAGAATATTCTTTCTCGCGTACAGATAAAATGAAAAAAAAAAAGCAGTATCCACGCAAAGCGAACAGCTTAGAAAGCGATCATTAGTTCGTCATAGCTCCGCCGGCAGCGCTTCAATATTATGGTGTATTCAAACCTATCGTTTGAACAATGAATTGTAGATCAGTTATTTTGCTCTATTTCTCATGTTATGTCTATAATGCTCTGATTTTGTGTACAGACGGCGCCGGGTGCCAATCTTGTAGTGTTGGAATTTTGTTCCTTGACGGTATGATAAAGTAGTGGCAATTCTTGTTAACTCTACATTATTGTAGTAAATTAACCCTTTGGATACACAGGGATAATCAGTTTTGTTCAAGCTTATGGGCCAATGTCTTTTGAATGCGTTACCTTTTTTTGTTTACGTGGGAAAAACCATATTTCATACAGGCTGCTTAAAATTACTCATGATGTATTAGAATTGTTTAGAATATACAATATGTCACTGACCTAGTAAAGAGAAGATTCTTTTGCGTGACTGGCGAATGTAAGGACCGACTTATATTAAGCGCATATAAATTAACGAAACCCCACTATTTTTAGCAATACGTTTTCAATTCAGTGCTGTAGAAGTCCAGTTTCTATATTTTCAAAAGAACTTCTGCTTAGCCTATGAATTAAATTCACCTGGTATAAATAACCACTAAGAAAAACAAGAAAATTTCTGATCTGTCGACCTGCATTAAGGAAATTTCCGCTTCAAAACAATCCCTATAGGATTCAAATAAGCCGATCATTTAGTCACCATACTTAAAAAACCAATCTCTGTACAAAAGTAATGTATATCCAACTTTATAAAGAGTCTCATCTCCCTTCTATACATATGCAAATAGCCGTCATTGCTCTCTAAATCGATTCCATTCGGTCATCCATTCGGTCTTTCGGTCATCAATCACTGAAGAAGATTGAACGAGTATCTTCAGCGGGTACTTAGAATTTTATCTAAGGGTTTACAAAGTTATTCTATTTTAAGTTGGATAAGCAGAAGCTACTACTTTTAATACATTTAATGTAATGACATATACATACGTCATATAGTCTACAGTCTGCCCATGGCATGCATTTATGGACATGGTAACAGTGGGTACGACTGTATATACGCCAAATCAAGACCAGTCATCATCATCTGCCTAGCCTTTCCCCAACTATATTGGGGTTGGTTTCCAGCCAAACCGGATGCAGCTGAATACCAGTATTTTACATGGAGCGAATCAAGACAGGTGTTTGAGCAAATACTAAAGTTACAACGATTCAACCGTATCGGCTGCCTAAGTTACCGATACCAAGGTGGGTACCTATTGGTAACTTAGGCAGCCGATACCAATTAATCGTTGTAACTTACAGATACCCACCTTCGTATCAGTAAGTTAGACAACCGATACCAAGGTTAGTAGGGGTAATTTAGGCAACCGATATTGATTGATCCAAAAATATCCATTAGTCTGGAGTATTTTTCATAAAACCAGTACACACTACGAAATGTTACGGATCCGGTGTAGGCTCAGAAACCTACTAAACCTTAAGGTCTAAATTAGCATGGCCGGCATGACTAGTATCCGAAAAGAGTATTTTCTATTTTAATATTGATCGTATTTACTTTACGTTAACTTCAAACGTTCAAGCTAAGCTAAAACACTGGAAAAAGAACAGCGGAGGAGTTGGAAACATACATAATTTAAACTCCCCTCCATAACAAGTAGGAGACAGAACAGGCTAGGCCAACAGGCACATAGGGATGTTTACAGCTGGCTTAAGCCCAGTTGCCTAGCACCACAGATTACAAAGTCCCACAAACTCTTCAAACTTTGGGTTTCGAAACTTAGTGGTTTTTCTTATGAAAGGTGTTTATACTAAGCCATCCTCGCGCCATTAACAAACGCATAAATACGCGCTTAAATCCTAACACAATTTCTAAAAAAATAAAACTTTTTTATTTCTTCTTTTATCCAAGATCAAATCGTTAAGTATTTTTGGAACATAACACATTTTATCTTTATCAAATATTTACAATGACAATCTTTGAAATAAAATCAACTTTACAGGTTATTTAAATTAGACATTTGCTCTTTATAACGTCTTTGAAATAATAAAAGTCGTATAAACGCGTTATAATAATAAATGTTAATTTTATCACAATTTTATTTTTTTATTTTACTATTACTGAGTATTTAATAAGGTTTATGAGTAAATAACGATAAAGGTTTTATGTATTAAGTTTTCAAATTTATCCCACGGTTTTGCTTGACAGCTCAAATTATGTTACAAATATTATTTTAAATTTTTCAATTGTTTCTATCAAAATATTGACTAATACCTACTAACTGTGCATTTACGCTGAAAAATCCAACCTTTTTCCTACAAATATTTTTATAATAAATAGATATATTTGTTCATTGTTACAAATATAATAAATATTTTGACAACTACACACAATCAATTAATATGAAAACATTATAGCACTCGGTTTGTTTGGACAGTGGTCTACAAACTAGGAACTTACCTGAATTTTGGGGACCTTACAGTATAACATATAAAATAAATGAGGATAAATATTTCCAATATTTTAACATTTCCCATCGTATTGTTTTATAAACATTAATTTTAATACAAGCGATATTTTCGGCCTATTAAACTTGAATTTTAAACTATTTTAAAATTTTAAACTATTAAACCCAGACATCTCTATCAGTTCTAGCACATTCGCTACGCTACAAATTGTAATCATTCCTGAACCTGTAATGAGTGCCATCTGATTAGGCGTTTACCTCGTTAACAATCTTTCACCCAAGCACATAAGAGCCAAATAAAAAGTTATGACCCCCAACAGCAGACATCATAGCCATTTAATATATGTAAATCGGATGCACCTGCTGCATATCTTGACGTGTAAAATTTTCCCACGTGTGAATAGTCACAAAATGTCATTAGGTAATAATTAAACGTAAATGTTTAACAGTTAAAAAGATATTTGAGAATTCTTTGGGACAATGTTCCACGAGGCTTTTACCAAGAAGACAAGGTGTTATAATATATTATAGTCATACATTTAGAAAAAAACATTCGTTGTACATTCCTATTATTTGAATAGATTTGTGTTTATCTAAGTGTTTGTGAAGTTGTCGAATCAAATGGAATGGTTGTAGTGCTAAGTTATATGAACGTAAAAATGCATTGATTTCTTAACGACTATGCAGTTAGTAAAGTCTTAGGTAACATAACATCACGCCTGTGATAACTGAACTATCCAACAGTTTTGCCACAGTTGTCGCGAGAGAGATCGGGCGATAATTTTCCTTGTCTGATATGTCTGCTGTCCTATTCTTCACTATAGGCACCACTGTAGTTTTCATCAGATCGTCGGGTAAATATAAATGACTAATACACATATTGAAGAACATGGACAGGACTCTCGGCATGTGAACGCCCGCATATTTGAAGTACTCAATACTGAGCCCATTATGGCCCGGTAATTTACCCCTACACATACTGTTTATCATTTATTTAAGTTGCTTCGCTGTGAATTTCAGTAAAAGTTCATCGCCCGCCACGATGGGTCAACTATTTGGCATAGTGATCGAAGGATCCAAAGGATAACGTACTTTAAAGTGCTCCATGAACAAATAAACTATACTTCAGGGTCATTTCGACCATCAACATGTATTGTTGATCGTTATTTGTTGTGCATTCTTTACAGATTTATCAGTGCACCGCGCGTTTCTCAGTTCCAAAAGGTCAAGCAGATTGTATGAGTATTATATCAATGATTGTTAGTATTGAGTTATGTCTGCCAATTTGCATAATATCTTACTGCGATTACAATACCGCCTACCAAGCGTAGCTCTCAAATGAGCTATAAGACGTCCGAGTCGTTACTCATTACTTATGCATGTTAGTGTTACGTAAGGTTACACAAAGGTGACAATAGGTTAACAATCGACATAAACAAAACCCCCCGGAGTCCTTCATTTGACTATCTCAAGTTTCTTTCAACTAACTATCTTATGTCACCTTATACGACCATCGAATTTGCATCGAAATTGTTTCCAATTTAACCAAATTCTCGTATATACGTACTTCTAAATTGCGTTTATAATTAATCTTACACCAAACTTTATCTAATCAGTTGATGTGAGCCCCGTTCTTCTAAAATTCTTCGAGATCTTGAATATGTTTAACATTCTTCACGTGTCCAAGACAATATTTTTCAAATTGTGTTCTGCTTTCTCTATAATTATCATTTAAATTAAGAGTATTATTTGGAGTTAATCTTACATACTTAGTAGTACCATGACCATTGCTGGTTTTGTTCAAAAAGTCCTAAGTTTAGTCGAAGAAAATAAGAAATGGATAAAACCATCGCTGCTTCAGTTCGATACAAAGGTGTCTCAAAGACATTTCGATTTAAATTTAGATAATAATATGTTAAGATGGGATCACTGTTGGGTAATACAGATAAAAGATTAGATTTCAAGGTAGCCAGGTGTTGATATAATAATGAATTTTATACACAATGACCTTTCTTTTTCCCATTGACTGTTTTATGGCGTAATTCTTTCGGTCAGTTTATATTTCGTGCTTTTACCGAAATAATATCGGTGTTCAGATCTTGATTCTGAAATTCGATATTAATTGAATCTCTAACACTTAGGAGGCATTTATAATTCGAGTAATCCTTGTTCGATCAGTTTGGTTTTCCTCGATGTGTTGAAGGCAGAAATTTGGTCGTGTCTGACAACAAAGTTTGACTTTTACAGTATGTAATGAATGAGCTAAGTATTATTTAAATTGAGGAACCTAATATTTCGATCTAGTGAACGGTATGATAATTCGAGATTATGTCTTAGATAAAGTATAAACCGTTTTTCTTCCTCGCTTTTCAGTTGGTTGGTTTGTCATTTATTTAAAATAGCCTAATGTCAAGAAAACTGTGTGTTGTTAAAAATCAATCATAACCCAATATCTATATATACGAGTATATCTATATATCTCTTTGGGGTCAAATCAAATTTGAATGACACCAAGTTTGGGATTAGAGTCAATAAAAAACTAATAATTCAAATTGGGCCACACTAAAAAGCTAAGCGTGGTCAAACATAAAAAAGTGTCGAATTGAGAACCTTTTTTTGTCAAAAATACGTTCTAGTTAGCACAGACGGGTCTTAAAGAATTGATAAACCAGGAAATTTATAGTACCTAGTCACCTACTACCGATTCAAAGCTGTGCTTGTTAGCGAACAATAAGGCAATTATAACACCAGGGCTTATTACATAAACGGATCCTACGTCTTCAAAGCGACAATAAATTCTTGTCGACGACAATCAATCCGCGGCCCTCCTAGATAATGTACCAGGAAAAGATCATCGAGCGAACAATGGACATTTGCAATTATAATATAAACGTTATTGTACTACATAGAAGTAGGTACCTACTTGGTGCATCGCATTACAGCCCATCTAACGGAGATGCTTTGACATAGCGCGTTATGGACACATCGCAATAAACTTAAAACAAACTTACGACAAGCATCTGACGAAAACCTTTAAAACGATCCAACGCCCTTAACTACTAAGACACAAGACACAATTTCACTAAAATACTTATTAGGGAAACGTAAATGTAAGTTTGTCGACAAATCCGAACAGTGCCACCCGTAGACACCCTTTGTCCATTCCTTGATTGAATATCGAATGCATAATCGTAAACTTGAATCGATTCTTACGAATACGAAGAATCGATATTGAAATCGGCAAGCACTAAGGCTTTGTATGAATACACGCACTTAGCGTGTGGAATAGGAAATCATAAAAGCATAGTGCTGTTCTACATACAATATTAAATCGAAATTGAGTTTATGTACCGATTATGCTTTACGTACAGTTCTTTCATATTTTTCCTTTAAGCTGCAATGGTATTCATCAGTTGGAATTATGTAATTATGCCCATGGATTCCCTGAGATGCATGACTAGTTTTCCTTTTCAGTAGCCTTTTATATCTTTGAAGTAAATGATTTAATATCGCGTCATAATATCTTACCGCAGCCCTAAGTTCTTAGAATCTGAAAATGGTGGCTGTATCATAAATAGTTACACGTAACGCCATCTATGAATTTAAGCCGGAACTACAGGCATCTCGTGGTTACATCCGGATGGGGTGTTACTACCCTTATACTGATACTACCCCTTGGTACGATCGTTCACATAATCATGGACAATTTAATTGTAGAGAATCAGATTAAAATGAATTCTTAGACAGACTACTTACCTTTAAAAAAAAAAACATAAACATCTCGAACCGCCATGATGTTTTGTCATTATTAACGCTGTGGCAAATTATCTTAATTTTTCTATATTTCTGATCATTATGGATGCAATCGTAAATCATTTTTTATCTCTTTCACACAATGTGGAATGTGAAAAAGCGTTCATAATTTCAAGAAACAAAAGTTATCTACTTCAAATTATAATTTTTAATTCAAGAAGTTGGTCTTTGTTTTTCTCAAGGATCTAAATCGCTCGCGTTACCATATCACACGGCGAGCATTTCCAAGGAATATTGGTACAAATTATGCGACTGCGGATTCTTTCACTCGAGATAATGTATTCGATTCCGGACCGAGTCGATGGCATCGTTCACGCGAGCTTCGAATGTTAGGCGACGTTTTAAACGATACTACGGAAACTCGATTAAAAATCGAATGGGAATCGATTTGTTGTTCTGCGTCCAATTATTGTTTGTTATGCATTTGAATTCAGTTTAAAATTAGAATCATAAATTAGGGCTGAGTGGAGACATAAGTTCACCGTGGAGCTATATTTCATGTTACTTTTAATAACTAATCCAAATAAATTGTTTGTTAGGTCAATAGATTAATATTCACATGTAATAAATAATATTAAAACGGTAGAAATTTATAACCGTTCTATTTGCGTAACCTTTTATGTACTTTACTGTCTTGTGAGTTTAAAATCCAATAATCTTATTTTACGCGCTTCTGTTTACATAGTCAAAAGCCAGAAAGTCTTACTTAAAAGGTGATGTGCTACCCGGTTCCTGGCTTGTGCAGGTCAGATGCATTCGGTTAAAATGCAAAACGGAACCCAATATAGTTCGCAAAAGGCTAGGCAAACAATGAGTGATTGGAACATAGTCGCCAGCCTGGTGGATTTTTTTAAATGTATCAGTAATTCAATCAGTTGGAGGAGCTCGTGGCTAAATAAAAACAGCCGCACGGCTTGATCGAAGACTAAACTACGCTTGTCGGGGTCAGTCTGTGGATGGGTGACCAATCGTAACATATCGAGACTCCATGCGAGAAGCATGTTAAGCCGTTGGTCCCGGCTGTCATTTATAGATCTTTGACAGTCGTTACGGGTAGTCAGAAGTCTGAAAGTCTGACAACCAGTCTTACCAAGAAGTATCGTGTGGCCCATTACCTAAATGGGTTGTGGAGGTCAGATAGTCGCTCCATGTAAAACACTAGTATTCAGCTGCATCCGGTTAGACTGGGAACCGACCCCAACATAGTTGGGAAAAGGCCAGGTAGATGGTAATGAGTAATTCAATCAGTCATCTATCATTGTAAAATAACATCGAAAAGTATTATCGATTGTTACAAATGTGTTGTCTTCGTAAACATATAAAACATAACGTCACACTTATATTCCCCGAAGGGTTAGGCAGAGGGGTTATTCTATTAGTATCTTTACCCACATTTTAACAGTTACGTTGGCCCATACAATACGAGTCGAGCCTTTTGCCCTCAACCGAGCACAAATCCAGATTCCGGGCTGCTACTGAGAAAAACCAGATGGAAAAACTTACAACTAATAACACTTAGCTCGACCCGGGAATTGAACCCAAGACCTAGTGGTCATCAGTAGCGCGTTCGACCACTAGACGAACGAGACAAGTCTTTATAGTATGATCAGTACAAATCTTGTATTTTCTAATCGAGAACCAACGGTACGTCTAGAGATGTAAGCTCGATATTCGGTGCATTTGCGCGATCATATCGATACACGACGGCGAATATTTTGCGCTTTGAACGAAGACTGTCACCGGCAAGACAACGTTACGATAAAGTACCGACTTTTTCGGAATAAAATAAACGAATTCGTAAATTGTTTCATTGATTACATAATTGGGTTACGGGTTTTTATCCTGTTTTGTTTTGTGGGGATTTTGTTTCAGTTCTTTTTGTTTTGTACGCTTAAAACAAAATAGTACAGGATAGATAGAGACTTATAATAGTGGTACAATAGTGGCACAGTTGGAAGTCAGACGTCTGACTGCTAGACTGTGTAAGAAGGCTGTGTTATAGAAGCGAATATAAATAGTAGGTACTTTATCTAATGTTACTTTGGGGCGCATATTTTCGTGTGATAGCGTAGTGGATAGAGCCTCGCCTCTCATTCTCAAAGTTGTGGGTTCAAGTCCGGGCAAGTATCAAAGTGATATATTTTTATTTTCATTGTTTTTTTTATCATTTGGAGTTACAAAGTGGAGTCTGGATTAGTGACAAATTAACGGCAATAGGCTCGCCTCCTATAACATGGGACTTGAACATAACAAGCGAAATATGAGTGTTCCGTACGCACACCGCTACCTTACCCCTTCAGGGAATACAAGCGTTAGGATGCTACTTATGCCATGTTTTTTTTAAACTTGGACCGGAGTCTATAGAGGCAGATTGTCCGGTTAAAGGGGTCTAGTGACCACGATCCTTAGTAAAAAGGTACCGATTGAAGAAGGGTAGTCTTTTTTAGTAGTAGTGTTATACCTACGCACTTAACCAACCAACTGCCTGGTTGGTCTACTGGTGGCAAGCGGTACTGCCTAGCATAAGGTCTTGGGTTCGTTCCCGGGTCGAGCAATGTGTTATTGGGTTTTTTTCAATCTGGAACTCTTTAGTAACAGCCCGGTGTTTGGATTTGTGCCCGGTCAAAAGCAATAGGCTCACCCCTTATTACATGGGACTTTAAACATAACTGGCAAAACGTGGGTGTACTATATCTAGGTATATTTCCTCCTTCTCTATCAAATCCATCCATAAGTTGTCTGTAAGAGATCGCTTTTAGCGATAAGGCCGCCCATTGTGACACCCTGTGTAGCACTTTAAGTCATTATTTGTAAGTTTTCATGGTGTACACTAAAGACTATTCTATTATATTCTATTGTGCACCTCTGTTTAACCCTTCACAGAATACAGGCGTGATGTTATGTATGTTAACCAACAAAACCATAGGTCCAGTGAAACGGAGGTGAAATTAGAACAATTAACCTGCCGCCTGGCCGCGGTGGCCGCAAATAGTGCCGCGGTGATAGTGGCTAATGACTTGTTAGTACTGCCGCTGAATACACACATGCGATAACTAGTGATGTGGGGTTGCATCGATAGTTGTTTTATTTCATGTCGATATTTTTCGAGAGCATGATATGGCAAGAAAAGAGGTGACCCATGAGATGACGGCAAATAGAGATGTATGGAACAAGAAAACATGCTGCGCCGACCCCAAATAAATTGGGATAAGGGCAGGAGGATGATGATGATGATTTTTCGAGAGCATGATTTCCTGATGATGTTTTTATTTCAGAATGTAAGTTGATTAGCTGTGACATTCGATGAAGGTGAACAATAATCTCAAGTCACTACATCTGGTTACTTTTGCTAGATTGATTTTGGTTAAATTATTTAACCCAAAATCAACCCAACCAACTAAGTGCATGGTTTACACATGCAGAATGGAAACACACTCAACAGACTTTTTTTACAGACTTTGACTTCAGATGCTTTAGTCTTAATGTTCGGTACATTAAGACAAAAGCTTCTTAAGCCAAAGCGTCTTAAAGAAAAAAGAGAAAGCGATTCCATTGCCATCAACCGGGCACAAATCCAGACTCCGAGCTGCTACTAAGAATTTCTAGACGGAATAACCCAATAACACTCTGGGAATTGAACCCACGACCTCAAGCTAACGTGTCGTGCTTGCGATCACTAGACCAATGAGACAGTCAAATACAAAAAGTAAACATCGATAAAAATCCACAACGTAAGCACAGCACTGGCAAGTGAGCGAGTACCGACCGCGGTCGCCACTGCACCGCCATCTGTAATTGGTTTGCTCCGCAGCTGATTTTTATCTCCAATTATTGAGTTTTCACGCCAATTAAATATTATCTAGCTTCCGGTGGAAGCCGCAATGTCGATATAATCATACCGTTTCTAGAAATGGCACGACCCTTAGTAGTAATACGTTTGTTGAATAAATGATTTAATTATAAACTTCCCTATGGGTATTTTAAAGTAGATAATGATTGTAAAAATCTCTTGATTGTAAACTGCGTTTCCGTTCTAATGTAACTTATTTGTGTGTGTTGTGTATGAGGCTGGTGTATGTCTATAAGACTATCGTTATATAGATAGGGACAATAACATATTTTGTAAGTATCTATGTACCTATTTTAGTAGAGTAATTTTTATTTTGAGTACATCATCTTCGTCTATATCTCAATTCAAAGAGGTTTAAACGTTGCCCTACACTAGAAATTTCTCCTGTATCGTGGGTGCGTTTACAAACATTCAAACTACAGCCACAGCAACACATAAACAAACAGCCAGACCCGGAACAACTACCTATAGGCCATACAAATATTTGAAACATGCGGGAATCGAACAGACAGTACGCGGCGTAGCAGTCAAACTCTCAGCCACTGCACCAACCGTGCCGTTCGTTTTTTTTTTTATAAATAATGAAATGAAAGAAATAACTATGCTAATAATGTCTCTGGACTCGTAATTCTTTTCAGGTCGTTGAAGACTTATGCCCGTCATGTTCCCTTTAAAACGCCCCGTTTGCTTTCGCCACAGTTAAAACAAGAGTTAATTCTTGGTGGGAAATCACAGACAAAGTATATCAAGAACACCCCTTAACGTTAAAAGCAACACCTTCTCAGATTTCATTACTACTTTACACAGTAAACTAAGTAACGGAGTCAACATTTATCTTAGATACAATCTAAATTCTACTGCGCACCCATCCGGGCAAGGAACACAAATAACTACTTAAAAGGTCAACTTTCTCACTATTAACTTGTTCAGACATTGTGGCGTATTGATTAATACCGGTAGGTTTCAGTTAGTAAGCCCTTTGGTGGATACAAGAATGTTTCTGGGCAAGCTTATACATTATGTTTGCAATGCAGTTTGGGTGTATAGCAAAAAATGAATGGGACTACACTGTGTCAACTACGATTGTATTAACGTTAGGAAAATCACACTGAAGTCAGCGTTAGACGTCGTCGTTACCAGCCTCATGTGGCTTTGCTAGATCATTTTATGGGCCACCGCACTGGGCAAGCAGGTCACTTCTTATCTGTGTGTTGCGTTTCAAGGCAAGTTCAATAAGATCATACATTAGCTGTATCATCTCTTTCTGAAAGGTATCAGGTTTTCCGGTTGCCAATTAACTCTTGCCGCGAAGTTTTTAAGTATATTTTCGCTATACGCGACCAACATGGTACAAAATTCCTGTATGACAATAATTATAATGCCGTCCATTTTGTAAGAAAATTGGACAACTATAAGCAACGCTAAGATATAGTAAGTAATAGGGAGTACTATATGTGGACCATAGATATGAGAAGACGGACTGGAAATACTTTGGATACTAAATAAAACGATTAAAATTATGCCAAACTATGTAATAATCGTACATGTACATATGTAATTAGAGCCCCGCCATTTAATATCACAGATAAAACTGAAGTAATTAAAAATAAACACCATTTCTAGATCTACCCTTCGACCCTCTTTCTTAAGACTGAACTTCTGAAACGAGAAGTTTGATGAGCTGGCAAAAGGCCGATTTGAAAACATTCTGTTTTTTTCATTTTATAGGTAAATAAAATGAAAAAAACAGAAAGACTTAAAATATGAATACAATATCTCTCAAGTTTTTTTTTATATAAAACGTGCCCCACACTAGGAATTTCTCCTATATCGTGGGTGCGTTTACAAACATTCAAACTCACATACACAAATAAACCTCAACCAACAACAAGTTCCTGAAAGTATATATAATAAAGAGACAGAACAACATGACAGAACCAAGAGACAACCTCAAAAAATCTACTAAAAACGTATAAGTACAGTCCATTACATTTAAAGAAGTAGTTTTTGGAAACTTCTTTGATTAACGTTACAGTTAGAATAGCTTCAGTGAATAATAAAAAAAGGTATTTCCTTGCAGAATAATACTTTAAGTAATACATTTACTACTCGTCTTTATAGCAACTGAAACCACCAGGAAATTCCGCTTGAAAATATAGTACAGCTTTGTCAGACTGCGGCTCTACAAAGAGGCTCAAAAATAAATCGGCTTTAGCGCTACATCATAAAATAAAACGTCGTATTGTTTCGCTACTGAAATGATTCGTGTTCACTATCAAGTTGAATTGTGCAAGTTTACTTCCGCATGCGACTTGCAAAAGTTGAACTGGCAACATCTTTTTGTTACAATCTGGAAAATACTTGCATGCCTGTTTTGAAAACTTGCTGCAAGTAAAGAAACACAATGTACATTATCATTAATTTGTTATTTTGTTTTATTTTTTAATTAAAACGTTGCCCCACACTAGGAATTTCTCCTGTGTTGTGGGTGCGTTTACAATCATTTAAAGTCACATACACAAACAGCCAGACCCGGAACAATTACCTGTAGGCCATACAAATATTTGTTCCGTGCGGGAATCGAACCCAACGAGACGTGGCGCTGCAATTGATCGCTCAGCCACTGCGCCAACCGTACCGTCAATTATATAAATATAAAAATATATTAATAAATAAATAAGTGACTAAATTTAGCATTAATTACTTGTCCTCCTATTCATTGCTTTTGTCGATGATTGTTCTTGCTACAAAATAACTTGTGCAAGTATACTTGCAGACATTCAAAGGTTACTGTTGGCAAGTGTATTTATTATCTGTTTGTCTGAACAGTCGTCACATCACAACATAGTCAAGCACGGTTGTAGATGTATAACATGACGCGCTCGACGCATTGTTCTCAAGCCTGTTCGTTATAAATAAAGTATTATCTGCAATAATAACTTGCTCGATTGAACTGAACAATACGCTCAGCGGACGTGTGGGCGGCGGATACTATCGACCTATTGACGGGAATTGTATAGAGCTGGTAATACACTGAGCAGAAAAAAAATCAGACACAAGGCCATGACTTCGTATTTCTCGCTAAGGCTTGACGTAATTTCCGAAGCATGGAAGGGTCTCGGTTTACAATGGAATCTCACCCATCCGTGCAATTGACAAGCGTAGCCCAATAGACCTGTGCAGCTTTAGTATTCAGCCACAAGCCAACATAAGTAGTATCACATTTTGTTTTAAAACAACAATCTCAAAGTGGTATCATCCACTCTAAAAATATCCCATCAACGACTCTTTGTTGAGGTCCAGTCTGATTTAATTGCGTACAGCGTTAATTGGCCATTGTCCTTTAATATTGTGCCCTCGCCCTCAGTTAACTATAGCCGATTGTTTTTGTGCCCCGTGCGCCTTGTGCCCCGCTGTGCCCAGCACGCTAATGTGAAGTCGTGATGTTTGCTTACCGTTTAGATATCGATTGAGATGTTTTGAATCTTAATTATTTGACGTATTGTTTTAGATTTGGGATGCCTGCTCGTTTTTTTGCAGTCTGTGTGTTTTTATGTGGGTATCGTTTTGTTTTCCTTTAATTCAATAGTGAAGTTTTTCGCCCTTTCGATTAATTGTATCAAATCAATGTATTGTTACAGTAAAACTATAAAACTGACAGTATATCTTATAAACACACAATTTGATTTTGTATCTGAAATTTGGGAAATATAGGAAAAAATAATCAATAATCCCTTTCTATAAGTAACTCGTAAAACTTTAAATAGTTTTGTAGAACTGTTTTATTAAAATTATAACTTTATCTTTTAATGATAAGCTAGAATGTGAGTAAAACGGTGAACGTTTCACTCATATTCTAGCCAAAAAGCTATTTTCTAGCAACCAGAAAAAAAAAACCAATCATCCACCCTTATCCCAAGTTATATATCCCACTATAACACCCTATGTAGCTCATAAAGTCATTTTTTGTAAGTTGACATGGTCTATAATAAAGAGTAATCTATTCTTTTCCTAGTTTCATGTAAAAGCGGAAGATACAATATAAAGCAGAGTGCTGCATCATCAACGTCCTGCCTTTAAACCTAATTTATTTGAGGTCGGCGCAGCATGTCTTCTTCTTCCATTCATCTCTGTTTTCCGTCATTACAATAGTCCTTCTTTTACTCTTATAATCATCTTCACAAACTCAAACAGGACATGTTCCAAAAAATATAATCTCTCATATCTCTCAAATCTGCAGATCGCCAGATTACGCACTATCCAACGCGCTATTAAACAAGAAAAGAATTCGCGTCGAAAAATAAAACATAACAGCTTCCAGCGATGTTTTACAGGACAAAGGCGTTTAAGAAAACCTGCCCCCTCTGTTCTTTGAATCATATACATAATCATAATAATTAAATGTCGCAATGAGGAGCCGTGTTATCAGCCGGACACAGAATGATGCTACTGGCCACTTCACGTCATTCTTATTACCCTACCCTTAGTCGCCTTTACAAAATATTCGACATACATTGCCGGCTTTAAACGTGATTGCACAAAACCCTTTGAACGTTGATAGCAGAGGATGTAGGCCAAAAATGTTCAGTCGCCGATCGAACAGTGCCACAGTGCAGGAAAGTGTCAGACCAAGAACCAGTTAGGCAAATTATCTGCGAAGAATCAGTGACTCCACCTGCCGTTCAGGGCTGTGTTTATTTATTTATGTATTCTGTGTTGCAAAGTTCGCGTGATGAGACGCAATGTATTGTTGTAAATTTCTCGCATGACAACTTTTTATTTTTACTTGTTGACGTCTAATGCATTCCAAAGTTTATTAAATAGGGATTGTATGTGCTTAAGAATGTATTAGAAATAGATGGAGGGATTTTTATTTATGTGTGGTTTGAGTAACGACTTTAATGTGGTGAAATATTTTTAGAGAAATACCTGATTCTTTGTCTCAGAGAGGCTCGTGGCTAAATGATAATAGCAGCATGAGTCGATTTGCATGTTAAGCAACGTGGGGATGGATGACCATCTATTAGACATCTGACATCCGAAATCAATCCGTGCATTAGTAAGGCAGTTAAGGCATTGGACCGTGGGGCATCGTGTTACCCAGTAGCTGGGTTGTAGAGGTCAGATAAGCAGTTGTTTCATGTAAAATATTCAGCTGCTATAGTTGGATGTTGGATTGCTGTTGGGAAAAGGCTAGGCAGATGATGATGACCTATTTTTAAGGATGTGAATCATTTAATGACTTCTCTCATTCTGGATAGAACGGGAGGGCGTGTACTTTTACTGTCTAAAACCCATCCGTGCTTTACGTTCCGGGGTCACGGTAACTCTTTCGAACATCCCGCAACAGATGATGATGACCTCAAATGCTGTTTCTGGGCATAGACTATTGATTTCAACTAGCGGAATAAAACACTTATAAAAGTTGTAGTACAAGTACACGCGCGGACAGTACAGCGCCTTGCGTGTCCAATATAGTAATGCGTTCAGGGTGCTGATGGGGCTGCCCCGATTCTGCAGCGCATCAGGGATGTTCGCCGAGTCGCATGTAGACTGTTTCTATTCTACTATGCGAAAGCGGTGTACATCCCTGGTGCGCAGGGTTCGGGCTAGCTCCAACGGCATCCTGAGGGTATTCGCGCAGAGGTTTGGTTGCCAGTACCTGAACCATTGCTGTATGGTTCACATACTGAGCAATCAAGGTCGGTAATGTGTTTTATAAGTTTTATTTGTTTTATGTGGCATGTTCAATTGTGTGTGTGTTATGATCCTCGTTGGTCGAAATAAACGTCTTTTTTTTTTTTTAAACATAATAATAATTGAAATGATTGATTGATTGGATTTTAGAAAACAATACCGTCAACTTTTATTTCGATTATTTTTGTGTATTTTCATATAATAACAGATGTAACTGGTACAGCTAGCACATCAAGCTATCCCAAACTGTAAATTCTACCCAATTGTTTATGAACCTTATTCTTTTGTTAATAATAAAGTTGAAAACTATCTAAAAACTTGACAGATTGGAGTAGCTTGATTTGCTAGCCTTTGTAGAACACCAAAACGATAACGCGCCTTAAAATACCCAAAATAAAACTCTTACTTTATTATTAATTTCACTCTAAGCTAACAACAAAAAAACGCATCAAAATAACTGACAACTTATTCAACCACTAAACAAATACAATAAACAATAAATAGTTTAAAAACCAACAAGGTATTATTACCATGCAACATTGAAGATTTTTCAATCAGCCACACAGCTGGGTTTCTAATTAAAAGTATAATGATCCATCCTATAATAGTATACAAAAACGAATGTTCCCATAACTAGCATTATAATAATGAATAATAATTCGTAATTAGTAATTGTGTAACAAAAACTATATACTATTTAGTGGAGCATAAAAAGTTAGTTATTTCAAATTTGATGCTCATCTTCGTGACTAAATGGTATAAGATTTTGGTTTTAATTTGAGCAATTATTTATCGGGTTAGTAACAATAATTATTGGGGTTAGCCTGAGAAGGTTTTTTTAGTCCTGTTGTAATTTTCATATTTATTGTTTATGTATTATAATAATGCCCTTATTAGTGATGTTCTTCGAAAAGATCAGGTGCGTAGTACTCGAACCGGCGTGCATCATCATCATCTGCCTAGCCTTTTCCCAACTATGTTGGGGTTGGCTTCCAGTCTAAATGGATACAGCTGAATATCAGTGTTTTACATGGGGCGACTGCCTATCTGACCTCCACAACCCAGTTACTGGGCAACACGATACCCCTTGGTAAGACTGGTTATCAGACTTTCGGGTTTCTGACTACCCGTAACGACTGTCAAAGATCTACAAATAACAACCGGGACCAACGGCTTAACGTGCTTCCGAGGCACGGAGGAGTCTCGATATGTTACGAACGGACACCCATCCACAGACTGATCTCTGCAAGCGTAGCTTAACCTTCGGTCAACCCGTGCGGCTGTTTTTATTTAGCCACGAGCGTGCATGTATGACCGTATTTATGAAAGTAAACGAGGCAAAAGGAGTATGTAAGGCCCGTAGCAGGTCGCGTTCTGTAGTTTCTACTTACCCCCATAGGAAAAAGGCGTGGGTTTATGCATGCTTGTATGTTTTCAGATATTTATGTCTTGTATATATTAAAATAGTACACCACGAACTACCAACATATATTTTCCCCTTATCTATCAAGTCCATCCAAAGGTTGTCTAATGGCAATAAGGCCGCCCAGTAAAACACCCTATGTAGCTCATAAAGTCATTTTTGTGAGTTTTCATGGTATTATATTCCTAGTTTCATGTAAAAGCGGAAGATACAATATAAAGCCGAGTGCTGCATCATCAACGTCTTGCTTTTATACCTATTTATTTGAGGTCAGCGCAGCATCTCTTCTTCTTCCATACCTCTCTGTTTGCCGTCTGTACCAATGGTATCGATCCCCTTATCATTATTTCATCCCTTATCCCTTCCAGCCATATCAAATTTCACACAATCTATACGTAGTTTCTGTAGTCTTCTAGTCTTGTAACCCTCCATATTCATTCCTCGTCACGTAGTCACCAAAACATTAAATTAACGTTTGATTTCTTACATTTGATACATTTATGATTTTTTTTCTAAGTTTTTTACATAGTTACAATAGTATAATATGTAGTATTTGTTAGCCCGTATGCAAAATTACGCTCGATTTCCACATTCATCATATTATATAAGTAGGTAAGTATGGATACTTAGGTTTTTTTTTTTCTAAAACACTTGGACATTTTTTTTACTAAATCCAGCCAAACAACGAGAACCTCTCAGGGTTTATCCGTATATATCTGGTATTTTATAGGTGGTTTTGTATATATTTAGGTTTATATATATCTACTGAAGGTAGAAATGAGCGTACTGACTCTTAATATTTGTAACACATGACGTGATCGTTATCGACTTTCTTGTACATATCTAAATCAAATTAATCTGACCACAGCCTAGCAGTAAAAGTAGAAACACGCACACCCATCACATAGGAATCACGCCTTACCTTTCCCTCACGATCTACGATCGACGACAGGTTAATTATTAATTACAATTGCTAATCAAAATCAATTTATTGATTTTCTCTATCTTACATTAGTTTCCTTTGCTAAGTTAGTCGTATATCAAAATCAATTAAACGGCTTGAATTGATTATGTAGAAAGATTAAGCACATTATTGTATATTATTAGATGTTTATTCATTTATATTCTGTATAAGTATACGGAGATATTTATTGGTTGATTACTGAAGATGAGCTTGCTTTTGTAGGGTCAGCAAAAAGCTCTATGAACAAAATCTTAAATATTTCGTTCTGGAATAAGTTAAGACTACAATAGCTTAGTATGTTATTAAATTGAGTCTCTTCGTAGGGCAGGATTTCTTTTCAATAACGAATTGTATTTTTTCAGTAACAATAAAAAACTCTTTGTAAAGCTTGCATCGAGAGCTAACTACACTACTACAGTATTTTTTTTACGACGAACAATAGAAAAAAGTAAACTGGATTAGCCCGGTATTCCCTTGTCAACTACTCTGAGAAAAAAACATCGAAACAAACTCTTAAGTCACAATTTTTGAATGCTCAAACATTACTTCAGTCGTATCAATCAAATATAATATATGATTGATACGACCATGCAGATACTGTCTGAGATGGTCTTTTGAGGAAAAAAAAACACACAAATTGCTGTCGGCCTGTCCAGTCAGTGCATGCATTTGTAATTAATCGTGTAGCTAGATTCAGAACATTATCTGTTCAAGGACTTGTCGAACAATACCAAAGAATAATAATAATAAATAATGCTGGACAATCCACACAGCATCATCTACCCCAAGCTAAGCAGAGCTTGTGTTATGGGTACTAGATGACTGATATACTTAATACAATACATTACATAGATATATATTTTTATTATACATAGCAAATACCCAGAACAGCCGGAACAAATATTTGTAGATCGTACAAACATTTGTCCCAAGGCGGGAATCGAACCCGCAACCTCCTGTGTCGCAAGCGGACCTTCGCCCGCCGCGCCACTTCGGACCGCATTGAGTTATCCAATTACCAGACAAAAAAAACTTAATAAGAATATAAAATGTTAAATGATACCAGAAATTATAAGTAATGTTTTTTTTTCTTAGCCTTTCTAGATTCCTAGGTCGGGAAAAGTGTTATTGAGTTTTTGGAATTGGGATTTCTAATGAGCCGCCCGGAGTCTGAATTTGTGCCCGGTTGATGGCAATGGGGTCGCCCCCTATTACATGGCACTTAAAAAACATAACTGGCAAAATGTATGTAGGTGTTACTATAGGTACACCTCTACCAAAACCTTTGGTGAATACAGAAGCGAAGTTATGTTGTGTTATTTTTAGAAATAATTAAAATTAATAGTTTATTTTTGCTGTCCCTACTTACCTATAAGCTACGTCATCGGCATCGCCTGATGGATGCATCATGCATCACGCGCTCTTCGGCAATTATCAGCTGATTACACTTCACTGGATATGGATAGACCCGCTGTTTCTGATCTCCTACATAAAAATTGTGTTTTGGAATTAATAAGCGTGGGTTATTTCACATATTTATTACCCATAAACTAGAGAAGCTCGTACAGCCTCAGACTGTGGATGTGTGGTCACCCACGAACGGTCGTTTGCAATATCGAGACTCTTCCGTGCCTCGGAAAGCACGTTAAGCCGTTGGTCCCTGCTGTCACTTGTAGATCTTTGACAGTCGTAACGGGTAGTCAGAAGCCCGAAAATCTGACAACCAGACTTACCAAGGTGTAACGTGTTGCCCAGTTACAGGGTTGTGGAGGTCAGATAGGCAGTCGCTCCTTGTAAATTCCCAACATCGTTGAGAAAAAAGGCTGGGTGGGCAGATGATAATGATTACCCATATAATCTTAATCTGGCTGGAGGAGTCAAATAATTTTCACATAAGTTCGGTCATACAATTCCTTAGGATAAATAAAAAGGTAGAAAACCTGACTCAAATTGATATCTGTACACCGAATCGAACATCATTACTGATTCATTAAAATGAAAACAAATAAAAATTGTTAATAAAGTAAAAATAACTCGGCAAGTAACATCGGTATGCGTTACTAAAACAAACACAAAGGATGCGCGGGCGCATTTGAAATGATAATAAAACGGACAAATGAAATCGCACACTTAACCGTATCTTTGTGATGCGCTCGGACAAAGTGGCGGATTAAAGGCGGGGACAGGACTGAGACGCAGTCCGGCCCGGGATACCATAAAAAGGACTAGGCTCTCACAATGACTTTATTACGAGGTCTGAAAAAACGAATCAAATGATCACATCACTATAACTTTCTTCCTACTGAAAATCGAAACAAAAAAATTACAGATGTTAAATTTGTTTAGCCCTCACGTTTAAATTTAGTTAAGTATAATTATAAAGCTCAAAACGGAGGCTTCAGTAATGATCGGAATTGGTCACTTCAATTTAGAGGAGATGGTATCTAAAAAAATCAAAAGTACGACAAAGCTGCCCTATGTAAAAGTAAGCTTAAGAAACATGTAGGTGTGTATATAAATTTTAACACACTAGAGGAGATTGCATTGTATTGCATTATCATACTTACTACTTTGTATCGCATTATAAGCTGTAAGTTCTTATGAGGAATACATTCTTTAAACCGATGTGAATTATCATTATCATGAAAGGTAACTAATAAACTTGGACCCAAAAATCTAATATCCCAAACAGCCAACAAAATCCCGGTAAAAAATCCGGTGTCAGGCAGTGTGTCCCGGCCTAAAGCCCATGAAAACTACGAACACGACTAGTATCGTAATATTTGCGAATAATCCGCAAACTGGTAATACTATACAGACACTGGGAACACTGAGAAGTCTCAGATAAAGAAAATATCAAGACTATTATAGCCCGTCGCACGCATGTCGCTCTCACGTTCGATTTGTGGGGATAAGATACCCTGACAACAGTTTTTAATTACCGGAAAAAAATGAAGACTCCGTATTTTTCTTTTGGATTGTTATTTTGACATAGATTTTTGACATTTTTATAAGTCCTCATTTAGGTCTGACATCAGTAGAGTACTAAATAATATGTAATCGTTCAATTTATTTTCCAATTTAATACCAAAATTATGTACGATTTTTCAAATATTTTTAGAAAATTTTAATTTGTATTCTCCAGCTAGATTAGCACACCATATTTGTACGTCATAACTCATACATACATAGATAGCTCTCTGTTCATAAAAAAAACATCAATTCTTTTAGTTTTAAGTTTTTTTTTTTTTTATTTTTTTTTTTTTATTTACTAATGTTATCATAAAAATAGGTTTTTCAATTCCTGCTTCTAGTTTCTAATACAAACTTTGAATATGCAAAAGTACGAGACGAAATATATGATTCTAATTCGCGAGCGTGTACCTGAAATCACATACATAAAATCATAAATACTTTATATTTATGATTTTATGTAGAAAACAGGAAATCATATTAAAGAACAGAATTTGACACGACGGGACGGGAGAAACTGGGGTTTCTTTAATTCAAGTTTTTAACTAAGATACGTCGATTGTCTTACATCCAGACATTAGAGAAGAAAGTTTTGTTTTTAAAATAAATAAATTATACTACACGCACCGAAACGTGTGGGTTTATATATATATATATAAATATAAATATTATTTACAATGTACATGATCGCACACCATCATATTATTTTTAATTTTGTTGTGTCGTTCTCTAATAATTAAGCGAACATTAAACTCACGCTTTTTTCTCATGGGGCTAGGTAGAAACTAAAGAACGCTACCTGCTACCCTTACTTACTTATCTGTAAAAATATTACCACTGAGTCTATTTTGACCACAATCTTCTATTTTCACATTTTTTTTAAGAAATACATATTACATTTATTTAAATATGATTGACTGAATATTAATCATATTTCTTCGTATCCACATATTCCCAACGTGTCATTTGACTATATCTTTTGTAGTTTCGCATCCAGCGGGCTGTCATACGGCGGGGCTTAGCGAATTAACACCGGAGTTAAGTTGCATTATGTACTGTGCCTTTTGCAACGCCGCACCTCTTGATACCTGAGGCCACAGTCAATCTGGAGCAGCAGGTTAACTTCATGCAACACTGAGATACTTTGTTCCATAACTCATGACAGGACGGTCAACCGCTTTTAGATTTAAGATTGCATCCTTAAGTGCTGTGAAATAAAAACGATTTTAAAGTCTTATTGTTACCATGGCGTTGCGGTTTATTGCATTACCTCTATGGTACTAAAAACATAGAGCAGTAGATTTTCTTGCGATTATAAGTGTAGCCAATTTATAATCACCGGCACGGATCTTAAGCGCTGGACGTAATAGTGGGGGTAAGTTCGAGCATTCTCACTTTATACTAAAATTCACAGCTCAAGATCCGTGCCATTAATTATACCTATGTAACGAAGTGTCCTAACGCCACGAACTACTTACATAAAGTTAGTGGCCGATTATAAAGCGTAGATTCGTTTTACAACAACAGACTATTTTTTTCCGGTAACTTTTTTATCAAGTTATCCTACTCATATTCTTCGTTACTGTGTCATTAACGTAGCTAGTGTTGTTATCGATGTGTTGTGTGTTGTTATGTGTTGTACAACATGTTAAATGTTAATTACACACACACTGATTTGTTGGGCGCTCGCCTAGCTTTTGATATTAAGTCCTAGCTTCGATTTCCGGCTTTACATAATGCGGTAGGCAGTTACGCAATGACTGGATGCTGATTCGCAACTATTGTTGGTAGCTGGTTTACCATGGAAGCTGTGCCGACGATGGATTAGGCAGATTTATCTTGAACTAGCTGTGCCCTGAGATTTCGCCTGCATATATCACTATTTATTTCCGCCTTATCAGCCTGGCCTTTTCCTAACTATGATGGGGTGGGCTTCCAGTCTAACCATATGAAGCTGAATGTCACTATTTTACATGGCGCGACTAACTACGGGACCTCCACAACTCAGTAACTGAGGAATACTCCTTGATAACACTGGTTGTCAGACTCAGGTTTCTGACTACCCGTTATGACTGACAAATATGTACAAATGACAGCCGAGACCAACTGTTTTACGTGTTGTCCAAGGCACGGAGGAGTCACGGTATGTAATGGATGGTCACCAATCCACGGCAGGCGTTGCTTTACCTTATACAATGAACCTTGAGGCTGTTTTTACTTAGCCAGGAGCACCTCACGTTTAGTATCTGTTTTAAATTAAAATGAATTTGTTAATTATTTTGTGAGTAAAAGTTGCTTATACCCTGGAATACCTACTTTCACCCCTAAAATATTTACAACTGGCACTTCGTACTTTTACCTTCGAACCTTAACATCCTCTCCACCACTTAAAAGCGTAGTTTTGATAATATAAGCCTATAGCACTCAGGAATAATATAGCTTTCTAACAGAGAACATTTTTTACAAACAAATATTAGGTCTTTACCTATGAAATTGCCGTTCTGCAGTACTGGCCATTTCAAATCAAAATATTTTTTGTTTGGCTAAGAATTCTAATTTCAAATTAATTTTATTTTAAAAACATGGATTTTTTTTTCCAAAAGTAGTCATTTGTTTATTGATTAGTGTTACATTTTCATCGCATTTAAATCTTTTTCGTCATCATGGATACGTTAAAAATTCGAGTAATTATGGAATATGAGTACCGTCGTGGCAGCAACGCGGCACAAGCGGCACGCAACATCAACGACGTTTACGGAGCTAACACTACAAACCAACGCACTTCCTGTTATTGGTTTGCTCGCTTCCGTTCTGGAAATTTCGACCTGAAAAATGAACCTCGCGGTCGTCCGAAGACTTTGGTCGACAATGACGAATTAAAGGCGATTGTGGAAGCTGATGATACACAATCTACGGCTGAATTAGCAGCAGCTTTCGACGTTAGCGTCAAAACAATATTGGTCCATTTGCGTCAAATTGGCAAGGTAAAAAAGCTTGACAAATGGGTGCCCCACGAACTCAATGATCGCCAGCGCGAAGTACGCGTCGATACGTGCCTTGCACTGCTCAACAGACACACAAATGAAGGAATTTTGAACCGCATTGTTACCTGCGATGAAAAATGGATTCTGTTTGATAACCGCAAGCGCTCAGCAAGTTGGTTGGATCCTGGTTCAGCACCTAAACAATGCCCTAAACGAAAACTTACCCCAAGAAAAGTGATGGTCACTGTTTGGTGGTCTAGCGCCGGTGTGATTCAACACAGCTTCTTACCAAACGGGGTGAGCATTACTGCAGATGTGTACTGTGAAGAATTGAACACAATGATGGAGAAGCTGGCACATCTCCAACCAGCATTGGTCAATCGCTCGTCTCCGCTGCTCCTGCACGACAACGCGCGACCTCATACTGCACAGCAGACGGTCTCCAAGTTGCAAGAACTGGGGTTGGAAGCTCTCTGTCATCCGCCCTACTCACCAGACCTTGCGCCTACAGACTACTACTTTTTCCAGAATTTGGATAACTTCTTGGCGGGAAAAAATTCAATACCCGAGAGGCAGTACAAAATGCCTTTGAAGAATTTGTTGCCTCCCGTCCAGCTGATTTCTTTAAGAAGGGCATCAATAAACTGCCACTGCGTTGGCAAAGATGCATTGATTGCATGGGTGATTACTTCGATTAATACAAATAAAAAATACATGAAAAAAAATCATTTAAATTTTTTCATACAAAACGGCAATTTCATAGGTAAAGACCTATTACTACCTCTTTATAATATTAGCATAAATTAATTAAAAGTCACCTTGTGCCTCTGTCTGAGTGTAAGTATGACGGATTTCTATCCTAAGTACGTATCCTTTCACAGAATGACACCATCAATATACCTCCTCGCTCCTGTAGTTAAACTTTATAACTGTAGAAACAACTGGTGTTCATTAATTAATCCTTGACAATAGGCGCCAATTAAGAAACAACACTAAAAGCTTCAACGTCAGCCAAAATGCCAACCTGGGCCTTATTGATGCTCTAGATTGGTCTAAGCTATTTGTCTCATCACTATCTAGATATTTTCTATTTCACCTTTCTTTCTAAAGTACCGTGAGAAAAAAACTTAAACAACAAAGGTCATCAGATCTTTTAGTAATTAAAAATAACTAAACCACACACAGACATCATCATCCTCCTGCCCTTATCCCAATTTTATTTGGGGTCGGCGCAGCATGTTTTCTTCTTCCATACATCTCTATTTGCCGTCATCTCATGGGTCACCTCTTTTCTTGCCATATCCTCTTTCACACAATCCATCCATCTTTTCTTTGGTCTTCCTCTACTCATGTAACCCTGTACATTCATACTCAGAACTTTCCTCACAACATGGTCCTCATTCCTTCGCATCACATGCCCATACCATGACAACCGATTTCCACACAACTTCTCGGTCACAGGCGCAACTTTAAGACTTCCTCTTACATACTCATTTCTTATTCTATCCATTCGCGTAACACCACACATCCCCCTCAGCATTCTCATCTCAGCTGCATGTAACTGCCTTTCATTCATGCCTTTTGCGGCCCAACATTCTGATCCATACAAGACAGCAGGTCTGACCATTGTTTTGTAAATCTTCCCCTTAAGTTTAAGGGGCATATGGGGGTCACAGGTTGTTCCCGTTACCTGCCGCCATTTCATCCACCCTATGTTAATTCGGTGCTTGACAGCCCGATCTATTTCTCCGTCACTTTGCACGAGTGAACCGAGATACCGAAAGTCGGAACAGACCGGGAGAAGCACGCTGTTAAGCGACATTGCTTCAGGACTGGAGAGACCGCCGAAATCGCAGAACATATATTCAGTTTTGGTTCTGCTGATTTTCAAGCCCACACTCTCCAGCCTCTGTTGCCATTTCTCCAGTCTGCTCTGGATCTCAGGTCCATCTTCACCGACAAGAACAATGTCGTCGGCAAATAACATGCACCAGGGTGCCTCTTCCTGTATGTCCGACGTCAGAGCGTCCATTATCAACAAGAAGAGGTAAGGGCTTAATGCCGACCCTTGGTGCAGTCCTACAGCCACACTGAACTTGTCGGTGTTGCCAGCAGCCGATCGGACATACGTCCTAGACCGGCTGTACATTGCACGAATTAACTCCACATACTTCCCAGGCACACCTTTCTCTTTCACGGCCCACCACAACACCTCCCGGGGCACCCTATCATACGCTTTCTCCAGATCAATGAACACCATGTGCAAGTTTTTATGTGCACGTCTGTATTTCTCACACAGCTGGCGGAGTGCAAAGGTGGCGTCCATTGTTCCTCGACCTGGCATAAACCCAAATTGACTTGGGGTAATTTCACTCTCCTCTCGCAATCTTTTCTCTATCACCTTCTCCCATACTTTCATACTATGTGACAGGAGCTTTATCCCTCGATAGTTGTTGCAGTCCTGTACGTCCCCTTTATTTTTGAAGATGGGCACTAGTGAACTATTGCACCACTCTTCTGGGATCACTTCCTCATGCAACAACTTATTGAAGAATAAAGTCAGCCACATACATCCATCTTCTTTTAATACCTTCCATACTTCTGCTGGTATATCATCTGGGCCCATAGCTTTTCCATTTTTCATACTTCTAACTGCATTCCTAACTTCATCCATGCTAATTTCTCTCACCAAACCCATATTTACCTGTGTCTCTTGAAGCATACCATTCCATTCATTCTCCTCGTTCATTAACCTATCAAAGTAGACCTTCCATCGCAGTTTTATTTCATCATCTTCACACAGAACCTTACCAGCATCATCTTTAATACATTTAATATGCGTTATATCTTTTGCCCTTTTTTCCCTTGCTTTCGTAATCCGATAGAGTTCCTTCTGGCCCCTAGGGCTATCCAGTGAGTTATACAACTTCTCCTGTGCCTTAGCCCTAGCGACTGCTACCACCTGTTTTGCTTTCCTCTTCCATTCTTTGTATATCATATTCTTTTCTTCTTTCAAACTATCGTTCCCGTTTTCTACACCCTGCCATTCTCTAAACGCAACTTTTTTCTGATTAAGTACTTTTTGCACTTCTTCATTCCACCACCATGTATCCTTATCTATTACACCTTTCCCTTTCGATTCTCCGAATACGTCTTTTGCTACTCTTCTTATACAATCTGCCATCTCATTCCAACAATCATTCACAGAACCACACACAGACAGTTCAATTAAATTTAATTTCCTATTTAAATTTCGTAATCACGAAACCACGTCTTTAATTAAAAAGCAAACATAATCAATTTTAAATAAACCAATATTTATAACCAGGTTCTAAGCTTAATAAGTTAACCATTCAATTAATTGGAAGTCCGGCTTTCAATTTAAATAAAGGGAATCATTAAGGACAGATACAATTCTTCAATCGAATCATTAATTAGTCAATTAAAGGGCAGTGTCTTCCTTATTTTACCTAGTTGAGTATTCCAAGCAAATGAGGATCATAAATTACTGAACAATCGCATTTGACTTAAAGACGTAAGTGCTCACCGGCAAAATGGATTAAGGCTGTGGTCATATTGTTAGCGATTCGCGGATTTTTTTTATAAGAAAAGCCCGCCACACTATTCCCAAACCACTGCAACTCCCGAAACCAGAATCAACAGTGGCGACCACCAGAAAAGCGTCGAACAATGAAGCCTAACGAGTCCTAGGGAAACGATTCAACTGTCTTGGATCCCGCAACGAAATTAATCAGAAAAGAACAGCGGAGGAGTTATAAAAGTACATAACTTCCACTTTTGCAATTAGGAGATTGCAAGAACTACTACTGGAAATCCCATTTCACCGTACTTGAATACACTGGAACATCTTCCATTGTCAGATACAGTACACAAGTAGACAAGCCCGCCACAATATTCCCAACTACTGCAACTCCCGTTACGCGATCTCCACTCTAGAATTCTTCTGCTCCATTGGCTGTCTGTCATTCAACAAATATGGCTGATCTACTGCCATTTCAGCATGCTTACTCTGCAAGTTATGTCATACGAATTTATGCATCAACCAGGATAACTCAAAAAAATCTTCAATCCCTTATGGAAAACATCACAAATAGAATGTAGAGTCGTAGAGAGTTATGGTCACTTTTGTTATATTATTATATTACGGTATTACCAACATCATCAACTGCACAAATTAAAAAGAAGAAAGTGCTTCTAACTTAAGGCTGAAAACCGAACTAAATAAGTTATAATTACATCTGTCTATCACAACAAAATACCCACGATGTCTATTCTTTTTCTCGGAACCAACTTTTCAAATTGCTTTCAATTCCCGCTTACAGTCGTACCATACCCCTAGGTACAACCATTGCGTGTCGAACCTAAACGTATAACTGGAACCTATTAATACAAACGCATCTGAATGGCCTACATTGTTAATACGAACATTGTATCCTAATGTATCGCATAGGGCTTATAATAAACGCGAACTGCGAATTAAATGCCTTGAATTGAGTAGATAGTGCATATTACTGAGATTAAGCTACATGAGTATGTTTCTGTCAGAGACTTAACATCATCATCTTCTTGCACTTATCCCAATTTCATTTGGGGTCGGCGCAGCATGTCTTCTTCCATACATCTCTATTTCCCGTCATCTTAGAAGTCACCTCCTTCTTAGCCATATCAACTTTCACACAATCCATACATCGTTTCCTTTCATACTCAAAACTTTCCTCACAACATGATCCTCATTCCTTCGCATCACGTGTCCATACCATGACAGCCGATTTCCACACAACTTCTCTGTCACAGGCGCCACTTTCAGACTTCCTCTTATATACTCATTTCTTATTCTATCCATTCGCGTAACATCACACATCCCTCTTAGCATTCTCATCTCAGCTGCATGCAACTGCCTTTCATTCATTCCTTTTGTGGCCCAACATTTTGATCCATACAAAACGTGATACTAATACCCTGTGTACAGTACTGCAGAACCACGGAGTACTGAGAAGCCTCGGCGGCCGCTGCTGGAGATGGCATTATCAGTACTTTCCATAGGAACCAAGCGAGTCAGTGAATGTCACCGATTGCTTAAAGAAATTGGCGGTCCTTGAAAATGTATGCCTATGATTGCTGAAATTAGCGCGGTCACGGATATTATTTGAAAACAATTCTGCCCTCTGGGTGCAAAATTAAATTTTGGTTTTATTTATGTTATTTTAGCGTGTTTATCTATATCCTGTTTTCGTGAAACTTTACAACTGAGGAACGTGCGAAAAGAAAGATTATGCAATTATATCCTCCTAAATTTCCCTTGTTCTTGTACTCAACTAAAATGAAAGGATCTGAAATCTCTTTCTTATGGACAGTTCGAGAAAAGGAATTAATTAATGAAATTTTGTCTTCTTGGTCAATGCGTTCGGAAATGTCAATAATGTCCCTCTCTGGAAGCTTTATTTTAACTAAAAGAGTCAGCACTTAAATGTCCGTCTTTTTCTTGTTTTATAAGAGAGAAAAAATTTGTTCTCATTCTTCATTTCATTTTGTCTTAACCAAACACGTCATGGTTACATGACGTGTTTGGTTAGAATAACTAAGCGAACGAAAATATAGACGAGAGTTATCTTGTCTTTATTTTCGTACGCTCTAGTTGTACCGTCATACAATGCATGGACCTCAGTCTCTGTCGAAGTCTACTCATGTGACATCATTGCATATCATATGCATTATCATGTTAATAACGCATCAGTTGATATCGGGTCCAGTTTGTATGCACAAAGGTTGGAATCCTGTAAATAGTTAAGGCCTGGATCTGCCTTAATTGTTTGAATCCTGTTGCAAAAATAGATTTGTACGATTTGTTTTGTTTCTGATAAAATACGCCTACTTTCTGATATTGTAGGTATTATTTTTGACATCTTCTGGCAAACAAATACGCTAAAAAATAGTGTGATTGCAGTTCTTAAGCGACATATAAGTCTGAACCATAGTAAATAACTTCCTTCAACTTTCATCCTTTGAGCCGAGTATAATCATCATCATCATCATCATCATCATCAGGCTATACTAGTCCACTTCTGGACATAGCCCTAATAAGCGCCATAGTGTCCTCTCTTCAGCTTGTATAATAGATTTATTATAACAGTATAATAGATATGTAAAATTTGAACAGACAACCGTCAGACGGACGCAATCTTATTATTATTGTTTTATTAAGCCCGTGTTATCCCACTCCTGGGCAAAGGTCTCTCCCCCATTCCTTCCACTTACTCGTATCTCGATGGTTTGCTTCTTCTCCCTAATTCTCGACGCAATCATATGTGTCCGTTTTTGCCTCTTAGTTAAAAAATCTTAAATCCTTCCATACCAGCCTCCCAAACCAGTCAGATAATGAATAAAATCAACGATTCGTTCCCAGTAAAGCTGACACGGAACTTGTGCCCACAAAACAGTTAGACGGTCGACAAAGGCATCTAGCCTCGTATAAAAATATCGAGTCGCTTCTCCGAGCCTTATATGCAGCACAATAGTAAACGTGCTTTGCGGGACACACAAGGTAGGACGTAAAGTGTCGCGCGGACTGGAATAATGGTTTTTGTAAGGATTTTTAGAATTGTACTAAACGATTATTGACAAATGCTTGCACTGACTAGACAGGCTCTGTGATGTCTGTGCGGTTCTATCCTCTAAAGATCATCTCAGACACAAATCTGCATGGTCCTCACATAATCTGACCAATATTATGTCTGGACTTTTAAAGGGACTGCCCTCTGAGTTTGTTTCGGTGTTACTTCTCAGAGTTGTCAGATATGAAACTGCGAACTCACCTATTTTTTTAAATGTTCTGCTATACAAAAATAATTAACGTTATTTATAATTTAGAAATAGGTTGCTCATTTAGATCTTTTTGTGCTTCGGCGCAACAAAAGATAACAATTTGGTTCGCTACTACGACTGAAAATAACTAAGGGGTGCCGATTTTCATTGCCTAGCAAAGTATACACAAGTACTAAGTGTATTTTATGCACTCTAGCAACAAAACGACTCCTAACGAACATAGTTTTACTATAGGTACATATATTACATAAGTATTTTGGGGAAAATTGTGGAACAGCGTAGCCAGAAACAGCGGATTTGATTTCTCCAGTAGTGTCAACTCATGATTGATATATTCTTGTTTGGCAGTTCGATAGAATAAATAAGTACTAACAAAACCTGGCGAGCCTTTCCACATTCCTATCCCCATGAAACCAGCTTCCAGTTTTACTCAAAGCAGTATCCATCAAAATAATTATCCATTGTGATAAAACCTTGAAACAAAACCCTTTACATCCTAAGCCCGTGCGTGTCTCCAGTAGAAATGCGAAAATCACTATTTATTGTCTAAGTGACGAGTCATAAATTGCGCAGACGACTACCAGTACCATTGTAGTGCGCAGGAGTTTTATTGTAGGACTTATTGAATACGCCTCGCGATTGTAAGGGAAATATTTCTTTATTATATTGTGTTACTTTGTGTTTGGTTGGGAAGAGTTTAGTTTAGTTGCTGTTGAGTGATTTCTTGTTGTGTCTTTTGGTCTGTTTTTGTTGTTGTTGAGATAAAAGAGTGTACATACTTTTTAGTTGTTCTTTTTATGGAAGGAGTCTTCCTACGTGTGTGACTGCAGTATGCTTAAGTTTCTAGACATATCTACGTGACATGATTGACTGTTTTTTTTGTTAATAAGGACTGGCCCGCTATATGTTGAAAACCACTGCTAATGCTGAAAGCTAGAATCAACAGTAGTGACCATCAGAAAATCGTCGAGGCAATGAAACTCCACGATTTCTGGAGAAATTTTTCAATTGAACTTATTGTATATAGCATTGCTAAGAGATTCCGACATGCTGCTACAAATTTTGTTGTTCTTGACCGAGTTGGGTTGGAAAACCATCAATTTTTTTTTTAATTTCATCTTTGCCCCACACTAGGAATTTATCTTGTCTACACAAAAAGCCAGGCCCGGAAATCCTACCTGTGGTCCACACCAATATTTGTTCCGTGCGGGAATAGAACCCGCAACACGCATCGCAGCAGCCAATCGCTCAGCCACTGCGCCAAATGTGCCGCCAAAATTATAGGTTAGATTATTAAAAAACTGTGTTTACACACGATGGCTTAAAGTACAAGACGGGAATCTTTTTCGAACAGAGAGTCTATTATTAAAAGCTTCACACACAATAAAAGCATCTTACAAAACTTCCCATTAAATGTTATCGTATTATTAAAAGAATAACGCTAGCTCTTTTATATTATAAATAAAATAATAAATAAAAAGCTAATAAAAATGGCTGTAATAACTAACACTACATGTTATTATAATTCTCAACAAATTCTTGTTGAATCGTAAAATTTATTCTTATTCAAGAGTATTAAAGAGCTTGTGTCACTTTTACGCTTTGAATAAGATGAAAATTTGATGGATAATTAGTAGGCTGTATAACTTTTAACAATACATTCATATAGGTCAGGAGCTGAGTATTCATTTTTGAGTCAGGTAAAGGATGTGGATGCGGCTCCATGCTGAATTTTAATTGTACATTTTCATGTCTGTAACCTACTAACACTAGAACTTAAGTAAAATTGTTACTAACCCTATGGACTCCGGTCTGAAATAAAAACTTTCTATTCTATTCTATTCTATTCTATTCTATTCTAAAGGAACTGAATTTACAGACAAAATAGATTGGTTCTGTTTAATTAATAGTTCTTTTTTCATCTAATAATGTGATCACTTCATTATGTTACATACGTTTATGCTCATCTTCGCCTATGCTTTACCATTCGTTCATTATAGGCGTTTGTACGTTTAAAGTCTACAAAAACAGCAGATTATTTTGTGTATAATACATAGAATCGCGACTAGTATTTACTAGTAACTCTAGAAAATCACTTTAAGTATTTTAGCTACATCCAGACTACCAACTCAAATGTTTAAAGCACTTGTAAGTTTTAATTAAAACAATTGGTTTGTCCTAACCTCAAAAAATACTTTATTTTTACTGCATTCCGCGACATGCCTGTATAATAATGACCTCAACTCCTGGTTCAAAATGCACTATAAAACTAAAAATAGTACCTCAAGGCGGTACCTTAAAGTGCATCTCGAGCTTAATCGTCCACTATGAAAACGGTATAACTGTCTCCCAGACAAATAAAATGAGTTTTTTACAACACCCTCTGTCGGCGAAGCTGGGACAATTTTCATTTTATTTCAATTGTAATTTTATAGTGCATTTTCTATTATGGACACGTTTTTATTTTTATTCGTACTTTTTATGAGATGATTTTTAATAGATGTCTATCTCTTTGACTATTTGCGTGGTAGCGCAGGTACGTGTTGCGAATATGGATATTATCAGAACATGATTATGAAAAGGATAATTGACGATCCACGGTTATAATTTTAATTGGAAATTCCTACACTGTATAAACGGGTGCATTACCACTTATCTTAAAACTGCTAAATCGTATAAAAATAACATTACAAGACAAGTTGGAGAACGGTTGCTGAAGCCTCATAATCTGAACTTATGTGACTTAACAATAACTTATAAATGAGGGCAATAATTTTGATGGAGGATCATACGACTTATGTATCACTGCACACCAACTTGTCAGGTCAGGGTCTACTTTCAGTCTGAATACCAGTATATCATGAAGCGACTGCCTATCTGTACTCCACACTCCAGATACTGGGTTATACGATCAATACGCTTTAGTAAGACTGATTGTTAGACTTTGAGCCTTTGACTGCCAGTAACGATTGTCAAACTTACCAGAACTCAGGTAGATAACATGCATCAAGGCAGCACTTCAGGCTACTTAAGCCCTGTGTTTCTCATTACTCAAAACGGAAATTAACACTTAGTTATTTTAAATGGAAACAAACAGTAGCAACGAATTAAAATTCCCTCTCACATTATAAAATTTACAATAAATTTAAGATAATTACTATAGCTTTAATATCTCAGGAACAATTAATGTCTATCACGTCGGTCTGCCTCGGGCGGCTTCGGGCGCGGTCGGCTGCGCTCGGTAATTGCCCTGCGCGGACGCAGCCTCAAGCGACTGCAACGGCTACCGACTCTGTAGTAGAGAAAACAATTTGTTTTAGTAAATAGAAAAATGATTTGTAATGTTGTCTCATTATCCTATTAGTAAATTGGTTTTTGAGTGATAATAATTAGCGAAGGTGGGGTACGCTGTTTGATTGATTGATTGATACCCTGTTGACTAATGGACTTATTGGGATGTCAATAGATTGGCATGATTTCCTGTATCCGTTAAGTTGCGTTGACATGATGACAAAGTATGCATAAAAATGAGGTACTATAGTATATTAATATTATTATTTATATTGGAAGCCCTGGCTCCTGAGCTAGGTGAGACCTGTGTTACAGGAGCCAGTGTATCATGCCATGTATAATAGATATATATATGTAAATAAATAATGCTGGACAATCCACACAGCATCATCTAGCCTCACGCTAAGCAGAGCTTGTGTTATGGGTACTAGATGACTGATAAACTTAATACAATACATTACATAGATCGTTTTTTTTTATTATATGTAGCAAATACCCAGAACACCCGGAACAAATCTGTACAGATCGTACAAACTTTTGTTCTAAGGCGGGACTCGAACCCGCAACCTCATATACTTTGAAAAAAGATACTGAAGCAAGAAAACAAAAGAAATACTTACATCTAAAGCCCGTAGGACTTTATATTCAGAAGGAAGCTTATAAACTCCCACCCACCTTGTCTTCATAACTGCTCATCTAAACGCTGCAAGCTGGTGGTAAATGATATTTAAACCAGCAGTTTCCTTTTACTCAGTATCTGCAACCAATATTAATGGTAAATATTAGAACTTATTAGCTGCTGGTGCTGAGACGACGACTTCACACTATATGTGCCAATTCTTGGCAATCAGCAACTTGTTATTGGAAGTAATCTTTCAGTGATATCTGGGTTTAAATATTCCATACGCAGAACATATTTTGTTATGTACAAAATGTTTTAAATGATAAATGATGTTTATTCAGTGAATCGGCTGTAAATAATATTTTTCTACTTGAGTTTTATTTTTTTAAACGTTCAGTGTGTCTTAAGCTACTAATTTGAAAAAAAAGGGAAGAAACTCTGGAGTCCAATTCACTTTTCAAATCATTTGTGAATTTCAATTATTTATAAATTAATTATAATAAATAATAAGTAACAACCCAATCCTTTGGGGGTCTCAAACTTCATCTTAGGCCTAACAATTTTCCTCATCACAACCTACTTATTACATTCACAGTATGACAATCAGTCCACTGTGGGCCATAGGCCCCAACCGTCACCACATTTTCACTACATCTCCATAGAATTATTACGCCATCAAAAATCCCTACAAGCCACAGATTTATTAGCAAAGATAGGTAATTTCCTCACAGATGCCAACTAATTTATTCATAGAGTTTCGCAGTGTCCCGGTTGGTATCCGGGCACTGACGCTGCCCCGGGCGTCTGTCTTGCCCCCAATTACGTCACTACATGTCCAGATATATGATTTGTCGGGAATTTTAATGAAGTCTTATGGATCGCTTTCCAACCTGTTTCTGTAACAATTTTATAATGAGCCGATTGTGAACGAGTTTCGGTAAAGCTTAGTCGTGCAATTATTCCGCCTGATTTCGGTTGTATTGATATGGTTCTTGATTATATCGTTGTGTGGTCCAAATACGTGACGAAGTAAGGGGCAGGAAAAGGAAATATATAAAAGTGAAAATGGCAGGGAAATCAATGATTTTAAAATTATGAGCACTGTTGGTTCTTGAAAATGGTAATTGAATAATGATATCTATACTTATCAATACTATGGTAATAAAACTGAAGAAATTGTTTTATTTAAACAGTCGGATTTGAAAAATTGTTTTTGAATTTGATATTCCAATTCTTGAGGAAGATTACAGGATTCTAACATAACGCTACGACCCTTAGAAGCGGGTGAAATCTCGGGGAATAGCTAGTAATTTTGAAATAAAAAAAAAGTTATTATTATTGAGAAGATAGTACTTTAAATCTGTTACATCTCTGACATCTATGATGTGACACAAATTCCCTGCTTTTAGCTGTATTCAAAAATACGTAAATATTTTTTCCGAAAACGCCTTTCTCATTGTAGCCTATCATCGACAATTTAAATTGTAACGGCGTTTTGCCGCTGTTTAACCCCTGAAATCTCCCTTTACAAGGTTAAGAGTTGCGAACAGGTCTAAAACGGCCATTATCTCCGCCATAAGTACCGTTGAACTTTCAAAAGTACGTAAAGTATATCATTATGCACTGGCGAAATTCCCATGAGCAAAACCAAAATTTTAATTAAACACAAAAGCTTGTTTCGGCTTTATCTTTCAAAAGAACAATGAGTGCAACAATTACAATCAACAAGACCTCACTGCTCTTACGGGACTTAAGAAAGAAAAAAAACCATTGAAATCGTGACCCGAATTGCTTTTTTTGCACCGAACAGCTCCGATAATGGTCGAAATTTGCCGAAAGCGAACGGATTTCGGGGTCAATTTGATTTATTTACGGTTTGATACAGTTCCGCGTCGAATTTTTCGGACAATGTGACTTGAATTGATGAGGCAGAAAGGTTATTGGTGTCGTGGTGTTAATGTGGAAAGATATTGTTAATGACATGGCTGGCGGTGTGCTTATTGTGTTCCCACACTTGTAATATAATGTCGGTACAAGAACTAAGGGCAATTCATTACTTTTTTGTAAGGCATGGCAGGAAAATCCTTTTGAGTCATCATCATCCTCCTGCCCTTATTTGAGTAACAAGCTGAAAATGATTTTGTGTTAAATATGGATAAAGTTCATTGTTACTATCCTACTGTTTTATTGTTGTCAAGCAAAGCGACGTCAGGGTCATACTTTGGCATTGAAACGCGGGTGAATTGTTAGGTAACTGCAAACTTTTACGTAGGCAGCTTTTCCTAAGCAAAGACTCCCGATTCACCATTCGTTTCTCAGGAGCTGCTGTAAGAGCAGCCTTACTTCTTACTCTCTTTACTAGCTTCGAAATGGTGATTCGTTTTTTTTTGTGCTAAGTACGTAAGTATTTAATGTTTACGTATTATATTTTGGTGTTGGTGGAAACGGACATAATTTTAATTTTATTAATGTTCCAGCGTTACGAGACCATCTCAATCACATTTTTAAAGTTTGGTTATTTTGAAATTCGGATATTTGGAGAATTGGACATGAACGGATAATTTGATTGTCTGGCACTAATAAAGAAAGTATGCTTATGATTAATTAAAAACCTGAATTAAAGTGACGTCATAGTTTTCAGGTCAATCTCAAAAGACATCTCTATAACCACGTTCACTCCTTTTGGCACCAACAGGAGTAGCGAAGGATAATATCTCATCGAGTTTCTAGATAGGCACAGGTGGCTAGCGCCCGAGGAGGTACTTACCCGTTTTGAATCGGACCCGTACGGAACGCTGGTACCTCCCACTGTCATCAACGAGGTGTCCCATGGAGATAATAGGATTGGTATTGTGGTGCAAATGGCTGTGGATAGTACTTGAAAGTAAATATTAAAGGTTATTCAGAGGTCAGTGGAATTGAATATCCTACATCTTTCTTGAAATATTATGAATGTGAAAGTTAATGTGGATGTAAGGATGTTTGTGGCTCACGCTAAAACCGCTGGACATTTTGCAGTATTATAGTTTATACTTTAGAATAACCCATGGGCTTTTAAAGATAGTCGTAGATGGCTGATAGTAGTGAATATAACACATGGGTATGTGAAAATAATGTTCACCTACAAAGGACAGGATATGTTAGCCTGCTAATTTACTTATCAGTCAATTAATGTTATTGATGTTTACCTTTTTTTCTGCAAAAAAGAGCAAGTTTGCTGTAGAGTTTTTTATGTTTAGTACGGATTTTATGTTCCTGTAGTGATCTTCTACATTCCGCGAAAAATCTATTATTCTAATCGACACATCACATCACCCCTGTATTCTTCAAAGTGTCTGGCAGAGGATTACTTACAGTGCATCCACTTTTCACCAGTTATGTAATAAGGGGTGAGCCTATTCCAGAGAGCCATCACCCGGGCACTCATTCAGACTCCGGGTAGCCACTGGGAAATTCCTAATGGAAAATCGAAATAATACATTGTTCGACCCGGGTATCGAACCCATTATCTCTCTCTAGGGGGAAGTAAGGGGTAAAAGGAGGAGAGTTTATGCCTGTGTCCCAGCAGTAGGAACATCATAGGTTGGATATGTTGTGTCTTGTGCATTTTGGTTGTATTCGAAAATTCTGAAACAATTTCATACAATCTGAAATTCAAAGAGATTCTGCCGTGATGGCCCAGTGATTTAGGCCTCGCCTCTTGTGCACGAGGTTGTGGGTTCAAACCTGGGCAAGTACCAATGTGAGTTTTTCAATTCATATGTACCTACTTTCTAAGTTTATCTTGGACATCACTGACATCGGTGAAGGAAAACATCGTGAGGAAACCTGGACTTATATAATTAATACAAGTCTGAAATCGCTAACCCGTCTTGAGCAAGCATGGTGATTAATGCTCGTGCCTTCTCTGTTTGAGAAGAGGCCTTTGCCCTGCAATGGGACAGTAATAGGCTGATACAGTACAGTACAATTGAAAATTGTTTATTTATTGCCGTTTTCATTAGTTTACTAGAATAATATGGTCGATAGTCACATCTATTAGTGTACTATTTTACGCCAATTAATGTTCCTTCTTCCACGACAGGTGACGCTGTTTTTTCTAACTTATTTCTATGTTATAACTTGATTGCCATCGCGTGATGCCGAATGGAAATAAGCTTTATTTATTTCGATAACAACATTTCAATGTAAAAGTTTTGCGTGATGGACGAGTGATGTAGTGCGAAATTAATTACTTATGATGTTTTCTTCTTTTGTTTTTAAAACTAATTACTATAGCTTATCTCCGAATAATAATTATTAGTCCGTTCCTTCTTCATGAATGGTCTGGCATCAATTTAAACTCGTTTAAATTACAACAAAGGATATTTAAGGCACGAATTTTTGCTTGCTTTTTAATTGCTTTTAATTGAAACCTAGGACGATTTCCATCAATGTAAATGGTATTGTAGCAATGGCGAGAAGTTCATTTTTATGCGAGGGAAGTCGAAGATTTAAAAAAACTTATTAGTAATCTTATTAGCTGTTAATTGTTTTAATTTTATGGATATGGTGTAACCATACCGCTTCAGTGTCACTACGTTTATTATTGGGCAATAATATAACTATTGACCATGCCATTTCTCATTGGCGGTAAAGTTGGTCTTACTTTAAAGGAATGCCTGTTGTATGGACACTTCGCCATTGCAATATAACTACGCTATGCAAAGCTGACGGAGATAGCTTGAAGCGTATAGGATTCATCATCATGATTTCAACCAAAAGACATCCAGTGCTGGACATATCCTCTCCCTCCCGTAGATTTCCACACCCATCGGCTAAACGATTGGCTCACAGTAACTGACTGACCAAGACTGGAAATAATTGAAACAAGAGAAGCAAGATTATTCTCTTCCCTTGTAAGTGGTCAAAAGGTAAGATGATACGTTCAACAGTGGCTGTGAACGAATATATTTGGACTATTATTGAAATCTCATTTCTTCACTTGCGGATATATTGAGTTACTAATCGGGCATTTAATTTCATTAGGATACTGTACCTCCCACATGTGATTTATTTGGATTAAGACATGGACTGCTACGGTGAATGGAAGACTGATTCTTTGTTCAAAAACGGCCAACCCTCTGGTCACATGAAGAGTCAACCAACTGCTTGGCAATCCCCCGAGAAACTAGATGGGCACACGGTCCCCATGTCCTTAGTATTACAACCCCTGTACATTTGTTTTCATTGCCTTGTTGACGAAGTCGCGTGCATAGCTAGTAAAAAATATAATTGATTGATTTATTAATTGAAAAAATGATAACAGTGACTTAAAATTGAGTTGTGTTTGAGTATTCGGGCGTAATGAATACAAACCTTTATAAATAAATAAATAAGTTGTTAGTTTTCCGCTTCTTAAAACATGAACGCGCATTGCAAAGTGCATTGCCCAAGCGCCAATCTATCAAACAGTATTTAACAAGTCATTTCCTTCAATCAAGTGACTCACGCGCAACTTAGTATAATAGTGAACCCCCACTAAGATAATTCTAAGCCTACAACTGCAGGTTCATTCTTAGTATAAAAGTCATGGCACAGGAGGTGCATAATATTGTGATAGTGACTGGCATAATATGTAATCAAACAAAATCTATATGCAAGATCGAAATAAAAGTTATTTTATAGGGTTCCGCAATAAAACGTAAAAAAAGACCCACTTAGGCGCATTTGCTTCTGTCTATCATCTATCACATGAACTACCAACTTAAAATTCCACGCTTGTCATTTTACACAGCAAAAGAAACAATTGACAAAAACCTGTTATTTATATTGCAATAACGACCAAAACAGAGGGTTGAAATATTAACCTGGTGTATTCCAGAACTTGTTTTTTTTTAATTAATGTTCTATTTCTCATTAAAGTTTACCTTATTTTTTCAGATCCATTAATATAATATACAGAGTGGACCATTCCACTCTGTATATTATATTAATGAATGTCCATATATAAATTATCTACTATGGACAACTGATATCATGAGTTTAGTAAAAACGTCAAGAATTTGTACTAAGATTGAAACAGCGTTTCTAAATTACGTATGTTGTACATACGTAAAACTAATATCGTTTGGTTATTTGACGTTTTCTTTAGGTAAACTTCTAGAAAAAAAATCTTGTAGCGTTATTGTACATTCCTACCTAATCCAGTCAGCTTTCTTTCACCAATAGACCATGGGAATAGTGAATGGCCCCAGATTGCACACCACATTCCCATATCATTTATAGCTGCCACCATAGTATTCATATGAAATCAACTTTTTAATTCCCTTAGAGCGATTTACATTTCGCTAAACCTGTTTATCATTACTCCATATTTTGCCAGGGTAATATGGTATTTACGACAGTCAGAATAAAGGTTATATTCTCCGTTAACGTGTGTAAATTGTGTAAGTAGAGAGCACCATGTCTAAACCACTGGCAGTTTAGATTTAAGTATTCTTATTTATTGCAATTTGTCAGTGAAACGAGATTTTAAACTTGTTTTAATTGCTGGCCGCTTAGACGGTGGTAGGGTTGAACAAGTTGGATGATCTGACGATAAAATGTCTGTGTGTCAAGGGAAGAAGAAAGAACTGACAGAATATTAGGGACGTGTGACGAAAGTATTTCCTTACGAATTGAATAAAGTATAGCCAAGTAAAAGTTACTTAGTAAAAAATTGGAATTTGCTGTTGGGTAGTTTGATGCGCTACTTCTTACGAGTAAAAACACTAGGAATGTGGTACAGGGCGTTCATTAGACAGCCTCCCTGTTTCGTGTACCCAGGCACCCTTTTAGGTATTTAAAAAGTGCTGATTTACAGCAATTTCATTGAATAATTTTTCATTATTTCAAAATGTCTTATTCTAGACTTTTCCTTAACATATTGTGTATTGTAGGTACTATAGGCAGATTTTGCACAATACATCGGGTCTTTTGGTATGTAATAAAAATCCATACTGATAATTGTAAAGGTTTCATTTACGAACACTTATACATAATTAACAAATTCTTTCATAAATCTTAAGTAGGTATCTCCACTTCATGAATTATGTAAAAACAACTCCGATCATTAACAACAGTAATTTCCTTATCGGAGCATCCACATTTAATTAAATTACGGTCGCGATTAATAATTATAATTAATTATTTTTTATGCTTTCAACCCTGCTTTACCGTCGCCGTTGAGCCGGGCAGCCATTTTGTTTTGTTTCCCGCGCGCGCGATATTTATGAATGTAACCGCAACACTAGCGCCATTGATAAATAATCGATCGCAGTAGCTCCAAACAGGTGTTCAGATAGGTACAATGATCGGTCGCGAGAAAATTACAGAAAATAATACCAATTATGAAGCTATAAACGGCACTTTTTGCCTGTCATCTGTAATTAGAGTGACAGGACTGGCAGCAAACGGTGCGAGGTCGTGAGCATAACAATACTTGTTTCTTGGGATATCACCCGGTTTTTATGCGAATATTTAACGCAGACACGCTTGTTATTGTTTTAGTGTAAAACGTCGATAATTTATAATATAATTATTATAATTGTTTAACCTACCGCGTTGTGTACAGGTGATGAATGTATTCCTGCGGATGAAATTAATGTAGTATAATGTGACATCACTTTTGATCTAGCCAGAGTTTAAAATAAAGATAATCTGTCATCTGTGTAAACGCATGGAGGATCCGTCATAAAATAGGGATGTAGATACTCTATGGAAATATTAAAAGATAAATCGAATTGCAAATTTCACGAAGAGATTCCAATACAACCCAACAATCGAGTCAATTCATTTATTTCTCCATCAGCTAGCAACACAAAATATTGTCAATCATCTCAATCAATTGGTTTGTCAATCAGAAATACAAAATATTGACAATTTCCCTTTCCCGTCCCTGTTTGGGCAATTTTACAGCGGATATAAGGGGAATCGATTGTTGACAAAAAAGTATTGATACACAAGTGTTGATGGGATGCTTTTGAAAAAAAATAAGGGTAGTTGCTGGTCGTCAATCGTTTATAGAAAATTGTAGACGTTCTTTATTTATCACTGGTGACTGACAAACAATACATTTTCTATTGTGTCTCGTTGTCTGGCAGTTAAGGTGTTAATCTTTTAATATATAAAATTCTTGTGTCACAATGTTAATTACCATACTCCTCCGAAACGGCTTGACCGATGTTTATGAAATTTTAAATGCATATTCAGTAAGTCTGAGAATCGGCTACTATCTATTTTACATACCCCTAAGTGATAAGGGTGATCCACCCCAAACATTTTCTATGGCAGAACAACGTTCGCTGGGTCAGCTAGTAATCATCTAATGATTACTGACGTTGCTCAAAAAGCCGCTAAGCTGAAGTGGGATTGGACTGGCCACATCTGCCTTATTCCCAATGAGCTGTGGGCCAAAATAACCATTTTCTGGAGCCCTGACTGATATTACGTCGCGGCAGACGTCGTAGAAAACGGCTGGACGAGCTAGTCAAAAATATAGACTACTATATATATATAATACTACGGCCCACATTAGCCCTGGATCGAAACAACTGGAAGTCATTTGGAGAGGCCTTTGCCTAGCAGTGAGATGACGCAGGCTAACAGAATTCATTAATAATAATCTTCTTCGTTTCTTCTTAACAAAAAAATCCCATTGGTACTTAAGTCAATTTGTTCCCATGAGTTTAGTAAATAGTCCAGATAATTATTATCGTAATGAACATATTATCATCTTGAGAACTGAGAATACTTTAATTTGTGAACAAAGGAGATGGCCAGGAAAATTATCAAAGAAAAATATTACCAATAGAACGAGGAAGGATAGTGAAACAGGATCGACGAGGAGAAAGGTACCCTAGTACCAACTTAAGCGTGGGAATCCCTTCTCGATAATACAAGTATGCTAATAGATAGTTATCATACAAGAAAAGTCCCTAGACAAAATAATGGTTACCTATTTTACATTACCAATAAATTATCCTTCTTAAACAAGCAAACAGGCATATAAAAGAAATAAACTTGCAAATATCGTCAAAATATGTATACAATCTTGTCAAAATACACATTTACAGTTGGCAAGTTATCGATAAAGCCGACAATGCTTAAGCCGCTTTGCTAACTTAAGCCAGCACACATGTGCAGTGCATTAGCTTAACAATAACTTAAGCTTACCTCATCATCGGTCGGGTTACTTAAGCGAGTGCTGCGTTTAATACGTTGCGAACTTGATTGTGTATGGGAGAGTGGGATGGGCGAGTCGGTAAGCACATTAGAACTAATTTCCTGACTCTATCGAACTAATGCCACTCGAAAAATTTAAAGCAACTCTCCAAAAATGTTTAATAGACAAAATTTAATGTTATTTTACTGTAGACGAGTTCTTAAATGAGAAATTTAAACATACATTTTCAATTTTATACGTATATTTTATTTTGTTAATGATTATTAATTATTGCTATATTTTTTAATGTTTAATTTACTGTTTTCTTCTTTTTTATAACCAATAATATTGGTATGTCCTACGGACAAAACATTGAGATTAATTTCTTCTATATGTATAATATAATAACTATCTTCAGTACCTATTGTATACAAATAAATCATTAATTTGATTTTATTAGAAAATGTGGTAAAATGTATAATTATCTTCGGTCAAATGTGACTTATAGTTAATTTTCTCTGTAGAAACCATTAAATCGATGAAAAACTAATCTCGATTATCGATTGCACGTTGATATGTAGACTCAGAAAATATATTTATTATTTTAGCTACTAATTTGCGTATTTGTCACTGCTGCTAAACACAGCATCAAAAGAGGTGTCAACTCTATTTTAAGACTATAATTTTAGCCATAAGCTCAATCATCTGAGTAAGCTTTAACTCACGTTCCCACACAAATCGAGATAATAACATTATTTCAATGAATTCACAAATTTATTTAACTACGAGAACTTTCCCAATTCTCAACAACTTAAACATATAATTGCATACTTACATTCAGATTACATCTAATTGACTTATCTCATTACAATCAAGGCAGTGATTAGTGGAACGTAATCAGCTTGATTATTCGAGTAAAGTATTCCATGTGAACGCAGCATCTCGACCGAGCGCCGTTATTTCATTGGCAAGTAGTCGATCCTGATTTATCCCTGCCTGCAGCGCTAATGTGTATGGTAAAATCTTATTATACTTATTGTTTCTATATTCTGGAGGGGCTCGTGGCTAAATAAAAATGCAGCACGGGTTGATCGAAGCTCGAGCTACGTTTGTCAAGGTCAATCTGTGGATGGGTGACCGTCCGTAACATATCGAGACTCCTCCGTGCCTCGGAAGCCACGCTAAGCCGTTGGTACTAGCTGTCATTTGTAGATCTTTGATCAGTCGTTACGGGTAGTCGGAATCCCGAAAGTTTGACTATCAATCTTACCAGGGGGTATCGTGTTACCCAGTAACTGGGTTGCAGAGGTCAGATAGGCAGTTGCTCCATGTAAAATACTGGTATTCAGCTGCATCTGGTTAGACTGGAAGCCGGCTCTAACATATGTAGTTGGGAAAAGGGTAGGCAGATGATGTTTCTATATTCTGGAGATGGACATAAATTGACTATGATTTTGTGTGGATATTAACGTGGCTGCCTTAATGGTGTAATGGTCGTAAACGCCATTGGTCCTGGGATTTTGCATAAAAAATTTCTCAGTCGCTGCCCGGAGTCTGGATCTGTGCCCAATTGATACAAATAGGCTCGCCTCCTATTACATAGGACTTAAACATAACTGGCGAAATGTGGATTTTATTATAGGTGCACCTCTGCCCTAACCTACGGGGAATGTATTCGTGATGTTATGTCAGTAAGAAAATATTCGTTTTAACAAGTTAAACGCAAAGTATCCATACAATACATTATCTATTGTGTCTCGTTTTCTGGCAAGTAAGGTAATAACTTAGTACCAACCAAGTAAGGTAACTTATTTTCAAGACTTTATTCGTATCTATGGGTGATATTGTGTTTGCCTCATTTTAAACTTAAATGCCACAGGATGGTTGTAGTAGTAGTAGTACCAGCCTATTACTGTCCCACTGCAGGGCAAAGGCCTCTTCTCATACATAGAAAGCACGAGCATTAATCACCACAATTGCTCAAGACGGGTAGGCGATTTCAGACTTATATTAATTATATAAGTCCAGGTTTCCTCACGATGTTTTCCTTCACCGATGTCAGTGATGTCCAATATAAACTTAGAAAGTACTGCTTAGGATGGTTGTATTTTCTTCCATTTTAAAATCGATTGAATTGAAATTATGTCTACGTCAAACATTTGCACCAGTTAGACAGTTATTTTTTTGTGTTAGAAGATCAAACACCATTTGTGTTTGTTCCGCAATTAAACAATTACAGGCCGGAAAATAATAGACAATAAAAAACTGTAATGCTTATTTTGCACAGCCATTGATACTCTTTTTATTCCCTCGTAAATAGTTATCCCGGTTCTAAGCATGAAGTAAGGTAGTCGATAGCCATAGTAGAATAGGATTAATCTTGTTATGAACATCTGGAATTGTGCGTGAAGAACTGCAGCTGGATAAACAAATAAATAATAAATAAATAATGCTGGACAATCCACACAGCATGATCTAGCCCCAAGCAAGCAGAACTTGTACTATTATGGGTACTAGATGACTGAAATACTTAATACAATACATTACATAAATAGATTTGTTTTATTATACATAGCAAATACCCAGAACACGCGGAAGAAATATTTGTTGATAGTACAAACATTTGTCCCAGGGCGGGAATCGAACCCGCAATCTCCTGCGTCGCAGGCGGACCTTCGCCCGCCTCGCCACATCGGTCGTCAATGCACTTTTGTTCCTTTATTATTCTTAAAGTATTTTATGAATCTGTAAGTTATCATATCAGTCATCCTAGTTTGCATTATTGATAGTATTATAAGTAAAGTTTTATTCCCCCAGTATTCATAACACTAGACTGCTTCGTTGCTCTAGTGGTCCTGGGGTCGATTCCCAGGTCTCGCAAGGTGCTTTTGGATATTTCCAATAGAAATGTTCTCATTAGCAGCCCGGAGTCTGGATTTGTGCTCGGTTGAAATAGGCTCTACTAGGAGTGCGATGGCAATAGGCTCACCTCCTATTACTGTATTAGTCACACTTCTGTCTGACCCTTCGGGGATTACAAGCGTGATATCATTTATTTGAGCAAGCATAAATGCAATACATGCGAAACTGCCAGCACGCAGAAGAAAACAGATCATTGTGTTTGCCTTAGACACTGGCATGCAAATATTATTTAAAATTAAAAATATTATTCTGGAATATCTCTCTGGATATATTAAAATAATAAATTATGAACAAAATGATCAGAATATGTGTCTCATTTATTGATATCATCATAATTTAATAGATACAGTTGTAGATGGTAAGAACGTAAACGTACTGATAAAGGGGATAGAACCAATCTGGTCTGTCCGCCCGCCGCCATTTTGTTTTTTTTCGAAATCGCGGAGGTTCGATATGCCAGCATCCAAATAAAAAATTTCGAACCTTAAACCAATAACTGAAAAAATGCCACAAAATAAACTTTTCGGAAATGGAAAGGGGGCAAGAAAACGATTGACAATCAATAAGCAATCTTACCTACATGGCAATGCCAGTCTTTTCGACGAGTTTCACATTGACAGCGATGCGGACCAGAATTTTGTGATACCCGATGATTCCTTCTTCCCTTTGTTATTCATGTACAGGAGCCAGCACATCAAACTATCCCAAACTGTCAAATTTTCCCAATTGAACATGAACCTTATTCTTTTGTAATAAAATTGAAAAACTATCAAAGATATTCGATAGACTGAGATAGCTTGGTGTGCCTGCCTCTGTACATTCATATATAATACTATTAATATTTGTAGTCTGTTAGATTTTAAATATTTAATTTAACTTACAGTGCCTAAATTCTACTACACTCAAAAACTTTCCTAAAACTTAACATTGTATACGCCCATTGCAATATTTCCACAAAAGAAAATCTACAATAGCAACCCTACTCAATAACCCACCAATTAAGCCCGATGACGTAACGATGACGTTGCTCCAGACACTGATATTAATTCCTGGTATAATGAGCACAAGATGGCCGTAATGATAAGAAACAGATCACATGTTACAAACGTCTGAATTAACGGTGCATTTGATTAGTAATACAGTGTAATTGTAGCCTCGTATTGTGAGTTAAGGTAGCTACACACAGTATAAGCAAGCGAACACCGTTGACAAGCATCAAGAATCAGTGTAAGCATGCTACAGCGTCCAGATTTAAGTTGATTTTGTGCAATCATGCATCTCTCGTGTATTTGACAGACTTTTCTTTACGACAGCCATCATCTGCCTAGCCTTTTGCCAACTATGTTAGGGTTGGCTTCCAGTCAAGCCATCTTACATGAAGCGACGGCAACCAAGTTTCTAGTTAACACGATAGTCTTCGGTTCGCTATCCAGACTATTGCAGAATAATTGAAAGATTCTAGATGCATATGCAACTTATTAGTAAACTTTAAAATAAGCTACATTACCTATAAAGCAGCATCATTGTTGTCTCTCATCGTCACTCAAGCAAAAGCCTACACTGTTCCAACTTGCTTGTGTTTTGTATATACACTTGAGAGCAATAAAATCGCACACCCCTTGTAATTTGGTTTATTACTGATTGTTTTCTAAAATCTAAAGATATTGAGTAAAAATCATTAGACAAAATTAAAGCATACAAGCTTAGCTTTAAAAAAACATAAAATTAAAATCATTGACCTTCACGTAACTTACAAAAACCGACCGTACACCGAATTCCCCAAATTCACGCGTTTGCGTTGTCACTACTTGCACCCTTAGCCGCAGGTATAAAAAGGTCGGTTTATTGGAATTTTTAATCAACCCCCCGACATAATAATAACGAGACCCAGCCTTTGTTTTTGTTAAGTATTCAACGACGCCCTAAGCCGAGGTTCGAGCCCCACAGGGGGCGCCCTTAGCGAGCGGTCGTTTAAATGTAACTTGTAGTTAGCCCTGGCTGGGGGCCTTCTTGTAAGGTCACCACAGGATCGACCGGTTAAGCAGTAAACAGCCTTATAATGCTGAACTGCGAGTGGCCCTACCTAAAAAAAAAAAAAAAAAAAAAAAGAATTTTTAATCAGTTGCATACCGAAGGTCAACGTGATAACATCTCTACTGGAAGCATACGGATTTACTGGAAAAATATGGATACCACGCCCGCAGAAGCCGCTCAAGTTATTGCCTTACTCGAAGCAGGCCATAACCAAAGTGAAGTTGCTCGACGGCTAAATTTGAGCCGCTACTCTGTTCGTCGTGTATACCAGAGGTTCCAAGAGACCGGTGGCTACATTCGGCGACCAGGATCTGGCCGGCGACGCACAACATCAGAGCGTGATGACCGCTTTCTTGTGACAAGGTCTTTGAGAAATCGGCAACTGAACGCGGTTCAACTGGGACAACAGCTTCGAGAAGTTCGCAATGTCAATATAAGTCGGTGGACAGTTCGAAGAAGACTAGGTGAAGCAGGAATGACTTCACATCGCCCAGCAAATGGTCCCAAATTGACCACAGCTCACCGACAAGCCCGGCTACAATTTGCTAGGGAACATTTAAATTGGACGTATGACCAATGGCGGGCTGTTATGTTCTCTGATGAATGCAGAATGACTTTACATGGTCATGATGGACGCTCTAGGGTCTACAGAAGGTCATCAGAGCGATTTTCACAATGCTGCATAAGCGAACGTGTGGCTTTTGGAGGTGGATCGTGTATGTTTTGGGGTGGCATAATGTTGGACACTAAAACTGACATTGTATTCATCACTACGGCGAATACCGGCCCGAGATCGAGAAGTTTATAGAATGTCTGTAATTTACACAAAGGTAAATGAAATGTATTGACAGTTGTTGGTTGTTCTGCACGATACGTCGAAGAAGTGCTCGAAGAACATGTGAGGCCGCTTGCGTGGCTTATGGGAGAAAATTTTCTCTTAATGCACGACAACGCCAGACCGCATGTCGCTAGAACAGTTTGCGACTACATGGAAGACGTTGGAATCACGGCGATGGAGTGGCCAGCTCGTAGTCCTGATCTCAATCCGATTGAGCATGTCTGGGATGAGCTAAAAAGAAGAGTTCGAGCAAGAAGCCCTGCTCCTACGCGCCTCCAAGAGCTTCAACTTGCCATTGAAGAGGAGTGGAACGCCATACCACAAGATTTCATGGTGAAATTAATACGGTCCATGAAAAACCGATTAAGAGCTGTAATCAAGGCTAGGGGAGGGAATACACCTTATTAAAAAACAATTTGATCAAGCATTTTGAGTTTTATTTTTATTCTTTCTTAAGCTAAATTGGGTAATTTTATCCGTATGTTGGGTTTTGTGCCCTAAAACTCCCTATGGGTACTTTTTTTACACTGTATTTGATATCATTAGAAAGGTACTGAAGTAAACATTCAAATAGTGTAAGTTTTATTTTAATATGTATTCACATTCATGAAAAAAACTGCTTTAACAACAAAAAGTCAACGTGTGCGATTTTATTGCTCTCAAGTGTAATTTGAGCAAGCTAGTCTGAAGCAAGCTTAATGTATCGGGGTACAGAATTATGTGATAATTACTGAATTACGGGTATTATTTTCTGTCTGTGTATTGAAACATAGTCATTGTCATTGAAATTCAATACGGTAGCGAATGTCTGTAATTTACACAAAGGTAAATGAAATGTATTGACAGTTGTTGGTTGTTCTTGTAGCATATAAGCTTAGTAGAAAAATAATACGATCTTAATATAGTAATTTGAAACAATTGATTGATCTAACAAAAAACTGGTGCCCAAGTCAGTTGGGAAAAGGCTAGGTAGATGATGATGAAAATAATCCTACATTACATACTGCAACTTTCCAGTCATCTCTATCTTCCAGACGCTATAAGACCATTATTTAACAACAATAGACATTTACTAATAATAAATCTAAGACAATCGCCGTTTATTACGAGTGCTTAAAACCAGTTGCATTACAAGTACGTATTAATCTGAATATTGTATGTAAATTACCTGCTGCTTAACTGATAATATATTAGCTTTTCGAACTAAGTAGGTCTTGTTTTGTTTTATACTGCTGCACACATAGACCGTACAAATACAGGGTGACCATACATATCATTGGCTATATTTCAGTGGGTTAAAGGACTCGTGAGGATGGATAACGTTTACCCTAAAATCAACCCCGAAAACGCGACAAAAACGTCTACCACGAATGCTTGACGTCAAGGTACCGTAATTTAAAAAAAATCAGAATTAAAAATACACGTTTCAAATATACATCATTGCACGACGTCACGATTAGCGCAGTGGCTGAGCGATTGGCTGCTGCGCTGCGTGTCTCGGGTTCGATTCCCGCACGGAACAAATATTTGTATTGCCGCACGGAACAAATAGTTGTTGCGGGTCTGTTTGTGTGTGTAAGTTTGAATGTTTGCACACTCATCCACGATACAGGTGAAATTTCTAGCGACGGGTAAAGTTATTTTTTTTTAAAGAACGAAAGAAAGAAATATTTTTATTTATTTTCTAAGGCTTTATTCATATTTATGGGTGATGTTAACTTAGCGGTAGTACTAATAGGTCAGGTGCTTAGTACTTGCAACCGGCAAGTGTGTGTGACCAGTTGTATGAATGTAGACGAAGCAAAACGAGTACGTAAGAATCGTAGCAGGAGGCGTTCGGTAGTTTCTGCCTACACCCATTGGAGAAAGGCGTGAGGATATGTATGTGTACTAATTGTGCTTGCTTCATACATTTAAAAACATAATGCAGTAGAATCGTTGTATTTTTTATTCAAAAATCGTTCAAATTGTCGTTACATTTACGCCAAGAACTAAAATGGCTGAAGAGAAGAGTTCTTTTTCATATTTCAAAATGAATCCCATTTTAAAAGTTGCTCATGTTTATGAGTATTTAGACCCCCTGAAAGATTGCCAATGAATTAAAAGTCATCCTGTATATATAGCTTACAGTACTGAGACTACTGGTAGACTCGTGTCGGCACGAGTTGTACGAGAATAGTACCTAAATGTATAGTGGGGTCGAATGTCCAGAGTCAACCAGTTGAGTAATGTCACTTGCGAAAGAACCTATAAAACTGATCTTTATTTGGTCATTCAATCTCTTCAGAAGTTCAGAAGAAACACATATCCATACCATATAACTTCAGGGGTCCTGTAGTGAGCAGCAAGCCTTTTCACAAACAGTGAATTTATTCATTCATAAAATCACGTGCTATCTCCTGAAGGCAGGTGTACCTTTTAGGACACCCACATTTCGCCAGGTATGTTAATGTCCTATATAATAGTCCGATTTCCATCAACCGGGCACGAGTCCAGACTCCAGCCTGCTACTGAGAAATTCCATGACACTGCCACACCTGGGAATCGAACCCAGGGCCTCATGCTAACCACACAGATACCAGTATAAACATAATACTAAGACATGCCAATGTCCAATGCTTCTAGAATTTGTCTATAGATACCTCTCTTACCGAAAAATGTCGTTTACCAACTATTTTTTTATTAAAATAAAAAACCTTGCCCCACACTAGGATTTTCTCCTGTATCTTGGGTGCGTTTACAAACATTTAAACTCACATACACAAACAACGAGACCCGGAACGACTACCTGTAGGTCATACAAATGTTCATTACGTGCGGGAATCGAACCCACGACACGCGGCGCAGCAGTCAATCGCTCAGCCACTGCGCCAACCGTGCGGCCAACACCGAATAATGTCGTTTTCCTACTATCGGTGTAATCTTTCACCGTTCTGAGAACAAATTCAACAATTACCTTCCACATCTCAAAATAGCAACACAGCGATATTGTAACAGGGGTGAATGCGTTTTCAACAGATTTAAGCCAATTTCCTAGACGCAGCCACAATCACACTTCAATCAAAGAATTTCCGCCGCCTTGCTCGCGGGATGATCGACAGTAGCTCTGGAAATTAACCTGTTAGCTGAATACGGGATTAGGGAAGGTTATTGTTTGAAGGGTAGGCTGTAAGCAGAAAGGATGGTGCTTAGGGTGAGAGAGATATGAAATGATGAGCGAAGATTTTTGAACTGAACATTTCTAAGCGCGTTAAGTGATTTTTGGTTGGGGTCCGCGTCACCAACGTTCTAAAATGACGTGTTACTTCAGACTGACAGTTACTTCAAAGTTATAAGTTTTCACTTCTGTCGGCAGCCATTTTTTTTTAGGGTGGTTTTCATGACTTTTAAGTTTCAAGTTTTGATTTAAAGGCACTATGGAACCTAACGTTCCTGAGGTATATTTATTTACTAATAGTTCCTGAATTTCATGTCCTACTTACTTATTTTTTTAAGCGAACCAACATCAGCCAAAGTACTTTGGCTGATGGCGGTTCGCCTGATTAATCTCTTTACCATTCCAAATATGAATTTGTGTTTTTCTTATATGCCATTAACTTTTTAAATATCCGTGAAGCTTGGAAGGTAAATACAGCCAATACTTATCTAATAGTATTATGATACTATTAGATAAGTATTGGCTGTATTTAAATATAGGAAATATAGGCGTTATGTTATGATGTGTTATGACACATCATAACATAACGCCTATATTTCCTGGAACGGTTGGGCAGAGGTGAACCTAAGTACACCCACATTTTACCAGATATATTTTTAAGTCCCATGTGATAAGGGGTGAGCCTATTGCCTTCAACCAGACACACATCAATTCCGGGCTGCTACTGCGAAATTCCTAGTGAAAAATCCCAATGAACAGATGGCTCACTCAAGAATCGAACCAAGGTCTTCATGCTTAGCAGTCGCGTTATCGACCACTACACCAGCGAGGTAGAGGAATCAAATAGTATCAAACACGCACATATTCTCATAAATAACGCAACCCCGTATAAATGTGTACACTAATATTTTTTAAACAAGCCTACAATCAATAAGGACGAACGGACAGACAGAAGTATTTGTGAGGCATCCATGTGTCGTAAGTTCTCTTTCACCAAACTTATTTGCATACAACGCCTTGATCTATAGACTAACGTAAGTTCAGAGGAGGATTAATGCTTAAGTAATGGTTATGTGCGTAGGCATTTATCAATGCTTGAAAACTTCGCAAAAATATTGATGTATTGTGTTGACAGATAACTTTCTGCTTATAAACATATCTATACTAATATATTATAAGACGCCCCAGAAGGACATACTCTAACCTTATTGGTGATGTTCTTCAAAAAGGTTAGGTGTGTAGTACTCGCAACTGGCGTGCGTATATGACCAGATGTATGAACGTAAACGAAGCACAAGGAGTATGTAAAAATCGTAGCAGGTGGCGTTCTGTAGTTTCTATCTACCCCCATGGGCAAAAGGCGTGAGTTTGTGTATGTATGTACTTACTAATATAAAAAAGATGTAGAGGTTATTTGCCCTTATTTTTGGTCGGATTTGATAAATTATTTTGTACTTGTTAACCTGATTATTGAGGAAGATTATAGGCTATGTAACATCACGCCGCGACAGAGAGATACAATGTAGTTTTCTGTATTCAAGACTGGATTTTCTTACCAACCAAATATATATCAGACAAAATTATCATCGATGGACGAAAGATCCGATTTTATGTACCCACATATCGTACTAACTTCTACCTTATTGTAAAGTGGTTGTTTATTAAGTAACAGTACAATAACCTACAATATTGTGCATGTTTTTCGAAATACATAGAAAGATGAGTACCGTTACTAGAAGGTAAACCAAAAACCTCGCCAGTACACCGACCCAATTACGAACCCACCCCACAGGTCCCATCAGACACCGCTACACCGCATCCTTACTAGGACAAGAAGTAATTGAATTTTCATCCCATCGCATTGAAAAGCATTCCTTACATACCAGCAACTAACTGTAGTGGACTTTGTTGCAAGTCGTTACGGAAAGTATAATTTAATGTCGGACATTGTTGTGTTAAAACGCACAATAGTTAACGATATGACATAGTCTAAGATCGTGAGGTGTCATTTAAATGACGCTAATAAATTGTTTTTAGTCGAGGCTGGGCTGCGAAATGTGTTTATACTGTTAGGCTTTTCATAGTAGCAATAACAATTAAGATTGCAGTATCGGATTTTGAAATTATGAGGGAATTAATCATAGAATGTATTTTTACTTCGACTTTGCTTAGTAAAGTTGGCGTTTCATATGAATATGGACCTTGTTTTTAAGAGACTAAAGTTCATATTCGTTCAATACGCTTTCATGCATTCGCTTACACTAATATAAACATTATTTGTTTTAATAAAAGGTACATATTCGCATGACTTTACTGAGTAAAGTAAATTTAATGATGAAGATAATGTAAAAAATTACCGTTTTAATCCTAAAATAATACCAACCTGTTACCGTACCATTGCAGGCCAAAGGCTTCTTCTCATACATAGAAGGCATGAGCATTAACCACCCCCCTTGCTCGAGACTGGTTGGCTATTTCAGACTTACTTTAATTATAATGTCCTAGTTTCCTCACGATGTTTTCCTTCACCGATGTCAGTGATGTCCAAGATAAACTTAGAAAGTACATATGAATTGAAAAAGTTACATTGGTACTTGCCCAGGTTTGTACCCATAACCTCGTGTACAAGAGGCGAGGCCTAAACCACTCTTGACATGTAAGTAATTCTGTCTGTTGTCTGTGTTTGTCTGTTGTATATGAAGTAAAAGATTATTAAAATCGTTCGTCAGGTAAAGACAAGCACTCCTAAAAGCCGTGATTCCAAATAATAACAGGCAGTTTTGAATCACGAGCGATATTGTGACAGATTTCTTTGATAGTTTTTGAACTTTATCTTAATAGAAATAAGGTTAATGTTCTATTGGGAATATCTGACACATTGGGGTAGCTTGATGTGCTGGCGTCTGTACGAAGTGTCATGTCATTAGTGAATGGTTGACTTTTAATGCTCACGTTGTGCCGGTAGCTATAGTTCAGACACGAAACTCGTGACTTTCGTAAAATAAAGCATTTATTACGAGAAAGCACCAGAAAAAGGTTTACTCGGGTACTTCGAATATATGTATGTGACATAAATATATGTTATATTTAACTCGCTGTCTTCACCGAAGGATTAGACAGAGTTGTACCTACGCTCCACCTTGACGACCTATGTAGCGCAGCGGGCGAAGGTCCGCCTGCTACGCACGAGGTTGCGGGTTCGATTCCCGCCTTGGGACAAATGTTTGTACGATCTACAAAGATTTGATAAAAAATATCTATCTATGTAATGTATTGTATTAAGTATATCAGTCATCTAGTACCCATAACACAAGCTCTGCTTAGCTTGGAGCTAGATGATGCTGTGTGGATTGTCCACCATTATTTATTATTATTATTATTTACCTAACTTTCACCAGTTATTTTTAAGTCCCGTATAGTTAGACGCGAGCCTATTGCTTCCAACCGGGCACAACTCTCGCCTCTGGGTTGCTACAAAGAAATTCCAGAGGAAAAAATCCAATAACATTTTGCCTGACACGGGAATTGACATCAAAACCTCATCATCAGTGGCGCTTGCGACCACTAGTCCAACGAGGTATTCGTATGTATGGTATATTTTATTGGCAGGCCTTGTAGTAGACTATGCTGCAAAAAATGCATTTTTACTACTTAAATATAAAAATAAATAAATAAATAATTAGATAAAAAAATGAAATAAAATAAATACTTTTTCAAATGCCGTGAGGTAAGTAAAAGATTCTACTTCACTCTATGGAATTTTCATATTTGTGCTTCCAATCCCCCTGTCTAAATCTTCCCAGCTCTGAATTCATTTGATTTAGGGTGTGAGCACACAACAGTGGTGTCGTAATTTTGACTTGTTATCGACATCGTTACGTTTATTTATCGTCTTTAAAACAAATATTCCGGTTGGAGGCGCTTTTAATGTACCATCAACTTTATGATCGCTCGCAGCATTTCGTTCGGCTAAATTGTTGCAAGAGTGTGGAAAGTGCGGAATTATGTAATGTAGGCTAGGTTTATGGGTGCAGGGAGACATAATGCTTTAATTTAAGGTTTATTAAGTCTGGCAAGTTTATTGTAGAAAAATATAAAAAAACACATATTTTAGGGTCTGCCCTTGTGGTGTGGTCGGGCAAAGTGTCAAATTCAAATTCTTCATTCCCAACTAAGTGTACAGATTTTTTTGATGTTAACATCAACAGGTAGGTTCTTAGAACTTAGTTACCTGTTAAGGCATTGCAATTTAAATGGTTAAAAATAACAGAGAGAAACAAAAAGTGTTATTTGTTATTTCCATCTGTAATTTCTCAGAAGCAGCCGAAAGTCTGATTTGTGCACCTTTGATGGAGATAGACTCGCCCCCTTTAGTGTTGAACTTGAACACAACTGGTAAAATATGGTTATAATATAGGCGCCTCTGCCTAACCTTTCTGAGAACTCAAGTGTGAACTTTTTAATGCAAAACTTTAAGTGCACCTTTGCCTATCCCTTTTATTAACTTACGCGTGTTCCCAGGGTCCTTGTTGTAAATTATACTCACGAAGACTAGTAGATATAAGGTTAATTCATTGACACATCACATACTGATTTTTCAAAATACTAATTGAAACACAACTTACGACTCCCCGCGCCAGATTCTCGCTTATTTTAACGATACCCACAAAATATACATTTTTTTTAATGAAAATGGAGCCAAAATTACAATATTAAATAACTAACACTTGCGTGTAAAGTTTTTGATGCAAAATTTTAATAAAACCTTTGCCTATCCCTCTGGGGAATTCAGGTGTGAAGTTATTAATGCAAAAGCACTAATGAATGACAACTTTATTTCACTCAATTTGAATGCAAATGAAATGGCCATATAACACAATATAATGAACACATTAAGATTAAACACAGTAACACTCCATCAATTAGTTTCAGGCATGTTAGCAATATAATTTATATCGCCTACTGACAGCTGTATGTGTCGCTGCTGACACTTGCCCAAACAGTAAACTGGAACAGCTCCATTCAGAACGTGATTCGTATTGATATTGTATGAATCTATAGATATGCAATGAATGTGTATTTGGGTATAAGGACTTAAAGAAGGCAGGAGTTGTAACCTATAGATAATATTTTATAACAAATGAGTGGAAAGCCTCCAGTATTTTTGAGCCGTTTCGGGTTGAAACACTAGGGCCATGGGGTCCGTGTACCCATAAATCTTTTCGAGAAATCGCGAAGCGTTTGGTCGAATCTGGCACAAATATGAGGTCTATCGGTACTGTGTGTGATGTTGTTTTTTTTTTGTTAATTTCTGTTATGTTCATTATTATTATTAACTAGCTGCCCGGCGAACGTAGTTTTCCCATTTTAAGCCAAAAAAGCACAAAAAATAAATTTGGGGTGCACCACTCTTATTACTTAAGGGTGTGAAAAATAGATGTTGGCCGATTCTCAGACCTAACCGATACCACACAAAATTTCATACAAATCGATCCAGCCGTTTCGGAGGAATTTGGAAACAAACATTGCGACACGAGAATTTGATATATTAGAAGATTATCTATGTCTGCGCCATTTATCTACTCAAAAAATACTTTATAGCGCGCATTGCGACTGAAAAACATCTCACCCGTACACCCCATAAAAATATACTTGCGTGATGTTCCCGTGACATGCGATGGAAGATAGTTATCTTCCATCGCATGTCACGTCGTCTCTTTCTTGCAATAAGTACAGTACAGAGGCCAGCACATCAAGCTACCCTAATCTGTCAAATTTCTTTGTTTGGTATTCAACTTTATCACGAAAGAAGGTTAATGTTCAACTTTGGAAATTCGACACATTGTGTGGGTAGCTTGATGTGCTGAATACGTTACATCATCATCAATTAAAACATAGTAGTATATTTTTAATCGTCATGTACAAACACAATTAACTATAAGTTTTATATCCTGCAATTAATTAGCTTATTAAACATACATCCAAAATGAAATGAAATAATATATGGAGGTAATCATGATTATTATTTTTTAGACTTCAAAAATCTACTTGCAAATTATACCTTATTTTTATCTATTGTATATTTAAATAGTGCGCCAAGAACTACCGACTTTTCTCCTTCTCCATTAAGTCCATCCAAAGGTTGGTCTGTAAGAGATCGCTTTTGGCGCCCAATTAGGCCGCCCATTGTAACACCCTATGTAGCTCTTAAAGTCTTTATTTGTAAGTTTTCATGGTGTATAATAAAGAGTATTTTATTCTATTTTCTTCTTATCCTTCTTCTTATTCTTTTTCTCATTTTTCTTCTTCTTCTTAGTCATGAAACATCTAAAGAACGAATAGCAATTTCTGTTAATACACGCCTCACAAACAACTGCCTCGACGGTGTAGTGACCGTTAAAACGACTGCTAAACATGAGGTCCTGACATGGATTCCCGAGTCGAGCAACGTGTTATTGAGATTTTTCATTATAAATTTCTCAGTAGTAGCAAGTGGAAGTGTGCCCAGTTATGCCCAGACGGCAATAGGCTCACCCCCTATTACATGGAACTTAAAAACATAACTGGTGAAATGTGGGTAGGTACTTAGGTACACCTCTGCCCTACCCATGAGTAAATACAGGCGTGATGTTAAGTTATGTCAATGCTTAACAAAATATCTTGGACTTAGACAACAATGACTACTTCTTCCCTTCACAATCTTACAGCTATGGTCAGTTTTGTTTGTCAGAACTCAAGAAACCTCAAGAGGCGTTGTTTCGCGGCTATAAACATTACCCTAATTATTTCCAAGTGCCTATAAATGTCTTGTAAAACGTGAAATGCTCTACAGAATGTAATTTATTTACAGCGAAAATCGTGATTTAACTGTGCAGTGGAGAATTTGTTCGTAGTTGTATTTTCGGTTAAGTATGATTGAGTTGTAACTGTTAATTAACTAGGTATTATTTGTATGTTAATTAGTTTCGCTTGGCGTCTTTTAACAATTAACAGGTTTTAATGTGTTCATTTAGTTTTAAGTTGATCTTAGTAAGATAGAAAATGTCGTGAAGAAACCTGGGTACTGTTGGTAAAAACTGATAGGGTAGAAAATCACAAGATCCAAGACAATTTCCTAAGTTTTTGAAATACAAATTTTGCTTGATTAAAAAGCGCCTGTAGCAAAAATGTGGCAATTGTGTCACCAATGTGTCGTATCATTTGTTTGTATAGTTAGTTGTACCACTTCTAATTCCCAGCAAAAACATTTAGGAAGTGGTGAAGGGCGGGCGAAATGAAAAAGATCATTTATTCAAATAGCGATAGTGAACCAGCACTTTTACATATACGAAAAAAAAAACATTCCCTTAAAAAGCCCATCCTTCACCACCTTCCTAGATTTTTAAGAGTAACAAATAATACAAATAAATAATGCATATCGTTTTCCCACTGCTGGTCAAAACCCAGGTTTTTATGAAAGGGAATTAGTACCTATGGTCCACCAGGTTGCACATTCCATGTTGGCAATTTCAGACCTCAATTCAAGTTTCCTCGCGATGTTTTCCTTTACCGTATAAAAAGTATCGAATAACATTAATTCGATTGAAGATGCTTCAGAAGCGATAACAATTATTACATCCAATGAATGGACACTTAATTTCTCAGCATAAATTGCCATAAATAGAGACAATTGGGTGTACCGTTAGCCGTGAAGTCGTCGGCTGTGTTACCAGGTATAATAATATGAAGTGATTATTTATAATGCACATACATTGTGCGGGCTAAATTAACGACACCTGCTTTGTTAGGGTTGTTGCACAGTGTTAGTGAGAAGCGAAGCGATACTTTAGCGATTGGACTGTACGTACACGTTTCTAGAGATTTCGTCACAATGCAATTGAGTTATTAGGGCTCTGTTTTCCAATATGTAGGTACCTAATTTAATGGTGAAATGATTTATTCAGGTAATCTTAAAGTGCATCTTAAATCTCAAAAATAAATCACCTTTGCGGAACAAACATAGTGTTAGAACTTGCGTCGAGTAAGACAATTTTTCATCTTAAGTACTTTTAAGTATTTTAACCAAAATCAACCATAATCAGGTACTTTATTCAGGGTAAGAAGTCTTATCGACCGTTAAATATTACATAAGACTTTCCCAAAATGACCGCCCTTCGCCTTAATCTAATATAGTAATTATCGTTGTATTTAATTAATCAATGACGAAAAAAAACAGCTCCGACAGGTTTTCGAAAAGGTCAAAACCTATAACTTAAACTTAAAGCCTATAACTTTAGTCAACTCAGTATAATACACTATCAACAAAATTAAAATATCGAAGCGTGGCATCGCTTTCTACCACTGGACTACAAACCCACAGGCCACCCGATTGTGTTTCTTCATAAATATTTCTCGTCAGATGATTTATATGTCAGGTTGGTCTAATTATTTGGGTCAAGCCTTTACGAGATCAACTTTTTTTTTAAACACGAAGCAAGCTTTCTTATTGTTTGGTACTTTTATATTATTAACTTTGACTTTCATTTTTAAGAAATGGCCTTAACAGAGTTTTTGTTCCCGGAAATTTGATTACGATAATATGTTGTTTTAAGAATTATGAGACTGGTGTTTAATTTAGGTAGTTTATTTGGTTATTTATGAATTATTATTGTATTTTCGACCAGAGAATGGACAGGTATCTTGAGCTGGCCCGGCGTAGTACGGATTTTTAATAGAATACGAGACCAGCTTATACTGGTTATTTTATTTCTGACGTGCTGCCTACAGAGGACTAAGTAATTTATAATTTAGTGTAAGTACTGACTTACTCTAGTTAGTAAGTCAAGTTACCCGAAAAAAAAATGCTGTATCGCAGATCTCCTACGAACACCTGGGAAATTAACGATAGCTTCTTAAGAAGGCTTCCGCTTATCATGTAAATACGGTACTGATGATATTAATTGCTACTTCTGTAACGGTAACTTAAGTTCATGGAAAATAATCACTTTTTCTATATGATACTTTCACTGATCCAGCTAAGTGGACAAGGAAAATGACAGGCACTAGAATACAACAAAATAAATTATGAAATTGAACTTCAAATACCAGCCTGTTACTGTCCCACTGCAGGGCAAAACCCTCTGAAACAGAGAGTATTAACGATGTTTTCTTTCACCAATAACTTAAATAAACTTATAAATTACCTATGAGTTGAAAAATCGCCTTGGTACTTGTCCGGATTTGAACTCACACCCGGCGGCATGAGAGGCGAGGCCCTCACCACTAGGCCGTCGCGATATTGGAACTAAACTATGTTCTTAAATTATGTAAAATGGTACTGTCACATCTAGTAGGAACGTTAATTCTTTTTTAAGAATAATTAATGATCTACTTATGAAATATTTTACAAACACGTGAGCACCATCTATCTATCATCATATTAATTTACCCTTCTGTATTGCTTAATTTTTAATATGTTTTACCTATTCTAGTAACGATAGTATGTTTTTGCTCTAGGTCTGCTATCTTCGACTCTGTCCGCCTACATAGTGACCTCAGGGAAGACGGTGGCACAGTGGTCACGTGCTGTCTGCCATAAATAGTAAAGCTTAGGGGAGACCCCTCTACAGTCTCCTCAGGGATGTGCCCTGACAGGCGTTGCACAGAGGGACACCAGGGTGGTCTTATAAGAGGACGCGGTGCCTCCTTCCGCGTGCTGATGGTGACCACCGGGGTGGTTTAAGTGAGGTAAGAATCCTACACTCCCCGGTCTCCCCAAAGAAAACTCCTCCTGATATAAAAATCAAGGTACATCGTCTTCATACATAATTATCAATATGAGTAAAGGAAAAAAAAATATGTAGAACGATTATTTTAAAAGTGTGAGTAGTCCTATTCGCCTCGTATTTTTCCTTTACTTTACTTGTAAATTTGACGTCCAAATGTTTCCTTTTCTAATAGTCTACTTGAACTAAATTACTTGAACTTGACATGTTTTCTAGTCTATTGAGGGGCATGTTGGAGTGTAGGCATAGCAATCAATCAAAGACGCAGTTGACCATCCTCAACGACTATCGGACTAAAATGAAGATAGCACGAATCTTAGACACCAGCTCCGATCTAACCTACCAGTCTGCTTATCAGTTTATACAAGACACCTATCCTGCATTTGCAATTTAAGTTTCAAACATGCAAAAAAATGTCTTTAGAAAAATTACTTTAACACCCCCACACAAAGATCAGTTTGCGATACAGTTTAAAAAAATCCTTTTTCTTTAGTACCTACTAGTCATTGTGTAATCAAAGTCACCAACTCGAAATTCGACTTCGAATATAGAATACGTTCAAAATTAGCTATAGAAAATAGATTCCTAGTGGGCCCTATCAACCTAAAATGCCAAGGTGCATTCGCATTTCAAATCTTGTAGCAGTTACCATGAAGCCATTTAAAGAAGCAGCTGACCATTGTCACGACCAAGCTTACATGCACGATGATCTGCTGGCCGAAGCTATTATATTGTGGTTCACATCTCAATCTAAAGGTTAACCGTGTGTCTGTTACTGTCAGAGATCGCGCCCCGCTGAGCTGTGTATGCGCACCGTAGACTCTGGAGTGGTGTGAGTGACGAGAGGCAGCGGGTCGGCGTGAGAACAGACGGATACTTTAATTGGTAAGGTGTTTCTTTGCTACTGGTAAAAGGTCTCTTTGATACTAGCTTACGGTCATTATTTCATATACCTTCAGTCATAATAATAGATACTAGAAGCTTGAAAGTTTTAGATTATTAAATCTGTTATAGAATATCGTACAACAGGCTGTCACAGGTTTTCAGCTAAAAATAGTAAAACTTACGTTCAAATGTTATTCTTCAACAGATTTGATAGAATAAGCCTATAAAAATCTACAATTTAGATGTTACAACTAGGTGTTAGTTAAACTAAGTAAAGTGGCTGCCAAACGATAAAGACCATATCTCAGGTCGATGCTAACAAAATACATCTGTTGGCATGTCAGATGTACTGTGAGAGGGATTCATAAAAGTATTGCAAAGTTCTTTTTTATGCTCAGTTTTATATTTATGTTGTTCTAATGTATTATGAAAAACAGTGTATTATTTAATTATTTATGTAATTGGAGCTAACCATAACAATAAAATTAAGTAAAAAAAATAGTAGTTGGAAATATAAATATAGAGCATTTGCTATATATACGTATTTTGCTGACATCACAAATGACTGCGGTACGTCACATAGACCTAAATGAGAGAGCGGGGCACCTGTCATAATACGTAAATTAAAATCGCTCTCCGCTCTCCACTTACACCGCCTCTTATAATTTGTTCTACTAAATTGTCTGTAAAACTCGCGCTTAGAATAATGTTTAATAACCTGTAGCAAGTCGGTTCATATGTAATCGTATGCTTGTTACAAAGATTGGACGGTTATAACAAATAAAATTAATAATTCACTAACTCTTTATGTACAACATATTTTTTTATGTTTCGTGAGTAGAAAGTAGATTTGTTTTAATCACTAAAGTATTTAAATGTTACCTTGATTGTTTCATGATGGGATCGTCAGTAATTTGATAGTCAGTTGAGCTTAAATTGATGGTTTATTATTTTTGTGTATAGACTTATGCTAATGTTATTGGGGTCTGATTTTTTTGTAGTTAGTTCGTGAAGTGGAATTCAAAGTGTATCGTGAATCGCACTGTGTGGTCGCGTCATCACTGGAAAAAATACAATTATTTTTCTAGTACTAGAATGATAATTGTATTTTTCCCAGTTATACTACATCGATCGTTTTGGTCGACATTCCTGTTCCATTACGATATCTTATCTAAATTCATCCGTAATCCTGAATTTTCCAGTAGCAACCCGAAGTCTGGATTTTTGCAGTCGGTTGATGGCCGTTCACCCCTTATTACATGGGACTTAAGCGACGAAATGTGGCAATACTATAAGTGCACCGCTGCCTTATCCTACAAGGAATACAGGCTTGGTGTTAAGCAATCCGTAAAAATAACTACAAGTTTAAAAATTGGTTCTGGAAACATAAGGCAAAAATAGAAAAAATAATCCTGATCAGTGAAACATTACTGTCTTGAGAGATAAATAATAAATAAATTGTCTGGACTAACACACCAATGAACTAGCCCCAAACTAAGCAAAGCTTGTACAATGGCGACTAGTTAACGGATAGATAACAGCATGTAAGTATCGAACAAGCTTCAAAAACTTGGGATCATGACTCTTGTTACCAACTTTAAGCTAACTAGCTCCAAGAGGTTCTGGCTTCATTATTAAAAGGCACATTTCACATTATTTACGAGATTGATTCCTATAAAGTCACTTTTATGATCTATGACAGACGCCCGCAGGCCCACGGCTGTCTATCTCTTCCAAGTTATAGTATTTATCTCATTAACTATTAACTAATCCAAGATAGTTTCTGCGAGTGTTCACACGACTGTGTCCGGAATCGATGGGGCGTATCATGTTGACAAGTAACTGGGTTGGCAGTCCGATGGGAAGTCACTCCATGTAAAATACAGGTATTCAGTTGCATCCGGTTCGACTAGAAGCCGACCCCAACATAGTTGGGAAAAAGCTAGGCAGATGATGAAGAGGTGGAGCATCTAGTTTCGTGTTTTACCTCTCGATAAAACAAAAAACATGCATACATAAACTCACGCCTTTTCCCATGGCCTAGGCAAAAACTACAGAACGCCACCTGATACGATCCCTACATACTCCCTTTGCTTCGTTTACGTTCAAATATCTGCGTTGCTAGTACTACGCACCTGACCTTTTTAAAGAACATCACCAATAAGGTCAGTGTATGTCCTTCTAGGGCGTCACCTCCCGTCTCTAACAAATCAAAAATCTCACATCGTAATACACACTTGTTACAAAACCATTACAGAATACTTCTAAACAATTTGATGGAACATGGAGGCACGTCTTATTCGCGATGATTGAGGCTGTTATGTTGACGTGAGACCATTGTGAGACAGGATCGTAATCGTATAGTAATCGTATCGCTAGCGTTTTACTAACTAGATTGGATCAGGAGATGGGGTTCTGTGGGAAGGGGACAGCGGTTATTTGCAAGTTAAAAATTTCGTTGAAGAAGATTAACCCTAATTCAAAGGGTCAAATAAACTAATTCATCATGTGCCTATCCTTCTCCTAACTACATAATATGTTAGAGTTGGCTTCCAGTTTAACTGGATACAGTAGTTTCACATGGGGTGGTTGTTCAGTATTTAACATGGTGCGATTGCCTGTCTGGGTATACGCCTTTGTAAGACTGGTTGTCAGACTTTCGGACTTTTGACTACATAATGACTGTCAAAAATCTGTGACTGCAACATTAACATTGGAATCGCATTTTCTTAACATCGGAATTAAAATTAGTTTGAAGAGAAAGGCCCCAGTTCTCTCACCCATAAAACAGTGCCTGCAGCCTACCTAATTGCTTCGAACCCACCACAGCTTACCCTACAACGTCAAGCTGAATATAACAACATTTAACACCATAACATCCTCAACACCTCTCGCATAAGATCATCCACATTGACAACCGGAGACAAATCCAGAAAATCTCTTGTCGTAGTGCGATACGGAATTATTGTCAGCCGCGCATAATGGATGTGACGCTTTCTCATAGCCATACAATATAAGCTGTACACTGCAGTGCAGAAAAGAGTAACACTATGGAGAAAAAATTAAATGCGAAGATTTTAAACTTCAAGAATAGTCAAAACTGTGTTACCGTGGCTAAGTTGGTTTTTTTATCTACTCGTATCTGTGGAGACTAATTAGTATTACAGGTATGTGCCATTGTTACTATGTAATTTTATTAGCCTGCTATGTAAAAATAAAATATTGTAAAAATAAAGGTTTGCAGCATTGGTATTGTTTTACTTCCTTATGACAGAACTTTGGGCTTTTAGCTGGGCCAACAAAATAGAAGATAAAATTGATTAAATAAATAAATAAATAAATAAATAAATAAATAAATATTGCTGGACAATCTACACAGCATCATCTAGCCCCAAGCTAAGTAGAGCTTGTGTTATGGGTACTAGATGACTGATATACTTAATACAATACATTACATAGATAGATATTTTTTATTATACATAGGAAATACCCAGAACACCCGGAACAAATATTTGTAGATCGTACAAACATTTGTCCCAAGGCGGGAATCGAACCCGCAACCTCTTGCGTCGCAGGCGGACCTTCGCCCGCCGCGCCACATCGGTCGTCAATTTATTACTAACTGACTACGAACGAAGGCATAGTGAAAAGAGTCCGAAAAGAACATCCTTATTAACTACGAGTTCCTTAGGATTATCATTGCTTTTAGGCTAAGAATCTAAATAAGATTTAAGTAGTAGCTGGTACAATAATTTTATTACTAAACCTAGATTTGAGTTATGGTCCATAACTGATGAAGCATAACTATAGAGTAATAAAATCAGTAAGTTAATATAAATTGAGATAAGTTTCCACTATCTGGTTATAATCTAAAACGTGTCAGAGCCTATCTTCTCGCGTAGCTCATAAATCTGTTCGGAGGATTTAATTAAGTCTATTACAAATAGTAACGGTGTATGAAACTGACATAATTTACTGCGTTCATTCACTATGATCTGCTAATTATGCACTGTTACATGTTTTTCGTGACAATCTATCATCGTGGGTTGTTAGTCACTGATTCACCTCTTACTTACTCTGTTTCTGAATAATATTGTAATTTCAACAGACCTTTACCCAAATGCCCCGGAGTCGAAACAATTTAGTTACCTACTGCCGACAAACTGATTATGCAGTGTGGCAGACGTTTTGTATGTTGTTATTGTTAAAATAAAAATATAAAAATTAAGTTTAAATTAAAGACATAAAAAAATTAAGTACCTACGTTACTTTATCAAATTTTTATTTATACGAGTATCTTAATTAAAGTACTTGATATGATTACAATAATTATACAATTAACTAGTAATTCTAAAAGGTTTTTAAATATATTCCTCGTTCTATTATACTTTGCACTGTACAGTTTTCTTTGCACTGAAGTGTACTGACGTAACCGAACGTCACGTGCGAACCAATCACAGGCATTATTGGTCCGTGTCGTCATCAACGGCCATTTTGTTCAACTTAGCTCTGATTTGTCAAACGATTGAAACTCTGTATGGGAAATGTTATCTGAAACTATTGCCGTATTATGGATAAGTATGAAGAGATTGTCATATCTCGACGAGATTAAAGTATAATGGTCACACTTTGATGTTCCAATGAGATCGGTAAGTAGGTACTATTACTTGGGTACCTAGTATGAAGCAAATCACAGATTCAATCAGCTGAGCCTAACGTAATTTGTTGCAGTTGTAAGTAGAAGGGTTCTCAAGTCAACGGTACATCGTACAACACTTTGGTGACCGCCTGTCCAATCTTTTAGAGAAACCGGTAGTTTTGGATTTAAGATCTGCACCTTCTTGAAAAATTTGAACTCCTGTGTGTGTTCGATCCTGAATAAAAATCTGTGGACGCTACTGGTCTCCGGGGTGTTATGTTTAAAGCTGGGTGGATGTCTTGGGATGTTGAGGAGTACTTTTACCCGACTGCGCGATATGTCAGTAGTGGAGTAAAGTTACAACAACCTTTAGATTAACCATACATTTCCGAATGATAGTTCTCGTGAAGTTAAATGGTATAACTAAATGCTTTAGTTTCTTATACCGAGCCTCCTGCCCTTTTCCCAAAATATTTGGGGTCGGTGTAGCAAGTCTACTTCTTCCATACATCTCTATTTGCCGTCATCTCCATATCATCTTTCACACAATCCATCCATCTTTTTCCTTTCATGTAACCCTCCACGTTCATACTCAAAATTTTCCTCACAACATGGTCCTCATTCCTTCGCATCACATGCCCATACCATGTCAACCGATGTCCACACAACTTCTCGGCCACAGACGCCACTTTCAGACTTCCTCTTAATAATAAAAAAATAAAAAAAAATATAATTAATCATTTATTTGCTGATCAACGGTGTTAGTATTACATTATATACGAGTAGCACTCTTTGATCTAACACACAGGCGTGCAAAATTTTACATTATTTTTGCTTAACTTAACATAACAGGTACAAGCATCAATATAGATTAACATTCATAACAAATAAACAGTAAAAATTTAAAATAATCAAGCAATACTTACATACTTATTTCTTATTCTAACAGTGTGGTGTTAGTTTTAATACTTTTATCGAACCTAATTATGAATATTCAAACAATCAGGTAAATTAATTGTTTATCATTTTGATGTCGATGTCAATTGTCTATTTATCTAGATAGCAGTTAAAGGTTCTACTTTAGTGAAGTTTCAATTTACTGAGAACTGCGTTTAAAAGTGGTAAACAATTAATTTCTTATACTGATTGAACTAATCTACTTTTAGGTTACAAAATCAGAAGATATTCCTAGACCTGTTATATGGTTATAGGGTGGAAAAATCCTTATTCACATCAACATACACAGTTGCACAACAAATGCAACTACCCACTTCACCTACGCAATGAAACATATTAAATCATCATCATCTGCCTAGCCTTTTCCCAACTATGTTGAAGTCGGTTTCCTGTCTAACAGGATGCGGCTGAATACCAGTATTTTACATGGAGCGACGGCGTTTGTCACCCCCACAACCCAGAAACTAGGTAACACAATATTCTCTGGTAATAATGGTTGCCAGACTTTTCAGCTTCTGACTACCTGTAATGACTGTCAAAGCTTCTACGAACACTGCCAAAACCAACTGCTTATCGTGCTTTTCGACGCACGAAGAGGTCGTAGTACATAATGGATGGTCACCCATTCACGCACTGACCATGTTCATTTAGCCATGTTTTATTATCAAACAAAGCAAAGCACCCGTCTTATGTATGACATACATCTCTAACATGCGATTAATACAGAAAACCCCATTGTAAATAAAAGCATTCATGTGTAAATACAGTACAGGAATGATTGTGCATATTATTATCTATGTTAGGCATCAAGAACAGGTATTGGCAAGGCGTTCTGTCAAATAGACTAAGATCGAGTGGTCTCTTCGATGTTTTAATAAGAATGAGATATATTATGTTCGAGCGTGTGACTAAACGAGATACATAGTTGCTATGAAGCTGCTCTGTGTTTTTTTTTGTGTAACTCCTCAGCGTAAAAGATGTTGCGAGCTTTGATCACTGATCGCTTAGTTGTTCATTGAATATTGGGAAGTTTCCCTCGTACTTAACCATTTTAGAGTAAAAAAGAGAAAAAGCTAGATGGAGTAAGGACTCTGACTTGCAAAAAACTTGTTCTTCGCTCTACGTACGTTTCTTACGACTTTTTCTAAAAAAAAATGGGAAAACGTCTTTCTGCGGGAAAGCACCAAAGTTGCAGATTCAGTTAAGTCCAGTACTAAAAGTGTTCTTGATATTTAATTTATTAACTTATTGGCATAAGTAGTTGGTTTTAAATAAACCTTTAAGGTTTATTTAACACACACAATCATAATATTACTTGCAATTTTCTTTGACTATTATTTTTTGCGCCATCTACCGGGCATTACAGAAACGATTACAAAAGCAAGTCGCAGTTATTCCCGTGGGATGTACAAGCGTGCAACGCTATTTCAATTGGTTCACATGAGTATAACTAGATGGCGCTTTTTCCAGTTTCGTTGTCTTCAGTACGAGTTGTTCCTTTTAGTTCGTTATAAAATTGACAGATGACGCAATACTAGCTGCTTATTGCTATGATAACAGATGACGCTACTTACATCATCCTAAACATTTTTTTGCTCAACTGCAGGTAAATATAATTTTTAATTATGTATTATTACATACATATATTATTTTTTCTAATAAAAATTATGGGCACTTATTACTATCAAAAAAAAGGTGACAGTGATGAAATATGTCTATCTAAGGTGACTTTTAATTCACTGTCAATATTACAAAATAAAAGTAAAAATAAAAACGATGTCTCTTTATACCACAGTTTTTCAGCAAAATAAAGAATAAAAAAATCGTTTCAACTTTGCAAATTGGAAATGGAATAAGTTATTTTCTACTTATAAAGGTGAGGGAAATCTCGATGGGCTAGTTCGACTCTTTTTTAAATTCGAGATCTCGAAATTTTACGCGTTTTGTACCTTAGTATAAGTTAACATTGATCTTTAGTGCGATAACAGAGTTATATAAACGTATCTAAAAGTAAGTAGGTACTAGGTGGCGCCACAGAGTTTTCGGATGACATAAAAGTCGTGACGGCTTAATCAAAAAGACATTCTACTTATTATTATTTTTTTCAAATAAGTATCTAATAAAAGCTTTGCTAAAATACATTTTACGAAATTCATCGAGACAGTGAACTTTCGCGGCAGTACCTAGGTACTGTACAAACGTCAGCACATCGAGCTACCTCAATCTGTCAAATATCTTTGATAGTTTTTCAACTTTATAACAAAACTAACACTTCGCCCGCGACTTTGTCCGCGTGGATTTCGTTATTTTCCCTTCGAACTTTAAAATCCTCTCCACTCCCATTAAAGCGTACTTTTGAAAATAATAATAGCCTATAGTACTCAGGAATAATGTAGCTTTCTAACAGCGAAAAAGTTTTTAGAATTTAATTATTAGTTTCGGAGATTACCCGCTACATAAAAACTTACAATCAAATTTTACCTCTTTATAATATTTATATAGAAGTATAGTTAATAAGGTTCGTGTTGAATTGGGCAAATTTGACAGTTTGGGTTAATTTGATATGCCGGATACTGTACCTATTGATTTTTTGACGTGTAAAAGTGTTTGTAAAAACCTATTTACACAAATAAATATCATTTATCATTTCGATTACAATCGAGCTCACGTCGAATTCGATTTCGAATAAGGGACCCTATTATATTACAGAACGACCATAGATACTCGAGTACCTACCTTTTAGCTAACTTTCAAACACGTCCCCTTGCACTCGGAGGGTTGGCAGATTGATAAGTGGCTAAGTAGACAGTCAAACATGTGGAAGGTATTTCAATCAAATCACATGGTGTTCCAATCAAAGACATTCCCTGTCATTCGCGTGACTGTTGGTTTCATTTCCAAACGTCTGTGAGCGTCTTTACGTTCGTAAAGCAATCACTGACGTATGATATCTACCCGTGTAGGTGTACTATATATGTATAGGTGTGTATAGCAATGTATACTAGGTATGTATAATATCTACTTCAAAGGTTTGGTAGATAATCTTTATCGGGGTTCTTTTTCCAACATTTTTATTTAAAGACTCTGTTGTGAGCTAGTCTGTGTGTTTTAGTCTACCAGTACCAGCCTATTACTGTCCCACTGCAGGGCAAAGGCCTCTTCTCATACAGAGAAGGACGAGCATTAATCACCACGCTTGCTCAAGACGGGTTGGCGATTTCAGACTTATATTAATTTTAAGTTTTAGTCTACTGAGGTTATAAACTTTGTAACTTTTAGGCTTTTATTCACGTAATTTTGATGTATTATATAATTTGTTCATATTTTATGTCTTGACTAACCCTTCGCCCGTGACTTCGTCCGCATGTAGGTATAGCCTAAATAGCCTATAGCACTCAAGGATAATATACTCGTAGTAATCTAACCATGCATTTTTTTTTGGAATTGTGTTATCGGTTCCGGGGATTACCCCCTACAAACAAAGTTAAAAACAAATTTTACCTCTTTATAATATTAGTATTGATATAGATGACCATAGTAATTTTTCTATTGCAATGTTCAAATTTAGAAATACCGATCTCAATGGATCTACGCGCTGTAAAAGTTATGTAAAGTCAAATGATAATAAATTTAAAAATGTCCGTTACGCAAACAAAAATAATTGTTAAGTTATTATTTAAAAAATGAGTGCACGTCTTCTTTATAAAGATATTTCTCGTCGTCCTATCGACACTTTGCGTGACCTGGCTGGCTCATTCTTTGCCCAAAGCATTAGTATTGCCATCCAACGTGGCAATGCTGCCAGTCTTTTGGGCACATTTCCAGATGACAGCGATGCGGAGAAGTCGCCTGAGTGTCTCGGGCGGCTTTTTTATTATATTTTGTTTTTGTTAATATGTATATAGTCAGTTTTATGGCATAATTGTATATGTATATGTAAATACTTAAAGTTTCAATTTTTTTTTTAATAAATTAAAATAAATACATATATTTGACCGGTAATTTTATTGTTAACTAGCTGCTCGCCGCCGTGTTCCCGCGCTTAAAATTCAAATTCATCAAACGCGCGAAGTTCCTAGTTGTTAAGTTTTCGGAAAATTTCTTATGTTACGCACAACTCTCAGAGTTTTTTCTTTGATGAGAGCGTTCTCCTTACAATAGCAAACAAAACAAAAAAATAATTAGTGAAATTGGTCAAGCCAAGCCAAGGGAACTAGGGATTCATTTTTATGTAGCTACTTATAAATATAGATTTTTATTTTGTTACCATGACAACCGAATATGACTCGAGGATCAATAAAGAAAAAAACATGACAACACCTGAGGCAATTTGAGTACTTTACGTGGTGTACCCAACCACGTAAAGTACTCAAATTGCCTCAGGTTAGTTCATAATCATAAATATATAGAACACAAGAATGAAGTAGACTGTCTATGGGGCCCATCATGTCAAGATGGCGACTCTTTTTACCGTCGACTATCGCATCTGATACCTACTCATAGGTATTTTTTTTTATTTGAGTTGTGAAATATAAGTAGGTATCAGATGCACATTTATTTAGCACAGATTCAGTCACACAATGACAGTACTAAATATCGAAAGAAAAAAATAAAAAATAATATTGATGACAGAAGAAAAATAAAAAATAAATATTGATTAGGTAATATGCTGAAGTTGTGAAAATACAGTCAATATTTCGCCTCTTGAAAAAGACAGAAAATTATTATTTACTCCAAAGATATTTTTTTCTTCTCGTGAACATTAAGTTGGTTCTGAAGTATTCTTCAAGCATTCAAGTGGGCTCCGCAACGAAATGAGCAGACCACTTAGACGTTGTAACAAACCACTTGAAAAAACACTGAATAATTTTATTCACTCACATTTTTGTGAACAAGGTTCTTTCAAAATGACGAAAGGAATACTGCAGGAGAATAACCTGAAATACGTTTTGAAAGTTAAATTCTTTTATCCATGCGATGTACCCATGTAAACGTGTAGTCATTTAAAAAATCATATTTGATTTAGTAGTAAAAAAATTACGATATTTACTTTTTTCAATATTTAAAGCAAATATCTTAATTTCAAAATTAATACGCAAGCAAAACCGCGGCAAAGTAACAGTCTATGAAATAGGGCACCAACCTCAAAAAGTTCAAAAGAGGTCACATTGCAGCTGACAACGAAAAATGACACTCGCAACGTATAAAAAAAATAATCAAAAAAATAAAACTTTCAAATGAAGAACACTGATCGTCATAGAAACAAAAATGTCGTTGAGAAAAAACAGACTGTTTGACGTTGACGTCGTGTTGTTTTTTGTCTGAAAAATAATTGAATATTGCAAAAATAAATGATGTTTTCCGATGAAGAAATAAAAGAAGAAATACCGGAGAGTGGTTTCATGAGGCCGGGTGATGAGATTATAAGGTGCGATCTTCGTTTTTTTTTAGATAAATAGTTGAAACGCGGCCATACTGATTTGTTTTACGTTTGTTTTATTTTTGTTTTATGTTCATTTCGTTGTTTCAGCATACGTGAAGTGTGTCTGAATGATAAATTTGACAAGAAGGAATTAGGATTCAATGGCGAACCGCTGCTATCGAACTCCAGCAGAAACGATGTACGTAAAATCATATCTTAGTGTTTTATTATAGTGCGAAGAATAGTAATTTACCATGAGTCGTTGTGATGATGAACCTATCAGTTTTATTTCGCAACAAACAATTTGATTGACAGGTGAGGAATTGTCATTTTATCTGCCAGAGAAATGTCTGCCAAATTATCCTTCAATCATATCCTTCAAATGACTTTTTAATGTCTATTTGACGTTTCTTTACAAGTAAATAAACAATTAAAATTATTGTCCCAGTTGTAAATAAAGAAGCAAGTTCCCCCCATCAAGCAAGTTCTCAGAGCTAATTTCTTTATACACCAGTGGGTAGGTTGTTTATTATCCACACTGGCGATATGTGAGTGAGCGTGTTTGTTATCAGCCGAGGCGTGAGCTGGCGTTTGAGTCGCGTACGCCCACTGCCGCCACTGCTGTCTTGGCAAGAACACGCAGCAAGCACGTTGACAAATCCATCTTAAAACAAGGTGTGTTTTAAGATGGATTTGTCAACGTGCTTGCGTGGCTGAGACTGCCTTTTTGGCGCCTTTTCCTTTAGCACCTTTTCCTTTGACAGCGATGCAGGATGATTTTATTTTTCTTTCCTTTTCATTGTTACATTTACGTATTTTAAAATCAATATTGTAGTGAAAATCTTAGCGTATACAATAAAAAGTTAGACAGAGCTGCTGCCCAGATTTTGCTTAGTATTCTGTTATAAGCGATTGGGAATCGAAACCAGCAGGCCCCGCCAAGTAGTCACAACTAGGGTAACGAGGCAGGGAATGTAGGTATAGTAACCGGCACGGTTCTTGAGTGCTGACCTTGATTTGCGCAGTAGTCGATTTAAGTAAAAGTGCCTATACGCGAACTTACCTCCACTACTGCGTCCAGCGCTCAAGATCTGAGGCGTTGCTCATAACTTGTGTTTTCACCGCCAGCTCGACGTCCAGCGCTCTTTGTTCCGCGACGGTTACTTCTCCGATGCCTTGGAGCAGCAACAGGCCAGGTTTGCGTGGACGGAGGAAGATGGCATTATCGCGTCCCTGGTCTCCGAGCCCGGGTTCGGCACCACTTGGCATTCTACCTTTGGCAAGGATTTGGATGCCGCTCTGAAGAGTGAGATGAAGGTAAGTGTCTCCCGTTTTTACAAACGTGCATACATAAACTCACACCTATTTACATGGGAGTAGGCAAAAATTACAGAACACCACCTCCTTATATGTATACTCCTTTTGTTTCGTTCCCCTCGCTTTTTGTACGTGTTTTACGAGATTATCCTTTTAGCAATGTTACTAATGGGGCCAAATGCCCAAGACGATTTTCCATAGCATTTTTGGTTCCTGTTATGTAATTTTCAGCCCGTTACCGTCCAATGTTAAACTAGCCTTGAAAGTTTAAATAATAACTGTACTTGGCTGTAATATTATTACAAATTGAATTTGTATAATAATGATCGTGCCTTCTCTGTATGAGAAGAGGCACTTGCCCTGCAGTGGGACAGTGACAGGCTGTTATTCGAGTGCTGACTATAGAGCCCTAGAGAGGTCTGTAGGGCTCAATGTGGTATATTGTTACACCCGGGGTTACACCGTAACACACAATCAAACTCAGTGCCATTATTTTTGATAATTCAAGAACATTCACTGCGGTAGAACTACGTTGTCGGACAGACGAACTCTTCAAACATACCTAATTAAATAAATAAATAAAATAAATAATGCTGGACAATCCACACAGCATCATCTAGCCCCAAGCTAAGCAGAGCTTGTGTTATGGGTACTAGGTGACTGATATACTTAATACAATAAATAACATAGATAGATATTTTTTATTACACATAGCAAATACCCAGAACACCCGAAACAAATATTTGTATATCGTACAAACATTTGTCCCAAGGCGGGAATCGGACCCGCAACCTCTTGCGTTGCAGGCGGCTTCTTAATTGAAGCAGTGTTTTATGAATTTCCATCGAAAATGTTTCGTATTTCGTGGAAGGAGAGGTGTTGCTGGTTACTGAGCTTGCTTTTTATAGTAGTTAAAACTGCACCATCAAAGTAATACTATAGATTTTTATTAATACTCTTGTCCTTTCACAGGAAGCTGACACGTCAAGCGCGGTGCTGCAGCCTACCAACAGAAACGGTATCACGTTCAGTAAAAAGAATGTGTTCGGAGAGCCGCACCTCGTGTCTTCCACATCAGCTGGTTCCAGCTCGGCAAGTACTGGAGCAGGTAAAGCTTCTAGACTTATCTATTTTACACCATGATTGATTTGCTGGCTTACATTTTTTTTAAAGCTGGGGGGCCTCATTCAGCTTGGCCGCCCCGGGCCTCTGACGGGCTTAGTCCGCTACTGATTAGGTTACTTATCCTTTTTTATATAAACAGGCAGCGAAAAGACCAGGGGTCAGAACACGTGCAAAGTGGACAAGGCAGATCCTCGCTCCAGGTTCCACTACGTCAAGTACGTGAAGAGACATGGACGGACGGTTAAGCTGTGGGAGTGTGGCATCTGTAAGTATTTCTTAGTATAGGGACAAAGAGCAACATTTCCCTTGCTGCTCATAAATGCGTATCAGTAATACCTCGTAAGTAACATGCAGCTCTACCATGCTCACCTTTTTAGGTAGATTCATTCTTAAAATGTACCTACTGAGACTTAGCGGTGCTCAGCTGTCCCTTTCCATTGTCTTGGCGTAGAAAACGAGTTATCGTATAAGAGATTCTGTTTTGCGAAACTAGGGGGACGTGTTATTATCCAATTCACAAGAAAAAACTGTTAATAAATGTATACAGCCAAAGTCTAAACCTGTGTTTAAACTTGGGTTCAACTGGTATTCTGTAATATGATCGAAAGGGTTTTAAGAATCGGGCAGTTAAGACTGCCTGCAATTACGGCAACAGACATCGTAGTCATTTTACACAAAAGTTGGCTACATAGGCAATACAAGCAGATAGCCCATCTCTTATTTCGTTACGATAACCAATGGACATCAGCAAATCCAGAGGTAATCGCAAGTGCATTGCTAATTTGTCATCCCAAAGTTCAAGCTTCAAAGGCTCAAGCAAACACTATAGTTTGCTTGAGCCTTTGAAGCTTAGACGGTTTCCAAAACCTTAGACCGCAATCATATCAAGTTTCCATGTTTCTTTCTGCCAGGCAGCCGCGAGTTCCAACACCAGTACACGTTGATGCGTCACCTGCCGACACATACGGACGAGAGGAACTTCCACTGCGCAGCCTGCGGCAAGAGCTTCAGGCAGCTGTCCACTCTCAGCCAGCACCGCGCCATACATTCTGCTGAGAGGCCTTATGCTTGCGAAGTAAGACAATTTAAATATGTCCTATAGTTTTTTTAATTAGGGCGAAGGTCCGACTGCGACGCAGGAGGTTGCGGGTTCGATTCCCGCCTTGGGACAAATGTTTGTACGATCAACAAAGATTTGTTCCGGGTGTTCTGGGTATTTGCTATGTATAATAAAAATATCTATTTATGTAATGTATTGTATTAATTATATATCTAGTACCCATAACACAAGCTCTACTTAGCTTGGGGCTAGATGATGCTGTGTACATTGCATTATTAATTTATTTTATTTTTATTTATAAAATTCCACTAATTCTAGATAATAATAAGTTTCTGCCTTTGCTCTCCCTCTTGTTACGCCATATCTATGATGGAAATGTGTGATCGACGTTCTGACAGCATCACTACATTGTGTCTGCAATTGGGTAGTTTTTCCATGTTATGTTTGGTCTTGCAAAATCTCCGAAAAATCCTGTTACGATTTCGGGAGTTGGTGCAAAATTATCTATAACTGTCTACTCGTAAGTTACCCCCTGGTCTGGCCTGGTCTTCCTGGGCCTTTATCTAACAATTTATTGCATAAAATCTGGTGTCTTTCATTTAAGCGTTCGTAGTAACAGTAATAAATACTAGTCCGTTAGTCTCTCACTGCTGGGCACAGGCCTCTTCTCATACAGAGGAAGTACGAGTAATAATTAAATGACACGGTTGGCGCAGTGGTTGAACCATCGGCTGCTGCGCCGCGTGATGTGGGTTCGATCCCCGCACGGAACAATTATTTGTATGATCTACAGGTACTTGTTCCAGGTCTGGCTGTTTGTGTATGTGAGTTTAAATGTTTGTAAACGCACCCACGATACTGGAAAATTTCCTAGTGTGGGGCAACTTTAAAAAAATAATAACCACGCTTGCTGGCAGGTTTGCGATTTCAGGCTTATATTGATTGTATAGTTCAGTTTCCGTCACGATGTATGTATTCCTATGTTAATCTGTAACAAAATCATGACTTAAAAAGAGTGGCCGTGGAGTTTCTTGCCCGTTCTTCTCCATAGGTACCTACGCTTCAAGCCGAACGGGCGACTAGCTTCATTTTTCCGATTCTTTGATAATTCAAAAGTACCTGTAATTGGTTTATTTGAAATAAATGCTTTAACTTTAACTTTGAATGATTGATCAGAATTTAAGAAGTCATCATGACACCAATGCAATAGAACAAAACTTAGATATTGCAATCCTTATCCTTAATTCCTTACTACACAGGTATGCAACAAAACATTTAATCGTGTGTCCACCCTGATCTCCCACCGCAAGACCCATTCCGACGAGAAGCCGTACAAGTGTCACATCTGTCCCAAAGGATTCCATCAAAAAGGTTACCATTCTTCCTTTCCTTTAGGGTCGATCATAGAACTAAATGTACGGCCAGATTGCTCTTGGTCTAGATTACTGTTGGTCTAGATCGCCTCAGTTCTCAAAACGTAAACTACGGTCAATTTATGAATGTAATCCTTGCCATAGATCTGAACAGTTTATAACGTAACCTGGTTGATGATTCATGATTTTTTTTTAAACTGACGACGACGTCTTACAGCGTCAGTCTGATTTCCCGCGCTTTTAACAACTTGCTTTGTGAAGCATATGACGTAATCACATAACTTCGCCTGTATTCATCGATGGGTTGGGCAGAGGTGTACTACTGTCCCATGTAATAGGGGGTGAGCCTATTGCCATCATCTGGGCACACTTCCAGACTCCGAACGAATAAAACTCGACTCGGGAATCGAACCCAGGACTACACGCTTTGTGGCCACTAGACCAACGAGGCAGTCAACGACGACGACGTATGACGTAATCTTAGTATAATAATCTCAAATTATTTCTCTTCCCTCAGGCAATCTCCGCAACCACCTTTTCACACATACCAACGAGCGTCCATACCGCTGCAACATCTGCATGAAGGGATTCAACCAGCAGTCCAACTTGGTCTGCCATAAAAACAAGGTCCGTACCATCATCATCATCTTACTACCCTTATCCCAATTTCTTTGGGGTCTGCGCAGCATGTCTTCTTCCTTCATACTCATCTCTATTTGCCATCCATAGATTCCCTTCTTGAAAATCTAAACTAAATTGTTGTGTGTATGACGACCGATGTGGCGCGGCGGGCGAAGGTCCGCCTGCGACGCAAGAGGTTGCGGGTTCGATTCCCGCCTTGGGACAAATGTTTGTCCGATCTACAAATATTTGTTCCGGGTGTTCTGGGTATTTCCAATGTATAATAAAAAATATCTATATATGTAATGTATAGTATAAGTATATCAGTCATCTAGTACCCATAACACAAGCTCTGCTTAGCTTGGGGCTAGATGATGCTGTGTGGATTGTCCAGCAATATTTATTTATTTATTTATTTATCTAAAAGATATTACAAATAAAATGAGAGCTATACTGAGCAGTACTGTACATTATAGTCATCCATAAAGTGAAAAAGAATGTGTTTCTTTATCTAGGCACATCCAGAAGACACCAGCGGTTGTCCCACGGTTCCCGTTCGAGGACGATCTAGCACTCCGCGCGACACACAACCCGATTCCACTAGGTAAGCTAGAGAAATGTTACCACACCATAATCAACACCAAGCTGGACATGAGCCACTTGAAGTATCAGAAATGGTTTATAGGCCGCACTGGATTTTTGGAATACAGATGATTTCGAATCTTATATATCACTGTTAACGCTCACATTTCATTGTCACGTCGCAGCCTGCTTTAGCATCCTTCGGCACGTTCTGGCATGCCATGGCATACCGAAATGTGAGCGCTAAGCATCATAAAATAAGATTTCAAATAGTTTGCCCTTACAAAAACCCCTTGAAGTGAAGCCGGCCTTCAATCTTCATTGCCATTCAATCTTCTATGTCTATATACTATTTATCAGTACCGTAGATATACATACATTATAAATTACTACCCTATTACTACCCTTGCTGCAATAATGTCATTTTTTTTTCATTTTGGTGAAATTTAATACAGCACTGAAAACTCGATATATTGAAATCAAGTTATCGAGTTTTGTATTTTGGTGATGATGGTGAAAACCGCATTGAAAGCCTTAAGTGGTTTAGAAGATCTAAGTGGTCACACAGACTGACACTTACAGAGACTTTGTTATCGTACTATGTTTAGATATTAATGTTTCGGAAATAAAAATAAAACCAGCCTGTAACAGTCCCCTTACAAGGCAGAGGCTTCTTTCTAGTCATATAAAGAAATCACGAGCCTTAATCACCAGACTTGCTCAAGGCGGGTTAGCGATTAGACTTATACAAAAATTAAGTCCAAGTTTCCTCACGATGTTTTCCTTCACCGATATCAGTCATGTCTATGCTAAACTTACACACATTGCCAACAAAAACATCGCAATTAAAAAAGGAGAGACTTACTTCAAGATTTTGTTAGAAACTGTATTTAAAGTCCTTTGTAAATTATTCTCTAATTAGTTTATAAAGGTCAATTTAGCAAGACTTGGCTAACATATTAAATGTAACCGTGCTACTAACAAGTTGCACTCTTAGACTCTCAAGTAATAAGAAAACTTTTAACGAGTTCCTACCAATTACTTACGCTGCATTTAATCAGTTTAATCCTGGTATCTTCTTGAATACTAAGTACTTACTCATTTTTAGGGTTGCACCATTCAGAAACCTGAAACCTTTTTATGATCACTGTTTGTCCATCTGCCACTGGTTTTAGTCGTGATATACTCGTATACAATGTGCACTCAGGTGAAAAAATACCCCAGTCAAAGATAAGAAATACCCCTTTTTATCTAGGGAGTAATTCGAATTTATGAAAAAAAAGGCTTTTGTTACCTGAAGTGGCAAAGAGCTTTGTTACTGTCTGGAAGATCTATATCAAATGTGCAAACATTACCACCACCTCCTCACCTTCTCTCATAGAATTCTAAAGCTAAACTTTTAAATTCTGGTGGACTTCTAAATATTGAGCCATATTAGCATGGAAAGTCGCCGTTTGTAATCTCCCGATACGCTCTTCTCCAGTTTTTATATTCTAAAATATTGTAAAAAGTTATTCCGAAGTCTTAGTTTGAAATAATTGAGTCTATACGAAACATTAATCATGCAGATTTTTTTCGTGCACGATAAATTATGAAATAAATATATCAATTTCAGACCCCAAGCAGAACACTGTGAAGTAACCTCCTCAGTGGGACCATACATGCCATCGGTGGCAGGTCCTTCAACTGCAGACTGGTCTACCAATCCCACCACCCATTTCCCAGATATTTGGGATATTTCCAAGTCCTTCCATGAACCTGGTGACATTTGGAACGAGGGTCCATGGGGTTCAATGAGCAATGGGGTGGTGGTAGACCCTATAAAGACGTATCATATGGGGGTGGCTTTAGCCACTAGACAGACCCCGTTTGCGTTACTGAAGCCTGAGAATGGAACTCCTGTGTTGGTGAAAGTGGTTGATACGAAGCTACCGGGGGGGAAACAGGTACCTACATATTGTATTCAACTTAAGTTGGTAGATAGAAACGTATTTTAAGTTCCCACAGCTCACAATTTTAAGTATCTAAAATAGCTTAATTTAAGAAAACCTATGATGTTTTGTTCCGGAAGCTGGTTTAGCTTTTCTAAGAATTTCAGGTTGCACACTTCCAAGAACTCATATATCGGCTTCCAGTCCAACGATTCAGCTCACTACCACTATTTTACATAGACTAAGTGCCTAGCTGATCTCCACAATATAATTTCTGGGTAATACGATCTCCTTTAGTAAGATGGGTTCCAAGCTCCTGACTACTTTTTAACATGGCGTTAGAGAAACGTGCAGTGGTCTTACATTTTTCGGTTGTATGTTTGATAATTTACCGATGCGGTTTTTGAAGCACTAAGCACTTAGTTGGCTACTCCACGCCGAATATATATTACTATATATTAGTTTTTCTAATGCAGCGTTTAAAAAGCGCCCGTGCGTAATTAAAGTTACCTCAGCACATATAGAAAAGTTTTGTGACGTTAATATTATATATGTACTTTAGTATTTATTGCTCCTCCTTATTTGCTGTATGATCACTTTGATTTCAGATGTTAGTGCCTGCAACTGCTGAAGACTTGAGAGTCGGAGGCAAAATTGTTGTCAATAATGACGATGAAGATGGTGTTGCACAGGTAATAGTCAAACAATTTATAAAGATTATACTATGCTGAAACTTTGTTTCCTGCAAGTACAATATGACGACCTATGTGGCGCAATGGGCGATAGTCCGCCTGTGACGCAAGAGGTTGCGGGTTCGATTCCCGCCTTGGGACAATTTTTTTTTTTTAATAAAACGTTGCCCCACACTAGGAATTTCTCCAGTATCGTGGGTGCGTTTACAAACATTTAAACTCACATACACAAACAGCCAGACTCGGAACAACTACCTGTAGGTCATACAGATATTTGTTCCATGCGGGGATCGAACCCACAGCACGCGGCGCAGCAGCCGATGTTTGTACGATCTACAAATATTTGTTACAGGTGTTCTGGGTGTTTGCTATGTATAATAAAAAAATATCTATCTATATAATGTATTGTATTAAGTAGGTATGTCAGTCATCTAGTACCCATAACACAAGCTCTGCGTAACTTGGGGCTAGATGATGCTGTATGGATTGTCCAGCGTTATTTATTATTTATTTTTTAATATAAAAACTTTTAAGAATCAACTCGTAATGAGCAAACCTGAAATCGCAATAAAAATTAATATCACATCGAGTAAGTGGTTTAAAATGATCATCTCCCTCCCACTGGAAAAAGGTAGAACTCTTATTTTTATCCAATCGTTGATTCACAAGAAAATTGCCTAAAATGTCTTTGTATTTCAGCATGGCACTATAAAGACAAGATTGGAACCCAACGGCGCCGTCCAGATCCGAGTGCCCGTAGTAGCGACTGTGGTGCCCAGGATACAGCCCAGCGGGAGACTTCATCTTACAGTGGAAGAACCGCACCATGCTTACCACACCGCCTTGTCTGCTGATTGTAAGACTTCATCATCATTTTAGTTTTGAATAAGTTCGCCTTTACCTGCTGCTTTGTTCCTACGGTCAAAACTGTGTATTTTTGATAAAAAAACCTTATATCTCTGGCCCGTACCTAAACTGAAAAAAAAACGTCGATTCGTTCTTGAGTGGAAGAAGTTTAAGTTCTATTAAAGTCATCCTCCTTACTTCCTGATTCTTATTTATGCAGCATGTATGTCCACACATTTCTATTCGCTGATTTCTCAGTAGTCACAATATTTCTTGCCAATATCACAATATGTGTCACACAATCCATCCTATCATCAGTTCTTGTGTTTTCTTACCAGTCTTAATACCATCGACTTTCATTTTTTAAACCATTCCTCGTCATCACAACCGTGTTCCTCGTAACTTCCCGGTCACCAGCACTACTCCCAGACTTACTCTTACATACTCTTATTCTATCTACGCAAATTGTAACATCATTCCCCTCTTAGAATTCTCTCCTCACCTGCATGCAAAGGCCTATATAATAGCCTTAGATTTCTGACTGCTACTAATAAAGATAGTATTATGTAATCAGTGGGTGAAGTAAACGTGGCCCCGTGCACCTCCCGGGAGGAGCCCCGCGCCGGTCCGTCCGCTCTGCCGCGCGCCGAGCCGCCGCGACACTTGGACTCCTGTGGAGAGTTTGATGATGGACTAAGAACTGGTGAGTAGTCCTGTGGAGAGTTTGATGATGGACTAAGAACTGGTGAGTAGTCCTGTGGAGAGTTTGATGATGGACTAAGAACTGGTGAGTAGTCCCGTGGAGAGTTTGATGATGGACTAAGAACTGGTGAGTAGAATACAGGAAAAAATGTTACAGCACAACACCATTAGCTCTGCTTTGCTTGGGGCTAGATGATGCTGTGTGTATTGTTCATCATTATTTATTTATTAGAGTCACAAAACGAATCCCAGTTTGTTGCAAGGCGATTTGAAAATAAATAATATAATAATATGAAGCGTATAAGATGGTTGTTGGGAAATTAAATTTGTTCCCTACATTTGAGTAGGAGACGGGGGTTTTTTTTTTAATCCCATTGAAAACAGTTCACCTGCATCGTACGATATGTACACATTTACGTATTTGTATTCGTCTATTTAGCTATTATAACTAAGATTCAAAACATACATAGATAAAAATTAAAGGTATCAATTACTTTTTATTCTGTAGGTACACGAATATCGTCCACCTGTGCGTTGCCGCCGCCAGCACCGTCTCCTCCTCTGGACCTTATTTCCTTGGATCTGTTTGAACCGATGGAATGCATACCATTAGGTAAAAGAAAATATTTGATTTTTTAAATAACTATTAAAAAAGCCAAGGTACTTAAGTTGTCAATAGATGGCGCTGTTAGTCTCGAATATTTCGCTGCCTTGAATATTGCGTTCATCTCCCACTATTTATTTTTCTCACGTTATTTGCAAAATTCGGTGAAATATTCATACCAGCAACTGACTGGAAGATGGGTAGATCCATGTTTGCTGCACATTTAACTTGTTTTTATTACCTTCGCATATATACTTAATAATAATTATTACATCAGATAGGTAGTAACTTTTATTCTGATTCGTATCTGACGTCAATTTTTGTTCCACTTTGACATATTTCTTATAATTTAACACATTTTTATGTGTACTAGGGTTGACGGATATCTTGTATTTTGCGGTATAATCTGTGAATAAAAGTAAGTTTCAATCTCATGAATACAAAGTAAAAATGTTATTTTCTTCGGTTTTATCTAGGCCCTCAAATCACTGCAGTAGACAACATCGACCAGGCTCCGCCTTCTGACGACTCCGACATCTTTATTGGAGAGTTTGAGGTAACATTTTTAAATATTTATTCTTATATTCTTCTAAATTATTCTGGGCATCAACAAGTAAAATATTTGTTTTAATTAGGTTGGTGTTTTCGCTACATATGTGTCATGATGGCCCAGTGGTTTAGGCCTCGCATCTTGTGCACGAGGTTGTGGGTTCAAACCTGGGCAAGTACCAATGTGAGTTTTTCAATTCATATGTACTTTCTAAGTTTATCTTGGACATCATTGACATCGGTGAAGGAAAACATCGTGAGGAAACCTGGACTTATATAATTAATATAAGTTTGAAATCGCCAACCCGTCTTGAGCAAGCGTGGTGATTAATGCTCGTGCCTTCTCTGTATGAGAAGAGGCCTTTGCCTTGCAGTGGGACAGTAATAGGCTAGTGCTGCTGCTGCTGCTGGTTTCGCTATCTGACATCTGACTAAGAAGAAACACCGAAAGAAACTCAGAGATCAGTCTCTTTTAGTCCAGACACTTAAAGTCCAGACATTATCTTGGTTAGATCGTCAGTGCATCACAGCAATGCCATCGAAAACGATGTATTTAATAGCGATCTAATTTTCAATTGCTATCCCGGCCAGCCCAGACTATTTTTACCGATTTAGTCTTAACCAAAGCGTGGCAAGATGGGCAGCAGCATCCCTCCATGAGCTAATGTGATCCCAAAGCCGTTTTTCATCCGTGGTGATTATTATTATCGTCTACTTCCCGCAAGGTTTTAACGTGCTAACATCGCAGTATTGCAAAATGTTGACTAGGCAGGTTTTCTAAATACTTATTTATTTACAAACACTCTCTCAATTAAATGATATCCCACCACCAGACAGCGGCGCTATAACCCTGGAGTATTCGGGACATCAGTGATGGTTGCAATTACAAAACCAAGACCCGGATTTTGGTAAATACCTACCCAATTCAGCTAATCCCATTTCTTTAATATCTTATTCAGTTTATTCTAACCCATTTCTAAACGCTAGTCAAATCTAGCTGACATACAGACATCGGTTGTAAAGGTGATAAGCATGTGAAACTGAGGAATGAGAAACATTTTTTGAGGAAAGTGTTGAGTAAAACATGAATATTGGTTATATCTTTATAAGTATGGAAGGAGCCCAAAAAGACGATGGATGGATTGTGTGAAAGAAGATAATATGGTTAGAAAGAATGTGATGTTTGAGATGAAGGCATGTAAGAGATGTATGGAAGAACATGTTTTGACCCCAAGTAAATTGGGATAAGGGCAGAAGACGACACGGTTGGCTCAGTGTCGGAGTATTTAGCTGCTGTCCTGCGTGTCGCGGGCTCGATTCCCGCACGGAACAAATATTTGTATAGCCTTCAGGTAGTTTTGGGGTCAGGCTGTTTGAGTATGTGAGTTTAATGTCTATAAACGTACCCACGATATAGGACCATTTCCTGATGTGGGGCAACGTTAAAAATAAGAGAAAGAGAAAAGAAGGATGATGGGGATACAGTAATTTTTACCGAGAAATTATAATTGTTATTGTAGGCGTTTCTAAGGAGACGTGCTGCTGAATATGGGGTTTCTTATCGGCCGCTTCTGTATAAGCGTCTGTGGAGCTGCTGCCCATCCTTTCATCCTTTAATAATTCCTTTGCTCAATAGTGAAACAGTATGAGTTAAGTGCCGTAAAACGGGTTTAATAGAAACGCAAGAGGTTAATAGAAACAAAACTTTGAAGGGGATTACTGCGTTACTTTAACATTGTTTGTTACTACAAGGACTGTTTTTTTTTTTTGAGGAATTGAAAAAAAAAATTCAGTAATAAATAATATTTAATCTACGTTAAAATCTCATTTAAAGTTTTGTTTCGATTCACCACGTTTTACCAGTATAATTTTTTTCCAAGCACCATCTCAAAATAAATTCCTAATTTTATGAACTAATGTTTTTCTTTCCAGGATTGCATCAAGCTGTCTGATTCAGAATGAATTGAACATAGTTTATTTTTATTTTATTTTTTTGGTTTCTTTTCTTTGTGCATGTTATAAAGATGAGGTATTGATTTAGTGTTAAGCGAAACTGTAAATATATAATATTTTTACCGAGCATGACGCATTTGATTTTATCTTCAAATACTTACCAAATAACCTCGTGAGCTCTCGCCTTATTTCCGTGGGGGTAGGTAGAAACTACAAAACGCCAACTGCTACGATCCTTACATCCTCCTTTGGCTTCATTTACGTTTAGATGTGCACGCTAGTTGCGAGTACCTAATACGCACCTGACCTTTCTTAAGAATATCACCAATAAAGGTTAGTGTATGTCCTTTTAGCGAGTCCCCTCCCGGTGTTTCCACTTATACTACATATTATTCTACATACTATACTACATATTACATTGAATAATTACCCTTTAAAATCCGTGAAATAGCTTTCCTGAGAGTTTAAATTATTTAAATTTCTATAATATAACAAAACACTCTACAAAATATCTCGTAACTATTCAATTCTATTCAACAACAAAAACTATCAACAAAAATACTTTCACAATAGACTAAGGGCTAAAAAAGGCAATTTCCTGTCGTCAATGTTAATAATCCGGGATATTATTATGATGTAGCGATGACGTGTATTATATCGTCTCAATATCGTCGACGTCTCGCATTGTTGGCGGCACGTGGACGGAAATGGGCCCTTTCGGAGTGTGCCTCCCCCGATAGACGGCTTTAGTGTGGAATGCAGACGCAAGATGGCGTTACGTGTTGCGAAATCGTAATAAAAGAGGTAGGGAAAAGTTTAGTTGTGAGATCTGTATTGGAAAAAACAAAAAGGATTTTATAACATGTGAAAACGTACAACTAGCAAAGAAACACGAAATATAGGTTGTTAAAGTTTATTGAACTAAACGGGTGTCTTAGAAGCGAGCTTCAATAAGCATATTTTATCCATATGGAATCTTAGAAGCTATTTTATGATTTAGTAATAATAATCATTCAGAAGGCAGTGCTCTTCGATGCGGCTCGTATGGTGAGGAGGTTCCTGTCTCTGCAACCCTAACCACAGGTAGCTTGGATCCTGTTTCCGATACCGGTGGTCTACTATTTCGTTAAATTTAAAATGTTTTTAGTTTTTGGTTTTTTATATTCAAATACTTCAAGATATAATCTGTATGCATATAAAATTAACTAATAGAATAATCATATTATAATTCCGACGTACCTAATTCTTATAAATGTTAGTAACAAATTACTTAAAACCTATGTTAGCAAATGCAGTTTAACTTAAAATTAGATCAAATTAAATGTTATGTTATTTTATTAGATAGGATTTTCTCACAGCTGGGCAAAGGCCCCCCACCATCTTCAGGAGTCCAGCCCATCCCACCATCTCCACCTGGGCTTGCCACGATGTCTCCTACCATGTCATCATAGGAGTATTATAGTTTATTTTCAATTTGTATGTGCCGACATCCAGCAGGAAGCAACGAATACTTAGTTATTGAAAAATAACTGTTTTTTTTCATCCTGTATTACCTGTAAGTCAAAAGAAATTCAATTAATGAGTAGCAGTTCAGCTAACAAAGAGTACATCATAATATTAGCGAGCAAAGAGTTTGTAAACTCCTTCGAACTCTTTTGTCATTTTTGGGACCGTGCGTTATACGATAGATGGCGTTAGTTGCATCGAGCTTTGCTATTTAAAAAAGTGGTTGCGGAAAACTTTGCTCATTTGAAATCTTTGATAACAATAAAACTAGCGCTACTTGTAGAGAAGAGATTTAACCAGTATCAATTTATTGTTAAGTAGCACTTCGTCCGCGTGTATTTCGTACTTTTCGTAAGTTTAGCATTCCCTCCACCCTTCCTTCCAGCCACCCTTCCACCCACCTTTACAGCGTATTTTCGAAAATAATAATAGCATTCAGAAATAATGTAGCTCTCTAACAGTGTTTTTTTTTTTTTTTAATTGGATCATTAGTTCCGGAAACAAATTTAACCTCTTTATACATAATAAATAATAGAATATTGGCTAGAATAAGCCATGTGGCTTATTCTAGCCAATATTCTATCTATACTTCTTTAACTATATTTAATATGTATTAGATATAGTTAATTTCTGGAGTTACGAAAGAAATATAAGGGTTTATTACGATGGCTTGTAAATCTTTCATAAATGGTGAATAACTAACATATTTGTAAACTGTGAGCATCTACTTTAAAATCTTAGTAACAGCAATGGGCAAGTTATTCTCTATGGAATAGTTAACGAACTCGATCCATGTATTAAGTTTAAAAACCCCCTCATTTTAAAATACTGACAATGAAACTAGTTAAAATTTAACTCATTACTAGACATTCATCCTCCATTCGAGATCAGTCAATTTGCGACTAATGACATAGCCGACCAACGTACGACCGCAAAAAAATCGCACAATCGACAGAATCGCCATAACATTTAACAAGAAGAATGCGACAATAAAACGCGAATTACGTTTGTCCAGTTTTTTACCAAAGCTGAACGCGTGGCGGACACGCGACCTAAAATATTAAAACTGGTGTTAGATCTGACACGCGGCCTTTCCCACCAATAAATAGAGAAATCTTCTGACAACCCTGTAATGAAAGCTCATGATCGCACGACAAAGGAAACCCAACCTTCTACCCCTCATCACAAATTCGAATTCCCATTTACAATTTTAACACTGACTTATCCAGCAACTTCAATCAAATATCAACTTTATTTTTGTCTCAATAAAGTTCAGTTTCTAAAAACCTAACATAAATTCAAATTAGGGTTGTCCCCAATTTCTAATAACCGCCCCCGACGGTTATCGTATAATGCGTCAGCACGTGGCGCTGTTCGTTTTTTATCGGTTATTTTCGTGCGAACGCAGTGGTCTGGTGTGGACTGGCCTTACAATGGGTGCCGATGGGTACCAAGTATTGTGTGTAGACTTTTCCTGGGAAAAAGAAGGCTTGAAGTCTGGTTGTGACAGTAGTTTAAGATCCGTTTTGTATGACTGTTGTTGGTTGAGATGCGTTTTTAAGTTTATTCATCCATGGAAATCTATAAATTGCATCTCTATCAAACGTCGGTATCAACGTAAGTTCATGTCTGGCGACACATAAATGTAGGTAATGTGTGAATAAAAGCGCAGTTTTTACACTGTTTAGGTGTTGTCTAGTGTTAGTGAAAACAGTCATTTGCTATGATACTGACCCAAGTAGATACTTAGGTATAAACTTAGAAAATATAAATCTTCATTACTTTCTTGTAGAGCTTCAATGTTTAATCATTTAAGTATAATGGGAATAAAAAATCAAACAACTTCAAAAATACAAATGTAATCCTATGACAAGCACAATCAAATAATAAACTATCAATTTTAATAAAATATCATTAAAAACAAACAAACAGTAGGGCGAGTACTAATCCCTCTCAAGGGTACAATCGACCCCCACAAATATCATTTCATATTTTGATTATGATATCAATGTCACCCAGTCGCATTCGCAGGGTTTTTTATGTCTTTTGTCCGTTAATACACATATTAACCCATTAAAAGTCGCGTGGCGACATTATATGATATTTCACACGTATAATAAAATCATTGTTGTTATTAATGTTAGGTTTTTTATGTGAGATTAATGTTTTTTATTGGGTTAGGAATGTTCAGATTCAATTTGTTACTTTTTCGTACCTACTATCGATTGACTAGAAAGAGAACAAGATAACTACACCTGTCAATATGATGAAAGGATTGGAAGTCGTCAGAAATAAATAAGAGGAGAAAAAAGTCAAGGACGTACAGCCATCTCGGCTATTCTTAAATTGTAATAGTCGCCCAGTGGTCGGCATTCCACCGTTTTGGTTTTCTGCAGGAGTGGTCTTCATACAAATTTTATGCCGAATCTAACACAATCCGTGCGCGCAAAGTGCTTAAAAAGAGGCACACAGATTTTTTTTTCTATCCAAGTGTTAATATATAAACTAGCTATGCCTCACACTTTCACCTACTTCTAAGGACGCAGCGTGACGTTTAATACCCTATAACCTTTCTTAAGAATTTGGCTATCAAAAGCAAAATGATTTTTTCAAAACCATCTGAGAGTTCAGTGATTAGTGCTTTCGCAACAAACGAACTCCACGGCTTTATTAATTGAAAAATAAGTAGAGATTCTATTTTATTCTATGACACCATCAAACCAACAAAACGGCTATGAATCCCACACCACCCAACTTTAACGAAACGCGACCAATTACACGACAATTTCTCAAATAACTAGGAAAATGCATCTCATCTTATTCACAATAATTAACGATGTTGCGTCTGCGACGGACGCGCGACAGTCGCGCCATACGCCCGCACGCGACGGCCACGCGCCGCGGATCAACGCGATTGGTCACAATCGTGCTAGTGCAACGACTCAATCGGGATTTTTGTTGGCAGTAATGAGGGATGACAGTGCTTATTATTTGGCAGCGATTGTTATTGGGTATTGTTACGATATTTGGTTAACTGCCAATTTCAATAACGTATTTATCTCAATCCGCGATCTTAAACTCCTGCTTTTGATTCGCCCTCTCAAGGTAAGGAAGTAAGGGTCAAGGGATTGCAAACTCTGCCATTGATTGGCTACAAAGACCGATCTGTAGATTGGGATTGAGATGCATTATTAAAATTGGTAGTAAATTGATATCTGTATTTTATAACGTTGTTTTGTACAATCTATCTTTCCATTGAGCATATAGATGGAACTCATCATAAAGTTACCTTCATTTGAATTTTCTAACCACCATGGTTTAGGAAATGCGAACTTAGACACGTTTATAAACTAGAGAGGTACTTACTGTTTTTACACTGATACTTTAAATTGTAACTGCCACCAAATTATTATTACAAATGATTCTCAGGCGGTCGAAATTAGACTGTTTTAGCTTTCTACATTCCTTCTGGATGTAACCTTCAACTATGCTTAAACAAACAATGCTCCATGCATGCAATATGCTTAAAGAAGGGGTACAAAGTTTTATTTTCTCCTATTAGTATGTAGATTGTTTTCACTGTATTAACTTATTTCTGGAACATTTTAAAATAGTTTTGCTGTTCCGTTATGTTGAAATAGGTACAAAAGTTAATATATACATACACTAACGTAATATTAAAAAGCGTTTTTCTCGTGAAATAACAAAGGGATCTTTAAAAATAAACTATTTGTTTTAAGTATTTGGATAGTACTATACTTTAGAAAATAAGTACCTGCCTAAATGTTTTCAATCTTTCGTAATTTTAACGCATTCATGCTCGTGACATGTAAAGTGATTATAATTCCCATCAGTTCTCTAAAACCTATACACGAAAACATCAGTCTATCAGCGAACAATTGAAAAAAACGAACACGGAAAACCTTTCAGCCCCATTCGAAACTATAAAGCAATCGTACAAACTATGGCTTTTAAAAAACAATATAATACAACACATACATGCAGATGGTCGGGCCGGGCAGATTACGCGGGCATATACCACGCATCGCTGGAGACGCAAATTGTTCACTAAACTGATTACTACTGCTAGTTCCACATTGTCTTTACCACCCCTTGCCACCCACTGGGCAACCCTGCCCATCTATAGAAGTTTGCTGGAAGCACTTGCGAGTTCCTTTCTTTATAATCTTTTTTGTGGTTTATAACTTTAGTTTCTGTTTACGCTAAATCGTCTCATTATTATGAACTTTTAATTACCATGGGACCAAGCCTGAAATATCAAAAAATAAAACGGCTGTTCTATTATATTTTGCAGATTTGTATGAACACAATGAATGTACTCAACTGAACATCTCTTTTGTCGCGACATTAGGTTTTTGGTCCCATAGTAAAAGCTGATTCCTGATTCCTTAAGAGGTAAATAAAAACTTTAGTACGTTATATCTTATATAAGATTTATCTTCAAAGGTTTCTACCATAATAGATACAGTGAACATGCTGTTCCTGAACGTATTAGAGTATAAATACTACTTACACCTAACCTTTTTTCAACCATGTTGAGGTCACTCTATACTCAAGTAAATTTTACATGAAGTGACTGTTTGACCTCAAAAACACAATACCCTTTTAGAAGACTGCATGTCAGACTTTGGGACTTCTGATTACCCTTAACAACTGACGAAGACGAAAGATACGAATGACAGCAGGGACCAACTGCTTAACGTGCTCGCCGGCACACTGAGGGGTCTCTGTATGTATTAAGTGATGGTACACGGCCCTACAAGCGTAGCTTAACCTTCGATCGACCCGTACGGCTGTTATTATTAAGCCAGGAGCCCCTCTGTAAGAACTCTAATCACCAATTTATTTCTTCTTCTTGTACCTCTTTGGTGGTTTCATCTGCTTGTATAACATTTTCATCTGTATTCTTTAAGAGAAGCGAATTATCTATACTTAGGTACACCGCACTAACAACGAACAATTCTGTAAGATTTCCGTTCCCTTCCAGCCATGTTATTTCATTGTGCAGTTCGCTATAAACCATCAAATTTCTGTATAAATTCATTATATTTCAATGGGGGCCGCAATGCGTTTCTGGTAATACAATTTGTGTGCGGTCTGCTTCTCCGAAGTTGATTTCGTTTTTTGATAATGAACCTTTACAGCGTTTGGACAGAAGAGTATAGTTTTGATCGGGGATTTTATTGTGTTACTATTGCTTTAAGATTATTTCAGCCCGATATCTTTGAGGTTTCATGTTAAAGCTTGATGTGACCGAAATAATAGTAGGTACTTCCAAAGAATCTTTTTCCAAAATCATTGTAATCTAGCAGAACGCATTTTTGTTCGTGATATAATTTTAATAAAAATGTGTAATATTAAAAGTAAACTTTTTTATTTATAAACGTTGTAGTGATGGTAATTATAAAATCTTATCACTAGATGGCGGTAGTAGAGTGATATAAAAAAATAAAAATCAATGTTGATCATTTATAATTAAATCTAATTAATGTAAAAGAAAGTTGGTTGTTAAAATCACAACTTGTTTGTAGTAAACTAGAAAATAATACTTTTGCTGATTGATTATGCATAATGCGATATGCCATGATTAGCAAGCTTAATGAAAATCACACTTTACTAAGCTGCTAGCTTAGTGGTAATTTTAATATGGAGTATATAAAGTTTTACTAAATCAAAAATAAAACTCAAAATTCATTTATTCAAATTAGGCTGAGAATCAGTCAGTCAGTCCCCCAAAACGCCCACCCTTCACCAACACGTCAACAAGTAAAACCTTTTTTTTAGACTAGGTCAGTATTTCCCTGTCTGGCGTAGCTCTGAGAAGAAACACTGTAAGATCACAGGTGAGGACCACGCAGGTAACTGTCTCCGCTAAATAGCTACTTGCCGAACTACAAGAAATGAAAAATATTACCCTCCATGCAATCCAAAAAGACCAGCATTCCCGTTCAAACATAATTACATATAAGTTCACACAGCAAATACAGATATCCAGGCGATTATAATTAGTAGGCCGGGCCCTCACGACTAACGCAATAAGGGGACAGGCAGGGTCCCTTTATGCAATAACTGCGCCTCTTAATTTGATTTTTATTTTGATCTCGTTTGGCGACGGTTTGATTGTCCCTAGTCCCTAGCCTTAGGCAAGTATTATACTAGTGAGTATTGTAACTTTATTTTTTGGGTTTTGCTGTAGGTACCTACCCTTATTTGTTTTGTGTTTGTTGGGTGTATGAAAGGACGTGTAAATTGTATGTGACAGAAGGAAGGGAAGAATATATGGCAATAAGACAGAATCAGAAGTGTGTGCTTAAGGTATTAAATAAATAAAGTCTTCTTCTGCTTTTTTTAATGTAACAAATACCCTATTTTGTTTTGAAAAATACTTTTCAATACTGGGAGGAATAACCCGATGCCTACTATGAATTCAGTACATAATACTGGTCCCCCAGTGTTGTCCCAGTCTCTTTCTCTCTATAAAGTCTTACCAAAAGTCTCCCTATAATCTCACTAAGATCTAGTGAGAACACAAGGGACCATGTGAAATGTGTTAAACACAATTCCTAACTGTATAAATAGTATCTACTTACAACCTTCTACCAACTCATCATCTCTGTCGACATAAGTCTTCAAAATAGCCACATCACTTCAGTCTACAAATTAATGATCTCTGAACAAACGCACAAAGGACAAAAGAAAATTAAAAGTATGAAAAAACGGGAGAAAAATTAAAATTCAGAAAGCAAATAACCTACGATACAAACATACTGTTATTTCTTTGTTGTTTAAAAACAACGTGCTTTGATATGGGAGACACTCGGTGGCTCAAACGATGTACAGACAACCAACACATTTGAAACAGACCCTTCAGAACTAACAAAGGATATTCAACTCTATACTGAAAACAGTAAGGGTGAATGTGTCGGTTTTGGTGTATGACGGAGACTTGTGTGGAGGGTTGTATGAATATGAGTATAAAAATATACAAATTAATTTTACTTTGTACGTGGCGTGTACTGTTTTCTTTCGGATGCTCAAAGACCCTTAATAATGTTAGTAAATGTTAGTAACGTAATATACTTTTTAATCAAAGCTATATCAAATAAAAAAAACTTCGATAAACAGGCATACGTTCATAAATTTAGCGTTCTTCCCATAAGGTAGACAGAACCTACACGATCCCACCTGCTATGATTCTTACATACTCCTTCGGTTCGTTTATGTTCATACATCTAGTCATACTGACACCCCGCCGGTTGCGAGTAGGTACTACACACCTGATCTTTCTGGAATAGATCAGCAGTGTCGACTATGGAAGTCTTTTCAGGGCGTCCCATCCCGAAGTTTCCACTCACATCTTAGCCTTTTACATAAACTCGTAAAAAGTGTTTTGATATTTGAAGAATTGGAAAAATTGAAAAACACTTTTTAAAGGCAGCGCTTCTCTCATTAAAAAAAAACAAGCTTTAGTTATTTAGATAATGATTATAACGGCTGTGGGTCAGACAGAGGTGTACACTACGCCCACAATTCGCCAGTTTAAGTCCCATATAATACGGGGCGACCTTATTGCCATCAACTGGGCACATACCCAGACTCTGGGCTGCTACTGAGAAATTCCAGGTAGAAAATTCCAATTACACTTTGCCCGACCTGGGAATCGAATTCAAGACCTTAGTTCAGCAGAAGCGTTTGTAACCACTAGAAAGAATAAATATAATAAAATAGGTTTATGAATACATTCATTTGTGATAATTGTTAAATTTGTAAAAAAAATATCTTATAACTATAAAAAAATATTTGTAACCTTAGTATTAAAAACTAGGTTTGTTTTAATGGTGGCCCTAGTCTTTTGGGGACCTCGTGATATCATTAACAATATTTTCATTTCATCTCAACTCAGGGCCCCAATAATAGTTTTAAGTCGCTTATCAGTTCGTCATTTTTATATCAATAATGACGTTTTAATATTAAATCAAATGTTAATATATTAACTATGTATTATTCTAGTATGCATACATTTATATGCCTCATGACATAACGTAGCATTTTATATTCTAAACCTAAAAACTGTACTTATCTTTCTACCTCTGTATCACAAATAACAAATGATTTGATTTTGTTTAGGATCTGCATATCTCCCGATACAAAATCCAATTAAAATACCAACTACACAAATAAGATTACTTTACCACAAGTCGGAAAATCTCATGAATTTATGATGACTATACAAAGCAGAGTAGCAACAACTATTAGTACAGCGACTCGTCAAACGCAAATCGAATTCTGGGAATCAATTTGTGTACCCCTGCACGGAATAAATATTCAGGTAAAATGCTGAAAGGATTACAAAGAATAATATTGTTGGAAAGAGTCACCTTACTTTGATTATTTATCCTACTTGTACTTTTATTTCTTGTAGTTTATTCATTTTATGGCTTTGGCCTAAGCTCATTAGCCTAAGCTCTTTCAACATATTCAAATATTGCTTGTAATTTAACGTCCACAACTACTATTGTAAAATAAGCGGCTAGAGACAATTCTTTATAATAAATATGGCCCTAATTTGACTGTTCCTAGTACAAAAAAAAAGAAAGAAAAATAAACTGCAACAAAACACAAAGAAAGATAAAATGTTCTATACATATTTGAATTTGCAACATCCACGACTTCGTAAAAACAAAATGTCCGTATCTTCACAAAAGCAAGTCTGAAAATGTTTAGTCTTTGGCACGGAGCGCCGTCTGGGCCCAACGTAGAATCAGTTCAAGCCTAGATTGAGTAAATTTACTAGATTTAAAGTCTGCCGGTTTCTTGGGGCACGCTATGCAAATTTTCTTTTTGTGCGCACTGGTTGATAAAGTTGCAGCGGTCCCAAATACTACACTTATAATGTTAGGTACAGTTAATTGTTTGTCATTATCATTCGTTTGTTCAAATTGATCTTATTTCCCAACTCTAGCTACTCTAGTTATCAAACTACATATTTATGTCGTAGAACTAAAACAGTTGAAGAGCTGTGACGTCTACAAACACGTACTGGGCCCTTTGACAGAGAGGTGGCCTGTGAACGATAAAAGGCTGCTTATGCTTTAGCTAAGATTTAAATTGGCATAGATATGTTATCAAGTAAGTATCTAATCAAGTAAGTTTCATGGCCAAGTTCACTAAGTGCATACTTTACAGAGTGACGAGGAAATTTACAGTGAATCACAAAATAGATATATTTGCGGGAATAGTTGAAAACAAAAGTGGAAGGTTTTTTTTTTTTTTGTAGTGGGAACATCATCTTATGACATCCCCCGCTCTTGGGCGGTGCGGGAGATAGTGTCAGACTTTTACTGACTAAAAACCCACTCCTGTTCCTTCGTTGCCTTTCGTACCAGGGCCGAGTCTTCCTTTCAGAATCAGACCCTTGGCCCCGGTAGGCTTCGACCCTGCTGGGTCCCTACAGATGAACAGTGGAAGGTTGAAGCCGTGTTGTTGTGAGGTAATTCATTTGACTAGCTATAAAAGCTAATTTGTTTTACATCCAGGCCAGGTAACGTTTTCAAAGACACCAACCGCCTTCGTTCGGAGTCGTTGAGAAAAGTTTCTGATAAATATATAATTAGCAAAGTCACCGACATAGCTCAAAGAATTAGCAAGTTGAAGTGGCAGTGGGCTGGCCATATCTCGCGAACAACCGACAACCGCTGGGGTAAACGTGTTCTTGAGTGGAGACCGCGACTTGGCAAACGTAGTGTAGGACGCCCTCTGACCAGGTGGGATGACGATCTGCGAAAGACTGCAGGCAGATGCTGGATGCGGCAAGCTGAAGACAGGGCGCTATGGCGCTCATTAGGAGAGGGCTATGTCCAGCAGTGGACTAGTATAGCCTGATGATGATGATGATGATATAATTAGCGTTTGTCATTTTGTCTTTCGCCTTGTAAAAGACCACTCATATTGCAATGTCTTTACCTAACTTTATGTATTCTATTGTTATGCGTAAGAGCTGCAGCTCTACTCTCACCCGTATGCTAGTACCAACAGCATCTTGTCCGTATTGACAGACCTTTGGGACTCTCCGATGCTTGAGCGCTGGATACAACTGCATGCTGTCTAGTGAACACGCTTACTGGTGTTGGATTGTTCTAATCGGTGTTGCATTTTGTGTATTTTTCGTACTTACAAAAGTGTTGTAAGTCTTTTTGTGTTACTAATAGTTACATGGATTTCAACAATCTGAATTGAATGTAATTATTATTTTACGGTTTCTATTTGAAACCGCTCCAAACCCGCAGCGCTTAATTCACCCAGTGCGTAATCCTTACGCGGGTACCAACTGAATTTTCAATGAGGATGTCACAGCCTTTCACTCGGTGACATTTGCTCCTGCCACCGACTTGTTTGGACAAAAGGGGTTTTTGCCCCGTCGAGAGAAAATTCAACAGATTTCTTGCTACGAATTTCACGATTTTCCTGATTAGATTACCTACTTGAATTTGAATTTTGAGGGGTTTGGCAAATTAATAAGGTTTAAGATAAACGGGTTATGGAACGAAATATAAGTTGTCTGATAAACAATTAAGAATTTTAAGTATTTTCGCCATTGGTTTTTGCATTTTTTGAGTATTTATGTGATTGCTAAGACTTATGTTATAGTTAGTACCTGCTTTCCTTAAGTGTATTTGTCGTCTACACACCATATAAAATACTGGTTTTCATTGCTCCCAGTTACATTGGAAGCCGACAACATAGCTGGGAAAACCTAGACAGATGATGACGATGAAGTATATTTCATTTCTACAACCAATTTTTATACCAAACTTATATGCTTCTGATTTTTCTTACTTATATGATTCTGATGAAAACATGCTGCGCCGACCCCAAATGAAATTGGGATAAGGGCAAGAGGATGATGATATGCTTCTGATTGAATATGACATGTCTCATTTTTATTGTACACTTAAATAATACATTCAACCAATCGTAACACGTAGCCCCCACACAATTGACCCGTTCCAATGGCCACATTCAGAATCACTGATGCACAAAAATATAAAAAGTCAAAATTCAAATGCGACCACATTCGAATCCATCCGAATTTGAGCCCATTCGCGTATGTAATCTGCATCCATTATTTAGTCTCACAACAATACATTCCCGGGGACCTATTCTGGAAAATTAAAAACGAAATTCGAATCGAAATCGTCGCGGGTTCCGCACGACTTGTCAGCGAAAATGGAAACTTAACAAGTGTGGTAAATAACCACAAATCACGGCTTCCTAACACCCGGGGCGAGATTTAAATTCACGCGAGTGTAGCCGTCGGGTTGGGGGCTCTGTTTTCATTGTATGACGCTGTGGGTGGTATAGGGATACTATCAAGGTACTTTGGTACAAGGTATTTAATATCAATAACCGATAAGTAACCTTTCCAAAGTTGCATCTGCATGAAGACATATTATGGATGTCAATGCCTTTGCAATAAAACGTGGTTAAAAGAAAATGTATGGTGACTTTATTTAATACAAATGCTCACCTAAAGATATTGTGTTTTTCATATTTATTGTAGACCCACCGCTGTGCTGGAAGTAGTTCCAGCCAGTGAAATCATGAAATGTATTGACGCAGTTTGTATACGAATTCGGCTACACCGCTCTCGTTAAACTAACCAGCTATATTCTGCTTATTTAGCATTTTCCTCGTGCCGTCTTCAACAATGGTAACCACAGCCACTCACCCATCAAAATCAACATACAACCGTAACATACGCAACGACGGAACCAAAACGCTGAGGGAGCGCTGACGTATTATTACTTTTAAATTCATACACACTCCAAAATATACCATTTTATCCTTAAATTTTATTCTCAACCATATTACCATTGTCATAAGACTCTTTTGTATTAAATGGATTTTTTCTAATGACGTCATTGTTGCACTTGTCGTGGGTGCGAACACGGTCGGTGCGTGTCTAATTCGCGGTTTTTACAATTTCATTTAATGAATCGAATTTTTCGCTAACCGTGTCGAATGATGAGATCGTGTTGTTCAGTTGTCGAAAACCTAGATACGGTTAGATGAATAGAATGTGGTAATTTTGTGTTAACTGTGCGAATGTGTCCATAAATCAATTTTGTTAATGATGCTACGATATGACAAGCAGTGACAATGCGACTGATTGTAAAGATTGACAAAAATGTGTCTTTCTTATAAATATTTCTATCAGTTTTTATGCAACGTTGGTGGTCAAACTGATCAATGCAACATTATTAAGTACCCTCAGATTCTATGAAAAAAGATAAATGATATAAATTATTAATGTTTATAATTTCTAGTATCGGATGTGTCTGTGCTTTGAAAGTTACTTCTTTTATTGTACAAAGAGTGCAAACAGCTGTGTCTTCACGTGGTGACGAAATAATTGTAATTTTATGCTTATCAAGAAGCATTATACGAGAATTTAATTCTAAATTCCTTTTCCAAATAACCCAGTTACTCCCAGTATATTACTCCTCACTTTGCAGTTATGCAGCAAACCTCATGCAGGGCGGAAGTGACGTCAGATCACAATAGATGGGCCCCGGCATCCGGCGCGCGCGCACCGCTTCCTGCCGACCTAATGTCGCGGATATATCCGAGCGTCTCACGGATATATCCGAATGCAATTTAGCGGCTTTACCGAAAATATAGCGGTTAATGAGTGTGGTAGTTTCGTTTAGTGTTATTGTGTTTTTGCACGACGCTGGCTTGTAGGAAGTGGGGCTATAAATATAAGTAATAAAAGGATACTTGAAAGCGTATAATAGTAATATAATGTATGGCTCTCTCCTCAAATTAATTGTATTGTCACATTAACGACAATAACATCATCATCATCACCTTTACAACGTTACCGAGAAATAGTGGACCAACTTGAAAAATATACTTTAAGAAGTAAAAAGTAAAATTTCGTACAAATACCATTAAGAATTAGTTATGTGAAGTTAATTATATGAAACAGTTAAGTTAATATAAGTTTGTCTAAGGTGTACCATATTGTGACGGGCAAATACGGAACACTACACTGCGCTCAGCCGGACACAGAGATGTCCGGTATTTTTAATGTATTGGCATAACACCTTACACCTTATTTAACATAAATAACATACCAGAGGGACGGAGGAATAGATCGGACTGTCAAGCACAGAATAAACACAGGGTGGATGAAGTGGCGGCAGGTAACGGGAACAACCTGCGATTCCCACGTTCCCCTTAAACTTAAAGGGAAGATCTATAAGACAATGATTAGACCTGCTGTCTTGTATGGATCAGAGTGTTGGGCCACAAAAGGAATGAATGAAAGGCAGTTGCATGCAGCGGAGATGAGAATGCTAAGGGGGATGTGTGGTGTTACGCGAATGGACAGAATAAGAAATGAGTATATAAGAGGAAGTCTGAAAGTGGCGCCTGTGACAGAGAAGTTGTGTGGAAATCGGCTATCATGGTATGGACACGTGATGCGAAGGAATGAGGATCATGTTGTGAGGAAAGTTTTGAGTATGAATGTAGAGGGTTACAAGAGTAGAGGGAGACCCAGGAAACGATGGATGGATTGTGTGAAAGTTGATATGGCTAAGAAGGAGGTGACTTCTGAGATGACGGGAAATAGAGATGTATGGAAGAAGAAGACATGCTGCGCCGACCCCAAATGAAATTGGGATAAGGGCAAGAGGATGATGAACATACCAGAGGGCTGGCAATGCTGCCAGCCTTCTGGGCTGGCAGCATTGCCACGTTTGCCCGTTGCCCGTTGCATTTCCCGTTGACAGTGATGCGGATTAATATTTGGATGCCCTATTTTTTATTTTTTTATGTTATATTTTCATTGCATAAAATGCGTACATAATATTTCCTGTGAGAGAGAATGGAGACCGTACTAGGGAAACTCTGTGATACGTATCACCAGATTATAGTTGCTTTGTTTTTCTAAGTATCGTAAAATTATAGTAAAATAACACTACCCACGCTTTTTAAAAGCGCCAGTTGAAATAAACGTCACAAATCTGTGCTGAAAACAAAATTAACTATAGCTAAATTGTCTCAGTCAAATACATTGACCATTCATAGACGTAAACCTAAATCACGACACACACACACACACACACGACGGTAAAATAAAACCCAGTGTTGTACAGACAGACAGACAAACGAACATGTTGCACAACAAGCTTAAACAGTAGTTCATTAAGCAGCAGTTTAAGATGTTAAGTAAACATACGAAATATTATTGGATAACTGGATGGTTTGATGTGAGAGGGAGTCAACGAGTAAGACAATCATTTTATTGTTTCATACGGGTCCATAAAGGATGTCTAAGTGCAACTTTTATAAAAAAATATATAAATAAATTGTAAAAAATAACAACTTCATTGATTTGAAAACCTTTGACATTGATTAATACAAAATTGTAATAATTAAAGGTCATAAGTAGAAAAAACCCTGACTTTGAGTCCTCTAGTCAACTGGGAGATCCTGTATTAGTACAGTGATCTAAATGATATTTAATTTTAAAATGTGGATATTCTTGGAATAGAATATGTTTTCAAAGACTTTTTGTCCGAAAAATAAAAAAAAGTTGATGGATTTACTTGAATTATTACACTACGTTGTATTTTAAAAGAAAAAAAAAATTTAAAATAAAAGAGTGTTTTTTTTTTACTTTTTATGTCTATGGTCCTTAGGAAACGAGAATTCTGAGCGTGTAACAAGGATAAAACAACATAGAAAAAAAAAAGACAGCCACTGGCTTGACTGGGTTAGTTATGGTTCTTTATAACATAACTCAAAAACGAAATTCATAGTTCACTTTTTTAATAGGTAGGTTTTTGTTTTAAATTGTAGTTTATTAATGTGTACCTTAAATTGCATAAGAGGCAAGGATAAGCAGATTTTGTTCCCTCTAACAAAATATTTTTATTTACAAAAGTATGAGACCAACCGATGCATTACTTTACAAATTCCTTTTTTCTTGTACATACGAACACATCCTTTTTAACATTTCCCTGTCAAAGAATTGTAATAGTGGATAGACGAAGCAGAATAGGTGAATAGTTATGCGTCCCTATTGAATGTCGCCATTCAAAATCCCCCATAGATTAAGGACGCTAATCAACGAGGGTGCAAACTACCCCAAGTTTCACCCCACTGCAGCGGGGGCGAAGTGTTAAAAACACAATAAGATATAATACGCATCGAACACACAACTTTTACAAGCAAGAAATAAAATTTTCGTCTAAATTCAACCTTATTTCTGTACAATACAGTAAAAGGGAGATATTTCGATGTTATAAACAATTTTGTTAAAATAAACTATAATAATTCGCAACGCCTTCGATGTGTCATATCAGTCATAGTGATACAAAATACATATTTTGAATTGCGCCCTTAAGCGCTATGTGAAGGGGTGTATTTTGTACATTTTATTGTGTTTTAAAGTGCTATAAATATTAATAAGGTGATAAAAAGTTATGATACTGTATCGTTTACGATTATATGTCGTTGAATTGTTAAGTGATTTTTTAGAAAAGTTTGTTAAATATTTTTTAACGAATTTAGTAGTTTTGCGTGATCAATAGCATATATTTTTGAAATATGTGTTTTTGGTAGGAGATACTACTATTTATTTGAAACTAGCACTGACAGACCAGATAGCCAAGTCAACAGAATCTGTAATTTGTAAGTTAGACTAATTGACATCGCTTATTGTGAAAATATTTGCACGCCATTTTAAAGCAGGCCTTATTTACCATATTCTAGCAAAATATTTTTGATTTGATTTGATTTGATTCAAAATGGTTGAAAACTTGATAATCTGTAAGTACTGATTAATCAAAACTAGATGCAAAAACAAGTAAAAGAATGAATATGTCCAGGTGATGGCAATAAGCTCACCCCCTGTTATTTGGGACTTAAACATAAGTAATATCGAACTTTCTAGAAATCGAGCGACGTGATAAACTTACTTCTTTGTGATATATCGGCTCCTCATAATCTAAACGAGTACAAACATTGATCCATAAGCCACAAACAGCATAGGTATTCTTACGATGTAATAATTACTGATTCATTGTATTCAAGCGTGACAAATATAAGAAAAAAAAAACATTGCAGCTGCTATTTCTCTTTAACATAAACGCGAGATAGAAGAAAACCCCAAAAATACCTACAATATAATATACATAATATTCAGTGTGATTATTATTTAAATTTTCCATAGCAAAGTGTCGGGATGTGCGGCCCGCATTTAAATGACAATGGGCCAGCCTATTCGGATGTGGGCGAGGGGTCCAAAGTACCCTACTTTGTCGATTTATTTTCAACTTTAAAATTTTTATGTGCCTAACTTTAGGGAAGATATCGTGTTTTGTAGAATTTTGTTAAAATATTATTGCTTTTTTTTGCGTAATTCTGTCCAAATGATGGTGTTGACACTGATTATTGTGATACCTTACTATTTGTCTTGTAGTATTTAAGTACACATATTCTAGTCTATTGCTTAGAGTTACAATGATCAAGTAAGCATTATGCTGAGTTAGGAGCCATTTTGCCATCGCACATATCCTTTTTTATTTTTATTTCTATACTTCTTAGTTTTAGTACGTGTTCCAAATAAAAGCTTTTCTTTAATTCTTTTATTCAGTAAAAATCTCACGTTTTTCAGATTATGTATGGGTATGTGTTATTTGCACCGAGCCGGTGGTCCCGGCTGTCGTTTCATGATCTCTGACAGTCATAACAGGTAGGCAGAAGCCCGAAAGTCTGACAAACAGTCTTACTAAGGGGTATCGGGTTGCCCAGTAAGGCAGTAACTAGGTTGTGGAGGTCAGATAGGCAGTTGCTCTATGTAAAATACTAGTATTCAGCATCCTGGAAGCATACTGAAAGCCGATCCTGACACAGCTGGTAAGAGGCTAGGCAGATGGTGTTGTGTTATGTACCTCGAGTTTGTATCGGTGTTTAATTCTAAAGAAGTAGACTAGAAAACACTAACCTTATCTACTTTAAGATAAAAACATTGACGTGTAAAAGCATAATTTTGATCTGATTTACGATATAAATAATATTTTTCATTAAAGTTCAAGTTATTTGAATTTCATAACAAAAATACATTTGTGTCGAAATATTTGCACAGCATGGAGAAATAGAGAAGCGACATAAACAATAAATTATAATGTAAGTACTTGCTACTTACATTATAATTGTTTATGTCTACTTACTACCTCACCCATCACCTTAGTTCGAGATTTGTTTCTAACTATGTATAAAAATAATGGAAGCTGTGACTTCACTTCCCACATCTAAGAAAACGAATATGTTCGTCTAGTTATTTCATTATTTAGATTTCACGGCTAATCCATAATAATTGAACCAATGGATAGATGGAAAGAACTTGTACATTATATTTTTTTAATTTAATATGAAATAAAAACAGAGAAAATTATGTTTCAAAACAATGCTCTTTGCCTAGCTAACGAAATAAACCTACATAGAATTAACTTGTAGATTTCATACATTAGTAAGTTAGTAACGACATCATTACACCCCCTCTAACTATAGCTTATAATCCCGATACGTGCGTGTAATAGATGGCGTCCGTCCGTCCGTTTCTCCGTCCAAGCCGTTTCCGACACGACACGTGACCGGTTTAAAATATTTTAAATTGAGATTTCTGCATAATGACCTGATGCTGATTAAAATTCTATTGCTATTTATAAATAAACTAGCTGTCCCGGCAAACGTTGTTTTCCCATTTTAAGCCAAAAAATAAAAATAAAAAATATTTAGGGATGGGTCACCCCGATCATTAAGAGTAAAAATAGATATTGGCCGATTGTCAGACCTACGTGATATGCATACAAAATTTCATACAAATCGGTCTAGCCAAACATTGTGAAACGAGATTTTTTTATATCAGAAGATATACAATCCCACCGAAAAGTGTGCAATCTAGTTTTGCGACAAATAAAATTTACGTAAGATTGTACATATATCATATTTAAAACATTAATATATCTCTGTAATCTTCTAAAGATTGGTGAAAGGTTTAGCGCTAAACGTGGTCAGGTGTTGGTGCAAGTGGGCCTGAATCATTTACTCGTAAGATAAAATGATTTTAAGACAGTCACGCAATAAAAATAATTCAAAAGGACCAAAATTTTGATAACGTTCAGTCATATAAAAAGTTAGCACGATTGACACACATAACTAATTAGAAAGTCTTTTACACTAACCAGGAAAGTATATAGCTTAAAGCTTATAGCCATAGCTCCTCATTAATCTTCTCTCAAAAGCGCCGATATAAAATTGAGTCAATTTTGTAATACCAATCCTTGTCGAAAGCAGAGAAAATATGGCCGGTGCAGCAGCTTCAAAAAGCTCCACTCACTCTAATAAGCAAAAGATCTTCAAGCTATTACTAAAAGCACTCAAGATGCCAGACCTAGATTAACCTATATCTCTACAGGCATAAAACAAAAAATGAAAAAGTATTTAATAAGCAAAAAAGAAAAAAACCCGGCTCGAAGGACCACGGAACTAATCTTACCGAGGAAGAAAAAAAAGAAATCTTTTCATTTCCTAGATTACGTCGGGTGGAAAGTGAATAGAATGGGGGTAAAAACGTGCTGTACGGGATTGAAACCCATCGGAGCGGACGAACCCGGGCGGCGAGCATTGTGCTATAGATCAGTATTGTTATTAAAATTGTGGTATTATACGACATATGCGGTTTGATTCGTTTGATTAGGTTTGAAATGGTTGATTATTTGTTGGTGAAAGAAATGTTGGTGGTTTAGTTGTTTATATCTTGTTGCAATAATACCAACATAGTGCTGTCCCAGCCCTGGGCTAAGGCCTTTTCTCATACAACGAAGGCACGTGCATTAATGGCTATACTTAATCTGAAGCATACCATCCGGCACTACACTGACAGAAACACACCTGTCTATCTCTAAGTCTTAGATTTATCTAGATCTTTTGATTTTGTTGCATATGACAGGATATGGCAAAAAATTTACCTACTTAGTACATAAGTCTCCTAAACTATTGGTATGGCTACCAGAAGACCATTTCACTAATTTTGTTTTGTTTCTTAATTTTGTTATCATTATTGTTCAGTCTTTGGTGTAAACACTCATTTAAACACAATTGAAAAAGAAATTCCTTAAATAATTAAGTATTTTCTTGAACTACTTACTATATTTACTCGGAAGTTTTAAATGACAATTTTCTTACACTGCCAGCTGCGAAGGGACCTCTTATAAACAGATAATGAAGATTTTTCGCACAGTATAATCTGAGGATTTCCTTCTTAGACCTGAAACTAACCTAAGGAGGACCAGATAATTTTGACTTGTAATACCTCTAAGGAAACCAGGACCAAATAATTAACACAAACACCGGTATCTACCCGAAACCTCTTCAATTGTAATTTAAGTTACAACTATAGGTACCTAAGTCCATACAACTATGGCGGGCAGTTAAGTTCATAAGCCGGTGAACACATGTGCAGCCACAGTACGCCACGCTGATGCGATTTGTGTGAACACTTCGTTACACACGCCAGTAAGCCCCTTATTGATATAGCGTGATGTTATATACGAAATACATTGTTTTGCTTATTAATTTTGAAGTGGCGATGAATCTGTTGTTCATTTTACGGTCGGGATTTTGGTATCTCAGTAAGTAACTCTGAAAGTTGTCAGATAATGTTGTGTAAGTAAAAAGTACTCTAAAATCCGATAAGATAGTGTTAATAATTGTTCTAACAACGAAACTTATTTGATTCCATTTTAATTTACGTAATTTTTAACCAACAAAAAAAGGACAAGGATCTCAATTTGACACCTATATTTTTATTATTACACATAACTTTATACAGTGTAGTTCGATTTTAATGATTCTTTGCAAAAATACACCCTTAAGTGAAGAATATAGGGGATGATTGATTTTTCACCTACTGAATTTTGTTAAAGGTGACAAGCAGTTGATTTTATGCTGTTGTATCTCAGATGAATTATAGACTGAACTACTGAATAAAGAGAGATAAAAACTTTTGATAACGACTTTACACATTTTAGTGTTTTTTTTACAAAGTCGGTTGCATGTTTTTGTAAAAAAGATTAAACAAAAGGATTTACAGACGTAAGACTAAGGTTATCACCACTAAGGTTTACCATTTCAGTCATTGAAATGAGACAAACCTTACCTTTTGTAAAGGCATTTTAGTGTTATAGTTTCTTTTCATCAAATTTTATTAAGATGCTGTAAAGATCGAATGCAATATATGCCGAACTTATTGCATATGTACGTCGATGCCGAACTCTTCGAGGATTACAAGCGTGATGATAACATCATAAACATAATTTTATGTTGTGTTATTGTATAAAGGGTGGTTTTAATCACTCAAGATAGTGTTAGTTTTTTTTTAAATATTGAGTATGTCACTCGTCTAGTAAAGAAAGAGAACACGACTCAACCTACCATCATCCCGCTTAAAAATACATTCTACAAGTCCTCTGGTAATGTCAGTAAAAAAATATTAGGTCTTTACCTATGAAATTGCCGTTCTGCAGTACTGGCCATTTCAAATCAAAATATTTTTTGTTTGGCTAAGAATTCTAATTTCAAATTAATTTTATTTTAAAAACATGGTTTTTTTTTTCCAAAAGTAGTCATTTGTTTATTGATTAGTGTTACATTTTCATCGCATTTAAATCTTTTTCGTCATCATGGATACGTTAAAAATTCGAGTAATTATGGAATATGAGTACCGTCGTGGCAGCAACGCGGCACAAGCGGCACGCAACATCAACGACGTTTACGGAGCTAACACTACAAACCAACGCACTACCTGTTATTGGTTTGCTCGCTTCCGTTCTGGAAATTTCGACCTGAAAAATGAACCTCGCGGTCGTCCGGAGACTTTGGTCGACAATGACGAATTAAAGGCGATTGTGGAAGCTGATGATACACAATCTACGGCTGAATTAGCAGCAGCTTTCGACGTTAGCGTCAAAACAATATTGGTCCATTTGCGTCAAATTGGCAAGGTAAAAAAGCTTGACAAATGGGTGCCTCACGAACTCAATGATCGCCAGCGCGAAGTACGCGTCGAGACGTGCCTTGCACTGCTCAACAGACACACAAATGAAGGAATTTTGAACCGCATTGTTACCTGCGATGAAAAATGGATTCTGTTTGATAACCGCAAGCGCTCAGCAAGTTGGTTGGATCCTGGTTCAGCACCTAAACAATGCCCTAAACGAAAACTTACCCCAAGAAAAGTGATGGTCACTGTTTGGTGGTCTAGCGCCGGTGTGATTCAACACAGCTTCTTACCAAACGGGGTGAGCATTACTGCAGATGTTTACTGTGAAGAATTGAACACAATGATGGAGAAGCTGGCACATCTCCAACCAGCATTGGTCAATCGCTCGTCTCCGCTGCTCCTGCACGACAACGCGCGACCTCATATTGCACAGCAGACGGTCTCCAAGTTGCAAGAACTGGGGTTGGAAGCTCTCCGTCATCCGCCCTACTCACCAGACCTTGCGCCTACAGACTACTACATTTTCCAGAATTTGGATAACTTCTTGGCGGGAAAAAAATTCAATACCCGAGAGGCAGTACAAAATGCCTTTGAAGAATTTGTTGCCTCCCGTCCAGCTGATTTCTTTAAGAAGGGCATCAATAAACTGCCACTGCGTTGGCAAAGATGCATTGATTGCATGGGTGATTACTTCGATTAATACAAATAAAAAATACATGAAAAAAATTCATTTCAATTTTTTCATACAAAACGGCAATTTCATAGGTAAAGACCTATTATAATGTGCTACCAGAAATAATAAGAAAAGAAAAAAAACTGCATTTATTTGTAAATAAATTAAAAAAGCTATTACTAAAAAAATCTTACTATAGTGTCGACGAATATTTAAGTGATAAATCTCTAAAACTTGAAAAATATTTTTTTTTGCTATTTTAATACTAATGTTAATGTTATGTCTATGTTTTTATTGAGAATATGTTAAATTCTTCGTAAAATTGTTATGATAAGCCTAAATGATAAGTCCTCTCACCACTTATTTTTAATATCTTTTGCTGTGTGCCCGACAGGGTCCACGATTGTTACCTACCATACAAATGTCTACCACCTAAGCCCACATTGTGGAATGCAATAAAGTATAAATAAATAAATAAATAAAAATAAATAAAGAGATGATTCCTCTATGTGACGGAGTAAAGTAAAAACTTACTCATAATTAAACGAATACAAATTAGCGGAGCGGACTAATGGTAGCAGTACTAAACCAGTCCGGTTTCTACAGTACTAACACAAAATTCAATCTTAATTACTTGGAATAGCTATTATTATTGTATACGTACACTTATTTACCATGTAAATATTCATATGCCGCTTTCAGTGATAGATGTGACTTTGAACTTATTTAACTTAACTGTCGGTCTATTCTGTAAAATTCTCCTAGCTGAACGTTAGGTGAACTGACTAAGAAGTGAACTCGTAATCTCCATCATGAGTATGGGATGACAGATCAGTTGGCCTTCACATCACCTACATTTCACTGGGAGGTTTTTACAGAATAGCAATGCAGATTTGTATGTACCATCATCATCATCTGCCGAGCCTTTTCCCAAGTATGTTGGGGTTAGCTTCCATTCTAACCACATGCAGCTGAATGCCAGTATTTTACTTGTAGCGACTGCCTATCTGACCTTCACAACCCAGTACCCCTTTGGTAAGACTGGTTGTGAGACTTTCGGGCTTTTGACTTTACATAACGACTGTCAAAGATCAACAAATGACAGCCTGTACCAACGGCTTAATGTGCTTTTCGAGTTACGGAAGAGTCTTGATAGGTAATATACGGTCACCCAACCAAAGACTGACCTCGGCAAGCGTAACTTTCGATCGATCCGTGCGGCGGTTTTTATTTAGCTACGAGCTTCTCGAGAAAGATAGAAATAAGGAATATGTTTTTTGTTAAAGTTGGTATTCCTAAATGTACGTATGTATATAATAGTAAACTAAATTACAACAAATTATCTACCAAAGATATACAAATGACAACCTGTCTGTCAGTACAAATCATTGACACTGTCTTCACTTGTTTCTGGTTGTGAATATAAACAGAATCCACTTGGCTGAACCCTATCTTTTAAGATACAGGCTATTCCTAGTTTAAAAGATAGAGTCTAATACTGCATCAGTATGTAAATATTATTTTCAAACAATGTATACAGTGCAAAGTGCTATGTTTTTTGGGAAATAAATACTTTTTATTAATATTTATTATTATTATTAGTCTTATCAGTTATCAGTCTTATCAGTCTTGTCGGCTTAACATGCTTCCCAAGGAACGGATTAAACTCGATATGTTAGGAACGGTCACCCATCCACAGACTGACCTCGGCAAGCGTAGCTTAACCTTCGCTCAACCCGTGCGCTGTCATTTAGCCACGAGCTCCATATTCTACAAATAAATGCCTTTGTTTAAGTCTATGTTTCATCTTCAATGCCTACAAAAAACAAATGACAATCTAGAACCCTGACCAAGTTCAAATCGTGTTTCATCTTTAATCTGATTCTCTTGACAGATAAACAGTCCGGTTTTTTCAGTTTCTCGGTCAAGATGGGGTCCGTTAAATGGGTTCGGTCAAGGTTAGGAGGGTTTATTCAGAAGTACCTCATGCGTATACTTTGCTACCTTATCAAGTTAAGAGAATGTTGCCATAATGTTAGCAACTTACGTATTGTGTATAATTGCCGCTTAAGCTTCATATATTTTACACGTCATTCTTGGACTAGATACACTCACGTCTTCAAATATATTACATTTACACAATATTGAAAAGAGATTTTTTCCTTGTGTTTGCATTGGCACTTAATTTATATAAAAGAGAATCTTTTTAAATGTTTTCACATTACTTTTGCTGTCCAGTATTGTAAGTCTACAAATATAAAGAAAGAGAATTCTAACAGTGGCTTTCATTACCAAACAATACAGTATTCAGTCGCATCTGCTAACGTTTTGCAATTGAGAACTGAAGTAAGTACCCCAAATATATTTGTAACGTAAGCGATTTTTATCGAACTTTTAACGAAACTAGAAAGGGAAGAAAATGACCATTTTGTAGGCTACATGTAGACTGGGTATCCATAGGGTAAGCCATACCATTAGCCTAAAAACGAGCGCGTTCGAATCCCAAATCCGAACGCAAAACTTTTCCCATCCGCCATTCTTACAAAGTACCATCTGCATAGCAATCTTGGAAATGCATTTTCCATGTAGGCGTGGTCTGAATCAGCCAATGTGCAGTCAGGCGATATATAGTACATCCAGTTTTGCTAGAACTACCTCACCGCCCGCCGTCAGCGGAATACTGAAGCCAGAGGAGCAACATTGTATATTTTCAAAGCTCTTTTTGTAATGGTTGCCTTTGAAGCTCCGCCCATCTGCGCGCTCCGCTGATTTTCCCTATATGTTAGAACAGTCCATCTATATAAATTAGACAAGGACAGCGGCGACTTTTCTTAAAGATAGTTGGCTTATATAAGACGACATTGTTGTACATAGAGTCAGGTCTAACAAAGTGTTCTTATGTAAATGAGAACGTTATTTATGATTGGGTGTAGACTCACAAATTGATGTCACCCTGTGAATATATGTGGAAACTTAATACGGATTCTATTCTGTATTGAAAATAACTTTCGGGTTATACTTACCTTGATTTTACGCGCGTGCAGGTTATTGATTTACATGATATTGTATTGGTAGTAACAAATAACATCGACACAATTCTCCTTTGTTACGAGATACAAGAGAATTGGGTTTATATAACTTTTAACATGATGTACCTGCTAATACATCATATAACAGTCCATCATATAACTGTATCTAACAATAATACTTTATATATTGTTATAGTCTAACAAGGATACCAATAAATAAATCGAAGTATTTTGATTAAGTATTACAGGGAAAATTACAGAGCGCTCCTAAATTATTTCTGGAGTCGTAGCCGCGTAGCCACGGCGTAGGCTGCTACGCACGTAGACCGTAGCGCCTCCGTTTTCGTAGATGTCAAGGCCTTTCTGAATCTTGAAAGATAGAGACATACTGTTAATTAACTTTTTAAAGTAACTCAAATTTCGATTATGAAACTTTTGATTTATTTGGAGAAACATTCTGGAATTTGTAAAATAAAATATTACTTGTGATATCTAATGACCTATAAAATCCAGGGGTATATATCCGTTATTATTCACTATCGTAAAATTGCTTACCTACTTAGTACTTCCGTCAAATTTTTTCCATAAAAAACAGACATCTACAAGTTTTTTAAATATTGGTAATCTGTTTAATTTGAAGATTCAACTGGAGATCGCTGAACGACAATCAATCCATTAAATAGGCTAAAGCCATCTACGTTTGTAAAAACGCCTTTGTAGTCTAAATTTGACATCACATAAAACTATACAAGTTACTAAAAGTATCTAAAGACTAAAACATTCCCTCTTTACATTAAATTTAAAAACCAAAATTCAGTGGAAAATAAAAAGGACATAACTCATGAACTATACTCCGTAGGAATCCGTCTTACATTCTTTATAACGATCGTAAAAGGGGGAGAGCTGGGAGATTTGCATGTATGAGGGCAAGGGGTGGTGGATTAAGTGAAAATTCTCAACTATTTGGCCAAGGTGGCTTTGATGCGACGGAACATCGATACAAATTGAATTTCGTTCTTACTTCACTTAGCTGGGATTTTATTATTTGTTGTGTCATGCTTTGGTATTTATTTCTTTAGTCGGGAAGAATTTGTTTAGGTATTGTTTGTATCTAGTTCGATGACTGTTATGCTCTTGTATGTAATTACTAGTTAAGTATTAAATAGCGAATGGTGTTTACACAGCGCTGTTCGAAAGTATTTTTTTAATTTTCACTAAATTTATTGGCTATAACATAACATACCATCACGCCTGTATTTTCCCGAAGGGTTGGGCAGAAGTATACCTAAGTACACCCACTAGACCGACCAACGAGGCAGGATTTATTGGCTATATCATTAGGAATTGCTTGTGTTTAATTACTATAAACCTATTAACAAGATAATTTATTTTTAAATTAGCTTCTAGCTATTTCTATATTGAACATCGACAAATCTAGACACAAGTTAGTATAAATAAATAAAAAAACCTCCCTTTACCGCCTTCAACAGAAGGTAGTATATCGCAGAATCTTATTATAATACTTTTGCGGCAAAATGTTTCTTAGTTTTTATGACACGGGTGAAATACGGTTATGGGCCGAGTTGCCCAACTCTCCCCCGCTGAGTTTAAGGAGGGTTCAACCCGTATGGAGATTTGGACCCTCTTAAATTCTATTGTTTTGCAAGTACGAAGTCGGTATTTTGATATTGTAGTTAAGTTTTTAGGTAGATTTTGTTACGATATTTTTTGGATTATTATACTCACGTAGAAAAAGGTTAAAAGGTAAAAGGTATCCGATTTTTTTCTCTCAAAATCTGAAAAAAAAAAAAATTGTGTAATCGTGTTTGTAATGAAACTCCTCCGAAATGGCCTTACAGATTTTCGTGAAATTTTGTGTGTATATCGGTTAGGTCTGCTAATCGGACAACATCTATTTTTCATCCCCTTATATGTTAAGGGTGGTCCACCCCAAACATTGTATACGGCAAAACAACGTTTGCTGGGTCAGCTAGTATTAATACAATAATACTTAGATTGAGTAGGTACTAAATACGATTCCTTCAGTAGTCAAAAGTAATTAGTCTCCAAAATAACCTTGATACCATCTATACAATCTATTTATACACAAGGTATAACAACATAGGTGCAGGTACCTGTTTGCGAACATACGTTTGCACATACGAAACCAATTTCAGTAATTGTCCACATAGCCACCACATTGTGCCGGTTTCAATACGGCCTCATTACCAGTAATGGCCCACTATACGGTGCTGCAATTTTCGGTGAACACAGGTATATATTGGGGAGCAAATTAATATATAAATATGTACATATGTACTGTAAGTAATTGATGATACTTACCAGGTAATAACTTATATTGTGGCAAGAAAGAGGTCATTTATTAATTAATTTGGTTTTTTTATGGTAGTAATATTTTATTGTTGGCGATTAGTAGGTATGGTTAATTTGTACTAGTTTTGTTACCATAGACGTGTACGTGTACGTATACGTGTACTTCGTCGTAGTTTCTTGTTATAAGTTCATTACTAAAGAAAACTATAAAGATATTTGCTACCATAAATAAAAAAACGCAACGGCGAGTCTCTAAAACATGTCAAGAACGTTAAACTAGTACTTACTAATATCTATCTTATTCCAGGCTTTTAGTTTTTTTCAATAAAAATTACCAGTAATATAAATAAATTAAATTTACGTTTTGAAAATAAAAACTTAAAATATCCAGGTCACCACCACCCTCAGATCTCAATCACTTCATAAAACCTCTTAAAATGGTCTGGTATACCTCCTTTACTGTTCTGTGCTGGTACCTATAAACCTGACAAGATACTGTCAAAACAAAAGAACGAGAAATACAGATAATTACAAATTGATCTACCCATCAACAGCTATCTTGCAAAAGCTTCAAGAAGATCCGAATCTCCACGACTACCCTTAGATCCCAATCACTCCGTTGCACCTCTTGGCACAATGGCTATGTGCCTCGGATATGTAAAGTGCAGTACATACGGATAACCGCACTAAACCTGACGGGAGTGGATCAGCCATTACTGCTAATGACTTCGCCACGCTGCCTGCCTCGTGTTTTAGGGTTACCACGAGTTCTGAGCATTTTGTGTGACCTTTTAAGTCGACTCGTTGCTGTACTGTTACGAGAAATCTTGATATTAGTTTTCATTGAAGTAGTTTTCTAACGTTATCAACATAGACGAAGAACAAGTTAAAGCACAAAAAACACTTATCAGAACTTAGTTTACAGATCCACTTCACTTCTACTTAACATTATAACAAAAAAAAATGGAGGATGATTAAAAATAGTTTTTCATTTTTCTCCATCCATTGGGAAACTTGCCAGTAAAAGACCTTTTGAACTAAGACTCATAGATTTATTTCTTCGTATTTTAATGTAACTAGCTCGACATCTAAAGTCATACCAGCAATGGGCTTCAAAATTATTACAATTCGACTCTAAAATATCTGTATTTCGCTCATGACGTTTCAACCCTGCACCCGCCACGCACTGCACCGCTGCACCCGGCACGCTACAAACACACGGCACGGCATAAACATCGCCTCCGGTCTCTTCGACCCGCTGATTGGATTTATGTATGCGCGCTGACGGGTTGATACTGCCTGTTAGTACATGTTGAATATTCAGTATTGAAAACGCGGATATCTCCTGTTAATTCTGTTATGGTAAAGATTTTGTTGTGATCTAGTTAACATTGTTGGGTGACCAATCTGTTATTTATGGATACGTTTGCATGTTCTCATTGTTACATTTGTTACGTCAGTTATATCAAGGAACTAATAAATTAAGACACGAGGAATAAAAACAAGTTTTCCACAAAATGGTGACTGTCCAACCTAGTGTATATTTTACTTGTTGACGTGTAAAAGTCGTTGTAAAAACCCTTTTTACAGAAATAAATTTCATTTATCAGTTATAAAGTTAGTCTTTTATACTACATAACTTTTTGCAGTACTAAGTTAGTCTTTCAAATGCAAGTACTCGTATGTTTCTTGTATCAAATTGCCAACTTTTCTGTCTTTTATTTCAACTGTCCTAAGTCCGAAATAAATTGTCAAAAATGGCTGTGTCGTAAATGTAATGTTTGGTTTTTTAACATAAATTCCGTAATTGAAAGGCTATGATAATCACAGGTCTGCAATGGTTTTCCTCTCTGAGATCTGATTAACGTTTTCTATAGTTTCTGATGTGCTGATTACGAGAAAAATAATAAAAAAATTCTATCACGTCAGGATTCTTTGATATTGAATATTTAAGATTTTAACTAAAAATGTCTGAGCGCATACATTTTAAAATCTATAAAACGTCACTTAATTACTTCAGCTTAATTTTTATTGCATTTAATTAGTTTAAGACGACATAGAAATGAATGCAAATCAGTAATTTGTTAATTACTACATAATAAGTGTAAGTAATTCGCATTAACCATTTCGAAAACGGGTCATTTTGGCTTCATTTAGTAATGAGCTCATTAATACACGATGTTTAGGTGATATTGCCTAATTGTTGTTAATGTTGTTCAAAAAGGGTATAATGAAGAAAACAAAAGGTTTTTTTTGTATAAGTACCTACTCTGAATTAGAAAACTAACAGTCGAAGTGCGCATCTTGCAACCTAAACTTTAAAATGTCGTCGCGAAGTTGTTTAAACTCTTCGAATTGTTTTTGTTATATTTGCGGGAAATTCATGGTGATAAAACAACGAAACAACATTACAGACTATGTGAAAAATATTTACAAAAGTTATTTTGGACATTCTATAAGTAACCAAGACAAAACTTGGACACCTCAAAACTCAATGATGTCGAGTTACAAGCGTGGAAATCATTTAAGGAAGTGGTAAAAAACTTTTTGGGGAACAATAAAAGCTCGGACTATAAAGAAATAGTAGCCAAAATGATAACGAATTTTGGTGTAATGGGTTGTAATATGAGCGTTAAACTTCATTTTCTGAATTCGCACATTGATTACTTCCCAGAAAATCTAGGAGCCGTTAGCGAAGAACAAGGTGAAAGATTTCACCAAGATTTAAAAGAGCTTGAAGTCCGGTATCAAGGAAGATGGAATGTCAGCATGATGGCGGACTATTGTTGGTTGTTGAAGCGTGATGATCCAAACCGGAAATATAAGCGAAAATCGCACAACAGAAGCTTCCAGGAAAAAAGGACCAGGTTCCACAAATAAAATTTAAGTGTATTTTAACCCAGCAATAAGTTGTTATTACGTGTTAATAGTTTTTTAAGTTAAAAATTAAGTACTTTTTTAAATATATAATTTTTTAAGTGAAAACTTGTCTTTTTTCTCAATTTTCTATCTGTAGCTTTTTTGAAAAATCAGGAGGTGATGGAGAAAAACTAAGTACATATTCGTAATCAGCGCATCAAAATACTCCAGAATCAGCTATCAAATTCCAGAGAGGAAGTTATGACCTTCATTTTGCAGGCCTGTGTAATTTGTCTTATTAAAACAAGAGGTATTTACCAGAAAATACCGTCACCCAACCTGTACATCGAACCACGCCAACCGAACCATTAAGACCTCTACATCCCAGCTACTCTTTTACAGCAGCGGTATCTAAAAAAAGCCTCTACAAAGTCAACGGCCGTGCAAAGACTGTGTAATAGGCCTAATAGGCGTATACACAAATCGTCTAGCTCACTGGTTACGCCTTATCGCTTGCAGGGTAGGCAGGTGTGATGGTCAGCCGATGGGAAAGTAATCACCAGGAAACTGGCTGTTTGCCTTTAAAATTAGACTCAATTAAGGGATGGGGTGAACGGGGACCGATTGGCGAATTTAATGGTTTTCGGTGGCAGTTTAGTGCTAGTTCATTACTGGCTTAAGTCAACTAAAGTGCTTGAATTAAGTCAGTTCAAAGTGATGTCATGGTCATTGGAAGGCTGATTAATACCATAGTTTGAAATCTATACTAATACAAAAAAGCAGAAGAGTTTGCTTGTTAGAACGCGCTTCGTTCGAGGAAATTGAAAAAATATTTTTGTATATCATAGCTCAACGCTGGAAGAAGGTGAATCTTTTTAACATCACGCTGCGACCCTTCGGAGCAGGTTAATACGCGGGGCACAGCTCGTAATGTAAGACATTAAAATTACTTAATTTTATTAGGGTGCAGTTAGTTTTTGTTTTGTTCCGTGACCCTTTTTACCGTAGGCAAGCAAAGGCTGTCCGCCTGACCTTCCGTATGTAAAGCCAACTACAGTTATTTCCTGCTTTCCGCACTCGATAAAACCCAATCAATCTCAAACCTCCAAAATACTGGCTTCACCACACGTCATCCATTTTCCCACTACGTCACAGGGCGTGAACGGTCCACACAACCGGAAAACATGCTGTTATTAATAAAGCCAACTACGGTTGCTTCCAATCTTTGTCATAGCCGCCTCTAACCATCGGCGCGTGTACAACTTGCCAGCTCGATGCATGTGCAAAAGCGACTAGTGTGGAAACACTATAAATGTCAGAGGTAACACAACGGAATTTGAACTTTGCCGTTTAGAATTTAGAGCTGTAATTTCAGTGGGATGGCTTTAGATATAAGGCCCAGTATATACAGTGCGGTTTGCTCCTGTGCTTGACAATAATGCATGGCTGGACTAATGTTTGCTTTGTATCAAGCTGCACTAGTTATGTCCACCGTGGTCCGCTTGGGGCGTGAATGTATAATTTGACTCGTGCCATACTAGAGAATAGGCAATTAAAGAGGTTCATGCATTTTGTATGTATCATCATTTGATAATTTTGAGGTTATGATGTTCTGATTTTGCAACGAATCATGTTATGGTCAGTGGGTCGGTTTGTTCGGTTACTTTACGTTTGTCGAAACTACATCAGCATTCATCACAGCACCCACGGCTCAAAATTCTATCGATGTGGGATACGATATTTATTAGAGTTAGTTAATAAGATGGTAGTTTTCAGTAGGTGGTCCTTAGAGTTAAAAACGACAAAATTGTATGGTTCTCAACCTTATAACCATTTTGTTTGACGAAAAAGTTTCAACCAACCTCTCCAGGCATTTTAAACAAATTAGTTATTAATTTAATAATTATTATTTTACTTCGATCAATCCTAAAACTGGAGTAAAGTTACACCATTGTTACTTTTGATGGAACTGAATTATAATGAGTAATAAAGAAAGGCTTTTGACGTTTAGATGTTAATACATCAAAACGTCAAATAATAGCGCAATGCAAATCTAACCTTTACCAAACAAAATGGCTCCGAAACGTGCACTCTCTATTCGAATAGTTCCCTACATATACAACTAGTTGGCATGTTATGTCTGCTCCGAGGCCTACACAAAAGCCTAGCGTACAATGGAGGCCTCTTGTGAACGCGGGCCACCACAAAACACAAATGTCCTGTGGTCAAACGATTCATTTCATTTCATTTTTCATTTCATTTTTTTTTTTTTTAAAACGTTGCCCCACACTAGGAATTTCTCCTGTATCGTGGGTGCGTTGACAAACATTTAAACTCACATACACAAACAGCCAGACCCGGAACAACTACCTGTAGGCCATACAAATATTTGTTCCGTGTGGGGATCGAACCCACAACACGCGGCGCAGCAGCCGATGGCTCAACCACCGCGCCAACCGTGTCGTCAATTGCTTCGTCGATTGCTTTTACGATGTGAATGGCGGAGAATAGAAGTATATGGACGGTAGTGGTGGTTTTAGAATATCGGTGTTGACTCGAAAATATATGATTTGGGTGGAAATATTAGGTGGCTCTTATTGGTTTATTTTAATATAAGCGTTTTGGGTTATTTCTGCGTACTTCTTTCTTTACTGTCCTTCGAGAAACAGGATTCTCCTAGTTTGAAAGACAGAGGTATTGCTTATTTGTACTTTACTTCTTGCTACGTTACTTATATACCTAGGCTAAGCTTTACGGTGAATAAATTACTAACTTACTTACTTAGTTCCCAATATTATATTGATAAAATGTTACCGTAGAAAACAATGATAAAAGTCGTTTGTAAATAACTCTATTACTATGAATTTGATGAGGATTTTCCAGGACATGACCTCTTGATTTCTACTTTATACAACCATTTCTACAATGTTTACAATTTAATGTAAATTGAAAAAAAAACGTATTTTGTACACGATTGCTTATTTTAGATAACGTAACCTCCACATTAACTAAGATTTCTATAGTCATTAGTACTTAACGTAAATTGAAAAAATAATGATTTTCGAACACGATTCAAATTAACATCAAACAGCTTATTTTAAATAACATAACCTCCACATTAACTTTGCAGTTAGCGAAACCTTCTATATAAACATAACACAGCCTAACACTAATCTCTGCCTACCCCTGGTCTATAAAAGCCAGGCTACCATCCATTCCACAAAGGGTAGGCTCTTGTGAACGCAGGACACCACGTAACACGTGTCGTGGTCAACGGATTGACTTCAGACCCATGATATACATAGAACTGGCACATAAAGTTAATTTAAAGGACATTGAAAAACATGAAAACCGATGGCATATAGTAGGTTTCCATTTTCCTGTCAAACATTTATTTTGAAAGAGTCTGTAAGTATGGAGTTTTTCGCCCATTGTTCTCCATACGAAACTACTTTTTATAAGAAGTAACTAGAATACTTTTTTTTGTTTTCTTGTAAATTAGACGTTCAAAAATGCCTTTTAGTCGTTAAAATAAGTTATTTGACTTCGTGTTACAATAGGTATCTAAAAGGGTGTGTCAGTACATTTTTTCACAAACGAGGTTTAAAATATAATTCTTTTAAGAGACGGTTTTATAGGCTGAAGTTTTTGGCGTGGACCAACTAGGTTATTTTCCTGCTTAGAATCTGTATAATTTAAATAGTGTTGTGGATTCTTCGCCTTAATGCCAAGTGATTAAAAGTTATTATTCATATCAGTAGAATCTTGTAAAACAGTGAAGTTTATTCATGAAAACTAATCTTTAACCTTGTCAAATCTAAAAAGACATCGTTCAAGTCCAAACAAATCACTGCCACTAAACAAACCTTTTATAACAAAACCAAGAAAACTTCCATCTAACCCCTCCAGATTTCCACCACGGAAATAACACAGTTAACCCTTATCTCGCCATTCCCTCGTCTACGTCACAGATGCAGGCAGCGATTCATTCGGCAGCCGATGCACGTCCGTTGGCTACACAATGCGAGCGACGCCGCCCGACGCCGCTCTGTATGGAAATGCTGAGAAATACCTATTTATACGGGAATTGCTTGGAATAGATTTGGCGGAGTGGTGTAGGGTTATTGGTATGATTGAAGTAGGTACTTAATTTTGGTATTGTTTTTCAATTGTTTTGTAAAGGATGAATAGTCAGGGTTCACACACGAACAACATTTTTGGTCAGGTTGCGAATTAATAATTCACTGCAATATGAGAGCTTAAGTAATAAGTCAAAGCAAGCCTTTTGCTTTTCAACTGTAAATATCTGTAAAACTGAACTCTTTTACAAACATTAAATAAGACTGTTTGAAAGAAACGAACCATACTTTTTTCCGGTAAAACAATTTAAACTCTTCCTCAACAAAGCGGGTACACAAAAATACACAAAAATCTAAAATACTCCTCACACATTGCTCTCTGGAAACCCTTTAAAAATAACCCCGTATTACCTACACTGGCGGGGTAGACACGTAGGTACGAATATACCCGGCCGCGCATGATTTTTCCGCCCATGTGATTTCACCGGTTCTCCGAATTTATACCCAGTTTATATTTGAAAAAAATATACTTTTTCTAACATGAAAAATATTTTTAAAACAGTTTGGATTATTGTAGCGTTGTCCGTCGCTTTTTAGTTGAATTGAATGTTGATTTTTTTTGCGTAAAATTGGAATCGGTGTAGCGAATGAATGCAGCGCTAATAAAGATGGGTACACACAGTCAATAAGAATTAGTTTTATGTGTGTCTTCAACCGTGGCATGCGACATAGTACAACATCACGCTTTTATTCTTCGAAGGGTTAGGCAGATGTGTACCTATAGAACACCCAGAAGTCGCCAATAATGTTTAAGTCCCATGTAGGAGGGGGTGAACTTTTTACCATCACCAGGGCACAAATTGGGAAATCATAAATGGATAACGATCCCTCTTTTACTGGCTCATTGGTCAAGTGGTCACGCTACTGCTGAGCATGAGGTCCTTAGGTTTGATTCCTGAGTCAGGTAATTTTCGGTCCATCTATAATTTCTCAGTAACAGCTTGGAGCCTCAACGTATGCCCAAATGATGACAATAGGCTGGCCTTCTATTACATAAGACTATAACATTGGCGAAATCATATGGGTGCGTTATAGGCACCTTCTCCTATAGGTTATATTATACTTGTGTTTCCCTATTATAACAAAGAATAAGTTTATTTCATTAAAATGATACAATCATTAATATATGAAGAAATAAAATAAAATAAATAATCATAGGGCATCAAAAAATTCATCCGCATCGTTGTCAACGGGAAAAGTGCCCAGAAGGCTGGCAGCTGATTCTTTGGCCAAAAAAAAGGCTAGCTAAAAAAAAGCTAGGTCACGTGAAGAGTCGACCATAACATAACATAACCATAACATATCTATATTTGTTATAATAGTCATCAGGACGTGGGTGAACAGTCGGGCGTGATACGGCGTGATTGCAAACGTTTGGGATCGCGCCAACTAGTCGACGTGAGCCCCGCACGTGAGTAATATGCTCAAATCATACATTTAGGTGCTGTTGTCTGGGGGTGTAAATATATTGGGAAGATAAATTCTATAAAAAATAGCCATTGCTAAGTAGGGGTCTGAATAAGTATTGATTGATCAGGTTTATAAGTTTAAACCATGCATGCATGTATTCAGTCAAGTTTGTAGAATTATTTTTAGATTTATTCTTAAATTGGTGATGTTCTTTAAAAAGGTCAGGTGCGTAGTACTTGCAACCAGAGCGTGCGTGTATGAGCAGATGTATGAACGTAAACAAAGCAAAAGGAGTATGTAAGGATCGTAGCAGGTGGCGTTCTGTAGGTTCTGCCTACCCTCATGGGGAAAAGGCGTTAGTTTATGTATGAATGTATGTATGTATTCACAGCTAGCAGCCACCTGCAACTTCGTCTGCGTATGTATCTTTATAAGTTATAGCCTTTGTGTTATTGTGAAGTTTGAAATCCATTTAGTATTTTTTGCGTGAAAGAGTAACAAACATTCACACATCCTCACAAACTTTCCCATCTATAAAATCTATGGGAAGTATAATATAGTATACTTATGAACTAACAGACGTATAATAATAATAGTAATACGTTTACGGTTGGTCGAGAGTCGACCAACCGCTTGACGAAAAACTAAACAGCTCACCAAGCTATCCCAAACTGTCAAATTTTAACAACTGAACATGAAATTTATTCTTTTGTAATAAAGTTGAAAAAATATCAAACCAATTTGACAGATTGAGTAGCTTGATGTACTGGCGTCTGTACTTATACAAATAGGCATGTTTTTTAAAGAGTATTGTTAGAATATAGAAAAGGCATCCATTTTAAGTGTTAATAAAATATAGAATAGCGAGCTCGACTTGTACAAGTTCGAGATTATTTAACGTAATATCCACTTAGTAGATTTATTAAAATAACTAATTACTACTTAACTGTATGACTTACGCTCCAGACTTTCTTAGCTTTTAATACATGTTTTTATTTGTTGTTTCATCAACGATGTTTCTCATTAAGTGATTTTGTAAATCTTTGAGAAATAAGTGACATTTAAGTTGTATGTACTTACAGATACTCAAGTTGTTTTGAATTCCAAGAAGACCTTTAATTGGTTACGCAAGAGAATATACGTTAATATTCCTCGTATTTTAGATTTTGTATCTATTCCGTGGTATATGTATGATAACCGCGTATCCAAGAAAAAGCCAAATGTAGAGTTGGTAGGTACCGTAGACATTTTTCTGTTACTGAGGTAACGGGTTATTAATTAAGGGCGTATTTATGTATTATTCTAACTTACTTTTGTGCTGTGGTTTTACTCTCTCTTAAAGGACATAGCGTGATGTTAAATAGTTTACTTGCTTCAAGAGTTACGCTAAAATAATTCCTGCCTTAAATGCAAAAATATTTTTTCAAATCTGACCTGGGGAATAAACCTTACAAATATTTACTTTAACACCGTATATAGCTCTTCCAATGGGTTGCCTTATCGCTAATAGTGATCTCATAGAGACAAACTTTGGATGAACCTGGTATTTCTAAAGATTAAACGCGTTCAAATAAAAATACAAACTAACTCTTCACTTTTGTTACATTAGAGCAAGTAGATTATACGTAGTATTAGGATTATTAATAAAGATTGGATTTATTGGTGTAAGATTACTTTTACTAGCACTAGCTGTGGCCACGCCATGCCCATCCGCGTGGAATCGAACAAATTTTTAGGGCTTTTTTTTTTGTGCGGAATCCTCGAACTTATTCTGAAATATCAAGAAAGAGATTACTTCAAACAAACAGACAGTCAGACTAAAATGTTATAAACTGGTTTGTTGATATCACTACCGTATATACTTTCACATAGCTGATATTACATACAGACACTTCAATTTTATTCATTTGTTTAAATATAGATGTCAGACGTCTGTCAGCCAATAGCTGTCACTCTTGTTTCTTTCAAAATATGAATTTGTGTGTATCTCATAACGTGCCATAAACCTATAAATATCCATGAAGGTTCTACGTCTCCCAGTACCTACCTACCCCAGTACCTACCTACGTAAGCTTTCCATCTATAGCTTTAACCACAAACTATGAATTCAGTACCGTTAATTAATATTTTAACATCAAACGTGATACTGGCAGTATGCGCTACTTATTCGTGCCTCAGCGAGCTGTATATTAAAGTGTAAGTTTGTATTAATATCTACATAGTTTCACCACATTACGTGCCGGGAAGATTTGCCGGCGGGTGGCACTAACTGGTTAACGTGAGGGTGATTAATTGGGATGTAAATCACTGGTTAAAATTCACGTTTGACTTATCGATGATATTAAATTCTTCAGCATATTATTTTGTGGAGATGGTAAATTAGGGTTTATAGACAATCAAACGTACCTTAGTAGAAGTTATTTGTCGTCCGGCACAAGTTTAAAATATTTTACGGAATAATAATGATACCATAAAAAGAATTGGTAGGTAACCGTAAACTTCCAATGCTTTTCGGACGGGTAAATAATTATTACTTACTCTCGTCTTTACATCAATGGTCGCAGTATTTTTTTCGTATTACGCAGACAAAAATACCTTGATCCTAGTCCAACTGTAACGCCCCACCCCTTTTGATCATCTTTAAAACAACAACGAATCGAGAAAGAGTGACTTCTTTTTGCTGTAGGTACATTTTGCAATGTATTTTGAATTTCATTAAAGTTTCTTTCCTGCTATTAGCCAGTAGTTAAACGTAGATTACCCCTAACTAAAATTAACCAATCATATCACGGTGTAATCGACCCATTTCTCCATCAAATATCGTCAGGCTTAAAGCAAATTGTGACATGGCGCCATCTTTGACCACGTTCGCGAGTCAAATTGGCGGTTTGCGGGGCTGGCGTCACTACACATGGATGAGCTGAAGACGTGGTGGAACTATGCTGTATGTAACTATATGTGAGGTATGTTCTGAAGGTGGATTCAGAGGTTATATTATTATATGTGGGTGAAAAGCTTTAGTAATGATTGAAGTACATAATTAAAGTAGTTTTTGAAGTCGTGGTTATGAGTTTTGCTTTACCTCGGAATGTTAGGAGTATCAGTTTGACACGTGTATTATGCTTAGGTATCATGCTATGGGTTTTAATTTAATTAGTTATTTATACTCATCATCTGCCTAGCTTTTTACCGACTATGTGGGGGTCGGGTACAAGTATAACTGGATGCAGCAACATGTTTTTTACAGGGAGCGACTGCCTATCTGATGTCCACAACCCAGTTACCGGGCAACATGGTACCCATTGGTAAGACAGACCTAGGTTGTCAGACTTCCTGGTTTCTGACTACTTGTAAAGACTGCTAAAAATCTACAAATGACAGCTGCTATTAACGTAGGTGCTGTTCGGAGCACGGAAGAGTCTCGACATGTAATATACGGTCACCCATGCACAGACTGACCTCGGCAAGCTTAACTTTAGATCTATCCGTGCGGTGCTTCTTCTGCAGCCACGAGCTCCTTGAGAACGAGGATAAGGGATAAGGTTGTGTTTCAGGTTGCTCTTCCTTAATGGTACATGTACTAACAGTTTATAACGTATATATATATAAAAACTAAATTAGAACAAATTATCTACCAATGTAGGTATTTGGGTAAATTTCATACCTTTTAAACTATCGAACTAAAAAAAGCTAATTAATCAGTATCAGATACTCACAGGTTGTTACATAATTATACAGTTATTACATATCATATCTACATCGTTTTCATATTATAATCCTACTTCTACTTATAGTATAAATGTGTCAGTTGTGTGAGGGTGTCATTAAATATGTTTGTTACTTTTTCAGGTCAAAACTAATGACCGAATCTTGATGAAACTTTACAGCAGTGGTGAGTTGTCAATTTTCGTAAGTGGGAAACCGGTGAAGAAGGTAGGTACTTATTAGTGATCTTATCAGTTTTTGTTATTGGGACGATAACATTCAAATACACGCATATATACCCATAAGGTCATGGTGTATTATATACCTTTAGTGTAACTACGTGTAATAGTAGATGGCAATGACAGACACTACTGGCTATGCTATTTGTAATAGCGTTAGGATTGCTTTTCCGACAACAGTTTTACAGTTTACACAGTATTATAGACATTTAAAAATAAAGATACAAACGCAGACGAAGTAACGAGAGGCCGCTATTAAAAATATATAATCAACTACATTACGAACTCCTCTATTTTATAACAAAATGACTAGCTATTAGAGCCCCCTCACACGTGCTCCCGGCCGCACGACGCGACCATTGCGTTTGACGCGATGCGCGCGTGTCTACGACGCGTTTACGCGTCAACGGGCTTCGCATTCCGGCTAAATGAAATTTTAGTGAAATATTTAGTTGCGTAGTTCTGTTTCGATTTTGTTTAGTTCGAGTGCTGGTTACGGAAGCGGAAGTAATGAAATCATTTTATTGTAAAGTTGATTTGTGAATATAGCTTGTTTTTATTTAGTTTCATTCGAAATATAAAGTGATTGCTATGCTATATATATATTATAAAACAGCGTGTTTTGTTAGATATGCCTGTGTATTCCGCTTGTATTTCAGTCAGCATTAGCATTAATACATTTAATAGAACTCCATTTCTTTTCACTACATACATCTTATCAAAAACAGCTCTATGGGGTAGTAGAGCGGCAACTTCAAGATCTTTCCACAAAAAGCAACCCACAAACTTCACAAAACCAACCTCACCTAGTTTCCCAGAAATGCTCAAATTCACAACTAACCCCTGTAACCGTCGGATCCAATCAATATGCGATTAATCAGTCGCAGCGCACAGCGTTTGCGCATTCGCGCGGAAAATCTTACAAAAAATCGCGGGCGGTGAGCGCGGGGGCTTTACGCACTGACGGACACAGCGATTTAGACGCGGGAAACTGATGGCATAGAGTCGATAGTTTGGAGTCGTTATTAGACCTCACTACTTTTTCTTTAGACTGACGACTTTAATAGTGATATACATATTTTAATGCTTGCTAAGAGTTGCATCTCCATAGCCCACATTTATAATTAACAGAATTTCACAGTGAAGTATGAACTATTTTCAATATACTGGAAATCGTATCAAAAAGGGTGCTCTTTGTAACCAACCTTTCTTTTATAACCCCGTTTTTATAAAAGTGTCAAAACTTCACATAAATATCCACGATTACCGCAAGTTATTTTCCACATGACACTATTCCATCGGCTCCGTTCAGGAGAAGGGTAGGCTGTGCGTGTCGATAACAGGCCACTATAAATCATTGCGTACAAATGTCTTGTCGTTTGGTGCAGCCGACAATTTGCGTTCCCCGCCCGTGTGTCGGGAGCATTGGAAAACGCTCTTTATTACACGAAGTTATTGTTGTAATATGTTCGTGATTGGTCTGTGATTGATTGAGGGAATCGACAGTATAGATTGTCTGTTGTTTTGAAGTGGTCGATGTGGGTTGTAGGTTGCTGGAGTGCTGGAGTGCTTGTATGGGGTTAATTGCTTAGAAATGTTGCTAGCATCGCAAGGAATGATATGAACTGAAAAAAGAACAAAACATTTACCTTAATACAAACGCCAACACTTCGTGTGCACTAGTTGTAGTTATTATGTAATATTATATTTATAGTATTTTTAAGTTTTGTTAATATAGTATTGTATATGTTTATATGGGCCTAGATGCCTGAAATAAATGGATAAATAAAATAAAAATACATTTAAACAAGTGAATTCTCATTATACACAAGTTATAGAGACTATTGTACTTTTTACAAGCTTTATATTAGTTTCACCTGTATGTATGTATGTATGTTTGTAACCGACTCCTTTGGACGCTATTTTGACCCACTTTAAACGGTCAGATTTCATTCAAATTTTGCACACCTGTCAAAGACCGCTGACAATGCAATAATTCGAAAAAAAAATACATAGTTTAAAAAAACTAAAAATACACGCTTTTATAGAAAATCCAACTAAAAAATAGAAAATAAAATTTAATAAATTTGGATTAAGAAAAGTGTAAATTAGAAAAAAATGTATATTAATGGAAAAAAAGCGTGGGGTGCATAGTGTCAATAGTTATAAACATTTTCTATTTTTCCATGGTTACTGTCATTCACAGCGGGCTCCATGTATCGGCGTGTATTCTTCAATATTAACACTATGCACCCCACGCTTTTTTCCATTAATATACATTTTTTTCTAATTTACACTTTTCTTAATCCAAATTTATTAAATTTTATTTTCTATTTTTTAGTTGGATTTTCTATAAAAGCGTGTATTTTTAGTTTTTTTAAACTACCTATAATTTATTTTATTTAAGGTTGAAATATGTGAAAACCAGTTTCAATGTGTCTAGGTAAACAAGTGTTCATTAGGCAGAATGAGGACTCAGGTAATCGAATCAGTTTCATTTCATAAAAAACAAAAAAGACATATAATTTTACCTAAGCTCAACTTCTGCCTACCCTAACAACACACCGAATCTTCACAATCAGTATCACATTTACATACCTACCTAAATAATGTAACATTAGGACATGTGACGTCACGCGTGTAGGTATGTCTGGCTCGCGCGTAAATCACGCACGCCCTGTTACACAATTTAATTAATTCTCAAATAACTCGACGTTTTGTACCAAATAATTATTATTTTGTGACAATATGTTCGTCTAATTGTAGCTTTAGTTTATTGTGTTATTATTATATTATGTGCCATTGGACGAGTACGTGATTTGATTGGTTTCAGCAATGTGCGTGTATTTTAATTATCATACGGTAATGTTAATATTTAGACCTTAAATTATTTTAGCAAATTGATAATGATTGTGAATGTGGAATAATTAGAATTAATTAGTATCTATGTGATTTTGAATTGTAATTAATAATTTACGATTCTGCGAAAGCTGTTTTGTTTTTTTTGTTTTGATTTAACTTCTCGGTACAGGAGTATATTTCTATATGGTAATGATAATTTTGCCTTTAATCAAGTTTGAGGTTCAAATATATTTTCGGAGTATTCCGTATTACCTAATGAGTATCTATTTATTTATTTGGTTCACCAATAATGGCTTACACAGGTTCTATACTAAGGGTAACATGCGAATGTATGTATGCAATAGTGCAACAATCACTTACAAGCAAACTCCGCATGCATAAAGAACTTGTTCAATTTTTTTTAAATAAGTAGGTTTTAATCTAGTTTTAAGTTACTTAGGTATCTAGAAGTGTAAATAATGAACATCGCTCCAGAAATGCAACAATATAGGTTACTTATTATATGTAAACACACACATCTATTTAAGAAGGTAGGTTTTCATGAAGTTTGGCTTTCAATTTGCCCAAACTTTCAAAGTGTACGTCGATTTGATCACTGCAGCTATTTATGACCTTGCATATACCTATATATCTATTGTATCCGAGAGCGATTGTTAATATTAGATACTTATAAAGCCTTCAAACTAATATTCAACATATACTGAGTAATCTAAGTAAAGTAAGGTCTTTAATTGATATTAGTTTTATTCAGCAGTTATTTTGTCATTTTTCCTAACCAGACGCCCGTCGGTAAATGACATCGTTTTGATGCCGTACGTCGTCATCCTAAGACAGCGATAACCAAGTAAAATGACTTTCCGTGGTTTAAATGATGAATAAATACAACCAAAATGATTTTTGTTGTGAACATTTTTAAAGAGAAAAGTACCACAATATCGCGATTCCGCTGAAAATATGACATAAGACACAATATGGTCTACTTCTACTTTCATCAGTGACAATTTTGAGAATCACTATCTCAGTTTCTGTTGTTTGAGGATACAACAGTTTTTTTAAGCGGATGTGTGATATTATATAAATCGTTTTTTAGTAACGGACTTGTCCACCTAAGACTTGTTAAAAATCCAAAATAATTTCCGATATTTCATAACAACACACACACACATTATGATAAAAAATGAGCATCATAAAATAAGTACGAATATAGAAATTGTCGGTAAAGTTACGTGTGTTTAAAAAGAGTAAAAATTTCACATCACAAACCTGCTTACAGAATCATACATACTCGTATCGCGATAACAATTACCTAATATATTTTCATCCATCCCTACCTATCCCTGTTTATATCAAACGAAGGGCTGGGATCCCCTGCCCTCCAATTTACAAGATATTTAGTTAAAAGGGAACACCAATTGATGTGTAGGACCGCTCCAATTGTCTTACATTGAGTATTTCAGGCCGTTCAATTATGTAGGTTTGTTGCTCGAGATTGCCTGATTTGCCTGTTTTGTAAGACGTTATTCCTGATAAAATGTTTCTGGAATCATAACATTGGTGAGAAGTAATGTAGTGTTTAGGTAACCTCTAGCCAAAAATAATACTTCATTATTTTTTATGCGATGCCGTCGGCATGTTCAGTAAGCTATAAGCATAAAAGAAGTTTGTTCTAGCGAGACTTAGTATAATGATTAGTCTGCCTGGTATATTAGTCTCAAGCGCTACTGTTGAGGATGAGGTCCTAGGTTAGATTCTCGGGTTGTTTCATGTGTAATTTTTCAGTAACAGCTGATGTAGATTTGTGTCCAGTTGATAGCAATAGGGTCGCCACATATTACATGGGACTTACTCGTACACATGGCTGTTGAAATGTTGGTGTATTAAAGATATAGCTCTCCCTACCCTTTCGAGAAATACACGCGTGATGTTATATTTATTCTAACGTGAACTCTCTCTAGTTTACATTCATAATTTTTGGAAATAAACGGGTATTAGTTTTAATACTAATGGACACTTTTCACTGAACGCTATGCTATAGAGATTGAATAAAAGGAAATGACGCAATATGCTATACTACTTATGTAGCGAAACACGGAAAAGATAAATAAGGTTATTATACTTTAATTATCTGTTCAGTATAGCAAAATAGTATAGCCTAGTCTGACCTGTGCTTAAAGCGTGTAACACTGTCCTAGAAGAACACACCTGTTTCCATTCAAGCTCATCATCTGCCTAGCCTTTTCCCAACTATGTTGGGGTCGACTTCCAGTCTAACCAGATGCAGCTGAATACCAGTGTTATACATGGAGCGACTTCCTATCTGACCTCCACAACCCAGTTACTGGGCAACACGATACCCCTTGGTAAGACTGGTTGTCAGACTTTCGGGCTTCTACCTACCCGTAAAGACTGTCATAGATCCACAAATTACAGCCGAGACCAGAGACGGCTTAACGTGCTTTCTGAGGCACGGAGGAATCTCGATATGTCACCCATCCACAGACTGAATTCGCGAAAGCGTAGCTTAACCTTCAATCAACCCGTGCGGCTGTTTTTTTTAGCCACGAACTCCTCTTACTACTTCCATTCAAACTACCAAAACAAAATAAAACAAGTTAAACAAACATTTTAATATCTGCCACTAAACAAAACAGGGAAATAAAAATCTTCTATTTTGTAGGCCAGAGAAATACAGGTACGATACCAACCGGGACGGTATATCTTTCGTTTAGTTTTTTTTTATACTCATTACTAGAACGGTTTCCTGCTTTTTTTGCCCTTTTTTCTGCTGAAAGAGATAAAAAATGAAGATGAACTGCCGAGGTGCGGAGTAAATATGGGGTGCTAAGAGACGGGCACTGTTTTTGTAAAACATCGATAGATTGACACATCGTAGTACTTAGTAGCATTTATTTTTTGTCAAAGCAGAATTATAGAAGTATTGAATTGACAGTTTGAACTTATGGATATCAGATATGTTCGTTAGATAAAAACCCTAAAAGTTTTTTTTTTCCTTTAGTATCAGGCAATCTTTGATCCTGAGATCTTGGATTAGTATATCACCGTTCTATAATGGATACATTTGTGTTCAAAGATAGAAGTATTGTGTGTTATATAGCCTACTCTCGCTTGAAGCTTTTTCATTAATACTATTGGTGGGTAATAAGGTGTAGATTACAGCCACCAAATCTGTAAATACCTCCAATACCAAGGCTTTTCCGATGCCTTGTACTAGTTACGTCACAACTCCAAAAAATAACAAAATTCACCGACATCGACTCTTTCCCATCCCTTGACCGACCGCAGACCGCACGGGCCGGTAGGCACGAAAAGTCGTTCCCAGTTCAAATATATTAGAATATACATTACCCTACGTGACTGCCGCAATGAATGGACGTCTGTCCCGTGGTATAGAGGTACCGGTATAGCGGTATAGAGGTATATAGAGGTATTATGGAGAAATGAGTTTTGATGATTACGTAATGGAAGGGATGATGGGGTATTGATTAGGGCTTTATTTAATGCGTTGAGTTTGTCACGTGCTTATTTAGTTAGGGAAATTAAAGTTCATTTCTATTTAATATCCGTGATAATCCTCTTGTTCACAAAATAAGCTTGAATGCAGAAATTTAACTATGAAATCATGCTTTTCCGCAAGTTTTCTTTGTGTTGAGCAAAAGAGGAAATCTTAAATTACGCTATGAAAATTATTGGTAACGCTTGTGTTATATGATGTCATCTTACCACCCTGTTACAACTTTCCGGGCGCTATATTAAAGAAAAATTATAAGAGAAAAACTATTCACAATAAACACACAATTTCACTGAAAATTCCCACATTTTTCAGCACCTCAAACACCAAACATCACGGTAACTCACATACTGATTTCAGTTCCCTCCATCCAACCTTTATATACGAACCTTGTCTTCGTTGAAGCTGAAACTTGCAGTGGAGCTGAAAGCCTTGGGTTTCTATTATTGCGCATGAGTTGAATGCGAGCCTCTTGGGGAAGGCTCCGATTTGTTTCGGCTCTGTTAGGTGGCTAATCGGTTTGGGAAGTTTGTGAGATATTGAGTGCTGGAGGTCTGAGAGCGTGGTGCGATTTTTTATGCTTATATAGTCGAGTTAACATCAACGTTTACACACATCAAGTCGTATAGAAACGACGTCAATCAAAAGGTTGTCTGCAAGAGATCGCTTTTAGCGATTATGCCGCCCATTGTAACAGCCTATGTAGCTCTTAAAGTTATTATTTGTAAGTTTTCATGGTGTACAATAAAGAGTCAACTATATTTTGGAATAATTTTAGTTACTGTTATTGTCACCAACTTTAGTTTACGTAAACGCAATTGAATAGGTATTGAAACTTGTACTATCTCCACTGATCGCGGTTTTAACGTTATTTAGATGTAAGAAAGAGCCTGTGTCTTTGCTAGCAATGAGAACGGGATCCTTGTTATTTAATTAAGGTTAAGCACGCTAACTGTTACGTCATCACGATCGGAATATCTAACACCACCAAAAGTTTTATTTTGCTGCCTTAAATTAAGCTTAATTATATTTTTCAAAAAAATTGAATTTCTATCTAGGTTCGCATCTTTTTTTTCCTCTTTTTTGGGTAGAACATAACTCTGGGTTCGATTCCCGGGTCGCGCAAAGTGTTATTGGGTTTTTTTCATCTGGAATTTTTCAGTAGCTACCGGGAGTCTGGATTTGAGCACAGATGGGTGGCTCCTATTTCATGGACATTAGCCAAATGATATGGTGAAATGTGGGTGTTCTATAAATACGTCTGTGGCTAATCCTTTGGGTAATACAGGCGTAATATTACGTAATGTTATGTTAAGAAAAATTACACCCCACAAAAATGTTAGACGTAGATAAATGCATCATACTTCGAAATCTTTAACAAATAATCCGAATTCTCCATGTAAATCAATTTCAGTGACAACTTACTACCAAACTGTATAAGGCATAGTGTACAAGATGCACCCAACAAGTCATCAAAGAGTAGTTAGCAAATACTTGAGCAGTTAGGGCGCATTACGCAGGGCCGGGTACAGACGAGTTGGCCTCTTGTGAGTTTAGGGGGCTATTCTGATCATATTTCGAATGGAGAGAATTGCTGATAGAGAAAAAATGGTATTAAGAGGTGGTTGAGTTTTTGAGATCTTTTGTGGATACAGTGAGGATGGATATTTCAACAAGTCAATACAAAAGTAGTATAGTCGTGTTTTCGCAAGATTTAAAGGTTTCAAGTTTCACGCCAAAATATTCATAACTTATGCTAATGTATCAGGCAAAATAATGTCAAATAGTCGAGTCACTTACAATTTACGACCTTCAGCCAGCAGAATATTCCATATTTCCAATTGATGTTATTTCCGCTTTCACAAGCATACACTTTATTTTAATAACAATTAAGTCGCTTTCTCATTGATAAGTACTAATGAAAAACTCGTAAAACTTATTGAAATCTAGCACAAATAGAACATTATGGGTGGATGTTAGTATTATTTACCCAAAAAAATATCTTAACATTATTGGAAGCTTTGTTACAAAGGCAGGATTGGATTTTTGAGTAAACGAATGGTCTTTACGAGTTGAAATCTGTCAGCATGAGAAAAAACACTCGATAAAACAATCGTACGATATCTCGAATAGTTTTAATAATTGGATCAGAATGCTCGTCGCCAGTCTGCCTGGGGGTCTACATAACAATGACGCGTCGTTCAAAATAGTCCACAAATTGAACTATAACTTAGTTTCTTACTGTCTCCTGAAACTTGAACCATGGTGACAAGCTCTGCAATTGAACTGGAGGTACTGATTTTCAGGAGTAGGTTGGATTATTGGTTTGTTGAAAGCACGATTTTAAAGCTTCAGTGATTTAGTAGATTCTAAAAGTAGAAAAATCAGTGAAAAATATTTATTTATTTATTTAATACTTTAAGCACACAAATGTATAGAGGTGGATTAAATGCCATAGATTTTTTTTTCTTTGTCTTTTTTTTTAATATCATCTGCCTAGCCTTTTCTCAACTATGCCTGGTTCGGTTTCCGGCCTAACCGGATGATGCTGAGTACAATTTTTTTACAAAAAGCGACTGCTTATTTGGCATCCAGAACCCAGTTACTGGATAATAAGATACGTCTTGGTAAGACTAGCCGTCAGATTTGGGCTTCTGACTGCCAGTAACGCCCGTCAGACAAGTCACATTGCTTATGTGTTGAATACGTAGGAATATATTCACAAAGCAAAATGCAGAATCTCGAGAAATACATCGTGTCACGTAAAATTTCGTACAAAATCCGCAAAGAATATCCGTAAAATCTTTTTTTCGGTCGTCACTTATCATCATAGATTAAATTTTCACCTTCAGCTAACTGAAAAAAATCCATTACTTCCGCCAGATGTCACCGAAATCAAATGTCGCTGGCACAAGAGTGGTGTGGAGCCGTACAGATAGGTTATTAGACCTCTTGCTAAAAAGTTTTAAATCACTGAATTTGTCACTGTTTGTCAATGCACATAATTTATTTAAAAAAAAACATGAATTTCAGGGAAGACCCTGATTACATAACTTATACTTACTTACTTTTTGATATAACTTTATTTTTCTACGTATATTTAACTACTTCCTAGTCACTACAACATAGCGTACAATTTATAATATCACACTAAAAAGAAGATTATATTTTTTCTAAATTCATAATTTTCAGACACAAAATACTAAAAATTGGAAACTAATTGGTCATAAAACCATACTAAGGCATATAAATATTTCTATCAATCAACAATCACACTGAATATATTACAAATAGAGATATATATTGCCATGAATTAGGCTCTATCGATTAGCAGCGTTGAGATGTTTTTTATTAAAATATCGCAAACAGCACTATGCTGATACGACACTTTTTAGCCTCACACACTTGATTTTTTTGTTAGTTTAAATGTTCCCTTTTGTCATTGCTTAACACCTTAACTGCTAAACAACGAGACACAATAGAAAATGTATTGTTTGTCGGTCAATTGGCGTGAAACGTGTTAAAAAATGTATTTGCTTTAAACTCTATGTTATGTTTACGATTACGCACTATACCGTCTCCATTCTTTTCCCAAGCCAGGCTGTACCACTGAAACACAAAGTTTTTTTAATCGACAGACAGACGGACAGACATTAATCAACGTCGATCAGTCGCAGGAACCGCTTCACAACAAATTGGGAGCCGATGGAGTTTTTATGGGTATCGGACCTTTTGTTTGTGGACGAAGGAGAGAGTTATTGAATAATAAGTTAAGGGTTAGAATTTGTGTGATCGGTATTTTGATTGATTTTTCATTACGGGATGACGGTTTACATGCGCACTACAGAATTGGTCTAATTTTCTTATTGATATTTATTTCATGAAAATCCAAACTACAATATAAAAGTCGAGTTTCTAATTACCAAACATATTTTCATAGCTTGTTTTACCTTTGAATATAAACAACTATCACTATGGGACCACTTCTGAAATCACGAAAAAATTCAGTTGTTTCATACATTTTGATCGAGTCGTCTTCTTCCAAACGTCTCTTTTTGCCGTCAGAAAACATCGACGCAATACCAGGACATGTCCATGTACTACAAATAATAAAAAAGCTACAACCTTTTTTGTAAGCCTCCGCTAAGCCTCAACCTAAAACAACGTCTTTAGAATAATCTGAACCAAACAATAAGTTGAACCATTAGAATAAGACAATATTATATTTCAAAATCCTTGAAAATCTACATTTATTTATACTGAAATTAACAAAATCCAAAATTTCATTAACACACAACGAATATGGAAAACTCCAATCTGACTTTATAATTGTACGGAACCTAGTCGAATTGCTCCGCTGAAGACAACTAAATTTGCATATTTCAGTATTAATAATTAGGAAGTCTGTATATATAGCGCACAAAATGCGATTTATTCCGATTTCCAGATTTTATGGATGTTGGGCTTGGTGGTTAGATGATGGTCCGGGTTGAAGTTCGATTCTGGGTAGGTTAAGAAAATTTTAAAGTTTGAAAAATAAGTTTTAAGATTGTCTTAAGTTTTTTATTAGTACTAAACACTTAACTAGGATGAGTCTATTTTCCCATGACATAAATAGATTTCCTATATATACACTAACTAATTGCTTGGACTTCTTGCATACCTATACGTATAACATTTTCATATTAAATTAGTAAAGACTACAATTATTACTAAATAAAATTAACTTAGCCGACATTTAGGTATAAAATCATAAACATCTCACACGATACAGACTGTAAACTACAAATCTCAGCAAAACTCTAACCATTAATCATGAGTGAAGCTACGCGCTACGAGTCTACGCCGTGCTACGAGCTACACCCCCCGACTTACGTATTCGGTATTTCTCGGTCGACGTCACCGTCTTCGCGAGTCGTCGGCTCCTTCCGCCTGACTGCGTCCGCGCACCGCCGGCATAGATCGTATTATAAGATTTGTTAAAGGATTGCGTGGATTTTCTTCGCAATAAGATCTTTTGGTCGTCTGTTATAATTTGTGTTGAGTTATTAAATTAATAATAATTGGGATTGATTGTTTGTTATTGTTGTATTTGTCTGCACTGATTCGAAAGTTGCTAATAACAAAAAATGATGTATTCATGCTTTTGAAAGCTAAACACTAACTAAGATGCTCAGACGTTTTTTAGATTCTCTTGTAACTTATATATCCATTGAAATAAAATCCCTACTTTGTCAAACCTAATATTCGATATTTTATTTGATACGTTTCTAACACAGGTTCCTATGGATAAGAACTTGTACGAAGCTCATGGTGTTTGATGTCAGAGGGAAGCAGTCACACAAAGCGTATCTCGACGGTGTGTTAAGTAGCTCAACTGATCCGGACTGACACGCGACTGAGACCAACACTATCTACTGAGTTTTATAGGGATTTTATAGAGCTGTGATTTATATTAACTTAAAAAGTCGCTTTTCTCTGTAAAATATGTCAGGTCATGGGGTAGCTGCTAAGTTTTCTAAGGTATTGTAACTACTTGAACATGTCACGGCAAGGGTTTCTCTATTCTCAGGATCTTTACATATGAAATACCCTTTTAGCGCAGCCGTAAGGCACATACTCAATAATGTATACTTATATATGTTTATATTTTTTATGTTTTCTATGTTTAGTATTGTGTCGTTTTTTCTTTCTTTCTTCTTTCTTTCAAATATTTTGAGGAAGAACACGATTTATCTGTCTTTGCCATTTTTTTTTTCTCAACTTGATCTATTAACTTCTAGGGTTATGGTAGATCTACTGGTAGACGTTGTTCTAGCAGCTACCTCGTTGGTCTGGCGGTGGCAAGTGTTACTGCTGATTATGAGGACCTTGATTTGATTCCCGGGTCAGGAAAAGCGTTACTGGGCTTTGCCATCTGAAATTTCTCAATAGCATCCAGGAGTAAGGATTTCTACCCTTAGCTTAGAATGTGAGTGTAATAACGGTCAATACGGTGAAAGCAGATCTCAAAATTTAAATCTCTTTTTTTTAAGTTTTTTTTTGTAAACCAAAATAATCCATTTTAATCTTCGTCATATTACCAGCTCTATACACATGCACATGAAATCAAATCGCGGGTGTGCGGCGTGGCGTGTAACAGGCGTCGAGTCGACTTCACCGCGGCGGCGAGACGCGCCGATATCGCGCGTTTGCCATTTCACTTACCTTTATATTTACTTACAGCCTTTGTATTGGTACGTATGTGGATCATGGGGTAGGGTTAAAGATAAAGGTAAGGCTAGGTACTGGACTCAATCTTACTAAGAAAAAAATGTATTGACCTAGCCTTTTCCCGACTATGTTTGGGTCGGCTTCCCGTCTGATCGTATGCAGCTGTACATGGGAAGTGATTTAAAATAAAATCTTCACCTAATACTGACCAATGATAAATGATATTTATTTCTGTAAATGGGTCACAACATTTTTTTTTTAAGTAGTTCGGTCGGTCCCTATCTGACTAGTCTACGAAGAAACTAAGAGGACACAGTCTCTTTTGAAGTCTAGACATTATCTTGATTAGATCATCTAAGGACCGTGCAAATGAATATATGAGGTGGTATTTTGAAGAAAGAACTACATAGATATAAGTGGACCTTTTTTTTTTTTATTATTTTTTTTTTTTTTTTTTTTTTAGGTAGGGCCACTCGCAGTTCAGCACTATAAGGCTGTTTACTGCTTAACCGGTCGATCCTGTGGTGACCTTACAAGAAGGCCCCCAGCCAGGGCTAACTACAAGTTACATTTAAACGACCGCTCGCTAAGGGCGCCCCCTGTGGGGCTCGAACCTCGGCTTAGGGCGTCGTTGAATACTTAACAAAAACAAAGGCTGGGTCTCGTTATTATTATGTCGGGGGGTTTTTATACTACTGACTCAGCTACGCGGGCTGGCCTTGTAGAATCTAAAGATTGAATTTACATTTAACTAACTAGGGCGTCGCGCGTCGCGGGCCTCGTCGGCGAGGCCGGAATGTGGGTCGGTTTGTATGTGTGTATTTCCTAAGAGTGCTAGTTTCCCTACTGCTCTCCTGGATGACGGTTGTTTCGTCGTCTGGCTCGACTAGGGTATGCCTTGGGCGGCGAATCTTACCAATTCTGGTAGGGAAGTATTGGGAGGCCGAGACAACAAGTGGGTTTGGGTGTCGCTCGGCTGATTCGAAAAAGCGCCCAGTAAGACGCTTCATGAATTGCTTGATGGTGGGGATTTTTAAATCTACGTGGAGTCTTACGTTCCTAACGAACCACGGGGCTCCCGTGGCTCGACGGAGAAAACGGTTCTGTAAAACCTGCATCCTATGGATATAGGAAGGCCTTGCATGTGCGAATATGGCACACGCGTAGGTCATAATAGGCCTGATGCACGTGGTGTAGAGTCGCATCTTGCACCGAAGTGACAATTTGCTGCGTGCATTGATCATGGGATGTAACCTCCCTAGAGCGAATGCGTCGCGCGAGCGCACCGTCATTATGTGCGTCCGGAAGGTAAGGTGTCGGTCAAGGATGACCCCCAGGTACTTAGCTTGCACCCCCCAGGGGATCGGCTTGTCATACATGGTGATCGGGGGAGGAGGGGATGGGTCTTTACCCTTCCTGGAGTATAAAACCGCCTGGCTCTTGTCGGGGTTCACTTCAATTCTCCATTTCCTGAACCAGACGCTTAGGGCGTTGGCAGAGGATTGGAGGGCCTTAGCTATGGCTGGACACTTTAAGCCAGAGTAGTAGATGGCCGTGTCGTCAGCGAATAGGGCAATGTTTGCCTTAACTACTGAGGGGAGATCGCTGGTGTACAGCGTGAATAATAATGGGGAGAGAACTGAGCCTTGCGGGACTCCTGCGCGGATGGGACGAGGCGTAGAGTACGCCCCTTCTATGCGATACCTGTAGGTTCGGTTCGACAAATAGTCCCGTAGTATGAGTACGAGACGTTCTGGCACACCGAGCTGGTACAGCTTGTATACCAGCCCGTTGTGCCAGACTTTGTCAAACGCTTTCGCGATGTCGAAGTAGAGGACTCCTGTCATCAAGCCGCGTTGGAAGCGGCCGCTGATGTGCTCGACGATTCGGTGCACCTGTTGTGGACACGAATGCTGGGTTCGAAAACCAAACTGTTCCATCGGAATTAAGCTCTTTGTTTCGACGTAGTCCTTGAGCCGCTTAAGAATAAGCTTTTCGTAGACTTTGCCGAGAACGTTGAGGAGACTGATTGGGCGATAGCTGCCTGGGGAGGTCTTAGGCTTGCCCGGTTTGGGGATACCGATGACGGTAGCTTCTTTCCATTTCTGAGGGAAGATATTATTGGATAACGCGCTATTGAAGATAGCGGTCATTAGAATAACTAACGGGGCGGGGAAGAGTTTGAATACTCTATTGGTGAGCCCGTCAGAGCCAGGGGCTTTGCGAGCTTTGAGGCCGTTGATTATGTCCTGCACCTCGTCTGTAGTGACTGGGGGCAGGGGATTTTCGGGGTCCTCTGAAGGAGGGAGAGAGGTCCTTTGCTCCACTTCAGCGTCTACCCTGGCTATAAAAGCTGGGTCTGCTGGCTGTGAACTGGGGGAGCATTGGGCCTCGAGACTGTCTGCAAGGCATTCTGCCTTTTCCTCGTCGTCAAAGGCTATGCTTTGATCGAGGCGAATGAGAGGAGGCATCGTGGTAACATCGGAGGCGCGCAACTTCCTCTGTAGTTCCCAAAATGCCTGGTGGTTGGGCTCGAGATCCCCAAGCATCTTGTCCCAGCGATTGCAACGTAGCTCTTTCATACTATTACTTACTTTACGCTGTAAGTAACGCATGTGAACTTTGTTGCTCTCACAGGGAAAAGCGCTATAGGCACGGACGGCCGCGTTCTTCTCGCCCACGAGTGCACGCACGTCGTCCGGGAGCTTCCAGCGACAATCACTCGTCGCCGGTATCTCCCTTGAACTTTCGTCCAGGACGGCTTGTACGTGGCCCGTGAGCAAGTCGATCGCAGCCTCCGTTTCCACAATGGTCTCTATCTTGTCGGGGATTTGGTCCAAGTGGTGGGACGTGATGGATTGCAGCTTATCGCTTACAATCCCCCAGTCCGTGATCACCTTTGGAGGGGGGGGTTGATTAGGGTCATGGAGGCCTGTTCGAGAGATGAGCTCCATGATTACCGGTCGGTGGTCAGAGTCGAGTTCGTCAAGCGCTTCTATAGATTGCAACCTTAGGTTAACATTCTTAAGAAGCGCGATGTCAAGTACGTCGGGGCGGTGGTCCACAATATGTGGGTAGTGGGTCGGATGCATCGGAGCGATGACATCGAATTTTAGTTTATCACTAAGGTCGAACAGGGCTCTACCCCTGGGGTTAGTCAAGTGACTGTTCCAGGAGGGGTGTTTGGCGTTCAGATCACCCGCCAATATGACGGAGTCACTTAAGCCGAACAGGACCGATATAAGTGGACCTGTTCTTCGTCTGTCTTTTATTGATCTTCGTTATACAAGAAATGTTTATGTAAAACTTTTTACTTACATACGTAGCGGGCTTAGAATGTGCACATTTTTCTAGATAGGGTACTCAGTATATGGTTAAGAACTGTTCCTTTCCACCATTAAATTATTATTGTAACAACTAAAACCACATGCCTTTTGGTGAACATAACCATATTGAGCAGAAACGTGTTCTAGTAAGGTAGGTAGTATTAGTAGGTGTCTTTAAAATTTATTTATTTATTTATTTAAAACTCTTGTACTATCATTACAGGTTACAAACCTAATGCGATAGCTAAGACTACTTGTAATATTATTTTAAACAGTTAATAATTATTACAACACAATAGGTACATTAATACAAAATTACTGATAACTAAAACGATACAACCTAACCTTATACAAAATTAACTTAAATATGTTAAAATGGAGTGTTTTGTTTTCCATAAACCTCATAAGAGAGATGTTTAAATCTAGTTTACTGTGTTGTTGGTTCTCTGTTAGTGTTATTTTGATTTGTATTATCAGTGTGCTATCTTTTGTTTCACCCTATCTTCATCCTTGTCTGTCACTAAACGTGAAGACTTGTAACCAGTTTACAGTCGACTATTTTTCTGTTTGTTCAGGTGGTTTGAGCTGTAAGTGTTCCATGTGTCAGACACTAGATGTCTGGCATTTTTGCTGAACTGGACCTATTTGGTGCAGCCGTAAGGCAGTAATTTAATTATTTATTTTTGTAACTACTTTTGTCATCATTATTTATAATTATTTCTTTGTTTTCCATGTTCAGTATTGTCATTACGTGCCTGAGTCATTGCTAAATAAATGTGTTTTCATTCTTTCATGCAAATACATAGTACTTAATTATTGTTTTTAGTTTATGTTTTTATGTTTGTACATATTGTATATGGCTACTTTGATGTATGTTATTGGTTTGTAAGCCGTGCAAATCGAATAAATATTATAAATGTTCTCAATAAATACATTGAGACATCCAGCCACCTGAAAAACGTTATAAGCTCCAACTTTTAACCTTTCTAAAATCTCTTTTGAAATAAAAATTCTATTCACCTTATAAAAGTGCAGGAAGCGTGGATATTTCGTACGTGACAATTTTGTACACAATGGAACATGTCGCAGCAACCGTTTGATCTATTTTGTATTTTATACACGGCACGAGTCAGTGCAATGGGAGACAGCTATGGAATACTTATAGACTTTTATTACTAGAAATGTCACGATAGAAATCCAAAAATCATACATCCGGATTAGTTCTAGAATCAGCACTTTTTAAAGCACAAATATTATTAAAGTCAGTGCCAGATGAATACTTTATGTAGCAAGTCGCTATTTTGTTAATTCAGGGTATAGCCAATAAATCTGTTTAGGAAATCTAGGGCATGAACTATCTGGTACTAAGGGTACTCTAAATCCGTTTGTTGTAATAAATATCTTAATCAAAGCTATCATATATTTTTTAAACTCTTTGTTTAATTAAGGGACTTTTATATAAAATACATGGCAGACCCATCGTACCTTATTACAGCTATAATACAAAGAATCCTTATTAACCTCTTAGACAAAACAACAACTCAAACAATAGACTTAAAACGAAGAACTTACAAAATTAAAAAGACTTTTAGCAGCGTCAGACAATGGCATAGACAAAATATCGTGAAACAATCCTATGTTGTTTTTATTTAATATTAGATATGTTATTAAAATTCCCTCTCAGTATGAAAGCGGACACATTCTGTCAACAAATGCACAATGTCTTCTACCTTACCACATGACATACTTACTATTAGTACAATTAGTGGTAATAGTTTTTAAAAGGTATTGCCGTTATATTTTCCAAAATTGCTATCCAGACCCAACTTTTCACAGACTTTCTAATATTACTTTTTACCATCATTTATCTACACCGGAACACGTACAAGAAATACTGTTCATCGTAGCATGAAGCGATTGTGAACGAATCAACCGTCCACACGTAATCAGAACCTCATTTCTCCTTAAACAGCCCTTCCTGATACGTCACATACAATAAGGACCTGACGTGTTTAGAAAAAAATAAACATATTTTCATGAGTTTGGGTGGAGCGAGGAAAAGTGTTTTTCTATTGGTACAGAGGCAAGTACATCAAGCTAACCTAATCTTTGAAATTTCTTTGATAGTTTTTCAACTTTATTACAAATAAGAAGGCTCATGTTCAATTGGGAAAATTTGACTGTTTGGGCTATCTTGATGTGCTGGCTGTACAAACTATAAAATAATAGTTCATAATTATAGTGGTATCAATAGTTCATTACTAGCGTACCAAACGCGGTTGAAAATAACCTCTTAATTGTTTTGAAAACCCTATTTTCTGTCTTGGGTAAATAGTCATGGATCACCAGGGAAGAGCAAAAGGTTATATCGGACTCTTACCGGCTAAAAACTCACGGCTCCTACCAGTAGTGTCAAGACTTGGTGGCGTGGAAGATACTCATAAAGTTCCTTTTTTTTAAGTTTTTTATTACCTGTGCGTGTCCCAAATAAATGTTTCTTGTTTTCTTTCTTTCTTTTCTTTCTTTAAACTAGCGGAAAACCAGGACTCTTATCAGCCCACCATGACTAGCGGAAACCCCATCAGAAATTGCGGCGGTTTGCACGACTGCAATTCCTTAGAGGCGCGCAATGTTCCATGCGCGCTGTCTCCTGTCATAAAGAACCACTACTTCAACAGAATATGTATATAGGTATTACCCATAGTGATTAGTATTATCTTAAGTCCAGCGTTTCCGTAGTCACATAAACAATTTCCTCGAGGACAATATCGTGGTATATTCGCTTAGAAATATAATTTAATCCGAGCACAATGGCCACATTGTGCGGTGGTGAGGCTAGATCCTCGGCTTTTTTACCTACTTTAATATAGGATAGGAAATATGTGAAGGTACGGTGTAGTCCTGATTGGTATCATGAAAAACTTATTAAAATACCTATTCAAATATCTTTTCAGCTTAGTGTGTATTACTGTGACTGCAGAATGTGAGGTCCTGGGTTCGATTTCCTGGTCGGGCAAAGTGTTATTGAGATTCTCCAATAGGAATTTTCACATTGCAGCCCGGAATCTGCCCCATTGATGGCAATAGGCTCGCCCGCTATAACATGGGACTTAAACATTACTGGCGAAATTTGGGTGTTAGTAAAGTGTATCTCTGCCTAACCCTTCGGGGCATACAGGCGTGATGTTATGTTATGTACTAATCTGAATGTTGGTCAATATTATTTAAATTTAGGAATGATTTGAAATGATGTTTATACATTTTTTGTATTGTTTGCTTATGTGAACTTAGCATAAGTGCTAAAATTAACAGTTGACGTTATGATTTTCACGAAGCATGACATACACAGATGCTTACGAAATTCTGACTACTACACACGCATGTTTTACAAATTAATTATCTTTTTATCTTTGAAGTATTTCCATGACATTTCTACAGTGGCGAGTTGGGAACACACTGCGATCAGTAACAATTCAGTCGGCGACGCGCGCCTGATCTCCGCAATAAGATTTGAGATCAAGGCGGTCTGTATTCAGCGGGGTCGGTAGACCTCACAGCTTATTCAGACGTTATATAGGTAAGATATGAAACTCAAATATATTTATGAAAATATATTATAGTTTTCACAACTGTTGTAACTTTTGTTCAAATTGTTGTCACAACTGATGCTAGATATGTACTTTTAGTTTTATTAACTTAGGCTATTGCCTAAAGTGGAATTGGACAAAAAACACCACGGAGTAGAACCCAATGAGCACAAACCGCAGACAAGAAGGACCATAATTATATATTTATATATAATAATAATAATATAATAATTTATTAAGAAAACTTAAACTAAGATATATTTATAACATGTGCAACGAATTACAAATTCATAATACAATTTGAGGAAGCATCCTGACCGAATTAGGTTTATTGAAACCTGTGTTTCAGGTCATGAATTGAGATGGAGCGACGGTATAGTAAAAGTAGCTTTACCGCTATAAGCGGTCCTTGTATATATACCTAATTAAATAACAGTTACATCATAGCATTACAAAAAAATCTATTTTTTTACATTATAATTTAAATAAGGAACATTCATATTTATCACTAATTATTAATTAAGTTCAAAAACCAGTGTAAAACGGAAAATAAAGCTGTTTTATTTTCTTTTTACTGGTTAAGATTCCGTTATTTTTAACGCACGATATTTCGTGTATGAGTGATTTTGATGAACATTTACAGTATTATAGTTTATAAGTACCTTATTCCGATTATTAGATACCTACTAATATCATTGATGTGCAAGTTTGTGTGGGTGTGTGGATGTTCCTTAATATTCCACGCAAAAACTACGGAACGGATTTTGATCAAACCTTACACTATTATACTCGTTGTTTACGCTTCAGACTGACACACAAGCTATTATTTATACCTAATTATACATACACAGACAAAGTCGTGGGTGGCTGCTATTTATATATAGGTACTTGTACTGTATATAGCCAGGCCTATTGTTACCAACACGAGCCTTCTATTGTAGAATGATAATGACGTTCAGATAGGTCTATTGTAAACTCCGACCAACTAATTTGATCTATGAATGTTATATAATGTTACATACAGGTACTCCGATTTCAGTAACTACCACCTACATTAAATAATCGTTACTGGGATTTAAATAACTTGCCTCGACTCATCATCCTCTTGCCCTTATCCCAGTTTATTTGGTGTATATATTTGCCGTCATCTCAAAAGTCACCTCCTTTCTAGCCATTTATTTTTTCACACAATCCATCCATCTTTTCTTTCGACTCCCTCTACTCTTGTAACCCTCCACATTCTACTGTCTCCTACACTTCATACTTCAACTTACCTTGGCTGCCGAACTCAATATGTTGTACCTTTGTAATTAAATAAATATACTTTTGTAACTAATAAACCTACCCAACTTTTAAAAATCTCAAAACCACTATAAAATGTATCCTTCCCATAGACGGGGCTCTACAGAAACTCATAAAACGTTGCCATAACCTACAATTATCCCCCCATTGATATAAAAACACAAAATACTAAAATACCACCTTCATCCCACAAAAGACAGACACAACGTTTATTCAAAACCAAACGAGAAACCGTATCATTAAAAAGATCCCTTCACACATACAAAATATAATTTATGATACCCTAAGTAGGTAATACAATTTCCAAGATATAAAGTCAAAGAGCTTTCACCCCTCTCTTTCAACCCCTCTCACCCCCCTACGGTGTCGCAATAAACTTAATTACGTTAATACGACCTCAATACGTGCTGCTTACGGCGTAGGGTGAACATCAGTTTGAGAGTGTAATTATAATTATTATGTTTCAAATAATTATATGGGTTTTTATTTGAAGGTTTTTGGGAGATTAGACTACCATTAACCTGTGTAATAGACATACGATGACATGCTGTGAAGTCATATAAATAAAAATATATAAAATTGAAATCTGTTAGTAATGTCAAAAGAACAGATTTTTACCAAATGCGGATGTGTTTTATATTTACACCTGAGTAGTGTTAACATTTATTTAGTGCAGTATGTTGTTGACGATCATATTCTATCACTTACTTTTATCATAATATGCGATTTTGTCTAATGAGACTTCATCTTTGATCGACTTTTTAAGTTCATTTTGGACGTCACAGACATTGGTTCGGGAATGTGTTGTCAGGAAACTTGGACTTATTAGTTAATAATGGTAAGTCTGAGACAGCTAATTTACCTTGAAAAAGCGTGGTGATCAATGCTTACGCCTTTTCCCTGTATGAGAAGAAGCTTTGGTCCGTAGAGGGACTTTAATAGGCTAGTAATATTGTGTAAGCCTGGGATTTGATTTTTCAGAATGTACTCAATCAATCAGCTAAGTATCTATAAAATTCAGACTTACATTATTATTAGCTGATTCGGCCACGCGTTGCCGTGGTCAATAATCGAGACAAAACCCAATATGTTAAGCATGTATCAATTTTTATATGTATATATTATAACATAACATCATGCCTGCTTTTGTTTTGGCAAAAGCAGAAGGTTGGGTTACCTGTACTAAGCCTACATATTGCCAGTTATGTTTAACTCCCACGTAATAGGGGGCGAGCCTATTGCCATCAATCGGGCACAACTCCAGAATCCAGGCTGCTACGGAGTAATTCCTAATGGATGAACTCAATAGCACCCACCCGACCTGACGTTGACATCAATCCCAGGATTTGAAGCTCAGCAGCATAGCAAGTTCTCTTGAGCAGGGAAGTTTTTAAAAAAACATTCAGATATTATAGAATTCCAAGCTGAAAACTTATCACGTCAATCCTCTAAGCCATGCCAACATGTCGACAGTAGCTACGTAGTAATTACGTAGTAATTACGTGCTAATTACGTGAGGTAGTGAGCGTGCGCAATTAGTGAGACGCGACTACGCGACGTGAGAGTCGCAACTCGCGACGCGACGTCATGTACCAATCAAATCTTTGTTTGTTGAGAGTTTTTTTTGTTTTAAATGTTATCTGTGAAAGGAATGAAATGCTTATGGTTCTATAATCGCGTAACTCGTGAATCCTTCTCATACATGGGTATTCGTAATCTAGAGTTTTAAGGTCTATGGTGTTGCTCAGCTTATGAGTTGCTCACCAAAAGTTGTTGTTGGATATTTAAGTATTGGGCAACATTAGAAATTATTGTATGTAGGATATCAAAAGTGTCATGGGAAGAAACTCTCGCTCAGTCTTGCTTGCTTTATCTTGAACCCAAGTACCAATACAATTCCAACCAGTACATAAATTATCTAAAATCTTTCCAACGTCGAGGTTTAATTGGCTGCAAAAGGGTCGATCAAACCTATCAAATTCCTCCCCTGAAATATGACGCAACACCCCGTGCATACCCCAACACCTTTACCCATTGCATCGACGCTTACAAACCCATCTGCAGTGCAATTACGTACGACGCCATATTGGTCTCGGAGCGATCAGCTGATCATGCGAGCTACCGATCACGGCAAACTGATGAGAAATTTACCGCCCGACCAACGGGTAGGTTAGTCGGATTTAAATTGATGTTAAATTTCGCAAGATTGAGGTCGGGGTTGCAAGAAGATTTTTCGATTGGAAAGTTTTTTGACTTTTGTGGGGTTGCTGTGATATAAAAGTATAGATTTGCAGTTTTGATTACCTAAGCCGTTTGGGCTAAGCATAACTTAGTCTATTAATCTTTTAACCACCTGATTTTTATGATTTACCCAGCCCCCAGTGCGCAGATTATAAAATCATTAGTACATTAATCACCTTGCCCGAAATTAATTAATTTTTGGTAGCATATAAAGTAGAACCAAGAAATCAAATTGGTCTAAAAAAGATTTTTTTCCGACTTAAGTGCAATGGACACGAAAATATTTATCGCATAAATCTGACTTGGGTATTTGATTCGATAAATAAGTCGGCAACATTAGAGCAGGTTCAATGCCTTGTTAGAAAATTACGATTGGTTTCAGATGCCAGGACTAAAAAAGTGTTTTAAGCTTCTGAAAGGTGTTTAAACAAAACAGAGCATAATTTGGCCTTTTCATATTTCTTGCTCAAAGCAGAGCTAACAAATGGCACTTGACATATTTGAGCACGTACATTTTATAAGGACTCTGCCGAAATCTTCAACAGAACGGTTATCAATAAGGGCAAAACAATTTAAACAGATGCACTCAATGAAACTTTAACATTTGTCTACTTAACTGTACAAGTGTATGATATTTAGTAACAAATGGTCCAATTATCTGAAGGACTTCTCAATTTCACCCCTTCGGGGTTGGAACTATTGTAGTCGTAATTATGATGTAAAGAGGTTGTTAGTTTATTGTTATAAATATATATATTATATGTTATATACATTTTTAAGTGTGTGTACAATATCACATTAGGTAGCCTGTAAGGATATTTGTATGTTTGGAGTAAATAAATAAATAAATTTTGATTCGATTTTTATTTTTTTTGTTTAACATTTCAAGCAGTAGTAGTTGAAAACCAGCGTCAGACACTAGATGTCTGGCATTTTTGCTGAACTGGCCCCACTTGGCGCAGCCGTAAGGCACATTTTCTTTTTTTTGTACCTTCTTATGTCATCGTTATTATTATTTATTTTATTGTTTTCGATATTCATATATGTCTGTGCTAAATGAATGATTTTTCAACATTCATATATGTCATGTGAAGAGATGGACTTAATACCATGGGCACGTTGTACCAGTCAACCTTTGAGTGATGCTTTGAATGACAAAAAAATAAAATAATTAACTGTAGAAGCTCTTTAAATACAATAGCTATATTTTTTTCGTGTTGCAACGATATCAGGAAACAAATAAACAAGGAGATGTAGGCTATAATGAGCCCCACTTATATAATTAAAATCAAGCAATTTAAACATGAAACCTGAAGTTCCAACAAATAGGTTCCCAAACAAAAACTCAACCAAAACATGAATCTTGCTACAAACAGCTAAGAATCCTTGAATAATCCTTAAATTAACTTGCTGGGGTGAGATTGTGAACATCGATGTTACGCCTCATTAGCTCATGGTACTAATCATTGTAAAGGCTTGTGCGCAGTGTAGACTATTTTGGTACATTTATTTGAAAAATTAAGTGAACTTATTAAAGAGTTTTTAACTACAAAGTTGAATATTTTTCTTTTCTTTTTTTTTATAAAACGTTGCCCCACACTAGGAATTTCTCCTGTGTCGTGGGAGCGTTTACAAACATTTGAAGTCACATACATGAATAGCCTACAGCATTGGAAACGTTTTGAAAGTTAGATTTATCGAGCTGCATTTGCTTTAATTTTACCTGTTGATTCTTATCCTGCTGTTAACGATCAAGAGAGAGTATTTAGGTGTAAAGTTTTAGAGCCTTACTATGTCCCACAAAACCGTTATCACGGCTCGTCTGTCTATGGTAACAGAACAACTAAAATATGGGTAAGTTTTTGAGTAACGTTATGCTAATAGTTATATTATATTAGTTATTATGCTTGCTTAAATATCTTATAGGATCTTGTACATAAACTATATTTATTACCTAAAGTAGAATTGCTTAAGTCTTTTGCCGAATTCGGCTTGAATAAAACACAAGTTAAATCTTACATTGGGTGCTAGAGCTCATCGAAAACACTCTTTACTCTAGTTGTAACGCTGCATAGTGTCTAGATAAGTGTTTCTTGTACAATTATTGAAGGTATTATTTTGCTTTTTTTTTTAGTCACATTTCTAATACCCACAGGCAGGTCTAACTGTTTAGTTTAGCATGCTAGTCTTTCAACTATAAACATAATATCTTGATTGCTTTCAAGAACTGCTAGTAGACAATACTGATTGCCCAAAGTTAATTATTGTGTCCGATAGGCACGCAATAATTCAACTTATTAATATATACCGTTTATATATTTGCAAAACTTTTAGGCATGAAAAGGTATGAGGTATAAGTATAAGGTGAGATTTACAGTAGACACGCATACCTCCGACTAGTATTTAGGCCTACCTCTCGGGAGCGGAGCGGGTATTCAAAGCACGCATGTTACGATACTTTGCATTGTGACCCTAATTACGAGGCAATAAAAGTTAATATAACAGCCAATGTAAATCAGCATTATATCCATGGGTAATAAAAATTACCCGCCCGTTTTTACAGGACCAAAACGTTTTTCTTATACCCGTTCATTTAGCGCAAAGCCCTTACACAATGACGAAGCACTATCGTACACAACCTGGCTATTTATCTTTGATCTAAAGTGTCCGGCCACGTACCGGTTACGGACCGGACCGATCCATCCCTCACGACTAATGGACCGTGCCGATCCGTGCCAAACCAAGATTAATAAATGACGCTTAAAATTCAACCTTTTTTCGGCTAAGCTAATGGCGCAAAAATAATTAGCCGTTTTTTATAGCCGTTTCTAAACGGGAGAAAATTTATGATTGGATTTTCTCGTTGTTTTTTTGCGTGTACTGTGCGATTGAGTTATGATTTTGTTTTTTGTTACACATTTTACTATAGGGCTTGTTTTGTTTTGAATGTATTTACTGTCGAGGAGTAATAGGGATGTTTCCTAAGTAAAAATATGTTAAGTTTATTTAGTCCGTCAGTAAGATTACCAAAAATATTGGACACGTATTTTTTGCTTACTTAATTCAATAAAAAGTGACAATGATATAGCACATCAAAGTTTAGGAGACGCTTGTGACGTCACGCCATGCTACACTTTTAAAGAAAAGTGTAGCACGGCGTGCCGTCACGCGCAATTTCAACGCACTATACCGTCGTCATTTTTGGTTTACGTGACAAAAGAAAAAATACGTGTCCAGTATTTTTGAGTAATCCAACTTTCGGACCAATCAGATTTTTTAAGGAAACTACCCTATTGAGGTTGTTTAAACTTGTTCGAATGCTCTGAATAAGATTTACACAAAGTAGTAGGTGGTGACGACAACAATCACTAACACCTAGAAATCCGTATCTTGCAATACTAACAATGATTCTAGGAATCCACTTCCTACTACTAAGATGGAGAATATTGCAATCAGTTTGTGCATGACTTGACGGCTTCACCCTACCCATCCCCATCCCCCAAATCAACTCAGGAATATAACCACGTATCTACGAGTTATATGTACTCTCGCAAATGCATTGCCTATATCTATAGATCTAAATGTGTAGGCATCTACAAATCAATCCGTCGAAGTGTTAATCCATCAGCATGCATTGAAATTGGCTCGAGGCAATAATATCTTGTAGGTATGTTAGTACGTAGTAGGCTACTATACAGTACATATATAGTACTAGTATTTAGGATAGCGTTGGGGTCTTTATCAAAACTATGAGAAATATCTCATAGTTTTGATAAATTTTCAGACAATGCACTTATTGACAGATGCAGCAAAATAATATATATTCCGTCTACCTATGCAAACTGATGCGGTCCATACGATATTTTAGAGAGCCTTAAGGCGTTGTTACTTCTCCTATACAAGAGTGACTCCTTGGTTTGGTTGCTAGCGCTGCTGCTGAGTATGACGGACTTCAAATCCCGAGTTCAAATCAGAGTAAAATATCAATGGGTTATCAAGTAAGTTTCTTCCTCAGTTCAATTTCTCAGTAGGTGGCAGCTCGGAGTCTGGATATGTAAACGGTTGATGGTCAGGCTCGTCCCATATTATATAGGACTTAAACATAAATAGCAAAATGAAGGTTTAGTAAGTAACACAACCCGTTAGGGAAAACAGACGTGTTATTTATATTATGAAGAATGGAATTAATGAAAGGCAACTAACAAAAGGTATTTATTTATAACGCAGATGTTAGTGGAAACGCCGGTAGGGGACGCCCTAGAAGGTTATAGTATTGCACTGACCTAATTGGGGATGTTCCTCAGAAAGGTCAGGTGCATAGTACTCGTGACCGGCGTGCGTGTATGACAGATGTATTAATGTAAAAGAAAGAAAAGGAGTATATAAGGATCGTAGTATGTGGAGCTCTGAAGTTGAAACTTCAACGCCTTTTCACCACGGGGGAGGGCAGAAGTCCCCATGGTGAAAAGGCGTGAGTTTATATATGTATGTACGTGTATAAACATTGTACTACTTATGTAAGACCTGAGTTTGACAAAAGTCGTTTAGTTCCATCGACTTCAACGTTATGTAACTGGCAAAATGTGGGTGTACTCTATATACACCTCTGCTTAATTCTTCTGAGAATAAAAGAGTTCAGTTTTGTGCATATACATATTATGAAACTTACTTTTTTTTAACATATATTATATGTCGTGGTGAAAAGATTAGACTTTCTGCGAGCGTGGTAGCTATATCTGCCTTAGATGCTATGTAGTAGCTATATCTGCGATGCATACTAGCACCGCATAACGGGGTTAATAGAAACAAAGGGGGACGATGAGCCACTTACACCCCTTCGTTTTCTATAAAAAGCGTAAGAAGTGGAAAGGGATGCGACGCCCTAGAAGGACATAAAATGACCTCTTTGGTGATGGCCCTCGGAAAGGCCAGGTGCGTAGTAGACGCAATCGGCGTGCAGTAGCAGGTGGCGTTCAGAAGTTTCTGCCTAACCCCATAGGAAAGAGGCGTGAGTTTATGTATGTAGAAAGCGTAAGCACTACAAAAATAAGTGTCTGGTGAAGCAAGTAAATAACAAGCCAAATATATTTCACTGTTTATTGAATTTTGAATATAATATCATAGATAGGTATTTACAATAATATTCGAATGTTCAGGACTACAATATATTTTCGTAATACTACAATTAAATAAATAATATTACACAACCAATAACCTTCTACCATACATAGATATAGTTAGGTACTTCAGAAAGCGTTTATTTGACTTCATTTAAAAGAGCTCTCGAATTAAATGAACGCGTGTTTCCTTTAAATGAAAGTGGATCTAAACCGAGTTGTATGTACATTGAAGAAAATATAAATTTATAAAAGTAGAAGCTCTATTATATTACGAAATCCTTTCGTTCCTGCGGCAGTGATTACTTTATATATTCTCAGTATGATTTAACGATACAGTACTTATAATATATAAAATATTTAAATTTACTGAGTTGCGAGCTATTTCACTAGTATATCATATTTTTATATATATATAACTCTTTGGTATACTTCCAGTGATATATTAAACTATATCTAATTAACTTGTTGCGTGTTTAATTTAAATTGAGGTCATTTAAATTTAATTATTGCGGCCTTATTTAGTGTTCCCCACATTCGTCTTTGCCCACATTTTTATTAATTATAAAAAAAGAGTATAAGAACTAATTGTCTCGAATTACTGTAAAAAAATTACGCCGTAATTTTAAAAATATATCCTTACTCAAGTATTTTAAAAATAAATTTTAAAATATATTCGTAAAAAAACTACATGAGCCACTGGTATTTTTTAATAAAACTTTTAATAAAAAAGGACGGTAATGGTAATAAATCGTGTAAAACAAGAGCATCTGTTACAAATATTGGTGTTACTAATGAGCAATTTCGATTTGACGGGAAATTTTCATGGGGTTTGTATATTGGCGATATTACCTGTAGTGTTGCGTTTTGGCACATTTTATATAGCTCCATTATAAACTATTATACTATTATATTATATAAATATTGATATAATCTACATTATTAAACCGAACATCGATAGATATATCTAGCTATATGACAATATAACTTCATCTTTAACATTTATAAAAGCCGTGTCACATATACATACAAATAATTAAAAAGCAGAAGGTTGATAATAAATGAAAGAAACAAAAATAATTTGTATATTTTTTTTACTTTTTTATCACATGGATTACACAAATCTCAAATCAAATAATCAGACTTCAAGGCGTCAAGGATTCGACGTCACAATGTAGTAGATATTAGAACTGTCAAAGTGACGTTGGATCGTAGTCCAGAAACGTCAATGATAGTACATTATGACGTCATAAGCTCGACGAGTACAATGTGGTACCTAGGTAAACAAAAGAGAGTAGATTTTCAATATCATCAAATCAGCGAACATTTATTTAAAACAATTGCAAAACGCCATTGGCTTGAGCAAACAGTTGCCATACTTAATTGAAGAAAAACCATGAAAAACATTTTTTCCAAACATTTTTTTTTCGTCATTTTGAGACACGGTTATTGTACCTATGTACTTTAACTCCATAAAACTACTTGCAAAATTAACATCGGAAGCTCAATTTTTAAATTACAAACTGCCGACCATTTCAAATAGGCCTCTACATGCAAGCGAATCACAAAACTTTGCTTCGTAAATCATATATAGTAGAGATCTAGCTAAACTGGCTTTTAAATAACATCATGTAACATCAGTTTGATATGTTTTATGTACTATATGTTATTTTAGGCGTATTCGCTTTATTCTCGTCATAAGATTGTGTTAATATCAACAACCCATCTTCATAATATAGGGAAACCCTTAGAATAAAACTATTTACAATTACAATATATACGACACCGAATATGGTAACGTAAGACTATACTAATCGAGATTATATAGTTAGGCCTACCCAAATATCCAAATATATGATTATCCAAAACGCGTAAAATAATACAAGCTTACTTATAACATACAAAATTTAATGACAAAAAAAAAAACTTTAATTCAACGCATTATTGGACAAAACATTAACACAGTTGAACTAATTTTACTTTCTCATAATAGACTAACAGAAACAAAAATATACAATCAATAAAAACTTACTACGTATAAATATAACAGCCCCTATAATTTTACTATTCAATAGTAAAATTGTTCATTTAACTATTTTTTGTATAATAGTTCACATATAAATAAGTTTTATGGTACGTAAAAGCAGTGTCGAAATTGAAATACAAATAGTCCTTTAATATAATAGTGAGGGACCAGCATTTTCTGGTAATCTTGAAGGTCCAAAAAAGGTTGCCACACATTAAAACTAATCCGCCACTTAAAAATATAAGTTGTCCTTACAACTTAAAAGAAATAAACGCGCTTCTAGCAATTTTATATGAACACAACGATACTTAAAACCATATTATTATTGTTTTGTTTACTTAGTACCTTATTCTTAATACACCTAACAATAATGTGTGCCAACCTTACATTAACACTAATTATCGAACCTAGTTTAAAATATCGATTCAAAATTCGAGTAATATCATTAAAACATTGCAAAATTTATATTCACTACATTTTCTCAGCTCTCGTCTTATTATCTGAATTCGGCAGAACCCAAAAAGAGGGCAATGTATTATTTGTCAACTGCATTTCCAAAGGAATAATGTTAGTATAAAACATGCTAAAGATTAACAGACACTTACAATACTTTTTGGTTTTCTACACAAATCCAAAATGTCTGACTCAATTTTCAAAACAATCAATCACAGACAAGACATTTCGACATTTATTTTTTATATTTTCGTTTATTACTTTTAATATTTCCATTATATTAGGAAGCATATCTTCCGGGAAGACAATTCCATGAACATTTTAGCCAAAATAATCAACATCAAAAACTTCAACTATTACTAAATTATCAATTTCATTTCTTCGATTAATGGTCCGGCTACACACTCTATTTTAATTAGGCAAATCAATGATGGGATCTATATTATCCACATGTTGTTTGTACAAACTGTTTGCGCAAACAAATCGCCGTATGTAACCGGGCCTTAGAATCTGGAAACGGATTGTAACGATCTAAGATATAGTTAACATTACCTTTCACAATTCTTCGGTAGAAGCTATAGGAGCTTTGAGGAGTGGAGTTCTAGGGCTTTTAGAGCCATCAGTATTTCTGGAAGGCGCTTGGAAGTCTTCGTTCGACAGTGAGGCAGGTAACGGTGCTATCTTCAGTTGATGTCCATTCAACTTGATCTCCGTAATGGAATGTGATCTCCCGTGGTTTACATTAGGCTTCTCCTTGTTAGATGTGGTCATTGGGTCGTGGGTTGGAGTTTTGGCTATAGACTGGGTCACTCTGGTCCTGTTCGATTGTTCTCTTAGTGCCATTTGGTAAGCTACTTCGAAAGCCTCGCCTAGTGTTAGAATAACTTCGGTCGCTTGATCCTTAAAAAGAACATTTTCAATATTAATAATCATCGGGTTTAACTAGAGATTTTAAGGAACGATTTCAAGAGTTTTTCTCTAAAACTGATCGAAGGCTAAATAACAATAACAAAAAAAAAACTGAAACATGTAACGAGTAAAAATCATCAAACAAATTACTAGCTCACCATTGTAGCGACTCGGAAGACATGGCAGTAGTGACTCCTGCTGGTGTGATCCTTGGTGATGTACGCGAAGTGAGTGAGGTCGTCAGCATCCTGACACGCGCAGTGGATGTTGCGGATTTCGTGCTCGCATACCAACTCCTAGGAGAAAATATATAAAATGGTATAACATTTCTGCTCGAAAAATAAATTATGCTATATCTAGGGAAAAAGTAACCTAAGTAGTCGGTTGGGAAGAATAACTGAAACAATACAAATGTGGCAAAATCTGAATTATCCTATTTGAAAAGGCTATGTAAACGATTCAGACATACTCTAATTAAAATCGTTTACAAATTGGAACTAAAAAACCTCAAAATGCACAGTGAAACTATCGTATGCCATCCGAAAAAATTATATTCCCGTCGCGCGTCGCAATTTAAAAAAGGCTGGAGTTTTTTTAACGAATGCTGTCCCAAACAATATTCAACTCATTTTTGACGTAAAAAAACAAGTTCAAATTAAATATCAACCGTGCTTCGCAAGCATAACATTGGAAAAACACTAATTATCCCACTTAACTAACCGTGAAGAGTTCTAACATAAAAATTCATTGTACAAAAAGGGGAAGAGAGAAAAACAATCCTTTTTTTAAGAAACACAAAGAAGAGATTGGTCATCGGTCCGATCAAGTGCGAGGGATGAACCGTAATTAAAAATCAAGCAAAATTCAGGGTCTTCGTAGTTCCTTTGTTACCGACCCCGGGATGTTTGCCGTCTTACACATCGATGATCTTCAAAGACCTCTAACAGTCTCAAAAGTTCGCCCGTCAAGGGCTGAAACTACAAACTTGGGAACAACGTAGTTAAGAAAAAAGATACAATATAATATGGTTTTACTTTTTAACTTTTTCATCCCACTGAATGTTAAAAGAAAATGTCGGACTAAATGGAAAGGTCAAGTTGGTTATTTCCAGAAGTTGTTCTTGCTTAAATAAAATACTTTGAACATAAAAGTTCTGACAAAATGTTCTTTTTATAAACCTATTTTGGCGTCTAATAATTACTAATTTCTTTTAACTAAATCATAAATTAATTGTTTTGTGTTGGCTGTTGCTACATATGGATACTTTATATACTTGGCATATAATACTTGTTAATAAATTTACAATTTTTAACTTCATCAAAATGTTTTCTGGGGTTATCGTGATTTAATTTAGTTTTATAGTAATCTGAGGAAATTGCATCTGGATACTGTTGTGTCTATAACAGTACTTAAGTTTAAGTGTCTCACGTAGGATGTAAAATCAAATATGATAAAATCTTCTTAAACAAACTAATGTGAAGAAAATATTTACCACCATCAGACACTAGACTTTATACACTAGATAAACTAATTATTATTATTCTAAATCAGAAGTAGCTAAAGACACTTACCCTGGTAATAGTGTTGAGGAACTTGACGCCTCTGTAGCTGATGGAGAGGATGATGTCAGGAGAGTCCCTCGGTTCTTTGGTAGACTTCTTCAACTTCTGTATGGATTTCTTTGTTGACTCCGTACCTCGAAGCTCCTTCACCACGGTTGATCCTAAGTACTGTATCAAAAGATCGGAGTGAAACGATGTTCTTTTGGGTGATCTATGTTGATGATAAAAACAAGAAAAATTTCGCAAAAATGAAATCGGCCTTGTTGAATAGTAGTAGTAATAGTACAAATATTTAAACAATTGACCTGTTGTTACAAAAAAAAAACTTTAAATTCACGAATAGATCAAAATGCTGTGGTTTCTAAAGAAAAAAATGCATACAATATTAAAACACTTACATTAGCAACATAAGTCACAGCCCCGGTAACTAGTACAAACGGCTGATGCTTCCATTGAGTCTTCAGCGCCCCTGGTACTCCAACCAGCAGTTCCGAAGGTGCTCTGATCTCCAGATCCGAAGGCCTGGGGGGTTGAGGAGCGGGTCTGTTCTTTTTGCTGCGCTTTAGAGTCTCCCCACCAGGTGGCGCCAGGTGAGGTACAACGGGAGGTGGAACCGGTTTGAGGTTTTCTGAAGGTGGTAACTTTTCTTTGATTTCTTCTTTCAGCTGCTTTATGTTGCTCTTCTAAAAGAAAAAAGTTCATTTTAATAATTGTAAAGTCAAGACTTTAAGCTAATGTTTTTGTTTTACCGTCATTACTATTCGTGACCATATATCTGAGACCGTTAAAAGTATTTTATAACTTAAAAATGTTCCTCTAAAAAAACACGACGTTAAAAAGTACAGACGCTAACATCGCCCCTCATAACACTAATTAAATAAAAAAAGACAACAAAGGACAATACGCAACAAAACGTAAAGTGACACTCGTATACAGATTCACACTTCAGAGGTGCAAAACAAAACGCGACGGGGGAAATTAAAAAACATTGCCAGTAGGCGTAAAATTTTAATGAAGGCAATGAAAGGTACACAAGTAAATAATTGAATCATCAGATTTCATGGTGTCATTGGTGAAAAACTACGAAGGGAATGAAAGGGTTGTTCCGTCAGAATGAACCTAAGTAGAAGGGCATAATATGGACCTGAGATTACTACAGTACGCTGCCGTAAAAATGGCTTACCAAGTTTTATATAATTTCGAAGAGCAACGTCTAATTCTTTTATATTCGTGTGACAATGTCATTTCTAACATTGATATGCTTTCTTCTTGGGATCTATACCATACGTTTTCGAGTTCACTGAAGACCGGTATAAGAAGTTGCAAGATAAAGTTTAAGTTAATATTTGGTCTAGATAGTGTAGTAGTAAAATACTGTTACTGCTTTATTTAAACAAGTTGCCGGGATCACAGAGGTTTTGCTCTAAAATAGTAATTCTAAAATAGTTTAATTAAAAAGTTTGATGTTAAAATTACGTTATTCATTTGTTTGCTAAAGGATTTTGATGGAAAATTTTATAGGGTAGTTTGTCCTTAAAAATTCTGATTGGTCCGAAAGTTGGATTACTCAAAAATACTGGACACGTATTTATTCTTTAGTCACGTAAACCAAAAATGACGACGGTATAGTGCGTTGAAATTGCGCGTGACGTCACGCCGTGCTACACTTTGAACGTAACAGTGACGTATCATTGTCATTTTTTATTGATTTGAGTAAGCAAAAAATACGTGTCCAATATTGTTTGGTAATCTTACTGACGGACTAAATAGACTTAATATATATTTACCTGGGACACATCCCTATTCATGACATTTATTTTGATCAAAAGCTTCATTAACTGTAAGTAAATAATCCTATAAGAGATTGGCGATTTTAATGGCATCATACAGATAGAACTTGCTACCTATGCTAATATAATCTACTATTGTAATGCTATAAATGTTTCATAAAACCAACATTGCATCACATGATTTTAATACCAATGTGACTCATAAAGTATTGTCATTTTTCTATTAATCCTGTCAGATTATCATTATCAATCATTATTATAAGAATAAGTGGACCGTATCGAATAATATTTGTTGATACAAAAAGGAGATAAGATATGGACACTTGAATGTTTTTCATACAGACTACTGTTTTTTTACTTTGACATTGAGTAGTCAGAGGATTTTCTAGTTAATTGACCAAAAAAGTGGGTGAGTGGTGTCTGGAGGTTATTTAGGTGTCGATAAATGGCGTGTAAATTAGACTATGATTGCAATATTCAAATTGAATTGGTATATGCAACAATAGCCTGTTACTATCCCATGGTGGGGCAAATGCCGCTTCTCATACAGAGAAAGCACGAGCGCCACCACGCTTGTTGGGCAAGCGTGGTGGCGGGTCGGCGATTTCAGACTTGTATCAATTATAAGTTTAAGTTTCATCAAGATTTTTCCTGTACCGATGTCAGTGATTCGTACCGGATTTGAACCCACAACCTCGTGCATTAGAAGCGAGGCTTTAATAGCTGTGCCATCATCAGTATAATACATTAATCTAATCAATTAATAGTGGCAAATCAAGACTATCTAGAATACTTTCGAGAATTTTACATCAGCGAAAAACACTCATTTATCGCTGCCTGGATAAATACGATTCAATCATAGAAATGTTGAGTACCTCAGAGCCTCATGGTCAACAAATCAAGCTTCAAAAACCGCCATTTATACAAAACATAATTCTACTTCATAAAACCAAATAAATATTTCTCATTTACAAATCCATGCTAAAAAACATTTTTCAACGCAACCATAGTTAGGGCAGGCGTGTTGGGCTTACATTTCCCTCAACGAGTGGGGCACTCTGAGTCATCGGAGATGAATAGACGAGGAATTGAGCACTAATTACCTATACAGGGTTGCCGACGTGTGAAATTAAAAAAAAAAGGCAGCTGTATGTACATGTAGGAGGAATTAGAGTCGCTTTTGAATGAATGGGATGCTGTGGATGTACGGTCAGACGAGTGGATGTAAAATTAGTATGTATGAGGTTTTCAATGGGGTGTATCAATGTTGAATCAAGTCTTATGATATTGGTGAGACACAAAACAATTATGATGCAACAGGGGGCTTTTTGAGTTGAGACATCAGAGCGGCAGTCGTTGGTCCCGGCTGTCATAATTATGTAGATCTTAGAAAGTCATTACGAGTATTCAGTAGCCCAAAAGTCTGACAACCAGTCATATTAAGGAGTATGGCATTACCCAGTTTCTGGGATATGGAGGTCTAGAAACCATCCAAAAGGACCTCCAATACGGTTGCGGAAAGGCTAGGCAGATGATGACTTCAAAGCCATAACCTGTAATCGGTATGAAGAATATATCAAATGAGTCATGAGCTCGAATTCGATAAAAAAAACCGTCTCCATTACCTTAGGTTTTCTAATAAAAACAGGTTACATCAGGCACAATCTAAAAAAGGTTACATATTTACTTTAAAATCAACCAAAAAACCCACACTGCTCCAAATAACCATGTTCAGTATTAAAATTCTACGCAAAACGCGCACGAATCCAAAACCAGACGAGCGCTAATATTATGCGACTTAGTACCCATGTGCCAAATAGTTATGCTAAATAGTCTAGCACTAGGCGATGGTCTTTAGCAGGTCTCTAGTTTGTTTAGATTATCGTATCTTTTGTTTTAAAGCTTGATTACTGGCATGTGAAAGGTTAAGGTTACATCACCACATATTATTCCCCACTAATATTAACGTCACATAATGTAAGACAGACGACGAGACAGCTAGACCGGATCGCGGCAGACTGAGGAGAAGAGGGCGGGACGCCTTGGATGGCTTCCTCGCTAATTGGCGAGAAGATGCAAACTATCGACAGAAGTGGAAGGAATTGGGGGAGGCTTTAGCCCAGGAGACTCAATAAACTCTTTCATCTCCAGGATATGCCAGATGTGGTGTGATCCGACAGTGGGCGACATGGACAGCCAGATGAAGCTCAGCAACGCACCGTTCTATTTTCGAAATCATCGACTTGGATTGCCATATAATATGGTTATTATCTTGACTGGATATGAGCACTAGACAAAATTCTTTTTCGCCAACGTTAAGATCAAATTGTATGGAGTTGAGATAAGCTTTAGAGATGTCACGTGACTCCTATCCTCATGTTATGTCATTATTATACATTATGACGTTAGCGTCTGGCGTTTGACGATACAATAAAGTTTTTTGTCTAGGCCTGCTACTCTCACTCTCTAACGTTGAAGGGAAACGTCGTGAGGAAACCTATATGTCTTAGAACCAAAAATTTGAAGTCCAGAGACCCATCAACCTGCAATGGGCACTATTAAGGCCCACTCTCTCTGTCAGAGAGGAAGCCTGTCTCTTAGAATAGGGAACGTTATGTTAAGGCTCGTAATCGTTAAGCTATTTACGTTTATGGTAAAAACTTTCATCTCCTTCTCTCTTATAGAACAAATAAGGGACGGACTTTTATAAGAGCTGTACATTTTAGTTGAACTGAAACTTCCAAACAGACATAGTTGACATTTAAAGGCATCGACAGCGACATCGACGATTTACATGATCGAGTTCAAGGCACAAACTAATTTGATATCTCTGACTATCAAGCTATCCGTCAGAAAGAGAAGTCAATTCTCTAATTTAAGATTAGTTTGTAAACAAGGGAATTGGTGCCATTGTCTGTGTCTGCTGAAGCAGACTAGGATGGAGAAGAGGAAATGATTGGTGGATTAGCAGCAGAGTGTAGCAGTGATGTAGTATGATAAGAGATTAATAACGCGCAAGCCTATATTTTCCGCATAATAATGCCACTTGGAAATAGTTGCTAGGCATGGCAGTCGAACGGATTTGTACCATAGCGGGTATCTCCAAATAAAACACAATTGATTAGTTTTATCTACCACAAGGATATTGAAGATATAAAAGCAAAAATCTTTTAGAAACCAAAAAATACTAAACACGTGACGATAATAATTAAAAAACCCATACATTTAGCCTAAATAATATAAAGCTACCTACTACGACTTCAAATCTGTAAGGACTTAACGCCAACACGTTATTTAAAACTCATCTCGCCACCTCATCACGCCTTACTTACATGTGACGAGATTAAACCTGCTAATCCTTGTTAAATTGCTCATCTGGCTGCTAATTATAATCACGCACGTGCTACAGGGGGGTAGCCAGGCAACGCCCTCACAGGTGTCGAGATAAAGTAAGGAGGAATGTTGTTAATGAATTTGGATTTTATTGATGGTGCGTTTGAATGCAGTTGGGGAGAACGACTGTCAAAGTCTATTGTGTTTACTGTTAGTAGACAGGACGAAAATATATTGCTTATGTACAAATGTACATATATATGTGGCAAGAGTTTCAAGAGTTACAGGAATGTATTTTTAATTGTTTTTGTTTTATTTTGCCAAAGATCGCTGTCGTCTGAGACACGTTAATTCCCAAAATAATCACGAACAATATTTTATGATAAGATTTTTAAACAAAAAGCAAGCTCACCATACACTCTATTTTGCTGATGGTACTACAAAACATAGAACGGATCATTGGCTGACTTTAAATTACGCTACTGATGAACTTGTTAAAATTAATAAGCTCACAAAGATGAAAAAGGAAAAACAATTCAGATGCCTTATTATGATCCAAATAAAAATCCCAGAAAGTCCAAAACACATGATCGGAAAGCAATAACGCCGAGTACAGCAGGTGGGTACCATAATATAATATTAAACCAGTTAAGGCGAAAGGATATTCTCGCGAAATAAATTGGCAATCGCCGCACAATAAGTATGCACCTGCCTACCGTGTATATTAAGGCTTATTCGATTACAATTTGGGGTTTAAATGAGCTTTAAACCTTGCTCACTTGCTCGCCTTTCATTTTATTTAGGGTTTGATTTTGCCTTAACTTTTGGGTCAAAAAAAGGAATTTTGTTAAAGTAATTTTGAAACTAGTTTTACATCATCATCATCGTCATCTGTACTTATCACCCACTACCATCGAACTTGAAGATCAAAGCTTATCCAATCATTAAGATCATAAGAGCGAGAAAACAGAAAACATTATGGGAAATCAAACTTTGGAATTGGTACAACTCTAGTTGTCGAAGTCCTTGTAGAAGTCCATGTAGCAGAAGGTCCATGAATATTTTCCACATATCATACTGTAGTCCAATTAGAGATACATCAGTAGATGCAGTATCATGATATCTCTCACCCTTCCGATTGCCATAAATCGCTTCACTGATCTCATTCACTCCGATATCATAGCAACGCCCTCTGTCGTTGACAATTGCCGCTTGGTGCACGGATATCCTTTTTACAAGCTTTTTGATTGAGCGAATTGCTCACTTCATTGCTCAGATTGAACCATCCTGGGGCATTCATGTTTGATTTATTGATGTAAGTTGGTGTCTGTTTCTTAAGAGATGTATTGTGTAACGAGAAAGGGTCTAAGCTGTGATTGGGTGAATTGGTGTCGGTTCCGATCGACTTTTCTTTTAGCCGCTCTATTTGACATTCCTTTCAATCACTTTTTAAATGCGGTTTCATTTTGGTTTTGATTACCTGTATCATTACATTGAATACAATACGCTGCTTCATTAACTCACCAACTTTCAGTATAATATAACTACCACCTGGCACTTTTACTTTCATTACATCTCATTCATCAAAATCAGCTCACTTTCTCACTGCATAATTAAAATATATCACGCCCAAACCGTTGTGCTCATTTCATCTTCCAAGTCAATCTATCAATCCACTTAGAATTCGTCAACTGGCCGTCTCCAAAAATCCGTTACGTGATATTTTACAACGTTTTATAGCACAGCTTTACTACCTATATCAGTGTGGTAATCGCTTTCTCTTACGATTGATCAACCATGGTGTATGAGAAACCATGCATTAGTATGCATGGTGTTGACACCGACATTCGTGACACCCATGAACATAAGCATTATCATAATATTTGATATTGTTTAATGCGTCTACTGCCTTTGATTGCACTTTAATTTGCTTGATTCTTCAGGGTATTAGAACGGATTTGACGACCCTAATTGATGCTTAATCGTGTTAATTATTTCGTTTTTTGACAAATATATCCGTTGCTATCTGTATGCACCAAGTGTTCGCTATCGAGGCGTCGATGCTCATTGTAGCGACGACGGGTTTCCGCAAGGTAATTGTCGTTGGTCACGACGTGATTCTATTTTTAAATGAAATCAGTTTTTTATAGAAAACTAACATTATTATATACACAAAATTGTTGTTTCTGAATATCCTAATGATGTACATATAAAAAAATTATACCTTTACTGAACACATGTGAGAAAAAGATGCGCTTAACTCAAGACATCAAAGAGACGATTTCTGAGAAATCAACGAGTAATTGCTTTATTAGCATGAAATAATCCGTAAAGTAATAATTATGTTAATATCATCCTATTGTGCATTGTATCTGGCCACGGGCTGGACTTTTTAGCAAGTGAAATTATTGTAGATTTTTATATCACACGTACAAATTAATATGTGAATATGTAACTGCGTGTCAAAACATCTTTGTTGTAAATTGTCTGTCGAAAGAAGGGAAATCAATAGAGTGATTAACAAAAATGTCACTTACCAGAGTATTGAGATCAGCATTAATATCTTCCATATGATTAGCGGGTCCATTGTGCTGTCCTGATACCGAAGCCAGGATCCTTTTCCTATGTCCAGCCTTCTGAATCTCAAGAACAGCAGTCAGTTCTACTTCCCAAATTCTTTTCACTCTATCCATATCTACATACAAATGTTTCCTAAAAGTATCACTATATTGCTCTAAGTTTATTAGTCTAAGCCATTCTTCTACAGATTCGTTTTGGCTTTTACTTATATTGTTATTGTTATGATTATTGCTTATTTCAGTTATTTTAAGAGGTAATTGTTTAGCTGATTCTAGTATTTTTTGTCTGTCGTTTTCGTCTATGCCCATCTCTCGGAGGTCGTTTTCGTCTAGGATACCGTTCTGGAACAAATGTTTATTGTTAGTTGGTTTATTGAAATGGGTTAGTAGACGATGGGTTTTTTTTACATTGGAAGTCTTTTTTAATCGTTACACAATAACTTTTTTATTTTACTTAATAATTGATGTTGGATTATCTGATCCAATTTGGGTGCGTTACATTTTAAAATATAATGACGGCACGGTTGGCGCAGTGCCTGAGCGATTGACTGCTGCGCTGCGTGTCGTGGGTTTGATTCCCGCTCGGAACAAATATTTGTATGGCCTACAGATAGTTGTTCCGGGTGTGGCTGTTTATGTGAGTTTGAATGTTTGTAAACGTGTGTGGGGCAACGTTTTAAATTAAAGAAAAAATAATCAACAATTAATATACTCACAACAAATTCGATATCATCGAAGCCGCTTTCCAAGAACAAGGACTCATAGTCATGAAGTCCTATGCCAGACAGCCAAAGCCCAAGGTTGGAAGCCACAGAGGGGCTCAGGCTGGACTCAGAACAGCTCAACCCCAGCCTCGAAGTGAACTCCTGCTCAAGTTCAGACACGAAGACTGACTCTCTGACGAGCTTGCTGCCAAACGACGCCATTATTTCCGAGATCTTAGCCCATTCCTCCTGTTGGAAAAATGGAAACTGTAAATAATAGATTGGTTTTTATAATGTTCAAGGAATCACAATAAATTTATAAGTTGATTTGTTTGGAATAATAATAGATCCGGTCGAAATGGCGGGTATATCGTGTAGCTGCTTATCATATACTTAAGTTAATAACATATTAATAAATCGTCAATCCTGCAAGATAAGACTGAGAAAAACTATTTCGACAATCTAGTAAGTAGGTATGATTGGCATAATAACTGAGCATCTAATTAATGAGGTTTTAAAACACATGTAGTTGTAGAACGTGTTCACGATGATACAATCTATGTTTTTTCTTTTAACCCTGGGTATTTATAAAAAATATCTCTTTTTTGTTATCTCTTTCGTGTGAATTGGCAGACAATGGTGTTCTATCAGTCAACTTTGTACCTACTATCAACGAAAATCCGGTCTTTAAAGTTTTTATACCTACGAACACGTTCGATCGGCATGGACACCAACACATTTGACTAAACCTATACAACACTACGACCGAAAATAAGTTACTTCTATAGAAAACACGAACCCTCACGCATTCATATTTATCCAGTCAAGCTAGATTTTCCCTTATAACATTACTCTTGAATTTCACAAAAGGTAAGGCAGAGGTATACGTTGTGCATCCACATTTCACCCCTTTACTCTATTGGGTACCAAATAACAAGCAGTTGTGAAGTGAATTGTAATGCTAAGTCCCATAAGCTGGGCAGATGTCCTATATGACATTTTATTATTTATTCAAAATGTCTTAATACCAAAGCCCTCAAACAGACGACCTTTTAAAACCAAATAAAACATGAAGTACCACATCAAATTCAAATTACGCCTCAATTTTATCAACAAACATTATCATGTGAAGCATCGAATCGCTTTCACGCGACATTCAAACATCTGCTGTTTTTGCCACCTGCCTACCTGGACGAAACAGGAGAATAATATGCAACAGAGTCCGAACTTCATACGATGGCGAAGCGACTGACACCTAAACTACATAAATGGCTATGTGTGGATCTCATGGGCAAGATGTACTTTTTCTAAGTCAATATGTTGTAGATGAGACGAAAATTACAACTATAATACATATGTAGCATTAATGTCCGTTTTCACGAACAGTAGTGGACATTAAAATGAATGCCTAAATAAAGGCGCGCTGTTTGAAAACTCTTGGCACGCTGAGCCGAGTGAAATAATATTTAGACATTTATTTTAGCATGTGTAGTGTTACTAAAAACGGGCGTCAGTGTGGTACCTACACACAGCAATAGAGATAAGCATCAATGTAGGCTGCTACACTCGAAAATTTAAACAGAAAAAAAAATTGGTTTCATAAATAATAATTATCAAACTCGTCATCGACGACAAACTACTAGTATATGGGTAATATGCTGGTGTGTTATTACGATATTAAAAATAATAGGTACCACGCTGTGCGTTACAAAGCTCGAGACTCCATTTGATATTTACTCTCGCACCTACACGACGTTATGTTATCGGGATCAGCACGTAATGTGGCCACGTTTCGCCCCGATATGTGGGCATCGCCCGCATTCATGTGACACTTTTTTGTGATCATTTTTTATTAAGCTTTTTGTGGTACAATGATGTACTGTGGTGGCTTTAGGAGATATCGATGTGACTTAAGCATGGTGTATACAGTTGTTGAAGTAATCGACTTATGATTATCGTTTCATATATTTCTGGGTAGACTTATCGAGGTACTCGAGTATAGATAAGACTTACTTTAAGTATTTTTATCTAATTTACTTCATAGACGGGATATCCGACATTCAAATCGAAAGTCTGCCTCGTTAGTCAAGTGTTCAAAAAAGCTACTAACGAACACGAGGACTTGGGTTCGATTCCCGGAACGGACAAAGCGTTATAGGGTTTTTCCATCTGGTATTTTTCAGCAGCAGCCCTTAGTCTAAATTTGTGCTCAGTTGATGACAATATGCTCGCCTCTTACATGGGACTTAAACATAACTAATGAAACCTAAGTGTTACTGTGTACTTACTTACTATAGGTACACCTATATCCTAACCCTTTGGGTAATACGGGCGAGATGTGTAGTTATTTTATAAAATTGAAAGTAGCTTAAACGACAACAATATGAGCCGACGTATCTCAATACTAAAATAAAGATGAGCAGCACTGGGTAGATGACCAATCAATATCTGTTAGTGTCTCATAGAATATTGGCACCAGTATTACAGTAACTGTGAGTCAGAAACTCAGGATCATTAACTGACAAATACGTGCACTGCCTGGACAGGTCCACTCAAATCTGCGTGGTTTTATCCTCAAAATACCACATGAGACATTAATCTTCATGGTCCTCATCTGATCGATCTGTCTAAGATAACGTCTGGACTTAATAAGAGACTGTGACCACTGTTTTTAGTGGTTCGTCTCCGAGTCTAGGAAACATCGACCTAATCTGACTTTAATTTATTTATTTCCGTGTAAAAGTGTTTTTGAAAACCCATTTAAAGAAATGACCATTATTTATCATTTAACGAGAGACGGTACTTAATGTACTTCACGATTCTCTTCTCAAGACTGTATCCAAAATATAACAAAGAAAAAACCACACAATACCAGATGCCTGCACCATATCTCAAAACACAACATTTAAGTGCTGATTTGCATTTAATGCGCATAATTCTGAAGTGAGTACCTTCCACAACATCTGTCCATTGGACACGCTGGCAATAACGTGTCTTGTTCAAAGATGCATCGCTCACCTGTCCACGTATGAGTACATTGAACAGCTGGGCACCTGTGCGGCCTACGACCGATTAAATGACGCATTGTCCTCAATTGACGCTTATTACTGGTGTTAGTAGCTGATGCGGCATTGTTTGATGGTAGATGAGTTCGTTTGCATGAAGTTGTTTGTGTGAAGCTATGTGCTCTTTGGCAATGTGGTAAATTCTAGACGTATGTGTCTTGGCGGTTGTTCTAGAAATATCAAGTTTTGTACACGGTAAAAGTCATCGTGTCTCAGCGTAATTCAGTGTAAAAACTTCCTTTAAAGAACTAAAAACGTTATACACTCGAGAGCAATGAATCCGGGTCACTTAAAGAATGTTAAAAATCTCGGAAACAAAAAATGATAGGTTAATGCAATAAATTGTATTTAATAGACAATGTAATACTCCTTAAATGAAAGTAAAAAAAATATGAGTCACCATACATTTTATTAACACAAAATTACATAAAGAAAAAAACTGCTGGGCCCTATCCAATAAAGCTGACAATCCGACAAGTCCGACATATGTCAAAAAGTGGCAACTCGACAATTTTTCTGTTTAATAAAACTTACAGGCGACAAAATTGTCATGGTGGAAAATTCACAAATATGTCGGACTCTTTTTTTTCTTGACATTTTTCTGTTTTATAAAACTTTATATGCGACAGCTGACAGGTGACAATTTGTCGTGAAAAACTTGTCAAATCTGCTTTATTAAACAGAAAATTGTCGTGACATGTTGACATATTTGTAGAATTGTCCGACAATTCTGACAGGCGCGTTACCCTCTGTCGCGAAATCATATTTTGAATTTTGAAGGTGTAAAAAAAAGTATTGAAAAAGTTTATTACAAAAAAATGGTACTTACATCGAGCAGTGAGAGTAGTGATGATAAATACTTGGAACAAATACAAACGAGGAGGCAACGACGATCATTTAAAAGCAGAATCAATTTCTCCTTCTCAATTACAGATTTCTGCTTTAAAGAAAAATTTCGGGTATGTAAATCTACCGTAGAATATTTAATTGATAAAATTGCTCATGGTCTTCAACACGGTACAAGCAGAAACCAAGCACTTACACCCGATAAACAAATTTTATGCGCTTTGCATTGGATGGGTTGTGGTTCACAGTACCACGTTATTGGTGATGCACATGGGCTTAGTAAAACAAGCGTACATAATTGCATAAGAAGGGTATGTGGAGCCGTGATTACTGAATTACTCGGAGAAGAGGTTCGCTGGCCTGATAATTGTAACCGAATACCAACACTTTTCATGAGGCATAATGGGATACCTAGAATATCTGTTATTGTGGATGGTTCGTTAATTCCTCTAGATGCGCCTTATCAAAATGAATCTGCGTTTGTAGACAGGAACGGAAACCATTCAATTAATATTATGGTGGTGTGCGGGCCAAACTTAGAAATTTTCTACGCATCTGCAAGATGGCCTGGCTCTGTTCACGATGCCAGAGTGATGAGATGCTCTTCTTTAGCACGGACATGGGAAAGTGGATGGAGACCATTCCCAAACGCAATAATCCTGGGAGACAGTGGATATGGTTTAAAAAAGTGGCTTATGACGCCTAATATACCAATACAAATACCAAGTACAGCATCACTGGAAAGATTCTTGCGTGCTTTTAAGTCAACGAGAAGATTGGTAGAAAATTCTTTGGGAATCATTTATTTATTTTTACATCGTGGGTCAATTGGTCACTAAACTTTCCAAAAAGTATATTTTTACTTTCGTAAATAAGGCCCAAAATGGTAAGTTTTCTGTGCATTTCCATCTTACACGCGATCATAACACAATCGAAGTTGCACTAGTGATTGTTTTATTCTTGTACTTTGATAATATCTTTTTCAATTTTACTTTCATCCAGCTTCATAAAACAAAATTCTTTGCAAATATATTATGTCAAAAGTCGACATAATTGTCACAACAATCCGACAATATTGTCACCGACAATTGTCAGAAATATTGTGACTGTGGTTTTTTGATATGTCGAGTTTTATTAAACGTGTTTTTACACTAAAAATATGTCAAGATTTCACCTGTCGATTTTTGACATATTTGTCACGTTTATTAAACAGCTTAAGCGCGACAATTCTACAATTTTGTCATTTTTTGACATATATGTCGGATTGTCAGCTTTATTGGATAGGGCCCTGATCTCTCCTTAAAACAAAAATAGGAAACATGAAATTTTTGAACTTTATTACGATTTTCTTGAATTTTAATACTTCGTATTGCCTCCTCGTGCTTCCATTACTGCGTTTACGCGGTTTGGCATGCTGTACACCAAGTTCCTTATACGATTTTGGGGAAAATTCTCCCATTCCTCTGTGAGAGCAATTTTGAGCTCACGAAGCGTGATTGGGGGAGGGTTTCGTTGTTTTACGCATCTGCCTAGCTCGTCCCAAGCATGCTCGATCGGGTTGATATCCGGGCTGCGCGCTGGCCACTCCATACGAGTAATGTTCATCTCTTGAAGGTAGTCATTCACAATCCTACCTGTATGAGGTCGGGCATTGTCATGCATAAATATAGCATCCTCACCTAAATTGACCATAAATGGACCAACGTGATCATTGAGGATTTCTTCCACATATCTTACGCTAGTTAAAGAGCCGTTTTCTATGATCACCAGCTCTGTGCGACTTTCAGAAGAAATTCCGGCCCACACAAGTACAGACCCACCACCGTAGGCTACTTTTTCTTCGATGCATGCTTGCTTGAATTTTTCCCCTGGTCTTCGATACACTCTGTGTCTTCCATCGTGCTTGTAGAGCATAAATTTTGATTCGTCGGAGAACATAACTTTTGACCAATCTTCAATACTCCAATTTACGTGTGCTCTGGGCATATCTTAGTCTTGAAATACGATGCCCACGCTCCAGTTTAGGGCCGTTTGCAGGTCTAAGGGGTTTTAAGTTAGATTCAGCAAGCCGACGTCTTACTGTCCATGCACTTGGGTTACTTCCTCCGAGGCGTCGAAACTGATTTGTGAGTTCAGTTCCTGTGAGAAAGCGATTTCGAAGCATGGTGTTCACCAAGTATCGGTCTTCTCGTGCTGTGGTACACCTGGTTCTGCCCGTTCCTGGTCTGCGTAGGTTAGAACCAGTTTCTTCGTAACGTCGGAGAACTCTTTGTACTGTTAACAGCGACACACCGACAGTCCTGGCTGTATCGCGCTGACTCCGGCCGGTTTCCAGCATTGTAAGTATTCTGGTGCATTCTTCAGGCGTAAGCGACATAATTTCAGCTTGAATAATGAATATAGAGCACAGTCACTATCAACATGGTTTATGTACCCACATAAATGACAGATTACAAACAAAAGCAAAACCAAATGCTGTAATTTCGTAGTTCCATCTTCGAAAGTGGCCCTTTTTCAAATTTGATTTTTTTATGATATAACTTTACAATAACTAAGAAGTTTTAATACCTTCATTTAAGGAGTATTACATTGTCTATTAAATACAATTTATTGCATTAACCTAGCATTTTTAGTTTCCGAGGAATATTAAATCATTACGGATTCCAAGCAATAACAGCTTCACAATGAAAGTTCAATTTATTCATTAAAAAAGAAAAAGTTGTACCTACATCAGGAAACAAAGGAAACGTAGTCACCCCAGTTCTTATCTATCTACAAGTTATTTTGAACGAACAGGGGAAAACGTTTGGAGATACATTTACAAATGAGTATTTAAAATGCAAAGAACATGAAATTTAAGTGTATTTTAATTTATGGAACAAAACGTTATCATCAGAATTAGCATTTTAAATGCCCGTTTTTACGAGTGGCTCATGGCTAATTTCACGAATGAAATGCTTTTCTAAATAGCGTTCAAGAGCTGTCCGTGACATCGTGGTTGAGGAATAAGTTATCTTCTTTCCATCGGCTTAACTAAGCAAACACATAATTACATATGCAATATATCTTGCAAGGAAAAATATCATCATCATCTGCCCAGCCTTTTCCCAACTACGAGATGTTGGGATCGGCTTCCAGACTAACCAAATGCTGCGGAATACCAGTATTTCACATGGAGTGACTGCCTATCTGACTCTCACAACCCAGTTACTGGGCAACACGATACCCCTTGGTAAGACTGGTTGTCAGACTTTCGGGATAGTGACTATCAGTAACGACTGTCAAAGATCTAAAAATGACAGCTGGGACCAACGGCTTAACTTTATTTATTTATTTTATTACTTACAGCTAACACATGTGAGTAGTAAGAAATAATATGTAGAAGAGAGCCAAGTTTCCACTTATATGAGTTATTAGTTAGCAAGGAAAGATATACATACATACACAAATTAATTAGTAGGTAGGTATGCATATCGATTTAAATATATTCATCGTCTGCCTAGCCTTTTGCTAACTATGTTGGGGTCAGCTTCCAGTCTATCGATTAAAATATATAATGACATTTAATAACACTCCATAAATCTTATCGGTCATGATGTCAAAGTATAATTTATTGATCGAAAATGTCAATGGGATACTTTTATTAAACTGCCTTAGCGGTTGACCCGCTGAGGCAAAGATCCGACATTTGATATCCAACAAACCACGTGGTTGATAACCACCTACTCACTCGCAGAAAGGTTGGTTTCCCACTTCTGTGTCCAAGCAGTGGTCTATCTTATAGGTCGAGATAGGAAGACATTAAAGTTTTTGTATGTTATGAAATTGACATCCAACAAACCGCGTGGTTGATAACCACGAACTCTCTCGCAGAAAGGTTGGTCTCCCACTTCTGTGTCCAAGCAGTGGTCTATCTTATAGGTCGAGATAGGAAGACATTAAAGTTTTTGTATGTTACGAACTAGCTTTGAGTCAACCGTCTTAGGAACCCAACCCCGTCGGTTAGGTAACCAACTGTCTGAACCCATGAACCGTGACAGACAGCCATACAATTTGGCATAACAATAGCTTTGAACATGGTGACGCATCTAACAAAGGCAGGAAGTTTGGGAATTATCTTTTGACGTTAAACACCTGTGGTTTAACGCACCCCATGTTATTATGCAGCATTTGGTTTTACGGAGAATTTCGAAAAAACCGTTACATATTTAGTATGATTATCATTACGCCTGTGTTCCCCAATAAGTTAAGTAGAGGTGTAGCTATAATACATTTTGCCAGTTATGTTTAAGTCCCATGTAATAGGGGGCGAACTTATTGCCTTCAACCGAGCACAAGCCAGACTGGAAAACCAAATAACACTTCGAATCGAACCCATCAACAACATACTCAGCATTAAACATTGCAACCACTTGACGAACAAGACTGTCGATTTTTTTTTTTTTTAAGTTTATATTCTATCCTACTCTATTCCGACAATTTAATGAACGTAAACACATACAGTGGATTGCAATATATGTAATAAAAAAAAAGATTTTCCGCCTCAATATTAAAGAAACTCGAATAATCATCATGTCATCATCAATAGACATTGACTGATGAGAAAAGGACTAATTTTATTAGAAGAGCAATTTCAGCGTTGTCTTCATACTTACTCTGGATATGTTTTTAGATAAAATAATACTGTTATGTATACCTATTACAAGGTAGATTGTACTATAAGAACCATCATTCTATACAACATAGATATCATGTACTTACTCTTAGTGCAAATAAAGAATGATTATTTTCTATTCTCTTCTTGAGGTACTGAAATCAGCACGCATGGCAGACAAATAAAAAATCTCAGTATAAAACGTAGTGTCGCCGAAGCCTTTTTCGACACAATAAAAACGAGATTTACCTACTCAGAATTTAAAACTAACCTTACTTTAAACTCAATACAGCTCCTGCACACTCAAATGGTAACGCGTCGTGATTCCAATATGACGTAACATTATAATTTGACCCGCCGAGATCTGACCTCAAAGTTAATTAATTCTATTTTAGTTAATAACTACATAAAGTTACGACGTATAATTGAAAATGGTTGTTATTTGTAATAGCCAGTTAATATCCAATGACCAAATAGAGATGCAGCCACGGAATATATCGAAAAATAATTTCTAGAAATTATGCAATTTCTACGCACATGGTACATAAAATCTGTTGAGTGGAGAATACAAATAGGTTGAATTAAAAATGAGTATCCACATACCGTTTTCAGTCAGTATTTTGCATAGTGTTATATTCAAGTAGTTTATTGTGAGATGTCTCAGATTGTGTCTTTTATACATATGTTATAGCGAAACTACTTCTCGCTCGGTGGTCAAAATTCATCCATTTTAGCTTTCTACACTCCTTCTATATATATAATCGTTAACTATACCAAATTACACACTCCTCCGCGCACAATATTTCTAAAAAGGAATCCAAAGTTTTCGCTTCACGTATTATATGTTGATTTTGCTGCATGATGTGAATACATTATCATTTACTCTTATGATTAAATCAACCTGTGATCACCGATCTCTATGCAAGCCACATAACGATAATCTACCTACCTAGCTAAAACTATTTCCCTAATAAATAAACGAGATTTTAATACCTAATGCATTCAGTAGTAACTTATTTGCTGTACTTCATCATACATTACTTTAGTTTATTATGTTCTTAAGTTAAATTTTAAGTGCCGGTCATAATGATCAACAGCTTTTTATTTGTAACGGGTGAAATCATTTTAATACTCTTCTAGGATTGCTGGTGTCTGTATATCGCTCCTAGGATTGTTCAGACTATGCAAGAGATAGTATGAAATCTCCAATGAAAACCACTTATTCACGTTCTGTGCCGGGCGGTGCCAAGACCCAAGTAACTCACGAGAACCGACCAGGTTCTTTATCAATCACGCTCAGTTCTCATCTAGGATACAACAACGAGCTAGCTTTCTTCTAAAGTTCACTAATACTAATACGAATAAGTTAGAATCTCACCTGCTCATCAAACGGACTGAGTATAGACAGGGACTTCTCCCCACTTTGCGTCGAGCTGGTGGTATTACTGCGTCTCCTGACCTCGTCCTCCACTCCATTGATATTCCTCTCAGTAACTTGTCCATTGCTGCTCAAGACGGTAGGCGGGGGCGGTGGCGGCTCAGTCGGGGACGCGTCGTAGACAGACTTTAGCTTTCTCAACGTTTTCGGCCGTTCCGCTGGCATCGGCCGCAGACCGATCCCGTCTAGCGTTGTTGTTGAGCCTTTGAAGAGGCCTGTGGACAAGGAAAAGAATTGGTCAAGTAATGAATTCTTTAAAATCAGATATGTATGATAACTGAAGAGAATCCTCAAATCCAAATGATAAAGCTATGAACCAATAAAGTGTGTATAATATTTTTTTCAACCTAGTTGTGACCATTGATATATTATTATTATTGGCTGATTATTTTCCCAGATATGTTGAGGTTGGCTTACAGGCTATCCAACTGCAGCTGAATACAAGTATTTTACAAGGAGTGACTGCACAATCCAGTTACTGGGCAACACGATACCCCTTGGTAAGACTGGTTGTTCGACTTTCAGGCTTCTGATTTCCTTTAAAATCTGTCAAAGAAGAATGGGAGTCGGGACCAACTACTTTTCGTTATTTCCGAGTTACGGAGAGGTGTTGAGATGTAATGGACGATCACTCATACACGGACTGACCTCAGCAAGCATAGGTTAAGTTTCAATCGGATGTGCAGCTGTTATTATTAACACACAAAACCTGTGAGTAAGTGTCTACGGATTTCTAGTGTTTACTTAATATCTTGATTAAGCATAAAGTTATCAATATTCTTTCTTTCGACCACACCATACCAGAAGTTTGTTACTAGAGAAAGAAGAAGCTTTCTTTATATGGAGGCTCACTGTTTTTCTTATGACATGTGCCCCTCCAAAAATGGGACGTACCTATAATCGACTTGTGTTCATAGGCTCATAAGCATGTACAGACGCCAACACATCAAGCTATCCCAAACTGACATTTCCCCCTTATTAATTTGTATTTAATTTGAAAAAATATCAAAGTAATTTGACAGATTGGGGTAGCTTGTTGTACTGGCTTCTGTACTAAACTCTTCTATCTGTAACTGTATCAATTTGCACTCACAAATACATACAAAAACAACAGTACATTAGATACTAATTGCACACGTTTCCTTGTGACCCACAACACTAAGATTTATGTGATCGAAGAGCAATACGTGTGTCTGTCCGTATGTTTGTCTGTGTGTTTGTGGTGCAACACTTTATCTGTTTTATTGTCCTCGGGTTGCGGGGACGCAGTTATTTGTAATATATTGATAATAAACTGTCACGATTCAAAAGTGTGTGCGTACTAACTCTTAACCGACAAAAGCTTGGCGAACATTACAAAGAAGAATTAATAGACTTTATAGTGTTTCATACCCGCACTGTGACGTAAAGATGTCAAATAAAAGGTATCCAGGATCAAGGATTTGGATACCAACCTCCTCTTGATCACGTATTTTTATGTGTGTTCGTCATTTTCTTTTACATTCCAAAAAGGCAGGAGTAAAATAATTCGAAAGAAAACCTTCCAATATAAATTGGACACGTCTGTCTCAGAGGGAAATAATAATACCACCCTGTTACTATCCAACTGCATGGCTCTTCTCATACATAAAAGGCACGAGCATTATTCGCGATATTTTATTTTACCGATATCAGTGATGTTTAAGTCCAAGTAAGAAGAAGATGCCACCAAAATCCTGCTGTAATACTTAATATTTCAACACCGCCTTTTGGATCCGATTCTCCTTCCTAAATGTTACTATAGATCCACCAAAGTTCAAAAAACTCTAACCCTTCCTTTGCCTTCAATCATCATTGCCATATTATACCTACAAGGCAATTTATACTATGAATACTAAAACGGAGCGTAGTCTATCAATTGGCCGACCTTGCTAGATAGAGCAGTTGTTTTGATAACTGGTCGGGCCTTGGCACCGATAGACGACCGTGTTTTCACTTTTCATAATAACATGCACCTTTTTTTGTTTTGGATAGACTATGAATGATAGGGGCGGTAATGGTTTTATAGTAATGTTTGTTTTTGTTCATAGATTTATAAATCGAATTGTCTAAAACAAAAAAAAATATGGCTGACTTAATTAACTTCCTCGCGAATTGTCGAGAAGAAGCAAACCATAGGGAGATGTGGAAGGAATAGGGGGAGGCATTCGCCCAGGAGTGGGACAACATAGGTTAACTAAAAAAAAAAGAACTATGTTTAATTTTAATATTACCCAAAATGTAGTGATAAGCTTAACGATTGGCAAGAATAACATTGTATTTTATATGATTTACCAACGTCTTTATTGGGAACCTAATCAGCGTTCGGTATTTGGTTACTAAGCATGTAATAAAATATGTATTTTTTGGAAAATCAACTTTGATACCCACTCATAAACATCAGTTTAAGGTACATTTATGTTGTGACTTTTCTGAAATGAACTTAACTAACACAAACGTGAAGCCGATTTTTGTTGAAGTGGTAACTTCAATTGGAAATAATTATGTAAATAGTTGTTGTTGTTTTTATTGGGTATAAATGCATGGTAAATTGAGAAAATGACGTGACACAAAATGTTTGCGAAAAAGCTGTAACAGGGAAAGCTAATTGTGATAATGTAGTCGGACCACAGAATCCTTTTCTCTACGCTTTGAAAGCTCAAGTACCAATTTTTTTTCATCAGATTGTATCCGTAGGTTCTACATTAAATATGAAAAGAGCCGCTGCAATATTCTATCTACTAATTACTTACAGGAAACGTAAGATATTTAAAGTCCTAACTGAAAACAAAGGCCGTCTAGTTTATATACAAATTGAACAATGTAAAATAATCCAGACACTCGATATTTACCTACGTACGGCGCGCGCGCATGCCATGCAATTCAGGCCAATTTATTTCTGAGTGCGGACGCGTGAAAACGATTTTAAGCTCATTATTATAGAGCTTGCTTGAATGTTTGCTATGATTTATTTTGAACCTGTTTCATGTAGGGTTAAGTATTTTAATTAATTTTATTAACGCATATTATAATGGCATTGATACACGGTACTTATAAAAAAATGCCATTTCTACCTAGATTAGTTTCAAGTTGAGTTTTGTAGTAGGATTTTTAGAAGATCTTTTATTTTATTTTCAGATAGTTTAGGTTTATTAAATTCAAATTGTATTTAATGTTGTATGTTTATTGTATGTTTTTATAGTTGATTACGTTATTGTCTTTACGGTGTAAGCGTTTACCTGTAATACCAGCGAAGATATTTTTGATATTGGTGTCTACAAAAAAGCTAAGTATGTATGTACCTCTGTTTATGTATGAAATAAATAGATTATACAAAACTATAAAAAACATATTTGACGATTTACTACTGACATTTTACTACTGAGTGCTTAAACAACACAGAAGTATTTCTGTCGCAACTATACACTTGAAAACGTCAGCTCCAACATGAGTTATAAAATTATGACTTACTTGAAATTGTGCATAAAACTTTATTATGATTAAATCTAATGTCGTAACTTATGTCAATTACGACAGGACCTAAAGGTCAAAGTTGTAATGTTATAGTATGTATGTAAGCACTTATAATGTATTAATAAACGCAGGTGTTTGACATTGAAAAATTATTCAGTAAATATGTAGATAATAAATAAACTAGTCGGAGTAAAATTTACATAAAATGACCAATAAAGAATCTTCTGCTTTTAAATAATTCATGAGCATAACTTTTACATAACAGCAGATGCATTGTTTAGTGGCTGTAAGGAATGTCTCGCTTTTATGATAGATTTATTTGTCTATATTTAGAAATGTTTCAGCAGCATCATCGTCAATGATAGAACTCATACGGGACTCAGAAGGCATTTTCTTCTTTGACCAATTCTTAAATGATATGCAGACCTAAGCTTCTCTGTTTTCTCTGGGAGATATTCGGTAGCATAAGATACTTACCATCGTTCGGCATTCAGAAGCTAAGAATTTGACAGTCAATCAAATACGCGATAGTTTATTTAAAATGTGGGCTGATTACAAAAAGTGATTAGGCACTATTAATGCTCCATAAAATTAAGTACAAACATTAGAAATTGTTAAGTTTTCACTCTCATCTGTAAAGTGAATATTCAGTTTCAGTTTACTGATATGTCATGTCAAATATTTTGTAATATTTGTTTTAATTTGTTAGGTAGTTGTTAACTTTATTTTGCACACTGTGGTCACCTACCAGACCTACCTTTTGCTATCCATTTATTAGTCATGTTCATGTCTTGTGTACATCTTTAGCCGAAGAGCATATTATATAAAATTCCCAGTATTACTCTATCTCTGAAACCAAATTTTCAAACGACCTTCAACTTTTACGTTACCCGTCACCATAACACACCAGCAGAAGCAATATTAATGAAAAATAGAGTTGAATTTGACAATTCGGTCGTAAGTAATTGACTAATGACTAGAAGCATCAATTATCTTTTCAAAACTCACGACGTGTGTTTGTGTGGTCCTCAAAAAACCCTGACCAAACAATAGAAACCAATTATATCTGCCATTAGTTTGAGCTTTACTTAGGAACATGTCTACCCAACTAAAAGGTAGCAAATGAAAGTGACAAGCTACAGACAATGGACTTGAAAACAATGCCTATTGTGACCCTTTGAGGCATCGGTGTGAACCATTGAGTAGGAGCAAATGGAGGGCTAATTTATGAAGGAACTCCTCATGCGACAACGCGGTCACAGGTTTTCTAAACTGTAACCATACATATATAGAATTCATAGCGACCACAAAATCAACAGCTTGAACCTGAGTATAAAATCATAGAATTAACGTCTAAGAGAGATTGGAACAGTCTTCTACGTGCATTGCAGCACGTAGACAATGCAGATTCTGAGTAAAATATGCCTAGGCAATATGATAGCTTAGCTATGCATGATGGCTTTATTCGGTATAAGAACTCTTTAAAATACCCTTGCTATCGACAAATTTCCTTTACTCCAAACAGCTTTCTACAGAGGAAACGTTATGTCAAATTCTATTTTTATCCAATCTTGACACGGTGACTAGATCCTAGAAAAACAATTGCGTACACACTCCATTCCTTCATACTCTGTGTTGTGAACTATTAGTTCGATGAAAGGGAAGATTACATGGCGGTTATGGGATTGTATTTTTTTTTAATTTTCCATGGGAATGGAGGAATGTAAAACGAGGAGTATGTGCTGCTCGATATCCCACGCATGTTGATGCAATTTATGTCAACTGAAACAGTTGGATATGTACGAATATAAACATATTTGTTTCTGTTATATGTCTTCCGTTCAAATGTCTCGGCCAATTCTCCCACAGGATTTAAAAAACCTCGATTTCTGTCGTTAGTCTAGCGGTGGCAATGGCTATAGCTGATGAGTTGAGGTCCTGGGTTCGATTCCCGGGTCGGACAGTGTTATTGGGTTTTCCATCTTTTCTCAGTTACAGCCAGGATTATAGTTTCGTTCCCGGTTGTTGGCAAAAATTTTGCCCTTTGTCACAAGGGATTTAAACATAACTGGCGAAACGTGGGTGTACTGCACGGTACACCTTCTCTGCCCAGGCGTAACGTTATGTTTTAAAAATTAGAGAAGGAAAAATTTAACAAGAACTTTGAAACAGAAGCAAGACAGAAGTAGACCACACCAACAGATACCATCACGTACACACACACACGCACCCTCACACGCACTAACCCTCACGCACCCCACTCACACACGACCCTCACACACGCACTCATCCACACACACCCACACGCACCCCACTCACACACACACCCTCACACACGCACTCACCCACTTGCACCCCACTTACACACACACCGACACTCCGTTAGTCACACATACACTATTTAATAAGTTCTGTATCACTTTTAAGATAATTTTAATTTTAAGTTAAGGAAGAGCGGAGTCTCCTAATACAGGCATTATTTGCTTAAAAGGAGGCTCCAATCACAAACTAATGTTGGAAATATTTTGGTACAGAAAATAAAACATTATGTATTTTTTTTTTGTATTTGATACTACGCTATTACTAAGATTTATTCATAAATTGATGACAACAAAAATAGTAAAGGAAAAGCTATGATGTCACATCACCAATCTTGGCAAGCAAACTGGTGATCGATGCAATTCAACGTAAAAAAAAACATATTAATCATTCTGTTTGACTAACCTTTGCAGTATGACACGTCATTTTAAATCAAGTTCGCTTTGAGTTGTGGAAAAACGTAAAAAATGTAAGATAAACAAAAGGAATGCATGGAGGATGACATCATTGAAAGTTTTGCCTTCAATGATTTTAAAGACGTTTGGAATCTTCACAGAGCCTTACAACAGATAGGTACTTACTTAAAATACCATTTAATAATATCTAACTTGATGATACTTCCCGCCCATTTTCTTACGTTTAAAATACAATAGAATAATCTTTATTGTACACCATAAACACTTACAAGTAATAACATTTAAGTGTTAATTATAAAATAAACGTTTAAGACAATAGGTAGCTTTATTGCTAAAAGCAATCTCTTACAGACCACCTTTGGATGGACTTGATAGAAAAGGAGAAAGAAAATACGATGTTGTATTATTTACATATACTTCAATGAATACCTAACTATATAAATAAATATCATATATACATACAATGTATCTACGTATGTTTGCGTTCGGTCTAACTTCAAACACTGCTACACGTTTTGGATACGGTTTCCGTAACAAAAATGTCTATTACTGATAGGTTTATTGTCAGAAAATATTACTGTAATTGGCAAACGATAGTAATTAATTGTTATTTTAAACTTACACGATGTTATATCGCGTTAGAAATTGCAGTGACTCAAGAAAAACAGTACTGCACACTTTATATTTTATCGTTATATCCTGGTTATGTTATGACTAACACATTTACGATTTTATAGAGAAACGTGTAGAAATATGTAAAAGTATTAGATATTTTGGTGAAAACATTGACACAATTAGTGAACTTACAGTTTCCCATCAGAGTGGCAATCATTTAACATTCCATACAACTGTACCGTCGTCATCTCTTCATTAGTCAGATTTATTTTAAGAAACACCTTTAACTTATCACTAACTGTTCGTATGTTCGACACACATTCAGCACAAGAAACACAAAAATAATTCACGATTTACTCTAAGTCACGGAAATGCAAAGAAATTCACAACTTCTGATGATGCAGTGGTAACGATCGCGCAGTCAGCCGGTGCCCGAGCAACTGTCGAAGCGACCAAGTGAAACAATATTGATAACAGACGACGTCACTTATCGTCCGCACTTTATTAATCTGAATCAATTTGTTCGAGGAGACAATTGGAGGACGATTCCGTTGGATATGGGGGGAGGCCGGTGCCAACCGACTATAAGGAACTGTTGCTGTCTTTGTTACTCATCATGAAAACTGATGCGTGACACACACCATTAGTTGATTACATAGGTATGTTTCACGCCACGTTACGCGTTCATGAATGGAGACTTTGAAACGGCAAACGTAGTATTATGGGCCAGGCTAGGTGGAGCGACGGTCTTCACAAGGTGATTGAAAACTGATGGATCAGAAGTAACCGGAGATCAAGGGCTTCAATCTAGCAGATTATTATCAAAACTAAACTAACCTTACCTATCATCGGCATATCTGCCACTGATAGATAAGGTTTAGTTTTGAAGTTGTGCCAGAGTAGTTACCTGAAGTTTTTTACTAATAATCATAAGGTTTTTTCAATTCTATGTTTACGCTTTTAGTTAAATTCACCAAGTAGTCTCTGTAACTTCTGTTCTTAAAGACAATCTAGGAAACTAGATTAGGTGACAGTAAAAAGGTTTTATTTAAGTCTTAAACGAGCATTTTTTTTTACTAAATCTGAAGATATTTGGAATTCGAGATAAAGAGAATGTTATCAGGAGATTATTGGAAAAAGGGCGCTGTTTTGGTGACGGATGGGACAGGAAAGAGCGTTATCTATAAGGAATGTTTGTGCGAAATGCAGCTCATCAACATAGGAGTGCCCTGTCTGTTGATCTAGATAAGGGCGATAAACTGGGAGACATGGTTCCTGTCTTTCGTTCCTAAAGTATCGATGAGAATGTCAATAAATGCTATCATATAACAAACACGATGATAGCAAAAATAACTTTGATAAGTGCAAAATAGGATCGTTAAGAAGAAGTATTTCAAGATCAGTGGTAAATTATGCGCTCAAAAACATGTTTCGGTCTAAAATAATTAATTATTAGCGGTTTTTCTAGTCGCTAGATTAGTCCTAGGCTAAACAAGTAAATACGCATGAAAAAGAATTAGTTAGACACTACGTGGTTGGCCGATACCCAGCAGTGAGGTAGTATCAGGCTGGTATTATTTTTTTAAATAACGGGGTCACGAAACAGATACTAGGTATGAAAGATTAATCTTGGTCAAATGTTTTCTAATTTGGTAAAGTTATCATATAAATCATATTTATATCGCGATAATATTAGTTATTAGATCTTATCTTAATTAAAGTTGAAAGTTGTTACGTTAGGTTAGTTTCGTATGGTCAATGACTGTTTTAATATCACAATCCCTAGGGGCTAGCTACGCTTTGAATAAAATCAATTTTGACAGCACAGTTGGCGCAGTGGCTGAGCGATTGACTGCTGCGCCGCGTGACGTGGATACGATTCCCGCAACGCAAGGCACAAATATTGCTTTGGCCTACATGTAGTTGTTCCGGGTCTGGCTGTTTGTTTATGTGAGTTTTAATGTTTGTAAACGCACTCACAATACAGGAGAAATTCCTAATGTGGGGCAACGTTTTTTTTTTATGAAAGGAAATATTCCTACATATTACAAGAAGCATAAAAAGCATAGGCTCGGTCAATCCAGCTGTTTAGATTAGAGTTATATCATAAAAACGGTTTATCATGAATCAAGTGATTTGCATACAATCGACAGTTAATATTTATAATGGTTTATTGGTATAAAATCACTATTATTATGTTACCCACGTCTTCAATCGTAAATAAAGTCAGTTACATAGATTCGCACAGGTTGGAAAAAAAACCTTTGAACAAAATATGAGCATTCCTCTACGACCTCTAAAATAAACGACTATCAAACTCAAAACCAATGTATATATTTTAAACTATATTTTGGCCGGGTCCGCTTGAATATCCTATGCCATAAAAATATCCTATATTTATTTATTTATTTAATACTTTAAGCACACAAATGTACAGAGGCGGACTTAATGCCATAGGCATTTTCTACCAGTCAACCTTTGGGTGATGCAGAGACAAACAGTGGCAGGTGCAATTTCTTAAAAGAAAAGTGAAAAGAAATATATATTTATAAATGTATATGTATACATAAATATACCTATATCCTATCCGTTCTTCCCCAGGATATAATCTACGTCTGTGTCAAATTTCATTACGATCCGATCGGCCGTTTAGTCGTGAAAAGGTAACAAACAAACAAACAGAATTACTTTCGCATTTATAATATTAAGTATGCATTAATGTGCTATACCTGTTCACAACTTCACAAGGCAGTTATAAATATGTATTACTGTTATGAGCCTAAAGTCCGAGAAAAAGTGAGTTTGCCGTCATGGTCAGAAAAATCCCCACCTTATCCTATATTTACTAACTGTATATTATTTTGTTAGTCAGTTATAAACAACCGGACCGGTGTAGCTATTTATCGCCTTAATTTTAATTAAGCCCCCCACAGGAAAGTTCGGTTAAGCAGTAGATATCCCTGAAGGATAAACTGCGAGATGACCATTCCAAAAAAAAAAAGTAGCTATTTATTTTAAGAAGAGAAACGGAAATAAACTCAGAGGTCCAGACATAATCTTGGTAACATCGAACATATGAAGACCATGTAAATTAATATAGTAGAGTTGGTCTGATGAGGAAAGAATTTAACCGATATAAGTGGGCATGGTACCCAGTCAGTGCCCACATTTGACAGTAATTGACACAACATCAAAAACTAAATTTTTTACTCATTAAGAGTACGTTTCTCTATCATCACAATCAGTTCACATGTAACCCCCGGAATACACAGACGCAACGGTTACCAAGTCGAGCACATGTTGTAGATTAAGTTCGAGTTACTGAAGCCCGCCATGTGCCCATTGCCAAGGTTATGTTATATTTCGGGGGTAGGGTTGCCAGACAAAGTACATACGTTGACAGTTTGAGTTTGTGTTTAAATCATAATGACTAATCTTGGTTTTTAAGTTTTTTTGTGCATTTATCGTGTGCGTCATAAGTAGGTGACTTGAGGAAAAGGAATAAGAACATTTTTTAATTTACTATTTCAATATGACGTTCCTGATTTTCATGACGATCACCATGACGCAATAACTTTGTTAGAACGTCCACTTCACGAAATAGAAAAGACACCACAAGAAATGACTAATAATAATTGTCATTTGTTCATCACAGACTATAGTAAAAATTACTATTATTCATATGCGCTAGATTTTATAACATGATTTCAAATATTTTCACCATAAAACACTAATACACCTGCATCAGCATTTTCCCACCAAACGGTATAACAATGTTGTATCATTGGGTTCGTTGCCATGGTTACCGGTTTTGACACCTGCTCAGAGCTATAACCTATTCAGTTACTTGGAGAGGAAGACAAAACATAGCTTCTGAAGATCGTTTAGCTAATCTTGTCTGAGCTGTAACAACAAGAAATTACCCAATTTAGAAAATATCCTGCCATAATCTCCAAAAAGTCATCCACTTTTTTCAAGACAAATTTTGGAGATTTTAGGCAGCCCTAAAGAGTTAAGATAACATATTCTAAGAAAGGGATGCACATTGAATATGGCTTATCTTCACACATATTTTACGGTGGCGCGGACGTAAGCAAACATGAATCCATTGAGTATTCATTTATAAGACAATGATCTTTAAGAAAAAATAATACAGATAGATTCAGACGGACAGTTCTACGTGAGCGAATAATTAAAATAACTTGAAACTCAGCTGTTTGAAGTTGTATCGGCTAGGTAGGTCCCTAGCCGATACGAAGCACGTAGAACTGTCCGTCTGAATCTATCTGTATTATTTTTTTCCTAGTTAATTTATAAATCATAACAAAGAGGAAAGGAATCAAAAGAAAGTGACAAAAGAACTCACAGGCGCGACGCGACACTGCGACTACCCCGTTTTTATAGAGAGTACCCGGATGAGCCAGCTTTGCTCAGATAAAACGACATTTTTTTAAAGTGAAACCTAGCTAGATCGATTTATCGCCCCCGGATCCGCGGCATACCTACTAAATTTCATGAAAATCGTTGGAGTCGTTTCCGAGATTCAGATTATATATATATACATACATATAAAGAATTGCTCGTTTAAAGGTATTAGATTGTACCACGGATATATTATTCTTAGATCAGTTTCTATGAAAACACGCCACATTGTCGCGTCACACCTATCTACAGGAGCATGTATCTGTTTAACCCTAAAATACAAAAAAAAACTGTGATAATTACACAAGATACGAGTTGAAAGGAAACACCATTATTTTTTTAACAAAAAAGAAAAGGTTAGAGATTCTGTTCCTAAAACAACGAGTAACTTCATCGTCTTCACAAAGATGCTTTTTTACAAGGCAAATATAAAATTATTGCTAAGCTCACTACTACCTTACAACAAAGGGATTAAAGATCATTTTAGCTCAGCTACGTGGAGAAAATTAAGCTATCATTTTTAAATAGTGAAACCTGATAGTTCATGTCAGTGTTTTTTATTTAAAAAACTCGAAACAATGTGGTTTCATTTTGTTTTGAAATATATTATATATTATTTTGATATGTATTCTACTGTAGATAAGTCTTTTAGTAAAAACAAAAAAAGCATAAATACATAGTCTAAGATTGCAGGATTTAATTTAGATATTTGAAATTTTCATGTAATAATAATATCTGGCTGTTACTAGCAAGATGCAGGGAAAAGGTATCTTCTCACACAGAGAAGGCACGAGCATTAATCACCACACTTGCTTGAAGCGCGTGGCGATTTCAGACTAACATGGCATTAGTTGCTTACGAAGTTTTCTTTCACTGATATCAGATAAACTTAGAAAGGACATATGAAATAATATGAATTGAAAAAGATAAACTGGTACTTGGTCGTATTTGATTGAACCCAAAACCTTATACATAAAAGGCAAGGTATGTTAATATTTTTTTTTCGCAGTTTTTTCAATCTTTTTGGTCTATTAAATCAATTTGTGAGCAGCATAAAAACATGATGATGTAAATCTTATTATTATAATCATACATACATAAACGATTCTGTAAACACATAATGTAATGTACATTTGTACAACATTAATTTATAACGATGACAGTCTCAAATGTTTTATTACAAACACAATAATGGAGTTTAGTAAATAACATAATATCACGATTGTAATCCCGGAATGGTAAGGCAGGGGTATACTTACCTATAGTACAGAGGCCAGCACATCAAGCTGTAGCAATGTGTCAGATTTTCCCAATAGAACATGAACCTTATTTTTATTAACATAAAGTTGGAAAACTATCAAAGAAATCTGACACATTGGGGTAGCTTGATGTGCTGGCCTCTGTACAACCACATTTCGCCAGATAAGTCCCATGTTATTGTGGGTGAGCCTATTTGTTATCAACCGGATACAAATGCAGACTCCAACTGAGAAAATCCAGATGGAAACACCCAATAACACTTAGCCCGACAAGGGAATCAAACCCAGGTTTAGAAGATTAATATTTCCTACCAAATCTTTATGATGTTACATTTATAAACTAATTGACATACCTAGACTTGAGTTATGTCTATGCAAACAGATACTAGACACAACTCCCACGCAGTGTTAACACTATAATCTGTTTGGTACACACAAACTTTGTCATTGACATTGACTCAAAGTAAGCAAAGATTTGAATAGTTAAAGTCTAAAATAGATACAGACATCAATATAATAAATGTTGAGGAGAAGATGGCGGGACACCTTGGATAGCTTCCTCGCGAATCGGTGATAAGATGCAAACCATAGAGAGACGTGGAAGGAATGGGGGGAGGCCTTTGCCCAGGAGTGGGACAACACAGGCTAAATAAACAAAAATGGAAGGGTTAGCTTTGGCCAAAAGAAAATTGTATTAAAATACACATCGTGGTTTGTACAGATATGGCTGAATTAACTAATTTAGAAATTATACTATGCATGTACCCAATACAAACTTCAAGATGCTACAATTTGTTTATAAATGAAGATTGATAGAAGAGGGCTCGTGGTTAAATTGTAACAGCCGCATAGGTTGGACCAAGGTTAACTTACGCTTGCCGAGATCAGTCCGTGGATGGGTGACCATTTATTTGATCCATTACATATCAAGGCCCCTTCATGCCTCGTAAAGCAGTGGGCCCCAATCGTCATTCGAATCTTTGGCAGTCGTTACGTAGTCAGAAGCCCAAAAGTCTGACAGCCAGTTTTGCTTAGGGGATTTACCTAGTAACTGAGTTGTAGTGAGCAGATAGTCAGCCACTCTATGTAAAATACTCAGCTGCATCCTGCTCGATTGGAAGCTGACGCCATCATAGTTGATAAAAGGCTAGGCAAATGATGATGATGATGAATAAAAGTTGAACGGGCCAAAAACCCGAATATAATATGCTTAGTTAATATTTTGTACAAAATTGTTCTGAGAATCATTTCACTATCTGTTCTAAAAACTTCAATCATTAGGGTAAAAAATTATGAAAAGCATTACCAATAACTATAAAAACGTTTCTGAAAAATGCAATTCTGAAAATATTTTGTATGACCCACAATTTTTCGTTAAAACGAGTTAGTTTTAAAATGACGCTGCTGAAATGATGTCACATGACAAGAAAACACAGATAAAGGCATATTGCAATCCTTATCAATAGCTTCTGTAATACGACGAAAATTATGTAGGCATGTTGCAAATCAATAAAAATGATTAAATACACGATTGTTGGTGTTGTGTTTCTTACTAATTAGGGTCTTCAGGTTATTTTAGTACATTTTAAATCGATGCAAACAACAAATGTTATGTCGATCTTATGCTTCGGTGGTTGATTGGCACGGTTGGCGCAGTGGCTCGAATCGAATTGACGAAATCTTATACATAGTGTAATGTACAGTAAAATAATTAAATAAATATGTGCTCTTGCAAGCCAGCTCGGGATTATACGGACAGAAGTCGAGGCTAGCGGACGTTAAATTAAACCACCCAAGAGTTAAAGTGAGACATAACACATAGTATAGTAATTTATCGTCGATATCCAATCGCAAACCGTATCGTATTATGCTTATGTATTGAATGTAAATTTTAGGTGTCTGTGTTTATGCATATCTTACAATCCCTAATTCAACGTAAAAAGAAAGAAAAAACATAGCGCACAAGGAAGAAATAGAGCTTACACAGTAGCCACTACAGAAGGGAAATATAAAATACGAAAAATACGCAAACTATCCCGTTCACTCATAGACACGTGTAGATAATGACATGCAGCTGAGACATTCTAAATTACCTTCTTCCTCTGACGTCATTGCGGAAAACAGTCACGACTCAGAAAATACAACAAGAATCAAAGAAAACCCTCAATGGGTGATACAAGAGCCACCAATATAACTTGACCTTTAATTAAGCTAGCCATACAAAGTGTCTTTTAGTTCTTTGGCAATATTTTAGGGGGTGAAAGTCCCCATGTAAACAACTGTTACTGTGAAATCAACTTCGAAATATGAAAAAAAAACCGTTTAGAACAATTATTGTTAGCATTTGTCAGTGTAGGCGTCATTGTAAAAGAAAATCTTGTTGAGTTTTGTTCAAGTCCTAGTCAATCGGAGACGAAAAACATGAAGAAATCGGGAATTGTAATGGTACCTAAGAAATAACAAACCGCATAACTAAAAGGGGGGTGATCAACACTTATTACTTCTCTGTATAAGAAGATGCCATAGCTTTCTAGAGTATCAACGGCTAGTTGTATGGTACCTCTACTGACCTAGGCTAGTAAAGGTACCTACCATAAAAAACAAACAGTTACATTTCACATTGCATCAAGTATCAACTTATACTGGATGTTACAAATGAATCATTGCCTCGATGGGCGATCCTCGTGACTCACATTGATCTTACTCATTCTCAGTAAAACTATGGCTATTTGATAACAGCTCTCGTTTTCATGAACAGCCTCGATAACGGCGAGTGTTACGATGTGATAACGCGCCGCCGGATTTTTGTATTTTAAAGGATATGACTGTGTTAATGGAGATTAGGGTTATCATTTTTATAGTATAATGTTGTAATTTTCATGTTTTGGGGGTATTGTTCTGCCTACTTATTATTACGCTTGGGTTTGGAAACAAAACACTAGTTTGACGGCGTACTTAGTACCTCCTTACGGAAGCGTCTCGAACAATATTTGGAAAGCGAAATGAATCCTCAAAGAAACGACACTAAAATAGCACCAACGTCATTCCTATTGCAGTCTCATAAAAACGTTATTACCGTCAATAAAGAAGTAGAACTAACACAATAGTTCTTGGAAGATTATAAGATAAATATCTTGGACTATATTAGCATAAGAATACGCTTGGAACAAAAGTAAATATACCAGTACTTATATTTTGTATTGCTGCAATCTCCGAGTTATTAATAGGTGATACAAAAGACCCTTGCAATAAATATTATGGTGGCCATAAAGGGTGGACAAAGGGAGTTCGATGACTTGATCGGGGTTTGTTTCCAATGTTTTTGGATTGGAAGGTTTGTTTACAAACACATACACACACTCACGCGTTGTTCCCAAGGCAGAAACTATAGAACGCCACCTGCTACAATTCTTACATAGTCCTTTTGCTTCGTTTATGTTCATAGTGAAACTGTCAAAACGAGTACTATGCACCCTGACCGTTTTGATGATCATCTCAAATAAGGTGTATGAACTTTTGTTTGGTTTGGTTAGTTTTAACGCATATAACTCGACAAAATATAGGAAACAACTGATTTAATTTCACGATTTTAGGTTTGGTTGCATTGTGGGTTGGATTCATCAAGAACTGTTTTATCTAGTAAATTGTTCTACCCAGTAACTGGAATGTGGAGGTCAGATAGGCAGACGCCCCATGAGATATACTGATATTCCGCTGCATTCGGTTACACTGGAAGCCGACTCCAAAATGGTTGGAAAAGTCGATGAGGATGGTCCCATAGTAAAAGTTGTATATATTCATGAGTACTGATTAATTTCAAGTAAATTGAAAACAAAACACGTCTAGGCAGTGTCAGTAAGTACCGTCATTTATTATTCACACTAGGTTCTGTAAAATTCAACGACATAACAGCTGTAATACATTATCGTATCGTCCACAACAATGGGACCACACGACTCACTGGATGCACTGACCCTACGGCACCTGCTGACCTTGCAACGCTGCTAGCTTAGATTTGTTTGTGTTACACAACTTGTTCTATGTTTATTATTATTAGAGGCTTTGATTCTGTGTCTATTATTATTTACTATTATTTTATGGGCGCAGCATGGAGCAGTAATCGTTCTATACTGTATGAAAAGACGCTTGTACCTGCAGTGGGACCGTTTTCTACAGGTAGGGTACCATCCATCACAGGGTTTATCCGGACATGTTCGGCTTTTTGGCCCCATTATACGAACTTGAAGAGGTTTCTTATAGAAAATAAAAAGGTAAAATGAATATTTAAAAAAAGAATCATCATTCTTCTCAAGTTTCAAAATGGTAACCCTACCTATAGCTCCAAACCATGGCGTTGAAGGTGCAGGTGTCCTCTATCACAAAAAAATACAGTGGTTTGTACAGAGCGTCCATGTCTTTTGTAAAGCCATTGTATGCAAGTGTTTTCCTCGAAAGTTACCTCTACTTGGGGCTTCCCTAAGAGCAAGATTGCGTAACCAAACACTATCTGGCTGCAACAAAGACAAGACTTTCTCAGGCATTACTTAGAACTCGTTTAACGCCATTTAATTAGTAAAAACCAGTGTTAAGTCTAGTAATGTTAAAACTATTGTTAAGTAATGTCTAGTAAGTCTGTTGTGAAGTTTCGTCATATGTTTATATGCGATTTCAGAAATACAGCGTTGACACTCATCAAGTTACCTCTCTGCAGATTTATTTAGAAACGAGTCGGTTCTACATTTTCATACTTGTCTCTGTCACTTCTGACCTAGACTAGAGTCAAGAGCAAACCCTTCTCAAATAAAAAAAAACACTTAAGTCTGTTAATCCTTATATACTTACTAGCTTCCTTGGTTTGTTGATAAAAAGAATCCTATGTCCTTCCCCGGGGTGCAATTAATCTCTCTGCCAAATTTTATCGAAATCTGTTGAGTGGTTTAGGCGTGAAAAGGTAACAAACCAACTTACTTTCGCATTTATAATATTAGTGAGGATATAAAATGTTGCTTCCCTATGTCTAGTCTTTCCAAAACTCGATAAGTAAGAATTAAAATTTTCACGCAACATTGCATTTTAATATAAGAGTATTTTTATAAACTTTTATAAACTAGTCCGGTCTGAACTGGACCACAACAAAGTATGGCCGGGTTGAGCAAGTACAAGAACAAAATCCAAAATAATAATAACTAATCAGATATGTTCGACCATGTCTCGACCATTTAATTTACATGATTATTGCAAAGCACAGGTACACACGATAGTATGACGTCACGTGTCATGGCCACACTTGTCGTGATTTTCTAAGAAGGTGAGTCATGTTTAGTGAAATAATATCGACGTAATACACACATACGATTATTTGGGCACAGCGTGTGTATTAGACATCAGGTGACACTCTCAAGGAATCTATGACGAACTATTCTGAGAAGATAACGGGGATATTACTACGATTGAGAAATGTAATATTAGATACGGTTTCATCATTAGATCAAACTACCGCGTGATGCCAACCGCCCTGCTTTCTCAGGACATGACCTGGATTTTGTAGTATCCTGGGGTGTCTTGGATATTTTTAAGCAGCGACCTGGGTTTTTAGCACCCTAATAAGGTCATGTATTTTATCTCTTTTTTCTTTCTCTATTACTACGTCCTTCTTTTAAACGTGTCCTGGATTTTACAACTTCGAATTCAAGTTTTTGAAAAACGCAGTTGGCAAGCCAAGGTCAACCGTTATCTAGTTCGTTACGTAAGTAACTGTTCAACGGCATGGTTGGCGCAGTGGCTGAGCGATTGTCTGCTGCGCTGCGAATCACGGGTTAGATTCCCGCACGAAACAAATATTTTTATGGTAGTCGTTTTGGGCTATTTGAGTATGACAGTTTAAAGTTTGTAAACGCACAGATGATACAGGGGTAATTCGTATTGTTGGTCAAATTACAATAAAAAGAGTTGAAGAAGAAACAGGAAAGGTAATCCATGCCTGTCCCGGTTTATACCTCTGCAGGTATGGCACTACTTACACAATACAAAAAGTAGACAAAGCCTCGTACCTGACTAAGTACCGTGAGGCCTTTTGTAAATAACTTATCTGATTTTACAAAATGGTGCCTTTTGTTATGAGCTAGCATTATCCGCGTAGAATTAAACAGCACGCGTTTATATATTTTTTCGCGGAGTATATAAATCGCACGGTTCGATCCAAAATAAAGCTACGCTTGCCGAGGTTGGTCTATGGATGGGTAAACATCCATAAGATATCTTGAACCCTCCATGCCTCTCGAGTCTGCCACCCAGTCTGGCCAAGAGGTATCGCATAACCCAGTAACTGGATTGTAGAAGTCTGATAGGCTCCAAGTCAAATGCGGGTATTCAGTTGCATCCGATTAAAAGATGAGATGAGATTTCACATATTGAAAGAAAACATTATGTAGTCATTTCTTTCAAAACATTTCGCAACCCTAAAGTTAAAATTGTTTTGAGCAAGTTAACACTTAAGTACCTACCGAAACCTAAACAAATTCCTGAATGAACACAAATATTTGTTTTATGTAAACAACACAATTTCCGTCCCAAATACCTAGCGATCATCTAAACATAATCTGCGTGCGCGCGTGTTTGTCGAACGTTTAGCAACGCACGTTCACTTGTGAGATATATATTATAACATTGTATATAAATCCAATACTTCAATGTTGAAAATGTTGAAGGAAATTCTTAATCCATTACTTCAAATGTTTGAACAATTTATCCGTTCGATAACGTAAATAACTCAATGGATCTTGTTGAATTGGCAAAATGAAAGGCATTACCATTGACTGTGTGATACTTATTACCGTGCAGGGCTTTCCTCTTCTAGGTCTTGTTAATGTTTAGTTGTACTGTACCTACTCGCTCTTTACCTTGTTCTGATTCTGTTCTTCTTCCATGATCCCTTAGTATTAACACACCTTACTGTATGTTAACATATACTATGCCTGTACGCGTACATATACTAACAAATGTAAGAAACTGTATACCTTCAATATTACAGGATATAATGTAACATGTTGTTTGACGAACATTTAGCGATGCACGCACAGTTGTGGGCCACAGAACACCATAGTTAGCACGTAATGTGTGTTTTTAGGACATCGTAATATGTCCACAAGGTTCCTTTTATTAAAGCGGTTTATCTGTGGGTTATTTTCCTATTGATATCTAGTACATAACTAGTGGCGTCCTTTGTTACCTAACCTTACTAGACATTAGCTAAGCCCACGCCATAATCTTCTTTTATTATCAGCTTTTAACATTGTAATGCTGTACATAGGACTACTTACTATGGTCCATCGGAAGATAGAACCAAGCATTAATCATGGTAATTAACATACTGTCCTGTATTACGTTGCATAAGCACCTGCTAGGAAATTGTACTGTTTACATTTTAAACACTTCATTTTAGGTAAACATTTAGTAACACCACGTTCAGTCACAAGTGTATTGTTAACAACTTTACTGACCTCTTTGTGCCAAACAGTGTACACGAACAATAACTAAATAAACTACCGCTGCAGAGTATTGCAAGAACACTTGAATGTGTCTTCAAAGAACTTCATGCAATTGCAAAAGGTTCGACTTACGAGTATAAGTGAAGAAAATGGAAAGGGGGCACTTTTTTGTGACGAAGGAAGTCCTAGTTCCTAAGCACTGCAGCTCCTAAGTACCAGAAAAGCGTCGAGGCAATTACTCCGAAAGTTCCGAAAACACGATTCAACAGTTTTGGATCCCGTAATAATCAGAAAAAACAGCAGACTAGTAAGGAAAAACATAATTTCCACTACCTTAAATATCAAACAGAAGTCAGAACAGAAGCCAATAGTCGCAAAGGCAAGTAGTATCGATCAATGGATATATTTAGGAGATACTAAGAGATAATGATTATTCAAGGAGATCATTAAAAGGAGTATAGCGGGGATACGGTATCACGCAGGTCTCATTAAAAATGAAGCAATACTTAATACCAATATATTCTGCATAACCGTCCACATTGTGTACTCACAGGTCTTCTTCTTCTCTTGTTTTAGCAAGAACTGCTTAAGAATAGAGTATGTCGTGGAAGAAATACTAGCTCGTCACTTTATTCAGCAAAGTGGAATCGAATATGTCTGCTCAAAGTATGCCGGACGTACACTTAAATATTTTAGTATACTTGTGAAGATTATTTAATTAAAATGTACTTTCAAGGACTGTTCAAACAAAGGCAAATAGGGACGAAGGACAAATATCACTCGCGGCGATCGTGTCAAGCAAGTTGAATGACGTGTTTAAAGTGTCGCGAATCGACACGTGACTTCCTACGACCCGAATCACTATAACAGTCGACGCGACGCGGTCGCGTCCTGCACTGGTTTTGATTCAATTTGAGCAGAGCTTCATGTCGCATAATTAATGTTGACCACGTTATCCAAACAGGACATGCTAACAAGATCTCATCAAACCATTTAACAACGTAACAAAAGTTTTTAATCGACGATCAATGCAACCCGCTGCGCACACGCAACAAACGCGCTGATCAAATAAATAAACTCAACAATAAACAATAGTTTAACAACACACTAACAAGGTCAACGCCCTCAACAACACCTATGGTAATAAAGGCTGTAATAAAAACGCCAATAAACCCATGGTCCACAATAGCCCTTTGAAAGGGCTAACATATCGCCATTCATTGACCAGGAAGGGCCGGAAGTCGCAGGTACCGCTTCCGGTTTCGTTGCATTCAAATCTCGAACACGATTGATGGTAGATAACCGTTTCATTGGTGTATTAGTTATGGTACCACTAACTGGCATTGCGTTGAATCATGCGCAGTTAAAAGGACGATCAATACGTATATCTATACATATGCAGGTGATTTCTGTCAAGGTTGTGTTGAACATTGTGCAGTGTCCGCCACTCCATCGTATGAAAAATAATTGCACTCGTAATATACACGAGGCATGCGTCAGATAGTGTCAAATGTGCTACTACCAGCGATTCAATCGTTGCACACAAATCCTACCCCCCTAATTAATGAACGGCGATTAAATTTATGCCAAATTTAATCCTCGAAAAATGTATGATTAATCTAAACTGGTTGTAACTTTACTTCTCGTTCATCAGAGGGTTCATAGGGGGCCCCTCTTTCACAAGTCGTGCAATGTCCAAGATTTAGTATAGCGTGGATTATTAAAGTCATAATAAATTTGTATTTATTTCTCTCACAAGGTACATTTTATTTATAAAGTACTGCCTACATCTAGAACCGAACCTGAGAGCTGGACTAGGTCTGCACTCGGTTAGGGACCAGTATGACAGACAGATCTCCAGGCTCACACCCTTTTAGACATATTCACAGTTTGCGGCATCTTTACAGTGAGAAGCTTGTAAAGTAGATCCGAATTGACCAAAACGTTTCAACATCAGATGAAAGTTTTCCTTAGTATCTATCGTCAAATAAGGCATGGCCTTCTTTTTTATGCACGACAGTCATTTGTTTCTTGACTTATTTGGGTCCTGCTAAAGCACTGTGGTATTATTTACTTCTGTCATGAGCTACTTATGGAATACAATATTTTACACGCGGGTTCGGTCGCGATAATATAGAATTGTTGATGTGGTCAAAACCTCGGGACCAGTACTTTTTTTTTGTGGATAAAGGTACCCCATTTCCTTTGCTGCATCCCTGATCAAAATGTCATAACGCACGGTTGTGCAATAGATGCGTTAAAACGAATCAAACAATCTCACATTCGCATTTATAACATTAGTTAGGATTAGGATTTATGTCATGGAAGTAGACAAAAGCGACAAACTGAAGCGCGAACTCAAACCAACATCCAATAATCGCCCAACTAATATTATCAAATTGGATCGTACTAAAAGGCCAATACATTGAACGGTAGCCAATTAAATCGCGGAAATCACCATTGTTTAACCTCGACAGTTTAACAGTGATATAATAATCGCGACTAATTTCATTACCAGCTCATTTGCACAGACATAGTAATAAGCATAATTACTAGGCTCTGGAATTTACTTGCATAAAATACTCTATGTCTTAGTGATAAAGTACTAAATGTATGAATATCTCCAAAAGCCCAAGTTGGTCATTTTCTAGTTTTAGTATACGGGAAACCGTATAAAAATGTACTTATCGTGGAGACTACGGCTTAACTTAGGCACCAGTCTCCCACAATGTTTTTCTTAAAGCCATGACTGAAATATATTGCTTTTTAGTATTATTTAACAAGAATAATGTGGTGAGAAAATAAGTAAATATTTATTATTCGAATACTTGTTTCTCACTTGTCAACTATCAATTTAGATAGACATTAACCTATGTGGCGCTGCGGGCGAGGGTCAGCCTGCGACGCAGGAGGTTGCGGGTTCGATTCCCGCCTTGGGACAAATGTTTCTACGATCTACAAATATTTGTCCCGGGTGTTCTGGGTATTTGCTATGTATAATAAAAAATATCTATCTATGTAATGTATTGTATTAAGTATATCAGTCATCTAGTACCCATAACACAAGCTCTGCTTAGCTTGGGGCTAGATGATGCTGTGTGGATTGTCCAGCATTATGTATTTATTTATTAAGGCTTCCGCAGGAAGACACGACGTGATAATGCGACACAATTTGAGATATGTTTCCGTAGTTTAGTTCTTCAGTAAGGTCAGATGCTCAGTACTCGCAAACGGCGTGCGTGCATGACCAGATGTATGAACGTAAACGAAGCAAAAGGAGTATGTAAGGATCGTAGCAGCTAGCGTTCTATAATAATTTGTACCCCCATGAGAAAAAGGCGTGAGTTTATGTATGTATGCATTCGTTTCTATGAAAGCGGTCAGTGACATAATGCAATTGGTAATAATATTTATAATGTTTATAAGTAACAGCCATTGTTTTTGCCAAGAGCCTGGACAATTAACCGAAAAGGCTCTTGTAAGGCCAAGTGCTTAATTCAGAAAGCTCTTGAACAATCTGAGTGTTGTTGGGAGGTTCCCGCCTGGAGTTCTACCCACGTTCAATTAGTCTACGGTCCTTCTTCCGACCGTTTACCTACTAAATTAAGAAATTTTTGACTTCCAAAAAAAAAAAAATTGCAATAAAAGTTTCACACAGTTTTGAACATTGGTCCCAAACTAGGCAAGCCTGTATCTTGGGTACCAATATGGAGGGTTTGCCATTATACAATTTTACATTACTTAAAGTAACAAAAGATAAAATGTAAAAATGTGAAGTATAAAGTATTAATAAGAAATAATAAAAATAAAACAGTCTACGCTTGACTGTGTGTATGGGTATGGGTATCTTCTGGAGACTATAATTTTCAAGAACAGACGTTACTTGCCTTTTTGCCCCTTACTAAAGCACCCCCGGCAAGCCCCGCAAGTACTACTGCTGAGCATGAGGTACTTCGTTTGATTCCCGGCTAGGGCCTTTGCCCTAATGGTAATTATGTTTATCATGTGGAACGTAGTAACGGAACCAGGATTTGTACCTGCTTACTTTCGCTTCCTTTCGGGCTTCTACCTGCCCGTAACGACTGGCAAAAATATACAAATGACAGCTGGGACCAACAGCTTAATCTCTAAAATGTTGTACACGGAAAAAAAAATATTTGCTGCATGTAACAGGTTAACGTGCTTTCTGGGGCACGGAGGTGTCTCGATATGTAATGAGCGGTCACCCATGCGCAGACTGTCATCAGCAGACGTAGCTTAACCTTCGATCGGCTCATGCGGTTGTTTTTACTGAGCCACGAGCTCCTCCACAAAACAAAATCAAATAAAACCAGATCAAAATATATTTTTGACATGTTGCAACCTACCTACAACAGTTCTACCTATAGATAGCAGTCAAGTCCTTGAACTGATTGATAATAAACTGATATGAGCTGTCAATATACGGTGGTGATTCGTTATCGATGTTACTGATGCGTTTGGACTGCATGGTGAGGCGATATTGTCATAAGAACCATTAATTAAGTACTGTAGAGAGACTTAATACAATCAGTTAATGATGTGATGGAGCAGTGGTTAAGGCCTCGGCTTTCATGCAGGAGGTTAGGGGTTCAAATCAAGGCAAGTAGGTAACAAATAGACTCCGACAATTCATAATGTAACTTTTAAGTTTATATTAGACATTACCGATATCGGTGCAGTCACCACTGTGACTTATCAATTTAAATGTGCTTTTTAAGTTTATCAACACCATTACTGTCATTTTTGAAGGAAAGCATCATGAGAAACCCTGGTGTATTAATATATACAAGTCGCTGATCCTCGTTTAGCAAACACGCTCGAAAATGCTTGTAAGTTCTTTGTGGGAGGAAAACATATCTTCCGAAATTTTGGAAGTGCTTCGATTTTTTTATTACTAAGGTTTGGCTCTAGGTTATAATTACTAGAATAAGACTAGAATAAGACATCGTTCAAAATTATGCAACCCTAATTTAATAGAAAATACATACTCATATAGTAATCGAAATTTGATCTCAGTGAATAAGTGTTCACTGAGATCAAAATTAGACTATCCAAAGACGAGGTATTTTGTAGTCATATTTATGTGGTTAAACACTATAATAATAAAAGTCAGTGACTTTCCATATAATTTAGAGCACCATGCCAGACCATAAATTAAAAGGGACAGTAAGAACCATAGAGCCCGCATTACGTGGTTGATTAAAATCTTATTGTTCTATAATGCCATGTAACCATAAAAACACCTTTCCTTAAAGCAATTTATGGGAAAAAGTAAACATTCGCCTCACGGTTTAAGATCACAATGGAAGATATAATGGGCTTCTGTTATATCAAAAAATACAAAGAGAAATAAATCTTATAACTGTAGCTCACAGTTTAAAATTCAACGGCGTTTTTTTGTAAATCTAACTAAATAATATGCAGTCTGGCTCTACACGAATCCCATAAAATATATTTTATTGCGTACAGCATAAAGTATAATTTCGACTGATATTTTTTTTTCATGAGATTTTGAACAGGAAAATAGTATAGCTGTAGTAAAAAGAATTTAATCTCAAAGGATTTAAGTCTATTTTTGGTTGTAACATTTTTTGGCGACACGAACAATACCCATACAATTTTACACCTTTGGACACGATGTAGCTTGACACAAATGGCCTTTATAAGTCTGAAATGCTCCCGATTTTGTATGGGTATTTAATTTTCTTCATAATGGTCCAAGAACTTATCTTTTAAAAATTAATAGCGCCTCTCACCATTGTTTGTTGAAGTTATTAATGGCTTATTAAAAAAAGATTTGATGAAAAACTTTATTTATTTATATTGTTTTATTAGTGGGATAATATTTTTCACATATCAGTTTTGGGTGCTGAATAAACTCAATGGCACTTCAGAATAATTAGAGTATTAAAAATCGGAAAATAAGATAACAAGGTAGGGTTTACGAAGGTATCTTTTATTCTAGAACGTATCGAATTTTTAAATAGGGATTTTCTATCTTTCTTTACTAAATAAGTTAAAACATACCCATTTGCCCCTCAGTTGGTACGTAGTCCGGAATGGTTGGGCCTCTATCACAAAACTTCTCACAGAAAAACACTAACATAACATGAAATAGTTCACTTGTCAGATTTCATTTGCACTCATTTTTTGTCACTTCGTAGAATCAACCTTAAAAGAAAAAGAAAGGAAATTTAAATAAAATAAAAAAGTAAAAATAAAATATAAAACACTTTCTTTGTAACAGTGATAGCGGTTCAATCAACTTACTTTTTCATTCTTAGAATCGACTAAAAATAATAAAAAATAAGTAAACTTCAAAAACTAAAAGATAAATGGAATTTTACCCCGTAAAATTAAGCTCATTCGGTTGATCGCTCGTTATATAGGTTAACTATATATTAATAGGTTTTTAAGTACCGAAAGTACGTATCAGCTAGTCATAATAAGCGTCTCATAACAAACGAAACGACTGTGTTATCATAACGAATCATAAAATACCATAACATAACATACAGCTGTTTGTTATCTTTTACAGTTTCAATCAACTTCTGACAGTAAAACAGCACACACAACAAAATGAAAAGAAAGCAATGAAAGTGCCTATTACATTGATTGTTTTCTTTTCTTTTTAAAATTTGTTTTGGAATGCAATATGGAATGCAATATGGATGGATGGAATGGACTGGATGTTTAATAAGTAATCAAAACTATAACGTAAAAAGATTATCCTGTATTTTGGAGTAAGTTCTACTCATTTTTTGTATCCTTCATCCATATTTTATAAAGCTAATTTTTTAAATAAGGCGGTACGTCTTTTTATACTAAGTAAGTTTAAGAAGCAAAAGGGAATTGATAAGTTAGAAATGACTGTAACAATATTTAGATCTTAAGAAAAAAATAACACTTTAATTTAGATCTCTACTTCAGTCTTGCTGAATTTATACTTCTATGGAAACATAGATTACGAAAATTTGTATCTAAACTACTCGATATTTAGTTATAATTTAACGTTTTAACGCTCGATGGGAACCATATAATATTATATTCAGCACATTAAGGCGGTTTCATACTAAGAGTATATTATTTAATAAAAAATCGGTAATTATATTCGGTATCGATGCTTCAACATTTTGGTTAAGCATGTGATCTGAGTAAATACAGCGCAATTACAAGTCTAATAATATAAACACACGGTTTAACCAGCGTTAGCAATAAAAAAAACAGTTTAGAAATTACAGCTATTTGAAAACAAAGTAAAGAGCAAAATGCATTCACCAGCGTCTGTATTGCAGAGTACTTTTAAAAACCCATTGTTCTTAGACAATGACAAGAAACAATAGAATCTAAGAGAAAAATACTTTTTAGAGTCTGAACATCACCATTATTGCAGCCCCTAACCACCAAGCAAAAACAATAAGAAGCCATCGTCCGCGGGTTCACTGTTCGAGAATAGAACACGTTCTAAATATAAACCGGCCGTTAGTGAAGCGCCGCGGGAACACAAGTTCTAAAATTAAAATGGGTTTTAAAATTTAAATCCTGACGACGTTTCTGTCACGTTCAAGGCCGTTTCCAGAAGATAAAAAAAATCGTGTTCTTTTTTTAAACATCTGGCAGACATCATGCATCCACAAAGTTTTTAACAAATAATAAAATCCAGAATGGCCGCTATTGTAATGGCTATGTAAACAAAGTAGAATCGGTCTTTAATTAGATTTATAGACGCACATTGTCATAAGCCTTGCTACGCAATCAATGATGATTTGAATGTGGGTGTTTTTAATGAATGGATTCCATACTGGATAATAGGCAATCCTTAGTTTATCTATTGGTAAGATAGAAACAACTTTTGATCTCCTCTACAATTAAACAAGCTGTTAGTCAGCTTATCGTTGAAAGAACGTAGTCTAAAAAATTACGAGTCTCATGTAGTACTACGCTGCAAGTCGAAAGAGGTCATGAAATGCAAGGTGCATTTCACACATAACACACCTTTTCATTACAAAATTGAACACAAATTAGCTAAAGCACTGTATATTTTAGGAGTTATTTAAAGTACTATGTTTACATTTACACGGAACAGGCGGCCGATTCTGTAAAAATGTCTTACTGAATATGTAGGTGAAGTGAAGACGAAGCTGTCATCCCATTGTAATGATAGAGAATTTTACGGAACCCACCGGCTGCTGGAATGTTTGCGAGTTATATTAAAAATAAGTAAGTCAATTGTATATTTATCTTTATAAAGTAAGATCAACTGCAGGCGGCAGTGAAAGCTTTTCTTTTACACTACGCGACAATGTGTGGCCTATATATTTTTTTTTATTATATTTAATTTTTATCAAGGCCTCACAGAAAAGTTCGGTTGAGCAGTTAATGACCCTAAAGGTTAAACTGCGAGATGCCCATTCCAAAAATAAAAAAAAACCTAGTGAAAAACTGTACTATAACTTAGAATTTACATTTAGGTGACGCTGACGCTTAGTTTTAGTGAAAATGGGTATTTATGACATATTTATATTCTCTTGACTATAAGATGAAGTTCTTGGTAAGTATGTTTCTTTTTCTCAACTGAACGCATTTTAAGTAACATTCACATTCCTAATATTTCAACAAAGCTATCTTCGTTGGTTTTAAAATTAATTAGATTTTAACAGAACACTAAAATTCCATTTCCTGAACAGACAATTTTTCTTTCCTGTTAAATATATTTTAAATATAGAATTGACGAATCTTGCGCGTAAGCAGCAAACGCTAAATATCCCTTATTCTGTTGACAGACAGACAAATTGCTTTTCTAAATCCTACCACTGTTTAAGACGACCAATCTAAAATTAACCTTGGTCTAAACTAGTGAGTATAAAGATCAGGGGTCTAAATAAATTAGTCTTGTTTATCTAATTTTGGTTAAGAAATGATCCCCTTATGGTTTGTGAAATTGTCGGGTGTCTGTTACATGTAAATTTAGACTGGAAGTGGATATTTTTTGTATCTTCCTTTACTTATGCTTTACTTTACTGTCTTTGGTCGGGATATATTTATTTTGTCTGGCAACACTAATCAGTAGTGCTGTTTGTTTGATCTAAATACTGTGAAATATGAAATATAATTTTGAACTATATTTAACAAAAATATATGTAATACGTAATCAAAGTTGGCAATGGAGTGATAAATGGAGGTTCTTACGATACAAGGTACACTTGAAAAGTAGAATTAGACAAATTGAATTAAAATAAGTCCTACCCACCTATCTACAAAGATGAGAACAGCAGAGCAAAGAAATGAGCAGGTATACTGAGTCTCACTGTGGACAAATGCAGAGTTGTAAAAGTAAACCTCTTTATGCATTTTTAATTAACACAAAACTGCCTAAAACCTATGAAAGTGAATGTCCCAGGCATAAAATAAACAAAAACGAACCGACGCGACAGTAAAATCTACCGTATTTTTTTTGTCCACACATATTGATGTGTAAACAAAACAGATTCGAGACATTAAAATGGAAGATGGGGCATATGATGGTGATAACTGCCTGCTCACAAAAACTAACGATACCGTTGTTTTGACTGATATAAATCAATTGAGGATAGGTTTTATTTCTTCATTTGATCCTGGAGAAAAAATATATGAGTAAAATATTTAGGCTGGACATCCATAGAAAAGATATGAACAACCATCGTTTTGAAAATCCTTCAAAAGAGACTAATATGCAATGATGAGGAAAAAACGAAAGATGATAGATAAAATACATCACATAGTTAGAGCTTAGTATTTCTAATTCATTAGATACTGATCCCAAGAGAACATAACATCGAAGGTTCGAAGCTCAACTTAGAGACATAACAATGAAAAGATTTACATAATCTTATCAGCTACAATAAACATCATAACATAATGCTCTACCGGTTCAAATCCTTATCTTAGTGGGCGACCCTACACCATCTAAGCATTGAATGTGCATGCCACCATAAAAACCACGCTTTACCACAAAAGCTTCTTCACTAAACTGTTCTTTGAATAAATACCAGTATTCAGATCGCTTTATATTGATTCCGGTGGGTGTCACCACTTGCATCTGAAATGGTACTTAAAGTCCACTTAAGAGTGGCAGGGACAAATATTGTTCAAAGAAAATACACACCGGTGGTCCAATATTTGATCCCTGCTGTGTTTTTATACGGTTCTTTTCTAAACAGCTTACTGTTGTTCATAGTTTGTTTAATTTGAATAAGAACGTAGGTATAAGGTAAAGTATTTGTGAAATATTGTCGATTCTATGCTTTTCCCCATACATTTTAAAACGAAATTTTATTGCCTCGAATGATTGAAAGTCCTATATTATCAGCACTTAAGAAACTGCCTTCAGGAAATACATATTTTTAAACTTTGGGCCCACAATTCAAAAGTTACCTCCTTACATAAACAACATAAATTAAAATCGAAGCTATTTTTAAACGCAATAATCAAAAAGAAGTGAATTATAAGACAACGTGCAATTGAAATTAACACCACATGTAAATTCACTTAAAATTACAATAAACCAAAGATACTGCTACTAAAGGCAACGGTACGGTTCGGCCCTTCGATGTAAAGCCGCTTACACATGACACGACCAGCATTTCGTCCAAAAGTAAGCCGGTTGAAAACCGTGACCATCTGAAGTCATAGGTAGTAACTTCTGCTGATAATGAGGCACAGAAAACTAGATGATCCCTATGCGCACCTGTTTGGACCAAGACGGCACAGTAAATATAAGCATTGTATCTACTCGTAGTATGCATATAGGTATCATAAGTCAAATCTTAGACTTTTAATGTTAGTTCTCTTACAAGATTTGCTTCTTATTCCGGCAATCTATCGCCCTCAATTTTTCGCCTAGTGAAAACGAGTCTTAATCCTTTTAATTGGGCAAGGCAGGATCTCTAACGGGACTTGACCCCTAAATGTCCAATCGTCTGTTTTAATTTCATCGGAACTGGTTTGGAGAAACGTTCGTATCACGGTCACGGAAACGAAGTCGCGTGTTAACGATCACGGGTAATAATCCCTTCTTGACTTCGAAATTTAATTTATATGTTATGATCGTCTTTCTTTCTGAGATAAGTTGAACGATTGCTAAATGCTTTATTCTTGCGAGTCCTATAATTTATAATAAAAGCTTTTCTTATTCAGCGCAATAGACATATTGGAGTGTACTGGCTGACATGTGGCAAATATTTTAGCTTAATGATTCATATTATGCCCATGTGTATATTTTTTCTGTCTTGTAAATTACTTCGCATACTATTGTATAAAAGTTCTTGTTAATTAGCAGACAGATGTGTTGCTGGGTAGTTAGTTGCGCCTGTTTTCTTCTCAGCATAAATAACAGGACGTGGTAAATGGTGAGCCATTTGAGGAGACGTTCTTTTGTAAATTATGACGTTCAAAAAATTTTGAACAAGGCAAGGAATCATGAATGGAAGAAAAGTGTAAGAAAAAAAAATGCATTAGAAGTCAGGAAGTGTACTCCAAGTCTGGTAGATTTCCTGATTTAGTCCACAAAGCAACATTACGAAACAAAGCCTATCAGATAAAAAGGTTATAATGCCCACCACGTAAGGGAACCAAGGTCGGTACAAAATAATATTAGCAGAATGTGTGATTAGGTACACTTCATTATTTTGAATGACATCATGCGCTTTGTTCGTCAATTTAACACGTGTGTAATTAGAGGTAGGTACGTACATCTATACAATAGTTAATTGGCTACTGTTATAACAAGCTTTCAGACCTTGCAGAGTATCATCAAAGCTATGATCATTTTCGGTCCATCCGACTATACTATGTCATATATCAACAGTGCCAATAACGCGCCTAGAGAAAAACCAATGATATTTATGAGCCCAGTGAATATTTTTCAAAATTGAACCAATTCTATACCCATCTATGATTATTGATTACATATTAGCCAGCACTTTGTTGCGCAAATAAGCAAATACGAAGCTAGATTACATCATAGACGTTCGGCTACTAAAAGTGTAGCCACGTGTGTCTATTAAAAGGGGCCTCAGTACAGTAACTAATTGATAAATAGCCGATGATTAGCGCACTTCCCTAGTATTGCGCTTGCGCACGTTCCGCGCACGCCGTCACGTCCATCGTTGCGTCAATGTGGCTACACGTATTTACTATTTGCATAATAACCGATTCAACATTCCTTACGATTTTTCACTGTATCAAAATTATACCAGGCGTTTATCTTTTAGAGTACAGTTAATTTAACGTGTAATTATTGCTAGAGAGGTTTGTTCAGTTTTTTAAATATGTATGTATTTTCTTGAAAGATTACTGATGAAAATAATGGCTTGGTATAGCTTGACTTTTATCTTCACCGAATTTTTTAAGTAGTTGTCCTATTTAGATCTCATGCCTTTAAAATGTTACTAATTTTGAGGTACCTACTACACCCCAGCTTTAGTCACTTTTCTACTGTCTTCGACATATCCTGTTTGGAGAATGCTGATATAATTATCTTCAGTTGTTTTGTTCAAATGCTCACAGAACTCCAAATGCCTGGAACAAGTACGTTAGCTACCGTTTGATGTTACGTACGATTATGACGTGTCGAGTTTAAAGATCGCATCAATTTATAAATAGTGTCCGTTTCCTGGCGAATCTTTTACGGGCATCGTTAGTAGTGTTATTATTAAGAGACATGTTTTGTTTGGTTGTGTTCTTGAGATACCAGAATAAGCTTTAATTCTATAAGGAGCACAACATCTCGTAGTGATGAACCCGTAGGTAGATATGACGATCCGAGAGTACAGGAGGACTATTAATACATATAATAATGCTGATTTCTGATTCGGTTTTTGAGATTAGCGTAAACTGTGCGAGCACGTTAATTTCTCTGATACGAGTAGGTATATCATCGCCGCATAAATAATAGGTCTTTACCTATGAAATTGCCGTTTTGTATGAAAAAATTTAAATGAATTTTTTTCATGTATTTTTTATTTGTATTAATCGAAGTAATCACCCATGCAATCAATGCATCTTTGCCAACGCAGTGGCAGTTTATTGATGCCCTTCTTAAAGAAATCAGCTGGACGGGAGGCAACAAATTCTTCAAAGGCATTTTGTACTGCCTCTCGGGTATTGAATTTTTTTCCCGCCAAGAAGTTATCCAAATTCTGGAAAAAGTAGTAGTCTGTAGGCGCAAGGTCTGGTGAGTAGGGCGGATGACGGAGAGCTTCCAACCCCAGTTCTTGCAACTTGGAGACCGTCTGCTGTGCAGTATGAGGTCGCGCGTTGTCGTGCAGGAGCAGCGGAGACGAGCGATTGACCAATGCTGGTTGGAGATGTGCCAGCTTCTCCATCATTATGTTCAATTCTTCACAGTACACACCTGCAGTAATGCTCACCCCGTTTGGTAAGAAGCTGTGTTGAATCACACACCGGCGCTAGACCACCAAACAGTGACCATCACTTTTCTTGGGGTAAGTTTTCGTTTAGGGCATTGTTTAGGTGCTGAACCAGGATCCAACCAACTTGCTGAGCGCTTGCGGTTATCAAACAGAATCCATTTTTCATCGCAGGTAACAATGCGGTTCAAAATTCCTTCATTTGTGTGTCTGTTGAGCAGTGCAAGGCACGTCTCGACGCGTACTTCGCGCTGGCGATCATTGAGTTCGTGGGGCACCCATTTGTCAAGCTTTTTTACCTTGCCAATTTGACGCAAATGGACCAATATTGTTTTGACGCTAACGTCGAAAGCTGCTGCTAATTCAGCCGTAGATTGTGTATCATCAGCTTCCACAATCGCCTGTAATTCGTCATTGTCGACCAAAGTCTTCGGACGACCGCGAGGTTCATTTTTCAGGTCGAAATTTCCAGAACGGAAGCGAGCAAACCAATAACAGGTAGTGCGTTGGTTTGTAGTGTTAGCTCCGTAAACGTCGTTGATGTTGCGTGCCGCTTGTGCCGCGTTGGTGCCACGACGGTACTCATATTCCATAATTACTCGAATTTTTAACGTATCCATGATGACGAAAAAGATTTAAATGCGATGAAAATGTAACACTAATTAATAAACAAATGACTACTTTTGGAAAAAAAAATCCATGTTTTTAAAATAAAATTAATTTGAAATTAGAATTCTTAGCCAAACAAAAAATATTTTGATTTGAAATGGCCAGTACTGCAGAACGGCAATTTCATAGGTAAAGACCTAATATTATTTTAAAGCCATCTAAATATTTTTGTCTTGTTCCGGTGTTCATGTTCTTTTCACATCAAATAGTTTAGCAACACCATGTCGTTTTAAATTTAGAGCAAAAGCAATACGCAAATGCGTTAATGTTGGAACGAAAGTTGATGTCGAATCGTTTCGGTCGCTTCCTGTCGATTCGCAGAAACATACGCATTTTAACGCTACTGAATTCACATTAGATATCGAAATACAAGGAAAACTAAGGTGGGAAATAGGACTCTTACGTTTCGACCTAAAAACAATGTATTGCAACAGCTAAAAGCCATATTATATATTGAGTTAAATCATGGTTACTCAATTCTTACAATATTTATGCATACTTCAACAAGTTATTGGACGAAACACACGTGATAACATAACCGATTTGCAAAATGTACGTAAAGGCTATAGTTTATTAATTACTATAGCTTTAAAATATTACTCAATATAAAAATAACATAAAATAATAATGTTATAATTCTCATAATTATTATGAACGTGAATAATACAAAAGGACAACACAATGATAACAATTTTTGATATACTGAAGCAGGAAGTTAAAATTCCGTTCAATTGCGATTAATTGTAGTAATCAAGCAATTGTCAAGAGGATTACATTGCTGAAATTAACAATCATAATAGAAGATACGAGAAAACCACAGAAAAGGGACCTAATGACGCTAGAGATAAGGTTTAAAATATACTTGTAAAGGGAATGTGGTAAGTAAACGATACTGAAGTAAATACTCGACTAGTTAACGAAGGGAGACAAATGACAGTCATTTAAAATTTAATGGCGCTTATAAAGCAATTTATGGGGATAAAAAACTTGATAGGACAGCACATTACAAGAAAATAAATTGCTCTAGTGTATGCGTTGAAACGTGAGTGTTGTAAGGGAGTAAAATAAACCTTTGTAATGTAATTAATATCTCTTATCTGGAAAGCTCATACTAAAACGAAGTTATCAAGGAAAAACATTGTAAGTATTGCATTTAGAAAGTCGCAAGTGTGAAATGTAATAAGAACAATTCTGGGAACCATAAAGAAATAAATGCAGACATTAAAACAGTTATGATTTGTAACGGTACAAATAAAGTGACAATGGGTGCTAAAACTTACTTAGAACTGTATGTGGCATGAATATTGCAAAAACTCGTAGGTACAAAGCAACATTTTAAGCACGCAAATAACCAAATACCTCTACCAAGGTCAATATCAATCTTAATACCAACTAACAAACCTTATCAAATTAAATTTTCCATGCTTTTGGCCATAAAACTCTTATGACAGATACAGATCAAATTGAAGGTCATGACCTGCATAGATGATATCAACGATGCGTCGTACAATCCACTGGAGGTCACCTAACCAACATAAAAAGACCCATACTTGGTAATACAATTTCGTCCTTTAATTCTGATTATTATACAAAAGAGGGGAAGGTAGAAGGTCTGACGATCCTGGTACTGCAAGAGTTGAATCATCATCAACGATAATAATAAAATGAAGAGCGAACGCACATACGTACAAACTGCTCATTGTTATATATTGTGTTCTACGAAACGTGACCCATGGACGTGCAAATTGGATCAGGGACAGTTGGTGAAGTTTTTGGTAATGAAGTGACGGAATGTACAGGAAAAATTATTGTGATGGCTTTGTTTGCGAATGATGAGCGAATAATTTGCGTTGTTTGATCAAAATACGTCATTTGTAAGTATAGGACACGAAAAGAGAATATTTAAGTGGCTTAATGACGCAGGAAGTGTATTTTATCTTGGTTACCAGAAGTACTTATGATGGTAAAAACCCCCTATAGTAAGAGGCCGAACGTCATACATAGATGGATGTAACATACATTATTTTTGCAACTGATCTTAGTCCAATACTTTTAATCTTACAAAATCTTTTTTTAATTCACAAGTTCCTGACAGGTACTTACTACAAAAAATACTTCCGCTCTTTCCCCTATGTCATCACATAAAAACTATTCCCACATTTAAATGTACCACTTTTTCAACAATTGATGCGTACATCCTCCACACCGGTACCTGGCTGCATCCGCTGGCGAAACTGATAAAGCCTGCAACGCATTGCCTCATTCTATACACGTAGGTACTTTAAAGTGTGGTGCAAGGAGAAACGTTGTGAAAGAGACGCAGTTACGGATGCTAATGAAACTTATTGGAAAGATAATTTTAAGTGTGTGAGAATAAAATTGAGGTTGGATTTATTTCTGGCAAGCAATTGATATATACATAAATTATAGTGTTTTGCTGTAATTAATCACTTGATACATTGCTAGTGTTGCCTTCGCTCTAGGTGAGGTTGCTAAAGGTGGAAGAAGACGGGATATATAGTAAAGGATCATTATTGTCAGGTTGAGACGTAGGCAAAATTTGCGGTTGATAAATATTGTAGCGAGATTTTCTCTCTCAAAGCTGAGATGCGCACTAGTGCTAGTAACATAGTTTTTTAGAAATAGACTCGTACATACGTAATTACGTTGGTAGCACTCAAGTGTTTCCTCCTCACTTATGGCCACCATAATAATAGCCGTAGATCCATGCTTCCTTCAGATGACGTCATCAACTGCGAAGTACCTTATCAGCATGTTAGGAAATGCGGAGATTTCGAAGCTATGCACTTATCTTTAGTGCGGTGTCTCCGCACTTAGATAAGTAAGATTTAGATAAGTAAGGCACGTTAGGTATGACAGTTTGCTATACTTGATCTACCAATGATTTAATATTATTCAGTCAAGGAGTATCTGGATGACCAATTTTGGTAATTTATATACATATTTTTTAAATAGTAATTCTTTTTGTTTGTGTATTTGCAAAGTTTTGACATTATGTATTTTTTATTTTGACTTATTTTCATGACATGTTATTTTATTATGATAATTTTATAACTTTGACATGCTTGCATAAATTTGACATTATTTCTGCTATTATTTCCACTGCAAAGTGTAATCAGATTTTTTATGATTATCGGCGGGACACCTGTAATCACCTATGTTAAATTAAATAAATTGAATTGTATTGAATTGAATGAGTGTAACATTGCTTCAGAAGCAACAGAGGCCATTGTAAATCAGCTCTTAAGTTCACGTTCATGTTGATTTAACAAATGATATTTTACTTTTCAAACAGTTAGTAATAAGTGAAATAAACAAGCAGATAATTCATTCAAATGAGGTTATCAATCCATCCAGCGCTTGTCAAAATAATATCGATCTTATGAAATTAGGTCGCATCCAGTTCAGATTCTATTTCAAATTTAGATGCTCTAGAATTTCCTACCTGAGTGAAATTGTGTTTATCGACCAGCGACAATCTAGGTTGAGATTCCACTTTGCGGTTTTAAGATCACCAGAAGTATTTGCCCAATTTTCAAGATAACGTAGCCGTAGAATTATGTTATAGCCATAACATTTAGAGAATTAATAAAATCTTGGAAGTTTAAAAGATTTTCGAGTTTAGTCGGCTTTGATATTCGTAATTTTATCTCCTTTGATCTGGAGACTATGAAATTCTTGAGCATCTTATAAATATTAAACGCTGTATCGTCCAAGAATAGAAATAAATGACTGTCATTAATAATTTCGCAATTTTGTTGAAAACAAACACGACAATATAGAAAGAGATAGCTTTGTCACGAAACACAATGTTAGCTGTGAGAAAGAATGTTAATTTCCAATTAATTTAAGCCTTTTCAACTCGCTGTATATCAAAAACTTCCTCAATATTACATATAAACAACATTGTTAAACCCAGACAAGATTATTAATAAAGTAATTTGTGGTCGTCGGCCACACCCACACCACGACACGTGGTCATTTATCTGTTCCTTATCTGTAAGTATTCCGACCAAACACGGGTCATTAACTATCGCTTGACAAAGTTCACTGTCAATGCACTCCTTTCCTACGATTTTTATAACTGTTAGAGCAAAACTAAGAGCGAATTTCACCAATGAAATTCAACGCGATCAGCACATCTAAAGAGCAGTGTCAATATTCCATAATAATAATGACACTGACAGCTCTTAAACTTGGTTTAGATGTGTTGACGAGTTCAGTTTCACTGTTGAAATTCGCACTAAGTGATAATGGGAACGAACTCATACCTTCCTCCCGTGAGGGGGCAGAAACTACAGAGCGCCACCTGTTACGATCCTATCATAAAAAAGACATAAATTGCAAAATTGTGTGGTTTTCTATACAAATGATGGCAATTTTGTGAGTAGTCATAGGAATGTAATGATCAAAATTGCATACAAATCGACTGTCGTTACTAATGCACATACTTACTAGTAATGGTTTCGCAATCGTCATAGAATCGTGACAACAGGCATATTATCCGGAAAACCTAGCGAAACTAGAAGCAAAATCTTACGATTTCCTTCCTATTTTTGTCACTCATCATCAGACATCGTAGAGGATGAGTTTCCAGATGATGAATCTACTTTTACTTATAAGTTTACGTACCAACTTCCACATTTCTAAACTTCAATACAAACTTTTGTCCCCTGTGTTGGATTTTTTTTAGGGAATGAATTTTCAGAAATCCATGCAAAGTGCTCAGTTACGTTATATAAGGAAAAAATATAAGCCTCCAACTTGTGCGTTGGTTATAAGTGAACAAATTTAAGAATTGAACCACACAGCATTCAGCTAGATCTTATGCGTATACATAGGTACATGACATATGTACGTACACAGGACCGACATTACGAATGATTCCAGACCAAAAATGCGAAGAAAAAGGGTTTTGATAACAGACATTGATTTAACGTACCAAGATTTTCCCAACGTCGTTATATATCTATTCTACGTGCAGACACATCTGCAACATATAATATCGCATTAAAAAACACTGCAAAGTATGAATAAATCATTATGAACTGATTGATGGCAATTATCGTGTATGACAACACACATTTATAAAATACTTATTGTGATATTAAGTCCCTTACAAAACGTTGTACCTACGAAGGATGTAATAAATAATTATTGACTGATAGATAAAATGACAACCAGACTCGGAGAGTTTGAAACATCTTTGAACTGTCGGAAACTTTGATAAACAGGATATGTTCATATTTTACTAAGGTACAAGAGTATGCATTGCTAATCGTAATCAATAAATAGGTAGCCTTTCTTATGATAGCGATAGATGTCAACATCGTCCTGCCCATGCTCTTATCCTAATGTCTTTGGAGTCAATGAGCGCTTCTTATTTCATACTTTTATTTGCTGTAGTATTTACATCTTTAACACCATCTATCCGTTATTTTTATTACTTGATCTGTCCTTACTCCTAAAGCCATCCAAACTCATACTCAAAACTTTCCTTCCAACATGTCCCTCATTCCTACGCATCAGATGTCCATATCATTATAACAGTGGTAACAACATACCTAATAACTCGACTTGCAAGAAACTGCTCTGAATTCCAATTTGCTTGACCTCAAACTGACTTAGTTTACGGCAATCTTACTTGACTATAAAGATAAGCAGTGCATTGATGTTTATCTTTATCATCGAACAGTAGAATATTCATGATTCAATCTTCGTTTCGCGTTGAATATACACGTGTAGGTACCAGGTAAGAAAGAAAAACATTATATTAAATCTTTATTCCAATTTTCGTATATTCTGTTTCAGTCTCTCATTTACCTGTACTGTTACATCTCTTCCCATTACAAAGTAAATGTAGGTTACTATAATTAAAAGTAAACACAAAAAATATTTTAACAATCTTTCTCTGTCCATATTTGTTGAAGATTGTTGTTAATTGATAACCAATTAATAAACCTGTTCAATTAATTTAAGCGTATGTGATTTAACGAATCGTAAATATTTATTGAAACACATTTCTTATCTTTTGCTTTTAAAACTTGAGTAGCCCGTTCAGTTTTTATCAAAGCGAGAGAAGAAATTTATTAGCTACGACGTGTTGTTTTTATGTTCACTGAAGTATTGGATTATAAACAAGGTTCCTAATCCTGACATCTGTCAGTCAAACCTTTTGGTGTGGTGATACGGTACACCTGACGTTGTTATTACGTATTTTGTACCTGCTATACAATGGCAGAACATAAGAGACTAGAATGAAGAATAACAAGGCTTGGTAGAAAGAAAAAACCTGTGCTTGTTTGACGAATAAATTAACATTTGCCCTCAGTTCCAACATGCCAAATTCACTTCTTGCGCTCGAGTTTTTGACTCCAATCTCCTTCCTATCATTAATCAAACATTCCCTGTGTATCTTTCAATGTATTTTTTTGCTATGCGGAACCTGGCCTCTTGAAACATATCGCTGCCATCCGGGAGATGGTCTCGAGTGCCGGAAACAGTTATAAATCTATAAAAACAGCTAACAAGGAATCCTTCATGGGGGTTGGAAAGTTTTTTGATCATAGCCAGATGGCTCACTTTGACATGAAGCTATCGACGTTTATAGATAAGGTGCAGGAAGACATTTCTAAGGTTGACGTATGATGAAAGACAACGCAATTAGATTAACTTAAAGACATAGATGTTAAACATTTATCCAAAACCGTCGTCTTTCATGTATTTAAAGTTAAATATGGGACAGTGGCTACCATGGAGACTGTAGAAGGCAAAGAGATTATACAACAAGAACCAGAAACGCTTCATATCATGATTGAAGGAACTGGTCGTGGACTGGCTAACGAGATCATGATTACTACATCATTTATTTGAACGCGAACACTACTCATATTTACAGGTCGTGATACAATAAAGGAAATTGATGATGAAGTAGACGAGAGAGACTTGAAGCAGATGAGATTGGTGATTGTAGTTTTTTAATATTATTTCACTATAAAATTCACCAGTATATACCATATGTTGATTTCGATACGTAATACATTAGTACTATTTACATGAATTCTGTATTCCTCAACTGTAGCGGAGTTAAAACAGCTGATACGGTCTGGTTTACTTTACTCGCGAGGTACATTTTATTTATTTTTCTTTTTTGTGAGCACGCTCCTGCAATCTTTGGTGCAAACGTGTTTTAAGGTGCGTTGACATCAAGTACTGCGTTAACTTGCTAGGAATAAAAGTACTTGGTATATAAAATATTTTATGGTCAATTCGCTGCCTTAGAAGATTAAGTGCCAGCGATATTTTTTGATGAAATACGAGATCTGGTTAAAGGTGAAAATGCACTATTTGACCATATCGTTACATCTGGACTTTGAGAGGGTTTAACAAATTCACGTAAGCGCAAGCTTGTAGAACTAAAATTCTTAAAGTGAAAACCTGTCATTAGTTAGGCAGAAAAAATGATCTATAATGAAACGCCGGGAAGAGAAATTGAAAGCTGTTAAAGTCACAGAAAAACCCTTTACAACGCAAACAATACAATGTTTTCAAACTAAGCCAAGTTTTATCACTACAACCGACTCTAACCATTCCTTGTAATAGTAAAAGTCGCTTTTAAAGTATGTCTAATGGTTTCAAGAACCATTAACGCCACAGTCAAGACAGATCAATGGACATTTCTTTTTATACGCGCATTGAAAATACACAAAACATTATACTTTTTACTACTGTTCTCTTTGGTTCCAAAACTTTATGGTATAACATAATGGTCGGTGCTGGCCACAGTTTAAGGATCAATTACGACTATAATAGTCTCGTTCGGACCGAAGTACTGTAGGTCCTAGAATAGAAAACACAGTCTTAGCCTCAAGGGTCTGAAGGTAAGAGGCACGACTTCGAAGTGCACGATGTTCAAATGTATATAACAAGCCTTCTCAAGGCTCTTCTACAAGAAAAACAACTGTAAACAACACTAGGTATGGGTAGTTGTTCTAATAAATGGCGATATAATAGCCTCCTATAACATTGGGATCAAATGCCGTCATCTACTAGATGTGGGTGTCAGTACAGATGTAGGTACACTTCTGTCGAAGATTGCAGATGACAGTAATATGTAACACAACTAATCCAAATTTATTGTTATCTACTTTTGTAGATTGGAAAATTACAAGTGATTTAAGTTCCCACGTAATAAACCTGTCAATTCTTATAATTATATTCTAAGAGGTAATAAAAAGCAAGACTATCTAAAACATTTCTATTTGATTTATTGATAACCAAATAATATCGAAGTCCACGTGACCTCACGACGTAGCCCATGTGCCTATCTCGGGTTAAACAAACATTTGCACAGTACACGGTGCTTAACAAAACATTGACTAAAACCAATAGTGAGTCACCAACTGTTGGCATAGCTACCATATGAACTGCCGTTGCATAAGTTTTGGTAAAAACGTTATCTGCATCTAAATGTTTCATTATTTCAGTTTTGAATTGGTTGTGGGTATTAATTGGATCAAAATGTCGATTTGAGTGAGGCGTTGTGTCAAGAATGGTATATGAGGCCTTGAGGATTTGCGTGTTATTCTGTACATGGAGAAAACTATTATAATGTTTTATTGGACAATATTTTTTACAATTCCAATTTAAAAAAATATATATATAAAATGTTCAGCTTTAGCTTGTATTCAACAGCTAGCGATGAGGTTGGTTTTAATAGGGCGCATCATCAACATTAGCTTACAGGTGATGTATTATACAAGCGCATTTCTACCGAACTCCTCAAGATGCGGAGGCATGATTGTTTATATTTCCATCTTCTCAACATACACTTTCAAACAATGTATGGGGTATTTATTTATTTGACGACCTATGTGGCGCAGCGGGCGATGGTCCGCCTGCGACGCAGGAGGTTGCGGGTTCGATTCCCGCCTTGGGACGAATGTTTGTACGATCTACAAATATTTGTTCCGGGTGTTCTGGGTATTTGCTATGTATAATAAAAAATATCTATGTATGTAATGTACTGTATTAAGTATATCAGTCATCTAGTACCCATAACACAAGCTCTGCTTAGCTTGGGGCTAGATGATGCTGTGTGGATTGTCCAGCATTATTTATTTATTTATTTATATTCAATTTGGTTCATCTAAATATTGGAATTGTGTTGCTAGAGCTATTTCAAGAGAAAATACATAACTCTTGTTTTACGAGAGTTTAGTGATAGTATTTTATGTTGTTTGGTACCTTCGATATCAACTGGGGTTTTGCCGCAAAAGGGAAAACAAATTATTTTTAGAAGGATGTTATAACTACCAATTGATTTTGAGTTTGTTTATTATAAATACTTCAAAAATAATAGTCAGTTATTATTGTCTTGCATCGCTTTCTTAGATGTAAGTAGATACCCCAACTATGTTAAAAAACAGATCGGGCACATATTTTCATCTTTTCCAAAGATGCTTCGGAAGAACAGGAGAAAAATTATGTCAGATGTATAAAAATGCAAGGTGAAATTCTTTTGGAATAACAGATTATGTATATTCAACAAGGACTTCACGAGTTTGTTATCTAAAGGAAAAATTGAAGGTTATTCCTCTTTTAAAAAATCAGTGTTTTAGTAGGCTTTTATAGTATACATATACATGCCAAGATTTTGTACCCTAGAAATTAAAAGTTATCATCGATAAGTGAATTTTTTTCAATAAGAACGTCATTAATGACGAAGCAAGAGACAAAATTGAAGTAGCTTTCATTAGTATGGAGACAGCTAATTTCACTTCCTTAAAAAACAATTCCTTTTACAAATGACACTAGTTAAGAACCATTTATCTTGCTGATCACGCATTTTTTGTATCTATTGGACTTGCGGAGTATTTTGTTCAAGTAATCATTTTCAGAGTTTGATCAATTAGTTTTCTTAGTAGATCATTTCAGTATAGACTCAAGAAACGATGTCTTCAAATATGTAATTGATAAAATAGTAAACACAAGAGCAGTCCGTTGTTAATTTGACCTCAGTTATCAAGTTCATTAATGTCATTATCAAATTATGCCCATTAAATCCAATGTAAATTAAATATAAATTAGTACATAATACAAGCGATAACATTGTTTACAACGGTATCACTTAGTACATATTTAAGTAAGTACATGATTGTTACTTCCATTCGCACACTCATTCACATTATGATGATTCAAATTCTGTTTATTTTTTGTTGCTATTATGCCAATATGATTCACACGTCTTATACTTTATCGAGCTTCAGAGCGACCAAGGATTATCATCAATATTTAAAAAATATAGCATCTATTAATAAGTGAACCAAACCACTATCACATTTATCTATAACGATAATGACTTGATAATGTTAAGTAAAATAATGTAATAGAAAAATACGAACCTTTAAGTAAATTAAACGATGATCACTGAAACACAACTGCACTGTATACAACGAAAGCACTTTTGAAGATCTAGTCTACTGGATCTACACTAAATCACAAAAAGGATCTATTAGAACGATCAATAATCGAAGAAAATGTGCGTGTAGCGGCGTCGATCGATGCGCGAGAGCAACTGACAAGAGGAATCGCCGACCCATGCGCCGGCGCAGGACTAACCGACCGAGTTTAAAAGACGACTATTACTTTACCTTCTAGTGGCACTTGTGGCTTTTTTAACAGGTAGGGTTTAACCGTGTTTATTCACCGTGAAACTAATGTATTTTTAGTAAATACGTAGGGCAGGTAACGACTACTGTAGGGCCAAGGGCTCCGATTGTAAAAGTCTGCCATTTTATACCACATGTCTTAGAACTTACAGATAGGTGGAGGTTAGAATATTTGTTTATGATTATTAGCCGCCCGATAGGGATAGGATATTTAGTAATAGTACTTATTAGCAATGATAAAGAGCTTATGACAGAAGAGAAAGTAGTTATTTGGCTTTAAAAATCTTGGGAATATTAATACGATAAACATTATAAATGGTAATATGATTTTAAAAAGATGAAAAGGAAAAGAAAACGTTACTCAAGGAGGGAAACCTTATAAACGTGAGTATACTATTACCTTATTACGTATAAAACCTGACGTCCCGTTTGGACTTGTAATTATAAACCAAAACTGGTTTCACTATTAAGATTTCGATTAGATTTTAATAATACATTTTCCGTTACGGGATTACCGAACGCTTGGAAACGTAATAGATGTAAAATAATGAATAGATTATCTTTTTATAAAATGTCAGAGCCGATGGTAGTCCTATTAACTAGTCACGGGGATCATTTATAATCATGAGAGTAAAAAGTGCTATAAATATGAAAATCCTTGACTCGTTGAACCCACAACTGGAAATCCTACTTTATAATTGGTGCTTTTGAAATCACCCGCTTTAGTTCTGTAGTTTTTTTTATGATTATATACAATGCGATAAGCCAAACTTTTAAGATTTAGCCTCCATTATTTGTTATGATTTCTGATACAGCCTGAATTAAACAATTGTTTTTTTTTTATTTACGACTCGTGCTTAAAGTGATACGTTTGTGTGATCATTAAAATCACCACGTTTGTCAGTAAGGATAAAGTAATACTTATACATGAAAACATATTAGAAAAACTTCTATTGTCAGTCTTAATAAAATTATCACATCGATCACAAAAGAACGAACACAGGATCACAATTCATCACAACTCATTCGAGTGTTCTATATTCGGAAGTTTCGTGGATCGTTCGGATCGATTTGGATCAATAACACGGAACAGTAGCGGTGTCAACGCACTGCTCCCGCGCAAGCTAAGGACGACGCGACCAATTACGAATCCGTCAAGTGGACTGACATTTATGAGGCTGCTGATATAATTATAGTTTTTTAACTGTCATTCTTGGTTATTTTTAAACCTGACATTTATCAAATTGATCTTCCATGGGCGCGGGTGTGATCTCTATTTAAGGGAAAGTCACATGTCTATGGATAGCTTTAGCTGAAGTTTTTTATTTTTGGAACTGTCGATATCGGTTTCGTGTTCCTTATCGACCAACTTTGATGAATGCGACATTAAAATGTTTCTTCCTACGCAAGTAGTTAAAGTCAGTTAAGAATGATGGTTCACTTAAGCTTCCGTAGGCGCTAAGTTGATAGTTTATCATACTTTCGGACTAAGATATTACAACTCAATACGTTATTTGAATATTTGATTGCAAATACATTTGTCAAAGGTTTAATGAAATAAACAAATAATCATCAACATTCTCGAATAGAAAAAAAAACAAAAGAAAATTCATCATGCCGCGATTTTGCACTCGGAAGAAATCAAAACATTAGAAGCTCAAATTCTACAGAAGGTGGACTATATTTTATGGCCTGGCAACTTTAACTACAGCCTAAGGCAACATAAATGATAATTTAATATCGGTATTCAGTTGTGTAAGGAGAAAATTTCCGTTGGAAAGCGTTAACATATTTATATCGACGTATTGCTTAACAGTATCAATATCGAATAGAAACTGGTTAACATTATGATGCATAAATATTCTCAGATCCTGGCTGTAAGTAATGAAATAGAATCCGCTGGAGGCGTTAATACATAATTTGTGCTTCGTCCAATAAATTATGATACACTAGAAACTTTATTTTAAAAGTAATACAAAAGTTATAACGATATATAGAGAAACAGATAATACATAATCTAAAATGCTGCCAGATTCGATAACACTACGTTAAATCATTTCAATAATACAGAAAACGAAACATGACGCAACAAAAATCCAAATCACAAAAAAAACATTGACCAATGCAGAGATCGGAAAAATCACACACACTATACCTATTCTTAAACACAATGAGCTAGTAAAACCGGTGGTAATTGAAACCAATGACTCATTAAAGGGGCAAGGGGCAAATCTCCAAGTTTTGTCGGAAGCGGCCTACTAACGGGCGCGTGACGTCGACGAGACGACGCCGGCGGCGCGCGGCGCTGCGTCATACTACAGACTACAGCTCGGTGTATTTAGAATTTGTTTTGGGTAAAGCTTTACTGCGAAGTGTCTGACTATGGGAGGAATTTCTGGTAGCTCTGTTAGGAAAATTTAGTAATGGCGTGTATTTATTTATTGTGATATTGCGGTCTATTCATCTTCATTCATATGCGTGACCTTCTTGTTTAAAGAGGTCTTAGGTTCTTTTTTGAAAAAAATATATTATTCATAATTAATCTTAACTTATACATTTTTGATCACTCCTTCTTAAACATTAGATTTATTTGTTACTCTAAAATCATGAAGTATATCAGATCCATTATTATCATCATCAGCCCTGACTAAAACGTGACACTACTGTGCATAGACGCATGCGTCTTTCTAGCATGTCGTCCACCCCGGTACTATCAGGGTAGACATTAGCCAGACCCATATTTAGTACTAAAACATACTGCCATTCCCGGAACAAGAAACCAATACCTCTGCCCTTGGTAGCTACTTAAAAGCACCGTACTGCATTTGACATTGCACAGTACATTATTATAACATAAATATTTATACTGTCTACCAATATTGTTTCGTGCTTGTATGGTAGCCGAACAGATGGACTAACAAACACTATTGTAAATACATGAGCTGCATTTTGAGCCTTCCGATACTTGGTTTAAGGTAACTTTTTGAATAGTTTACGCGTCTGCCGAAATTGTCTTTATTTGGGTTCTGGTAAGGGCTGGCATTGAATTTAGCAGCTATATTGTTTGAATAAATCATAATGTCAACCACGTTGATGCCTTTAATTTACATAAATTCAAAATGTTTGCAAAACTCAAGAAAACGCGAAGATTAAAAGATTAGGGCAAGAAGTAGTAGTCCATATTCCAGTGTATCTAATCGACTAATCATAATATATCATCAGTAAAAATACAAGGAATTCAAAAAATATTTCCACTGATTGGAAAATAGATTGCTTTTTGTTCACAATTACATGGACATGCATGATTGATTCAATACGTACATACCTACTTAATAATTTTACACAATTGCAATTCAATTTCCATTGGGTATACAATATGAATCATTAATTAAATTGATAATTTATATTTAAAACATGTGGCGGCCCTATAAAAGTCGCGACACACAGGCGACAACAGTGAGTCGTTGCGCTAGGTCGCGTCGACGGTTTATTTTAAACCGTTTTGACATTTTGACACTCCTGAGTGTTTATTGTGGAACGAATGTCGAACTGTCGATGAGGTGATTATTGTTTTTAATGTGTAGGTAACCTTTGGTGGGGTATCTATTAATTTTTAGCATAATTACCCTCGTTTACGGTAGGCAGAGCTATAAAATTTAGTCCAACCTAGGATTCAAATACATGACTGTTTTACTAACTTTTTATCAGACCTGCAGTGCTATTCTGTAAAACACTCGACAAGTGATGGCGATGTGAACTATCATCCAATGGAATGACAGTTTACTTCACGCTCATTACATTAGTGGGGATATTTTTACAGGATAGCACTGGTGTAAGCTGAACTTAAATTAAACAAAGTGAAATAATTTCTATTGTAGACTAGATATCGACAGTGTGGACACGCTTTTTATCTTATCTAAATCGCATGATGACATACATAAGCACATAATATGGCGCCAATGAGATATGAATTAATGTACCATCAGCACTGGGATTGTTATCAATGAAGTTTGATTCCAATACTACACTGTATTGAATAAACGACTTCAAAATAAATAAACAAAACACTGTCGATTATATTAATTAACAATTAAATATAACTGCCTTTACTTGGAATGGCGGTCAAATTAAAATAATACGTGACCGATTAAAAACAAGAACAAGGTATGTCTCGAGTTTTTTCTATTGATTTCGAGTCCCAGTCAATCGTGCAAGAATATATTGAGAACCTTATCGAATTGTACGACTTTGACCTTCATTCTAGCAACAGTTATTATAGTAAAAAGTAAAATGTCAGTAACATAAACAGGAATAAAGATTTCAAATAAGTTATTGCGTGTTTTTTTACGCTTGACAAAACTTGATTGAAGCCTAGTTTTGTAGATGTTCTGACTTGACAACAGAACTGATATTTGTCAAGGTCATATAGCACTAACGATAGAAAGTTCGACCTATGTAGTATCACTGGAGGGCTAAGGCAGGCCTTTCTGTTATTAACTTAACTCGATCCTGCGCTAAAATGGACCTAATGCACCAGGATTACAGGTCGTCCCGCCATTATCGCCAGTCACTTATGAAACCGTTGAACGTTTTCAGGGACCCATACTGGTGGTCTTAGGCCACAATGCATCAGATGGCATCGTACACTGCCCAGTCACACCTGAATTAAAACATACTTGAATCGAACAACTTCAAGCTATCAAAACATCTAATTACATATGTTAATTTGTGGTGATGTCTTACTGGATGGAAGGAGTCCTTACTGTTTCTGCTGGAGTCAAAGTGAGAACCCCACCCGGGTATCGTCAACATCTGCTTACCTTTTTACACGCTTTATATTAACTTCACTTGTATGTATGTTTGTAACCAGTCGGTTACAAGCTTTTTTCAATTAATATACATTTTTTTCTAATTTACACTTTCCTTAATCCAAATTTATTAAATTTTATTTTCTATTTTTTAGTTGGATTTTCTATAAAAGCGTGTTTTTTTTAAACACTATTTTTTTTCTACTACGTTGAGGCCGACTCTCATTGTAACTAAATACGGCTGAATAGCTAGTATTAAACATGGATCGACGGCCTATTTTACCGCTAGAACCCAGTTCATGGGTAACGGCAACTCTTGTTAAGACGGGTTGTCAGACTTTCGAGATCCACTTGCACCTCCTGGGTCTAATTAAACGTATATTAACAAAAACTTAAGCGACTGGTTAAATAACTACAAACATGTTCGACCTGTGTAACGCAAGCGCAGCTTATATCTCCATGAGAGACCGGTTCATTCCAAATTAACCTATGACCTGTTTATATTTCTTTCAAAACTTTTATTTAACTTTTATTGTCTCTTTTCTCACGGTATCAAACCTTAACCTACATTGAACAGCATTCAATAAAACGTACGCCCAGTATATTAAGCTACTGATAGAAAATTAACAGAATACCAAATAGCATGGGACAACACAAACTTGCTGCCATTTTTTTTTTTTTTTTGGAATGGGCATCTCGCAGTTTATCCTTCAGGGATATTTACTGCTCAACCGAACTTTCCTGTGGGGGGCTTAATTAAAATTAAGGCCTCCAGCCAGGCAACAAACTTGCTGCCAGTTTTTAAAGGTCTTTAAATAGTCTGTTCAAGCCTCTAATTAGCAAAACTGATGTACAGAGGCCAGAGTACACCAAGCTACCCCAATATGTTATATTTTTTTATAGTTTTTCACTTTATTGCAAAAGAATGAGGTTCATATTCAATTGGGAGAATTTGACAGTTTGGGGTAGAGCTTGATGTGCTGGCGTCTGTCATACAAAGCTTTTTGGATGAGTTAAAAGAAATAACAACTGTAAATCAATCAATCAATCAATCAGAATAAACCAAAAGATTTCAAAAGCCGGAGATAGTGGTCTTAATTTCGTTGTAAAAGTCTAACACCCGTTTCTGGAACGAATTTATCGACGCGTCCCAACCCAAATTGAATGAAAGTTAACTGATGCGATTGTCTGTTGATATTAATTCAACCAATGGTAGCAATTATCGCCCGCATGATTATTAGTCACATTAGTTTTGTAATTAATTTGGTTTATTTGCAGAAACTGGATTATACTAGAAAAAAAAACTGATTTAGAAAATAAAAACTGCTTTACATATTTTTTTTTAACTGAACTGATTTAGAAAATAAAATCTGCTTTACATATTTTTTTTTTAATTCGTACGTTATCTTCTACGGAACCACCTTTGAATTTATATTTCACAAACTGTATCTACAGGTTTACAGTATGTCCTCAAAATTAACGCGAAAAAAGGTCGTGCACGTGATAGTTCACTGTAAAACGAGAATTTATTTGATGTCTTGTCTTTTGTAAGCTGTTTTATGCAAGTAAATAAACCTTAACCAGTGCTTATTATCCTGCCTAAGTCGCTATAGTTAATCAAGTGTAAATTGCTGGTTGTAATTATAGACTATCGGGTGAGACTCATACTATTCCTGGGAACGGAATTGAAGCCAAAATTGTGTACGCTTGAAGGCTGATTTGTGTAGAAGTGTCGACAAAACCAAAGGTACAGTTGAATTATGCCATGGCTGTGTAAACTATAACTTGTTTCACAAAATTCAGTATTGATACTTAGAACGTTATAACCGACATTTACAACCGTAAGCATATCACTTTGATATTATTTTGCCACTGAAGAGTCTGATATAAGTATATGCATGCCATACACAAGTACACACAGCACATTAAAATAATAATGCACTGCAAGGCAAAGGCCTCTTTTCATTCTAAGAAGACATGGCCATTAATCGCTACGCTTGTTCAAGGCGGCTAGGCGAAGTCAGACTTATATTAATTATAAGTCCAGGTCTCCTGACGGTGTTTTCCTTCACTGATGCTGTCAGTAATGTCAAAGATAAGTGACCTATGATTTGCAAAAGTCACTTTGTTGTTTGCCCGGATTTGAACACAAAACCTCGTGCATGAAAGGCGAGACCTTAACTACTCATCACGACATTACACCGCATTACTGTATTTTCTAGTAATTCCACTGCACTCTAAACCTCAACTAACGTCAAAAATCCATACCTAAATTACACCACAAGAGTCATAAAAGCCCGTACATTACAGCACAACTACCTTCCATTTACGACAGCCTAACAAAAGGTACTTTCACGTACACCCATCAGCAGCTGACCGCAAAGCATGGTGTTTTGACAAGCAAACCGGCGCGGGCGCAGCCAGTGTGTCAACAATAGAAAGGGCTCGGTCACGCCTCTTACTAAGTAACTGTCGTAACCGCTAGGCTCGGAGAAACCGTGCTGAGGTGCTTGAGTTACATCTGATGTACTCGCTGGTGTTAGTACTCTTTCCTAGTGATGTTTTTCTACTCTACTGCCGTAACACAATGCTATTAGTGCAGAGAACAGTGCAATGTAACCGCAGACAACCCGTTACCGAATATTCAAACGACACTGTAGTTGCATCGATCTACAAAGATTTGTTCCGGGTGTTCTGGGTATTTACTATGTATAATAAAAAATGCCTATCTATGTAATGTATTTTATTAAGTATATCAGTCATCTAGAACCCATAACACAAGCTATGCTTAGCATGGGGCTAGATGATTCTGGGTGGATTGTCCAGCATTATTTATTTATTTATTTCCAAGATAATCTTAGACATCATTGACGAAGGGTGACGCAGAAACATCGAGAGGAAACCTGGACTGCCCAGCATTATTATATTATTATTATGTTATCACCTTTTTAGTACACATGTAGTCACCTATTTCTCTTTATACTCCAAAACCTCCGAAAATTTAGAATATAACAGAATCTTGGTAATAAATTATTACCTATTCCATATCTTCTTATTATCTACGCCACAACCACTAGGTGATTCTTTTGTTGGAGTGTGCATAAATTATATCCCTCATTAGTCTTACAAAATATCCTCAAGTCTCTGAAGGTCTTTATTTGGTTCCTAAACATGGTCATATATACATGGTCTCATACAATCTCACACACAAACACACACCCACACATCGTCATATACTGTCATCCACACACAACTCCAACCACCACATCACCGTTTGATAAAAATAGCCAATTTATGACCAGCTGCTCTTTGGCATGTCCCATCTTAAAAAAAATTACTTATTCGCAATATCCCTCTGATTGTTTAGGTATTAGACATGTACCTTCATAATAATAAGCGCAGAGTAAAGTGATGCCAAACTTGATCCTCAAAAATTGTAAAGTTTATACTGGTTGTAACTTTACTCCGTATTCATATAATAAGGTCGACATTTAAACACCAAACTTAGGATTGGAGCGGTAAAGTCCTTAGCTCAAAGCCAATGACCTATTTATTGCTCACAGCAGTTACAGCTGATTACAGCTTGCGTGGGGCAAGATACATCTGATACAGACCACGTTTTTCTTTCGCACGAGATGTCTAAATGTCATATGGTTGAATTTGCGAGATATTAATGTTTGTAGTGACAGATCGCTTATCCTACAGCTGGTTTTACACGACTAAACAGGATGAGAGAAGATTAATTACTTAATAAATTGGACTGACATACTTAGGCATTAAAGTTAGACGACCCAGTTTTCTCAGCAGGTAAATATTTAGGCATGTTTCATTCAAACAAAAACTAGTACTACTAGTACTACTACTACTACTACTACAACTAACTTAACAATAAATAAAGCAACTTAATAGCCCATATAGTACAATTCACCCACATTCAACTGAAATAAATTAACAACGGTATAAACTTTCAACCTTCAGTTAAGTTTTAACTTTAAAAAAGAGACATAACAATATATCCTTTCGCACATAAATGTTGGACGAGAGACGAATGAAAAGGGGGGAAATAAAAAAGAATAACAGATGGCGCCGGTGTCGCGTCGGCGCCTGCGCTTGGTCGCTTTTTATCACAGAACAGACAGGTGCAGAAGGTCTACAATTGCCATTAAATAAATAAGTGTGTTAAAAACATTAGGGTCAGTCTCGAGTTTGATTTCCAAATCGAATCCAGAGTTGCTTAAAGGACCAACTTTCTTTTCTACGAATGGATCAGACTTAGGGGATTGGATATGAATAACTAGCGACTGCTGCTCCATATTGCTACTTTCCATATACCAGAAGGCGGAGTGTTGGAAGACAAGGTGGATCGATGACCTGGTGAGGGCCGCGGAAGTCCGATAGATGAGGAGAGCACCGGACCAGTCGATGTGTCTACGCTTGGAGGAGACAAATGACCAACAGTGGTCGTCTTTCGGCTAGTGATAATGAGAATAACTGCTCCATATGGAGCAGTAAACTGTAATAGGCTTGCGATTGAATACTATTGCAACTGATGTTGAGCAATCATTTGGTCAGGCATTTGATGGGTGGCTAGTAGAACTAACTTAGCATGCAATTAGCTTGTGACTTGAACTACCCGTACAATTAAAAGTTACAGTCTTAGCTGTCAACATATGACTTCAGCAATTTGTAAAGGCTTTGTCGCCAATGCGAACATGTCGCCCTAATTACAACACATCACTTCATTATACTACAATTTCCAAGCTAAAACTTAAAATCTATGTTTAATTAAGCGATATGGTGCCATTGCTAGGTCTGACTGCGGATTCTCAATTGCACTATTGCAGGTGGCAAAAGCATCACTTTTCAAAATACGATCTCGGAAAGCCTCGTTCCGTACATCATCCACTACGTTACATGAATCGCAATTAGGAGATGGACTTCTGCGCATTAGGTAAGCATTTAGATCATAGTTACTTTGTCTTGTTTAATTAATCAGTTAAAAGTGGGTTCTTCAATAAGAATTGATAGGAATGGTCCTTCTGTGTCCACTTTCTCTTTCGTCCTGTCGACGCCGCTGCAAGGATATTGCATGTTGGTAATACACACGCTGAGGCCGACTTTCGTGAGTTAATGCAACTACCTGTTTTCCGTGATAATAATATTAATTTGCATATAACTGTGTTATAATTTCCTCGAATAAGTGAATTAATTAGGATAAAAATGTATTTCAGTGGTGTAACTGTGCCTTATTATGAGGTTATTGTTTATTTATTATAGTCATTAGGGTCAGTATATGAACAGTCAATATGTTAATGGGTCACTGGTTGAATACTGGACAGCTGTTAACATCATTATTTAAGAGTCTTAATTAAGACGTTATGTAGGATGACGTGAGTATGATTTTGACTTGAGCTTTCTGATCGAATCTCGAGCACGACGTATCGTTATGAAAAAATATGGATAAAATTGCTTGTAAGTCTTACTAAAAGGCACTTTTTTATATAATCTTGGGTGATACGACTATCACCCCGCATTGTACCCGTGTGGCGGACCACGGCCCACTTCCTGACATAGAGAGGAAGCCTGTTTACCAGCAGTGGGAACGGTGTAGGCTGATTTTGTGATACCACAATTGCCGGCTTTTGTAGACCACAACACGTGTTGCACACTCCTTCGTATTTCTTTATGTAACACATATAGGGGACAAAATACTGCTCAATTTTTTTATTCTCTACCGACGGCAACCTTTCTCACTTCCACACTTATGAGATTAGTGAGATGATATTAAACGATCTTTAAACGGGTAATCTCAATATTATATTATTATAACATCTCACTAATAACAGAGTACCTGCGCAGGACATTGAAAATAAAACTTATTAATAAAACCACAAGCACCTAAGTGAAAAAAAAAATCAGTTACAATAAACGGTGTCTTTACTTTTGTTAAACGTTTTTACTACTGACAACTGAAGCAAAAGTTACATGTATCTTTTTAGTTGTAATATCCCGCACAATTTATATGGGACCATCTACCAGGTATAACTACCATATCTATACCTACTTACTAAAAAAATAAATTGCTCTGTAAAACATGTACGTAGCCATACATATATAAAAAAAATAAAGGTACGTGTCGGCTTGACAACCTTCTCCATATCTTTGATGGACCAAAATACTTGAAGACTTGTATCCTTATCATCCACTTGAAAAACCAAGGTTTCCTATACTAACATCCAAGATAGCGTGTTATTTAAGAAGCAAGGTCTTTGTGGTTGTAGTTGGCAGTACAATTGTACTACCAATCAGGTTTTACTATCAGTAGGTATGAGGAAGTTGGCGTAGTTTGCTGTGTTCCGGCTTTTGTACTGTTATATCAGACGAGAAGTTATTGGACCTGATAATCGTTATGACTATTTCTTGGAGTGTGCTAAAAGTCTATTGAAAACCTTGTTTCCAATAGGTAATATTTCTACTGAAACGAATATATATCGTGTGCTGGTGTAAACTAAGTTAAATTCTACATGAATGAATCCAAACTGAACTTTATGTATAGTGTAGTGATATAGATTTTTCAAAAATATGTATTTGTTAACATGTTTGGCAACTGACTCGCGAACGCAGTATGTAAACAATCAGTATAATAAGTAAACAATCTAGGAACATCACTTATAGGAAATAAGTAAAAATATACAATAGGCAATCCCATCGCAATCTGAAATTTCTATCAGGAAACCTGCCTTCGAAATGGATCTTCCTCTTACTAAAGAAGAAAACTGAAGTATTTTATCCAAGATTAAACCTCATAAGCTTACTAATAGTGTCAAATATCTTACTATCCTTACTACTTATGTAATATTATAAATTGAAAGTCAACTCTGTCTTTTACGGTTTCGCGGCTAAACTACTAGCCCCATTTTGAAGAAATTTGGCATAGACAAAGCTGGAACCACAAAAAAAGGATATAAAATGCTACTTTTTAATCCGCGACTTCGTCTGCGACCGCGACAAGTGACATACACACGGACGGCATCCACGGCTAAAAATAGTGGTATATTATAGCTTAATTAAAGCATATTTTGAAGCTTATTTTAAAGCTTATTAAAGCTTAAGCTAGTGGTATATATATACCTATTCGCCGTGGTACCAGGCATGACCATTTGATTAATGAACTTATCATCAGCATCACTACATAGCATCATTCTGCTGGCTAGAAACAGACTGATAACTTAAATTTCGGTAAATTATAACTTATAAAACTCAAACCTCGGACCTTCAAGAATTCTCAACAAAACCTTCCAATCAAACATTTCAACAGCTTCATACATAGCAGCCTCACAATAACTGTAATAAACTCCAACAGCGAGAATTACAGTGTTCTCGTAATATTACCGCGCCGCACGCGCATACGCCCAGCCAATGAATGACGCCTGTCTAATGGAGGCACGAGATATGGTAATAAAGTTACCACCGTGTACCGTAGGCATCGTAAAATGACGCTACAATTAGTTAGAAATGCCATTAGTGGGTACGGTGAGGAATGTTTGGTTATAATTACTAGTCAAGAAAATACACTGACGCTAACCGATGCCTAGACTTTTTTTTTTTACCCACACTAGGAAATTCTCCTGTATCGTGGGTGCATTTACAAACATTTAAACTCACATACACAAACAGCCAGACCCGGAACAACCACCTGTAGGTCATACAAATATTTGTTCCGTGCGGGGATCGAACCCACAACACGCGGCGCATCAGCCGATGGCTCAACCAATGCGCCAACCGTGTCGTCTTGAAAAGAGACTGCGACCTCTGAGTTCCCAAAAAAACAATTTACAGAAATAAACACCGTTTATAATTGTAACCTAGAAATCCACAGGTACAACCTGACTCTGTTTCTCTAATTATCTAGAAACAATGTAAGCATTCCAAAATTTTATAGAATACCTATGTAATTTTTCTTAGTGCTTACGTTTAAGCTTTACGAATTTGGGTCTTGAAAAACTACCAGTTCAGGCGTAGCCGTCAACACACAGATTTCGTCTAGTCACGTTTCAATAACAGACAATTCACGGTACTCAAAGCCGTGTCAAATAGTAGCAAGCGTAACTAAGAGAACGCAAGAAAAAACCAGACGCGCCATTTTAGAGCTCACACGCTTTTTAAATGCTAATCACTCCTATCTTATTATTCTCAAGCGTAAATAATTGGGCATTATAATAGCACAAGTTAAAAACTCGTTAAACAGAAAGTAGGCAGATACCATAGATATAGAGAAATGAACCAAGCAATATCCTCAAAAATTGAGTACTCTGGAGAAAGGGACAAAGCGACTGTGCGACCAATTCAACAGCTACCTTTAGCTGTTCGCATGAAGAGTGGATCTGGATCTGGATTGCCTAATAATGAGGTACTGGACCAGGCTGCATGTTGAGCACTTTGGATTCAGACCTAAATTTAGACTTAGATAAAACATATGTATCAAAATTCATAATAATAATTTTAACTTCACTATGTATGGACTAAAGTTTTGATAATGAATGTAGAGGGAGACCAAAGAAAAGATGGATGGATTGCGTGAAAGATGATATGGCTAGAAAAGAGATGTATGGAAGAAGAAAAGATGCTGCGCCGACCGCAAATAAATTGGGATAAGGGCAGGAGGATGATATGTATGGACTATTTATGAAATAAATTAATAATAGTAATAAAATATAATTGTCAATCGAATAAGTCGTACGTTCGACTTGTCTTTCTTTCGTGCCAGTATTTATTTCACAGTATAGAGAACGCTCAGTCCTCTGTGTCTATGGTAGATACCAACTACCAAAGCTCTTCTTAAAATTGATTGAAGAAAAATTACAAGCATCAAAGGCTTGGGTTTGGTACTTGATTATGTCACTATGTTCGTTAACATTACTGACTGCCGCAACCGCTGTAGCGACGCATAGGAATGTCTGTGGTGTTTGATATTGATGTTTGCACACATAGTAATTGAGGTAGAAACCACAGCGAGCTTACAAACACGTCAATATAATAATAAGCACGGAATATGTGTCACAGGAGCCTAGTAACTAGTTACTGTTCCATTTTCGGGTAAAGAACTCTTCTCATATAGAGAAGGTACTAGAATTGATTTAACCCTTGCTCAAGATAATCGATTCCAGACTTATCCTTTACCTTTTCACGCTTAATCTGAGGTGACTATTGAGATGATGGCAAATAGAGATGTATGGAAGAAGAAGATATGCTGCGCCGACCCTAAATAAATTGGGATAAGGGCAGGAGGATGATGACGATGACGTAGAAAACCTATACTGTATCGTCCCTTTTTTAGTTTTACTATCAACTTATAAATATTTCTCTACATCAAGCTAATAATCTACTTGAAACGCATAGTATCTGGTAACCTAAAATTGCTCTTTTTAAATTTAAAGACCAATTACTTGGCTCTCGCGTGTACAAACTAACACAGCGAGGTGTACGGACGCAAATTATATCAATTACCTTTCATATTACACCTATATTGAAAGTTATTATGGAAATCTAAAGGTCAGACTTAATAAAAATACATGGCCCAGAGCCCTGTGATTATGGGAACAATATGGTGTAAGTGAGAGGTGTTGTGATTTTGAGCACTATATTGCAGCGTGTGATATGTACCTAAAGTTTCATATTGACGTCAAATTGCTAAGAAAAACATGAATATATATTACTTTTTTATTATAACAATTTTAGAGCAGGAAGTTGAATGGAGTAGAAACATAAAAGGTCAAGCGTCGAAAAAATTAAGCCCTTCATAGCTATGTCGACTTTGCGCATGACTGACTTTACTAAGTAGAGTTGAACAATTTAACGACAAATTGTGGCATGTTGCATCATAATCCTAATGGAACTCAATACAAATCGTGAGACAACGCAAGGAGAAATCTTATTAGACATGAAGTAGCGCTTGAACCTAGACCCGTTGTATCCTACGTTGCAATTGAGCTTAAAAAAAACGTAAACAAATATGTTTTCTTGGAAATATAACTTTACTACAACTTCAACAAATATATGACTTTTTCAAAAGTACTGTTATTTATTGTAAAATTGACTCAATTTAAACTCTTTAAAGTTGATATTTGTTTAAGTGATTGTTAAGATCACTTGAAAATATGGATTTGAATATGGAGTACTTAATATCGACACTGTCTCAATAAATAAGTAGGTACGAAATGATTTGCTTAAGATGCTAAATTATGTATCAATAAATCATAAAGGCCCAGTGGACAAAGCCTCGCCTCTTACATGAGGTTGTTGCTTCAAATCCGGGCATGTACCAATGTGACTTTTTTCAATGATATGTACTTTCCAAGATAATCTTATATGTCATTGACGAAGGGTGACGCAGAAACATCGAGAGGAAACCTGGACTTATAATTATTAAAAGTCAAAAATCGATAACCCGCTTTGAGCAAGTGTGACGATTAACAGTCGCTCCTTCTTTATATTTAAGAATTTAAGAAGAAGCCTTTACTACCCTGGGACAGTAACAGGTATCATCATCATCATCATCATCATCATCGTCAGGCTATACTAGTAGGAGAGGGCTATGTCCAGCAGTGGACTACCACTGCTGGACATAGCCCTCCCCTAATGACCGCCATAGCGCCCTGTCTTCAGCTTGCCGCATCCAGCATCTGCCTGCAGTCTTTCGCAGATCGTCATCCCAACAACAATAGTAACAGGTATACCAACTATAAAAGTAACTCTAAAAATGCAGAATGTTACATAGGCCTATATAATCCTATCTTGATAATTCGATACCATCATATTGTTTCCACTCAGTAAAAGAATGCAACGTTAAACACTGCCAAAGCGCTTCACATAAATACATATTATGAAGCAACCTTTCTAAGTTAGTTCCGTTACCTGCATACCTGTATTTATGACTTTAAGGTATAGTTAGCCGATGACGGGACAAAAGTTGTCACCCTATGGAAACCAAAGATAAAGGAGGCGAGTTAGCTGTGTTAGGCGTTAAGCACGCGCGACTTTTTGTTTTGGAACTCATTGGAGCCTAGCACACCAGATCTTTAAAATATCTTTAGTCTTTAGGTACAGTATCTCTGAATACATTAAATTGCCATTAATGGGGTAGCTTTCCAAACAAAATAGTTTTTTAAAAGGAGCCTGAGATGTTGCAACCACAGAGACAGCCACATCTCGCAATGGCATGGCCAACCTTCTTTTTTTCCAACACCGGGCCACTTGTACAGTAGCCGTACGTCCATGGTAATAAAACAAATAAGAGCTAAACCCACATTATGGGTATTGAAATTCAGTACTACTCTAGGCAAGTCTATGACAACCAGTCTTGTGCAGGGGCATTGTGTTACCATTAAACGAGTTGTGGAGGTCAGAAAGGCAGTCGCATCTCGTACTCGGTTAGACTGGAAGCTGACCCCGACATAGTTGGGATAAGTCTAGGCTGATGATGATGAGTACGCTAGACCAGTTCAAGGTAGCACCGCCATGCAGTCTACTATACCCTCAGTAGCTGCAGACGAGTTGCCCAACTATTTCGTCTCGTATTACGCTCGTTTATTGCCATTAGCGGCTTGTCTTGATAGAGATTGATTGGTAAGTAAAAAAGTAATTGCCTTCGTGGCATAGACGCCGATTTATAATGCATACCAATGGGAATGAGGCGATGGTAATCATTCAACGGATATAACCATAGGTAGTGTTTCGAAATGTTTGACACTTTGTAAGTATGGGATTTGTGGTTTCGAAGGTCTGGCTGTCAGTATGTATGTTAAGAACATATCATTGAGTTTAGTTTTGAAATAAAATTATATTACTTCATTTTCGGTCAATATTCATCATGCTAGTTAGATGGAAGATTTCATACCGGCCTTGCACAAGTACTTAAGATGGATCTAAGTATTATAATAATAGTTTATAAGTACAATTTCGCCTGTCGCATAAATAGATAAACCAAAGGATATTGACTTCTTAAGCCAATGCACCAATTGTTCGTAGCAATTTCTACCAAATGAGTATTGCCAAAACTGAACAATTTAGCTCTTCTTTAACGGCTAGAACAATAACTGCCCACAGGCATCTAAAACACAAATATTTCTGCGCCATTGTCTATGTGTGGCTTCAGAATAATTTCATTTTAAATATTTAATAAGAAGAACCGTTACCACGAATGGAACAGACACTGCTAGAGGTACATAATATCCATGGGAACGAAAAGCCGCAGGGTCACATCTGTGGCATAATACCGTTTAGTGCATAATCAATTTCGTGAAAGCCGACCACGATTCTCTCTCGGAAGTGTGACAGTGCTGTATACACTTCAATGATGACCCTTTATTGTCCAATTATCATATTCGTGTGTTATTTTGTATGGATAGATGATAATGGACTTATAGCGAACAGGGCAGTCGATAAGAATATGAATTTATAGGTACTTATTGCACAAGGCAAAAGTAAAAGCTATTAAAGTTTTAAGCAAGTATGCATATTTGGCAGATCCTACTAAGTCGCAAGCAAAAGGGATAAAGGTCGGATTTTCAAGGTTGTCATCAAGCATTATTAACAGCATTATAACTCCTCGATTGAGAATGGTCACAAATAGCCCTGGATAGAGAAGCGGAAAAAATTAGGGAGTCTTTTTGCACTCCAGCGGAAAAATCCAGGCTCATAATACATAATACCACGCCTGTATTCTCCGATAGGTTGGACGGAGTTGCACCTGTAGTAACACCCACATTTCGTAAGTTATGTTTCAGATCCATGTAATAGGGGGCGAGCATATTGCAATCAACCGGCCACAAATCCAGACTCCGGGCTGCTAAAAAATTCCTATTGGGAAAACTTAATAACACTTTGCCCGACCTGGTAATCGAACCCAGGCTAGTAATAATAATAAATAATAACTCTTTAAGCTTGAGGTATAAATATCAACGATAAGTAACCCTTGCACGGTGTATCAAAGCATCTAAAGCAGTGCTTCAACGTTTACGTAAAAGCGCAAATATTCAAATATATTTTCCAATCATATTTCCAGGCACACAACTCCAACCCGTCAAACAGTCCAACAAAAGTTTATAGCAGCGAAAAATGTCAAAAAACCGACTTGTGTGCGCAAACAGGGCAGTGCATCGGTGAAATGTTTGACTGCAGTTTTGTGGTGAACAATACGTCTGTTTACCGTCTGCGGGGGTAGTGGTGCGTGCCGCTGCTGTTTGTACTGTAAACAACGAAAAATAGTGAAAAACGCGGAAAAAGCTGCACTCCGATGTAACGAAATTCAAGTTATTGGTGGCTGAGTTTTATTTCGGTGGATATGGGAGAATACGTTGGGTGTCAATTGCGTCATACATAGAACGTATAAGCATTACACATAATATAGTTTAATTATGCATATTAAATAAGACAGTGTCACTGAAAGGACTGAGTCGTGTTTGTAGGACATACGAAACCCATTGGACTTTTAATCTCGAGAGGACTTCATGTCACAAATTCGTCATTTTCCACGCTTTATTTTAACGCAACACTTATGTTTGGCAGGGACTCAGGGGATTCGGCTGAGCTAATTGTGATCCAAAAATCGTACTTTTTATCGTAACAAACGTCCTTTGTTCCCTTCCAGATTACGGTAAAGCATTCGCAATGTTTGATATTTCTGGTAACGATAACAATCGTCAGAACACATCGTAAAGCTGTGTTGTGTACAACTGTAACGTACGCTTCCGGATTATTTCCAGAGCCCAATGTTGAACAAAACAAGCGCAGATTCAAGCATGACTCAATAAGAGATCAGAGGCATGCCTTCATAGCACAATAAAACATAGGTATTTGATGTTTAAAGGATGTGATAAAAGCCAGATAGAACATCTTCTGGCACTACACCAAGAACTGATCATAAGAAGTCTGTTAAAAATACTCTGATGATGGATAGGTGTCCCAATATCTGGTTTATAAATAAGTATCCTTTCACTTCTTCTTTCATCTTCAAAATGCTTAAATTGAAATAAAAATAACAGCACTGCGCAAAATCTTCCATCTGGACAACCATATGAGTATCTGCACAATGACGAAAGGTCAAAACGGTCACCTAATTTATTAGTAGGCAAAAACAACTCTAAAATCTAAAGTAAACTGAGAACAACACCGTGATACTTACTTAAGCGTATTTAAACGCCTCCACAATGGACGCCTGCTCATCATCCAAAGTACTCCCGAATAAGCCAGGATCAAGATGACCCTATAAACAATCAAAAAGGTCACTCACCAGCAAAAGGCACGTCGCACACGTACTCCTCGACGCAGTTGTCAGTGTTGCCGCTCCTGTCTGTGGCACCACTGGCCACTGACGCCGCCGATGCTGCTCGAAGGAGGTTTATCTCCGTCTCCGTTTGACTGTCGCGAAGGGCCGACCTTCTTTTGTATTCCTGGTGCGAGAAAATGACAATGAGTATGTGCCAACTTCACCAGGATTTTTCTTTACGGGTATTGATATCGTAGTTAATATTATTACTACGTGGTGCAGTCTAAAGGATTTAAATTGAAAATATGCACCATAAGATCTATACTTACTTCGGGACTAGAATCATTTCCCTAAGATCTATGCCAAGTTAAGGCATAGAATGGATAATGAGACCCACAAGCTTAAGCATAGGTAGGTACACCATCTTCGGCTGCATCATAGATTGTCTTCAGGTGAAATAATAGCCAAAATTGAGTAGGGATCATCAAAATAATCATACAGCAGTGCTATTTTATAGAAAATTACAGGTGAAAATGTAGGTGAAGTTATGGCGAAGTGAGCTGTCTTCCCACACTAAATCACTTCACCTAACTTGTCGCAGGGAGATTTTTAACATAATAGTCCAGTTGGTAATAAAATACACTTTGGGAGAGTTGAGGTATGTCCAAATTTCGTTAACTTCCTTAATTAACTATGGTGAACGATTTTAATTGACAGCAGTTAATACTTAAGTATGAGGTTTTATATCGTATTAATTAAGTATTCTAATGTAACGTGTGAACGTGGGATTACATTCAAAAGCCACACAACATGTTTGGCTGTAGATCAGGTACATGGCGAGAGATGACGCCTATATCGCTAGATGGGGTAAACACAGTGACGGATTAAGACTACTTGATGCCCTTAGCAATCCACGCCTGTGGGCGCCCCTATCCCTCGTATGTCAATTTACCGCCCAAAAATATTACTTGTGCAAAACGCGCGAATTTTCAAATTAGTCCTAGAAACGTTTTTCGGTGAGAGTGAGACGTGATGCCCTAAGAACGGATTGTTTTGTGCTTCTCCTGCCCCTCCCCCCCCCCCCCCCCCCGCCCCTCAGACGTGATGCCCTAGGCAATTTCTTAATTTGATTAAAAGTTAATTCGTCACTGGGTAGACATAGGCAGTTCTTAAATTTAGCCTGTTATAATCGAATCCAATGTAATAGTGGGCGTATCTGTGAATTGCTGGGGATCGAACCATAGACCCCATGCTCATACCAACGATCCAGTCAACAAAAGTAATACTTGTGAAAACAAAAACAAATTAAAGTCACTAGGTAATAAAACAGTAAGGTGCGGTTTTCACGAGACATAAAGTAGCAACCATTTTGGCGATAGCCTCAATAAATATGATAGAAGATATGGTGCTATAAAATACTGTAATAATGTGCAATTTATTGCTAAGAGGAGACAGCTAGCTGGGTGTATTTTGAAATATCACTCAGATTGTTTACTTTTCAGTATAAACTTATTAAGTTGGTCGAATCATGTATCATCATCAGTATAACTTACCTGAATTTGAAGAAGTATTGCAATCGTTTTTATGTAGGTACTACAACTACACTTCTATGAGGCTCGGAACTTTCATATTTTAATCCATTATTGATTTTACACACTTACTAAGATTTTTTCAACGAACAAATTAATAGCTAAAAACTGTCTGTAATCACCGTGTAATAAGTACTTACCGCTACTGAACTCAACCTTCATGTGGTTTTTAGACAAAACTTTACTCAGTTTTTGTATTTGGTTTTATAACAGACTAGCTTTTACCCCCGGCTTCGCGCGCGTGGAAGTCGGTAATCATCCCAAGGGAGCGTAGTTACCACCGGGATGAAAGTATCATATGTCCTACCTAACCAAGGTCTATCTGTTGGCTATCGAAATCCGTTATGTCTTTAAGGCGTGACTAGAGAAAAACTTACATTTTCATTTATAATATTAGTTAGGGTGGCATAACAGGGGTCTCTTTTGGATATTATAAATTAATCAGTGTAAATAAGGTCATCCTCATCTACCTTACCTACTCCCCACTCTGTTAGGAATGCCTTCGTCTCACCGGATGCAGTTTAATACCTACCAGTATGTTACATGGAGCTTGGAATTGAATTGAGCACTGTCTACCCGTAACAGATGTCAAAGATTCACGAATGACATCCGGGACCAATAGCTCAACGTGTTTTCCGAAGCGAAGAGAGGTCTGGGTATGTAATGAATGATCAACAATCCAAGGATCGACCTCGGCAAGCGATGGAACCATTATTAATTTGCCGCTCCTCATATGCGTACAGGTATTGTTCCGGGTCTGGCTGTTTGTGTTTGTGTTTTTAAATATTTTAAACGCACCCACGACACAGGAGAAATTCCTGGTGTTGCTGTTGATGTTCACAAACTAAACTTTAATCAGAGAATTGACATCACTTTCTGACAGATAGCTCGAGAAAAGGACGGCGTCTGTTTAGTACTAAATTAGAGATGTCAAATCAATTTATGCTTTGAACCTGACCATGATTTTCGTCGATGACTTTTAAATTTCAACTATGTTCGTTTGAAAGTAGTCTAAATTTATTTTCATTAATTATAGCTTGCCGGTCGACAAGGGAGTTTGGAAGAAGTATCAAAAAGTGTTGCACCGACCGTAGTAACATGGGAGAAGGGGAGCCAGATATACAATTTCGATATCTCAACACATTTTAATCTCCATCTCCACGCAGATTGCGAATCAAGTGCCATCTAGTGCCGATGGTTAGAACTCTTACGTTTTTCTTATAATTTGCAGCCAGAGGAGAAGCGACTTGGCCTAATTATGTTTGTCACCGCACTGCACAATTACCTTGGAAACTCACACATCGTATTCACATTAAAATCGGGAAATTCGAAATGGGGCGACATTGTTCAAAAACTCGTAGTTGGTAATTTACACATGACTTTTGGATTTCAGAGAAAACTAGCTACAGATAAATTGTATACCTATGTAGGTCATCACCATAATATATAACAAAGCAAAGTTATTTTACTTGTATTTTTGATATTGGGTAAGTAACCTTACCTAGTTTATCCGTGTATTGGTTTATAGAAAGAACAAATCTGTAAATTCTCCTATCACCTAAAATAAACCGTATTCTCAAAGTTCTTTGATAAAAAAAATTGGTTGCCTGTAAAGTCGGTATACGGGCGAAAGTTTTACGTGACAACGACTTTGAGTGGTAAAATAATTTTAATGTGAATATTCATTCGTTGAATAATTTTAATTAAATAATTGTTGCGATGGACGAAACTACCTTCACATTATCACTACACAATCGTTTTACAATTAACTGGCAACGTGTAAACTTGTATGCAGGCGCCTAAGCGAAATAGAAGCGCAAGACATGAACCGGTGTGTATGCCTATCTCTCTCACTCTCTCTCTCTCGCTCTGTCTCTCTCGCTCTTAGGCGGGCTAACCATGCCCGAGTGGAAGGGACGCGTACCTCTCACTCGCTCTCATTGTGAGCGCATAACGTGAGCGGAGCGTAACGCAGTTTCTTGAAGTGTCACCCGGCAAACCAATTTACAAGACGTTGTCACGTCAAAATAAGAATTATAAATTTAAACAACGAATAAGCTTCAGGTACGCATTCACTGCGTGAAGCTTGCCACAGCAACCAGTCGGTCGAAACTTTATTGCTATTCGAGTATGACCAGGCGGCCGGCTCTTACCTAACTTTAGAAGACGTTTTAGATATTTGAATATCCCAGTAGCAATAAAAATAAGTATTTTAAATGTTATTTAAGTAAGTAGGTATCTCTCACATTAATCAAAATCGATATCTATTAGATTGATATTGTCGCTGAAAATAAACATAAATTCAGTCTAATTACTGAAAAGCAACTGCTACGTTAATTACATGTTGCGGTGTATATTCCGTCAGGCGCTCTAAAGACTTCAAGCTAAGATCTTTTTTATGAATATACGTCAATAATGTGCAAACTAAAAGTATATCCAGCGATAAAAACGTGATTCAGGGAAACACCTACTACTAAAAAACTAAGCAAAACAAAGATACGCAAATAATAAAATAACATAATCACATAAAATATAATTTTATTGCGAAACTAAATAAAATCAAAATTAATACAGAAAGCCTTAAATAAACCGCTTAAACTAATATAATTTCACATTTTCGTCCGATACATTTTGGGGTAATAATATCAGTCTGATTGTCTTTCCAATTGCAACACAAAATAATACTCAAACTAAAATGAATAAAATTAATAACTATGGAAATAACAACTAGCTAATGAATATACTGTCATGTAGGTAAAATATAACAATTACTAGTACAGAGGTCAGCATACAAACTACCCAAACCTGTCAAATTGAATTGATACTTTTTCAACTTTATTACAAAAGAATAAGGATCGTGTTATATTGGGAAAATTTGACAGTTTGGTATGGCTTGATATGCTGGCGTCTGTACTTGGGAACAGTAAAACCGTTTTGTAAAATGCTGTAGAATTAAATGCTTTATAAATTCGGCAGATATAGCAGACATTAATAAGTAATTAAATGCATCATTGCAAGCACTAACATCCACAGTGTAAAATAGAAAATATTGCTCTAGAAATTTATATTGAGAAACCACTTCATTGTATATTTTTTTTCAATTTCAAATCAGTCTAAAAAGGTATATCATCAAAAAACTTAAAGACATTTTTTTTCTCATTTTGTACAATTACTTCTATGTTAGCACTTCAAAATAAGAGTTCGTAACTGCACATTCCACAAAACGATTTTAAATATTAGCTTACAAATAATAAAAATAGCACCTTACTAAATACTTAAGCAAATAAAATATTCTATTTACAGACAACACTAACATATAATCTTTAATAATAACTTTAGAGCACCATAAGTGACAAATATACCCCTTATAAGGAAACTACAATAATGAATGCGGTCTCTTTCTGACATGGTCATTTTCAATAGAATAAAATGAGATGGCAATAGAGAACCGACATTTCTCTTAACTTTTATAAATAGGGGCCAGAGACTAGGGCGCTAAACAGAGAAGCCGTTTAAAAAAATATTATCTTCAGCTATTCACTACGTCACCCTGCGACTTTTTTCTAATTCTTATCTCTTCTACAACCTCCATAATTAGCTGAAATGTTTTAAAATTATTTAAATGAATATTTTAAATTAAAATAAATAAAATTTGTAGTTGCATGCTCATGCAAGTTAAGTGTTCTGTGCTTGGTTAGATAAGGGTGCATAGTTCATACAGGTGAATAAATTCGGAGTTTTCAGCGTAAGTGCGTCTGATTACAGTACATAGGAATGATGGTTCAATTACTCATAAGGGTTTCCATTGTTAAATATTGTACCTACGCAGAGTTAGTCATACACAGCAAGTGATGTTTTTCTTCTACACTGCCGTCAAAGGTATTTTTTGTTTTAATAGGAAGACAATTCAACACATAAAAAGCAATAACCTACGATAAAATACTCACTAAATATACATGTGTCAGAAAACATAATTATCTTCCTACCAACACAAAATTTTAAGAACTGACTTTTCGAAACCGATATGAGTATCAAAATGCGATAAACTAAACTGATAAAAATGAAGTCAGTTTTTTTATCATTTCCACAAACCGAAATCTGTAAACAACATGTACAAACAAAAGCAGTTCTATTTCGGACTAACCTGGCTCAAAGGCCTGATCCTTTCATGTATGCAGTTCTCGGCCTGTCTGGCCGAAGGAGGCGGGTGATCAGGCGTAGGTGGTTGCTCGTAATGCGTCGGCGACAACGGAATCGATGCCCTCTTCCCCTCATAATACCGCTCACAATCGCTAGGACTATTCATTGACTGATCGTCTAACAAACTTTCTAAGGAAGACTTTTCTTGGTTCGAGTATTTTCGTACTCTGTTATCATTCATTCTTTGTTCATAGTTTTCGTTGGAAGGGACAAAGTTGTTTCTTCTAAGCTTTCTTCTGGGGTTTTGTTCTTTAATGACGATGTTTTCGTACATAGCCGTGATGGCGACTGGTTGTGAGCGATGCTTGAGACTGGGTCTTGGGTTAGGAACTGGGGCTACTCGGGGCGAATTGTGGTTCTCTTCGTATTCCGAATAGGATAGCTTGCCGTCGACGTATTGGTCCACCGACCGACCGTGTTTGAGGTAGTGTTTAGCACCCTGTAACAAGGAATTGAGTATATTATTGATGCTTTTAAATATATATTTGCTCCTACCACGACTGACTCATTGTCATCTTATTAGACTAGCTTATTGTTGTCTATTTTTAAACATAGGGATCTCTATTTCCATCGAATCTTTTTATGTTTTAATGTTAGCTACATTTGTATTAATTTGCCAGTCATTTAGCAGAGACCGTAAGGGTCGAAATTATACCCAAATATTCACAAATGATCTATTTAGGCTAAGCTTAATTCTATAAGCATACTGTATAAGTAGTCACGTTTTGATATGAACAACGTTACTTTTAACATCAAAGCATGATTTAATAATATTGTATAATCTCATTAACATTGACCGTTCCACATTAAAATTCTTGTGCACTGCGCATGACTTCATTCGGTCGGTACGTGCAGCGGATTTGTACAAATTTTATGTTCATTTGGACTTGAATTGGGTATTTTTGATGCATAGACGAAAAGCCGGTTCTAATATACGTTGGTTAATCAACTACTGTTTTATTTTGTTTTCATATTATTAATTTCTATTCAAAATAGGAACAGAAGAACATACCAAAAATTGAATTGGTTCTTTTTAAAATACTTTTACCCTAAAAACTAACCTTACCTTCAAAAATCCTTTGAGAGCTATCAAAAACCAACCCTAGCAAAACAAAATATTACCTGTATATCATCCAAATCGTCCTGACTCCTCGCGTGGGGTCTCAACTCATAGCTGTACCCCGAAGAGGGGGAGTTTGCGTGGGTGGGGGACACTGACAGGTTCCTCCGGGGAGGTTTCTTGGGAGGGGTGGGCTGCAATACATACGAGACGTGTTATGGTGGTCGCCGGTAACGTAGAGTTCAGGTTGAGTGGGATTTTGGGAATCATAGGAACCAGGTAAGTGTTCAAAAATCAAAAGGGATTCTAGTAGTAATTGGATAGCATGCTTACGCAAAAATGATTCCCTAGATATAAATCTGAATGGTATATTTTGAGATTATGTTTTTAATTATTCAGGGTATACCTAAAAAAATAAATCGTGTACCTATTTTATATTTGACATGACAACCAATAATACCATATTATACAAATTCCAGATCTAAATTGACGATACAAATGAACATTAATGAGCAATTTAGAAGGCTGCCTATCTACGAGTATAGCAATCAAATAGGCGTCTATTTCTGTACCATCTCGTTGTCATCGCAGAAGCGAGATAAGTGCCCGCAATTGAGTAATAGGGAATTTGAATGGCGATGAGGATAACATCGTATGGTGGTGCAAGTAGTGGGAGGACGTGAGCGTACAATCTAGGTTGGCGAATAGGAAGAATACTGACATTTAAAATTTTTGTTCCGTGGGAGATACCAAAACACATAAGTTTTTTCTTAGAGTCTAAAGCGATGCTTACACAATTTGCATTGCATTGACCTTCATGTCAGTTTGTTTTTTTTTTATCGGTGTGAGGAAAAATATATCGGCTTGAATCGGTGCCAGAAAATTCAACAAGTAACTAAGATTGTATCGATTTTACTATTATTAATTTCTTTTTGGTCAGGCAACTAAGGCCCATTAATAAAATACACAATATAATCATACACAATCGTACAATAATGTAATGCGTTGTATTATGATTGTTATTTGTAATGTATTTTTTTTGCTTACTTTTTAACTAAATTTGAACTATTTTTAAGTACCTAAATTAAAATACGTTAGGTCGGCAACCTATTGCGCTAGGTCATTTCGTCATTTCAGTCCGCGAAAACGTATTCATAAAAATCTCAAGTGTAACTAAGGTGTAAGAAGCTACGCCTATTACAAATAAACAGGAAGTACTGAATTATTGATAAGGTGTCTCCAAAATATCAGGAACATGTTAATTCTGGATTAAGTAATGCCTACAAGTTATGAGTTCCCACTAGAAAATTATGCTCAAAATTCCCATACAAAATCGCTATTCCCTCGTCAATTGGACAATCACGTAGCCCAAGTGGTCCAAGTAATTCAATCCTGGGCCGCGGATGAGAGGTAAATTGGTTGCAGCCGGTCACTGAATGGACAATTTTCTACATAAAAGCCTATTAGCCTACAGATGGTAGACTAGCTGAGATTATAGGGACTCTGTTAGAGGATGTTCTGCTAGCTATTATGTTCAATGATATATGTAGGTCTTACGATGCTAGAAGGGAGCAGGATGGTATTTGTGCCCAAGTGAAATCTATATTCAATGCATAGGAGTCGGACTTTAAAGCTCAACACGATTTTAGTTATTGGTTATTATTTATATTATAGTTGATTTCGTCTTTGGTGTAGCTAGTAGTTTCCGAATCCAAAGACGGGCAGTGTTGTTGGGTTTTTCTATCTCAATTTAATTAGTAGCAAGCAGGCCGTAGTCTGGATCTGTGCCCGATTAATGACAATAGGATCGCCCCTTATTACATGGGACTTACACATAACTAGCGAAATGTGAGGTACATCTCTGTCTAACCCACAGGCGTAATGTAAAAAGTAGAAGCTTGTGCTTCCAAACAAGAAATATTCTTTGAAACCTTTCAGAAATCGAGTTTCATTATCGTTCAATTATTCTTTATATTGTATTACGATAAATAAAATTGGATGGTAAGAATGCCCTTTATTCAAAGGAGTTATCACCAAAACTGTACGTGAATTAATTCAACGAATACTTTCAGCACCAAAAAGCGCGGCAGCGAATTAACTACAGCTTACTCTAACAATACAAACACGATAATGCATTTAATCTGCCATTAAATTACAACTGAAACCATCGCGTTAAACGCTGCCCCATATTACGCAGCGTGGTTTACAAATTCACTAATTGCAATAGTAAACGGGGGAACAGTAAACAGTGTATAAAACCGTAATGTTTACGTATAAATAAATGTCTGTTCTTTGGTGTTGGCCTATTTACGGTTTTGGCTCAGTGGTGAAGTGGTGCAAGATGTTGCGTTTAGACAGAATCATCACAAATCTATCGGTCTACCATTGACCGCTACAATAGAACTGACTTAGAAAATAGGAATACCGGTTTCATATTAAAATTATACGAATCTGTATGTTAACCAAAAAGTAACACAAAAAAAGACTATGTTTGAAAGAATAATCCATACAGAAATCATCTACCAAGTGATTTTAAAACACTTAATCCAAGTTTTTAAGATATTATACTATTTTATTACTGTTGCCTATCTTTTCAATTACTTTATCGAAGTCACTAATGAAATCGGACAATTCTTTATATAGAGAATTGACCGATTCCCTATTGCTATTATCACCGAATTCGACAGACGGATTGGTGAGTTTAGGTATTTCAATGAGGAGCTCCAGGTTTCCCTGACTCAATACAATAGCCGGTTTCTCACTATTACGCCGGACACAAATTTTTGGTTGAAATGAGAGTCTGATCGCATTTGTACATGTTTTTGCTGTTCCACACTAATCACTCACTGCGCTATTATCAGTTAATAATTCCGTTACGATAACACACGTAAGTACCTACATCTATAATTACAATCAACACATGTTTCCATATGACGCCGTAATAATTATCACGAACCACTTTCCATGCAGTATTACACTCATTTAATTGCCTACCCAGCGTGACCCAACCTAATTTCTGTGAAGCCTGCTTTCATGACTTAATATATTGTGTCCCTTAGAGACTAATATTTCGGGGTATTTTGTGGCTACACCTGCCTTAAATATAACTGTTAACGCCAATTAGTTGCGTGTAATTTACGCGGAAATTGGAGTTTGACCGATGGAAATTCGTGGAGGTAATTTGGTTATGTTGAAGGCTTTGTCAGGTGGACTGCCGCGATGGATTATGTAAATTGTGTATGCTATTAACACGATATAACATTGAAGGGGCTTCAAGTTGAAAATATTGTTATAGGAGAAACATCTCTTGCCTTCGTTCCTCGTACACGTCTTAAATTGGTATCGATTATAGCTTTTCACTAGAATTGATCGAGTATCTGTACATATTCTGTTTATTCAAATTATGTTCTGAAACCATTGAACATAAACGATAATAGCTACTCAAATTTAGAACTGAACGGTATTCAGGTTGCATCTCTTGAAACACCTACCAACTCAAACCAATGCAAAAGCCATTCTGGAGAGACTCCACCTCACAACATTATAACAGCAAGCAATAAACCCCAAAACAATACAAACACTAAAATTTCAAAGCTCCTTTCCACGAAGACCGACTTGTAAGTACGAAGGACTTCAAAGGGCTGGTATATATAAATTGGCGGCGCAAGCGCAACGTTGATGCGCGCGACAGCGATTAATATGGCGCCGGAACACGCCATTGATTTGTACGCGAGATATTGACCGTGACCGATGAGGCTTGTTGCACGTGATCGATGAGTTCAACGAAGGGCCTTTATAGACGGTAGAATTGTACATTGTTATATATTATTGAGATGGTCATGTCAAATTCTGTACAGTTTTCAGCGAAATGAAATCGAAAGATTGTTTAATCTTTGAGGTAGGTATTTGATCATTTTTAGTATTGCTCGGTGACAGAAAATTAATGGGACTAAGTACCCACTTGTTACGACAGTAAACAGAACCATAGGAGACCCAGACTCAGACAATTTAAATGCTCACCACAAACGATTTAGATATTTGCTGAATTCCTGGAACCCATCACTAGTATTGGCAGTCACGGTCATACAGCGAGAAACCGTTAATTTGCAGATCTTGATAGCCTCATCAGAATTTATGTATTCTTAATTGACAGTTCGTATCTGGTCAAAGAACGAAAATGCTAATTAATCGAGGTGTTTAAACCTGACGAATAGGGAGCCGTACCCATCACAGGTTGTGTATACCGACCAGTTTCAACAAAAGCATTTTACCTAGAATCCACTATTCTCTTGCCAAACGTATATTAATCCATCGACAGGAAGGATATTTCGGTATGTTTATGCATCGCCGTTATTATTAACGTAAATAAGACGCTGATGCACAAGTTATTTATTATTTTTTGTAAAAGCTGTATCGAGTCCCGGTAACCCACATCTTTACGATGAAATAATATATGTTTATGTTTTATACAATGCATAGTGGATGGGCGTCTGACTGGCCACATGTGGATGTTGCAATCATATTAACTGACCACTGTATGCTAGGTTGAAGTAGTGGTTTTATTAATAGACCGTTTGTTATTCGCTGATTAGTATCTGAAATTGAGTCAGTTCTGAGAGAACTGTAATGATGAGATGTCAAGGAAAAATAATGATTGACTTGTTGCAGTTATGTACCACTTAAGAATGGAGACTGATTTTCAACTTCGCCGATTTTGCTGGTTTTTTTCTTACAATCGACTAGTCATTTAGATTCGCAACTGCTTGCCCTAAGTGCTGTAAGCCAGTTAGATTTTCAAAGATTGTTAACCTCTAACAATGAGTCATGACTATCTGAAAGTTCTCAAAAGATACACAAAGTTTACAAAACATTTTATGAGTTGTATTAGCAATACCATACTAAATCGAGCATATAAATGGGACAAGGTCTTTAGATCAACATCCAATCCTAGTAACCTATTTATCGTTGATGTAAATACACTATCTTTCGTAAACAATTGAAGATCTAGCAAGTAGGTGACTACTGGGTCGACTGTGATTTGCAACGATAAAGAATGTTGCCTTAACAAGGAGAATAAGAAAACATTCCAAGGCCTGAAGAAACCTTGTTAACCGCGTATGAGAAGGTAAATTGAACGAATAAACATAGCAACTGATTGCACTTTGGGATATCCCTAAGTGTGGCAAGCGAGAGTCAGAAACCAAGCTCTTCGCAAAAGTAAATTATTATATCAGCAGAAATGCCTCCATACCCTAACGACGCTGAGAACGATTTAGCTGATACCCCTCACTAAACAACTCAACAAACATTTAAACAAATACAAAGAAAACAAGAGCAACATTTAATTTTCAATAAACACCTGCAGGTATTTCCCGTAGAACTGTCAATGCGTGTTCCGCGTAAACGTGAATACCACTGGCCGGAAGCCAAGCGCGCGATATTTCCGTGCTGCTAAACATACGGCATCAATGATCACAAAATATCTGCAATTACATCACTGGGCTGTATTTTTGGAGGACCGGTGGCTATGTTAAAATAGTCACGACATTTTCGCTCATACACTTCCGCTAACATACTGTGTACTTCAAGAAGACATATGGCTTCAAAATGGAGACGTAGTCCCATGTGAGGACGTTCTCAAGAAGGCAGGGTAGAGTGTACACGGAACTGATAAGCTTTATATGAACTGCTATACTAGCACTGGTACTCCATGGGCTATCTATGCCATGGTTATGGATCTGGTAAACGTTAAGATCAGCCACATTTCAAACTTAAAGCAGAAGATATGCTCAAAATACTGAGCCTGCTGAATTTCAGGCCACGGCAATAGGCGGCATAATATGTTTAGATCTAGTTTTATTATTTTGTAGCATAGGCTCTTCTATGGTTCCCAACCGATGTAAAATTTTGATAAGCTATATCTGATATAATAGATTGTTTGACTACTATCAAGAATGTACATAAATTAAGACTTATTCGTAAAAAAATAAACCTTATACTGTACACAGAAATTACACAAAACATGAACATAAAACTGTGGATTATCTCTTTTATAATCTTTGATGTGTTATTTTTGTTCACATGTGAAATTACAAAACATCGGAATTGGGTTATTGGGCCCTTGACACGAGCAGTTATGGTGTCACTACAATTTTGTAACCATGTATTAGATATTTTAGCCCTTTACTCATAAATGCGGAGTAAAGTTACGACAAACTTAATCCTCGAAAAATGTGAGGTTAATCTGAAGGTCATATTGGATGTAACTTTACCCCGCGATTTTAAATAAGTAATGATGTCAGTGTTTATCTTGTCAATTTTAACTGTTTGAATCAATATCTATTTAATATCTTTATCTGCAAGTATTTTAACAGTAAAAAGGTCAATGTTCGAATAGATTATTAAAATTTAAAACTTGATCGTAACCCGTAGATCCCTACATTGCTTATCATCATCCATCTTTACTTTCCTGCAGCTAATTTAATAGACCTAAAAGCTGTAACTTACATTGAATTCACACGCACTGCTCTTTGCACATACAACTCACGTACACAAACAAACCACTCTGAACTCACACTAAAACAACACACACAATATACACTTGCACTTAGAATCACATAACAATCCGTTTTGCATCCGGTTGCAATATTCCGCGATTACCGATGCCTAATCGATAGCGCGAATATCTCGATTCCCGAATGTAATCGAATGCGATGGAGCGTGCGAACGCAGGCGTCGGTTTGATACGCGACGGCGCGACTGACCGCCCAATTTCTTTGCGTCAACTCATCGCGTAGTCGTGCCATGTGGCCGTCGAGAGATGTACCAGTTATGAACAATGCTGCATATGTGGAACTAAATATAGATAAGTGGCGGTTTAGACGGAACACTGCAGACGAGATAATGCTATGGAATGATATAAGTAACAAGGTATGATTAAGGGCTCTGCTATACTAGTCAAGTTGAAGAATATGAATTCGCAAGTATGTCGCTATTCAAACTGATAGATGGTCCTTCGAATTTCTCAGCATAAACTGAACGGGTATCACTGTTATGTGTATTTTTTTGTTGTTACTCATCAAAACAGGGAATTATATTCCTTCATGTTTAGTCGTTGACTGTGTCAACTGTGTGAATAGAAGATTAATTCGGACTTTAAACAAGATGATGGTGACACAATTAGTTAAACAACTGCTGAATAATTAAATGAACTGTCTGCCACAGAATCATCCGATGCACAAACATATGGCCACATTAATCGCTTTTCTCACGAGCTTTTTATTCGGTTTTTATTTGAAACTTAGACGTCATTACCACGTTCGTTTAGTTAGCAGTTTATTTTCGTGATGTGGGTTAGACGGACGTTTCTTTCACTTCCGACAGTACTTTTATTTTACGTAATGAATAATGCGACGAACGCCGAATCAGTATAAATACTAAGGGAATTTTACAATGTCCCATGATCCAATATGATTTGATTAGAGACGGTAACACAACTTTTCCTATCTCTCCGGGAATTAAATGTGATTGTTTTTATTCTAATTCATTTGTGTTTCCATCTACTGTGTCATTTCGTGACAGTATACCGTGACCGCAATTGTTCATTTTTATAATTTCCCCTGACTTCGCGTGACACTCGACGATCGTGCAACAGGTCATCGGGCGGGACAAACACGAATTAATTATATAGCTGTTGTTATTGTAATTAGAACAAACAACATTGAAATGCATGTTTCGGATTCATTATTCAAATAGGATTTACTAATTTGCTTAAGTACCCTCTAGATTGTTTTGACGGAACACTTAAAAGGTCGTAATAAAACTATTCCTACGTTTTTAAGCAATTTTTTTATTTTAAAGATACATATCAAATTCATCGGCCTAGCCTTTTCCCAACTGTGTTGGGGTTGGCTTCCAGTCTAACCGAATGCAGCTGAATACCAGTATTTTACATGGAGCGACTGCCTATCTGACCTCCACAACCCAGTTACTGGGCAACACGAGACCCCTTGGTAAGACTCGTAGTCAGACTTTCGGACTTCTGACTAACCATAACGACTGTAAAAGATCTCCAAATGGCAGCCGGGACCAACGGCTTTACGTGCTTTTCGAGGCACGGAGGAGTCTCGATATGTTTCGAATGGTAACCCATCCACAGACTGACCTCGGTAAGCGTAGCTTAACCTTTGATCAACCCGTGCGGCTGTTACTATTTAGCCACGATATCCTCAAAGATATGACCTCGAACCCAAAAACTTGATGAGCGAAGCTAAGCATAACAAGATCCTAGATGAAGACGCGTTTCGTTCCCGCGGACAGAGATTCACAGAGAGTCACACACAACTGAATGTTAATCCCTTGATTGTGTTTAATTACAAGTATTTTTCCCACAACCAATTAGGACCTCGTTCATATGACAGCGAAGCAATAAATATATCAATTAGTCCCTGTCTTTACTAACGAACGACCATTCTTATGCCTTTAGTTCTTGAAACTTTTCTTAGTCAATTCATTCAGCGCTTTTAACGCTTTATTGAATGATCGTGACTTCAAAAACCCGATTTCTGAAAGGTTACTCTTTTTTGTACTGAATGTGATTCATTTGATATTTAACGTCATAGCACAATTTACTTGACTGACCTAATTAATAAAGTTGAAAGGATGGGACACAAAGGATTATCTTATAAATGGAATTGAGTGTGTTACGAGTGGAAATGTACATAGAAAATAGATTTGTCAATATTGATTCACAATAGCGTGAAATTGTTTTTCATTGCAATCTAACAGCACACTTAAAGTAAGTACTTGAAATGCATGAAGCGGATAATTTGCGGTGTGTTAAATGCGTAGACTCTTCGATCAATAATGGTCGAAGCGTAGGGTCACCGATTTGCGAATCAATATCTTGTGATGAAATAATAGATTTTTAATAGGGAGAACAAGAAGTTGAAATAATTATAAATATTAGTTTAAGAATATTCCTTACCGAAACTTTGCTGTACTCATGATGGTGCGCCAGAAGTAGAGGCGCACAGCTAGACGCCGCACTGGACACGCTCAGCGCATCGCCCTCACTGGTCCCCTCCGCCTCATCCCATCGCCGACGCCCCGACCCGCTGCGAACACCCCCGACCAATCCCGAACCCCGCTCAAGCGAAGCACAACCAAGCGACACATCCGCATCGAACCTCGGAATACCACTATCATCCTCGCACTCAGACGATGAACTTTCAGAACCTTCTAAGCCAATACCACTCTCGTGTTTCGAAGAGGAAAACTCAGATTTATCTTCGGAATTCTCTTCTACGATAACATCTATTTCAGGTTTAGAACGACTTCCAAATCTGAAAGAGTCGCTGTGAACCCACGGTCTCTTCGCTGTGCTTACTTCCGATTTCACTGTGTCCGCGTCAGAAACTTCGTCGTCCGAGTGCAAAGTACCGTCGTCGGAATCATCTGACGAGTCTTGACAAGACTTGAATGACGCGTCAGATTTGATTGTGGTGTTTGAGTTACAAGAATGAAGTGACCAGTGACCAGAATATTCCGAGGAGCTCGATTCCCTTATAGGCAAGTATACACCAGAAGCATGAGAAAGAGTAGAAGCGGTCGATGTTGAATTATCATTTAATGATATCACTTCCGCAATGTCTTTGATTGAGTAAGGACGTGCAGATGAAGACGATGAAAGTGTAGAGGGTTGTGACATTTGAGTGTAAATAGGACTGTCTAGTTCAATTTTGTTAGCACTCAGATGAGAATTTCTCGCGATAATATCATCTAGACTAACTACCGCGTATGGGTCTTCCAAATGGCTCGGAACCGATTTATTTTTTGGAATATTGGATTTGGATGCTGTCGAATAAGGAGAAGTGTCTAAAGTAATATCCGGCGTTGAAATACTTCTTTTAATGGCAGAAAATTTCACGATTAGGTCAACAGGAGAATCGCGTCTGCTTGAGTGCAACGTGCAGGCGCCAGAATCACAGTAACACTGAAATGACGAAGATACCATTTCTGATACGTTTTTTAATGCATCAATATCTATAGTAACTTTTCCATCTTCAGTATGAACACTTTTATCTAAATCTAAAAGGTCTTCAGCACTACTGTGGAACTTGCGTGGTCTGGGCCTACAAAAGCATATAGCAGTTTCATAATAGCTGTCTCTTTTGTCATTGGGGACTTTTGTAAATGGTGGTACATCACTGTAAAGCGTGTCTCTATTAAAAATGTAGATAAACTCTTTAACTGTAGGCGCTTTATATATGCAGTGTCCTGTACCTCTTATGTGATAATGAGCTAGTGTTTCTTTCAAAAATGCATTGTTCCACTGAGGCAAATCTTTAACTTTGACCGAATTTCTATCTATTTCAATATTTGTAAATGTTCTGTGTCTGAAAAGAACTTTCTTCTTACCAAAATTCTCGGCCTTTTTATTTGGCATGGTACCAGTCATAGATAAATACAAAGGTTTTTCTTCTGCATCATAGCTGCAATCAACATTTTCTAAAGCACTAGCTTCCGTCAACTCTGAAGAATCTGAAGAGTTGGAATGAGTTCTGGAGATTTGTGATTTCGAAGCAGAAAAAGCAGAAAACCTTCCATGTCGAAAAGACTTGGACTTTTCCGATATTAAAATATCTTCCAGATTAGATTCATCTATCATTGAATCCGACGATAATGTGGAAGATCGACTGCCGGTAGACAATTGTTCATCAAAACTATCAGAACTAAGTTTCTTGGGAACAAAGGTTCTTTTAACAGGCTCTGGTTGTTTTTTTTCTTGAATTACAGCTATATTCTCATACAATGTTTTCTTTTGCAGTTCATCAAGAGGTTTTATAGGAATGTGGATTCTTGTAGCTGGCTTTGGTATGGTCTTAACTTCCATCACCACATTTTCATAAATATTTTCGTTGCTATTTGAACTAGCCGCCATTGTAGCTCTCGGAGGAGGTTTTGGAAGTGATAATTTCTTAATGCTACCACCACTTTCAAATTTGGAAAACTCATATGGTTCGTAGCACTCGTTTACAGAATTCGTTGATTCTGCTGACACAACAGAAGTGACTGATCTTCTAACCTTTACCTCCCTAGGTTCGAATATATTCAGTTTCTTATTAACAGCTTCATTAATATTTAAATCTTTGTTACTTTTACTACAGTCTATTTCTGTAATTATCACAGATTCTGGAATGGATTCTTGGGAATCGCTGAGTTCATTGTTCTCCGATATATTAGGTAAAGATGTTTTAAATCCAGGACAGCTCCTATTACTTCTGTTAACGACAGAGTCTCTGTTTAATGTGCCTAAACGATCTAGTGATATTGTATCAAATTCATCATTACATACTATCTCACCAGATTCCTCCTTTTTCGACAGCATTTGAAAAAATTTACTATTTCCTATGCTCATAGTATTTGAATTGCTTTTGTGTTCCGATTGCTTCGATTTAACATCGACTTTCGCTTCACTGTTAGATATATTAGGAGCTGAATTAAATTTCGCTTTCAGGCCCAAGCATTTTGTAGCAAGCTTTTTTACAAAACTTTGAGGATGATCTTTTGTTAGAGACGATGAAGATGGAGATAAAAAGCTTTCGTTATTATTAGTATTTTTCTGGGTCTCTGTGGTTTTCCTGTAAAACACATAAAGCGACAAAAAATAAAATAAATCATAAAAATAATTTTTAACTTAATTTAATATGATGTCATGAATTGTGTTTATTTTTTTAGTTATTTGCCAACACCAAAAGCGCGAAAGTACGTACATAAATGGAAGTAAGAAAAATAAACAATAAGTAAATAATATGGATAATTTTATACTAAAACTTATAAAATACCTAAATGAACGACCTATTATTTTTAAGACCAATCTGATAGAAGTTGTTTTACTTGAATCAACTTTTTCTTTATTATGCCCCCCGTTTTAGCGTCTAATGTTGCCGCCTTATCTAGGTTCGATACATTAAAGTCAGTGTCATCAAATTTGTAAAGTTTTTCATTGTGTTCTGCACTATATTCAGTCCAAGATTTTTCCTGTTTATCCTGAGCGATTTCATGTTTTTCAAATCCCGACAAGTCACTCAAAGAAGAATAAATACCCTCTTTGTTTTTCATGGAAACATAAATATCCTCACAGCTGTAATAAATGAGTTGGCTACCACCAATCGGACGACCTCTAGCGTTAATCTTTCTTTGAATTTTCGCTTCTCTGTCAGGATCTTCATGACAATAACAAGGCATTGGTTTAGCTTTTTGTTTCTTTTTTGTGAAAGGATGACCATGTCCAGGAATTAATTCATATATATACGAATAATCAGGGGACTCGAAAATACATCCAATGTCACCTCTAAGATGGACAAGATCGGTTTTGTTGAGTTGAACTGACAAAGATCGTTGATCGTGCTGTCCTGTAGGAGCCATTACGACATAGTCCTCAGGATGACCTTCAGAATTTTCACATTCTTCTTCATTGTTTGCCAAAGGCTTGGCAAAAATTTCAGGTTTAATACAAGTACCTGTAAACGTAGCGCTTCTGTGAAACTGGTTATTACCGTGCATGGTAACATAATCATTTTTAATGGCAAGCTTTGTATCTACGACATCCTCCGACAATTTGCTACTAACATTTTCATATATGTTGTCTTTGTCATAATCGTTGTTTTTACCATCGTAATCGTTGTTTTTACCAACGTAGTCGTTGTTTTTACCAATGAAATCATTGGCGTATATTCTTTCATCTTGGTCGTCATCAGGGTCATACTTCGGCACATAGGCTATTGGTCTTGGAGAAGGGTGTGGTCTCTTTTTCAAATCATTTGAAATGATCACCTGATTTCTTTGCACTTGCTCCATAGTGCTTCGCCTGGTTCTTTCACTAGGGTCAATAAGATTGCATCGAACTGCATTTGTTACAGCAATCGCTTCTTGCTCTGAATCTGGGCCAGCCTTCGATATGTTTCGCGACTTGAACTCGGAAATAAGTTGGTTTTGATTTTCTAACAACTCTGTACATGCATTTTCTGATGAAATTGCGTTGCCTAAAATCTTAAGCTGTTTATTATTAATGGCTTTGAGAACAAAGCTTTCGCTTCGTTCTCTCATATCGACGTTAAGAGAATTATTAGCAATATGTTTATTAGGTAAAACGGTATTTTTTATACGTGCCTCTGGTGATGGTGTTGGATTGACAGCGTTAATTACATAGTAATTGCCTTTTCTATCATTACCCATCTCTGGGGAAGCGTTAAGTTTGGGGTTAAGCATTTTCGCAGTCGGAATATCACAATAAGACCTGTAAATTAAAATAGTTATTTCGTGTAGGTGCGTAGCTGTATCACCTGGAGTGGATTCACATTTTTTCCTTAGAAATTAATTTAATTATAAAGATTATTAAAAGTGTAACATCTCATTCAGGCACTTCAATGGGGAGGGAAGCTTTCTTTTAAAATTTCATTAGGTTTGACTTTCATTCCTTTGGGAGCGTCCACGTTTTCAGCAAAGCTGAAAGTGCTCATTCTTAAGTATTTAGCTCGCCATCAAAGGACGTCGTCGGGGAAATATTTTTCTCGTGTCACAGACATCTCACCTAGCTGTTTGCAGACAAAATCAGAGACACGGAACATTTTAATGAGGCAACTCGCATTCAAAGTTTTTGTTTACAGTCCATTCTTTTGTAAACTTACGTACATGTGATCATTTTTATTTTGTGACGACGCGACGCGAGCGTTTTCTTTTGCAAGTGAATATCAAGGAAAGTATAGAAAAGTTTGGTGTTGCATTTGCGTTAGAAAAACGCGCAATTTTTATACATGTTTTCTATTTTAATTTCAAAGTAAATTTTACAATGAGCGAGATTATCTAATTTGTGTGTACTTGATGGACCTATTGTTGAAAACACACAATACCTAAACCATATCACAAAGGCTACTAATTCCTGACTTTTAGCATTTAGTACCACGATTTTCTTTTTTTATATTTTATTAAAAAGCTGTACTAAACGTGAAACGAGGTTCTAAGATAGCAATCATAGTTCAAAGGAGACACGTAGTATGTCATAATTGAGACGAGGCACTCCAATTAAAACATAATGTTTTGAGCCTGTCCTTTGAGTCAGCGGCACCTTTACAGCACCGCTTACCCACCATGATCTCCCTTCACGAGTCAACGGACAGATTTAAATAAAAAGAAATCGTGCGTGTTAGTTTTAAAAAGATGAAGAAAAAAGATACCCCTCACCGTGTTAATGGTTTTTGCGTAATGAGTTTTTTGATGTTTTATGAATTGTGTGCACTTGGGGAAATTTTGCACAGCCAAAGGCAGAGAAATTAAATTGTGACTTAAGAGGATCGCGGACATAAATAAGAGTGAACGAGACTAGTGACACCGAATCGTTTCCTGCAAAAGGCTGTGCGCAAAATGCATTAACGCTAACTCGAGTTCTTGCTACATTTCTTTGAAAATTATTCAAGCGGCTCAAGTTGACGTCAATGTACGTTATGACATTGTTGATGCCATAATGAACTGATTATTTAGATTTCAATAACAAAAGAAACAAATGAAGTACTAACACAAATACTATTTTTCAGAAACTAGCTTTTAATGGATTAAGAGACGTGTGGTTAGATTATTTCCAGCATCACTTAATACATCGCAGTTCCTATTATCTAATGGGTAACTGCCCCAATTCTGTTCGCAGTCAAGCTTCAAATATATTAGCATTTCATTTGTTTATTTTTATTTTATACTGCAAAACAAAATCTTGAAACGTTGAACCTGTGTGCCATTCTAATTCAAACTTGAACAAAATGAAAATCAGACTCACATTACGGCGTCGGGGCTGTAGTCCTGAACGGGGAATGGTGGCAAGTCTTTGTCGCTGTCAAAGTTGCCCATGATGTTCTCATACTCTGTTAAAATTGTACATTGCATTCAGATTGATGTTGTTATGAAAAAATATTTTATTAGTTATTTACAAGTTATTTTTAGAGAACTATATTAGAATTTAGTAGTTATTCTCATTATTTAATGTTTTATTTAACATGAATTTAGTTATTGGGATAGGTATTTTATACTTATAATTATTTAAATAACCCGATGTTAATAAATTAATCACAAAATCTCACATAGGTACTACATAGTTAATACAGTTAGATCACACAAGGAAAATTAAAAATTTACCCGCTATCTATATATGGCAACAGACTGGATATCACAATTATTAATGTATTTATCCTCTATTGGGTTTTGATGCAAAGTACAGTATATGTGGCCATTAGTATGGCACATCGAATTTTAGCTTAAAGTGTCATCATTGTCACTCATACCTAGGTGACAGCCGCTTTCTAAACCTCGGAGCGATCTATACATCTCATATAAATAAGAATAAGGATTCAATTGACACGTTAATAATTAGTATTTTTACAGGTAACGGCAAAGTTCAACATCCATCTTCAACAATGAAATCAGTTTAGCTATTTTGAACTTGGCTCACAGCGATATTGAAATGGCAATAAAGGGTAAAGCTTGAAGACACATTTAAATTGCACACATAGTCAAACGGGTGACGTCATACTAAAAAGTATTAAAAACTCTTTACCAATTGAACAGTTTCCGATTTTGCGTTTAATCCATCAACATCTGTCAAATCAGTAGACAACATACCTGCTTGGAACATACCTCGTATGACTTTCCTGACTTTTCTGGTCGCTTCTTCAGGGTATTCAGCAAGGAGGTCGTAGACAGTCTTTCTTGAAGAGTCCTGTGCGTGAAGGTCGGCCCCTTTGTTGAGGAGGATGCGGACTACTGAGGGTTTGCCAAAGCGGGCAGCTTCGTGGAGAGGTGTTCCACTGAGGGTTCTCACGTTTGGATCCATGCCGGCGTCAATGAGAGCGGTGACCACATCTCTGATAGGAAAAAGTTAAAAATGGTCTTAAAGAAAAGATTTAGAATAGTTGCGTAATATTTTTTAACTAACTGGCACGGCCAATGTCAAAGATAGACTGGTGTAGAAAAATGGTTTAAAATTTGACGTAGTTTGCTCTCTGATTACTTATCTCTTTTGTTGACGCTTTATTTTATCATGTGAGCATTGTATTTGTTTTAAATTAGCTCTAGTCCAATAAACATGACATCATTTACATTCATTTGCCAAATAGGAGGAGGTTTGGAAGATTCAGTATCAAGACGCCATGACTACCTGCTCAGATTAATTACTGTGCACAACAGACAGCATGAAAATTAGTAAGTACAGTCGAGCAAGCTATTTTGCATAAGGCTAGCAAATAGGTTCGTCACATTAAGGTCTATATTTGTTTGCACCGCACACAATTTTTTACTGCTTTATCGGCTTATCTTGTCATAATGTCAATGTTACAGAATGACACTCAGTTGATCATTAAAAATGTGACACAGACTATAAAACAGACTCGATTTACATTTCATAAAATAGCCAGTTGAATAAAAAGGTTTTAGTTGTCAACTAGACATTGGTTTATGGTTCATTGCTATTTCAACATTTGTTTTCGAACAGTTCAATATAGTTTTCTATGCAGTAGGTAGTCTTCTCAGTATGAACGGCTCGACTGTACTTACAGCATTATGAAATTCAGTAAAACCTATAGTAATCTACAGCTACAAGCGGAGCCTGTAGACTGGACGACGTACACATCGACATTCATAAACCAATCATTCATATTCATGCGGCTAACGAAGCCCGTAGGGGACGCATAGAATTTTTTATCAAAAGCTCCTGATTTTTATAAATGAATGTACCGATTGCACGCATTTTTTTGTTGTTGTAAATAACGGTGCATGTGTAATGTGGTAGGTACGTAGGTTTCGAAATTAACACTGGCTGGAAGGGACGTCGGAGCACAAGCTGATACCATGTGTTCAGACATGATTCTGGATATCCCAGCATAGAAATTTTCCGTCGGCATTTTCTTATTTTTTACGTTTTTATTTTACTTTCATCAGTAAAGATACATGATTTATATGTAACCCAATGAGATTTAGACGACCTGTGTGGCGCAGCGGGCGAAAGTCCGCCTGCAACGCAAGAGGTTGCGGGTTCGATTCCCGCCTCGGGACAAATGTTTGTACGATCTACAAATATTTGTTCCGGGTGTTCTGGGTATTTGCTATGTATAATAAAAAATATCTATCTATGTAATGTATTGTATTAAGTATATCAGTCATCTAGTACCCATAACACAAGCTCTGCTTAGCTTGGGGCTAGATGATGCTGTGTGGATTGTCCAGCATTATTTATTTATTTATTTATTAGATTTTAAATTGGAAAAATAATAATTCACTTCTTTTATTAAAAATCTCATAGGGGTAAAGAATCATTTCCTGAAATATGGTTTAAATGAGCAAAATACAGTTGTAACATCAGCTATGCTCGATATCTCCAAAACGTACCTACATATATGTTACGCGATTGGTTAAAATAAGAAAAGAATACGTAAGAGGAAGTCAGCAAATGGAGCCGGTGACCGAGAAGTAGTGTGGGAATCGGTTGTCATGGTATGAGCATGTGATGCGGAAGAATGAGGAACACATAGTGAGGAAAGTTTTGAGTATGAACGTGGATGGTTATGAGAGTAGAGGAAAATCAAAGAAACGATAAATGTATTGTGTGTAAGCTTATATGGCTAGGACGGAGGCGACCATTGGGATAACGGCAAATAGAGATGTATGGAAGCATAAGACATGCTGCGATAATGATGAATGAATTGGAATATGGACTGAAGGAAGACTATCAGACCTCATAGTTCTTATATCATATGTGAGATGTTATTAGGTTAAACTAATTACTTCACGAATATGATAAAGAAAATACCACATAAAAATAAATGATTTTACTTTGCCCCACACTAGAAATTTATTCTGCATCGTAGGTGAATTTACGAACACATTTATCTTACAAACACATACAGCCAGAACCGGAACAACTACCTGTAGTCTACACATATGTATATTTGTTCAGTGGGGGAATCGAACCCGCGACACGCAGCGCAGCAGCCAATCGCTCAGCCACTGCGCCAACCGTGCCGTCAATTCAGCGCGATATAGCAAATCATATATTCTAATTCGTAATAAACCTTCATTTGCTAAACATAATGACGATGCTACAAGACGACGAGGCGACACCAACAAGAATGTTTCATGTTAGAGACGCAAGCGATTTGACTTAATTGGGGTTCCATATCAAAATAGTAAACAATAAACCCTTATGGACATGGTGCGCCTTGGTCCGTATGTAAAACAGCTGTTTATTTAGGGATCTGAATATCATGACATCGACTTGAACTTAAAAATAGTTATTAAATATGGTTGTCCACTTATGAATATAAAAGTGAAAAAAAATAAGTTTTATTATTTTCATTGCAATAGGAGCAAAAATGTGGGGTTAAATTTGATAATGGGGTAATATTACATTATGAAAGGGTTTTTACATGCACATTATAAATGATATTTTTATTTTCCATATTGTTTTTGGTGTATTAGAATTACCTCGAAATAACGCGTTTAAAATCGCTGTGTTAAAAACTTTAGATACAAATAGCTGGTAAATTTGATTGATACCTGTCTAAATAGCTATGATCAATTCAGTTTTCAAAAGCCAAACATTATGACGCCTCATACATCATCGTAATAACCCTACATCATAATAAAACCTACCTTATTTAAATGCAGTGGGCAAACAATATCAAAGGATGTATATACCGCGTACTGCAACCGCAAACAGATGTACTCGTAGGTACCTACATCCATTTGGACGGTACCCATTGTGTTATTGTTTTGCATAGCTTCGATTGGTAACAAAACAACTGCTTCGATTGTGTTGTTTCGTACTACTGTGAACTGCACGTTCATTGTAATGATTTGACATTATCAGCGGCGTTATGCCATGGCAGTAAGGGTTAGCACGAGTGGTTGACTGTACTGTACGGAGATGATAGATTGTTGCGTTTGGTAAGGATTTGTATTTTGATAGCTACTGATGAGTGGTGACATCTCACACGTTTTGTGAAACAAGACCGAGAAAAGAGGTTTACCTTTTTAAGTGTAGTTTCTTTTAAAGTTGTCCCCACTTTTAAAATGGAACCAACCCTGATGTTGCGAAAAAAACAGCTGTTTAGTACATTTGGGCAGTTTGAGAGTGGACTAGAGGCTGTTTCTCGCGATTTCAGCATTGTAGCCTACAGTTTTAAGCGGTTTACAATTAAAAGTTTTTCACATCTAGTGCTAAGTCATGATACGAGAGTGATAGCATTTTGTAATTCGAAATATCTATCTTTGCCGTATCCGCCTTGCTAATACCCAATTTTGGATGAACCAGGTTCACCAGATGTCGTTGAAAACTTATGCGCTGGTATAATTTGGCAACTCAATCCTCCGTACATTTTAGTTAGGTTTTGACGACCAATGACAGTCAAGATGAAAAATATAGCCCAATAAAAAAATATGATGAAGTATAATATTTAACACTAATTATAAATCGCATTTTCTCGTAACATAGACCTTTTAAATTCAACAGTCACAAGGCGGGGACCGCACGCTACACGTTGCCAATTTAACCCTTCGACAGGGCGCGGAAAATTGACACATAGGGTTCCATGAACACCGAAGTGCTGACAATTGGATGCGGTATATTAAATATGTACTTAAGTTCAAGTAGCTAGTTGGAATTTCTGAACTAAATGGCATCCACCGAATCTGAATTGAAACTCGGTGGTGCGGTCTCTATATCTCGTAATTAAACGTAAACTCTCCGTATTGTTACGTATTGGTTACCCAAGATACCCACAGGTTTACATAGTTATGTAAACCTGTGGGCATCTTGGGTACCAAAAGCCTTCGTCAATTTTTTGTAATGTTTTTGTGGTAATAAAATGTATTTCTTTCATTCATAAACGTAGGCAATCTAATACAGCGTATATTCTAGCTATCGACCTCAGCAACAAACAATCCATAAGTTTCGTCACAATTGATACTTTGAAACTTATCCATTGTTCTTCCTTAGTCACTTAAATTTCCGACCAAGACAGGTGATTGATTGAATACTCCTGTGTATATTATCGGGGAAACTGAATTATGTCGAAGTCCGAATTAAAATTTTAATGTCTAGTTTTCTCGTATAATCTATTCACACTCGAAAACCAGGTGTGCACAAAATATACCGCATCTACTAAAATATTGACGCTAGCCACACCGACATACAAACAGGCTGGAAAGCTATCGATGCGTTATAACGAACGAATGAATATGAATACGACGCAATTGCCGCGCGCCTTTGCATTAACATAATATTAATAAATAATACGCTTAGTAGGTACACATAGGCTGAGAGTCAAGACGATTATAATAAAGAGTGAAAGCTTTCTTGTGTCAGAATGAAGGTTGTTAAGTGTATTTCTAGATCAAAGAAGTAGAAGGAAAAATACGTCAAGGAGGTAAATATCATGACTCCTGCAAGCGTAGCATGACCTCCATAGAAACGGGTATCGTCGACGGAAGAAAAGACAAAACGACAGATTGTTGAAAGATGTCTACCGTCCTAAGCATGGCGATGTTAAAATTCAAGTGATTGTTTTCTATTCTGTACCTACAGTCTACGGGCCCCGTGCTCGAGTAGAAGAAATGTCAAGTTGAAAAAAAAGAATGTTGCCTATTCTTGGTAGAGTAGATATAGAATTGGTCATGGTACGAGTGCAAGATTTTCATTAATGTCAATGTACACTTACAATGTTATAAGTAACACGGCTCATCTTCATAAAAACAATAATAAATTCCGAGTGTCGATTAATTTAGCAAACATTTTCGATGTATTTGCGTGTCCAGGCTACGTTTGCATCCGCTTTGTTATCTGTGAATCATGTTTATAAACCATTTGAATTTAGAACACTTACTTCCTCCCATTCTTGCTGGCGCGGTGAAGTGGAGTCGATGTGAAGATGACATTGCGACAGGCGGGGTGTCGGTACTGGTCCACTAAATGAGGCCGAACTCCTAGGAGGTGCTGTACCACTGCCAACCTAGGAGAAACGATCAGATCAACATTTTGGGTATATAATAGCATGTAATAGTCATTCTGAAATCAACTTAACCTTCACTGTTGATATTTGTGGGAGAACTTCCATTGAAAACCAGGATAAGAATTTAGGTACCGCCCGCGGTAAACGACAAAGAAGTAATTAGTTACTATTAGAGCGAATTTCAAAGATTTCTTTGGTCAAAGGATATAAGCGGCTGAGTTCTCATATGATCCCCTTTAGTGGTCGCAAATCAAACCTTCCAGCTTTCTCCAAATAAACTTGTAAAACTGCCAAATCTCAAACTCCGTGCGCGCAATTATCTTAAAAAGGGCTCCAATGTTTTCACTTCACGTATTAAAATAATGATCTTAACTGTTGTTGAATTTCTTAACGGACTTTGCGATGATGGTGCTGAAGTTCAGTTGTTGTAAAGACTGTTATGTTTCATCACCAATATTGACAGGTAATCAGGTACTATTAACGCAGGTAGTATTCGGCACTATCTGCAAAAAGGTTTCCCGGTAACGTACTATATGGAGAAGATTGGTGGCTGTAATCTTGTTCTACCTGCATAAACAATACTCAGTCACAACTCCTCATTGTAACTGTCGATAAATAGCATTATGACTTTCCAAGTAGACACGATAATGTAATCCTTAAATAGGGATTATAAAGTATATATTCATTAAGCAGTGTATGTTCTTACCTGCCATATTGCGCGGCAAGGTCCAGAGCGCTTTCATCATTATTGTTCTTGATGGTGACATCGGCGCCTCGTGATACCAACTGAGCCACCACGTTGACGAAGCCGAACTGCGCGGCTATCAGTAATGCTGTTTCGTGGTCTGACGTCTGTGAGACAAAGGACGAGGTTTTTAAAGTCATACGGCAGTAAGACTAATTTGAAAACGATTTTGGGATCGGGATTGTGAATATTTAAGATGCTGATGGGTACGGTGTCCAAGTGTGTCTTCCTTCTTCTCCGCATCTTAAAGGATATGTGCGATCGTCGAACGAGAAAGTATCTGTCAGTGTTTATGTGCACAAGAACAAGCACCGTGGATTGTATGTAATTACGCTTATTTAGATTATAACAACGGTAAAAGACAATGTCGTACCCGTGCATTCAAAAGGCGGCTAACCTCAGATGGGAATCACTTTAACAACGCGGTCCTTATACATAGAGGCTTAGTATCGTACTGTTTCTGACATATTCTAACGCTGAATTTGCGAATGTTTTCAGACCAGTATTCTATGGCTTAATCCTGGTAACTCGGTGCCCAATTCCAAGCCCTGTAAATGATTCTGCGACTAACGTATCTACTTCGTCGGGTTTGTACCCAAATTTGTTACAAATCGTGTTCAACACGCCCTTTTACTTGTCTATATCTTATCCGTATTCTAATGTCTACGCCCCAGCAAATACTGACCGGTTCTAGGTAAGGTAAGTCGCCAGTTCCCAGGCAACTCCTATTTAAATAATGTCAGACTAGCAATTGAATGATCTTAGTGACTAATAAACTATTGTTGGATAGTCGTAACTTCTTAGGCTTTTGATTCGCCGTTCTATGTATAATTGCTTTAAACGTGACATCGCAAAACTAAACATAATTTACGAAGAATAATTTGCATATTCATAGTATGTTTTCATGTTACCTAACTTCTTAACAAAAGTTTTCATATAAATTATCTCATATTATCATAAAGAAAAGCTAAGTTTTCCATATATTAATACAAAACTAAGCCCATATAATATATCAACCACACAAAGTTTGTTCCAACTTTTATTTTGACAACAAAGTTTCATACGAATTCTGCTCCTACATGCCGACTGTATTATTCAGAAAATAGGTCACATTTCTAGGCCTTCTCAAAGTTTGTTATTAAAACTTAAGGTTTCCAACACATGAAACCTTGACACGGGACCTGGAATGTCTCAAAGCAGGTATGCGAGGGCGGGTGTTGTAAACTAAACTTGTAGGTAAAGGGCGAGCGCTGACGTAATCAACATTCCTGGAATGTTCTGGAACTTACTAGCGGCTCGTGGATAAGTGGGTGTCGAAAACATAGGTGTATCAGAAGGGCAGAAACTACCTCTGATATGTGACATCCTTAAATAATTAATGAAGCCATAACAGGTTTGGAACTGGAGACACTATCACACTTGTTTATTAGAAATTTTCGTTTTGCTCTGCCTGTGTGTAAAATTAAAACATACTCGTAATTATGAACAAGTTTTACTATGGAATCGCGAAAAACAATCTGCTATTTAGCACCAAAATTTTGATGAGGTACGGGACCACAAATGGGATGGCTATGGAGTTGTACAATTTGTTCGTTTTGATGCAATTGCTGTGCTCAGACTGCAGTTTGTTCCTTCTAGTGCAGTTAATAAACCAACTACATCTCGCAAGTTGTAAAACGAACCTTACTCAAAGCTAGACAAATGTAGAACTTACCAGCTGATCGATATTGCATGGTGGGTTATTGTGAGCGAGGAGTATCCAGCAGACTTCAGTGTCACCTTTGAACGCGGCCAGGTGAAGGGGCGTAGCACCTTTCTTGTCCACCATGCATGGCGAGGCGCCGACTGATAGCAGCACGCGGACTATATCTCTAGAAAAGGAATGGAAGGGTTAATTTTGCTTGTCTGATGCTCATGCTTGAAGGTCACGGCATGATCTCAACTTAAAAAATACGGGACACTACATAGACAGAGGATTAGAACATAGTCAGTTTTGAATTTCGAATCTTTCTCTTTTTCGACATGTATATCTAGAAGACAATATTGTATAAAGAACTTTATTATGCTCTGAATAAAGTTCTAACTACGAAAACTGGCTCGAGGGTTTGAGCTTGGATTGAAGTTAAAACTCGTTTTTGCAATAAGACGGCAACTATTTAGCCTAGATTTGAGAGGATACTGCATTGATTAAACTTTTTGCTTGCTATATGCAAAATTATAAATGTTATTTATTTCTGTAAATTGGTTTTAAAAACACTTATATCCGTCAATATTATAAAACTAGACAAGATCGGAGAAGAAACACCGAAACAAAATCAGAGGTCACAGTAACTTTTAAAGTCCAGACATAATATTGATCAGATCGATGACCACTATATGAGGACCATACAGACTAGTGTCCGAGATAGTTTTTGACGAAAAAAACACACAGATTTGAAGGGATCTCACCAGTCAGTGAACGCATTTGTCTACCTATAGCTCACTCAGAACTTGTTCCATGACAACGCACTTAACTCTGGGAAACTGCACTATTGAGGAGCTCGTAGCTAAATAAAAACATCCGCACGGGTTGATCGAAGGTTAAGCTACGCTTGCCGAGGTCAATCTGAGGGTGAGTAACCGTTCGTAACATATCCAGACTTCTCCTTGCCTGGAAAAGCACGTTAAGCCGTTGGTAAAGGCTGTAATTTGTAGATCTTTGACAGTAGTTACTGCTAGTAAGAAGCCCAAAAGTCTGACAACCAGTCTTAACAAGGGGTATCGTGTTGCCCAGTAACTGGGTTGTGGATGTCAGATAGGCAGTCACTCCATGTAAAATACAGTTAAGTTTCTACGTGCGAAAGCTCGAGAGAGCTCAGTATTGGCCGAGCCGCCTTCACGCATAGAGAAACAATATTTAAGTACATGCATCTATAATCCTACACACACTGAAGGGCAGGTTGGCGTTCGTGTTATAGAACATCTATCATTTCATTATACAATTTGAATAATAAAAACACATAGGCACTGCTCTAATATCCTGTTTACTAGTAATTTGAATATATGTATCAATGATTCATTTATGATGTCAACAGAACTAGTTTTACCCGTTGTAACTTCATACGTTGCGGTCTGTCCACACCCTTGACGTCACAGACTAATAATATGATTGTAGAGGAAAATTGAAATAAAACTGTTTCTTCTTTTGTCATTTTTGCTATCATTGTTGAACTTTGTATCGACGCCATTAGTAACAATAAAATTCATAGTAAAAAATACACAATCTCATCATCCAGTCTAACCGGATGCAGCTGAATACCAGTATTTTACACGGAGTGACTGCCTATCTATCCTCCACAACCCAGTTACTGGGCAACACGATACCCCTTGATAAAACCGGTTGTCAGATTTAGACTACCCTTAATGAGTGTGTAAAAATCTAAAAAAAAATATCAAAAAATCAACCTGAGGAGTCTCAATTTGTAATGAACGGACACCCATCCAAAGATTGACCTCGGCAAGCGTAGCTTAACATTATATCGACCTGTGCGCCTGGTTTGCTACACCTTCCCGAAACAATTAAACAAACTAACTTTACAATTAAGTGGTAATCTCATACTTAAATATGAAAAACGTTTATTATTAAAATTATTATAAATTCATGAGTAGAACTGTAACTAGAGCTATTGGACCTCCATAGATATTCAATCCATACTAACTACTGCTTGTGAAAGTAATCTGTCTGTCTGACTGTAACCTTTTCACGCTTAATCCGCTGAACCAATTTAAATGAAATTTGGTACAGAGATAGTTAGAGACCCTGGAAAGGACATAGGGTACTTTTAATCAGCGACCTACATCATTATAGGAATAAATCCTATTATCCATATTCGATCTGTAGGTACAGTTAACCCCGAACATACAGCGGTAACACTTTCACTACCTGACCGTACAGTAGTGGTAACAAAATCAGTAAATAACAGTAAGAGCTGGACTCACATTCTATTGAAACTCCGTACTACGCTAGGCCAGCTCAAAGTCTTAGTGTTGCCACTGACGTGCGGCGTACAGTATGCCAGTAGGTACTGTAGCCGCACATCTTACTTATTTTACTTAACTATTGAATTGAACAAAAAGTATTTTCAAAGGTACTAGAAGTCTACAGTTATTGCCAATGCTAAATCTATGCAATAATTTGATAAACTTATACCAAATCATCATTTAAATGTTTATGACAAATCTGTAACATTTGTATGATACAAATATTACAGATTCCTTTTAAACATTTTCCTTATCACAGCTTATAGAATTTGCGCAACCGAACATTTATATATATGTTTTGTTTTCCTGTTCTCGAATTTAATCGTGTCCACGATTAAATATTATATTAAAATATTTTATTGGCAACTTGTAAAAAATAATAATGAAATTGAATGCTTGAAGAATACCTGATTGGATTTGTCTAAATTTATCTTTTTTCTCTTACTGCCTGATGCCCGCGCGTTCTCCCCGCGTGGCCGTTGGTTATCGCGACCAAAAGTAATCAAGAAATTTTCGACGATACCTCCAACAAATATCATTATATTTGAGCCAATGTAAACAAAAGCTTGACAAATTATATACTAAAACCTTCCTCGAGAACCACTCTATCCATTGGTGAAAACAGTATGGAAATTGGTGCAGTCGTTTTTTAGTTTATCGCGAACAGACAGATAGACAGACGCGGCGAAGGACTTTGTTTTGTAATAAGTAAGTAATAGTAATAAACTTGAAATTTACCTGTGGCCATTCAAGCATGCTTGGTGAAGTGGTGTATAACCATTGTCGTCTTGAACATTTACGCCAGCCCCTCTTCGTAAACTGCAACAAATATAAATAAAATAAGAACAAAAAGTAATTCGCAGTCGGTAGGATTCGAACCTACGCTCCCAGAGGGAATCTGATTTCTAGTCAGACGCCTTAACCGCTCGGCCACGACTGCTGCGGAAGAGATAGCGAAATTACCGATCGCTTAAGTACAGTATAGAGTAGGTATTCGAACATGCTATCTATATTATACCAATGTATAATATAGATAGCATGTTACGCACGATTCGTATAAAAATAAATCTATACACGTAAAACCCGTTCCATTTGATTTGACCATTATTTGATATGCAAAATAATATTTTCCTCATTCATAGTTTCATAAAAGTACGTCACAACAATAAATTACCCATACGTAACAAAGTCAAGCTTAACACAAATAATAAATATTAACCAAAAATATCTAAATGGTTTTGTTCAAAAAAGAAATTGATAAGATTGTTTTATCAATAGTTAAAGAAGACCGGCGATAATGTATCTATCTACGAAATAATTATTCAACTAGTTTGTCAACAAGACTAATAACATCTTGCTAACTCGTCCTTGACCCTAACAGGTGAGGTCGTCGAACCTTGCACCTTTTACAGTTCATCAGAAGTGTAAACTGAATCAAACTGTAAAAGTACGTGGCGAAAGGTTTATTTTACCGTAACACTCATTATGAATAGCTTCAGACAATGGCACTTGTCGTAACGAACCCAATTATGGTTACTTCTACTGGACAAAGTATTTTGGGAAAGACCCTGAACATCTGTGGTTTTATTATAGTGGCGGGACAACTTATCCATGTCACTATTGATTTGAAAAGAATAGCATAGATATAATATGTTTTTTTGCGTCGAATGTAGGTTTCACAAAGTGACGTTTTGTTCCAGTTACATTCTACCATTTGTTTTAAATAGGAATAAAAAGTAATTCTAATTAGATCAGTTATAACTTTTAAAATTCTTAATTCCAATAAAACCAACGGTATATTTTAAAAAGAATCACAAAAACACATGACTTTAGTGTTTCTTCAAAACACCTTGACTGCCAGACGAGACACAATAGAAAATGTATTGTATGTCTGTCACCTAGCGTTAAACGTGTTAAAAGACACAGCAGAACCAACAACCAGGAACCAAGAATAAGTAGTAGAAAGACTGGGCTGAAATCCAACGGCTACTAATTTCGATTCAAGGTTAACCGATTCTAACACTGGATCGAAGCAGAATAGGGATGTGTCCTAGGTAAAAATACAATACCTAAGTCTATTTGGTCCGTCAGTTAGATTAACAAAAATCATTGGACACGTATTTTTAACTTACTCAAATCAATAAAGAGTGAGAAAGATATAGCATAGTCACATTTACGTTTTACGTAAAAAGGGTAACACGACGTGACGTCGCGCGATATATTAACGCACTATATATCGTCGTCATTTTTGTTTTACGTGACAAAAGTGTCCAGTATTTTTGAGTAATCCAACTATCGAACCAAACAGAATTTTTAAGGACACTACCCTATTAGCATAGTTTTGGACAAGGCTAATCTTATCCTAATTTGCGACTACCAGACAAAATGAGTCGATCTGGTGTGTAGAGACGAAGCAACTCTAACTATATAAGTTGGTAAGTGTGTAGTCTTAAAATTTTACGGGTCGACCGTTAGAGTGTCAAATAAACAATTATGAGAATGGCGCGAACGGTACAATTTTGCGTAATAGCTGTACAAACATTTAGTTATGTTTTAGTGTCATGTGAACAAGACATGAACTGGTCATTATCGCATTAGATATAACTAGAATAGTCCATTGTAATGGATATGATATTATCAAGACTGTGAATTTAAGCCCATTAAGCCCAATCTATTATGCCCCACATTTCCCACAGACCAAAAATAACACACAGATACATTCCGCGCATAACACTAATATGAAGTCACACCATCCCTAAGGGGGACGAGCCTATCCAAGGTGATATAATCAAATTAATTAACAAATAATTTACCTAATTAAATCAACATAAACTGTACGTTAACAAGAAAGCCACAGCAAACACGCACACATAAATTAAAACAAGCAAAAATAATGTCAAGGTTAGCGTAAAAACCCATTGCTTCAAAAAAACACAAGAACGCCATTCATGTAAAAATGAACTCTACATACGTTAATTATAAGGTCCATATTCTGAAAGAGGAGGACAGATATATGCAAAATGACCAGTGTATGAATATTCCAAGAACCGGAAGTTACGTGCGGAGGAGTCGCCGCCAAAGGCAGCGTGTGTTGGGCCTTTCCAAGAATCAAAGCCCCCTTGAATCATCGTCACCGGTCAACTAAACAAGTTCTCAAATCGATTTGACCACTAGAATGATAGCGTTGGGATCGGAATCGATAAACATTCTCTTGATATTATAGAATTCAAAGTTCTGGATATTTCAAGACATTTGTCTCGTACCAACTTAGCAGGCCTTTAAGATTTTCTCGATGAGTAAGTGAATTTACTTCAATCTTTTGATTCCAATAAGAAAATAGAAAAACAGGATGATGGATCACTTCAGATATCCCTGAAAATTAATTTAAAGATCAGTCCGCGAGTTGAAGGGCTCTCGAATTGGGGCGACGAAAGTCGATAGCAATTTCCGAAAACGCGAACACTGCACTAAGTAAAGTTAAGCCGTGCATAATGACGTACAAAGCAGGTTTGGTACTTAATTACGTGCACAAGTACTTAATACTAATGAGTAACTAATAAATTGATAACCCACATTAGTAAGCATCTAATTGTGTATTATCACAAATTTATCGTTGGTTTGAAAAGATATGGCATCCTGACAAATTCCACTTGTCATTTGAAGTTAGTTTTGCTTATTCTTATACACAGGGTGGCGTCGACGCACACGTACACAAGCAAAATAAATTGCAGAAAAATAAAATGTACAAATTAGGAACAATCGAAGTAAAATTTCCTGAGGTGTCCAGAATCATGTAACTACTGAACTCATGGTATTAGTTAGTGCGTTGATGTTCCTTTCATCCTGTATGTGTTATAGAGTTAAGATTTACTCTATTCTGTGGTTTTACCACTGTATCGGACCCTGGTCGAAGACTTACAACAACCAATCAAATAGTTAGCAATTGGACAATGGTAAACCGAATCTTCATTTTTATTTTCTTTTATTTATCAAAAACAAAGTTTATAAATATCGTAACTTAAGAACCATGTCCGGCAAAACCGTTTTCACAGCTTGTCTGTGGGAACAGAACAAACAGTACCTAATACAAATACAGTTTATTAGTGCGGACACTTAATTTTCACTTATTACACTTATAAAGTAACTAACAATAATATCTTGAATGCATGGAAAGTGAATAAAGGATATATTATCTTAACTTACATCAAATGACTTACGTCTTTCTGGCCAGGAATAAATCGTTCAGCAAGATAATTTAAATGATGAAGAAGTTCCACATTGAATCGTTTTTCCGCGTAATATATAATACGAGCTATTTGCGGTAATAGCTCAGTTTAGGCCTAAGGTAAGCAGTTAAAACAATACATGGTTTTATATTCCACATTAATTATAAGCCTTTCCCCGAATACGGAAAGTCCATATTACGTATAGAATACATAATAGGAACAATATAGTTCAAACTTGTTCTGTTACTAAGCACGAATTAGTTTAGTTTAGCCATATTTTCCTTGTTCTGTTTTTACTTATAAATGGATTCTAAAAACGGTAAAAGTTTGTAACTTTTATTAATAATCGTCCTATGCAAATATGTAGGTATTCTTTTCTCGAATTAGAAGAATCCATATTATATCTGGATCTAAACTCTAGAGGTAACTGTAGCCATATTATATATTTGTTTTACTTTCGGAATGTTATTTTATCCTTATGTCCGACCTCTGAGGACATGCCTTAAATATATCAAATCAATAAAAAATGTAACAAAATAATAGTTGTTTAACTTGATGTTCTACTTTCACCCATCGTCAATAATACCTTCAATTTTATTTACTACAACGTAAACCGCATTAGTGTTCAAAATACACTATCTCTCTCTCCCTCATAATAATAATGGAATATATGTTATATATGTACACATACATAATTTCTGAGCTTCGGAAAAATATAAATTTCTTACATTTTATATAGGAAGATAATAAAATCATCTTTACCTATATTATATCATACTTGATAATAGATATATAATAGTTTAATATCGCCCTAAAATATTGGCTCACTAAACAAAGCCAAAAGTGAACGTCCATTGCAGGATTGTTTTACTGGTAGAGTAACAAAAGACAACTTTCTCCTAACCTAATAAATTCAACGGCATAGTAACTTGAATGATGAGGTATCACACTTTTTGTCTATAACGGAATGTAAAGAGGCAGAGACTTAGTGTGTATGAGTCATACAATCGTAAGAGACACAATAAACAACAACATACTAACTGGCACAAACGTCACTTCTACAAATTAAACGAAGTTCTTGATAGATTCAACCGGCCTATAGAGACTTTACTCAGAATATGTCCATAGAAAAGCACGATTTTGTATGTTAACCTTACGCGTCCTTTAAGCTGAACGGTTTGTGTTCAAAACAACTAAAGTAGGCCCATATGATATCTTTAGTGATTTAACTAAAGCCAATCCTAAATCCAGACAAGGATTGCTTTTTCTAAGTTTTGAAGGTCAATAGAAATTTCAATCGCAAGAAACATTGTTTGTAACTTTTTCTCCATCTAAATCTAAGTTCACTCACCTGTTAGCACCTAACATTCTGTGACTAAACTTCTTTGTTTTAACCCAACTCCTGTGGAAGCTATAGCGAACGTCACTCAGATTTAAATCAAAGCTGTTTTTATAATTACAGCACTTCACTGTTTTTTCACTATCACCATTTTTTGTACTTGCCATGTCAGAGACAATGTTTGAAGTGACGATGTAATTTAATAAACCTTATATTGTTTAATTGTGAGTCACTTGATATTTAATGAACATTAACTTAGAAAATTAGTACTGTAGGCATAAGGAAACATATTCAAAACTACTCACTGACGTACAGACGCTAGGTTGAATGAAGTTTGTGTGTTATTGTAACAACACAGGAACGATAAGATAACTTGTGATAAGATATGAGAATTGGACCAAGGAAATGCAAAATGGCTAATAGAAATATCGCACTCTCTTTGTAGTTTTTGGCACAGGCTACAAATGTATGTAATTAATTCAAAATTCATTTTTCAGATATTCACTGCTCTTTTCAACTTATAACAACGAGTAATATTTTTCAGGTAGTCAGCATTCAAAATATTACCTAAATAAAGGCATTATGTATCGAATATCCATAATTGGTATGCTTTGAATTTAATTATTTTAGTATGAGTGTTACATAACCGCATGACCAATTTAGGAATTTAATTAAAGTGTTACAGAGACTAGGAATAAGTCATCAGATATCATTTCCCAAATCTGATTCTGGAATACAAATATGTTGTATGTTATAGAATCTGATGTGTGAGATGTGATTTAACTGAACATATGTGACTAAAAGAGTGATAAATATAACGAGAGAGATGAATGGATAGAGAGGGTGAGAAACACCAAAGAACAAGAAGAACCGTCTTCTTCTTCTTTGGCAGTGCGGTAGAACAAAATGTGTTGGCACCAAACAAGTAACATGAGACAAGGACAGGTATATGATGACGGTGTATTCTAGAATCAATCATTCCGCAATCAAACCCGTGTAAACACCGTATTAGTAGTACGGGCTTCTTGTCCAAGAGTATTGTATTGCATAGGTGAAGCCTCGACTCCTCCCAGTCGTCGGTGACGTCAGTAAGAGTATGAAAATATTAATTACACACAAACAACACAACAGTCAGTCTAGACACAGACCATTAACAAACTTAACACAATACATTGATAAAATAATACAAAATAAACTAAGACGCACTAGATGGAAGACAGTCGTAACTTAACAACACACTGTTAATGAATAAAGCCATTTAAGTACGTAACAGAATATGAAATATGAAATAAATACTTACGACGTAATTACTAACATACCGGCTTAATGAATTTACTTGAAATCGTATCAATAGAGGAATATGTTAGAAACCTTGAAGGAAAACCTAAGAATGTTCCGGTGTCCTTACCAATGTTAAATGTATTCGAATAATTTAATTAATCAATTAGTGGATTACCCACATAAGCACCAAATACTGATGTGTTCTTTGTCGTTAGTTTAATTATTAAATCAATTGGTACCTAACTTGTTAATCGTCACTATACTTTTTAGAATCGATGATTGATTATAGATATATTCAACCAATAATTTTGTTAGTGCATATACACTGTGTAGTTACTGTTAGCGCGTTATTAAAAGCAAATATCAACATCATACAGAATATTCTTAAATTTGGTTTAAGTGTTCCCAATTATCCATGAACTATCTTCTTTCATTACATGTCTATCTGTCATTTTCTCAGAATATACATGCATGTTTCATCTCCCTTTTAGCCATTAATCTTTTACACAACCCATATAAATCGTTTTTTTTAACTTCTCTCATAGACAAGTCGACTTTTTCTTAAAATTCTGTAACTGTTGTTTACAGAATAAAACAACGAACAAACATAACTGAAAGTCGTAAGTATACATTACTGTAAAAATAGCTTCCTCACTCTATTTGTATGGATAATACAAAATTTAAACAACCGTAAAAAGCAATGGCACTTGCATTGTGCGACAATAGAACCATAAAGTATGCTAGATTTTATACAATTACGACCACAATATCAGGTCAATGGGCTACAGCGTTGCCCGGGTAGACACCAGAATTGCTTACTGGGCAGGATTCAGATTGAATACTCTTTTTCCTTATCGTGAGATGGGGAACATAAACGTTTTATTTTAGCGAATAGCAAGATAGAGGTCAAAGATTGTTGAATACATCTAACAGGTACGCCAGTTTCATCAAGGTTTTTTACAGAAAGCCATTTCTTATTCAATTAGTCTTCGTAACTAATAATTATCTGTTAGTTCAGCGACATATCAAATAAATTCTCAATATTAGTCTAAACAAACAATTACCAATATCAAATCAAACAAGATTCCTATACTAGGAACAGATTACATGATAATCGAGAATTGTGACCGCAAAGATTAGATAGTAAAAAACTGGCTTGCTATTTATACCTAAATATTCCATTTGAGCACAACTACACTTATCCTCATTTAAGTTTGTAAAGCCGTTATGTTAAAGATACTAATTTAAACAAAACGATATGGACAAGCAGATGATAAAGACTTAGATAAAAAAAAAACAAATATAACAAACCTGAACCGCCTAAAAACACCCCTAAGAAACACACTAGGCTCAGAACTGCACCGTTTCAAAAAGTTAAACTTCATTCTGTGCGGAACGAAACCCATCACTTAACAATATCACTTATAGCGTAGCACTTAACAGCAGTTTTGTTATCACTCTGTTCTCATGTTCAATATTGATTTTAAAAATATTTACAAGAAAGCTATGCGAGCGTCCAAACCGCGACCGAAAAGTGACTAACTAAAGGCCGGTGAATGAATCATAGGACCAAAAAACAGGTCGCTTCACTTGGAACTCTTTATTGCGGTATTTTTTGGACTAACTGTTACTCAGCTTGGGAACGAACCGTCTAATTAGGAAGAGTGTTTTAAGTATACTGTGATTTGTCAAACTGTTTTCACTATGGACAGTATATCCGCAATTTGATAACGTTTTAATTAACCACAATGAGGAACTGGAATGTGAGTGTATCGTGTACACGGACCGATCAAATGATAAATAACAAATATTTCAACGGGATATATTAGCTTTCAAAAAGCTTATTTGGTAATGTGACGATTATGTGTTTTCCGCGTTGTGGTTACAGTTTTTGATTAGTCATTTAACGTACCTATGTAATATAAACTAAATTGGTAGGTATTTCAAGAAAATGCTACGTGATTAGGTTGACGTTTCAGTAATTGTATTGCAGGAACAGCAGGAAGAATAATTTGATATTACGCATCTTTCGTTGGTCTGACCCAAATAACTGCGCGAGGGGTAGAACCTTCACAAAAACACAACAACAATGCATAACATTAATTAACTACATAACAATTAAATTATATGTATTTCCTTGAAACAAAAGATCTTATGTGTTTCCTGAAAGATAACGTCATGTCCGCCGCTTGTCTATGAATATTCATAAGACTAAAGCCAATGATATTCGCTGTTGCTCTGATTCTGCAGCAAAAAGATTACATTCATACCAAGTGGAACAACGATTTATTAACAACGCCCTTAAAAGGACTTAAAAAAATATTTTTGATAACGAAACAGTATAAGACTCTATAAATAAAATGTTTAGATCGTCTGAAGAAGTGAAAAAATATTATCACGTCGCGCCTGGCTGGTGTACGAAGTTCTCATTTAAATGACGTAATTTACAAAAAATAAACATAACCTAACGCGTTTACATTTAATACAGAGCTTGAAACAAGAGTAACGTTACGTGACTTTGATAAAAGAGACAATACAGAATTAATTTAAAACCAACATGGGAATAATGTTTGTCATCCTTCGGGGAATCAAATACAAAAGCATTCTATTATACACTTTACTTGTAATATATAGGTAGACAATATCAATTAGAGAGGTGAAGTAATGGGCCGGTCCGGGTATGAATCATTAAAATCGTATTATACACACATACGAACTCGGATAATGACAAATTACGAAGCGTGACGAGCGACGCACTCGGTGGTACCGACTGCTTTAGCATGCAATTTTAGGAAAAGGTTTTGTGGTTTAACTAGTAGTCATCATCATCTTCCTGCGCTCCTTATTTATTTGGGGTCGGCGCAGCATCCTTTTCTTCCATAAGTCTCTATCACAGTAATCCCTCCCATCATCAACATCATCTTTCACGCAATTCACCCATCGTTTATTCTGTCTAATTTTAGAGTTGGGATAATAATCTCGGTTGGCGTGAAGTGGATACAACAGCCTAAAAGAGCTCTTCAGCACGCAAAGATTCAACTTTTTATGACATGCTTGGCTATTTCAAACAGCTGATCCCAAATTTTTTAACGTTAATATCCATCTGGTTTGTTCAAAACTCAGAAAATTTCCTGCTTACTTCTTTACCGGAAACGTAACTTTAGGTTGCAGCATTTAAAGATGAAAATTGCTTGGTCACAATAAGGACATTAACAAATGTTGCGTTACCAGTCTTATGAGGTTCAAAAGGCATTTGCTGCAATTTATAACCTACGAAGATTTATGGAAACGGAATGAAATTGGGTCGATGTGATAAGTCCATTATCTGATTAAAAGGTGCCTTGAAGCTTTATTGATGCGTAGGTAAAATACATTATGGAGGCTAGGCAGGTTAGTATCTAAATTGCTAGTCACACGCAATCGTTCGTCATCCTGACTGTCGTTAACGCCTACAGAAATATCTCCTCCCAAATTAGATTGATTATCCTTAAGGCCTATTAGACGTGTAATCTTCGATTCGAGATTAAGGTCTTTTTTATTTGGATTTTTACAAACCCATTTGGATCCTCAGGATTTTCCAATTTTGAGACTTCCTTGATGGCACCAATGTCTAACTCTACTGGCCGGTTTTTTCCAACTTGAAGAATATTTTTGAAACTGTAAGTGAAAGTTTTTATCATAAGTAAAGCTGTCAAGTTATAGAGTTCCTTCCCATCACTTTCTTCTTCTTTGGGCTAAAATTTGACTCATGAAATCCATAAAGTTGAACATTATTTTCTGGAGTAGGCAATTCAAGGCAAGAAGTACTACAAGTAATTGAGTTGGCATCCTGCTACAGTAATGACAGGTGTATGGTTCATTGTCTAACATAATAAAAATTGTGACCCCGATTCCCATAAGTAGTTGACTAGAAAAGATTGCGAGTGAAGGTTAATGGTCGACACGCAATTTTAATTTAAGGTCCGCCAAAAATCTATGAGGTGTCGTAAAAGGCGACAAAGGAATCATGTCACTAGATTGGGCAACCGAATCCTTGTGTTCACTGAGTATCACTATCACACTGACTAGCTTAGCCACGCCTACAGACTTACTTCTTGAGTGGAAGCAACGCAACGGATTGGGAGCCCCATTTTTGAGTATTTAACGAATTCGAAGCAAAGAACCAACGCGTTTTTTAAGACCCACACTAACATCCTGGATCACAAGTGTTCATTTTTGTGTTTTTAAGCTTGATAGGCACGCTCGACCACAACTTGCCAGATGTTAAGCGATGCTAAGGTCTAAGATCAAGCGCGCTTGCCTAGAAAATGTTCATGAGTTTCTATTTATGACTAATGCGTAAGTCTTGTGTGCATAACTTATTATGTCGATTTATAGTTAAAAAAGTCACACAAACTTGATAAACTCGGTCCCGAAACATAACAATTTCACGTAAGTTTATAACTTCAAGCTTTTATAGAGGCGAGACGTTCCGACTATCTTTCAATAGGGATGTCTCAGATTTTCTACGTCTGGGGAGCTCCCATCTTGGGATTTCCAGCAGTCGAATGTTAATGTAAACACGTTTTTGTTTCTTTCAAAAGTATTGGTAGAAAATAATAATCATGGGCTTGTAATACGACATGTCTGTGCTTCGAAGATATTAATGATATAATTTTAATTCATCGAGTGATTTGCAATTTTTAGCCGGTACTTATTCGAGGCCGTGCAACGGTGGTTCACAAATTCGTTTTAACTATAGGAAGCCTAAACTAGGAGTTCCTTTGGTGAACACGGGCCGTAGACTGCTGTTTAATAATTTTGCACATGTTTTAAGTGCAGTTTTCGAGCGCATTTTTATTGCTTGCCAAACTTGCAGTGTCCGGCTCGAGTGTTTTGCATACAAACACCTTAATCATAGGGTTGTCCGAATGTGTGTTTAATCCCAGCTACATATCATTGAGGTCTGCCTTAACAATAAGAGGAAAAGGCAAAATGTTGATGATTATGATTAACTACAGATGAAAAAGAAAATACGAAATGTTGCAAATTAGACGTGCCTTTTCTTTTTTTTTTGACTTGACTTTGGTTTGATTTTCCAGACCTTGCTTTTCCTCAGAACCTGGCACTAAAATTGATCTCCGGATTTTGGTACTAGTGTACCCATTTCTCTCTAACACTAAAATTACACCCCTTCTTCGTTTTTTTTTTATTCCGCCACCCCTAAGCGTTAGATATATACAGGCAGTAAGACAAAAGTTCAACGTACGTTTCTCAAACATCGATTGGCGTCTGGCCAACCGCCAAACACTTCACTTTAATGGTTTGACTTATCCTACTTCCTTAAATAGATAACTGTGTGCAGATGATTTTCGATTATTTATTCTTACGTATTTATCATGTTGGGCAGTAAACTCTCCCAGCTGGCTATAGTCCTTCCTATAGACTGCAGCAATAAACAGGCCAGGGGAAATACTGCACGTCCAACTCCAAATCAGACTGTGAAAACCAGCCCTGATTTGGACGTCTTTGGAGTTAGTCCCACACACAGGCGATAACAGTGGGTTTCAAGGAAGAAGATATTCCTAGTTTTCTCCTAATACCTTTTAGAGCTGAACCACCGCTCATGTTTAAGTGACTTGACATACAGGTATTTGAGCAAAGAAAAATTCAAAAAATAACGAATAAATTTTGAACGTATTTTTTTTCTGATGGTAAAAAAGGTTTGCATCAGGCAGAAGCCGCGGACGTTGCAAGTTTACTTTTATTTGCCGGAAGAGAGAAAGTTTTATATAATATTTTTACTTTTGGTTTTCTGTTGTCCGTAAGTTAGCAACTGGTTGTTATTCCATACGAGAACATGTATGTTTAATATACAGTCACTTGTTTTAAAATAATACCATAGTTTTATCTGTTTTGTGGGCTCTAATCTTGGAAACGACTGGGCCATGTTGTTATATGTAATTAGTAATGACACATTTTATGCCTATTTTCGTCCTTATCATGCAGCAAATCAAAATATCTATAATTCTGAATAATAGGAAATCCCTCAAACTTCACAACTAAGACGAGTCTTGTCAACTGGTTTTAGGTAAAACGAGTTTTTAAATGTCGCTGCCAGACTAGATGCCAATAAAAGAAAATAAAAATTGATTTTGATTTGTATCATTTTTATATGATTGTAATTATTAAAAGAGCCTTGTTATCACACAGCAAGAAAAACAAGTAAAAATACAGTTTAAATCCTATACAATTATGCAGAGGATTACAGTGATCTTTTAATACCTATAAGGGTCTGTTCATCACACTAAATAAAGGAACTATAGCAAAAAATCAATGAATGAACATTGGAGTCTAAATTAGATCCATGAATCAGCAAAAAATATTGAATCAACAGTGATCTGAATATCTTGGTAAACTATTAAATAAGATTGGTTCAACTCCAAAAGAATAGGAAAGTAAAAAAAGAAAATAAATGCATTATTTCTTACAATTCTTATTCCCGTCATTAAAATTTCTGATAATGTAACAAGTAGGTATTGTAACAAAACTTAGACAAGAATTAATTATTGTAAGTAAGATGTAAAATTATGTGGTACCTCTTACTTAATTTAACTACACAAATAATATACCGCTACAAGATTTTCCAACACATTTTTACAGAATTAAAGATGGTATGTTCTAGTGGACAACGGTATAATAACGACGATGACAAGAGTTCAACTTATCTGAGAGATATATCATAGCAACACTATATGTTCAAATTTAGTCAACAATATATTTAATCTATCAACAGGTAAAATATATTTTTACCTTTCATTGTTTCAGGGCTGTTTAGGGGTGACGATTTATACTCATGTTGACCCAGTCTTACCAAGGATACAAGCTGATTCTTACAAAAAAATCAGTACATCGCTTATCAGTAATGCAGCTAATTATTTTTGTCGTTATTCACACTGAACAGGTCTTTCGCACAAGCCTCCATGGGCGTTTTCAGGGAGTTTTCGGAGCGCAGTGGTAAGGAGTTCCAATTGTATTTCTTCAAATGTTATTATTTTAATTTACCAAGTTTTTAATATTGGTTCACGATTGTGGTAGAATGGTGCAACAATGGGTACTATTCTTTTGTTCCATTCTTCAATAAACATTTGCTGGTATTTTAATGAAGCTATGAGGAAAATCTATCTACATACTATCATTGAATAACAAACTAATGTACCTGTATTTTGTAAGGCATGATTTCATCCACATTATGTATGATGGTAAATTTTAATCAACTGGGTATAAATAAACTGGGTTCTTCACTTTGAAGTTGTTAGAATCTACTAACAACTTCAAAGTGAAGAACCCAGTTTATTTTTATTGTTGCCAATTTATTACTTACTTAGTTTGTTTATTTGATGATCATAGAATTATTCAAACCAAACTGTAAATTTGGATATATTTTTTATTGTTTTCAGCATATTATTACACTATTTAAATGCTCAATAACATGCAAACATATTGAGTAATCAAGGTGTATTTAAATATACCAGGCACTGGCTAAACTTTAAAATGTTTTAAATTGTATTTTAAAACATTTTGTTTCAAGTTATAAACTAAGTATTAAAATATTCTTGCACACAAGATAAAAGGGCATAGCATGTTGTTACTAAGTAATACCATAAAAACAAGTTATCTTTTGAGATTAAATGTTTTATCTAGAAAAGATAATTCTTCAAATCTCAAACTATAAGTACTAATATGCTGTGTGAATGACATGCAATTATCAACCCTATTACGTGGTCCTAAGTTTGTATTTATGATGCAAGGAGATGGTGTCTATAGTACCTAGGCACGAATTACTAGAGTAATTATTATTGAAGAAATAGGTAATTATATTACAAATGACTGTTGACCTGAATTAGTGTCTCAATGGACATTTAACAGGCTACAATGATTATAAATAGCGTCTAAGACATCATCATCTGTCATGAAACGATGATAAGCACGTAAACATTAAAAGTAATACGTGATAACAATACACCATTGTTGATACAAAGATAACATTTTTTAACTATTATTTGAAGCTAGTGTTACGTTTAACTAGATCCTTATTACAGACTTGTACGTCTACAATAGACTGGACTACATTATTCTACCAGTTAAACAATAAAACATGAATCAGGACCCACCTTGTAAATGGACCACTTATATTAGTTATTTGACCAAGTATTTTTTCCACTGTCCGCTTGTCGCCTTCGCGGGCGGCGTTTAATAGCTCCTGACCCCTTCCCATGGCCCATTAATGTTAACAGCCACACACAAAAACAACACCAAAATCAAACATTTCAATTTTTACACTAGACTTCACTCACTACACATTACAACTTCATTGATCGCGCCGCCATGTTTGAGAATTTTGACGTGAGTGCGCTCTAGCGGCCTACGAAGGAATCGATACAGAGAATGAAATGATCTGAGGCGCTTACTACCTTCTAAAACTGAGGTCATGTTGAAATTAGTTTAAGTAAGTTTTTTTTTATAATAATATGTTTATACCTTCAAAGCATTCTCAACTAAGAACAAAGTTAATAAGAGCTATGTATGACGCCAACCAAACGTCTGATTTAACTTTTCACTCACATTTTTATGAAGACTAGGTACCTAAGTGTCGTATTTGCGGCATGTTCTTCTACTTGGAAATGCAGTTATTTTTATAAGTTTCAGGTAGGTAAACCTAAGTTTTGATGATTCATGACGCAATTCTGCGCTTTAAAATATAAAGCCTACGTTTACTACCTTTCGAAGAACTAATGAAGAATGTATAAAATATTAACATTAACTGTTATTTTGAAAGTTTGAAGGTACTTACCATTCATACTTTTACATCATGAACATAACACGATTAGTCACAACTTTAAAATCCACTGTATTTTATAATTGCACATTCCAAACTTTATTATTCAAAACTTATTAAATTTGTTAACAAATAATAATATTTGGGCTTCAGTGTTATTTTATCTTCTTAGTTATCTGTGCCGGCTGTTCATTCATTCAGTCCAGCTTAGCACAAAATACTTCAAAAGTTCAACTCATCGTTCCTCACTCAGCCAACTGTCACTGTCAGTGTTGATTGTGTCAATGTCATTGTCATTCAATAAACTTGTTTTCCTCGCAACCGTCAACCGTGTTGTTTTGTGTTATCGTAGGGGACAAAATGTGAATAATTTTATATTGTGTAACGTATTATCGTAGTCTGGTTCGTTCTTCCAATAATTGATTAATGTAATTAATATTCACCACTAATAAGTACTATTTCGTTGTTAATTTTCCCGTGAAGAAAGTGATCTTTGTCTGACAGACCTAACGATCAGCTGTTCCGAATTATGCTCTAATTGAAACTAAAATAGTTTGCGACACTTTCGGTGTGGTTGTAATCTAAATCAGTGATAGCATTTTATTGGATTACAGAACTTGTATAAGTGAAAATGTTTCCTACAATGGGTGGTACATTTTATATAATCTTAATTTCCTTACTTTACTTTTCCGGTTCAGTTGCTACACAAGGTAAATACTTAACGTTAATATTTTTTACACGTATGTTATTATTATGTTGCTAGTATATTAAGTTCCCTAAGATTTTTTTTTTTTTGTGCTTAGTAATAATTGAGTAAAAGGTAGGTACTAACTGGCTACTTACTTGTATCATAAATTTGCATGCTAACCATAAGCTGAATATGGTGAAACCCTACCTGTGTAACACCTTTGTAAACTCGTATTATGCAAATAAAACGACTGATTGAAAAGGTACTTACTTACTATTTTCATAAAAAGTGGTACCTAAATTTAAAAAAATCTTACACATACTTTTAGTGCTTTATTCATCATTATTTAAAACATACATTACAATTGATATGTTTTGATAACTTATTAAAATACTACTACATATTACTACTTTCTAGTGTGTGTAATGTCATAATTTTCTGTACCTTTGCTAAGATGGAGCACTGGGCCCCCCAGCCTTTAGGCAAGATTGTCTTTAATTGCCCTTTGGTCGAAACTTTCTTACAATAAATATTCTTTGGAGCAAAATGGGGTACGCCCCAAAAAAAAATCTATTAGAATTATTTATAGGAAATGACATTATTTTTAACCAATTTCATGAATTCAAAATTGTCATATTCTTCTTCATCACCCTTAACAGTTACAATTTAGGTCCTAACTCCCTATTATCATCATCATCATCATCATCAGTCTATATTAGTCCACCGCTGGACATAGCCCTCTCCTAATGAGCACCATAGCGCCCTCTCTTCAGCTTGCCGCATCCAGCATCTGCCTGCAGTCTTTCCTAGATCCTCATCCCACCTAGTCAGAGGGCATCCTATGCTACGTTTTCCGATTCAAGAACATGTTTACCCCAGCGGTTGTCGGTTCTTCGCGAGATATAATATAATATAATATATAATACACACAACCAATTGTCTTGTTCCAGATGCCACCATAACAATACCCTTGAACAAATCCACAACATATGATGACAAAGAAATTTACGGATCCTTCATTACATTAAATGGAAAGTCCAATATACAATTCAATTTCAGTGATGTCAATCCAAGTCTATACTTCATTATTTTTCAAGTGCATAGTCATCTGTTTAACGTCTCACTGTCAATGTACAACGATGTTTATCTTAACACTAATGGAACTAATTTGGGCTTTGTGAATTTCATGGATAAGATTGCAAGATTTGAAATATCCAATTATAATAACAATATTACTGTTCGTGCATATATTTCTGTGCATGGCTATGTGGATACAGGTATGATACTTTTTAGCAATTTATTTCAGTACTAGCAGCTGCCCACAAATTTGTCTGCATGCATTATACAAATATAGCTTATAGCTTTTGTCAACAATGTAGCTTTCCATCACACAGATATTTCATTCATTCATTCATCATCATCAATCATCATTCATCATTCATCATTCATTCTTCATTATTTTTTCTATTTGTCAGCCCTTTTTAAATCGATAGCATAAAAAAAACTGTTTTTTTCAATAACTTTATTTATTTATTTAAGTATTTTTATGGCACTTCAACAACTTACTCATTAAAACATACATATAAATAAATCACAAACAGTTTTAGCTATAGTGAATAAGTCACTTATAGAAGTGCACAGCACTTGCAGAATAATAAAAAAACGAATCAGACACCATCATAGTATTTAAGCTTTACAGTGAAAAGTCAAACTAAAAAGTAGTAAATAGTAATTTAATGTTTGTGATACTATTAGGACAGTCATTATTTTCATCACCCGTGATGTGCATTATATATTTTATTCAAAGTGTGCTTAAAATTATGTTTAAGTAAATTGCATAGGAAAGACAAGAACAATAAATCACACACAGATACAATACATTCAATTAGACGTGAAATGATGATGATGAGGGTGTAGGGGTTGCAAACACTAGTGATGAGTAGAAGGCATTGGGATCGATTCCCAGGTCGGGCAAAATGTCATTGGGTTTTATCATCAGTAGTAACCTGGAGCACAGTCCGAAGTAGGGAGATGTCCCCGATTGATGGCAATAAGCTAGCCCCCTTTATGCATAACTGGCGAAATGTGGGTGTTACTTTAAGAGCGCTTCTGCCCAACCCTTCGGGGAATACATGCGTGATGTTATGTATGAAAAGTTTAAGGGATGAATGAATGGTCTACTTGAAACTAATTTTGATTTGGGGGGTTGGACTAGATTTCATTTGTTTTAAACATCCCGTAAAAAACATTCAGGTCTTTCTCATATTCCAGGTAACTTTTACTTTTTTAATCGACGAAAAAAAAGGAAGAGGTTCTCAATTTGTTCCTAACACAATTTTTTTTTAATGTATTACCACGCTTAACTTTTTACAGTGTAGTCCGAATTCGATCATTATTTTTTATTGGATTGCGTAGGCATACTTCAAAATTTGAAACCCAGTGAAAAAAGAAACTCATTTAGAAGATAAAGTATTAAATATAAACATACATACACGGTAACCCAGCCACGCTTCGCTGTGGCTGTCTTTTGTTTCTCAAATTTTATTGAAACTTCGCAAAACTCTTTTTGAGAACAAATTATATAGAAACATTTAAGGGTAAAAATGCAACGACCTGTCAAAATTTCAACTCGATCCATCTACTAGTTTTCGAGATTTGCGACCACAAACACACTGATGCTGTATGTTAATATAGGTTACACAATATGTGTTGGAATGTTCATAAGTCAACATGATGCATATTATCGCACATATAAAACTAGTGTGGTTTTCCTGACATTATTCTTATATACATACATATGCGCAACATACCTATAACATAGGTTGAATAAAGTTTTCAATATTCCGTTCATTGGTTCTTGGTATAATAGCTCAAATCGGACTTTACGTTCTATTAGATAAAATATATAAGTTTTGTTTTTTTTTAATAATCGTATTGTTTTTTATTTTAAACAAATATATTTGACTGATTGATTGCTTTACGTTATGATGCGGAATGTCTATGCCGTATCTACCGTGCTGGGCGCAATTCTTCCTATGTTCCACTAAGTGGATAGTTGCGTGCTCAATAGGCATTGTTAAGTATGGCCACTACCTTATCAGCCGAAGCCAGCCCCATGCAACTGTCCGCTTAGTGCGAAATAGGTCGAACTGCTGGGTACGTGAGTTTGTGCCCTCTCTGTCTCAATACATGTGGGACAAACTGCCTACCTACTTAACAAACTACTGCATGCTGGTAGGTAGATCTATATGAAGCGAACTTTTAGCGTGTGTTGATGCAGCAATGTATTTTCAGATCCAATACCTGGCGGATGTAACATGGAGTTCCCAAATCTTTCAATATATCCGTTTCTTTATACCCAGACATTTTCCGAATACATATTAGTGGAAGCCGCAGCGCCTTCTTCACCAGCTACGGACCGAACTTGTGTTACACCTCTGACTGCAGATATGATTTTCTATATGATGTACCTGCCCGAACTTAATTTCTATGCAGACCCTTACTTTGATGGCATCAGGAAGATGATGACCCTCAAGGGAATAGAGAAATATGGAACAGTTGTAAGCATATTTATTTGGATTAATTGATGGATTATGCTTGATACTTACAGATTCTTTCATAAAAGTATAACTATACAGGTGGTGTCAATTTGTGTGTCAATGTCCCTTCCACTCTGTATAATCTATTATAAAACAATTCCTTTGACTGCCTAGCCTTTACCCAGTCGTCGTTGTCGGCTTTCAGTCTAACCGAATGCAGCTGAATTACATTAGTATTTTACATTATGTTGATGTGTCCTTACAGGGTCAATAATTGTATCTTAGCTTTAGGCATGTTCCACCTTTATTATGGTATGCAAATAAACATATAAAAAAAAATGAAGAGTGACTGCCTAACTGACCTCCACACAACCCAGTTACTGAGCAACACGAAACCCCTTTGTAAGATTGGTTGTTCGGAAAGCACGTTAAGCAGGTGGTCCCGGCTGTCAAAGATCTATAAATGGCAGTTCCGAAGCACGGAGGAGTCTCGATATGTAATGAACGGGCACCCGCCCTCAAACTGACCTCGGCTTAACCTTCCATCGACTCCTGCGGCTGTTTTGTTTAGCCACGAGCTCCAATAGCCAACCAATAACATGAAAAATCTTTTTTCTTCCAAGATTCCATACGCGTCCTGGCCATCCACTGAACGCATGTTGAGTGCATACCCTGGAACGGGGGCAATATACGCAGTGGTGGCAAAAAATGTACACGGACTTCTGACATCGTACTCTGTGTACGTACCCAGCTATAGTTATGGCTGTACCGACTTAGCTGAAGAGGGCTGCAGGATGATTGGTAAGTGTTGCGCGGAACCCTTTCCTCCGCGGAATGGTGCCTCTAAAATAAAAGAAGTGGAAATTATGTACTTTTCTAACTCCTCCGCTGATCTTTTCTGATTAATTTCGTTGCGGGATCCAATACAGTTGAAACGTTTCTCCGGGACTGGACGAGCTTCATTGTCTCCACGCTTTTCTGGTGGTTACCACTGTTGATTCTGGTTTTCAGGAGTTGCAGTGGCTTGGGAATAATATGGCGGGCTTGACCCAACGCAATATAAAAAAAAACCAAGTGTTTTGCGTGTATCGGTATATTCGTACGTCATCGTATATGCATTACAATTGACGTTTATTTTCAGATGACTGGTTATCACAGATACTGTGCCTAGCACTTCTGTTTGTTGGTTTGTTCTTATGTTTCTTCGGACACCGGTTCTTCAAGACAGAAATGTTTTTCGCTGGATTCTTCAGCGGTGTCATTATAACATATATACTGTTAGCCATGATAACGGTGGTAGATAAGCCTGGTAAGTAAAAAGGAAAATTAATAATTACGAAATCTGACTCATAAGTGGGTTAACCCCTACAGAAAAATACCCCTTAAACAGTCCATACAGGGTGGAAGGTACATCCACGTACGACCTGATACCTACCATAAATTTAGTACACGGTTCTGGACCCCCCAATAATCCTGCCCTTATCCCAATTTATTTGGGGTCGGCGCAGCATATTTTCTTCTTCCATACATCTCTATTTGCCGTCATCTCAAGGGTCACCTCTTTTCTTGCCATATCATCTTTCACACAATCCATTCATCTTTTCTTTGGTCTTCCTCTACTCATGTAACCCTGCACATTCATACTCAAAACTTTCCTCACAACATGATCCTCATTCCTTCGCATCACATGCCCATACCAATGACCCCCAATTGTTGGACCCCCCAATAATTAAAGAAGTGAATTATTTACTTTTTAATCCAAAGTCTTGAGTTGCATGGACATGATGATAATGTCAGAAAAAAAAGTAAAAATAAAGATAAAGCGAAAAATGTCAAATGCAGGTACTGAACTAATGGTATCAGATTTTACGTTGATGTCCGTTTCACCTTCTTTAATAGGCAAGCGGTTAGATCCTTTCGAAAGTGGTTTTTAATACTGAATCAAGCAAGATAAACCTTCCGCCTTCTTCCAACCTAGAACTTGTAGATTACGTGGCTATACTGCAGTTTGGTTGCCGTTCAAACCCTTTAGCCACAGCCTAGCCTAACGTCTAGCCTTTTAAATTGCAAAAAGTCCTGACAAAGTATTTTTTTAGACCTGCTAGCTGCAGCAACAGTTTCTGGAATATTCTTCGGTGGAATATGGTGGTTACTCTGGTGGCTATACGGAATACCGATCCTTTCAGTACTGTTGCCATCATTGAACCTTGGCTTCTTACTGGCTTCGATATTTTACTACAGATTACCAGGTAAGGCACTCTATTATTTAATTTCATTTTTCTTGAACTTAGGATCAGACCTTTTCTAGGAGTCTCTGACCATACAGACACATACAGAGAAGGCACGAGCATTAATCACCACGCTTGCTCAAGACGGGTTGGCGATTTCAGACTTATATTAATTATGAGTCCAGGTTTCCTCACTATGTTTTCCTTCACCAATGTCAGTGATGTCCAAGATAAAATTAGAAGGTAGGTACATATGAATTGAAGAAGTCACATTGGTACTTGCCGAGATACCCATAACCTCGTGCACAAGAGGCGAGGCCTAAACCACTGGGCCATAATGACATGACTGACATCTCAGATAAACCGTCGCATTGTGCTAAAAAACTTAACCCTCCTTCTGGGTCAGTCGAATAGACTAGTTAAACTGGAAGCCGACCTCAAAATAGTTGGAAAAATACAGAACTGATAATGGCATTCTCTTGCAACTATCAATTTAAACACCTGTGAGAAACAAATATAAATATAATAAGACCCTCTGAATTAATCCACAAAGAAAAAGTAATCTTAAATATAACATTTTATTTTAGGCAACATAGTATACATGGAACGGGATTTCAATTTCTGGACCCTTTTCTTCCTGGTCATGATGCTGACGGCTTTAGCAGTCGTATCGGTATCCTATGCTGCGAACATCCTGTGCTGTGCCGTGCTCGGCGCGTACGCAGCCGTACTGTCTATCGACTATTACATGGGGTCCAACTTGAAGTTCATCATTATAAATGTCATTAGGAGAGCTGTGGTCCCGCGCTTTAATAAAGCTGTCATCGCCCCACTTAGCAATCAATGGAGGGGTAAGTTACACTTAAGTTAATAAAAATAAAAGTGGTTTTCAGGGTTTCGTACCTAAGGGTGCCAACGGGAACTTATTACCAAGCCTGTCCGTCCGTCCGTCTGTCTGTCAGAGAGCTATATACTCGTATCATAAACCGTATTAGCTGAAATTTTCGCGGGATATTTATTTCTATTGCCACTACTCGTACCTATAACAAGAAACGTGGAGGTTCTTGCCCATTCTTCTTCACATAAAACTACCTTTTGGAAGGTGCAACTAGAATCATTTTAGTATTTTTATGTTTATTATGAAGTTAACTTTCAAAAATATTTTTTAATGGTCTACTTGAAATAAATGTTTTGACGAATAAATAAATTAAAAAGAGGTCCCTATAAGTACAAGAAACATGATTTGTTCCGCATTTTATGCTCGACATGGTACGGGAAGCTTTGTGTGCAAGTCCGACTAGCAATTGGCCGGTTTTAAAGATGTTGTGTTATTTATGAACTTTCTGAATCCTTAAAATGCCAGGACGTGCAAAGTGTTATTGGGGTTTTTCCATCAGAAACTTATCAGCAGCTGGTTATGTTACAAATTGATAAAACTCTACAGACTCGTCTTATTACGAGCTCTTTGGGGTTGTAGAGTTTAGATAGGCAGTCGCATCTAAAATACTGGTATTCAACTGCATCAGGTTAGAATGGAAGCTGACCCCAACATAGTTGAGAAAAGGCTAGGCAGACGATGATACACAAACAGCCAGACCGTGAAAAACTATCTACAGGCAATTCAAATATATGTTCCGTGATGGAATCAAAACCGCGATACGCAGCTCGTCTAGTGGCTCGTCAGCCAATCGCTCAGCCACTGCGCCAACCGTACCGTCAGTGCTTAGGGCCAGTGTTCTATCCACGTACATTCATTCCTAAGGTCAGGTCAGGTTCAGTCCTAGGGTCTTTAACCTTTAACATACCTTGTTGATAGATAAACTAATTAAAATATATTATGAGAAAGATAAACCTATTTTGCAATAACAAATTACCACGTAACACTTAAAAATAAAACATCTTCTTAAGGCAATTACCTCTGTAATCATTTGTAGGTACATATCAATCAATGTTTTCAAAACAATATGGCCACCTTCAGAATGTAAAACGACGCCAGACATATCTGACTCACATATGAAGAATTATAAACAATGCATTTGGCTTATTATTAAAACGATTTAAAACAAGACATTTATTTTAAAATCATTCTTTATTGTAGAGATGCCAGCACATCAAGCTACCCAAATTCCTTTGATATGTTTTCAACTTTATTACGAAAGGTTAAGTTCATGTTCAATTGCGAAAATTTTACACTTTGGGGTAGCTTGAAGGGCTGGCCTCTGTATATCAAAAACTAGTTCAATTTTTAGGATCCGCAGTAAGTACCCTGATTATCTTCGCACCCACCTACATACGAAAGACCTATAATCAAAACCCAAGACCTTTAGTCCTAAGTTACAGTTTGGGGTAGCTTGATGTGCTGGCTTTTTACACAAAACACAAATACATCTAATATTCAGAAACATAATGTTGCGGTGCCCTAGCAGGATTCATGTACGAAAGTTATATTTGTAACAAGACCTTGTAAACGACATGAATGCAATAAATGAATAAGTATAGTGATTTGTGTGTTATTAAGGCGAGCTTAACCCTATATAGGGTTCTCCAACTAAACCAGAATGCGTAATTTACCGTCTTTGCATATTACCTCTACCTAAATAAAAATATATTCAGGATAAAACTATGTTTATGTTATTACCCTGACTGTTTTGAGTCATGAATGTGTTGCGTGTTGAATTATTATTTGATTGAATAGTAATTAATATTTCATTAAGATTCTATATTTTAGACTAGCTGCGCCGGCGACTTCGTCCGCGTGTATTTCGTACTTTTCCCATCGACTTTAACATCTTCTCCACCCCTTTCAAAGGGTACTTTTGAAAATAATAAAAGCCTCAGGTATAACGCGGCTTTCTAGCAGTGAAATCATTTTTAGAATCGTATCATTAGTTCCGGAGATTACCCCCCACATACAAACTCACAAACTTGCTAACAAATTTCATCTCATTATAATATGCGTATATATAGATACAAATGTTCAGAGACAGTTTTTACAAAAAACTTAGTTACCTAACGTTATCTTGTCTTACAGCCCCAATGTACCACAAAAGTTAACCCCTTCATCTCTTTTCTTGCAGATGTCGTAATTTTGTTCATGTGGTTGGTGCTAGCAGTACTAGGGTTCCTGTTTCAACATTGGTACAACCGTGGAAGGCCACCGTTCCCCCCACAGCCGAGGGCTGTCAGACCGAGCATGCCCGAACCAGTGTCTTATGGCACTATTCCTTCTTTCTTAACAAGACCGTAAGTTCATATTTCGGTACCATTCACGACCGCAAGGCTTGTGACCTCTATGTCATTTCGTCATAAGGTTTAAATTGCAACGATAGACACGCTCTCGTTAATGGATACGAATAAGACAGATGTAAGCCGAAACGCCGAGAGGGGACGCCTTTGAAGGACATACACTGACCGTATTGGTGATGTTCTTCAAAAAGGTCAGGTGGCAACCGGCGTGCGTGTATGACCAGATGTATGAACGTAGAGGAAACAAAAGGATGATGGCTCGTAGCAGGTGGCGTTCTGTAGTTTCTGTTTAGGGAGAGAAAAGCTTGAGTTTATGTATATAACTAACTTGTGGATCTGGAAATTGATGAAAGTGAAATTAAAATGTTTTATCCTCACTGTTACCAAATGAATATCGTGATAATTAAGTACGTTTCCTTCTAAATAATGTAAAAGTACCGACATACCTACTGCTATTGTAAGAATATCAATTGCGTTTCGTTTCCGTAGTGAAATGATAATTCTTGCTCTTGCGCATATCAGCTTTACTTAAGCCTAAAACAGCCACAAAAAGACAGGTAGGTGTTTTAAGGCGACAACGCGCCTCCTCTCTTTCATTTAATAGAGTGCTAGAAAGAGAGATACTGGCACTGATTCTCTCGTTCAACAAACTAAACTTAAATTAGACATTTGACATCTCTTTTCTGTCAGATAGCTCGAGAAAAGGACGGTGACAGTTATGAGTACTAAGTTAGAGATGTCAAATTAGTTTATAATTTGAACTTAACCGTGTTTTTGGTTGATGCCTTTTAAATTTCCAACTATGCTTATTTGGAACTTTCAGTTCCAACTAAAATTGACAGCCCTTATAAGTATCCGTCCCTTTCTTGTTTTGTAAGAGATGAAAGTAGTCTAAATTTAGTTTAACTTGTGAATAAGGCAATCGGCACTATTTCATTTTCTCGCCCTCCCGTATATTCAAAAAGTTGAAGTTTTTTTCTGTACTTTTCAGATCTACAAACCAGCAGGACACTGGTGAAGGTAGCACGACGGCGATTTTTACAAGGCGGCCCACTGAAAAGACTGCCTTACTGTCTTAGTTACTCGACTAAACCACTGGTATGAACTGAGGTGACCAGTAATACTTATCAATGTTACCATAAACCCAGTATCTTGCAGTCTACCTACTAAAATGAATCAGGACAAATAATGGCCTTATTTAATGATTAATCAAAGATCTCAAATTTATAAACCGTAAAATAACAAAAATACTTCGTATAAGCGTAACGCTTGCTATTAACGCGTTCAGAAGGCTATGCCGGCAGTTTCGGGGCGTCTTATACGCCTAGCTTTGAAGTGAAAACTGCTTTCGCCGCGTAGAGCGATTTTTGGTAGGGTAAAACTTATGGGTTCGCGTCACCGACATGCGAATGTGACATGTTGCGTCAGACTGACGGTTTATTCCAAAATTTTAAGTTTTAACTTCTTTTGGCAGTCTTCATGACTGCCATATTTTTTGCTAATCGTAAGATTAAACTTCGCCTAATTACGATACTTACTGAAAAGCGTGATCATGACTAATGTACTCATTTTAATTGGTCATTAGATACATACTATGTTTTTTTCTTTTTGTAGTAATTTCTCCATTTCAATGAATCGCTTATTAATCATGGAAATTATGATTCGTTATCGTAAAATACAAAAAAAAATAAGTAAATGGTAAACCTAATTTTTTTTTTGAATTTAATGTATTGGTTCATTTACAAGTTTCCTGTCGTTAGTCGATCGCGGCTTGCGGAACTTAATGAGTAGAACAAATTTAAAAAAAAAACACTCGTCTATTACCAAAACTGGTCGTTAACACGGCTCTTAAATTTTAGTGGCCACACCAATCGCTTTTTGTTAATGGCTGGAGGCGTGTAAATGACGTTCGACATAGAATATAAGTACCTAATATGGAATATCTACACCAAATATGCTAACAAATGTACGAGTACCTAGTTTTTTAAGAAATACTCAAATGTTATATTCGATCAAGTAAGAGTAAGTGCTAGTATCTTCTATCTCTCTTTAGGTGTGCTTTTTTGTTTTAAATATTATTTACCTAATATTTAAGGGCGTATACCACATGGGCTACCAATAATAGCCGACCATAGATGTGTATTTAAACAAAACAAATTTGCCCAAACTTTATAGGAACTTTATATAAGTATGTACGGTAATTTTTATTTGGCAAAATGTATTTAAACAAAATTATGCCAATACGACTTGAACTTTATGGGAATAGAAATACGGTTTTTAATTGGCAAAATGTTTGAAAATTAGCTATTGGTAACCACTAGTGGGGAGGATATGTGAGACGTGAACTACCACGCAAGACTTAAAAGTGAGAACGAGAAAGTATGGGATTACAGCCAAGTCCTTAGAGCGGGCTCAAATATTTAAAAAAAGCTTATTCTCGATATCAAAAAATTATATACCAAAGCTTGAAATTACTTAAGACTGTCAGTTGTCTAGTTTAATAGGTTATGTAATGGTAGGATTGAAAAATAATAATAGAGGGGATGGTGGCTTAATAAAAACAGTCGCACTGGTTAATCGAAGTTTAAGCTACGCTTACCGAGGTTGGTCCTTGAATGGGTGGGAAAACACGCGTCTGTCATTTGATGATAGATGTTTACCAGTCGTTACGTGTTACAACGCGTATCTGTCTAGTTAGCCTGAAAGTCTTTCAGCTAGTCTTACCAAAGGGTGTTACCCAGTAATTGTGATGTGGAGGTCAGATAGCCAGTCGCTTCATGTAAAATACTGATATTCAGCTTCATCCTGTTACACTGGGAACCAACCCAAAATAGTTTGGGAAAGGCTAGGCAGATGATGATAATGATTTATAAATAACTACCTACTTAATTCTTCCTACGTTCTTATGACATTTATAATTAGATATATGTAATTGATATTATGCCATCATATCAAAAACCGCTTTAAGACTGTATCGTGTGATTTTAGCATTTAGTGTGTGTAAACATTTCCATTTTTAAACTAATAAATATGTTATTTTAAAACCACCGCATTCTTTTGTTTAATCGTCACGATAATCGTGAATCAACGCTATGAATTCGTTTAATATGACTTATTTAGTCCTGGGGAAAAGAGAAATAGGAAAAATATGCAATAGGGTAAAGCTATAAATAAATACATACATAAGCACATAACATAATATATCATCATGCTTGTATACCTAAATGAGCTAAGCAGAGTTGTACAGACGCCAGCCCACCAAGCAACCCCAAATTGTCAAATTTTCCCAATAGAACATGAACCTTATTTCTTTTGTAATTAAGTTGAATAACTGTCAAATAAATTTGACACATTGGGGTAGCTTTATATGCTGGTCTCTGTACCGAAGAAACACCCACCTTTCGCCAGTTATATTGAAATCACATATAATAACTATAAGGGACGAGCCTTACTTACCGGGCAGAAATGCAGACAACCGGCTGTTATTGAGAAATTGGGAGATCATCATCATCCTCTTGCCCTTATCCCAATTTCATTTGGGGTCGGCGCAGCATGTCTTCTTCTTCCATACATCTCTATTTCCCGTCATCTCAGAAGTCACCTCCTTCTTAGCCATATCAACTTTCACACAATCCATCCATCGTTTCCTGGGTCTCCCTCTACTCTTGTAACCCTCTACATTCATACTCAAAACTTTCCTCACAACATGATCCTCATTCCTTCGCATCACGTGTCCATACCATGATAGCCGATTTCCACACAACTTCTCTGTCACAGGCGCCACTTTCAGACTTCCTCTTATATACTCATTTCTTATTCTGTCCATTCGCGTAACACCACACATCCCCCTTAGCATTCTCATCTCCGCTGCATGCAACTGCCTTTCATTCATTCCTTTTGTGGCCCAACACTCTGATCCATACAAGACAGCAGGTCTAATCATTGTCTTATAGATCTTCCCTTTAAGTTTAAGGGGAACGTGGGAATCGCAGGTTGTTCCCGTTACCTGCCGCCACTTCATCCACCCTGTGTTTATTCTGTGCTTGACAGTCCGATCTATTCCTCCGTCACTTTGCACTAGTGAGCCGAGATACCGAAAGTCGGAGCAGATCGGAAGGAGCACGCAATCAAGCGCAATGGCTTCAGGGCTGGAGAGACCGCCGAAATCGCAGAACATATATTCTGTCTTGGTTCTGCTGATTTTCAAGCCTACACTCTCCAGCTTCTGTTGCCATTTCTCCAATCTACCCTGGATCTCAGGTCCATCTTCACTGACAAGGACAATGTCGTCGGCAAATAGCATGCACCAGGGTGCCTCTTCCTGTATTTCCGACGTCAGTGCGTCCATTATTAACAGGAAGAGGTAAGGGCTTAAGGCCGACCCTTGGTGCAATCCTACAGCCACACTGAACTTGTCAGTGTTACCTGCTGGGAGATAAAAAGAGTAAAACCAAAAGTGCAACCCATTATTTATTTGCCCGACCGGCATCGGACTCAGGACCATGGTCAGCAGAAGTTCTTGCGACTATAAGACTAACGAGGAAATACATTTCATACATTGTTAATTTAATTATAATATCTACTGGAAGCTCAGTGTTCGAAATTCGACCGTTGTACCTATCTGCACACCTTCTTCATATAAACTTTAACATTGCCAAATTTCACACACGTGAGTGCAACATTCTCAAATAAAGATAGATTTAATTTCATGTAAAATAATAATAGTAATTCTTTGACAAAAACTAAGTAAGTAATAATTACAGGCCCCTCAGAATACCGTCAGTCCACAACACAAGATTAGCCATTCAAATCAAACGCATTCGGCCTCATCAATAGATAGGGGACAGACGAACAGACAAAATGTAAACCAATTATGAGCATTGATAATCTGTGCAGTTGCTTACTTCGGGCAGGGGCGCTGTGTGCGTGTTTTTGATAGAAGACCATTGTATTGCATGTACGGGGTGGTTTTATCTGATCGGCTTAGGATGCGCGAAGAGTAGAGTATGAAATGTGTATTGTGTGAAGTTGTGTAGATAATTGCAGTCGTGTGTGGATTGTTTGAAAAATAACTTAGGACTAAAGGTAATGGTTTTGATTCTAAGACTTTCGTATGTAGGTACAGGGTGCGAAGATAATCAGGATACTTACTGCGAATCCTAAAAATGAACTAGTTTTTGATGTACAGAGACCTGCCCATCAAGCTATCTCAATTTTTCCCAATCTTACATGAACTTTTTTTTTTTATTCTTTTGTAATAAAGTTGAAAAACTATGAAATAAATTTTGACAGATTGGGGTAGCTTCATGTGCAGCTGGCCTCTGTACATAGAAGTTCTATCTAGAAATGTTCAAATAAAATCATGAGGGCAGGTCAGTCAAATAGTTTACCACAATAAGCCTACTAAAAATCCACGTTAGAATGTCAAATTTACAAGTTGACGACCGATGTGGCGCGGCGGGCGAAGGTCCGCCTGCGACGCAAGAGGTTGCGGGTTCGATTCCCGCCTTGGGACAAATGTTTGTACGATCTACAAATATTTGTTTCGGGTGTTCTGGGTATTTGCTATGTACAATAAAAAATATCTATCTATGTAATGTATTGTATTAAGTGTATCAGTCATCTAGTATCCATAACACAAGCTCTGCTTATCTTGGGGCTAGATGATGCTGTGTGGATTGTCCAGCAATATTTATTATTTATTATTTTATTTATTACAAGTAAAATAAAATGCGAAATTGATTGCAGTGGCCCCTTCCAAATGGTGGTTTCATATGGAGAAGAATGGGCAGGAACCTCCATACTTACTGATTTAAAATAGTTTAGAAGGATTCTTACTGCACACCCGTTTCATAACGATATCCTCAATTCTTTAGTAATCGCTTCGTAGTTGAGAATAATTTTATAACGCGCTGTATTCCGATCCCTCTGCGTTTAGATCACTATAATACCTCCAATACAACACGTTTAATCCCATCCCATTGTCACGGTCCCCCATTCAATGCATGGGGTGCTATTCAAAGTTAACCGACACAAAATTAATATATACCGCCCAAATATACTTAACGGAATAATTTCCTCGCACTATTTTTAGGGTGGCAATACCGACAGCTTTTGCAGACGCAATAAGGTTGCAACTCCCGCCATCTGTAAAGAGGTTATTAATAATATTTTATACATCTTTATTAGCCCATTGTTGCATTATTAGATACACTCAAGCATCGCATTCGTCATTGTAAACGATGTTAGGGAGTCAAAGAAAACAAAATGTTAATGGTTAATGCAATATTTATTAATAAATTTCACTGTAATCTCCTCAATCTATATGCACTTATATCAAGTAATAATTTATTTTACACTTAATCAAACTAAATACTATACATACAACGTTATCGCCTATACCACGTCCATATTGCATTTTTTTTAATGAAAATATATATTATAAATGTACATATTTACCAAGTAGTAATTAAATGATAATTTGTGCTGTTACCAGCACCATTATGAAAAACATATGACAGAAATATTTTTATTTTGTACACCTATAAGTTTTCTGTATACAATTTTGTACAGTAAGTAATGTCAGTGCTGTTTTAAGTATTCGTTCAAATCGTCCAAAATTTTTGTGGCAAAATAACCTTATAAATCTATATTTTAATCACAGCAATATTTATCTTAATTTTATACCAATAAATAATAAATTAATTCGTTTCAAGGTGTGCTAATGAACTCGAGTTGACACATTACGTACAACATCTATTTAGTAACAATATAATACAATAATCATCACAATTGCAATAGTACAAACATGATTAGTTTGTATGACAATTTGTTGGTGAAGGCAGGGGTGTGAAACAAACGCCATAACGAAGCTCATTGCCACGATTTTTCTCTGTGGCATTAACATTTCGCACCCCTATTGCATACATCAAAGAAATAAAAAGGGTTGTGCACGCATAGGGCGCATCACACTCAATTATTACAAACGTTGGCACAAATAATTTACATTTATTTCCCGCCGAGGACAGCCCGACTGTTTTTATAGAAACTTTATCTACTCGACAATAGATGGCGCTGTTCTATATTTACAATTGCACGCTATTGTTTTACTAGCTTACTAATAAATTGACCGTACGCAATGAAACATGCTTAAAATATATCGTATTTAATATACATGTGTTCTTTGTTTAAGCAAACGATAAATTAAATTATACAATTGTTCGGCAGCGAGCAGCACACATCATCGTGTACGGTCGTTTGCTTACAACTAAGTTTGAACATCATCAGTTGCCTCTTAATATTAAAGTGTAATCCGAAAACTATTGTACATCAATTAAAATAACTTGCACCGTTTAGAAATAAATCTCACTAAAATGAAAACTGGGTTTTGAAACGAACGGGGTATTTTAACAGTCTCTTGTAAACACTTACGATACCGAATTGTTTTGTTCTGCCGCCATAACAATGGCATCATGACCGGCCGTCATGTTGATAGCTGCGTTCATTGACAAGTGCGCGTCGGCGTAGTTGTGCGCAATTTCGCCGCTAGATGGGGACTCCGGTATGTTAGTCGGGTTCTCAGGCATCGACAGAAGTCGATGCGGGAACCCGAATAGCTGAGATCACTGAAGCCTTCCCCAGTAGTTCGACGCGAGGTCCGGCCCTTGTGATGGTATTTGCACAGGCACGCTCACGCCCGCTGATATTACACCTATGGAACAAAAAGGGAGGGCGTTAATAAAATCGAACAAGATTTTTATAGCACAATTAAGATTGAAATCAAAAGTAGTTCTGATTAGAACTACTGAGATTATTCAAATCCCCTCCTCATTTAATATAATTTAATATAATCAATGTAGATGTAGGTATTAGATTATCCATAAAAAAGCTTGGCTATTTAAATTCCAAATATTTTTCATGAAGTTTCTTTCTTAACCAATCTTATTCACTCATTAAGATAGAATAGCTCAGTACTTCATTAAGTTCAGCTTAGTATCCAATTAAGCCAAACCCTCTCAAAGTCATCATCAAAGCCAGTTTGCCCATCTCATAGCTAATCGTAATCGAAAATTCCTATTTCACGACACAATTTGCAACCAATCAAGTTGTCCGTATCGACGGCACATGTTAACACAATCAAACGTGAAACCTATTAACGTCATGTATCAGTATCGGTCGGGCCATATGTCTAATAGGATTCCGATTGCATTCCGTTTATTACACACAATCGCGTTATCTGTGCACGGTAGGTCTGGCTCGATTATGTGACGTCGCGCCCGTCATGAAGCTATCCGTATGCGTACGTTTGTGACGTAGATCTCCTATGTATATGGGGAAGTATAAATACCTGACTGTTTCGAATGTTTGGTAACAGTTTGAGATTACGTATTGCGGATTGTGATTTGCTAAAAGCCCTGGTTCCGTTCTAAAATTAACGTGAAACTATGGTTGACAATTCTTACTTAGCTTTTAATGTGCACATGTTTTACGATTGTCGCATGAAAGTTTAAAACGAACTAACGATCAAAACTAAAGAAAAACACTATTTGATAAAAAAAAATGAGATTGTTACTAAGATGTAAGTAGGTACTAACCCAAGGAAAGAATATTCAATACACTGATACTGAGTAGTTTAGATAAGTTTTCATTGTAATTCTATTGTTCTCTAATTCCAGCATAACCCTCCAACAACAGTTCCTAATAATGAAAATATTATCGTACGTAAACGAAATTACAAATATGCTGCACGTCTGGATTTATGAAGCCCTTATTTCGATCGGCGAACACCCCCGCGCGTGTGGCCGCCCGATAACAGTTTTCCGTTCCGCCGGCGCTGGTAAAGGGGTAACACCGTTTACATTCATTACACGTTATTATCGCCTCTAAACAGCTCCTGTGAGACTCGTTTAGTCAATGGTCTGTCGCTGTGCCCTCATGTTTATGACGCTTACGAACTTGCCAACATTTATATGCTAATATAGTTTTGCGCAAGTGTTAACAAGTAATTTTAAGAAGTAGCTTGCATGAATTGCATTCTTTTTCCGTTAGATAACATGATTTGTGCTAACAAAGAATATTTCATACCACGTATTTTCATGAAAAAAATCTCGGACTCGACTGAAATGAAAAATACCTCATACCCGCTGAATTCGTAAAAGAACCGGAGCCAAAAAGCGAAAAGTAGAACAAATCCGCATTATTTAATACCGCACGAAGCTGGAAATGCACCCGTCGAAAGAGCGCAAAAGAGTAAATGAAACGAGAGCGTGCATTTTGAATTGTGAAAAACTCTTTTGTTCGCGGTTGGTGCTGGAAACTCGGCAGACGAACAATGCCGCGAAACGCCCCAAACAACAATAATTCATACCGCTTCCCGCCACCTACGGCTAAAAATGTCCGCCGCGTGATATATAATATCAAATGGAAAAGTAACAGCTTTTTAAAACAATAGCATTGCCAGGCCCTCACGGCTTAGTCTTTTTCTGACTAATAAATTCACGCTCCTACTATTTAGATACTTTTCATAAAGGTATGTAGGTATATTTAATTTAGAAATCTGTATTCAATATCTTTTATATTCTCGCATTTGCACTATCTATTAACAAAATCAATTTAAAAGCTATTTGTAAGGAACAGACAACGGAAAATCCAATCGGAGCATGAATACCTATTTCTTTTTTTTTGTTTTCCCCATCATGTCGCGGTCGTGTGGGCCAGACGCCCCTTGCTCTTGACTCAGCATTTTTTTTTTACATTTTATTACGAAGTTAGTAAATATTTTCCAAAGCTTCTCGTGCCGATTGCGTGGATTTGTAGCGTTTTTGCAATTCCCCTCAGTCACAAAATATTATTACAAGTTATCGTATAAAACTGTTTATTATCATTATATTTTCGAAACACTGACCGCTATAGTTCGAAGTATAGCCGTAATCATATTTGTAACAATGTCCAAGGTCAAAATAGTTTTGGTGGTGAAGACAATTGGTTAGGACGAAATTAAAAAACAAATGAAGACTTACCAGTGCCAGGAGTTCCTTGTGGCTGTGAATATGCAGGGTGTTGCTGATGTGCTGCCGGCGCTCTCGAGTAACCTCCACTACCCAAAACGTCACCAAACATGTAGGGATACCCGCCATCCCGCTGTTGCAGGCACGACGAAGTCAATCCGCCCGACATCGCGCTGTCGGAACCAAGCGCATTGTTAATGTCGTACACAGTGATAAATATCGAAGGCAAACAAATATAAAAGAAGGAAAAAATACAAAGAAGCGGTGTGGTACTTGTCTTGGATTGTGGCTATATTTTTAATTGATTTGCAATGTTTACGTGAGTTGACGTTTATGGCTGAATAGAGAGTTACTATTGCGTATAAAAAAATAACAATAGTTTATGTTTAGATAAAAATTAAAAAGGTGTTTGATGATTTCGTAAATTAACTTGTTGATACGAAAGAAAAGCCAACATAAATGTTCAAATACATCCATAGAAATTGAGCAGCATAAAAGAAAAGTATAGAGCTCAAAAACATTCCCACTGGATGGAACTACCGTAATTCTCATTCCTTTAAGTTAATTTGCTCTGGTACGAAAGCTAAAACTAGCAGAATTCACTATTAAAAATCAATCGGTGTGGAAAGTCGGCCGACCTTCCTTCGAAGTTCGAAGCGTCTCGGTGCATTGGCGGGAAACGCAAGGAGGCGCGACCTTTGCCGCTCGATTTCACGCGCAATTTAATTAGTGTCGCCGCTCGATGATAGATGGCGATACCATACTTTAAAAAGGTTTTACTCATGTAAACTTTTTTTTTTTAAACGGTTTTATTGTAAACGGTTTGTTGCTGGATTATTTATTCTTGTTTTTATGTTTACTTCCATGTATCTTTTGATATAAAATTAAGCAGAAAATAACTTCTCGAACTCAACATTTTAAGTAAGTTCCACAGTTTCCCATTTTATGAAAAGCAAAAAAAAAGTATAATACTAGTTACGTATGTATTTCTTAAGGTACTAACCTATAAGATTCCCCCATAGTGGCGATGGGTTGCGGTATGGGGCTGTACATGGAGTTAAAGCCCCCATTTAGCGGTAGCCTTGGCGTGGGGGGCGCGGGAGGAGACGCGGCTGGAGCATCCCTTCTTTGACTCCGGAGCTTTTCTTCGCGGCGCCACTTCGCTCGCCGGTTGGAAAACCATACCTGTTGGAGAAAGAAAATATTATTAAGACAATTCTCACTCATCTGGTTGGACCAGAGGCTGGGCAAAATAATGAAAATCTTATAAGAAACAAACACGTCATCTTACGGGAATTAATTGCATTACGGTGTTTTTATTAAGTTAGAAAGGTAAGTAATACTTGTTAATCACTTTAACCAATTATAAAAGTCGTGTCTAATGGGTTGTGTTACATTTACAAAACAACTATTTAACCGTAGTACCTACATCCAATCTACTAACCGACGTTATGAATTAACATCGCCCCAAACCAAGACTTCAAAACAAAATTCCAAGTTGTAACTGAAGTCTAAGTATCTAAACAATTAAAACAAACGGAGCGTGGACACTATACTGTGACATTGAACTGCGTGAAACGGAACGCGGCCCCGGAAGCAGCCCTCACGTGCGCGCCACTTCCGCCGGCAGCCATGGCGACGACAATATGGCGCCCGGAGCGTTCCCGCGCTTTGTAAAGGCGGACTTGCCACTATTGTGCATAGTGTAACACCTATGTAATTCTCAAGTACATAGGTATGCTAGTTTGTTGCTAGACCTATGGGCGGTAAGGGCTGACACACTTTCGCAAGGATGGTCTATTTGTTTTTGTTGCATTGTATTCTTACAGATGAGTGGGAATTTAAATATACGAACTACATAGGTTACTAAGTAGGTTTTACACATAAGCAGGTGATCGTATAAAATAATATAGGATTGATATATCTCATAGTAACACATAGGGTACCTTAATAAATCAGCAAATAACTCACCAAAATTAACTAGGTACATATTTATGTATTTTTGCTGAATAAATGTTAGTAGGTAAGTAAGCGCGTTATTTCACAGAAGAAAAAACCGTTCAAAGAGGTTGTGGAGGCAATATGTCATAATATTATTGCTCCGGTCTCCTACAGAATCGCCAGAATGTTGCCGACAATATTTTATTGGGGCCCTCGCGAACCAAGCTGCCGAGGGGCGGAAAAGGCCGGGTGTACACTTGCCAATTGTACGCTAAAAGTCACCCACTTTTGATAGTAGATTGTAGTTAAGAGTTTTTGAGTCGTTCCATTTGTTACTAATTTTGATTGATGTTCAGAATAAAGAGTACAAACAGATTTTGTATATACATTAAGTTCAAAAGTTTTTGATTTTTGCAGATTTTCCTACATTTTTACTGACTTTCATAGAAGATATATAAACATAAAAATGAAAATGATCAATCCAGTTTACTGTGTTAAAATGTTTGACGAAATTGTCAGATAGGTTCATAGTTCTTGTCATGCATAATTTCAGTTACCTATGACTACCTACCGCGCACATAATGAGGGTAATCGGCCCACAAATTAAATAATGATCGCGAATTATTAATGCTACGTAGAATAATACATTTTAACATAGCCATTAACGTCAATTATCAAAAAGCACAAATTAATCGTCGGAACATGTGCAAATACCAAATTCATTTTCTGTTTGTGCAATTAAAATAATATTCTGCTTATTTGAAAACTGGCCAGTACGAACAAAAAGGGCAAAGATTACTTGAACAAAAAATGTTAACAGACTTATTTTTCAAACCCCTGCAAAACCTGCAAATCGCCCTCGGACGTGTGTCCCATGCTTTACGTCAGGCTAAAATATAGTGACGTGCCTCATTTTTTCCCGCCATCTATAGATATTCCGCCATGACAGCGATGACAGGCCTTTTTCCCGCCTCTCAGCTATTTCCCGTGGCCTTTTACAAATTGTTCTCCTACCCTCATAGTTGGGATGAAAATAAAGTTACCGAGGGTACCTTACCAAATGGGATTTCCCATAATTTGGTTACACAACCAACGAGTTGAGGGCCATAATTGTTTTTGCTTGTGAATTGCGCTCTTATTATTACAGTATTATGTATTTTAATTTATTAGTTCTGGTACGTGTTGTTAGTGTTTTAATTGCCGGTAGTTTTAGTATTTTAGTGAAGTTAGCTAATTAGTCATTAGTCTGCCTAGTAGTGGGCTTGTGTTGTGAAGGCTCGGCTTTAATTAATGTAGGATTTACTATTGAAATGTCATGATTATGTGCTGTTTTCATTTGTCACTGAAGCTGTTATTGCGTGCTGACATAATGTGATTTTGAAATGCTAATTAATTAGTTTAACATGTGTTATCGAAATACTAACTTGCATTTATTTTACATAGGTAGATGTTTGGTTACCTAGTTCAGACATGAAAGATTTTTTGATAAAAGTTTTACTTTGTAAAGTTCTAGATGAACAATTCTGTATTTAAACCTACTAAACGGACATAAGTCAATGGGCACAAAAACGCAAAAACAAGATAAATCAGAACACATTTCTGGTACCACGAAATCTCCACACTCACTCAAGAACTCTTGCGTCTATTCCTAATCCCACCTTATTGTGAACAAAATAGAATAGAATTTGGCTTGTTTTAGTAGTAAAAATGTTTGTGTGCGGCAATGGGTGCCAATTTTTCAAAACACCGCCCCTCCCCTCGCGGCCGGAAACGCACCCCCGCTTCCTGTAGGCCCCGGGATCGATACCCCACCCCGCCAGCTATTGTAACTGTGGCCACGTGGGAAATATTCAGGATATTCTGATATTATTTAATTAAAGAATAAAATAGTATCAGAATTATCCTGAAAATTTTAAGAAGGTACGGAAGTAGGTAATAATAAATTCAATGACATTAAAAATACTGACTTCGATTATAATTTATTTGTTTAAGGTAAGCTAAGCTGGCTGCTCCCAGGTTTGAGTTCTTTTTTTTATTATTTTGTATTTTCATAGATTAAATCAACAGTTTAATAAATATAATAAATCAACAGTTTAATAAATATAATAAAATAAATATAGATAAAGCCTACTACTAAATCTATCAAGATTATCTCTCACACACAAAGCCTCAAGCACTTCTTACATACAGCAGTACAGCTGAACACATAAAACATTCTATAAATTCATCCTTCTAACTCAGTGCCATCATGGGCGCACTGTAAACCTCCACCGTTTGACACAGCCTTGAACCCCGCAACACGTGGGGTCCCGCCAAATTCCAATTTGTGTTCACGCTACTCCTTGAAAGCCTAGCTCTTTAACTATGCAAGGGAAATGGGACTTTGTGCCGCATAGCTAGAGTTCAATGAAGCTTGGACTGAGCATCCAGTGATAACGTACGGGGCTGTGTTTTGCGTTTGATATTGCCCCCACTCCGGGTATTTATTTTGATGTTGGGGGATTATTATGAAAATTTTCCAGTGTATTTCGTAACATTTTTTTCATATGGGTAAAGTGCGGAAGAGCTTTCATGAAACTGTTAAGAACCTTGAGATTTACATTAAGGAAATGTGTGACTCTATCATGAATTAATTGAATGACGACACAGTTGGCGCAGTGGCTGAACGATCGACTGCTGCGCCGCGTGTCGTGTGTTCGATTCCCGCACGGAACAAATATTTGCATGGCCTACAGGTAATTGTTCCGGGTCTGGCTGTTTGTGTATGTGACTTTAAATGTTTGTCAAAGCACTAACGACACAGAAGAAATTCCTAGTGCGGGGCAACGTTTTTTTTTTAAATAAAATAAAATTGTAAAAAGTGCCCATTCCCTCGTTGGCATTCTAAATAAAATTTATGTAATTTCCTCTTATAAAGCAAGGAACTAAAGAGCAAGTCAATTTTAGTTGAACTAAAACTTTCATATAAACACAGTAGTCGACAATTCTAAACGCTTCTAACAAAATCAGTGAAGCTCTAGGCATAAACTAACTTGAAATCTCTAACTTAGATTTTAGTTAAACAAGTGAATCAGGACCAGTGTTTTGTTGGTTCCGTAAGTTTTTTCTACTGTAAATCAAAAACTGAGCCTAAAACAAAAAAAAAATCAGACACAATCCGAAAAAATATTGCAATACTTACTATCACCGTAAGTTCAGAGTCGAGCTACACGAGTACAGATAAATGCATGCACTAACTGGACAGGTCCACTCAAATCTATGTGCATTTCCTCAAAAGACTATCTCAAACACTTATCTGCATGGTCCTCATATGGTGGATCTGATCATGAAGATCTGGTCTTAAATATAAACTGTTATCTCTGCGTTTATTTCGGTGCTTCTTCTTAGAGTATTAAGTAGCATGACGTGTGAAAAGTGTTTTCTTAAACCCATTTACAGAAATAAATATAATTAACTATCAATGATCGTTCATCAGCAACATACTCTGCTAAGCCCGCTTAGTACATCTAAAATAGCTTGTACCCAACAAAAACGCTAAAAACGAAAACGTCCACACCATTACAGACTAAGGTCCACCCATACAACCCTGCCAAGTACTTGTTGACCGTGCTGTGTGATAGCACCCCACGAATGTTAACTAAGGCCGAGACGAGAGGTTAATGTAACAGCTTAGCCCCTACTCCCGCTGAAAACAATGTCGACCGCCGCCATCTTTGTTTTTTTTTTCTTACTTTCGCGCAGAGAACAAGAAAACTCTGTCGTTGGAACTTTCGTACTTTCCATGTTCCACTCAAGTTTTAAGTTTTTTGTGTCTACTGTTGCTACAGAATTATTATTCTTTTACTTTGACGCTTCCTGTGTTATTTTCGTGTATTTATTTTTGGGAACTGTGAATGAATATTGGATGGGTAGGTATTGTGGTTTGTTTATTTGAGTAATTGAATTGCATGTGAGCCAAGTAATATAACTATTCATATCAGTTGTAAGTTTCACTCCAAAGGCACGTCCACCTCTGTTGGTAAGTTGAGTTTTTTTTAGTCTACATATTAAAGATCCACGTAGAGCCTAAGCAGTTACTATCATAACAAAACTTATTTAATTTAGCGTAATTTAAACAAATGAACTCAAACATTTTAGCATTGCACGATCTAAAACTTACACTTAAATTTAATTCGATTTATGGCAGCATCACAGTAAAGAGGTTGAAAACTTAAAAGGTTTGCAGTCAAAATCACATTAGACCATTACAAAAGTTGCGCCAAGTTTGCAACACTTTGATAAACGACTTTTTAAACTGTTGGCAACACTAAGTGCGTCGCATTAAGTGGAATAGAACATTATTTTCCCTATATTGTTCCAAGGGGTGAAATTTTTAATAGATATGATCAAATATTTTAGAAACAATCTTAAAAGTAGGTATCCCTACCCCTCTTAAGAAGATAGCATTTAAAGCTGATTTAAACTGGGTTTTAAACACAACATCACGCCTGTATGCCACGATGGGTTAGGCAGAGGTGAATCTATATTACCTACACCAACATTTCACGAGATTTCAGTCCACTTAATAGAGGACTACCGTATTGCGTAATAAATTCCAGACTAAAAATAATATTCTACCTCTGTAATAAATTAATGAATACCTGCATTGTTAAACTTCCAGACCACCAAACAGTAATTAATTCATTTCACAATTCTGTCCGCGAAAAAGATTGAATAAATTACCGTCCAACCTCAATCATTCACAAAAGAAATATTTACCAACCCCGAAAATGGAATACATTACCAAAAAATCACACATGTACCGAACTAACGTAATATTACACTTATTAATTACTCCACATTAATGATAAGCACACAGCGCGGGTAAGACAAACATGGTCCGTTGAAAAATTCAAACAATAAAAACAATGTTGGCTATATTACCGCGTAGTTTTCCCAAAATATTTACTTTTGCTATGTAATAAGTACATACTCCGGCTATAATATTAACCCACCCTTGTTTTTTTAACATGTTTACAGAAGACGCATCTACATACTGGGTAGCTAAGCAAACAGACAGTGTAAACAGGCCCTTATGAACGCATCCCCAATAAAGCCCTTGTCCAATTTTTAGTGAGATTTTATTTAAATCTGTTTCAAGGATAGTAAAATGTTCCGTTGGATTTTATGGTCCGTACACGCTCCGTAGAACATTGCGAATACGATTATCGAAACTTCTAGGACGTTAGAGGCATTGCGCTTCTTTTCAGAGTGTTCCAGTTAAGTGATTTCTCCAAATTTCCGACTACGATAGAATTGTTATTTAAACTTATTTTCTCGTCGAACACAGCTAAGATTACACAGTAAATTTTTATACGCCTGTTAATAACGGTTACTGTCCCACTGCAGGGCAAAGGACTCTTCTCGTATCTACAGAGAAGACACAAGCATTAATCACCAGCCTTGCTCACGGCGGGTTGGCAATTTCAGACTTATATAACAACGCCAACCAAAATGTTCTGAATATAATCACAAGTTCGTCTTTGGTTATAGTTAGACGCCAATGTAAGTCAATGCTTCGAAGTTACTGGTTAACGATGACGTATCGATACAGCCACCTTCCCACGGTGTAAACTGGATTTTATTTTACCTGGATACGTGCCTCAGGCAATCCAATCTTTTCTGCCAGTCTTTCTCGCGCAAACACGTCGGGGTAGTGCGTCCGCTCGAATTCTATTGGAAAAAAAAAATGTGGTTAGTATCATTCTAAAAGTGAGGATCATGGTATCTACAAGTGATTATTATGGGCTTTAACTAAGAATAGGAGATTAGTATGTGAGGAAAAGTCTGGAAGTGGCGTCAGTGACCGAGAAGTTGTAAGGAAAGTTTTGAGTATGAATGTAATAGTTGAGGCAAGGCCAAAGAAACGGTGGATGGATTCTGTGAAAGTAGTCATGGCGAGAAAGGCGGTGACTATTGAGATGAGAGCAAATTGAAATTAATGGAAGAAGTTAGTTAGTATAAGGGTGATTTTGAGTGGTTGAAATTAAAAAACGCTTTCAAGTTTTCTAAATCTAACAAAAGAAAAAAATGCAGTGCTTGCAGATTCTACAGCAAAAAAAGATGTTAGGAAATCGTTTTGCTCGTATAGATAAAATAAACTTTATAAACTAACATTGTTCATGATATGTCATTTTACAAAACTTGAATGTAGAACAATTCTGTCGAACGCTATCAATCCTATTCTGACTTCAAACAAACTCAAACTCGAGCCAAATTATCGGCACCCAAAAATCAAAATACAAGAACCAACTCAACACAGAACTCTCAATCACTAAGGCAATAAACCAATACGATATGAGAGAGCAAACAAACAAACAAACACAGAATAAGTAAGATTACCAGCGCGACATCAATAATTGGGCCCACTGCCACCGTCCGAGAGCAGGGCAAATATTGAGGGAACATATTTATTTACTTACTAATAACCGTGTTATTGCAAACAATAAATAAGATGAAAAGGACATTGGGAAATGGGTTTATGAAGACTCTGGGGACTTATTGACTGGTGCAAGAGAGGTGGATGGATTTGGGGATGTGACTGTGGTTTTTTTTTGGAGTAAGAAATCAAGGTTGGGAAATTGTAAAGATGAAACGTTAGCGGCCTAATTCAAAACTGCAGAATAGTTATTACTAAGAATTCAAAATTCAACCTATAGGAACAAACACATGCCAAGAAAGTATAAGCCGTTTGGAAAACACAAAGTTCGAAGGGAAAATATACAAGTGGTTTGGAAGAGCAGTCATTGATAAAATCATGATGATGAAAAATGTGACGCTCATGGATGGAAATAATGTATAGCGATTTTCCAAAACACTACTAATCTAGAGTTATTCGATCAGTATTGATGATGCCACATGGCATAATTCTTAAAATGGAATACGAATTATGTACAGTTATGGAAACAAAAATAAATTCTATCCTTATAATTATATCGTCTTACCTTTCTCAAGGCTATCTATTTGGTCATTGGTGAAGGAGGTCCGGTTCCTCTGCAGCTTTCTCTTGAGTCGCAGCCTCATCTGCGAGTCCTCGTCTCCCGATGACGCGTGTTCACTATTTCCGTCTGATCCAGCCTCCGATTGTAGGGGATCTGCTGGAGAATTGGATTCGGTTAATACATTTGAATATTGTAACGTACCAAATTTAAGAGTGAATATTGATCACTTGCTCGAAACGTAATAGTTTCTGATTTGATTCATGATAGAGATGGATCAAGAGGTTGAAGATGGTCAAGAGGTTAAAGATGTCCAAACTTAAGTAGGAGGTATTTCAGAATGTAGGTTTAAAGTATCTGAAAAGTACCAATTTATTAAAGTTGATTGTATTTCTCGTGGGTCTGTCCTAACTGAGGGCTTCCACGTCAATGTTCTCTCTTAAATAACAATGAGCAGGACCATTCAATTATACTCTAAAAGTCTCAAAGCAGGAGTCATCAACCGAATGTTTAACATACAAAGAGAATCCGACTCTTCATCATAAACTATCAACAAAGCACTCGAACAAAACGCTGCACTCGACGACTATCAAGCAAATGCGTCAGCAGTATTGCACAAAATTACCCCTCAGAAAAATTACATGTTAACCAGTCATCGTGACTCCCTTCAACGAAAAATTTGTTTGAACGCAGGGACCAAGATACCCCAGTTGTTTACTACCCTCAAAGTTAGGGTGATAGCGAAATTAAACGTTACTCCTAATGTTGTCGACATGCCTCCAGCTAATTGATTAATTTGCTTTATGGTCGGAGCACTTGAGTACGGGGTTCGATTCCCGGGTCGGTAATGTGCGCACGGGTTACTGATTCCGCTCAATGGACGTACTGTTAGGCAATCTGTCACATTTTTCTGATGATACACCGATGTTGTGTGGGCGCGTAGCCAACATAAGTAATTGAAGTTAACATTGCATGGCTTTGAGTAAAATACACTTGGGAGCAGAACATTGGGCAAGTAAATAATTATTGCTAATGATACAGTTATAACAACGGGCGACTTTCAACAATTAAACAGAACGTGATGTGTAAAACTAGAAACGGATTTCAAGACTTGTTATTTTCATCATTGTTAAGCAATATGGAAAGTGACGGTTCTTGAAAGCGGTTTAGATGTACTGATCGTGTTTAGTTACATTGATGATTCACCAAATACAATTTTTTCAAAAAATGGAAAAAGAGGAATAAATGTGATGATCGCGTGAGTAGTTAGAAGAGAAGCTATCTACCAGCAGTGATTTATTCTTGACATAGTTTTTGAATACGGTCCCGAGTACTTAATTCTAAACAAGAGTCGTCCGCATCATAGTTTACCATCAGACGTGATAGCGGTCAACAGCAAACCTATAAAAAAAACATTCAATATTGATATAGAAGAGCAAACCAAACTCGATCAGGCACAAAGGTAACAAAAACGACAAAAATTTGTAACACACTCGCTGTAAACGTCGCACTCAAAACATGATTGATGCGCGACATTCGCTCAGCGAAACGTGGCGGGCTTTCCAATCGGTTGACAATTTTGATTGATCGCGCGTCGCCGGCGACAGTGTGTGCGCGCCCTTAGGACAACGACACCTCTAATGAGGTTGTGTTTACAAACGAGCGATTTGTTTTATTTGGACGCGATCTTTGGTCGTTGTAACGTTGTATTTGTCGCGGCAATACCTTGTTTTACCTAAATATGAGCGCGGGCTGTGCTTTGTGGAAATGTTGGGGTAGACTCATGTCTAGCATTGGACATCTTTTGGCTGAAATGACCTTAAAATAACAGCAAGTCTGTGGCAACAAAACCAGTATAAGCTGTTTTTTTAGTCTATTGAAACACCGGGCCCTAGGTTAGATTTCAGTAGGATTAAACCCAGCATAAGGTCTAAGGTCCACATGGTTTTCATGTTCTATTGAACCTCTGAACTACTTTGGGCCAGTTCAACGTAAGGCTGTGTATAAAAAAAGAATGTTTGACTAGAAACAATTACTTTGCTAAACACGAAAAATACTCAGATAGGCAAACTTTTCTTCAATTAACGTTTATTTATCAATGGACTGAAACCATTCCTTTGTTACACCAATATTATTTCCATCCTAACAATCAACATTTTCATTATTTATTACCGTTTCCTGAAGAACATAAAGGAGGGGTATTCATTATAAAAAAAATCAATTCTGTCGACGGCGGTACTTAACCACAATTCCACCAATAACGACTTACAAATGATCGGAGGAAAAACTTCCTCTATCCGAGGGAAGGCCTCGAAGAGAGGGATGAAACACGAAAAATACATAAGAGAAAATAATAGTAGTAAGAAAATAAGAAAAGGAACGAAATAAAACTGGGGGCGGTGGAAAAAAATTGGAGAAAATAAGCACAAAGGGGAGTGAAGAAAGTCGGCAGTCGGGGAGATAAAGCGGAATTGGAGTTATCGGGGCGAAACACGACGGTCGTAGGTGGGGGCCGATTGCCGGCGCGCGATTATGTGAGATCGATACTGTCACTCAACCGCGCGGGGCCGAGTGACAGGCGGCAGAGCTCATTTGGTTATCAGCAGATTTTTTACAAAAAAAGACATATAAAGAAATTACATAAAACTAACTCGCTAAGTACTTAACTGCCTTTTCTTTATTCACTATTTCACCATGACATGAAGTTAAAAGTTAATTACAGTTGGTGACCTACATTATCGTACCCCTCTTGAGTCATAGTTGGTTTATTCCCTTTACCTACTTACCTGAGTATGTGAAGTTAATAATCTGAGTACATGAATTGGGAAATGCACAATTTAGCTATATAGGACCTACCTACCTACTTACATATGTATGCAAAATTCACAACTCTCCTTAACGTACCTAACCTGCACCACGTCGTAACTATATCCCGTTATAATATTATTATATGTAGTTAAGATAAAAACAACTTTTGTAGAGAAGCGCATTAATCATTACTTCATGTTAATACAATTCTCAATATTTTTTTAAACCATACTCCCAACCTTATGTTAAAATCGCGACCGCTCCTGTCATACACGTCCCCAAGAACAAGCTCTCTGCGGCTGGACAAGGCGCGATCCGCCTAATTCGACACGCTTCCGCGAATAAGTGTTCCGCTGGATACATTTCTTTATACTTCACCACGTGGAAATATGCATAATGACTTGTTTCAAGGTTCTTTGCGGAGGTAAGGAGCAATTTGAACAAGTTTGAGAGCGAATTTCAATTTATCAGGTTTTTACACAGATACTTGACACCGGGGATATACTAACCAATTTTCTGTTTCGGTCTGAGAACAGTTACAGATAACATTGACATAAAAACACGCCCCAAATAAGGTAATACATTAATCTAAATAAATCGCCAAATTAATCCCAAATACTTAACATCCACGCCCAAATGGAGACAAGATTATAACCAATTAAGTTTGGCCCCATGTGGGGGCAAATGTATCGCTCATCTAATACGTTTGACGACCGTCTGGGGACGCCAGGGGTCAAGATAGATTTGCTTGTTTTGTAATCAACCGGTCACTAAATGTCCTCGACGTCCCATCTGAATTACTTAGCGTTGGGCAGATAAGGTTCAGTTTTTATTATTGTTGCTTCAAGTGGGGCCAATTCGGATGATTTTCTTTAGGGATGTGGGGAGTGGATAAACTTTAGTGTTCTGTACTTTTGTTTTTTTCTTCTAAATAATATTGCCTTTGTGTATTTTAATCAAGCTGCCATCAAGCCTGTATTTTTGGAAGGGTTAGGCAGAGGTGTACCTCTATAGTACACCCGCACAGTTAAGTTTAATCTCTATCTAATAGGGGGGAGCCCGTTGCCATCTCGCTGCTACTGAAAATTTTCAGCTGGAAAACACACTCCCTATACCAGTGATCGTCCTCATGCCCAGCAATAGTTCTTGCGACCACGGTACCAACGAGATAGTGACGTGTAAAAGGGTCTATAAAATATCAACTTACAGGAATAAATATAATTTAATTTAATTTAATTAAGATCTTGAACTTTTTACCCTTGATTGTATAACTCTAGTTACTAGTTTTATTCGTGTCCGATTAATGAAGGGATTTTGAGTTTCGGTCAAGAAGAGCTATCCAGAATGATAATATTCAATCTCTAAATCGACTACAAATTTAATATTAGTAACAACATAAACTCCAAATACAAATTTACTACCGTACATTTCCGCAACAGCACAGTGTTCAAAATCAACACGACCCAGTCGAAAATCCCCTTTTAATATCACAAAACGATCAATTACAATCACCGTTTATTACTGAATAAGCCATTCACGATACTAAACGCATAATTGCGTTGTAATACAATCTCAAACACGTGTTTCGACTAACGAGAACACTCTGCATGTTAGAGTCTATTACAAAACTACACTTGACGGAAACCACTTTGGGAACTGAATAAAAAAACGCATTGTTTCACACTAACTGTTTCAAGAGCACTCAGCTTTGAGCGGGTAGTTGGATATTGATAGTTTTTGTTTTATCGAGTTCGTGGTGACACCTGGGACTTTTTTTCCTTTATAAAGGGAAGTTTTAATATGTACCTACACTGGCAGTCGATTCTCTGAAAGCGTCCCCGTGCACACTTGGGTAAATTGATCTGTCACTGTCACGCCAGTTAAATAGTAATGTTTAGACATAGGTATAAATACTAGCTTTGAAATCATTTAAAATGTTCAATTTAAAATATGTTTATGTTATATCGATTCTTGATTATAATTCGCAATTAGGTATGTAAGTAGTTCTTTGTCAATCATCTGACAGCTTACTTCGGGGAGATTTTTTTTCCAGAACAACACTATTTATGAAGCGGTATAAACGGTTATCCCCTTAGGTATTAATGAACGTGATAACCTTCGAACCTTGCTACTGAGAAATACCTGATAGAAAACCCCAAAAATATAATGTCTGACCCTGGAATCCAACCCAGGACTTCATGCTCAGCAGTAGCGCTCGCAACCAACGAGGCTTAACCCTCTGGCTGACATTTCAGGCGACAATTTTAGTCGAATCAAAGTGACAGCTTTCAGCTATTATCTGTTGTGTGCAAGGCTTTATTCCCTAACAATTTAGAATGCGATCGAAATAAATTGATTGCGAGTAAAACTGCGTCTATAACAAGTATAAATACGAATGATTTGCCAGCGGACGCGCGTCCCCGGTTCGCCACCAGCAAATATTTGTTCCCGATTCATACCTAACTGGATCTGTTGTGTACGTTTAGAAAATGGTTCAAATTTTATCGCCTCTGATATTTCATGAACAGTTTTGGATTGGGCGAAATCTGTCGTACTAGATAAATACAAATATGGTGCTTTTGTTAAGCGATAGTGTAAAATAACCAGCGATTGTTATGGGAGTTGTAGTTGTTACTCTCTCACTTGTTCAGGTCCAGTTGAAAACCACTGTCAGATACTAGTTGTCTGGCATTTTTGCTTAATTGGACTCTTTTTGTGCAGCCGTAAGGCACATTATTTTCTTTTATTTTCTGTTACTTCTGTTATTACATAGGTACTTGGTCGTTTTGTTTTCGTGCTTGAACCTGTGCTAAATAAATGTTTTCTCTTTATTAGTTTCAAATTAAAATTTATAAACGTATAGAATACAAGACCTTAATCAAAGTTTAGAACTCACGTGCCTGCCTCAAATTTTATTCTTCTTCGATCAAAATTAATTCTTAAACAAACATGAAAGTTATGCTTAGATGCTTTTGTTTAGGAACTGCGTATTTCTATGTTTTTGAATGCCTCGTTGGTCTAGGGTTTACAAGCACTACTGCTAAGCATGAAGCCCTAGGCCCGATTCCTAGGTCATGCAAAGTGTTATTGGGTTTTTCCCTCTGGGAGTTTTCAGCAGCAGCCTGTATAGATTTGTGCCCTGTTGTCGGCATTAGGCTCGCCGCATACTACGTAAAATAGACACTATTTTCTACGTATTTTTGTCATCTTTCTTCCGCTATCATGAACATGTCATGATCACTATCGTAAACCTTAATATAAATAACCCAAATCTGTAATAGTTTCGGTATCATCAAGTAGATTAGCGATCGATTAACGCCAACCATTGTGGCCAGCATGTTTGTCTCCGCACCACTGTGCTAATTCTATTGTGTACACGTATATCAGAGAGCGACACACAAACAATTTGTCCAATTATTTGTGCCATGTTCCACTGGGCAAATATTGGACAATTTTGTGTGGTTCGTTGGATTAGACACACAGACGGTTGTTTGTTTTTGATACTAGTTTTTTAGAAATTAATTGATGGTTTAGGTTTTTTGTTTATAATAAGATCGAGCTATCCGGTTTCTTATAATATTATTTGAGGAGAGAGAGGAAACAGAAACGTACGAAATCACGCCAGTGAGCTAAAAATAGAGAATGAGAAAACAGACTTCACCTGACAACTCAAGTCAAATGCGATTTTTTAGAGATAATTGGATATTTTTAGTGAGATGTACCTAACAATAGGAAATAATAAAAACTTGTACCTAAATTCAATGCGTGTATAACCCTTGCTAAACCAATAAAAGAAACCTATTGAAATAGTATCTACCACAGTATTTGACTCCCAAATCAACGGGAAAAAGCCTACAGCCGACGCAATAGCTACAAAATTGAAAAAAAAGAACGCGTAACACATCAAAACACGTTGCATGCCCACACGTAGATATGTAGTCTGTTACAACGAGCGTCAATCACACTCGCGAGAGAGCTTTTTGTGCGAAAATACATCGGCCGTTTTATATTTTTTTCCATTTTGTATATTTCCGAAACATTGGGCGGAGCTACCGAACCGTGAGGGAAACAGTGCGTCGAATATTAAAAATGTGTTGCGGGCTTGCGGCTCTCTATGATACAGTGGGCATTTGAAACGATTCATAATGGTTGAAAATATGGAAACTTGACGTGTTTCAAAGTCAGAGCAAAGCACGTAATCAGTTAAAGAATTATCTTCGGACAAATTAGCAAACTTACGGTATTTTTCAACAGATATAGCCTGTTGGCGATACAGAACGATTTAGGATTTTAGTAAGCTCAAATGATTTGAGATCTTATTAAATGATGCTTAGCGTTCACATTTTGATCTGGACTACCGTTGTGGCGCGGCGGGCGAAGGTCCGCCTGCGACGCAAGAGGTTGCGGGTTCGATTCCCGCCTTGGGACAAATGTTTGTACGATCTACAAATATTTGTTTCGGGTGTTCTGGGTATTTACTATGTATAATAAAAAAAAATCTATCTATGTAATGTATTGTATTAAGTATATCAGTCATCGAGTACCCATAACACAAGCTCTGCTTAGCTTGGGGCTAGATGATGCTGTGTGGATTGTCCAGCAATATTTATTTATTTTATTTATTTATTATTTATTATTACAAAAACCTCTTGCCGTGCCGGGCCGCCAGTGGGCGCCGGGCCTTAAAGTAAAGCTAAATAATTACGTTTTGAGCTCTCGTTTCCAGACGAAGAATATAAAAATAACTCATATGAAACATCAAATCATCAAACTAAAATATAACAATAATTCAGAACGATAAAGGGATTCGTAATTTTGGTAAAAACATATTTGTGCCGTGGTCGACGGGCCGTGGGCAATAAAAACTGCCCCTTCGTATATACGCGCACGGTAGGCCATTGGCCCGGCCCGTACTTTACATACGCCGTTAAAATATATTCGGTTATATGCGTCTACTGTAACGTGGAGGTTTATTTTATTTGACTGCCTTTTTGGGGTTCTCTGTTTTCCCTTTGAAATATGTATAACTGTCAAAAGTTTTATCAAAATGTGGCGATGCTAGGTATTTGGTATAAAGAAAACTAGAAGAAGCAAATATAGCATCTAAATAATGTTTATATTTCTTAGCATACAATACATAGAAACTACAGAACGCCACCTGCTACGATCCTCAAATACTCCTTTTGCTCCGTTTACATTCATACATCTGGTCATACACACACGCCGGTTGCCAGTACTATGCACCTGATCTCTCTGAAGAACATCACAATATTCCTTAGCGCATCTTATTTCGTTACCTCAAAACAAGATGCACATTTAATCTGCCCTCAGATCCCCGTCCTTGCAGCAGTATTCTCAATTCAAATTCACTCAACGGCTCTAAAATGCTGCTTTTTGCAATTTTGTACATAGATATAACTTCGGCTCAGCCAGGCACCTTCCGAAATCGAATTTATAAAACTGAATGCCGTTGCTGGAGTTAATTAAGCCCGTGCCCACCCTCCACAAATATATACACAACGCAGTAATATTTGAAGTGCAAAAAGCACTCGCCATTTTATAGTGTTGCCAGCAATGTCTGGCCTTTGTGTGTGTTATTTTGTAGCCGTCATTAAAATTTTGTGATTTTACTTACTTTTAATTACCTACCAATATTCATATATAGGCATGAGTTGCAGATGATGAAGTTACTTTTTAGAGTTTTGTAGTTTTTGCCTCGGTCCTGCGTTCGATAATCGGGTCGGGCAGCGTTATTGGGATGTCCATTTGGTATTTCTCAGTAGCCTAGATTTCTGCCCGGTTGATAGCAATAGGCTCACACCTTATTACACGGGAATTGAACATAACTGGCGAAATGTAGGTTATTGTAGTAGTACAGTTCTGCCCAACCCTTCGGGAAATACAGGTGTCATGCTATGTTACTATATTTATGTTACTCAAAATCCGAAACAGAATACATCAGCAAAAAACACACAAACTTTCATAAACACTAACTTCCAAACTTGACAAAATTCGAAATACCCACACTCAAATAACGTTCAATCATTCTCTCGTAACCCGATGAAAACTTTGGCCGAGCTGGTGCAAAGTCTCGGAAGACTCGGAACCAACGGGTGGCGAAGGCCGAAACGAAACAAAAGTGTATCTACCGTGTACCGTGCCGTGTTATATACTTAGAAGAAGGGGCTCCTTTTAGCATCGGCTCGTCTCGGTGCAAAGTCGGATGCTATTCGAGTCACGTACTACGGGGCTAAACAACGCGTACACGTGAAAAGTATGAAGAAAACTTTGTGGCACCACGCGGGCAAAAGACAGAAGTACAACATTTTTAACCTCCGACAAAAAAGAGGAGTGTAATAAGTTTAACGGGCGTATGTATGTGTGTAACTGTCTGTGCCATCATAGCTCCCAAACGAATGGACCGATTTTGATGCGGTTTTTTCTGTTTGATAGCTGACGTTATCGAAATGGTTCATAGGTATAATTTATAAACATCTGAACACTGCCTTTTGAATTTATCAGCTCATTTCCTATTTGACGAATGGGTCTTACCAACTTTCACAGATCCGATTGATTTAAATTTTGTTGTACTGTTACTTCGGTGGTATGAGGTACCTTGTCTTTACGGAAACAATTTCACAACAGTGTGTTCATTTATAGCTAAAGGCGATGTATTACAAGAAACTTTTATATCGACTTAAGAAACATCTTATATGCCCACAGGAAATTCTTTATCTCTTTCGCAATTTCAAAGAACTCAACTTCTTTTTACCAAAAGGTGTAACTTTTTTTTAAATCATTCTTTGACACATTACATACAAATTTCTACAACACATCATCAAATAGTCCGTTCGAAGTGAACCTTCTCATTTTCCTCCACCTTTCTTAGGTTCAGGGTACGAAGCGTCACAACTGAAGGAGTGTGGAGTCAAGGGGTTAATCCTCACAGCTGACCTGTGATCTTGAGGTCATTTTTGAAAGGAGACCTCTCACTTGAGTGGGTTTATTAGCATCCGACGCACGAGATGACTGAACACAGTTTGAGGGTAGTTGTAGTTTTATATAGGAATTAGGGAAGAATGAGTGAGTCTTGGTCGATGGGGGTTGGTGTGTGCCAAGGTTACTTTTTTGTATTTTCATGATGATTCATTTATGTGATTGCAATTGCAGTTTTATCAATCTATTATGTATTAACGGTAGCACAAAACATGTGTGTTACCATAGAAGTAAATCTGTCAAAATAAAACAGCCGTTTTGAACACTTGTCAAAAATCTGCTGTCCTATTTTTCAACAAAAATAACAAGCCCAGATTGCCACCATCAGCAGTAACACGACCCAACGTCCAACTGGCAACCACAAACGAGATTAAACTACATTCACACCCATACATACATAATACACAGAATACATAAGTACACAAATAAAACACAAAAGAGGCATATAATCTGGCGGGCCGCAACAACCAGTGGCAAGGTGTTTGTGAAGAAACTCGGTAACAACGTACCACCCCCGCCTTACCAAGAAAAGGGGGTGGTAGGGCTGCCCCGAGAAATATGAAAAACATAAAAAAAACTGTTAGGCTCGGGCCTCCATTTTAATCTTGCTTTGGTTTTGATAATGGAAAAGCGCCCTAAGAGTTTAAGGCGTTCATTTGTTTATTTGCATTATTGGGAACTGAGACACCTAAATACAGATTTTTACGAACAGAAGTTTTTCTACTGAAAGCCGTTTCAGGTATTCTTATGTGCCTGCAACCTCACTATAGGATTAAATAATTACTATAGCCTCTTATGTAGGCAGCGGGTTCTAATCCACGCAAGTAGGTACTACAGTACATGTGCTTTTTCAATTCTAGGCTTATCTTAGAAATCACTGATATTGGTGAAGAAACCTGGACCTTTAAGCAAGCGTAGTGATCGATGCTCAAGCCTTATTTGCATGAGAAAATACGGCATTTAATAGCAGAAGACAGTCAGTCTTTCAAGGATCGTCTACTTTGTTCTCAATTGACCCAACATATAAGTGGATTAGCTTGTCCAATAGTTTTAATCTGAAGTGATATGTTAATTTTCAAAGGTATTTTGCAACGTGCTTGAGAATGTCGTTGATCGGATTATTGTGTAGTGTTTATAAGTGCCTTTATAAGTAGACAGCATTTATGAATATCCAGACACCTACTCAATCTATTTATAATTTGTAGAAGGTATTATTTGACACTGACAGTAAATATTGGGACACGTGCTTTTTGATGACTAAGTTACGAGACCTAATCTACCCTATCGTCGTGTCAACCCTACAGATCCGTGTCCTCCCCAAAGGCATGAATCGCGACACGGCGTCAAAGCGAAATAGGAAAAGAACATCTAGCATTGTCACGTCATATTGATATGTCGATAGATAGATAGAGGTGCCGATCGATACATGTTCCGCTCGACTAGAGGACAGCTATGTACAAACTTTTGGAACTGAAAGCTTTATTCATATTTCGAACTGGCGTGTGGTTTTTTAAAGGCTCTTGTGTATGTTTTTTGAATGGTTTCTGTATCGATTGACGTGCTGTAGTCCGTACGATTAATCCAATCGAGTTGATATGAACTGGACTTCCTTAAATGCGATTTGATTGTGGCAAAAGTTGTGGATTGTATGGGAAACATGGTGAACAAAAATAGATGACTTTTTCATGAGTTTAGGAGTTAAGATCTACACAGTAGCATTCACAAAACTACAAAGAACTGAACAAAACTTCTCGATCAATCAACGACGTCGTTTCTAAGTATTTTTCTAAATGAGCTTATCAACTGTTCCGACACTGGTCGCATTCAATTCTTCTCTTTTACGGACAACAATTTATCAACTTTTTAAAATCAGATTACTCATACAGAGACCTTAAGGTATTTTTCGGCATAATGAGGAATCAGTCAGGCAGCATTCTGGCGCCATCTAGTTTTAAAATATTGGCGGGTAAAAGTATCTTACTTAATTGTTCCACTACATATATCACCTTCATTTAATTCTAACCTCTTTTATGCTCCTCAACAGTAGTCCTATTGAGCTGCGGCGGCAGTGGTGCAGGTATTGCCGGCGCGGTAGGCGCGGCTGGCAACCCAGGGTACCACCACCCTGTCGCTGCCTGCCCATTGAACATCCTCAGCTTCTCATACACGCTGTCGTTTTGCGCTGACGCCGCTTGCTCCTTTTGCGAGGCTAGGTTCCGAAGCACTCGGTTGATTGAGGATACCTGTTAGGGGAGTAGAATTAGTAACGAGTTTGTAATGGCGAGCCGTTTCATAAAAAGGAAATATTTTAAGAACCAAGAGATATATGGCTGAGAGGAAATAGAGAAATAGTCACTGGCGTCCATAAACCGAAAAATGGCGATGATACTACCTGCAAGTAGAGTGTTAATTGGATTTATTTCGACAAAGGATAATTCAGTTAATATAGGGTGACTAAGTCTTGAATAGCTTAGTGTGTGAAGGTAGGAGAGATTTCTACTGAAATTGACAAAAATAGAGAGATATAATTAAAATTATGCAGTGAAGCCGAAGTGGGCTAGAAAACACTCCACCAATATCTTTGCAATCTGACATTTCAGATACCGTTTGGATTAGACCGTGGGACTTGTTTACATAACGATCTCTGCAATTGATTAGTGGGTACATACGAAAGATTAATCAGTAGTACTCACACTGACCGTTACATGTGCTAAGCATATGTTAAATCTTTTCATCTACACTTCCATACGAGTATTATAAATGCAAAAGTAATTCTGTCTACCGTTTCAGCCCGTAATGGCTGAACAGACTTGGTCGAAATTTGACACACGAATAGACATGACCTGTGTTTGGAAATTTGTAAGTGTTTTTTATCCTGGTAGTATGTTCCCGTGATATTATTTCCGATCTTCATGCCATCTTTCGATAGGCAAAAGCTAGTTTCCTATAAATTTCTTTTTGATACACATGTACACACCTAGGGCGTTTGAGAGATTAGTGGTGACCAAAATACAATAAATGAGATTTCGACCTTTTTATTTGTTTGTCCATTGTGACTACGGCAAAAGTCATGTCGTGATATACCCATGGGCAGACTGTCCTGTAACGGCCAAGTATCCTCAAGTAGGCGTACTCGTGTATTTTATGACGAGTTGCGTAATGTCAGAAGTGTGAGGATCAAGATGGAGAGTGAATATGCTTGTCTACCTTATAGGCTATTTAAAAAATATCGTTCATTATCAGTTTGCATCGTAGACAGTATAGTCCAATCGACATTACAAATAACTAATTTCAGTGGAGACTGGCTAAGCATTTTTTTCCAGGCTCCCTGAACGTGTAAAATATAGATACCTACCTGGGATATTTCTCCATGGCCAATGTTATTTCTCTATACATAAAGTTTATTACGCATCTCACTCCGAGTTGAATTACGCAAATGTGACGTAGTAGAAGGGAATTTTCAGCGCGGAATAAGTTTCTTTGGCATGTATAGAAGTTGAGTTTCTGTGGATTTGTAACTTTGTTATAAATATTGAATGTGTTTAGGTTTATGGTCGTATTTTGGTTTTAGAGGTACGTGCTGGTTAGTTTGATACAAAAGTAACCGTAAAGGTAAAAAACGTTGCTTTGGAATAAAGATGTATTACTTCGACTACTTAGAAAACGATTCTGTATTACAATTTTGACACTTTTCCCGACCCAAACTTTAACATTTTTACTTGAATATAAAAAAGCAATATCTTACAAATCGTAAAATACATTGCATACTTCTTTAAACTTTACAAATGGCGCCTCTAAGCCCCCTGTACATATACGAAAACAAATCCACGCCTCCACCATCTCACTAATAACCTGCTGTACGTAACTTAATACTCACATCCATCGCCCAAACAACTATCTAATAGGAAATAAATTGCGCCTCGCACCCCACCCTTTTAACTTGCTACCACGTGTAATTTAAAATCTAATATGATTACTAAATTCCAATCGGGAACCTCAAAGGGACACAGATTAGGGCATCCCGTCCCCCCTGACCACACCCCACCCCCGCGGGCCCTAAAAACCCCAATATCTATCTACTTTCGCCGAAAACCACGCATGCGTAAATACCTAACTCACACAAGTATAAAATTCTATACTTATATGCCCATTTTAGCCCCGTGTTGTAGCCACCTTCATACTATTTGTAGTTATGTTTTTGGTTGGGGCGTCCCCGAGTATAATATCTGTTTTCTCGTTGCCATTGGCAACGGGGAAATGTATTTTTCCTACCGGGGAATCGGCCGTCGCGATTACAATGTACGGGTGTTCTTCGCAGCTCGGTATTTTGTTCCTAATCGAAATTTGGAATGGAAAGATGAATGGCTTTGTGAGGAGAGGAGTAGGTAGGTCGCTGTGGAGATGTTGAGATGTAGAGATGTTTTGTAGGACGTCGGGTATGGAAATTTTGATTACACGGAGGAAACTGATTTAAATTAAGCAAGTAATTTAAAAATAAATCGGTGTGTAAGATTTGTTTGATTGATAAAAGGATATATAGATATACTTAAGTCGTTGCTGAGAAGAAATTTAGAAAATTAAATTAGTCTAACTACTCAGCGACCTCTAGTTACAATAATTCTTAGAAAACAGCGCAAAAGTTCAACGAAGCAACTCATGAATATGTTCCTCTTTCCTAGATATTATTATAACAAACTTAGGTCGTGCTTACATAAAAAAAGCCGCACGGGTCGATCGAAGGTTAAGCTACGCATAGATGGGTGACCGTTGGTAACATATCGAGACTACTCTGTGTCTCGGAAACCACGTTAATCCTTCGGTCTCGGCTGTCATTTGTAGATCTTTGACAGCTGTTACGGTTAGTCAGATACCCGACAGTCTGACAACCAGTCTTACCAAGGGCTATCGTGCTGCTCAGTAACTGGGTAGTGAAGGTCAGATAGGCAGTCGCTCCATGTAAAATACTGGTATTTGGTTAAACTGGAAGCCGACCCCAACATAGTTGGAAAAACGCTGGCCAGATTAAAATAAACCTACCAAATAATAAACCAAACTAAACCAACACTAGATAAGTACCTATAGGCGCTTGACTTTATCGAAACCCGCTCCAAAACTGAACTATTACGAAATATAAATACTAAATTCAGCCGAGCGCTCCGGCTGTACACGTCTGATTTAATCCCTTGTATCGCTAATGGAAGATAATGCGTCTACCCAACGTAGTAGATTACTGAATACATATCGGGGATAGCTTATATTAGAGTTATGCCCATATTGGAGTGGGTTTTCAGCTTTTGTTTTGCTACCAGGGGTTATTTTATTTAGACAAATAAACAAAATTGAAGTGTCAGTTTGTAACTTTTTACTAAAAGCTTATACCAAATAGTTATACCAAAAGTGTTTTTTTTTATTGTCTATCTGCCTGTCTGTTTGTTTGAGGTAATTTCTATAACGGCTGGACCGATTATGATGGGAATTTGACACTATTACGATAAGAGGTAACTAAGGCTACTTTTATTTAAGAAAAAGAATTAGAGTTTCTTGCAAAAAATGAAAACCCATGCTTTGTAAAATTCTCAACTTGTTTTTATATGAACTTCATTGAGTATGAATTGGTCTATGGGTTATGTTTAACTGGGCAAAATTTTAATGATAATGGAATGGAATTACTTATAAGGAATACTAAAATGAAACCAGTTCAATATACTTTAAAAGTCAAACTAGAAATTGTTCTCACACTCATTCGTTATGACAGATTGAAAACCAATTACTAAATTCAAATGCACCAATAAGATAGCACAAAAAAGAGACTCTATTATGACGAAAACATTTTGAATTTCGAGCACCGACCTAACCTATAGGAGAGCGGTGCATTTAAACGCGAATTCTGTTCGTGACAGCCGTGCGGCCAATCAGATGGGTACACGGGAAGATTAAAGAGCGTACGTTTCTATTAGAATTTTAAAGGATTTATTTTTTCCATTTATTCTTCCACGTGAATATTTTGTTTGAAGTGTTTAGGAACTGACGGCTTAATAGAAATGAAATAGAATAGATTTATTATATTAGAAATATTTGAATTTTCATGTAAACATTATGATCTAAACACATAAATGGTTTTTTTTAAAACGTACGTGTGTTGGATCTAATAATAGCAAATTCTTTAAGATGTTTCGTCAAGAAAAAATATGGAGATTAATGAACTGTGAATAGAATCGAAAATATACAGGAGCTTTGGCGATGTATATAATTTCAGAAATCATGTGTAAAATAAATATTTATATAAATGACTAATTAAGTTACTTTTTTGTTTGACTTTTTCCGCCTCTCGTTTTTTGTGGTCTCTCCTTAATAATTAAAAACTTGTTTCAAATTTAAGAACACACCAAGCTTTAATAAAATATTTATATGATCCATATTCGTTTTCAATATTGAAAGGAAATCATCATCCAAACGTGCAATCTGTACGCACACAATGACATATTACGAAATCATGAAGGAATAAAGTTTACTCAAAACTTTTTTACAAATAAAAAAAAAAACAAAAAACGTCAGCACGTGTCTAACCAGAACTCGGTTAGTTCTACTTTTTAACAGAGTATTTGTTCAGTTGTCATTATTTGAGGAATCGGCCACCTAATCGTGTGTTCTTTCACATTATAACGCTACGTTGGATGCAGCTGTTGTGTTCTTTTTTCAAGTATCTATTCAATTATAAAATTTGTTTCGCTAATTGGCTGTTTTGATAGCCGATTTGATGGAAAATTGAATTTAGAAGCTTTGTTTTGTTTGAACAGTGTGGTAATGCGATCTTTGGTATTGTTGGTTTAAAAGAACGTCTTGGACCTTCAGATTTTTTATTTACCGCGCCGAGGTTATTATTTTTTACATACGCATCACCGTGAATTCGTTTTTTTCTGAATTTAATTACAGCTTTTTTAACTGATATAATCATACTAAATTATAAAGAAGACTCAAAGCTTCTATCTCAACAAAATAATTTTATTTTTAAATGTTTCCAACTTACGCCCTTTTCGAGTCGAGCGAGCCGAATTAGTGACCAGCGATGTGTGTAAAGGGTCTAAAACTTTCGGCAGTTTTAGACGAGCGGCAATGTGTGCCGGCCGTGTATACAGGGGTTAAAACGAGATTTTTTGTTAAATATGCACAGCTTTCAAACTGTGGATGATAAAATGTTTATCGTCATTGATAATTTTTCTCTATGTTGTTTAATTGTGGGGTAGCTGGAGGTACAATACACAAATTATAATAACATTTTTGATCTATTATTTTTACTGTTTGTGCTAGCTTACTAAAACGTTCAAATAAAGAACCACTAAAAACTAGAAGTGAATCAAAGATTCTGTTAAATATACATGCTTAAAAAATGCAAAAAGAATGCACTAATTACTGAACTCAATAATTCTGAAATAAAATACAATCATAATTTAATTTCCGACATGCATAAATAATTGTCGGGCCCATAAGCCCGGCACTACCGTACATGGCCTGAAACCCGATACGTCTGACAGCGCTCAACTTCGTGACAGGCGCGGCTCTGCGCGTGCGCGGACAACACCCTGCGCAGAGGCATTGTTATGTTGAAATATTGGGTTGATATGTTTTTTTGTATTAAATTCTGATGGATGGAATAATTTGTGGTTTTTAAGTTAATTTTGTGACCGTAAGAGGGATTTATATAAGTAAATGAAAGTTAGTTTTACAGGAAGTTGTTCAACTAGGATTTTAAGACAATGCAAATGACAACGAAAAGAGCAGGAGAATGGTTATTGGTGCAAGACAATCATACATTTTTTTTAATAAAATGTCATAATCTTTTAACAAAACAAACCACACGCAAAGAATTTAGAAATAAAGATACGTTACTTCTAGAAACAAGCAAAGGAACGAACAAGTCTGAACCATAGATACTAAGATAAACATCTAACTCGTTACATCTAATTAAAAGCGAGCATATTATATCAAGTTTCGCGACGAGCGATAGTGTCTAGCGATCGTTTCTGAACGCGGGCGATCTGCCGTCACTATGACAGTTGACAGGTGTCACGGGCAGGGCCGCCAACATTAAAATGTGGTATTATTTTATTTCACGTGAGAATCGTTCATCATTTGTAGTGTCATGTCAGTTTATGAGACTGGACATGGGATGTAAGGATGGGGGTTGATATTTCTTGGGCTGGAATTTTTTGGTACCTTCTTATAAAATCTAAGCTTTTGTTCCATAGCTTTCAGCTTACAAGCGATTACAGTCAATTGTGTACTTATGTTTACTACTTACTTTATGATTTTGTTGTATACATAATGTCTGCATTATAAACTGACTTCCCATAATTTACTCTAAAAATTTCATCAACTAAGACAACAAATGTTTTCTACCTCCAAAAACACAGCTACAGAAATAGAACGCGTTCCAAAATTCTTTTATAAAAATATGTGATAGTTAATAATCACATAATTAGACGAGAAGAGCCCTTGGCAGCCCTCAGTTGTGATGCCTCGGTGCACCTCATTACCCTGACCACGAACATGGCAATAGATCATGCAGAGAGCGATAGTGCTAAGATCCTCCGGCGTTGGTGGTCCGTGACAAGAAAAAAAATATGTTTGAAAATCGAACTTTTACGCGGTTAATCGAATTTGTTGGGCGTTGCGATCAATCAACGATATAGTAGATGTTTTGTTTTTGATCTGATTTGGACTTTGAGATGATTTTTGTTTGATAATTGAGTATTTCTGTTTATTTAAGAATAGATTTTCGTTTCAAAACTACTCATAGGTAGTAAATTCGATAGTGCGTTTAGTTCCAACTAATTTACAACACAATAAAAATTAAAAAAAATCAGGTCCGAAGGTTAATGAATATAGTCATAAATATCGATTTAAAATTGTCAGTTTTGGTGTCTCACGACTATGTCCTTAATCTACTTTCAAATCGAGATAGATAGTAATCACACTCGATTAGATTATTACGGGTATTTGAGAACGATGCTCAGTTGAGCATAGTTCTAAAATACGGAAATAATCTATAAACTTAATAACGAAAATGCTCAAACCAAAACTACAAACACACCGAGCAGTAAGAACTTAATCACCTAAACGATCTGTCCCCAAAAAGACATACAAAAGAAACATTTTCAATGAATGGAAATCCCTGTACCATTAATCTATCCACTTTTCCGTGACCATTCACCATCTATCCGATACCAGAGGTATCTTCACAAAAACCATTACTATGAATACAAATGCCCATACAGGAAGGGGTCTTCATCCCCTAGAATTACTATTAGTATTATCTATAAACATTTTAACGTACACAGTTAACCCGCGGAGACCCGGTTTCGATTCCCCGGTGAAAAGCGATTGCAGGGTGCGGTCGTAGGGGTGTTTTTTGCAATTCTCTTAGGGCGCACAGATTGGGGCGGTTTGTCTCAGTTCATTATGGATGTTAAGTTGTTGTCGGTGATTTGGATTGAAGTGGGTTTTTGTTTTTAGATAATAATATTTTGATAGTTTTAACGATGCATTCAATTAATAACTGTTAATAGAATCTATCAGAATGTGTTTATCATACGACCTATGCACATTCGAAGAGTCCTATTTTAGAACTTGCATAAGTAGCACCAAGAAGAGCGATGATTATTTAGGTTTTCTAGATTCAACTTTTTTTTGTTGCTACTTGATAAACTCTTGAATTTATGATCGATGCAAAAAAAATATACAACTATTTAGATCGGTATCCATCAAAGAACCAAATAAAGTCCCCTGAGGGACGCCAGTTAAAGTACCGAATCTGTCACATAACGTGATGTAAGTGAGAGCAACAGTCTGTGACAAAGGGCTGTGGGGACCATTGTCCCCGTTTTAAATACCGTATTGTACTCGAAAATAATTACAGTATATATTTCTAAAAACATATTTCGAATTAGATGATGTCATTTGCAGCGGTTAAGTTACAAATTCCTTGCTTATCATGATAGCCGCAGTAACAAATATCCAAAGCGCGTCTATCCCTGTGTTCGGGATTATCTTGCTGGCTGGATTTTCTCACAGCTTAGACTGAGCCACTTAGAGTGGTTTCTCGAATAAGACTTTGGGTGCAGTTGCAAAAAATATTGTAGGTACACTTGTAGCAAAAAAGAAAGAAAGCTTTTAAAAAAAACAGCGTGTATACATTAGTTAGACTGTCAAAAAAGGTAAACGTGTTGTCCTCGACACTTTAACCAAAACTGAACTAAAAGGTGTCTCCAATTACAGCAGTATTGCGTGTAAACGAAAACGAGAGCGTTCATACGCCACATAATACGTACGAAGCCTCCGAAATGCCTCACAGTAGCGTTTCGGCGGTGTCAAGTTCCCGGACTAATTCTGACAGCTACAAGTTTGGTAGTTTATAAATTTTCGACGCTAACGAGACATACATAAATTGTGTTTATATTAGTATTTAGCCGACACACAGGCCTTTGCTCTGTTTCGATTTTTGTTGGTCAGTTTGTAAGATTCTGGTGACCAAGTTTTGAGTTGTATTGCAAAAAAAAAATGTTAATACTATAATACTATTTTGTACGTATTCGTTATGGTAGCAATAAGAAATATTTATTTAAATTACTACACAGGTCTTGTCTTCTTAATAAAATTCAGTCTCGCAACATTCGATCTAGTTTCAACAAATCGGCAGAATCAGCCGCCTTTGCGCGCCTCGCTCGATCGAACTCATGAATTCTAAATTTAAATTAGATGTCTCCAAATCGTATTTAACGGTCCTTGGGCGCAACTGTTGATTGGCGATGTTTGCCGCTTTCGTGTTCTGCGGTTGGCGCCATTGTTTTCTATTTTCAATTTCGATTCTTCGATAATAATCTCTGTAAAAATGTTTCTTTTGTTTCTTTTTTACTTTTTAACGTGTGAGAATAAATTCGTCGTAAATGGCGCCTAACTCGAGTGAAGTGATGTAAGAATTTTATGATGGAATTATGTTTTTTCTGATGACCTAAGCGACATTACTGGATTACAAATAAAAAAAGCGGTATTAAAAGTACCTACTGACCGTTTACATTACCTATTTTACTGTATTTAAAATACATGATTTCCTTACCCTAGTATAAAATTCCCTTACATCACCATAAATATCAGTGGACTTAAAACCGTCAATTCCTATGCCATCATAAGCAGTTGACGTTAATCCGCGAGACAAGGGCAGCGATACAACTCGCTGCAGATCCTTACAGCATAACCACAAGTGTGAAAGAGATATCGAATATTCTGTGCATTCACGCGTAAACGTGGAATTATTGTATAGCGCCCTGGGAGAAAAGCGGCGTAAGTATATGCGGTGGTCTTTTGAGAATTTGTGCTGAGCGATTGAAAAGTTTTCATAAATAACGAATACGTATATCAGTGGGTAATTTTGTTTCATGTTTGTTGTACTTATCTTAAAGCTAGTATGTAAAGGTGGAATATAAGTTTCTTTGCTTCTAAGTTTTTTTTTGGGATTTCGAAGTCTTTTGACCTTTTGACCATTTGTTTTCGTGAGTAACCCTAACTATTCTTGTGAGTAGTAGTAGTACAAATATGAATGAAAGAAAAATTACTATCGCAAGAATTTACTCAAGCATATTAGCACCACAATATAGTTTTCAATTTGCATACCTTCCATATTCAACTATGAATATCCACAGTAAGCGGTGCCGACATCACATAAGCCTCTCTGATACTTTTACACTTACACCGTTCTGCCGCCGAGCCGTAATCGATTGTTCCACGTATTTTTGTCCGCTTTTAGTTGGTAAGAAACATCACGCCCATTCGACCGTTATGACTAGGCAGCGGAACGCACGACATATATCTGTCCTACTCTAACACGTATGTGGACCTATCAGCTTGTCCCTTTCACCTATTTGCCCAGTGGGCCGAGTGCGTAGGTACGACAGTCATAAAAATAGCCCCTTTGGCGCCGAATCTTCTAGGGGTTTTCGGTATTTCGATTTTGTGTCCTCTTGTTACGTAGGGTGGATAATGTAGGTATTTTTATGATTAGTTATAGGCATAGGCACTGCTTTATGTAGCGAAGAGGCTTGGTACAGGATTTGTAGCTTCATTTCTTAAGTTTATAGACACACGGCTGTTACTGCATGACCTTACTGGGTCCAGGGATTTATTGTGACTCAATTCCGAAGGACTACAATTCTCGCGATGGCCCAGTGGTTAAGACCTCGGCTCTTATGCATGAGGTCGTGCGTTCAAATCCGGACAATCCTGGCATGTACTTTTTTAACTTTATTTCATACATTACTCACTTTAGAAGGACAACATCGTGAGATTTTCGAGGAAACCCAGTCTTGATATAAACCTGAATTCACAAACTCACCTAGCATAGAACATGCATAATGCGCATGCCTTATATGTATGAGAAGAGGCTTTTGACTTGCAGTGGGATAGCAACAGGCTGGTGTAGCTAGACTAGGTAGTCCAACTTTTCATGAACAAGATTTCTACAACCTTTGTACAAATTGATGAGAATGAGACGGACAATGATTTTGATGAATTGTTAGGCAATGTAATGTTGCATCACCTTTTATGTCACAACGATGACAAATCCCCTCTAGATAATGTAAAATATCCACAAAACCAACATTTTCGATTCTCGACACTCAAGGGTCACAAAAACTTTTTTTTATGTTTCTCCATTGTGTCTCCAAGTGTTTACTTTGTGAAACGCACCGTTTGACATTATATTTTTGGATTGTGACATTATTAACAGAAAAATTGGTTTGAGATATAGAAAAAAAAAAGGACAAGTACGCATACTAATATAGGTTCGAAGGTTCCTTGGGAATATTTGTAAATTTTATTACGGATTTCTCTATGACATCTTTGACCTTTTTCCAATTATGAAACATTGCAAAGCTTTTCTATTGCTAATGCCCCAATAGCTTTGTCACTAAATTCTAAAGGACATTGCTCTGCCTTCTGCTGTCGTACGTTGTCAGACGTCATGTACAATCACAAAAAAAAACTTTGTGTGTTCTAATTGATTACTAAATTCAACCAAAATTAAATTAAAGTAACGGATAATTTACATTAGATAATTAATTGATATTTTTCGATATTACGCAGCGAGTATCACGAGACTTTATATGACTCCATAAGATCACAAAATTGCACACAATGTAACAACACAAGCGAATAAATACAAGAACAAGAGAACTGTCAAATAAAATGACATTCGTCACCGCTATTACGGAATAAAATAGAAGAGGAAGATTAAATTCAAAATATTTTGCAAGGTTTTGAAGTGTCCTTGCGATTATAATAATTATTATGATCTGAAACATAGAATAAATTCTGATATCGTAAATGTGTATGAACGATGTTCTTTCGATGTGCTTTTCCATGTAACGCGCAAATAGTGGTTCTCTATCTACCACTACCGATCCCTAAAAATTACAAATTTTACACTTTGTTATTTTTTGCCATGATTGGCCGGGCAGATGTTGGAGCCGTCTGGTTCGATTACGGGCCGTGTCACATCAGCAATGGCTTTATTTTATATCTTGTACGTGATATTTTTCGCGGAGAACCGCAGTTTTTATCATTTTTTACTCCTCTCATTAATTGTGGGGTAGAATGCAGTCGTGTCTCGTTACTTAACATGGATTTTATGATGTTTTTGTAATTGCAACTCGGTGGAGTTTTATTTTTATTTTCTTTGCCATGGCCTAGATTTAAAATGTACGCACAGACTGAGGTTATGGGGAAAAAACAAGTTGTTGTTCTGAGAATATTGTGTTGTTTGGTCTGTTTTAAACCTATGTTGTTGTAAGACGTATTGGGATATATTATGTTTTTTATGGATACGCAGGAGTTTTAATAAGCATAACATAAAGCCTATATTCACAAAGTGATAGGCAGAGGAGTACCTATTAGTAGATATGGTATAGTATATAAGGTACACCAATTTTTCGCCAGTTATTGTTTTAAGGCACATACAGTTATACCATCAACCGCACAGAAATCCAGACTTCGAGCTCTTATTGAGATATTCCAAATGGTAATTCTAATATCACTTCACGACCCAGGCAGTGAACCCAGGACCTCTTCCTCAGCCCTAGGCAGTGCTTACTACCACTAGACCAACGACCAAATATTAGTATTTTGAGGACTGCTCTCAGTCGTCACTATCTATAATTGACCCGCAAGGATTAGGAGTTCATCTTTAAAAAGGTTTTCTTTACATTTCTATAAGCTCTCAATATTATAAGAATACAATTCAGCATACAATTTGTTATTGACACAAAAGTTGACAGAGCTAATAGCAAAATGGAACCGAAAAATTTATGAACTGTCCATATAATAGAAGTATTTGTATGGGCTCATACAAAGACCTAATAAAACGGCATCAAACGTCCCGAACTAAAATTTTATAAGCTATCATCAATAACAGAATGGTCTGTCTGTGTCGAACAAGGTCCATCTTGAAAAGATTTTGGACAATGGGCCCGGGTCCATCCGAAACATATGCTCCTAAAATGTAAAATTGCGAAATTGGATTAAAAGAGAATTATTGTCACCGAACTTTGTCCAGATTATTTTGATGGGCGGCACAATGGGTCCTTGAGCATATGTTTTGTGAAATTTAATTAGATATATCGTATTGCCAATAATATTTTGACGTTTTCTAAGTCGGTTTAATAGACACTGTTAGGGCCCTCTGTGCCTCGGTGAGCACGTCAAGGCGTTGGTCCCGGCTGCCATTCGTAGATCCGTGATAGTCGTTACGGGTATTTGGGAAGCCTAAAAGTCTGACAACTAGTTGTACCAAGGGGTATCGTGTTGCCTAGTAACTGGGTTGTGGAGGTCAGATAGGAAGTTGGTCTATGTATAATACAGGTATTCAGCTGCATCCGGTTAGACTGGAAGCCGATCCCAACAAAGATAAGATCATCTGGCAAGCCTTTTCTTTTATATATATATTTTCTTATATAGCCGTGACTATTGACTGTCTACGTCCACAGTACCTACGTACTGTGGAGGTCGACAGTCAATAGTCACGGCTTGATTGACGTGTCAAGAATTCAAGATTATAGTGTTAATAGGCGCTCCTATATGTATAAACATTATATTTGAACAAATTATTTACATATGGCAATAAAATAGTGAGTACCAATTTGTTGTTCAGGAAAATATTTTATTTTTTATATCATTAATATTAAGCTTTTTGGCAGCTTAGAGTAAGTGTGTCTTCTTGAAAATATGAAGATAGGACACACCAAAAAAATCGGTACCTGAACATTTATCACAAAAGTTTGCCGCTAAATATAAAGTTTATGATATTGTGTTTATTTTGCCTACTTTGTTTAAAAACGCAGTTTGATACACGTGAGAATTCGAGATTGGATTGACGGACAGACCAAACCAAAGGCGAGAGCGTGACGGTGCCGAAAGACGAACTCTGCCGACTGGTATCAAAATGTACCATAAAGGCTTACGCACATTTTGTCTGGCCACGTCGCAACGCAAACATTCTGCCAAACCAATTTCGTACAATATTGTGTGAACCATAGTACACTACAGGCGGACCACATCGTGCTTTATTGTTTTAAAATGCGATGCGCTGCGATTCAATGCGGGTGCAATGATGTGCGTCAAGGGCTTTATACAGAAAGTTATTCTAGGACACGTCCGTATACCTAGGTTCCTGTATCTTTAGACTCCTGATTCTTAGAACCTTATCGACGACTCCCGCAGACTCGATTACCGCTACGAAATTAATCAGGAAGGAGAAGTTATAGATAGAAAAATACATAATTCCCACTTCCCTCCAAATAGAGAGGGGACAAGTTGTAATAAATAAACTAAAACTATCATACTCACACTAGGAATGTTGTCGTTATTGCACACGTTCTCACTCAGCAGACGGTCCCGGATCTCCCACGCGAAGATCGATGGGCACTCCCTCTTGTAGTCAGCTATCTTCTGGACTACCGGCGTGGTAGCCACTCTTGGCTTGGACCCTCCAATCGCCCGGGGCTTTATCGAACCCGTCTCGTAATATCTGCGTGCAAAGCTGAATTTAGTTTGGAAGATGAAGAGTACAAATGAGCTAGTTCTTTTTTGCTCAAGGGCAGTTAGGTATCTGTGTGGTTAGTGGTGTGCTGTGGGGGTGTGTATTTACTGGGTGTTACTTTTGATGAAGTGGTCGAAATGTGTTGAGACTCAGTTTACTTACGAAACAAATTGTGGCGGATGTCGACGTTGTGTAGAGAACCTAGGAATAATTGATATCTAACGAACTTTGGCTGAGGCTGGTAAGTCATGATTAGGTAGATTTCAAGATCGAATGATTATGACTGACTAGATGTTGTAACGATAGAAGCACCAGATCCAAATCTCTCCGGGAAAATAGTAGTGATGTTACGATATTTTATAATACTTTTTGATTATTTATTTTGTAAATATAAACTTAACCCCTAACTAGGTAATCAGAAATATTGCTGGCACTATGTTTGAGTTAGGTTTTAAGATTCTAAACAGGGAGAATTGCAAAGATTACTCACACGAGTAACTTAACCCTATAATAATTTGACTCAAATTAGCCTTGAATTAATTAGGACTTAAACATAACTGGCTAAATGTGGGTGTATCGTATGTAGACCTCTGCCTTACACTTCAAGGAATTCAGGCTTCATGTGTTACGCTGTAAGCCAGAGAAATTGAATGACTATTATATTGAGTTAAGTATTCTGAGTTTGCAATTTAGGTTCCAAAAATATAAACAAATATGTATTTTTGAAAACTCCACTTTAACTTAAGTTTGCGATACAACTTCAAAAAGATGTGTGATTTTTTGAACCGTACTAGTCAATATTATAATTTGTTGAAGTGAAATCTCTCCGCTCTCGCTCCGGCTTCGCACGGGTATAAAATATATATTATACATATAAAGCTTCCTCTTCAATCAATCTATCTATTAAAAAAAAACCGCATCAAAATCCGTTTCGTAGTTTTAAAGATTTAAGCATACATAGGGATATAGGGACAGAAAAAGCGACTTTTTTTATACTACGTAGTGAATATACAATTATGACATAAAACATACCTAACATCATTTGGAAATGTGGATTTGAATATTGAATAATCATTTCGCATTTACCTACGTAAACGGCCGCCAGTTTTCTCTTGTTAGAAGCAAGAACGAGTTATTGTAAAACTAGATTGGTGACATTCTTGTCTGATCATTCGACATAATTGTCGACCATCATAATTCATATGGAGTACCATAATAAAGGCGATAGTTGTAAGAGGTTATGAATAAAACTAGAAGACAATGAAAAAGACAGGAATAGAAGTAAGGTGTCAAACATTTCTTTTTTATCATATATTTAGTACCGTACAGGAAATTAGCCGCTGAAACTATATTAAGTTAAGCCTACGATTCCGTCTTTTCGCTAATATCCTGAGAATATCGTCTTCCATTCATCAGCAAACAAGTCCAATGCAGGCTTGATATCCACGAGTCCGTACAGCATTGTCAACAAACACGGTAGAGGGATAGAGCCTAGAACGTTTGTAATTATTGGGTACAAATGATATATGTATGGTATTGAAATATGCTTTCGTAAAAATGCATTACCGAATACCCTACCCCAGTATTGCTACAAAACACTTACTAACAAACCTTCAATTTACTACAAATTATCAGAACATCCCCTTTCAACTAAAATACTATTAAAACACAATTACAAACATAATCTCCAGCATCCCCTTAACTTCAAGTACGTATACAAAACGTTGCCAAATTCCCTTTGATTGTCCTCTTGAACCGCTGAAGGAAGTTATACCTTTTGTGTATTAACGTAAGGTTATAAATAGCTTGTGTTGTGTGGGAATGGATATCGGATGTATACTTCAAGCTATGTATTGTTGAGAGATAGACATGTGTCGATATTTCGGGTCTTGGTTCAAATGTGTTGTGCTAACGTATTGTATTGAGATGAGAATTCGAGATGTCAGATCTAGTCATGGTGGCAGTTTAGTGTTAAAACCTTTGTTCGTCATTATTTTGCTGGCTGGAAATAGTAAAGACGTAGGTGGTTAGAAATGGGTAGTAAAATGAGAGACTGCGTAAGAAAATATCCTCACGTATTCTCTCAAAATAGAATGATGGAACTCTCATAAAATTGCCGGCAGATTCTGTTAAATTTCTCTGTGAAAATTTGGGTGACAAAGTTGAGTGAGTTGTCAGTGTCTTAATTCAGCTAGGTCACACTGCCAGCTCACCTTATCACTCACTTGACCCACGTTTTCACGGGAAGATTTTGAACAGAATAGCGCTGGTCTAAATACTTAAATGACGATTTGGTCAGGGCTGCGGGAAGCCGCTGGATGCATGCAGCTCAGAGACCTAAGGAGTAGGCATATGTTCAGCAGTGGACCAACTACGGCTGAGATGATGATGATGATGAAGTACTTAAAAACAATTTTGATAGCACGGTTGGCGCAGTGGCTGAGCGATTGACTGCTGCATTACGGTGTATGTGAGTTTAAATGTTTGTTAAATGCACCTACGATACAGGAGAAATGCCTAGTGTGGATCGACGTTTGAAAAAAAAAACATCTCCGAATGAATTTTAAGAAGAAACAGAAAATAAACAATATAAAGCTTAAAATTTGCACAAAATTTAAACACACAACCAAAACTAAGCACACATTCTACTAACAACCAAAAAACCGTTACAAAATCTTTATACAGCGGTAATAGTTACTCAACAACAAATAACAAACATGGTTTTATCGGAATTGTCATCGATAAAGTTTACTTAGGCATTCTCTATAAACATTTACAGGGATATTAAGGGTCCATCGTCGGATTGTAATCGCTTTTGCCTTGGGCGGATTTTCGCAAAGGGCGTATTGGAAGGGCGCTGGTGACTGCTTTTTAATTGAGAACTTTAAGTTCGATGAACTTTGATTATGTGTTGTGCTTTTGGTAAACTTAAGAGGGTAGGTAGACTTGTAAGAGGAGTCAGTGCAGTTTTGGAGGGAATTTGAAGGGTGACGAAGAGGTGAGAAAGTAATATTTGGAACATTTTTCTATTAGTCTTTAGTGGAGCTGGGAGTAATGATTACTTCGGAAAAGACGTACAGACCGATATCTTATCCCTGAGGCATTTACATACCAAAGAAATATAGTTTACCACTTGATGAGAAGGATTGGTATTACTCAAGGACTGGTTCGGTAAATACTGGTTACGTTGGTACTACACCAACGAGGGAGTCATTGAGCAATGAACCTTCGCTGCTGCTGACTATGAGGTCATCATCCTCCTGCCCTTATCCCAATTTATTTGGGGTCGGGTGCAGCATGTCTTCTTCCATACATCTCTATTTGCCGTCATCTCAAAAGTCACCTCCTTTCTAGACATATCATCTTTCACACAATCTTTGGTCTTCCTCTACTCTTATAAACCTGCACGTTCATACCCAAAACTTTCCTCACAACATAGTCCTCATTCCTAAATTGAACCAAGGAAGGTATAATTTCTAAAGTGTTATTGGGTTTTTACATCCGGAATTTCTCAGTAGCCCGTTTGGTGGCAATAGGCTCGCTCTCTGTTACATGGTACTTGAACATAACTATCAAAATGTGGGTGTACTATAGGTAGTTCTTACACCTCTGCCCAAACCTTTGAGTATTACAGGCGTGATGTTATGTCCACTCAATGACTTGATGAGCTTTCCCAACAACACAATACCAGAAATAGTACTCACACATAAAATCAACATTAAATGTAAATATTTGTGTTGAAAACTCCATCCAACGCTTCATTACATATTTGGTCACTCATTACCAAATAATAAATAACTACCGGAAACCAAACTTTGATCAAGTAACTAAATTGGTGGCCGCAAACGCAACAGAAATTGCAAACAAATTGTCGCCGAACCGACCAATTATTGCATGAAACAATAATAAATTGATCGGAATCCATGCTGTTCGGGCCACAATGCCGTGGCCACCCGACCAATGTTAATCCATTGTTTCAACCATTGCTTGTTCCTCAGAACGATACCTACGAAACCGCCCGTTGTCACAATTCGATGGACACTGAAGTGTAAATAGTGACGTAGCCCGTGGCTTGTGACGTCAGGGGGTCGGAGATTAGATGTAGATAGGCTTGAGGGCAACGAATGATCACTTATCAGAGATTGTTTTTGAAGTGGTTATTTAAAAGTAACCGAGTTACGTTCGCCCTATTGAGAATATGTCACAGGGAGCTCGATAAATGTTATTTTTTTATTTGTTGCAGAAAAATATCGAACGATTGAATGGACTTTTAGAATAAGACTCAACAGGCTTCAAAACCCCTTCGTTTCGCAATCTTGATTAAAAACTTTTTGGAAACAAAAAGGTAGTCCTTATCATGAGGAATCTTTATTTTCAATTGCCTTCCCGTGACGAATACAACTCGAATCGAAAAGTTTCCTAAAACATTGTGAATTGCTATCAAATGCAAGTTAACAGCGGGACCTCTCTTTAATTAGGAGTCCTGCTACGTTTGCCCTTCTGTGTGAGCCCTGAGGTATACTTTTCAACCCCTTTACTTAGTAATTGGCACGATAAGAATGTCCAGGGGCGTGTGAGAACGATAGAGGCACTTGCAGCCGTTGCGAGGCAAATGGAATAAGTAACGGGAATTTTCGTCTTCGATTATTGTGTTGACTACTTCGATTTTCTAGAGGTCGGAAGCGCTTCTACTGAGCATGAGGTGCTGGGTTTGATTCGCGAGCCGGGCAGCGTTTTTTGTTTTTCATCTGGAATTTCTTGGTAGCCCGAAGTTTGGATTAACACTGCGTTGGTGGCAATGCTCGCCTCGCCCCCTATTTTTTTATTTTTTTTTTATAAAAACGTTGCCTCACACTAGGAATTTCTCCTGTGTCGTGTTAGAGTCACATACACAAACAGCCAGACCCGGAACAACTAACTGTAGGCCATACAAATATTTGTTCCGTGCGGGAATCGAACCCACGACACGCGGCGCAGCAGTCAATCGCTCAGCCACTGCGCCAACCGTGCCGTCAAACTTCACCCCTTATAACTGGTGAAATGGGGGTGTTACAATAGGTGCATCTCTGCATAGCCCTTCAGGGAATGCAGGCGTGATGTTATGTTATAATTGTGGGTATCAAAAGTAGGCCAGCCAAAATATATTGCAAAAGAATGTGGTGACTGAAAGTGCAGGGGATAATAATATTCTATTGTATTGACTTAACTTTTGCCACTTAAGTCTAATAATGTCAAGAAAGCTATACCTAAATAAATATTTTTATCTATTTATAGAACAAGGAACTCCATTGAAGAAATCCATGATAAAAAACAGGCTATCAAGAAAAACTGCAGCCCAATACTATTCGAACAATACAAAACATTTTTCCCACAAAAACCAACTTGTTTCGCCAATATCTTAACAAGCAAAACATTACAAAATAATAGCATGTGCCCACAGGGCAATATTATAGGGTTGGCTGGGCCAAATTTATTTTTCCTATAAGATCTCTTGAAGTGGCGTCAAGCCGTCTCCCTCAGTAGGGGTGCCAATTACTGGAAAATAATGTTTTTATTTTGATTTTTATTTAGGGGCGGTCGTGGGACAACCCTGAAAGGCACACCCTATATTAAAATGAGTCTAGTTCTTTGATTGACGTCTTTACATTTTTTATTGTTCAATTGACATCTGACTTTTTTGGTTCCCATTGAATCGAAAATGTGTTATTTTAATGAAACGGTTTTTGCTTTTGTCTGACACTTGCTGACTTACTTACATAAATATTTGCTATAGCATGACAATCCGTAAACTCTCATATTGCGACCATCCATTTCAGAAACAGTGAGTATTCCTACATCTGTTACAGCTTTGCGGGGCTTTGTGAAATCAGTTATTTAAAACCATTACGAAAACAATTCCATTACGATTAACACGAATACTTCACTGCCGGCATTTCAATAAGCACTCGATCCGAGGGCCGAAATCCTCCGTGATCTCTAGATAAAATCGCAATCAAACAATAAAATTGCCGCCGAAATTAGAGTCGGCACCCCAATGCAGGCACCCGATGTCGATTCCCACCTAGCGTCCCCGCTGCGCACACGTCAACCATTCAACAAAAACAATACACTATGGGAATGCAAACTCAAACTATTGTATTGATTAAGTCATTGAAATATTCCTTAATTTTGTCCGCGACAGCATTGTTGGAGCATTGTGCGGTTCCTTGGGCGGTAATATGGGAATTCCATCAATTTGCTAACGCGTGGCTCAAGAATTTGACCCCATCGCACTTAGACATAATCGATTCTTTAACTTTTGTTGGCTCACAATGGGTTTTGTGTGAAATTATTCGTTTATTCGTGTAATAGTATTCGTTTTAATTGTTATGGGTGCTTGTTCCTTAGTAACACGATGATTGAATGGACTTGCGAAAGAATTTGATCTTTCTTTAGAATTGACGGCAGATCTGAAGAAAATAATGCCCATTTTCACAAATGCCAAGCAAAGCAACGTAACATAACATAGCATTACGCCTGTGGTAACAAAGCTCAAAGGGTCAAGCAGAGATGTACCTGATAGTACACCCACATATCTCCACTTATGTTTAAGTCCCACGTAATAGGGGGCGAGCGTATTGCCATCAACCGGACGGAATTTGAGCTTCTGGGCTGCTACTAAATTGAAAGCAATATCTAATAGTATCAAACCTAACAGTTCTCCTGTTTCACCATTCGTTTTTCATTAAGCAACTTCTAAGATTTGAAATGTGTTAGTCAAGTTCGGTGTCTGTCAAAATTGTTAGAAGTCTGTTGCTAGGCAGTCTGTTATAATTGCCTAAGCTCTAAATCTAAGTCATGACAATCAGCAGATGAGAAATTCTCTTCACTGTAAGCATTTCTCATCTCTCGTCGTCGTGTCGTGACTATAATCTTATTTTTTTTTTTGCGCTTAGTAAATGTTTCATATTACGCACTACTTAAGACAAAAGTCTAAGATTAGTGGAAACCGGCATAAAGACTTCAAATTATGTTCTTATCGTAAAGACGTTTAAAAAATGAAAAGTGTCATTTTGTGGGTTGTAAGTAATTCAGTAGTGTCAGACTCTATGATAGATGATACGCTTTGTACAGCGGTAATTTTCCATCTCGAGATGAATTCTGTAGACCTTGAAATTTATATAAAAGCCCTATTATAACGAGTTGCCGAAGAGCGATTATGAAGGTTTAAGATTTTAGGTAAACATATTTTTGGAATTTTTGTATAAAAATGTTAAAGGGTATTAAGGACATCAATGATTATCTGTATTAAAAAAATCGGTGAAGGCTCTTAATCTCACGATAAAAAAAATCGAAGAGCTTAAAGAAGTCTATGAAAAATGGATGCATGATGAGTCATACCACAAAGACAGATTACTTGTAGCAAAAACTTTTCTTACGTTTACGACTTTCTACGTTGTTCTGGCAATAGAGAACTAAAAGCATATACAACCACAATTAGTTACGAAAAACACTTAAAACCAACAGACCTGCCGAGTATCTTGGAGACGCAGCCGTTGGAGACCTGCAGGATGCGGCTGATGTCGCAGGGCCGCGCCCCCGAGTGCGCCAGCTCCACTATCTTCTGGCGCGTCGAGTCGGGCAGCGGTCGGCCGTTGACGTAGACCCCACCGAGCTGGTTGATCCCGCTGTGCCCGGCTGAGGAGCACCCGAATAGGGCTCCTCCCCCCATCGCCGCGCTGTGCATCAGCTCATCTGTAATAAATGGTGGTGTTAATGGTACTGGTAAGGTTGTCATGGTAACGGTCCGTAAAAGTCCACATGGGTTATCCACAGATTTGGACATTTTGTAAGCAGGCAAGTAAGTACTGCGATGCCTGATCGCAGTACTTATAAATGAAGGAGAATATGGATGACCTGGAAAGTGACCATCCATTAGAAATAGTAGAGACAGGAACACTATTAGTTATGAAGCTGCTTCGTAACCGTCATTTGGCCAATTCTATGGTCCTTAAAACTTACTTTATAGTTTTGTACGGGCGTTGTGATCAGCTATGGTTAATATTTCATCAAATTCTTTTCGTGTATGAGGATTATCTATATATAGATTTTTTCTGATCAACCCGAACAATAAAAGTACGCATCTGCACCTCTTCAAATTCTAACGCTTCCTCAATTTTTACTTGAGTGGTATCCTCATGCATAGAAACATCCTTTGATATTATCTCCTAGATAATATCTGTCTCAAACTAAAGACTGCGGCCATCTTTCGCAAAAAAATCCGTAAAAAACGTAACCCATTTAAAAAAATAATCCGCTTTGCGAAAAATGTGTTCAATAAAAAAAGGGGTTTCGCGGTGCACGATAGAAAACCACAAATGTTTATCTAATCTTCGGAGATTCGAAGATATTTTGGGCTTTATTGTTTGTATGAACCGTTAAATACGTCTCTTTTGAGATGGGATCTTTGTATTCCATTTTTTAAGGATTCTGTAGGATCATCGCGTGGTTTGAATTTATCTATTGTTTCACTTTGTTGGAAACATATTTGAACCAAATTTTGTTTGCATGCTTACAGTACAAATGTAAACATATCCTCACATGCAAACAAAATTCCCCAGAATTATGAACACAGGAATAATAGGGCGCCAAATTAGACGGTTGGTCCGTCCACAATTATAACCACGCGAACTGTTTACAAGCCAATAGTCTTCAATAGGAGTGCATTAGATCGGATGAGCCCAACCGTTGGCTCTGACAATTCTTTTTATCCACCCCTCACAAACACGCGGTAAAAAGTGAACAATTGGATGCAATTTGTGGGCGAATTTGGGCCAGGCCCTTGATTAAGGCCCTAAAGGGTGGGGGCCTAAGTTCATTGTTTTGTACCGCCAATTTTTTCTGCGGTCGTCTCGTGTATAATTTTCGTAGTTCGTGCATCGAATCCGGAGCGAGTGTCTTTTGTTTTTTATTATTTTTCGTTATTTTGGACATTTTTGTTACTGGTTGGTTGGTTGTATGAATTCGGAATAGTTAAGGAATAATTGTGTTGCTGGAAGCATCACACGTCATCATCATCATCAGGCTATATTAGTCCACTGCTGGACATACCCCTGTCCTAATGAGCGCCATAGCGCCCTGTCTTCAGCTTGCCGCATCACACGTAACATTAAGAATTTTCGGCTTCTTCTTAGCGTGTCGATGGCAGTCTATGAAGAGTTAGTCCAGAAATTAGCTATGAGTTTGGCGTCATCAATTTGAAGCTGTACCAGAATGTCTGATTTGAAATAGTCCAATAAAGTTTAAGAACCGCTTGCAGAATGCATAGTGCAAACAAGAATATGATTCGATTTTTAAAATTCAGCACACACCTACCACCGAATCTAGCCAAAATACTTTCAAGCTTTCCCTAACAAATTAATGGCACAAGTCGTTCGCCAATTAAGTGTGCGTTTGGAGTGGCAAGTTGTCGCGTCGCCGTTGTTAATCGGCCCGGTGCTCACCTTGCCGCGGCTTGCTAACAAGCACGCGTTAAAAGAACAATGGACAATCGTACGCCCACCCTACGCCCAGCAGGACGTATAGGATGAGAGGCAGCGGAAAGCGATTTGAAGCGAAATTCGGCTTTTTTAAGTGGGATGTTAGTAGTTTCTTTGACAGGATGCTATGAAGATTCAATCTACCTACATATTATTGTATTATGAAGCATATTTTTAATGCTTGAGTTTGCTTGTCAACGTATATTTTGGACTTTTTTAATGTTATATTGGAGAGTGCAAACTGACACGTGGCAAATAACTTATTTATGTTGTATTGATGTTACATACTCAGCGTTATATTAGTACAGAATAAAGTTTTTCTAACATATATATATATATATTCTGGTTTATGTGTTATGAGGCACTTTATTACGCCACTTCTTCTACCAAGCCAAAACACTAAGAACCTGTGAAGGGTGAGTGTATTAGTAGACTGTCTTTCTTATGCAAGTTTTGACGTTCAAAAAGTGCTGAGTCACAATTTAATTTGAATGAACGATTGTTGATATTTTTATTTACTGCCAGTATTATAACTCGATTTATGAATTTGAATTCATCGTGGTCGCCTCAAGGTTGTTTTATCTTGCAAGATATAACTAACTGTGTTGACCCAAATCGCTCCCGCTTCCGCTCATATTAAGGCCTGTTGTCACACCCAGTGTCGGCGCGAGTACGCATGTCGTGTGAGGGAGTGTTTTAATTTCAGAGGTGCAATTTATTCGAGCGATTTATTTTTAATCCCCGTTTTTATGGGTGCGACGCTATAAATTTCATTTATAGTTGTTGTTATTTTTTTTTTAGTTTTTATGTGCAGTACCTATGTGTGTACGTGGATTTATTGCGGATAATTCGCGACGTGACGTTTAGTGTATGTGCTGGGTTCGATATACTGTTTATTTTCCTTGTTACAACCAGTATTTGGATGTTGTGTTGATTAGGAATCCATTGAAAGAAAATTAGGAAAAACATTTCATTTTATACAATTTTTTTTTGAATTGTCAACAAATAATACAGAATGAAAAGTTTAACTTTGTTAATAATAGAAATTGATTTTCGATTTGTGTATACACACATATTTACAGGTGCATGATTTTAATTTGCAATCAAAGCACTCATATCGTAAATTTCTTATTTTCAAACCCAACTACTACTACTAGTTTTGTTTAAAAGATTCCCCCAAACAATGCTTTCAAATCACTATTTTTAGGGTTACGTAAAAGGATTCCGTTCGATAAAAGAAAAACGAACTTTTTTTTTTTTTTTTTTAATTTTTTTTTAAAACGTTGCCCCACACTAGGAATTTCTCCTGTGTCGTGGGTGCGTTTACAAACATTCAAAGTCACATACACAAACAGCCACCAGCCAACTGAACTCTTATTGGATCAGTTCGTTGTCTGTCGACGTTTTTTTCTCAGGAAAACGTAGAGGTATTAATTTGAAATGAATACCAAATACGTAGTACATCTACGGTCTCTTATAACTCTTAAAAATGTAATTTCTAAGTGAACCCAATAAAAAAATAGGAACATTTATGCGACATATTTTGATACTCGCAAATAAATGGAACACTTCCCCTTCCCAAGAAGCAAGGTCTCACAACACAAGTAAAAAACCGTAACATCGTTAATATGTAGTTCTATCACATAAAGTTGACGACACGGTTGGCGCAGTGGTTGAGCCATCGGCTGCTGCGCCGCGTGTTGTGGGTTCGATCCCCGCACGGAACAAATATTTGTATGACCTACAGGTAATTGTTCCGGGTCTGGCTGTTTTTGTATGTCAGTTTGAATGTTTGTAAACGCACCCACGATACAGGAGAAATTCCTAGTGAGGGCAACGTAAAAAAAAAAAAAAATAATAAAAAAAAAAAAAAAATGTCATATTTTTTTTAACAGCAATATTAAGTTTGACCTTCAATCCTACTTATCTGTTTGACAGAGAAATGTTCGGTGCTAACATACTAGAGACGTAATTTTTTTCGGCGCTTTAGCTCGACTTTGTACGAGACCCATCGTGTACGAGTACGACTCGACTTACCCGGTTTTTTTGATAAAGTACATTTTTAAAAGTGTTGTTTGATTGTTCGATTTCGTAGCCATTTCTGATACTATTTTGTTGTGTTTTTGATGTAATTACATGACTAGATAAAGTTGTGGAAGGGAAGGGTATTAAAACAATCGTGCGATTCTATTATCACACTTAGTATTTTACTAAACCCTGTTATACGACAATTTTATGAAAAAATATTCTACTTCACGTATAATAATAAAAATAAAAACCCACCCCTTAGTAATTACTTAACGTAGCACAAAAACTGCCGCTAAATAGATAAAAACATCGATTTAAACATTAATCAAATTCTATATAACTGCTTACATACAGACAGTATATAGGGGTTGCAACCCTGTAGACAGACAGCACACCTGGTGGCATCCCCCATTTAAATACCCTTCTTATTATTATTTTGTATCTGTTTTTGAATTGCTTAAATCTATGGGGGAGATTTAATTGTACGCTAAACGCATAGTCGCCATATTGGATGCGCTGAAGCTTGTCAAACGATTTGAATTTGGAACGGATCGCATTAATTTTTGTTACCATAAAGTATTTGCTTAAAGTTAAACCTGTTTGGTATAGAGATTGATGGAAAGGATTAATAAAACAATATCAAACCGTACGTTGTTGACTCGTATCTGTTCAACTTTCTATGAAAGTGTACGTTAGTTTAGGGCAGTTTTCATACAGTATTTTTGTAGCTAAGTATGTAAGTCTTTTAGATAAATTAAAACACACCATACAACTAGACTAGCAAAAACAAGATTAGAAAAATAACGGCCAAATATCGATAGCTTTTTGTGTTATAATGTATATGTATATGTTCAAGTGGCAGATTTTTAGAGTACTTAATTTATATAAACATAAGAGTAGCTCGTGTCTAAATAAAAACAGCGAAATAGGTCGATCAAAGGTTAAGCTACACTTGTCGAAGTCAGTCTGTTGGTGAGTGACCGTTGCGCGTTGGTCCAGACTGTCATTTGTAGATCTTTGACAGTCGTTACGGGTAGTCAGAAGTCTAACAACCAATCTTACCAGTTACTGGGTTGAAGAGGTCAGATAGGCATTCACTCCATGTAAAATACTGACCAAGATTAGAAGCCGACCCCAACTTGGTTGGGAAAGGCTAGGCAGACGATGAAATTCATATAAAAAGAGCAAATGAAAATATAAAACATTGCTTTGTATTAATCGTTCAATAAGGGAGTTTATTACAATCTGATATAGAAATAAAGATGGCGTCAGAAAAATATTTTTCTAAAGTTATTTTAAATGGAGTAGGTACAGACAGAGCAAACCCATTTAACCACGAATAAAAGTAACCAACAATGACGTCTACTTCAGGAAATATTTATATCAAAACATTAACGTTTATCCCTTAAGTCGTTGACATTGAATATATTGTACAGTTCAAAAAAAAACTTCTAAAACTCGTCTTTACAAACGTAAAATATGGCGTTTTGTTTCGCTGTGATATAATTTATGGTGAATGGAGCAAACCACGCCCCTTTAGTGGATGCGTGGCAAAAAACTGTCATTGATAAACGGGTGTCTATGGTGAGATGAGTAGCTTTGGATTTTATAAAAGGAAAAAGTTGCAACTTTAATGTGACCTTTTTCAACGGATAGTCAAACTGTTTAAGCACTGCGATATTTAAAAATACGAAAAGTTATACACAAGCGTAATATCTAACGGAATTTAATCTTAAAACCCTTAAAGAGTAAACAAAAACAGATCTATCATAGATTTATCTTAAAACAAAAGCAGCCATCGTCTAAAAATTAAAAACACTAACAATACCTACTTAAAGAAGTATTAACAAAAAAAAACACTTTACAAACAATAGTTTTAATAATCATTTGACAAAAGACTTGAGCATTGTTCTTTGCAAATTGTCACCGAGACTTAACTGTTTATTTAAGTAAGTAAAAGATAAACTATTTAAACTACGGCGTGTTTTTACGAAAGCCCGTTTGTCCATTTTTCACCCGAGTGGAGATTTCGACGGAATCGGATAGTCGAGACCAAACCGTACCTGATACTGTCAACAGAATCGATCTTAACGCTTGTCTTCATATAAGAACAGGAGTACCGACATCACAATCGAATGTAGCCTGCATAATTCCACTTATCATTTGTTCGGAAAAAATAATAAGTAGATTCTTTGGGCTATTTTTGGCCGAAGAATCATCATTGCCATCCAACGTGACAATGATGATTGTTCTGCTTTTTGGGAACTTCCCCGTTGACGGCGATGCGGATAAGTTTTTAGATGCCCTAAATTTTTTCTTTCTTTTCGTGCTTAATAGTGTTAGTAACAAACAAAAGTTTATTTTTTTTAATTCTGCTGAGACTCAGGCCTCTTCTGTGAGAGGGTCTGGACCATAATCCATTATTGTATAATAATATAAACACATTTACTACTCTTAGTGCCTAATGATGAAAATAGAACTGGTTCTCTTTTTTATGAAATCAGGGGCATTCCCTGTCTTCAGGTTTAAAAATCTTCAGGTTTAAAATGGATGCTTTGCCAAAATCTCTACGAAATACAGTTTTTTTTTCTTCTACAGTTTTCGTCTTTTAACATCTTTGAAAAATACATGGGTTCCCGTATTTTAGAAGACAGCTGCGCTACGGGGCATATTAAATAATTATGCGTAAAGGAGCTCGCTTGATTAAAAATAATGTATGTATAATGACAGCTAGCTGTCAAAGTCATGTGTATTGATAAGTATACGAGTGACAGTGATAGACTTAAAGTTCAAGTGGTAGTTTTTAATCCCCATTGTGATGATAACATTTTAGGTAAAGTCTTTTCAACGTTGAGTTCAACACTTTAACAAATTAAACGTAATAATTTAACTAAAACCAACGTAATGCGACCAGGAAATATTCTAGCTATTCTAAATTCAAAATTTGAATATTCAAAGCGTTCCATCGGACACAGTCAGCCCGAAGCGGAGTACTCAATCATTAAAATTCCCACAGTGCAGCAACAAAGAAAAGTCTATTTATCCCTCTCCAACAACTGTTTTTCCGGTCTATTTGTCTTTATCTGGCGCTTAATGTGACACAATTGTCGCATGCTCCGTTTGCTTGGCTTGGCTATGGTAAAACATAATTATATTTCTGTTATGCTGTAGCCAAATCACCAGTTTTAATGGATTGAGGTGTATTGTGAGCTTCAATTCGTGATTCTAGTTTTCAAATTCTTTCCTAGAATAACTGTATCTGTGTGTTTAAGGAACCGTTTACTTACAGGTAAGTTTATTGCTACGCGGGAATTACTCGTACTAGGAAAATACTGATTCGTGAATTTACATTAAGTGTCCTCGAAGCCGACACTTAATCTATTAGTTCCTACGTCTAAGTTCGAACACGGAACACATTTGTCCCCTTCGGTAATACAAGCACGATTTTCTGTGCATTTTAAGCAACTAATATATCTTTGCATCTCATATGAAAACATGTTACAAAGAAATGTATCATTGTTACAATAAAAGACTGCACTTTCAAAAACGCAGTCTACCTTAATCATACGAGTACAAATAACAGCTGAAAAAGACGATAAACAAAACAAGACTCAAGATATAGCAACATCTATACCTACCGACAAAGCGGCTTCAGTAAACACTAAACTCGTATTTACCAAAAGGTCAGTTAACTTTAACGACTTGTAAACTTGCTAAGTTAGTCAAGCTACCTTTAGTAGGCTATGTAAATGAAGATTAAGTAGATCTTTGAGATGCAGAGGAGAGACGGTAGAACATATTTGAGCGGTTGTGGGCTGGTGGGTCGATGGATACGATGTAGAAGTACGCTACGTGGGTGAGGTCGAATTTTGGATGGGCGCCGCTTACATAGTAACCACTGCTTGACTCGTTGGGGAAGGAATATGTAGACGATTCTTGTGGCCAATTGGATCTCTCCATCCACGACATTCTTGTATAGGCGATCAAAATCAAAACTTCTTTGATGTAAACGTGTAATTTTTTTCAAGATCAGAAAACGTATGTAGGTATGAACAGTAATTGTTACAGTGTACCTACATGAAGGATTTCAAGAAACTGTTTCAAAATGGTGTCTGCGTATTGTTTAATGTATTATGATTTTAGATTAATACATACGTAGATGGACAGTCTCAATGATTCCCTGCTGATCTGAGAACGAAGAAAAAATACAGGTGAAGTACAACATCTATGAACTACAAACTAGACGGGTTATGTGCAACGTGCGCAAGAGTGGGGATTTTGTGCGCTGTCACTGCGTTTATGTCTTTTCTATAGATAAAAAACTAACTAAACCGTAAACGCGTGGGAGTATATAACTAGTTATGGAATTAATATCTTAAGATCTTAATTAATTAGTTTAAGTCCATTGGATACCTGATGCTTTGCAATAAAGGAGTGTCTTGTGTTATCCGATTTTAACCGCCTCCTTTTGTGTTAGCTGGGAAGAAGAAATCCTATCAACAAATATGTTACTTGATGAAAATAATACCCAGCGCAGTCAGTCCGAATATGACCTTTACTGACTGGACCAATCAACTACTGCGAGCGATTTCTATGTATGATAAGTAGTTGGTCCCGGTATATCCAAAAATAAAAAAATATAAACTGACGCCTTTTTCCCATGGGGGTAGGCTGAAACTATAGAACGCCACCTGCTACGATCCTTAAAGACTCGTTTTGCTTCGTTTACGTTCATACATCTGGCCTTACACGCACGCCGGTTGCCAGTACTACGCACCTGATCTTTTTGAAGAATATCACCAATAAGACCAGCACTAACAATATAAAGACAAAAATCCCATGAGGACATATTTATCTTTTGGTCAAGTAGAGTCAGAACTCAACGATGCATGGATTCTGTTAAATATGTTACGGCCAAAGACGAAGTGACTATTGAGATTACGGCAAATATATTTAGATCGTATGGAAGAAGACGACATGCTGCGCCGAGCCCAAATGGATTGGGATGAAGACAAGAGAATGATGAGAGGCAGAACTCATCTCTCGACACTTTTACTATGTTTTTTCCTAATACAGTCCAACTTCATACTAATCCTTGCAACTCCAAGACGTTCTAATTTACAGTTCTGTTTACCTCGTACAGCTGAAACTTGATGATACACACAAAGGGAGCAACTGATGCAGGGAGCGTATTTGCCGCGAAAGGTTAATTAACTTTAACGGCTTGCTAAGTTGGACGGGCAAGTCGCATCCAAGTACCGGCGGGAAAACACTTGAGAAGATTATGGGGGATAAGAATGTCTGTATATGAGATTGGATGGTGATAAGTTAATTTTAAGATAGATTTTTTTGGTATATCGATCGTTGTGGAAATCTTTGGGGAGGCGTTTGTCCAGCTGTGGACGTCTTTTGGATGAAATTATGATGTCGTTAAAAGCGGGATTTCCTTGTTTGCGTTTTGGGTTCTACATGCGTTACTTAATAAGGTGGTCGATGAATTCAACTCTGTCTATGCGTCAGCTTTATATTTTGGATTTTACAGCCAATATTTATTTATACTTTATAAGGCTGTTGAGTTTTCGTTTTTGTTGGCATCATCTGTGTTGTTCACAGATTTATTCAATTACAATTATGATACTTATTTATTCTCAATACTTGTAATTAGCTGTCAGTCATATTTACAACTATTTAGTAGGTGTTTCGTTTAGCTGTAAGTCTTCCAGAGCAATTAAAATGAAACTAGTGTTTTCTACTTTTACGAGAGTTTTATAAGTACTACATTACCGACAACCTTAACATTTTTAATGGTATTGAGAATTTTTCAGATTTTCAAATATTCTCGGAAATCGCTTAAGTAATTATATAGTTAAACATCGTGAGGAAACCTGGACTTATATAATTAATATAAGTCTGAAATCGCCAACCCGTCTTGAGCAAGCGTGGTGATTAACGCTCATGCCTTCTCTGTATGAGAAGAGGCCTTTGCCCTGCCGTGGGACAGTAATAGGCTGGTACTTTGCTTACTTTTTTTTTTAATTGTATAGTTTACGGTACAAACATTTGATAGCAAAATTTATGTCATAAATGGTACCTACAGTTTTCCAAGTTGCTTGTTACGCAGGACTCATATTCTTAGCCCCACAGTTAAATATAAATTTAGTAACCAAAGCCAATCGCCAAAGAACATTTTTGAGTGAACAACCGCGCCATATATTCCCGGGTCAGCTAACTTCAACGTGCAAGTTGGTAACTTGGGACTTTGCTAACTTAGCACTGGCAAACGCTTCTTCGAAACTAAGCTATCGGTGCTTGGTGTAAAAATATAAGTTTTTTTACTCAAATATCGTGATCGAAGCAACTGGCAGACTAGAAAAACAAGGTAACGTTGTATTCAAGGACAGGATTTTTAGAAGTATCTTGTTTACTATCAAAGTCTACCTCGAAATTCAAGAAAAACTCCTCCAAAAGATCCGTCTTTGAATCCTAAGGCGATTTCATCAGTACCTAGACTTTGTATCCAACTGGAATATCACAATATTATTTTTGTCAAGGCATGCAATAGACAAAAATCGGCCAAGTGCGAGTCGGAGTCACACACGAAGGATTCTTGAAGAAGATTGTTTGCTTGTTATTCCTATCAAAATAAAAATAAAGTAAAATAAAATAAGATTAAACAAAATCCCGTTTCTTGTATGGGGCCCCTTCTATTTTTATTTTTAAGTTACTATGGCGGCAATAGAAATACAGGCTCAGTGAAAATTTCAACTGTCTACCTATTACGGTTCATATTCCTATTCCTATTTTGATTTTGATTTTGATTTTGAGTAACCTTCAAGAGCAACTAGCATTGAAAGTATGTATATGATGAAGTAAGTATGTATACGTAATACGAACTTTGCATTAATGGCTGTCTCACATTTTCTTTTTTTGTTCAACATACAAAAATAAAAAAATAAACTAGTAATGGATACACTATTTTTTTTTGTTTTCAGTATATTTCGTATGAAACTTTTTACTTCCTTGTCAAGTTTTGTGATGAAAATAATGTCAGGTATTTACACAGTACAATTAATTGCCCACACTAATTAAAAAACGTCTAAGAGCACCCTCAGACAATACAAATCCAATGAAACAGCGTCTCCCTCTGTGGAGTCTCACTTAATAAGCTGTGAGCACCCAAACCGTCTGGGTAGGCACTAAGTTTGTAATAGTAGGTGCACTTGATTAAGTCTACATGAGGGAAAGTCGGACTGTCCGGTGAGAGCACGCGTTGCCTGAAGGGTCTACTTACACTGGCTTTGTGTGAGTGGTAGGTACTAAGGATAGGCAGCGGAATACTTTAAAATATTTTACACGAAATGATGTGATTTTTTTGCAGTTTATGGGAGACTAGTACTTCGCCCGCGTATTCGTTCGCGTGGATTTCGTACTTTCCCTTCGAACTTTAACATGCCTTTAACCCCCCTTAAAGCGTAGTTTTGAAAATAAAATAAAACCGCTTGCTGATGATGTGGCTTACTATAGATGAAGTAATTCTTAAAATCGGTGAAGTGTTTTTTGAGTTAATCCATTACAAACAAACAAACTCCTCCTATTTATAATACTTTAGGAAAAGGTTTAATAAGTTATTCTTATTATCGGCCTTTATAATCACGGTCTGAATCAAGCCATTTTTTTTTTAAAGGCGACGTAGGTATATGCTAGTACACTCAATTGGAATTAAAAACAGTGCTTCGTCTATCTTTATCAAACGCATATCCAGAGCACGTAATTACTATCAACAAACTACTTTAAAAGATACACTCATTTATTTTCAAACAATCTAATAAAGGCTTGAAAATAGCAATAAATCTTCAAAAGAAATTCGCGGGCTTTCCTTTCGCATCTCCCTTAAATGCACGAAATGTTACCGCTTGAAGAAAGACGAAAGACCTCCTTTCTAAACTCAACAATGGCGCCAAAATAATGTGTCCTAGTAAAAGTTCCACAGACAAACTGTCTCCCACAAGAACTTCAACAACCAAAACGCGAGTTTGAGTCGAGAACCCGTCGTACTACCAACATAACCAAATCCAAAGTCCGTTAGTTAGGAAGCCGAGAACTTAACTCTTATGTAGTAAACCGAAACTTGTGTAGTTGTAACTGTAGTCAACAAGCGCCTAGTTAACACTTATTGATACTTAACGTTAACTTTAAAACTTGATATTGTTATCACGGATAACTTTAGCCTGTTTGCATTTCGTACAAAAGATATGGAGTTTAATGTTGGAATCATGTTTGTTAAGAAGTTGGGTATACTGTCTTGGCTTCTGTGGTACCTGCTTTTCAGGCGATTTTGTTAAAGTTTCATAACAGAAACTTGAGGTATTTTGTCTTAGAAAGTGTAACAATGAATACGATCTACATTTTCCTAGAAAACCAGGACCCTGTTTATTGTAACTGGCAATACGAACAAAAACTACTGTTTAAATAAAGTTAAAATGTATAAAAGAAACTTGTCATATTGTCAGATTGTCTCCTGTCAGTTTGATTAATAATTAGGCCCCAGAATATTCCTGGTGTATGTGAGATTATTGTTCTTCTGGCAAAGTCAGAATAACACTTTCAGTGTTTTAGTCTGAGTTCCAAGAATACGTCTCCGTTTTACGAAGACCGTTATGATTTAAGCTTTGACAAAAACGTGTAAGCTTCTATTTTTTTCAAACTACGTTGCAGCTCTTTGGCTAAAAAGTTGTCTAATTTTACTAATTAAAAGATTAAATATAAACTCAACGTACCCTTATGCGGCATTTTCCAGAAAGCCTCTGCCGCCGTGGTGGGTTCCCGCGGCGGCGCAACCAGCCCGCCGACCAGCGTGGTGGCGGCGTGCGCGGGCGCCGGCGCCGGCCGCCCCCAGCCCCCGTGGAGAGCCACCCCGTAAACTTGACCCCACACCACCCTCAAACCCTACTTGACCCCACCGAACACCCCCACTCCAATTCGACCCCAAAAATCTCTAAGCGCACGCGCACTTTAAAACTTATGCGGCATCTCTTCGTGACCTGCGAACAAAGAAATTCATGTTTAAAGAAATTTATTGACCCCAATCTAACATTAGACAATCGCATCATCAATTACAATCAAGGCTCGTCATTACGCTCCTTTGAAGCCTTCTGGTTCCATCTCTTTCTCTCTTCGTACTTTTTGTGCACGAATGAAAGAGTGCAGAGATACTAATTGGTAGATGATGCTGCTGAATTGTGTGTTAGTTGGAAAGCGCCATCTATTGTTGCATAGTACAAATAGTCGGTTGGTTCGTGAGTGCCGATAATGATCGATGTTAGATGGTAGTAATGAAGTTAGATCCGGAGATATTGTGTGTATGCCACCCATCGAGTTACAAACGGTAGTCGGACCCGTACGGTCTTGTTTCATTTTATTGTTTGACTGAGATGTCGGCATGGTCAAAACCATGTGATGTTACTTATATAATGTGTGGCGTGATTTGTGTTCAGAGAATTGCGATGCAAATTGTTCAGAGGTATTTGTTACAATCAATTGATCTGACATAGTAGTGTCTGACATAGTAATTTATGATTTATTGTTAAACATTTCACTCCTTAGTCTAGCAGTTGCAAGTGCTACTCCCGGGTCGGGTAAAGTGTTATTGGGTTTTTCCACCTGGGTTTTCTTGTTAGAACCCGAAGTCTGGATTTGTGCCCAGTTGATGGCAATAGGCCGGTCCCCTATTATATGGGATTTGAATATTATTGGAGAAATGTGGTTGTGCTATGCGCCACTGCCTAACCTTACAAGAAATAGAGGCGTAATGTTTTACATTTCAGTAAGCATTTCATTCCTATTTTGTAAAAGTTATTGTTTCTTTTGTAAAACTATTATATCTTCACAATAAAATCAAGATTTTCCCTGTAATATGAAAATATTGGTCTGGAAATAACATGATTTCAGATACGAATATTTCTCATGTAACACTAAACTCAGATGCTTTGATCCAACCTTAATGTCTTAGATATTTTACGTTCTACATTAATAACATTTATTCGGATGAACGAAAAATTCTGATTTTGATTTAAGTACCCTACGTCTGAGAAAATAAAAAACTAAGCACGTAAGACATGACAAGAGTGGGTAAAGTATTTGAAAATAAATATCTCGAGAGGATACTCGAACTCTTTATAGGCAAATCCACTATTGGTATTACACAAGTCACAAGCTCACAGGTATAAGTATTACGACGCGTATTTGATCTTTTCATGCTGACGATTGAATGATTTTACTTTGATATATTTTCCCCTTCGAAGTGAGGTACAATGGCCAAAAGGAGACTGGGGTCGCCTAAATTGAACTCTCACTTTGAGCCTAGTCAAAGCAAGGGTCTGGAGTGGCACGACTAATATAACGTCGGCGAGTATCGGCGTGTGTTTCGACACTAATAGCAAACCTCCTTGTTGAGATTCTGGAGATATAAAGGTGCCCGGCCAAGAGGTTGTCACGAATAATTTGTGATTGGGTATCTGCACTAGACATTGATTCTGGTTTCTGGAACGAAATTATCGCCGCGTGGGTGTTGCGATTGAGTGTCGGTAATTCGTTCAATTACAGTAGTAAACACACGCTTGACAATGTGTCACTTTCTTTTTGAGATTATTTTCGATTCAGAACTTGGTGTAAGCATGTTTTTACGGAATACTAGCTCTTTTTCCTTTATCAGTTATGCTTATTTTAGTCAATTAGTAGTCTTACTTGAATGAAAATCTTTATAAAAAACATGGTAACATGTAATGATAAATAGTAAGTTATTTTTATTGTCTTTACAGTAAATGGTTACAGTAAATTTGAGACCCTGGCTCCAGAGCTTGGTTTATAGTACTTTAATTTCAAGAGTCAATGACTTGTTTCGTTTTAGGTTACAATTTTGCAATTAAACGCTAATCAAATTGTTTCTTTTATCAAATTAATACTTTCGTTAAATTCACTCGGTTTCTAATAAAATAACACACACACAAATGACGTACACATATCACCGGGCACATGACTAACAAATATGATACCTACATCCATATACAGACCAATCGAATGCGTTATCTCGCGGCGCGATCGGCGGCGTCTTTATGCTCAATCTTTTATCTTTTATCTGTACCACACTGACGGTGTCCGGTTACTGGCAACTCGGAAACTGTTTCTAATTAACGTCATTAGCCGGCTATGGACTTGTAAAGAGTTTGTCATTGCGAGGTTTTGATAAGTTAGATTTTTAAGAAAAATTGTGGGAAGACTTTTCTTTGGTACATACATAAAAACACGCCTTTTTCCCATAGAGTAAGGTCTAAGTCACCGAACGCCACTCGCTACGATCCTTAAATACTCCTTTCGCTTCGCTCGCGTTCATACATCTGGTCATACACGCACGCCGGTTGCCAGTACTACGTATCTGATCTTTTAAAAGAACATCACCAATAAGGTCAGTGTATGTCTTCTTATTCTAGGGCGTCTCCTCCCGGCGTTTCCAATTAAATCTGCCTTATTAATACCTTTTGTAAGTCGTCTTTCATTCATTCTCTCAGCTTTATTTTTTTCTACGAATATGTATTTCTGCAAGTTTTTAATAGCCTTCAATAGTTACTTACGTTCAACTTACACCCCCTTATAAATAGAATTACAACCAGTATAACCTTGTGATAACCCATACATTTTACGAGTATTAAGTTTGCCATAACTTTACTCTAGGTTTATTAAGGGTTTATAAGGAGACTACGATTTTCATACTGAAAGATTTATGTTAGTCAAATATACATACGAGTACATAGGTATGCATAATATTTTGGGCAGACTTGTACGTTGTACTTAAGCTTTAGTGTTTTTCTGCGGAACGGCTTGCGGTATTTTTCGCAGTATTTCTTTTTCATAAAACTTGGCTCTGTAAAAGTAATCCCGGTACCAAAAATGGGTGGAAAACGATTTTTCGTTCTTGTTTTTAATCGTTCTCAGTAAATGTTGCAATATCGGCGATGAAATATGTATTATGTAGGTCGACAGGCGATGACATTTTTACAATAGAAGTATAAAAATAATATTTCTGAACTTCAACAAAAACGCTTTTAGAATTATTGAAGTCGCAAAACTTTTCACATCAGAAACAAACTTGGAATATTTACAGTCAAACTTTCAACCACTATGTTTTAAACCATGTTTTCTTTCACAATATCTACAATTTGCATAGAAGAATCCCATTTGCAATTTTATAGACACACAACGAACACGCAGTGTAAAAAATATCAGTAGGCAAAAATAAAAAGTATATAAACGTCGGGGGATGTTAAAAAAACACAGTTTTTCGTTGTAAGTGGCCGTCTGGTTGCGTCAAAGGGGTCCGGAGACTGCATGCAAAGCACTCTAAACGAGGATAAAGTCGTCGGCAACGATTTTAAATTCTAGCTTAGCTCGCCCCGCTGATAATGTTGGCATGTCGATAAGTTCTCTGTTATTCTGCTGTGGCGAACAGTCATAAGAATTTGCTTTTGTAGTAATTGTGCTACTGGAGTTTATAGATTTTAGTGCTCTGTGTGTCTAGTTCTGGTTCGTTACTCAAATAGTTTATTATTATTTGTCCTTGGTTATCTACTAAATGATTTATTCGGCCTAATCTGTACTGTAATGTGTAATGGCAATTATTATTATTTTTTTGCTGTCTTACAATTGAAAAATAAGGAGTTGTTATTCACAGTTCTTTTTTTAAACATTCGTATTTAACATTCAGAACGGCTTTGATTCATTTAATTTTAAAAAAGGAAGACGAAAGAAGAAGGAAGTGCAACAATTTAAAACAAGTGCATTTTTTTTTCACAACAAACCTAACCGAATATGATCAAAAAAATCGACTTGCACGATTTAAACGCAGCACTAACGTATTCCATACTCCTAAGGATCCGATGTCTGGGCTGCGCCTCATTAGACCCGCTTTGATTCAGCCACGTTCCTCGCAGGTACTAATGCCTCACTTTTTACTCAAACGAATACATTTCTAATCGTATACACTTTTTTCACGGATTACTATTTGTGCGAGAATCGAAACGAAACAGTTTATCTTTTAAGAGAATTTACTTGTCAAAGAAATAGTAGGCAGTCCTACTGGAGCATTTTCTTCATTAATCATTTTATTAGCTTCATTCATTATTAATTTAATTAGCTTTTAGAATGAAAAATCAAAAGCAACTGCCGGAAAAAATAGACGCTCTAAATTTAAATTGGAGACGGACTTGACTTGTTCATCACTTTAGATTGACAAATGACATTTCATCCTCAAAGCAATTCAAATGAAAAAAAAACACAACTAGTGATGTATCAAAGCGGCCGCCACTCATAGACGCACGTGCGTCGATCCTAACAAAAATTCACGTACAAAACATATACCATTTCGCCGAGTGCTCTCACTGGCTTAAGTTGCAACGTCAAAGCCAGGCCTCTTCCTTTTCACTACGTTTTAAAAATAAAACAGCCTTTCTGTATACGTACATAATTATCAGTGATGTGACTCTGCAAAGTTTTTTTGAGTAAACAAACGCAATGCTTAATGCGTTCTTTGAGTTTTCGAGTGTCATCGTACTCGCATCGCGGAGTTTTTTTGTTTTTTCTTTTATTCAAATGACGAAGCCAAGGCTTGTAATTACAGTCAGTAAAATTGTGGATCTCTTGAATACATACATGTTGAGTAAAAAAAAACTAGAATGACATTTCTTTGCGCTGCACTGTGAGTCAATTCATTAAAATCTGTGGACATAATTTAAATTTTTCTGTGACATAATGAGATTGTACAAACACACATAAATCTATCGTGCGAACTGGATAGTCTTTTGAGTACCAGTCTGTTATAAAATAACTGTGCATTTACATCAGAAGCTACCGAATATTGCTGAAAGGTGCCGTCATGTCTATACAGTTCTCTCAGAATAGAAATAAATTACAATCTCTCGGTGCATTGCGGCCGTTTGTACGGTCAGCAAAGCACTCCCGCCGATTTGTTATATTGATTTCTAACTGACATGTACAGCCAGCAGCATTATGGAAATGAGTTCTATATTAAAGTAAAATAAGTTATGACTTCAAGTTACGTTTATTTTAAGCCTAATTTATTCTCTGAATTATTATCTATAGATATTGATCGATTAGTGAGCGATTTTTAATTTGACGTCTGTTATTTCATGTGGGTGATCGATTGGGTGCTTTTACTCTTGCAAAGTTCAGCCAATAACATAGTTGTGAACACTGTTAACATTATTAATATTTCTATATTTTTTAGTAGAACACACTTTTGTGACAGTTTTGTGACAGATACCACTTCTACTTTTTTCGATTAAACTTAGCTCTATTTTTACGCTATTTGAATCAATGGCATTTAAACAATTTGTCTGCTGACCATAGTGCCTGATTCGACAACCGCACACAACAGTAGGTTACCACGTAACGTCGGCACGATAAATCAATCGTACCATTGTGACGTACTGAATAAGGCCTCCTCGCCTACACAGTGGGTAAAAAAGCACGCATGGTAGACAAAAAAGAAACAAAAATATAAGGTGTAAAGATTTCTGTGAGGTATTTGAAAGTGATTTGTGAGCTAATTTTTATAATATACTCTTGATGAGTGTAAGTTTCATTTGATTGGGAATGCATTTGAAGTTTTTGTGTGAGAAGTTATTTTAAATAAATTAATGCTTCATAGCCTTGTTTGTTGTACATATCTTAAGTTACAGTAGTCCTTGAGAGGATATACCTCACTTCTTTGCTTATCCAGCTTGCAAAGCTACCTGTACCTTCCAAGATTGAAACTAAGCCTATGATAGAGGTGTTCAGGTGGCTGCCAACTGGTCAGATGAAGCTTAAATCAATGCGGCATGGAAAGAAGTAGAAAAAGACAGACATAGACCAGATACATAGGATACACTTTCTGAGTTAAGCATTTTCACATAGACTTTGTTGTGCCTCAAAGATTATTTCCAAAAATAAATTAAGTTGCACATACTCGTATTCGATCCTAAGAGTAGGTAACTTGAACTTAGGTAATCTTTTAAAATGCTTGCTTTGCAAATTAGGTAATCTTAATATACGTTTATTTAGCTAACCTTAAATGTAACATCACGCCTGGATTCCCCCAAGGGTTGGACACTGGACAGAGGTTTACCTACAATGCATCCACATTTAACCAGTAATACAAAGCTAAACATAAATTAATTAACTTCATCTAAGTTAGAAGAGCGTAGAATGCTAAATATGGTATTATATTTGTTCTTTTTCGCTTACTTTACTATCGTAGATAACTGGCATTATTAGTGCGTACCACAACTATTTTTTTGAAATACTTTCAGTTACTTTCAACACAATATACGTTGTATTAACTCCAACTTAATATAAAAGTGAAAACTGGGTTTATATTAATAAATTACAAAGCCAATTTAGCTACATGTTTTGCGCAAAGGTGAACGCATAAAATTTAATAACCATTTTATTAATGAATCTCTTTTTAAAATGTCATCGACGAATTCAAACGGACATTATGGCGGTCTTAAAACAAATAAAAAACATACAAGGGAGATATCAAAAGCTTTTTACTTTTAAAAAGGTTATATCTTAATCCTTATTAAGCCTCATCATGGGAAGGGTGATGCTATTGAGATCAAGAAGGTGTTATTTTGAACCCATCACAGATTATATTTATTTTTATTTTTTTTCTGCCTAATAAGAATTAGGAATCGTAACACTGGGAGTCGGCTGTATTAAAAGAGATTATTAAACATTTCAACTTAGGTTTATTAATATTAATGTCTTTTAGAATTTTTGTGTTGTTTTTTTCTACAATTAATGGATTACTTTATTTTACAATTAGCCACAGTATTTTTTTTTAATACAGTGTTCATGTTTTGTTTGAATTTTCTTGAAAAAAGAGATTACCATTTTGTTACTTAGCTGGGGAGTTTGTTCCGCCACTTCTTCTTCAAAAAGACTAGGAAGTGGTGAATTGTGGGCGTTTTGGGGGACTGTCTTTTGTAAAAGATTTGACGTTTTAAAAAGTGGTGATTCTAAGCCTAATTTGAATAAATGAGTTTTAATTTTGATTTTACGAATTTCAATAAATAAAACCCTTGTATCGATTATTGAACTTAAGATGTCAAAGGAACATTAATATGAGTAGCGAAATCGCATTTAGAACCGTGTAACGACAGCATGTGAGAATTCTTTGCGAAACTATCAATGGTTATGTCTCTCTTTGTCAAAAATATGTCATTAATACACGAAAAAAAAACGTCAAAGTGCTGCGAGGCACCCCTGAGAGTTGTTACATAATAGGGATGTCAACACTCCAGCCCGATGGCTTTTCAAGTATAAATAATAGTTGATGTAACATTTGAATAGTGCTACTTTTGCCATACTTACTTTGTCGGCACGCTTGAATTGATTTACAAGTTTCGATTTATTGATTTCTCTGTTATTACCGTCAAGCCGTATGTGTACGCCGGCATTTTTTTTACTGGAATCGTTAAACAAGTTTATGACTTTGGTAAAATATAACTTCTTTTATGTCATATCGAAACATTGCACGCCTTTATATTATTTTACGAATAAATCGCGTATTACCTACTATGAAACTTTAACGTGCTAGTGTCATATCAAATTAAATAGGAAATAATCATTAATTACATTATAAAATAATACCAACTCATTCTATCAATTTTATTAAAAACAAAAAATGTTCAACAACAATTTCCTAGTCACTCTAAGTATGTAACCTACTAAAACAAACTCCATACAATACACAAGAACATCTTTAGCAAAATTAGCCGGTCCCACGTCAACGTCACCCATTGTGCTTCAAGTATCAGTTACCGCAAAAATTATTCGGTCTCACAATACTCCCATCTCTATTTAACGAAATTATCAATTCGGACTCTCTACATCTACAATAGGACCCATTCGAATATTTTGAACTCGGGATCTTCAAAGATATTTTCAAATTTGTTTGCCTGTGTGCTTTTTCGTATGCTTTGTGTGTTGAAAAATGTTAACGTGATTTTTTTTTCTGCAGATTTAAATGCAAAAATGTAAAAAGACTTTTATTTTAATAATAGAATCAATAGCAACATCTGTTGGATGATACTTTAAAATATTTACGATGTTCATAAATATTTATTGAAGCCAGATTTTCACACGAATTTCCATTTTTACATTTAACATTTTATTTTACAGAAATTTAAATTTTTCGAATGTAGTAGCTTTTTCAACAGCTTTTTTACAGTACATAAGAATTATAATAACGTTTATAAGACTTTAAATTGTATCGTGCCACAACAGATTGGCCATTATTTATATTTTTATAATACCAAGGCCATGAACTATCATATTACTGCAAAAACAGAACAATGAGACCAAATGTTTACTATTACAAATTATACCCAACAATGCAGTTTGAATCATTCGATTATATTATAAAAAGTCGGTGAGATAGGCCAAACAAAAATATCATGTTACTTCCATGGGGAAGCTGGGTATATGGGACACAGGTAGGTTCAATTTATCTTTGGTTAAAAGTTGTTATAGTTGAGTATGTGTGTTTTTGTCTGAGTTTTGCAATTTTTAATCTATTATATTAATGATTTAAAAAAAAAATGTGCTTTTAACATGTTTTCTAGAAGAGTGTTTCTAGAAAACAAAAATGTTTACTCACCAATGAAATGGTGGCTTTAAAAATAATAGAAGATACTCGTAGATACAAAATATTCTGAGTTTTCTTTGTTTTTCCGATTATTGAAGTTAACTACAAAGCTAAAGTATTTAAAATAAAATTGGCACTCGACTGATTGCAGTTTCTGTCAAGAATATACATGTAAACTTGGAAAATAAATATACTTCCCACTAAGTAGAATTAAACCAAACGAGGTTTATTTATTATCGTGTCGTGCAAAATTTTGCATAATCGGTAACTAGTTCCTATTTTCATTATTATGAAAAGTTGACAAAAAGTACTTACAAATATTTTGTAAGCTTAAACAAAATATAAACAGGCTTTGTTTATTTTTTAAAGGATGTTTCGGCTTCAGTGAAGAGTTTCAAGAGCGGAAAAGGTTCTTTGAAGCATAACTTGTCTTTGAAAGTTGTCACCAGAAGAAACCACTGTTTGTGCAGGTAAGTTGTTGAAAAATACAGATTGGAGGCTCCTCAACAATTGGCCTAGTCTTAATAATATATGAGCACCTACCTAAAGACGGAATCAGCGTCACAGTAGCATCAATGAACTCACTCAAAAGTCCGCAACACAAATTCACTGAAAACTAAAAAAAAAACTACACAGTCCTTGGTACGAATGCGACGACGCGTGATCTTATAACCGGAATTCTTTAATTTGACAAGTTTCTAAACGCACCCGATGGTCAGTGTAGCGCGTAATCATCGAATACCCTAAGTATTGAGTGAGAGCACGCTCGGAGGCTGCGAACCGTTCACGATGTCACGGCTCGCTTGCGACTGGCCAAGCCATCTGATTCCAAGTCAGCCGTGTGAGCATGCCTGGGGGCGGAGCCTAGAGGGGACGAGTTGTGCCGACTTGTTCGCGCTCACCCTAGGGTGGGTGACGCACACACACAAACCCGCACACATACACCCGCTCGTGTCTACCAACGCCCACATTTACGCGGCCGCGGCAGTCGCTTCGAGCATGCTGTATAACACCGTCCTTAGCTTTTCCCGTTTATTGTTCTTGTATATAGTTGTAATAATATTAAAATGGTGTCTCAGCGTTAAGTGTGGAATGTGGAAAAATGAGCCAAAATTTATTTTGGAGTCAAACGGATGCAGTTTGTTTTCTAGTGATTTTGAGTTTGTTGTTGGGGGAACTTTCATGTTGTTGTTGTTGTGGTTGTTTCGTGCCAATGCCTGTAAAACAAATACTAAGGCTTTGGTATTTTTACTTATGTATGTGCAATAAGCTCAACTTAAGATGTGACATTCAAGTTCTGGCTTATCAAAATCTTGGATTACTGACCACAGCGAAACCCCAAACTCTTTTGACGACCGCAACCTGCTAACCACCACACGTACCCACTGTAACTGAAGCGATACGATCGTAAAGTGCGATAAAATATTTTACTACCCTCCTGCCAGCACCCACAGGTTTATGTTCACGACCTACTATAATGGGGGGTGTAAAAAGTCCGCTGGCTAAGCTCGAAAGGGTACTAAAATAGAACCTAGTTCCTAACAGAGGTTGTACTAAAAAGTAATGTCATATTTCAATAGTTTTCGGGTTTGGTTATTTTAGCAGTCGGAATATAAAGTTTTGGGTTACTGCTAACTGTTACGCAAAATACGCGCTACGTCGTTGCGGAAATCGGCCCGTATAACAATACAATACTGCTAACTGCTATACTATGTACCTACATTGTCCAACGAAAGGCAATATCCCAATTATACACCCACACACATCATTTTACTTTATCAACAAAGGGTTTCATACAACACAAACTATGTACATAAACAGAAATAAACAAAAAAGAAGCAATAAAACAAAATAAACTTTCTGACACACGCACTTGTCCAAAATCTAAGTAAATTAGCGAATTGACATCTCTAGCTGTCACAGATCATGATCATCTTCCTGCCCTTATCCCAATTTATTTGAGGCCGGTGTAGCATGTCTTCTTCATCCGTACATCTCTATTTGCCGTCATCTCAAAACTCACCTCCTTTCTAGCCATACCATCTGTCACACAATCAATCCATCTTTTCTTTGGTCTCCCTCTAGTCTTAACACCTTAACTGCTAAATAACGAGACACAATAGTAAATGTATTGTTTTTCGGTCATTCATACTCAAAACTTTCCTCACAACATGGTCCTGTCCTCTAGCTGCCATAGATACAACTCGAAAAAGGACGAACACTAACGCAATAGATAAGAAGGCCAGTTCCCATAAATTAAAACGTACAAAATCTAACCGAAAATCTCATCACAGCGACAATCAATGTCAAAAGCTTATCAAAAATGTAGGTAAATTTTACGTATTTTTGACAGACTGAGATTAGGATGCGAAAGTTGTTAAAAATATGGGAATTTCCTCTCTGAACTAAGCTAGAGATATGAAATTAGTTTATGCCTTGAGCTTCGCCATATTTTTTATTGATGCGCTTACAATGTCAACTATGCTCGCATGGAAGAAGTTCAACTAAAATATACTTATTGCTCTTGTAAATATCATACATCTCTTTCTTGTTTTATTCTTACGAGACAAAACGGTAAAAATTTCTTAACTTAAGATTAGTTTTTGAACAAGGAAATCGGCATGTCTATCTCAACCTTGAAACTTAGTTCCAAAGAACCTTGCTCTACTAGGAGTGATTGTATCAGAAGAATTCAAAGATGATGTTGAGATATTCAGTATCTCGTATGAACACACTTTTCCTCCTGCAATCCACCGTGACATGAACCAACACCAACACTAACTACTACAAGCCAAAACTGACTACTAAAACAAACACCAACGAGCCATGAACCATAAATAAAAAATAAATTCGAAGCCGACGAACAAAGTCTGTCTATTTAAAACCTAGATTTAGAACCCAGATAGATCACCCGAGTACATTGAACTCAACAGCTACAATTTTACATTCAACAGTCATTATCGCACTCTCAAGTCTCATTCCCGCCTAAATCTTACTAAAAATAGTTCCCTAGCAACGTAGTAAAGAGCAATTTCCCGGCAAAACAAAAACATGACGCAAGTACAGTCACACGCAATTAATTGACGGTCATAAAATACAACGTGATACCTCACAAAATCAACAAAACGGTTTCGCACGCCCGCCGCCGCCTCTCAACAATGGCGGCCACGCGGCAATCGTCACGCCGGTTAGCACAAGAATGACTTAGCCCTAATTTATATCAGCCTAATTTCACGCCTGCTCATACTTATTGTGAGATTTTGCGATACCATGTCATGGTATTCGACACGCCTGGTTACTGATTGAGCCGTCATTTTTTATAACGCACGCCGCTTAGGTCGTGTTTATCAACTAAATATCCACCTTTTTAGCTCAGTTTGTTTGCCAAATCATCGATACAATGCTCCATATGGGTGCTTAATTTAAAATTTTGTTCAACACATATTAATTCAACCATCAAAATCGTTGTACTCGGACAAAAGAAGTCGCGGCCGATTTACTAAAAAATAAATAATGGAACTTTTTCTCGTTTAAAGAAAGTGTTTGTCTAAGAACAATGTGGGGTACCACAGCGGGACATCTAGATACGCGGGGCTAAACATTTTCTTTACATTTTTTTATTTGCACTCGTACCTTGAGTGAATAGAGTCGGATCCTTAATTTACGCATCGATAGACTTATTTTGTAGTTACGCATTTGTAAGGGATTGTTCTTGGGGCGCGTTTTGTAACATTGCGTTTGTGAGGCTCGAGTTCGAGCTATTGTATAAAATAACGACGATGGGTCTAAAGAGGCGTTCAAGGACTTTAATGTTATGTTACTCATATCACAAACAACTAATTAGGATCTGCCTTATATTAGGTAAGACATAACTTTCTGCGACTCTTTATAGATTCCCCACACAACTATAAATCTCTTACGACATCGCAAACAACAGTTCCAAATGACCAAAAAAAAAATACGCCTACTATCCTTATTTACCCAAACAAGCCCCAAAAACTAATATCTCCAATCCCAAATGATCTGCAATTGGCAAAAACTCATAAATCAGTACATCGTGAGCTAGGGCTGGCTCGTCGATCGCAGCTGCTGCACCTTACACGCATCAGCGGCGACTCACAACATCCCGTGCACGGCTTAAGTAACGAATGCTTTGTGCATGCCGATAGATTTGGCGGCAGCCCTAAGGGAGGAGAGGTAGCGGATTGAATTATTGGTGGGTATAATAGACATTGATGGTGGTATTTTTACATACACATTTGGCTGGACGATTGACATCATACTTGGAAAATGGCTTTGATTTTGGTATCTTATACAGCGTTTTAATTAAATACATTAATATCATGTTCATTAACCATAACGATGTTTATTGAGCTTATTGTCACCAAATACAGATTCCAGAGCAACTGAGCAGTTCTAGATGGAAACACCCAATAACTCTTTGCTCGACCCGGGATTCGAACCCAAGACCTCTTTCTCAGCAGTAGCGCTTGCGACCACTGGGCAGCTTCGAGATTGTATCCAGATTCATTACTAAACAAAAAACGCCACCTCTTATAAATTGTACCACATGACTGTATTAAAAAAAGGACGAGAATCCTTTTCAGCGATAGGTTACAGATTAGACGGGGATGCAGTCAATTTGACGCGCGGTGTCTTCCGCAAACCGCCGCGGTTTTTTTGCGGTTCCTTACTTACGTTGCTTTCGCAGCGGGACGACAAAAGGGTTATTGTGTTTTCATATCTATTGGTATCACTTTATAGATTTTTTAAGGACTATTTCGATCCTACTATAGGATAAATACTTTTTGATGCATTAGCGGATGTTTAGTAAATGCTAAAAGTAAAGAGGTAAGTATTATCTCACCTAAGTTTGGAGTCAATTCATTTCTTTCTTTCATTCATTTTTTTCTTTATGTCAATAAATCTTAACATTAGAGGCTAACATGAGCCGCAGAACCTACGTAGTAGAGCTAATTATATAGCTGAACAGCAAATCTATTAATAGATATCCCACACCTTTGCACACGATTTGCGATCAGCTTATGAACAAATTCTCAAAAAAAAAAGCTCTACAAAGCTGTACAAGCTGTCTAAAAGCCTGTAAAGCATCTATATTTGATGAATCTGTTAAGATAAATCCTGCCATCGGAATAGATTAACACACACCAAACAAAGTCGCCGATCTTATTCCGGGTGTATGAACATAATAAATATAGGAACAACAGCCCCGTATAATGTTCCAGGGATACATAACCGAAAAACAATAGTATTTAGTATGCAAGTTAATGATATGGACCCTCGTTGGAGCCATGAAATGAGGTTCTGAATTCATACCCACGTTGCATCTGTGATAATTACTAGGGGAATATAATTTAAATCGACTCAACTATTTGTGAATTTTACATTTAACGGTTTTTTTTATTTATGTTTTTTTGATGAGTGGTAACACTGTTTGTGGCTTTTAAAAAGATTTCGTTTTGAGTATTTAGCTTTTGTAAATGCTAAGTCAAGTTTAACTGACCACAATATGCCAACCAGTCTAAGAAAAAAAAATGTTTCAGTTAAAGTCTTATGTTTATGTTTTCTCCATAAACAAATGTGAAAAACAAAATAGCAAATTTATAAAGAAACAAATATCTATGTACCAACAATGCTTAAAACTAACAATCTTAAACAAACTTCGAAATATTCATCCCTTTTCCCTTTTAAAACGTAAAAGCATTGAAAACTCTTTGGAGTACATGAGCGAATTTTTTTTTTTATAAAGAACACCATCTGCGTATTAGAAAAGTTAAAAGGGCATTCCATTTTCAAAATGTGACGTTGTAAATATGCGTATGGCGCGCTTTCCCCTTCTGTGAAAACGCACACACCCAAACACATTTTCTAACTCACACAACGAAACTCTCAGTGAGTATTTGCAAAGTTACTGTAAGCCATATTGTCCCGTCTATTCATAACATTTCGTACTTTTTCTTTTTCTTTAAACACATTTTCATATTTGAAACTTAATATTTTTAAACGAGTCCAAATAAAGAATGTTGCAAACCTGCGCATTAAAAGTTATGACCAATATGGTGTACAAGTCGTATTCGACGAATACATAATTTCAAGTTAATCCACTCCTTACCTCTTGCAAAAAACGAAATATATAAATAAATCGAACAGCAACCGATACTAAAACAACACGATGCATCATATTTCCCCCGTAGCGGTATAAACACACGCACGTGTTTTGTCCTTGTCTCGCATGCGGCTTTTCCGCATCGGCCCGTCTCGTTCGTCGTGGGGCGGGCTCTACACGTCGTCGATTGGTGGAGGGGAGAGATAGTCGGCGGCCGTCGGCAACCTCCCGTCGGCATTTTCCCGACGCACAGTGAAAATCGAATATCTGCGGCCGTATAGAAGATTTTTCTTTTATCTATAAGTTATAATGTGCCAGTGTGAATTATGTTTACGACGCTTGTTTTGGTAGATCCTAACATTAATAACGATTTAAAAATATTTTTATATTAAAACCAGTTTCAAAACATGGTTTCACTGTTTTAAGAAATAATTTGTGTTACAGAGGTAAAGTCCTGCTTACGTTATAGTTCTAGTGTGTTCTAGTTTGTTTTTTGACCAAATAAAAAATAAAGCTACAAGTGCTACAACTCACTAGTGTTCGTAAGCTCAATAACAAATGATGGACACAATTGTCAAACGTAAAAAAACTATGCGAATGATTACCTATTCGCATAGTTTTTTACGTACAGAATTAATTTACTTTTTTTTCAATAATAGTACTGTTTCAATACAATTATAGGTACTTATTGGGTCAGAAATAAACAGATAATACTAGTGAGATAACGAGACAAACTACAATGATATTGGTATCAAGTTTGTATGTGGTTGGCCACATACAAACTTTTATGATACCAGGAATCCATGAAATCTCACTAAAATTGTCTGCTTTTAGGTTGAAGGCCAATTCTCGTACCTAATTAAAATCGTTCAATTTTTTGTTGCTATTTAAACAATGTCAAAAACTTGTCAAAAATGTAGGTATTTTTTTTTAAATCTCTAAATGTGACATATTTTTGACAGGTTGAAACAGATTAGAATGCAAAAATTCTTAAGATACGGGAATTGCGCCTCTGATATTGTTGTTTTGTTAGATGTGTAGGTTCAACGTCCTAAAGTATAGTTACGCCGCAGGTTGCCAAATATGCTAATACTGGAGGTGCTTAGCTAAATAAAATTGGCTCCTCAAAATCATTGACACACTAACAATACCTAAACTAATCGGATCTTCCACCACATTGTGAAGTTTTAGTTGTTCTGCGATTTAGGTACGTCTGTAGGCCATACTAAGGAAGTATCTTGTAAACTCATTCATGTAAAGTAAGGTTGATAACAATAATAATAGTAACTGGCCGTAAAACTGGCACATCAAGTTATAATAAAAAAAAGATCTTCTTCGTAGAGCACCGTCTCTGTCACTCATATCTGTTTCTTTCTGAAACACGGCGTTTCATAATTTACGCTCAGGTGCTGTAATGTCTTATTCTTCAATTTGCTGTAAAGGACATTGCTCTCCCGCCATACATTGTCATCTTATGACAGTGACAGCCACGTAAAATAAATTACTCTGTGTTCTAAATGACGCCTATGTTCACCCGAATCCAAATTAAAGTAACGAATCTAGGAAATGTCAAAAAAAATTTCAAGAAAAATATCTTTCGGAATTAAAATGCACTGAGTCGATCGAAGCTTTGTATGCAAATGATCTATTACCTACGTGACTACGTGTGTCCCGGTAGTTTTAACCGACATGTTAATTAATATTTTCATTCAATTTTTTTTAATAATACAAAAAATGAACACAGTCGATTGTCAAACAAAATATCATCTGTCACCGACATTTTTCGTCACTATGGTCACTGGCATCAACTGTCGAACTAGTCTTACTAGCCAGTAAGCTTTTTTGAGCGCTTTAGTGCAACTTACACCTGTTTGCATGCAACTGCTTATGAACTGAAATCGAATCCATTAATAAAGCGCTGAAGTGCTGAGTTTATATTTTGTTTTGTTTTCGGCCAAATATGGCAGTAGGTACTGGAAAACAAGATCAAGATTAATATCGTGAACACTCTTCAAAATGTTTCCGAGATTCTGAAGTGTCCGTGCGATTATAATATTTTTTATTGAAATCATGAAACAAATGAGTAATTATCGTACATTATTCATACGTGTTGATTCTTTTAGCATTTTTTTTAGTTATTACTTACTATCCATCTCTACAATTTTTAAACAGCATAATACCTACTCCCCATCTAACAGACAAGACTGCTGTAACCACCGATCTTAGGGTGAGTGCACACAATTACCGCGTCATACGGATCGCGGCGCGCGACTTGCGTACGCGCAGCCCTTAGTTAACATTGCACGAATACACTTTTTGTTTGAAATTGACTGCCTTGTTGGTCTAGTGGTCGTAAACGCGGTTGCGAGTGGGTATCACGTTTGACCTCCAGGTCGTGAAAAGTGATACATAATGGGTTTTTCCAATTGGAACGAATCAATAGCAGTCCAGAATCTAGATGAATTGTTCTCGATATGTTTAATATGGCTTGGTCTTTTTATAGCTTGGGACATAACATTCTTTTTGTTTTTTCGCCTGTGTTTTGTAACTAACTAACAGTAGCTTTAAAGAACTTTGTTACTAAAAATTGGGCGTAGTTGCCATATATACGACGACCGATGTGGCGCGGCGGGCGATGGTCCGCCTGCGACGCATGAGGTTGCGGGTGCGATTCCCGCCTTGGGACAAATGTTTGTACGATCTACAAAGATTTGTTCTGGGTTTTCTGGGTATTTGCTATGTATAATAAAAAAAAATATCTATCTATGTAATGTATTGTATTATGTATATCAGTCATCTAGTACCCATAATACAAGCTCTGCTTAGCTTGGGGCTAGATAATGCTGTGTGGATTGTCCAGCATTATTTACTTATTTACTTATATAAATAATTAAATTATTATTATTCTCTTTATAAGCACAACGGGGGTAATGTGGGTGCACCTAATCGAAGTCACCTCTACTTAAACATTCAGGGAATATAGAAGTGACGTATCATATGCCTATGAAATAACCGATACCTATGGGTTTTCTTTTTATTGGGACAAGCCCGCCACACTATTCCCAAACCAATGCAACTCCTAAAAACCAGAATCAACAGTGGCGACCACCAGAAAAGCGTCGAGACAATGAAGCCCGACGTGTCCCGGAGAAACGATTCAACTGTCTTGGATCCGGCAACGAAATTATTCAGAAAAGAACAGCTTAGGAGTTAATAAAAATACATTATTTCCGCTTCCTTAAGTACCTATGGGATATTCTGCACTGGCGATATTCTGTTATCAACTCTGTCTAAAAACCACTTATCTACCTACATCATTATTTTTAGAAATTAATATTTTCCCATAGGTAAGAAGTACATCAAGGTTCAAATGATCACCAGGCAGCTGAGAAGCAGGAGCCAGATTACCGCAGCCGAAATATTTAACAATTATTTCGCTGCGCAAGCTTTGATGAAACTTTTTAATATTATGTTGTATGTGCTGCCAAGACCGGGTCGACTCGAACACTCTTTGGTCTGCTTGTCAGAATTTCAAGCGCCTGACAATCTCCTACTTTATGAACTGAATGAAAGTTACTTATCCGCGGACCAACCTGATCAAGGATAGCTTTACTTCGATCAATACAGCAAGCAAAGAACGCAAGTATAAATTGTGCAATACCAATTAGAACATATTTTAAGTATCTAGACGTCAATTGCTTGACCACTGTCGCCTGTCACGTTTGGCTCATCACGCTGCCTTGTCAATAAGGTCGAATATTAGTTCAAACAAATACAGACATCGCAAGTAGACTAGCCGACAATATGCACCCAATTACAATGTCATACAGATTGCTATGCGCGTCTTGCGTACGGTCACTTGATCAATACTCTTGTAAGAGGATATGACGTTTGAGTCCAACGCAATTTGTAGATTCAGGCAGGAGCTATCCAAAAAATAATACACGAACAGGCCTTGGTATCTACGCATATACCTTCATAGACATACTAACATTAATATTAATAAAATATCCATAGAAGTAACGTTCATTCTTATAAGAACGTTAGAGGAAACTTTAGAATGATACAAATACAAGATTGTCTTATGTTAAGTCGAAAGCGCCAGGGTAGGCTGCTAATTTCAATTAGCTCATTTTAAAGTTGTTTGTCATCATTACAAAAGTTGTTCGCGATCGTAACAAATAAACTAATAAGAAAAAATATTTCAAGGGTTATTCCGACGCATTACCTTTAACGCAACCAATAATTAAAAATAAAATTAGTATAGTATTTTTCATATACCTAATAAACAAGGATAATTCTTACAAAGGTAAGTAATACATTACCAATCGCTTTTAGCGATAAGGCCGCCCATTGTAGGTACCTACCCTACGTAGCTCTTAAACTCAATATTTGTAAGTTTTCATGGTGTACAATGAAGAGTATTGCATTCTATTATATTAAGCACAAGTTGTTGACTAAGTGTACTTACTTATGTAGTAGCATAAAAAATCTTCAAAGTAACCAATAGCCTGTAGAACCACACTATAAAGAACTAAAATCACGGCAGTCATTTTATCATATTAATCCTGATATAGGATCCAATGTCGCAATAGGCTATAATTATCAATGCAGTAACACACACCTAATTACCATATAACGCGATGGCAAAGCATTTTGTGCTCGTATCATCCCCGTGCAGACACCGGATGTTATGTAATATAACTGGCCTAATTCTAACTATCATTAGGATTTATCATAGTAGACAAATACCGTTAAATTTAGGTCGTCAAAATCACTCGTATAAACTGTTTAACCCGATTTTATTGAGTTCTTCTTAAGCGGAGATTATCAATTCTATTCATTAGAGTCGATTCCCTTCTTGTCGAGCTAAAGAAAATCTAGGCACATTCTATCCTCTTTTCTTTTATAACACGAGAAAGGAACAGAGATATATGTATAAAATCTGTCAATTTTAGTTGAACTAAACCTTCCATACAAAAATAGTAGATACGTCAGAACGCATCGATCTAAAACACGACGAAGTTCAAGGCTAAATTGACACCTCTAACTTAGTTTTTATCTAGTACCTCCTTTCTCGAGCTGTCAGACAGAGATGCCAATTCTCTAACCATAGTTTAGTATGTGAATGGGGGAAACATGTAGGGCCACTGTGTTTTTGAAATTGCCAACAGTATGTACACACTAGCACATTAAAGTTTTACAATCCTTCCCCCCTTTTTAAGGAGTATTCTTGAAAACAAAATATTGTCTATGTTACTCAGGGATTATGTAGCATTGTAATGGTAAAAAAATTTTTAAATCGGACCTCTTTTATATTTTCGAGGTTATTCCTTACCAACATACAAAAATACAAATCTTTCCTCTTTATAATATTACTGTAGATGTAAATAATTATATGATTTAATGTAGTTATTTGTTATTTAATTATATTCTATTTCATTATGCTCGTTATGAAGAGGCGTTTGTGCTTAACTTGGTCAGTCGAAACTATCTGGGTGCGGCTATTTCGTTCACTTGAACTCAAATGACCGGTAAAACAGAGAAGTATCCAATGTACAGCTCATTTGTGAAATCGGCAAAAATAATTTAACCAGAGGGATGTTCTAGATGTCCATTAAGTCTTAGACCCAAAGCTTTTCAGACAAAACATTTTAAAACAATTCCCAAATCCCGCTCCAACTAAATTAAAATAGAATTTCAATGCGATCGCAATAAAAATCACACCTTCCTAAGAGCATTACGGCGAACGTTTATAATCGGCTAAATATCGAATTGTTCCATCTATTGTTTGGAGGCTTTAAACCCTCGAGAATTGGTTTCGAGAGTTTTAAGCCTACCGCCTTCGGAAAAACTGATAAACGACAAGCGAAAACCAACCTTAATCTCTCAGCGCTTGAGTCGAAAACTAATCGAGTCACATCTAAAATAATTCCTGAAAAGTGAAAGCTTTCCTACGCAAGGTATTTAGGTTTAAACTCCTATTGAAAGAGGTGAAAGTTTAGGGGGTGATTTTGTTGCTGAAAATTAGACTTTACTGTCTGAAAATAAAGTATAGTTTAGGGTGTGCGTTGAAGAGAATAGTAGAGGAGTGTTGAGAAGATTGTGCAGTAACGAGTCTACACACAGAATGTAATTGTATCGGGGATCAGAATCGACCCCCGCGTGAACAGGGATGGGACAACGTCGATAAATTCGAAAACTGTTACGAAGGAAAATGGAACTTATTGACTTGAATATTTATCAACACTAATATTATAAACAGGTAAATTTTGGATATAGGGGTAATATCCTAAACTAATACACTCATTAAAAAAACACATTTCACTAATGGCAAGCTGCACTTTTACCGAGTGCCATAGAATATATTTTAAGGACTGGGAATAGTTTAGTATAGTTTTTTTGAGGAGCTCGAAGACACATAAAAACAGCCGCACGGGTTGATCGAAGGTTAATCTGCGCTTGCCGAGGTCAGTCTGTGGATGGGTGACCGTTCGTAACATATCAAGACTCCTCCGTGCCTCGAAAAGCACGTGAAGCCGTTGCTCCTGTTGTCATTTGTAGATCTTTGATAGTCGTTACGGGTAGTGAGAACAACCGAAAGTCTGACAAACCAGTCTTATCATGGGGTGTTGCCCAGTAACTTGGTTGAGGAGGTCAGATAGGCAGTCGCTCCATGTAAAACACTGGTAATCAGCTGCAACCTGATACCGACTGATAGCCGACCCTAACATAGTTGGGAAAAGGCTAGGCGGATGATGACTGGGAATAGTTTACTCCGTCAAAGTCGCAGACAGAAGTAAGTAATTAATATATTGATCTTGAACGTGTCACTGCGGTCAAAAGTCCTGTTTCAAGTCGAAAACATTTCGTATTCAGACCATAAACGCTGCATTCTGCGCTTGCTTTAGTTTCCAGAAATATAAATAAATATATGTGTTTGAAAAACACACTTTGACACCCTCACATAAAGTGCAGTTTGCGCTACATCTCCAGTTATCGTGAAATTGACTTAATTTACATGTTCATAAATTTGGTGTTAAGTGTCAATCAGAATCTGTTGGAAATATGTATTTGAATATGGAATAGGACACAAGTACTGTTGACTTATTTTTTACTAGCTTTTGCTGTCCCACTGCTGGGCAAAGGCCTCCCCGAAGTCCTTCCAAGTATTTTTTCCCGATCCAACTCGTGCCAGCCCTCAGAGTGCACGTCCAGGTCGCCTGGCTACTTCTTACTGGGCCAGCCTGGGCAGCAGCGGCGCGGCGTCCATCTTCGGGCACCCATTGTGTGAAGACTTGAGTGTATGAAATAGCGATATTATGGCCAATGCTTTTTGCGTGTGCGTAAAGTGTGTTTAAAAAACATTCTCAAATATGTCGAGTTTGAGAATGTTTTTTAAACGCACTTTTCCCGTTGACAGTGATGCAGATGAATTTTTCGATGCCCTGTGATTATTTTATTTATTTAATTTCTTCATGTACAATGTTGTTTGAGAATTAGGTACAGAATTTAGGTATTTATTTGTACAATCTCATACTCACCAAATTATCAATAAAATTTGACGAATGTAATCTGCAAATGGGTTTACAAAACTTCAACTTTAGTAAAGTCCAGAATCGTATCTCACCAACATTTTATCGACAACAACCGTTGCATTCACAACGCTTCCCCTCACTACGTCCCCATAGGGTTCGCCCCGCGGTAAGCCAAGAAGGGGTCGCTATTTATCGATGTGTGTCGCTTTATTTTTATTTGTCTCCCTTTGTTATAATTGGTGTTTAATGATCGGTCCTCGTTTTATACGACGCAAGTGTATACTCTCCTCTCTTGAGATACACGTGTTAATGAGATGTGTGAACGAGTTTAGTGAAACTATATCACGCATCTTTGTTTTGGGACAAACTCGCCAGCCTACTCCAAACTGAAAACCAGAATCGACATTGGCGACCACTAAAAAAGCGTCGAGACAATGAAGCCCGAGGAGTCCCGGAGAAACGATTTACCTGTCTTGGGTCCCACAACGAAATTAATCAGAAAAAAACAGCGGAGGAGTTAGAAAAATACACACATCTTATCCCAGTCAATGAATTATAAAGACTGCCTCGTGGGTCTAGTGGCCGCATATGCTATTACTGAGCACGAGGTCTTGGGTTCAATTCCAGGGTCGGGCAATGTGTTATTTCCCCATCGGGGAACAGACGTGTGATCATGAGATTATGAATTGTAGTGGCATTGTTTTAGGGATTTTTCAAGGTTTGTTTTTCTTTAACTAACTTTGTGCCTTTATTGCGTGATCTCATTTATTGTTGGAGCCAGAAGAAGGGCTACCAATCTGTTGCAAGATACAATAAACATTCCATAGAATACATTTCGTAAACAAGTAAAAAATATAACTAAAGCTCTACCAAAACGTTTAAAAGAGAATATTTGGATTATATCGGCGTTAAGCAGTTTAGTAGCAAATGTAACTAGTAGCGACATCTATACTATGTTCTAGGTATACGATCATCAACAATACTTCTCTCCTTGCAAAAACACGGAGGGATGTTGTTAAAACAAGAGGGTAGGAGGACATAGCATCCCTCCCGAATTCGCTACCGCCCGCCAGATGGCGCTTGTTATAAAACTTTGTACTGGGGCCGTATTTTGAAGTATTAATGCCATCACGATTCCAGCCCAAATAAGAGATGATACTATCGGTCATTTATAGTTCCGTCTCTTTCTTGCGCTGTAATAAGCCGCAAACGTCAAATTACCTAGTTATAAGTCAAACGAAATTAGTTTCAAGTAATGTAGAGACGCTGATTCAATGTTATAACATTGCTTGTAATTCTTAAAGAGTTAGGTAGATGTGTACCTATAGTACACTCACACTTCGCCAGTTATGCTTAAGTCCTATGTAATAGGGTGCGAGCCTATTGCCATCAACGGAGCCCAAATCGAAAAGCCCGAATTGTAAGCAACTGAGAAATTAAAGACAGAGAAATCTACAAGCAAGCACTTAGCCCGACCCGGGTACTGAACTCAGGACTTCATGCTCAGAAATAGCGCTTGGGACCAATTGACCAAAGAGGCAGATGTAAAATCAAATAATAATAATTTACTGATTTTGTATTAAGTGTCGTTTTTGTTCATTGAGACTTTATACAGAGGCGCATAGTTTTTCTGTGATTTTTTCAGTATTCAAAACATACAAAGTAATATGCTTTAAAACATGAATATATCACGATAATAAGGTTCATAATCCCCGAGGCTGTTCCCTATACACAGTAGTCGGGAATATCAATGGCAGAAAATAATGTTAAAACACACTGCGGCATCACTTTGTGTCGGCGCGTTTAGCGGCGCGCGGCGTCTCTGTGGCGATTAGACGCGTTTGCGCAACAAAACTGAACGATTTTGTTAATCTTGCCGCCATTGTTGCGAACAAACAAGTGTTTGGTTTGTAAACAACGTTTTCTGGTTTTGTGTAGGAATAAAGAAATGTATTTTATTTAGATGCATTGGCTGAGAAAGATTCTGTATAAAAATATAAAGATTGATGAATTATTACGGCTTGGTTGCATCTCTACCCAGGCGAAATCACAACACAAATGAATTCAAAGTTTTTTTAGTAGCTTGAGAATTATCTATATCTATATATAGCGCAGTATCTTAGGTGTTAAACTACCAGATCGTGTTCAAAACACCACACTGCACTCCAAAACACAAATAGTAGACTGTGCACAGGCTGCCAAACTTAATTGGGACTGGGCAGGACATTTTTGTCGCATACCGAACGAGCTGTGAGCCCGTAAAACACAGAATTGGTGCCCTGAAACAGTGACACGAGGCCGCGGCAGACCACGATGGAGATGGCAGGACGACCTGGAACTTCCTTAAGAATTCAAATGAGAAGACGCGGAATCACTCATCATCGTTAGGAGGCTATCGTTAGGAGGTTAATTCTGGGACCCAGTTCCCAATAGCGTTGGGCTACTATTTTTTATATTTTTTAATGTGAAATGTCATAAAGGAAAATAATAATTGAGAATTACCTATTAGAAACTCGTAGGCCGTAAATATTGCGTTTTAGCACAAGTTGGCACTGTTAGCAGAGAGCTTTATCTGGGCAATAATATAGCTCAAAAATAACACACGCATGGGTCAATGGAAGGTTAAGTTACGCTTGCCGAAGGCAGTTCGTGGTTGGGTGACCATCTATTATGTACCAAGACCCCACCGTACCTCGTAAAGTAGTTGAGCCCAACTGCCATTCGTATATCTTTGACACTCGGGTAGTCAGAAGCCTGAATGTCAGGTAACGAGTCTAACCAAAGGTGTTATCCAGTTATAGAAGGCGTATTGACACAGGGATAATTCAGGTTATTCAAGAAGACTGGAAGTTGAACCCAACATAGCTGAAAAATGGCTAGGTAGATGATGACGATTTGTATGGGCATGTGATGCGAAGGAATGGTGTAAGGAAAGTTTTGAGTATGAATATGCAGAGTTACAAGAGTAGAGGGAGACCAAAGAAAAAATGGACGGATTGTGTGAATTTTGTGATATGGCTAGAAAAGGTGTGACTCTTGAGATGACGACAAATAGAGATGTATGGAAGAAGAAAACATGCTGCGCGGTATGCGCAGCATATTCCAAATAAATTGGGATAAGGGCAGGAGGATGTTGATGATGATGAGATGATGACGATTTGAACCTTTAAGTATCTTGAACTTGTCTGAATAGCTATTCTGCCTGGTATTAAGGTTGTACCACAGTCGGAAGAAGTGATGAATGATAAAGGTGGGTGCACACATACTTACCACACAGACTAAACATAGCAGATACAATCAGTGTACCTACTCTTATTCCAAAAAACATAATTATGGAATATACCTTGTCTGGTATATCAATTGTTAATAATCGTCTAATCCCACCCCGCCACCTGGGGTAACCTCGTGCGGGGGAGAGGGTGAGAGCTAAAGAAATCCTATTTTCATAGTTCACTTAACCAACCGCCGTAATTTTGTTAACACGCATCACCGCATTGGGCTCCTGTTGAAGGTAAAGATATATGAGTCTTGATACTTGGGTGGGTACCTATATCACAAATTAATTATATTCCAATTTTGTTTCCAACCTGGCATTTTGAATTACACTTAACATGTTATTTATATGAGTACCTACATGATGCCAGTCTGGTTCACCTCGGAATCTTTCGGAAACCTATAATAAATCAGACGGTTATGTAAAAGTAGTAGAGCATATACCAAATTTCGTTAGAGAACTTACCTTTTGGTTTCTTATAAGTGGCCTTCCTTTAAAGTGACCTTCTTGCAACTGCGGCACGCTGAAAAAGGTAGTGAAGATGTTTTCCAATGTAAATTTAATTTACGTCTATTACTGCCGCGCCCTAGTATTATTATATACATAGTACAGTTACGTTAAATCTGATTGTAACAGGGTTAGTGTCTAGCAATCACTTCCTCATGTTACTGCCTATTTATAATTATATTAATATGTGAAGCAAAAACTTTAGATACCTTTTTAAGAATATTGCGCGCAGGGTGTTTGAGATAAGTAAACTTGTGGAAGCAATAAAAGTATTTATGGAGTAGTTAAAGTTTATATGGAGAAGAAGTGCGCAAAGCTAAAACGGTTAAATTTCGTCTACTAAGCGACCACTACTCAGTTCTTTTTAAAAGGCTAAAGTATCAACACCATTCGTTCAGCGTACAAACATCTTAGATGTTTACAAAGTTATTCCATATTTTCAATTTAAACAGAAGTCGGTGTGGGAAGGCGGACTGTTTCTCTTTAGGCTCACAACAGACTCCCAAGCCGGTATTATATTGTGTTTTATATATAACAACGTCTTTGTTATATGCCGTTCAACCCTTTTGGGATGATCGAGGAGGAGTTTTGATTAGGAGAGAAAAGTCTGAGGCGTGACAGCTGTTTGCCTTTGCGCGTGAATTCGCAGCCTGGCTTATCACAGCATGAGCTATTTATAATACCGTTCGTGCAGAGACTAGACAAGACAGTCAAGGTATTGTCTTTTTGTCTTTGTCATCTGTCAACCGTTTACTCAAAATTGCGTGCACTATCTATACAGCAGGCCTAGAGAAAAAAACTTTTCTGTAGCGTATCACGCCAGAATTATGACAATGACTTTACATATGTGAAAAGAGTCACGTGACATCTCGAACGCTAATGTCAACTCCATAAACTCTCCGTTTAAAGTTAACGCTTGCCGAAAGGGCCCCCAGGTCCATCAGTTCCTTTTGGTGCTTTCTTCTAAAGACTACCTCAGTAATAGGGTAGTGTCCTTAAAAATTCTGATTGGTCCGAAAGTGGGATTACTCAATATTACTGGACACGTATTTTTTCTTTTGTCACGTATTGACATATCATTGATTTTAAAGTATAATTTCAGTACCCATTCGGACCTGGGCATACCACCATGAACCTCGTTATAGTCTGATGTAAAGCTGAATGTTTTAGCATATTAATATATTATCCTGCAATATAAGCCCTACTACGCTTCATGCACCAAATCACTTCGCGCTTGGCCTGATTGGAATTCTGCCAATGCTGAAATCTATCATAGATTAAAATCTGAACTCGTTTTAACTATAGACTTATTTACACAATATAGATAGGTAGTTATTTGCTATATATAACACAAAATGTCTGCGCTATTAAACAACAACCTTAACTAAATATAAATAATCTCTAACAGTTGCCTTCAAAATGACGACATACGGTAAATTCCTTAGCCCAACAATCGAGTTGTTACACCGACGATTATTATCGATTAATAATCGGTTGGACGCTCGATTAGACGAGGACACGAGACAGGGACAACGTGCCAAATGGCGGAAAACACGAATTATGTTATCAAAATAATTATTTATGGACCAATGGGTTACTGACGAGCATTATGAGAAAATCATGGTGGTATAGATGTCGTATTGACAGATTTGGAATGGGTTTATTTAGAAGGACCTTATGGTATAAGGGTATATCTGGGAACTATAATGGGATTTATGGAGCAGTTTTTTATACTTAAAAGGAAGTATATTAGGTAGCAGTAGTACATTAGTTGCGGGTTCGATTCCCGCCTTGGGACGAATGTTTGTACGATCTACAAATATTGGTTCCGGGTGTTCTGGGTATTTGCTATGTATAATAAAAAGTATCTATCTATGTAATGTATTGTATTAAGTATATCAGTCATCTAGTACCCATAACACAAGCTCTGCTTAGCTTGGGGCTAGATGATGCTGTGTGGATTGTCCAGCATTATTTATTATTAGCAGCATGTGGAAAATGTGTAATGTGAACTGAATACCTATTACGCAGTGCCTTATTTAGCTTTTAGATGGCAGATCATGACTACACAAAATAAAGGATTTGCGAGGTTGGAGCAGATTTACATTGCTATATTTTCAGGAAATCTCGTAACAACAGACGGTTTCCTCTTTTCTCATTTTCTTCTTCAGCCCAAACTCGCCCAAGGCTCAGTGTATGTTATTGGAGGATTCCGTTGCACGCTACTTAACCCGAACTTCGGCCTCCTGCATCCAACTCTTGCCTTATACTTTTCACAGGACATCGGTCGTATTTACAATCCCAATAAAGAATGAATGAGAAGTTGCTTCTGACATCTCCTTTAAGTTAATTCAGACATGCGTGTGCTTTGATCTTTGAAACCTCTAAATGCAACAAAACAAAATATTTCTTTTCAATAAAATTATTGTTGACAGCCAACCCAAATACTGTGAAATGCGTGTAATTGTCCTTAATTGGCCATAAAAATAGCATTTAATTCGCCAACAAAATTACTGATGATACTTCCAAGAAGCCGGGAGCAACGCACTGCATCACCGAACAGAAAACCTCACCGTCGCTCGCCCGCGCGGAAACTGTCACATTTTGACGTTTCCCTTGACGTGACGTTCCATATTCAAACAGCCGGCCTTTTATTTTTGTTTCTTTATCTCCATCTCAATCTAACGGCCAGTAATGTTACATTTTAATTTTTAATACCAAAGCGCAAAGGTCGTATATCGTGTATGTACCGTTCGAATATATTGGATTTATAATTTTTAATCGTCTGTTATCTCGATAACCTGTTGTGGGGTATTTCATTTCGTGCATCAGACGCGATGAATGCATAATTAAGTGGAAGCATTTTGTGGTTTTCATTTTCGTTAATCTGACGGTTGTATTATGTCACAGAAAAACAGAATTCCTGAAAATGCTTTGTAACTGTATTGTTCACCCATAAAACAGTTCACGCGAACTACAAGAATCCCGCTTATATGTACGCGCATGCATTTAACTGTAGTGAGTGTTACTTAATTAAGCTTTCTGTACGAAGAGCCGTGTATTCAAATGACTTTTCTCAGGCTTCCGATTGCGTACCACGACACTAGCGTAGCCATTGTGATGTTATTAAGTAACTGTTAATGTCATGAAATATGTATTTATTATTAAATAAACGAAAAAACGGCATCTTAAACTTGTAAATGTTAAAGATCTTCTTCGTCTATCTTCAGAACCAAAAGGAACGAGTTTTTCAAGGGTCTACTTAATGCCCTTTCATATTAAGTCTCAGTAAAATAGTGAAGAAGTAAGTAACATCATAACGGAGCATATTCTATTATTGAAGTAGGTATAAATAATACATAGAAAGCAGACTGCCATAGAGTTGTTTCTGTTTTCACTATTCCATGACAACCAACCCAATTAAAAAAATAGAAATGTTAAAAAACCTCATAAATTATGTATCGAAACACTTAACACTTATAAAAATAAAATTAACCAAATTTTTAGATGAAAGTAAAAACGTCCGACCTCTTTCGTCGGCCGCTGACGTTACACGTCATGTTTGAATTTCGAACACACGAACCTTTTAAAAAAATAAGTTTAAATTTTTTTTCTCTTTTTTACCGCGCTAAGGAACGCAACCCGATCTCCAAAATTCACTTGCTACCAAGTTTATTATTTGATACTTGGGGCGGATTATTTTTTTATACCAGCCTTACGCGGCGGCGTCTTTGCTTCTTTGTTAGATCGAGTTTTTGTTATGAAGACGTTGTTTGTACTGAAATAATTTAGGTATTTAAGTTCATTGATCAGTTGCTTACAATATCAATTTTGTATGGATGGTTTCTGTTATGATACCGCCGTATTATAATCGGTTAGCGCCAAAGGTTTTCGTACCTGTGTGTAAAAGATTGAAGATTTAAATCATTATTCGGTTACTTATTTCAGGTTATACACAAACTATCATCAGTTTGACGATTTGACGAACCTGTCAAAAAGGCATAACACTTCTAAAATTCAAAAGAATGCGAACTTTATCAAAAAACATATATTACTCACGAATTCTCAAAACTCTATAGGGCCAAACGAACACATTCCAAACGTCTGTATTTCCTTTTAAATTCTCACAAAACGTCCAACGATCATTCAAAATATTTCTAACTAATTGTAATTTAAACTATCGCTATCTTATTACCCATCGTTTTGGCGCGCGACGTCGCCTGGTGGTCCTCCACACTTTCTTAGAGCATCGAATTGTCAAAATGTCGACCGATCACCATTTTCGACCGACTTTGATTTTCAATCCACAGACCAAACAGAAAAACTGAATTTCAACTTTAGTTCTTAGCTGGCATGGTTCAATATTGAAAGCAGTTTTAAGGATGGTACGGAAAAAGTGAAAGATGGTACAGATAAGACGTGGGACTCCAAAAACCTTTTCTCGTTGGTATTTTCTGATCAAATTATACTTAAGATATTTTCCGTAATTATTATGTAAAAAAAACTACTTATTTAATGTTGTATTTTTTGATTTATGAAAAATTTTATTGTTTTAGCATTCAGTAGCGTTTGTCTTCCTATATAAAGTTTAACTATGCCAATTCTCACACTTCTGCGTGCGCGCAATATTCTTAAAATGGGATCCGAAGTTTTTACTTCTTAACATCAACTCCACCGAGTCGTTTCTTCCTGAAATGAACTTTTTATAGCAATATATATGACCTATGAAAATAGTCTGACTATTAGCCTTATAATAATAATAATATCATACCTTACCAAGGGGTTGTAAAGGTCGGATAGTCGCTCCATGTAAAATACTAGTAGTTAGCTGCATAGATTGTAAGCCAACCCCAACAAAGCTGGGAAAGCCTAGGCAGATATTGATGGTGATGAATAGTTTATCCCGTGATGAAAAGGTGCACCAAGATTGTTGCAGATCGGACTGCCTGACTCTTGAGGCTATTTCAAATACCTAATAAAAACAATTGAAACACTAGATTTTCTTAGCCATTAGAAACAGCGTGTTTAAAAACAACAAAAACAATGTCATTAATACTGTGTGGTCAGTACGTGTGGGATGGTGAGTAAGTGTGCGTGAGGCCTAATTATTCGGAATAATCGTCGTGTATCGTTAATTAGTCGCGACGAGTCTGTCGCGAGACCGCCCGCTAACACTGCGGAGCTCAAAGTTTAGACTAACTTTAGAAGAGTTAACAATGACACTGAGTAATAAGTATGTTATCAAAAATAATTTAGAAAAGTTTTACATAACATCATGCCTGTATTCCCCGAAGGGTTAGACAGACGTGCATTTATAGTAGCACCCACATTTCGCCAGTTATGTTTAAGAAAATATGAAAGTGAAAAGATTGATGAAGTAGAATATGATATAAGAGATACTGCAGATGCAGGAATAGAAACAAGTGGCGGTCTTTTTCGAGCATAGAAAAATGAGAAAGTGCAAAGCCTCTTGGCTAGAAGTCGTTCTTACCAAGACGTCCATGGAAGTTCCTCTCCATCTAAATTAAACAAAAATAGAATCATTTAAATTACAAAAAAAAGTAGATGAAAACGAACACTATCATTAAAATTTTCTAGTACATACCTCCAAAGTTTGATACATGTGCATGTAATCTGTCTTTTATGTCAAATATTCTTTCTTTCTTTATTTTTAATAAATCCCATATCATCATTCCTCTGCCCATATTTATACCAATTTTATTGGTGTCGGCGCAGCATGCCCTTCTTTTCCTAGAATGGCTACAACTGCAGAGCTATAGTGAAATTGAAATATTCCTGCAAGCATCATCAATATGAGCAGAAAAGGCACACACAAGCACACACACACAATCACAGTATTTTAGGATAAGTAAATAGGTGTAGCTCTGAGTTCTTTATATTTTTTATTTTTTTGTTACTTTTTTATAATTTTTTTGGTTATTTCATTATTGTACACCACTTTTACCGTGTTATAATTTGCCATGAAAGAGCGGGGCCTCCTAGCACAGGTATATCTTTTACTTAATAGGAGCTCCCTATTTAAGATTAACTGTAAAAGTTGTACAAGATTCTGCAATAAACCTTTTATTTTTCATTCTTTAAATTATTCCTTGCTTTACTCATAATTAAATATCGTAAAATCATTTCTTATCGACAGATACCTGGACTAAGAGATGATTTATAGCTGAGTCTCGAGACAAGAATGTGAAAGAGACAGAACACCAATATACATTAAAAATAAATACTTCCTAAAATACTTACTTACATACTAAAACTATGTCGGTCAAGATCATTCAATTTGAAGCCACCTCATCAAAACTTTGAGCAACCATAACGAAATGATGGATCGAACGATGAGCCAAGGTGTCAGAGCGGCGGGTCCTCTCTGAAATACAATATTAATCGTTATCGCGCAATCGATTCGACCCAAATGTTTCGGCGGTTCCTGCCACGTCACTTGTTCGAGATTTTTTTTTGTTTTAATGTTACTTAGTACACAAATAACGATTCTATATGATTGTGTTACGTTATTTGTTAAATATGAACAGGTAACAGCCTGATGAAAGAATTATTTATTTGCATGAAATACATAGTAAACACAATATAAGCTCGGGAATGCAATTTTGTTTATTTTTGTTTTATTACAATTTCGGGACGCACGCCCTAGTTTCACACAAAAAAAAAGTTTCGCTACCTGTAATTCTATCTCTGATGGTTAATGAGACCCTCGTTTAAACTCGCGAGTGCGTATAAGTTATAGTAATAAAATTTCACATGTCGCAGATTTTCCTTACTCCTGAAAAGTTACCTCTTTTTTGAGGATTTCACTCTAAGTCGAAGATATGGTCTTTTATAATAAAACTAGCTGTTCAACCGCTCCTAAGGGTCGTAGCGTGTTGTTATATAGCCTTTCAAGAACTGGACTATCGATAGAGAACAAAAAAGTTTGTAGTTGTAGTTCCAAATACAAACGTGTCCAAGCAAGAAACTCTTCAGCTGTATAATATTGATGAAGATGAAGACTGAATCAACTTCTTTTTTCAAAATACTGCTGTATCTGGCTGCCAGGCTTGATCTCATCACGTCAAGCGAGCGAACAGCCAGTCAGCCTTAAGACTCTTAGGCTACTACATCTTCATCATATTTCTGTCGATCATCATCCTCTTGCCCTTATCCCAATTTTTCATTTGGGGTCGGCGCAGCATGTCTTCTTCTTCCATACATCTCTATTTCCCGTCATCTCAGAAGTCACCTCCTTCTTAGCCATATCAACTTTCACACAATCCATCCATCGTTTCCTGGGTCTCCCTCTACTCTTGTAACCCTCTACATTCATACTCAAAACTTTCCTCACAACATGATCCTCATTTCTTCGCATCACGTGTCCATACCATGACAGCCGATTTCCACACAACTTCTCTGTCACAGGCGCCACTTTCAGACTTCCTCTTATATACTCATTTCTTATTCTATCCATTCGCGTAACACCACACATCCCCCTTAGCATTCTCATCTCAGCTGCATGCAACTGCCTTTCATTCAGTCCTTTTGTGGCCCAACATTCTGATCCATACAAGACGGCAGGTCTTATCATTGACTTATAGATCTTCCCTTTAAGTTTAAGGGGAACGTGGGAATCGCAAGTTGTTCCCGTTACCTGCCGCCATTTCATCCACCCTGTGTTTATTCTGTGCTTGACAGTCCGATCTATTCCTCCGTCACTTTGCACGAGTGAACCGAGATACCGAAATTCGGAGCAGATCGGAAGGAGCACGCAATCAAGCGCAATGGCTTCAGGGCTGGAGAGACCGCCGAAATCGCAGAACATATATTCTGTCTTGGTTCTGCTGATTTTCAAGCCTACACTCTCCAGCTTCTGTTTCCATTTCTCCAATCTACCCTGGATCTCAGGTCCATCTTCACTGACAAGGACAATGTCGTCGGCAAATAGCATGCACCAGGGTGCCTCTTCCTGTATTTCCGACGTCAGTGCGTCCATTATTAACAGGAAGAGGTAAGGGCTTAAGGCTGACCCTTGGTGCAATCCTACAGCCACACTGAACTTGTCAGTGTTACCTGCAGACGACCGGACATAGGTACTAGATCGGCTGTACATCGCACGAATCAACTCAACATACTTCCCAGGCACACCTTTCTCCTTCAAGGCCCACCACAACACTTCCCGAGGCACCCTATCATACGCTTTTTCTAGGTCAATGAACACCATGTGCAAGTTTTTATGTGCACATCTATACTTCTCGCACAACTGGCGGAGTGCAAAGGTGGCGTCCATTGTTCCTCTACCTGGCATAAACCCGAACTGATTTTGGGAAATCTCACTCTCTTCTCGTAATCTTTTCTCTATCACCTTCTCCCATACTTTCATACTATGCGACAGGAGCTTTATCCCTCGATAGTTGTTGCAGTCCTGTACATCCCCTTTATTTTTGAAGATGGGCACTAGTGAACTATTGCACCACTCTTGTGGGATCACTTCCTCATGCAACAACTTATTGAAGAATAAAGTCAGCCACGTACATCCATCTTCTTTTAGTTCCTTCCATACTTCTACTGGTATATCATCTGGGCCCATGGCCTTTCCATTTTTCATACTTCTTACTGCTTGCCTCACTTCATCCATGCTAACTTGTCTTACCAAACCCTCATTTACTGGTGCCTCATGTACCATACCATTCCATTCATTCTCCTCATTCATAAGCTTATCAAAATAAACCTTCCATCGCTCTTTTATTTCATCATCATTGCACAGAACATTACCTACATCATCTTTCATACATTTTATATGAGTAATATCTCTTGTCCTTTTTTCCCTTGCTTTCGTAATCCGTTAGAGCTCCTTCTGGCCTCTAGGGCTATCTAGTGAGTCATACAACTTCTCCTGTGCCTTAGCCCTAGCAACTGCTACCGCCTTTTTTGCTTTTCTCTTCCATTCTTTGTATATTGTATTCTTTCCTTCTTTCAAACCATCGTTCCCATTTTCCACACCCTGCCATTCTTAAAACGCAAATTTTTTCTCTTTAAGTAACTTTTGCACTTCTTCATTCCACCACCATGTATCCTTATCTATTATACCTTTCCCTTTCGATTCTCCAAATATATCTTTTGCTACTCTTCTTATACAATCTGCCATCTCATTCCAGCATTCGTTCACAGACTTCCCTTCCATATCTTTCATTTCAATCATTTTGTCCACGACTTGGTTTTTGAACAATCTGCCGCACTCCTCATTTTCTATCATACGCCATTTGGTTTTTGGTGGGGGTCGTTCTTTGTTATGTCTGATGGGGACACGTACTTTAGCCTCCACCATCACCAACCTGTGTTGCGAGACTAATGCTTCGCCTGGCAGCACTTTACAGTTTTTGACACAAATCAAACTATTCCTCTTTATGAGGAAGTAGTCGATTTGTGTCGCGTGGTGGCCACTTTTATAAGTAATAAGATGATCGTCTTTCTTTTTAAACCACGTGTTTATTATTGCCAGGTCGAATGCAGTAGCAGCTTGCAGTAGTGCCTCGCCATCACTGTTACGGTTTCCATACCCCCAACCACCATGCACTCTCTCATACCCATCCTTCAATTTTCCAACGTGCCCATTAAAGTCACCCCCTACATACACTTCGTCACTGTCTTGCACATCTCTCATCACACAGTCAAAGTCCTCCCAAAATTTATCTTTTATACTATCCTCACATCCAGACTGGGGTGCATATACGCTCACTACCTTTAGTACTACACCTTCCAGAATCACTTTGACAACTATCACTCTATCACTCACTCTATTTACATCTACTACACATTCTTTCAGCTTGCTGTCCAAAACTATACCTACACCATTTCGCTTGCCATCGCTGCCACAATAGAAAAACTTATATCCTTCTCCTATCTCTCTAGCTTTCGCCCCCTTCCACTTGGTTTCTTGCAGACACGCTATATTTATTCGTCGCCTTTTCAAAACATCTGCTAACTCTCTTCCTCTTCCAGTCATCGTACCTACATTCCAGCCCCCACATCTCAGCCTTACCTCTCTTTCTCTCCGAGCTTGCGTCTTACGTCGCACCCGCCCGTTTGGTGCGACAACCCTTGTCCATTTCCCCCAGGTGCCGGGTGCTGCACCTGCGCGTCGCCTGTGGGGTACGCCCTAGTCCTATCGTACAACATATAATTTTGACTTTCCATGCTGCAATGGTTTTGGCATAAGTTTTTACAGTCGGCCGCCTGCCTGACACCAACCCTCCTTGGGAATGCTATCGTTGGTGGCTTACGCGTCACCGTGCGGGTGACCTAAGGTGCTTATTGTTATGCGCCTGGTCTTAAAGTTCCCTTAGTCGCCTCTTACGACACCCACGGGATGAAATGGGGTGGTCCTATTCTTAGTCCGGGACCACACAGACCACACATCATATTTCTGTCAATATCGTCCTTTTAATCAACGAACCAGCACTAGCCTCTTCCAATGTCTGCGTAAATAACTGGTGCCTGAAGGACTTTCATGCTAACTTCTGAAATTATTTTTGATCAGTTGGTTTAGGTGTCGCCTCTTGTGCACGAGGTTATGGGTTCAAACCTGGGCAAGTACCAATGTGACTTTTTCAATTCATATGTACTTTCTAATTTTATCTTGGATATCACTGACATGGGTGAAGGAAAACATGGACTTTATAATTAAGTTTGAAATCGCCAACCCATCTTGAGCATGCGTGGTGATTTATGCTCGTGCCTTCTCTGTATGAGGCCTTTACCCTGCAGTAAATAAATAATAATAAATAAATAATAAATAATGCTGGACAATCCACACAGCATCATCTAGCCCCAAGCTAAGAAGAGCTTGTGTTATGGGTACTAGATGACTGATATACTTAATACAATACATTACATAGATAGATATTTTTATTATACATAGCAAATACCCAGAACACCCGGAACAAATATTTGTAGATCGTACAAACATGTGTCCCAAGGCGGGAATCGAACCCGCAACCTCCTGCGTCGCAGGCGGGCCTTCGCCCGCTGCGCCACATAGGTCGTCAAACAGTGGGACAGTAATAGACGAGTATTATTTATTTATTTATTTTATAATAATTGCCATCAAAATAGTTGAACATCCTCAGCAAATATAGACATTACTTATTGTTGCGTGGGGCGTCCTGCGCGGGCGCCGACATCACCCGACCGTGGCCGACCCATTTGACCGATCGACTGGCTGACAGCAGTTAAGTTGTCATATTTCACACACCAAGTTGACGTCACGTTGATGGAAAATTGTAAACCTATGTTTATCTGAAAAATAAATAAGGATAAATATTAAACTGTGTCAAGAGTAGATTCTCTCTCTCTGCTTTTGGTGGGGTACAGCATAGTACAATTGTTTAATTATGAGACCATTATTCACATTTGAATTCTCCAGACCATATATTAAATAACACCCTTAAAGATGAAAAAAGAGTTTGGAAGGTAGGTTTATATTTATACGTGTATGGAAAGAGACGGGCAAATAAGTGTAATGATTGTTTTAAGGGACTTAGTTGGTTCAAATTTTTCGTGTTTGAACTTCCTTACAGAATTGGTTTACAAAACAGCTTCTACCATGAGTGATGGCCAGGTCGCTCATACACGAGGGGGGAGTTCAAATCCAGGCAAGTATAAATAGAGAAAATCTGGACATTTGATAAAAGTCTGAAATCTCTAACCCGTCTCAAGTAAGCATAGCGATCAATGCTTGTGCCGTTTCTGTGTGAGAAGATACCTTTGCACTGCAGTGGGACAGTAACAGGCTTGTATTTTTATCTATTTTATAGCTTTCAGACCTCTTCTGGAAATTAAACGTTATGTCTAACCCTGCCATATATTCCGTCAGTGAATCTAAGTCTCCATCTTCACGTCGCGCGTCGTCAGTTCATTCTGCAATCTCGTCTCTTAGATTTTTTCTAAAATTGACTTCTTGTCATAGTTTTTGTGTTACCTTTATTTTCATCTATTGTCAAATCACTTGACAGGAGTCTTTTTTTTATTTCTTACCATTGTCAGTATGAGATCATAACATTTTTTTGTGGTCGACCGCCCAGTAGCTTACAAAGCATGCTATATTAACTTGCCTTTGTCAAAATTTATTGGCCAAAAGTTAATTTTTGCGTTCACCTCTCCTTGAAAAACTCTTCCTTTCAAACCACACATTATCATCAAGCATGTCTGATATACCTTATTGTATATAAGTAAGGGGAGTTTTTGCTTGGCTGGGGTGCTTAATAACTTTGTCAAAAGTTACTAACAAAGAAATGTCATTATGATAATCCGTTTTCGGGTTCTATTAGTTGTTTGTTGTTTATAAATCGTTAAGTTGTTTGAAAAATCTAAAAGTACGTTTCTAAGAATAGTTGGAATTTAATTTTGAGCTCCTTACTTAAGTGATTTGTAAGTTTTCAAGCATTTTTAACGGCTGATACCTTTTTTAAGGCATTTGTTCCATGGTAAAAAATAAGTGCTGAATTTTTGTATTGTTTGAAATCTATGGTCTTGATAACGGAACTTTATACACGCTTTAATTTGAAAAAAGAAGAAGGATTAGAATATACTCTCTTAAAAAGAAAGAATACAGAAATCACTAAACTTTACATAAGCTAGTATGTTTTTTATTTTCTTTATACAAGAAACTCAGTACGTAGATGCTCAGAATATTGATAAAATAATCTCAGGTGAAGGTCAGCGCGCATTCGTTACGTGGGAGTGATCTATCGACACCACGTGAGTGACAGCCGATTGTATGGGAATTGAAAAAAAAAACCTACAGCAAGTATACAGAACATGCAGCAATACACAGTAGTCTCAATAATATAATAAATAATTAGATTATTTTATGCTGAATGCGGTGATGGTCTATTGAGAAAAGCCTTGTCTTACATGTGTATAATGAGGTTGTAGTGTTAGGGGGTTCAATTTATCTTATACATCACTGACATCAGTGTAGAAAAACATCGCGAGTAAACCTGGACTTATAATTAATGAAAATCTGAAATCTCCAACCCAGCTTGAGCAATCGTGGTAGGTAATGCTCGTGCCTTCACTGTATGAGAAGATGCCTGCAAGGGACATTAACAGGCTGGTATTTTTTTTTCTTAGCCTGTATTGTCCCTCTGCTGGGCAAAGACCTCTTCCATAGCCTTCCAGTCTTGTCTCTGTGCGGATTTGTCCAGCCATTCTTTTTCAAACACGCGTTTAAAAAAGAATGGCGATTTAGACGCCTTAATCGTCCCGCCAGCGTTTTCTAGGCCTCCCTCGGCGACGACCCTCTCTTCTGGCACCGAGGTATTAATATTATCTATAATTATTTGAGAATATCCCATATGCCTGTTTAGGGCAAGTAGCCCTAAACAGGCAAAATATGGATTGTGCTATATACAGAGCTGTTATATCTGGTATGGTAACAATTTTCTGCAACTAAATTATTATTGAGTCTAGCCCATTGTATTGTTTGTTGACATCGGGTTAACTTAATTTTAGGCAAAAGTATGGAGTCCTTAGCTTGGCGATCTTTAACGCTTTGTGTAAGTCACATCCTGCATCGCTATTTAGTTTCAAAAGATATTAAACAAATGTGTTATTAAAAAAATACTTTGTTCTGCTTCTCACAAAGTTCAGTTTGCACTACAACTTTCGAATATTTTTATAACTCTTTCAATGGTATTCTAATTCTGAAATCAACTTATTTAACATCAATTGGAAAGAGGGAACGTCCTTATACTAGTATGCATAGATCTTTTGAATCTATTATAGTTCATATACCTACTGGTACCATTTTTAGGGGTATCAACGCGACCCTATTACTAAGCCTCCACTGTCCGTCAATCCACCTGGACTGATGGAAAGACGCCAGAAGGCCATACTATCTTATGAAACGTCCTTGAAATTTTCATTAGAGTTTGCATTTCTATTGCTGCTACTCGTATACAACGATAAACAAAATAGTAATTAATAGGTACGTCAATTTTTCGGCGTAATTCGACCAACCTTAATTGCTGCATCTCTTATCTTGGAAGATGGTACGGAATCCTTTGTGTGCGAGTCCGACTCGCACTTAGACGATTTTATTTATTCCAGGTATGGATTGCTCACGGCTCATCGTGTGACCACACAAAATTACCTGTGCAGACCCCCGTGGCTCAGTAGCAGAGGTCAAATTGTAATTTAATTAATTCTACACACTTCGTAAGCCCACCTTTTTTGGTAAGCAATGTAATTTAACAATCTCACTCCGGCACGGTTATTGTTGCGTATTTTACTTTTAATAAACTCATATGACTGCCTCATTGATCTAGTAGTCACAAGCGCTACTGTTAAGGAGGTACGAGATCCAAGGTTCGATTTCCTGGTCGGGCAAAGTATGTATGTTTTGCCATCTGGATGTTTTTGCGCTCGGTTGATGGCAATAAGCTCGCCCCATATTACATGGGGCCTAAATGTGGGTGTACTGTAGTAACACCTCTGCCGAAAGATTCGGGCATAACAGGCGTGATGTTGTGTTGTCATATTAATATTTGGTCCGCCACTAATTGTGTTCTGCGACTTCATCAAGAATTAAAAAACTTGTTTTACTAAACCTGAAAGTGACTTCGATACTTAATTTTTTGTACTAGACTTATGGACGACTTTTCATAAATTTATTAAAAAGAAGATTTGCGGTAACGTGGCAGTCGTCCATGTCAGTCCGAAAAGCTAGGCAGATGATGATGATCATGTAGTCACTAAGGATCATCATCTATTCTGCCTAGCTTTTGCCTAACATTGTTGGGGTCGGCTTCCAGTCTAACCGTATGCAGCTGAATACACGTGTTTTTTTTTATCTAACCTCCCAGTAACTGAGTAACACGATAGCCCTTAGCAATACTAGTTGTCCCACTTTCGGGATTTTGACTGCCCGTTTGGCAGGCGCGACTGTCGGTGTGTAATTAATGATCACCCATCCACGGACCGACCTCAGCAAGCGTTGCTTCGCCTGGAAGATAAAGTACTATGTAGGATTTAGGACTCGTTGCGGTTGTTATATATATGGTCCCTATTTTACACACTAACAAAAATATGCAGACTGGTCAGGTCCACTCATATCTGTTTAGTTCTTTCCTCAAAAGACCATCTCAGGCACTTATCTGCATGCTCCTCATATGATCTGACCAAGATTATGTCTGGACTTTAAAAGAGACTACACTCAGAGTTTTTTTCCTGTTTTCTTCTCAGTGAGCCAGATAGGAAAAAAATACTTATTGATCTGTAAAAATGTTTGTAAAAACCTGATTGCAAAAATAATATAATTTGTTTATCATTTATCATACAAGCAATTTTGCAGATCAATGTCTGCTATAAAATCAATACATTGTGACGATAAAAAATATAGACTTATTCATTTCTGATGGTATGATATCAGATGAGTTGCACTAAAGTAACAGTGATGTTAGCCAAGTCATTAGTTGTATTTGGGTGGTCTCAAATGTCCAGTCTAGCTCGATAATTTTAAAATAAACCTTAGATGTGCAAAATGCAATTCATGTTTCTTTCATAAACAGTCCACACAGCGAAGCAACATGACGCTTTGCTTGTGATATAACTGAAATACTAGCTTTTGGCAGCGTCTTCGTCTGCGTGAATGTCGGGTATCGCGGATGCAGACGATGTCGCGGATCAAAAACCACCCTATGTGTCTCTTAGGGTCTAAAACTATCTCCACACCAAATTTAATAACGATCCGATTGCCGTTGAGTCGTCAAACAAACAAACAGAAATGCTTTCGCATTTATAATATTAGTATTGATTATAATTAGATTTTGGTGATTAAGTAGAACTGCAGATTACGTTATGAATTAAGAAAAATAAAGGGGCTGGGTTTCCAGGGAAAACAATGGCCCAGCACCGGGCTTCCGGGTCGAAAACAGTTCGTTCTTGCACCCACAACTGGCCTACCGAGTTGTGACCATGCCCAACACCCTCTAACATTTACCTTCCCAAAAATTAAGGCATACAAGTAAAAACTATTTTTTGAACGGGACAGTGATAATGATAGAAACTAACCTATGTCTTTTCTCAGGATATACTCGTAATATACGTCCTTGCTAAATTTCATCACGATCCGATCACCTGTTTACCGGCAAAAAGGTAACAGACAAATAAACAGATAGAGTTAGTATCGCATTTGTTATTAGTACTAGCTTCCGCCCGCGGCTTCGCCCGCGTTGTTTGTTGATAAAAAAAAAGTAGCCTATGTCCTCCCCCGGGGTGCAATCTATCTCTCTGCCAAATTTTATCGAAATGCGTTCTGTGGTTTTGGCGTGAAAAGGTAACAAACAAATTGACTTTCGCATTTATAATATTAAAGTTAGGATGGAGCACTTGGATCACTGCCAATCCCACAGAAGGTACCATCCTACGTTACAAAATAGCGATCCATGGAGTATGATTGATGGGACCCATAGTTTATTACATATTGGAGATTACCTTGTTAGTCTACGGGTCATAAAGTCGTTTTTATTAATCAAAATATTTACACTATTGCGTATGAAGAATAAGTATAGCTTGGAAATATATCAATAGAGCCGGATGGTCCACTAGAAGAAGACTTAATAAATTCTGAATTACCAGATTTACACTGCATTATTGTTCTTACATTTATACAAATGAATAAAATTGATGCATATGAAATACGGTAACGAAAAAACACTTTTGAATGTTATTGTCTGTCTTTTGGTTAGAGGTAAACTCAGGAACGGCTGGACCAATTTTGACGGGACTCTCACAGCCTGATAGCTGATGTGAAGAGCTATAACTAAGCTTGTGTATTTTTATTATAGAAATAAGAAAACCCATGAAATATTGTCAAATTCCTCATGGATGAAGTTGCAGGCACAGCCCACTTCGCAGAGGCCGCTTAAGCTACGGGGAACCAGCCATGTCATCCTGGAATGCGAGATCGTGTCTACCCAAAGTACACAAATCCTCGGAACAGTGAGGCTTCACAGGCTTCGTCGAGCGGTGCTTTTGAGCCGAGCTAAGCTGGCTAAGTCAGCCAGGATCCCGACGAGCGAGGATAACTTACCTACATGCACTTGAGGCTTATAAAATCAAACCATGGCATATTCACTACGATATCATTAAGGTCAGGTGCTTAGTACTCGTAACTGGCGTGTATGACCAGATGTATGAACGTAAACAAAGGAAGAAGAGTATGTAATAATCGTAGCAGGTGAGCGCACTATGTATGGCTTGACCAATGGATGTGCTATTAACGATTGTGTCGAAAAACTGTACTGCAAATCACCATAGTTCGAATGCACGTTTGTGCGACACACTGAAGCTCGACATCATGCTAGAGCGACATGAAAAATAAACATTTGTATTCATGATCATAATTAGGTAAATCTGATCACTTCGAACGCTCAGTTAATCACTCTCTTACACTCTTGGTAAAGTACCTGGATTCGATTACGAAAAAAAACAAAGAAAACCACGAAATAAACACTCGAAAATTTAAATATCTTTAAATTACAAAAGGATCTGATGACCTCGATAGCTAGTTACACTAACTATTACTTTTTACGACTTTCTTTAGTTTTTATTGCACTTTTTACGGCAATTTAAGTAGCAACAAATACCCAATCATGCATTACATAATACAGAAATCAAAGCAAACAGTAGCAAAACATTCAGTTATCAAAATGCTAAAGTTAACTAGCAACATTGACCCCTGATTAAACAACAATACCTTTACACTCATCTCCATGAATTGCCATACGATTATCACCATTAAAGCCAGCACCATAAGAAAATGCGTCTAAGACTGTGATGTTACAGAATGTGAATGATTTATTTTTGGGTTCAGTTTAGAATTCGAAGCTGTCAAGAACCGTTGGACCGTGAAATGGAAGCTCCCAAGATACGTCCGAACATAAGATACATATGAAATTGTCTTGTTTTATTTCTGATTTATTTAACGATACCATCATTGAGGACGTAGGCCTTGATTGTATAAATTTATTTGGTGTTTTGCAATCGGTTTAACGATCTTCAATAAGATTCAGATCTATAGATCAGCATGTAGGTATGTGTATTATCTCATTGCAGGTGACAGATATTTGCTGCCCAGACCAGGCTTTCAGACCTTGCTGAGGAAGCCTGAAGATGTTCTTTAATCTATATATATAAAAAAGAATCCCTATTTCCCTTGGTCACGGCATCACGCGGGAACGGCTGGACCAATCTCGCTAATTCATTTTTCTTGTGTTTAATATTGTAAGAAGTAGTAATGGTACACTTAACGACTATTTTAATTTCGCGCCTTTGACAGTTTACACGTTTAATTAATGTGAATTTCAACCGCAGGTTGGGGCCACGGGGCGCAGTTAGTTCACAATAATGAACGTCAGATTTATCATTTCACAGATAGCATGAACAATTATGGCAACATATGTTATTCAAAAGAATGTTACCATATATGGCTCTTAGACGATAATTTTCTTCAACGCAGACGGCATGTGCCTCACCTATTTCTATTTCTGCTGCTTCCACATCCATGCACACATTTCAAACTCTCCAATAATCTTCTTAAAGCATATTCAATATCAAGGTGGTCACTCTGTGAGCCTATACAACTTACCGCCACATCAGAATTAAATCTTAACAACCACTCATTGAGGCAAGGATTACAAAAATCCGATATTTCTGACCAGGGATCGAGTAGCGGTCACTTTTACTTACAAAAAGGACTTCAACAATGTTCTTGAGGTGTCGGCCTCACAAACAAACACCAACATACAAACCATTTATGCTCTAGTGCATATCCATTACATGTAACAATTGTATTTAAATCCTTACTAGGCTGCCGATACGACGTCGCCTTTGCCTCGCCGCAAATTGAAAAAAAACTACGGCGCCGAATTCTAAGTGATCATTGGTGCGTTTGAATTTGGAAGGCGTATTAGGCTCATTGTCCAGATGTAGACAAATAATGCGTAGGAGTGATTGAATTTGTAAGTAGATAGTTTGTTTGTAAGATTTTTTTGCAATTTGCTGACATTTCACGAAAAGAATGCAGCCTTCTTCAGAAAGTAGAACAAAATGGTGAAAGTTTTATCTACTTTTAATGAACTCGGCTTCTTTATCAGAAGCTTTGCTTTACGAAAAATTGCACTCCAAATGTTGCTGGCATTGCGAAAAATCTTAGCAAACCTTATAAAAACCTTCCGGAGATTTTTAGGCCCACTTCAAAACGTCCATGATCCTAACTTACGCTTCAGTTGACCTCTTCACCACCTAATCGATGGTGTTAGTCCCACATTCCGAGTATTGGTCACGTTCACTGGTTTCCAATCGGTTCATTTGAAAGCGTAATGGATGACCAGCTGTATGCACACAATGGTCTCGGAGATTTTCTGGAGTGATGCCTCTCAATAAACACAATGTGTAGATTTAGATGGAGTGGGTTCTTAAGTATGTAATAAGGTATTGAAAATCGTCACCAAGTAAGTGTGCCAAAAGTATACAATATTCGTGCAATTTTAACATAGATAGCTAACATTTTCCAGTGTAGAAGATGAGGTTTTCCTGGCTATATACTTGTGTACGGCAGCATTCGGTTAGACTGGAAGCTGACCCCGATGGCTGGTAAAAGTTTAGGCAAATGGTGATCAGAGTTGTTTCGACCAAATAAGCAGAATGTAATTTTGGTCTCAAGAAATTTGATATGGTTGATGAGAGTGTATTTTTTCAGGGAGTCGCTGGATTTGAGATAGACTTGCTGACGAAATTAAAAAGTAAATGTGCCTTGATTGCCTACGCATGTTACAAAAATAATACAAGACATGCAATAAAAAATCAACAAACAACATTATTTAGTTCCATAACTTGTGTAACACGCGTCCTGGGAGGTTTCGGCACTTTGTGGGATTATCCCTGGTGTATCTGCAATCCGTACATTGTGGTACAAGACAGACGAACGCCGCAAACGATTGTCGGCTTCATACACTTGTCTGCTCTGCTAATAGAATGGATTTAGATTTGGTCTTTGGGAGTGATACTGCCGACATGCCGAGCAGATCCTACTGTGAAAGAATGTCTACATTGATTTCGTATCAAAGCAGTTGTGCGTGATTTTGTTTGTTGCATAAAAATGACATCTTAGAATTAGGAATTGAGTTTAGAAAAATGTAAGGAATATCTAAATTTATACTTAAATATGTATAGCGGACCCGACAGACGTTGTCCTGAACAATTAACCTATGGCGTCTAATTGTGAATCGAAACTCATCATCTGCCTAGCCTTTTCCCTACAAAATTGAGGGCTTCCAGTCTCACCAGATGCAGCTGAATCCCAGTATTTCACATGGAGCGCCTGCCTATCTGACCTACCCAGTTATTGGGCAACACGATACCCCTTGGTAAGATTGGTTGTCAGACTTTCGGAAAATTGTGAATCAAAACTATTCACTAGAAAAATGGTCATTCAAATCGGTCCAGCCCTTTAGGAAGAGTTCAGTAACAAACACACATGCCAAAAAATAAAATTGATGGTCGAGGTCTGGGATTCTAGGCAGTGCGTTGTCTCTCAGGAAGTTATTTATATTCTTTACACATCTACATAACGTAACGTACAATGCCTGTTTCCCCAAATGTAAGGCAGAGGTAGGTAGAGTTTAAGCCCAGAACTGTATGTAATTATACGATTAGAATATTTCACTACGACGACCTATTTGGCGCGTCGGGCAAAGGTCCGCCTGCGACGCAAAAAGTTGCGGGTGCGATACCCGCCTTGGGACAAATGTTTGTACGATCCACGAAGATTTGTTCCATCCAGGTGCACTGGGTATTTGCTAGGTATAATAAAGAAATATGTATCTATGTAATGTATTGTATTAAGTATATCAGTCATCTAGTACCCATAACACTTGTCAGCTTTTTCGGCTAAGGCTTTAAGGCTTTTTCAAGTTTCTGCCTCCATGGTAAAAAGGCGTGAGTTTATATTTGGATGTATAACAAACAACTAGAGACCTAAAATTGTCTATTTTAGACACCATTACCTGAATATCAAAGCCTATTCAACCTTAAAGGTGATTGATTCCACAATTGTAAGCATATTTATTACAGTCAAAGCTAATGATAAACTTGACACAAAAACGATTCGCTAATACTAACATTAACACCGTCATACAAAAACCAAAACAAATCAGTATCAACAAAAGCGAGATCCATCGAGTTTTTTACAAGCAAAAGAACATCTTTGATGCGGCACACAGCTCACAAGTAGAAAGTATCAATGTAACAGAAGCCTAATTATCAATTGAAAATCTCGTAATGAATGCTTGTATAGTCCTCCTGGAGATTCAGGGTTGGTAGTTATTCAATATTTATTTATATTAGAAGCTCGTGGCTAAATAAAAACAGCCGCACAGGTTGATCGAAGGTAAGCTACGTTTGCCGAGGTCATGGACGGGTGACCGTTCGTAACATATGGAGACTCTTCCGTGCCTCGGAAAGCACACTAAGCTGTTGGTCCCGGTTGTCATTTGTAGAACAACAGAAATCCATCAGTATAAAATACTGCAAATATTATCGAGGCGCTCCAAAAACCAAACAAACAATTAGACAAGATTTTTATTTTACTTCAAAACCTCCATCTTCTTACTCCTACCTTACCTACCAATTTTAGTTTGAGCTAATCAGACAATATTTTTATTTACTTATTTACATAATTTATATTAGTTTCAGCTAAGTTCATCATAAATATCTTCAAAGATATACGTAATCACCATATTGTTTGTAAATCGCACCTCATTAATTCCAAGCTTGTTCCGTTGTGGAAAAGGGCTGGTGCTATTCGTCTTGTAACTCTCTCTCTCACACACTGGAACAGTCATGGCTTTTGATTTTGTTACGACGCTACTCCAGAACATAACAGTAGTCTAATTCCACCATGGGGTTCATAATGATGAGGCAAAGCAGCTGCTGTTGATTCCAGTGCCATGATCGTCAAAATGGTCATGATCAACGCCAGAATTTAGGAACTTACCTAGTTACGTTCACCAAGACATGCATTCCACTACTTATTTCCTTTAACACATCAGCAGCAACCCTGTTCGCAAGTATCATTCGGTAGCGCACAAAGCCAAAGCGGCAAATCAAAGATGGCGGCTTTTTTGATGCGCGCGCGCACCGCTGGCCGCTCTCTTTTCAATATCGCCTTTTGATTTGCCGTTTCCCAGTTTTGTTAAGGCGAAATAAATATAGTACTTGTTGTTAATGTTGAGTAATTGATACTGTACTGTACTTGGCTTTGGACTTTTTCCTTGTAAGACTGCATCTTTATGCAGTGTTGAAGATCTGAAGAAAGTTTCTAATGTGCCTACTTATGAAAGAGTCTTCTTTAAAAGTGCATTGAATATTTAAAAGAGCTCTGGCTTTTTCAAAGTGGATTGTAAGCTATTTGATCTGATACTCTGCCTCGTTGGTCTCGTGGTCACAAGCACTACTGCTGAGCACGATATCCTGGGTCCGATTCCCAGATCCGAAGACCAGTTTTTTGCTTTTTAGGGAGTCAGTTAATAATTTATTTAGGTAAATAAGTTATTGCAAACTGCTCGTCAACTTCTACAAAAAAATCAGTAGGTTAAAATCAATCATCGCCTATTTTATATTACACTTAGTGGCTGACTTTTAGGTAAATTCTGTCCAGTAAAAAAATAACTATCGAAATCAGAATACACTGTTAATAATTATGCTTGGTCAGACAAACAAAAATAAATTAATGTTAAATTGAGAATATCTCTCTTGTTTTCTTCGGTTAAAAATGAAATGAAATTGAAAACATGATGTAAATGTATGTTTTTTATAACTTGTTTAATTCAATTTTTCTATTTTGTTTTTTTTTTATGTTATCTATGTTTGTGCCTGAGCCTGTGGTGAATAAATGTTTTTTCTTTCTTTCTTTACATTTCACACTTGGGACACTCAAACAGTTATTTCGCCCTTTTTTTAAGGATCGAAAATCATCCAATCACTTCTCCCTTTCAGGGTGGAACGGGAGGGCATGTCAGACTTTACTGACTAAAACCCATCCGTGTTCCGTCCTTGCCCTTTACGTTCCGAGGTCACGGGAACATCCCTCAATCCTGGCAGTTATTTTGCCCTCGCACTTGGTTTTAATCTTTAAAACAAACTCCAGCTAGCCCGAAGGTTGTGGATGATGATGATACACGCATGTACCCCATGTTACCCACTCATGATTCAACTGACACGTAGCATTGTACGCGGTAGACAGTAGATTATCTCCACAAACAGAGATTGGCCCCTCGCTGTGCTCGTCAGGCTCCCGTGCCCGTGCGTGTGCGCAGGTAGTGGTAACAGAAAAAGTTGGAATTTTATTGCTGATGATATAGTTGTAAAAGTTATGCTGTCTCTTTTATTTTATAATTATTATATAAAATATATTTGAAGCTAGTGTAAGTATAAATGGTAAGTTGTATATTGTGACTTTGTGATTAGGTACACTTTTAATAAAATGTTTGTATATTTATTAAAAATATTTTTGAAGTATAAAAATTATATTTCTAAAAAGAATTATTATCATGTATTAGGAATCAGATATTTTACTAGTTGGTTTCGATTGGTTGTACTTATTTATATAGTTTTTTTTTTATCATTGTTTTAAGAACAATCATTTTAAAAGTTTTCGCATATAAGACATTAAAACGAGGAGTGGCAGCAGTTTTCTCCCACAACTTAAAACTTGATGGGTAATGGTTTCTTTCAGAAAATACTCATATTGTTCCTTCATTCAACGACCTATGTGGCGCAGTGGGCGAAGGTCCGCCTGTGACGCAGGAGGTTGCGGGTTCGATTCCCGCCTTGGGGCAAATGTTTGTACGATCTACAAATATTTGTTTCAGGTGTTCTGGGTATTTCCTATGTATAATAAAAAATATCTATCTATGTAATGTATTGTATTAAGTATATCAGTCATCTAGTACCCATAACACAAGCTCTGCTTAGCTTGGGGCTAGATGATGCTGTGTGGATTGTCCAGGATTATTTATTATTTATTTATTATTCAATATCAGAAACCAATACTTCTCCAGCCGAACTTTCGATAGATGTTGATAAGGGACTTAACTGTGAATCTACAATGATCGCCGACCACCACATCCATAAAAAATTCAATAAAAAAACATAAGGCACAAATCCAGGTCCAATTGTAACGATCACTAACCAACCAAACATAGAAAGTATGGATGCACTGGATAGATATCCATATCAAAAAGTTCCTAGTTAAGTTTTTTTTTTACTAACATACATAGTTTGTAAATTCTAATGTATTGTACTAACAATATATGGACAACTGTAGTCTTATTTAAATAAATTAATTGAATTGAACACTAAAAAGCGAAAAGTTAAAACGACCTTACAAAAAAAAAAAAACAATCGACTTAAAAAAGTAACTTTAATTTAGGAAGTTAATGGCTTTTGTTGTTTTGTTACAATAATTTTTAGCCAACGACTTCCAAAATTAATGTTATTTTACACATTTTAGTGTTTTAATGGTGTTATTGAAAAATAAAGATTTGATTTTAATTTAGACTTGTTCTGCTATCACTCCCTTCCATGCGCAGTGACAGTGGTGAGGTCTTCAAGCTGTCAAGAGCACCCCAGTTCATCTGCAGTCTGCGAGCCCACTGGAATGTGGACTTGTGATTACTTATTAATTATGAAGGTTTAATCAAGGTGTCTATTTTTCTTTTATACCTAGGCTTTACTTGGTACGTAGATTATTTTAAGGATAATTTCCTTGAAACATGTAAGCCCTTCATTGGGGTCATCGATGAAGTTTGTTTTGCGCAATTTGACTAAAATAATATAACAAAACTAGCTTCCGCCCGCGGCTCCGCCCGCGTGGTTTGTTAATAAAAAGTAGCCTATGTCCTTCCCCGGGGTGCAATCTATCCCTCTTCCGAATTTTATCGAAATCCGTTCAGTGGTTTAGGCGTGAAAAGGTAACAAACAAACTTACTTTCACATTTATAGCATTACTAGCTGACCCAGCAAACGTTGTTTTGCCATATAAAATTTAGGGGGATGAAAAATACTCGTAGATGTTGTCCGATTCGCAGACCTAACAAAGATGCACACAAAATCGCACGAAATCAGTAGAGCCATTTCGGAGGAGATTAATGACAAACACCGTGACACGAGAATTTTATATATATTAGATAGTTAAGAAGTTCTTTCTTTCTCAGAAGGTAATTCTAGGTTTCACATATTACTTGGTTTTTAGCAACATGAGGAGCTGGTGTCTGATATAGGCGTAAAATGCCTGTACCTATGTAGCATGGAGGATGTAGAGCGACTGCCTATCTGACTACCACCACTCCAGTTTAGTGTTACGATACCTCTTGTTGAGACTGGTTGTCAGACTTTCGAGCTTCTGACTCCCCGTTGCAAAGGACAGCATACCCAGTTTAAGTATGCAGTGCAGGATGGACGATGCTTATTAAAAAAAAAACAATGCAACGTAGTGCAAAAATCGAACAGAATGAATATTACCATACCTAGCCTCTCAGCATCATCATCATCTGCCTAGCATTTTTCCGATCATGTTGGAGTCGGCTTCCAGTCTAACCGGATGCAGATGAATACCAGTATTTTACATAGAGCTACTGCCTATCTGACCTCCACAACCCAGTTACTGGGCAACCAACAATTAAATTTTTATGATTCGTTGTTATAGTCTATAGAATATATGGTTATTTCAATCTATTATAAGAAACGTGTTTTTTTAAATCTCGTACGACGGTACGGGAAACTTCTTGTTAGAGCCCGACTAACAATTAGCCAGTTTTGAAGTACCCATATCACGAGGACATTTCAGAATGCCAATAGGTTTTTCTAATGAAATAGAACTCAAAAATCAAAAACTACCATGTCAAGCATTTAAATCTAAGACAGCAATGAAATTCAATAAAACCATATCTTGATTATAAGCTTTTAATACTAAGCTGCAAAAAAACTTTCATCAGAGGACGAAGTATATATAAATGAGATAACAAAGGACCGAATCAAACATTATTTTTGGATGAAAATAATTTTCATCAATTTTTTTTAAATTCACCGAAACGTATTTTACTTGTAGTGACAAAGTCAGAAAAACTGGTTTTTTGCTTAGGATTGGAATGTTATTTCACACAACTAAATCTCATAGCCTTTTCCGTTTTCATAAAATCATCTACACGACATCTATTCTTGCGAATAAAACTTCCTGTGTCATCATTCTCTCCGTCGCTTCTTTGGAGTATCATCGACAATCTCCCAAAAATGGGCGATTGGCAAATTACAGGATTCTCTAGGCTTTTAGTAATTGGTGAAGAATGAAGTGTGGCTTTACTAAAGTCTGGACAAGCTGGACGATCCATCGACGGTACTGGGTGGTACTGAATAAAGGAGTTCTTAAAAAAAGATGTCGAACGACTTGTATTAATGATATTATTAGAATTGTTTGACTTGCAGGACTCTTGTCCAGACAGTGTCCCCTGCGTCTCTTCCAGGCTCACTTTCAATGTAGCATCTGGTCTCATGATTCGAACACCACTAGAACGATCTTTACAGCTGCCATATCTGAAGGACTTGAAATAGTTCACTACCGAAATGAGTGTTTGTTTAAAAATTGTTGCCGTTGTAACAGACACCATTTTGATTTTGTCCACAATTTTGTGTTAACAATAGTTGTATATTGTGAACAAATTGTGAACCTGAAGAGACACCAAAATTTTTTTCAACTTAGAATTTTTCACATTCGTTTTTTTCTGACAAATGTACTAGTGACAGTAGCTTGACCAAAGATTTTACAGTTCACTACCATAGTCTTGGATGATTCTGCTTCTGTAAAGAGTTTTGTTAGGGTAACTCTAAGGTTGGAAGTTTTTCAGAAAATAATGTACCTGACACACAATTAAATTATATTATAGAATAAAGAAACCAATTTTAACACGTCATGTTTAACCACGGAGAAAGAAGTGTGTAACCTTCCTTTACTCGCGCGAAATTTTGTGATTGGCATCCGCGCGCGGTCTCGCTGGTCAAAAAGTTAAAACCCAATCAAACGATATCTAATTAAAACAAAGTAATTTTCCCCGTGAAAATGGAGGTGAAGTGGGCTGTCATTCCATACTAGTGCTAGGGATAACAGTTCACTTTCCGCTCATTTCATTTATCTTTATACAGAAAAGAGTGGCTGATCCTATACCCGCGGCGTTCCCCAGACCGCTTGCCTTCTAACACAGCCAAGCGTTCTACTCGTACCAACACACTTCCCTCTGAAATGAACGTAGCAAAGAATCAGGGAATTTACAGAAACAACAAAAGGTTATTCATAAAAAAGTAAAGAAACACGAAAGAGTATTTTGTCGGTCTCAAAGACAAACCTAAGCATATTGGAAGGTTAAAAACCGTCCAAGAGTGAGTCCGAATCGCCCACCGCGAGTCCACCTTTGTAGGAAGAATATATTTCCATTTGCAAAGATTATATTTTTTTATAACAATGGTACAGGGCCCCAAATAAAACCAGATGGAGGCAATATTTTCTATCGGAGTACTAATTGATTTTTAATTTTTAACACTGCTCAAGTCTATTCCAATAGGTGCTTAGAGGCAGGAGGTACTGTGTATGTGTCTGCGCAGGTAGGCTGTAGCGTGTTTAGCCCCATAAATTACTATAGCAAAAGTGTAATTAAGTAGTACCTTATTAGTTCATTCCATACTTCTTCTGTAATCACATAGGAAAAGATTTTTTTCTAGCCTACACTATCTACTCTTAAGTCTTGGTTGTAGTCAGGGTTGTATGACACCTGACGCTATGGAATCCATGACACGCGTAACATTTGGTGTGACCAAAATAGTGAAAAGTAAAAGTTTCCAGATTTGAAATGTGGCAGCTAATGCTATTGTAACAACAAGTCAATCTATACTAATACTAGCTGACCCAGCAAACGTTGTTTTGCCATAATATGTTTGGGGTGGACCACCCTCACCATTTAGGGGTATAAAAAAATAGACGTTGGCAGATTCTCAGACCTACCCGATATACACACAATATTTCATAAAAATCGGTCAAGCCGTTTTGGAGGAGTATGGTAACTAACATTGTGACTCGAGAAGTTTATATAAGATGTATGAATAGGTAAAATTTGTTTGTAAGTTTGTAGGTAGGGGGTAATCCCCGGAACTAATGATCCAATTCTGAAAATGTTTTCATTGATAGAAAGCTACATTATTCCTGAGTGCTATAGGTTATTTTTATTTTCAAATCTAGTCTTTAAAGGGGATGGAGGGATGTTAAAATTCGAAGGGAAATGCACGAAATCCACGCGGAATCCAAAGTTACTTGTATTAATATTGTGTGATCATAAATAAATCTAAATAAATAAATAAATAATAAATTAATAATGCTGGACAATCCACACAGCATCATCTAGCCCCAAGTTAAGCAGAGCTTGTGTTATAGGTACTAGATGACTGATATACTTAATACAATACATTACATAGATAGATATTTTTATTATATATAGCAAATACCCAGAACACCCGGAACAAATATTTGTAGATCGTACAAACATTTGTCCCAAGGCGGGAATCGAACCCGCAACCTCTTGCGTCGCAGGCGGACCTTCGCCCGCCGCGCCACATCGGTCGTCGTTAATGGACCTACATTGTAATTATTTTTCAGCCGGATGCTAATCTTCTATATCTATATATACAAAAATGAATACCTATTTCCCTTGGTCATGGCATCATTCAGGGTTCTTATAAAGGAAAAAACTAAGAAACAAAAAAATTAGTACAATTCCGAAAATTTAAGGACTATTTCAATTTCACGCGTTTTTTAAATGTGAAGTCTGAAAGTGGCGCCCGTGACCGAGAAGTTGTGTGGAAATCGGTTGTCATGGTATGGGCATGTGATGCGAAGGAATCAGGACCATGTTGTGAGGAAAGTCTTGAGTATGAATGTGCAGGGTTACATGAGTAGAGCAAGACCAAAGAAAAGATGGATGGATTGTGTGAAAGATGATATGGCAAGAAAAGAGGTGACCCTTGAGATGATGGCAAATAGAGATGTATGGAAGAAGAAAACATGCTGCGCCGACCCCAAATAAGAGGATGATGATATGTTAAATGTGAATTTTAACCGCGAGTAGCACTGCGGGGCACAGTTGGTCGCATTTAATATATAGCCAATGTCGATGTAATGAAAACACAACTGTGTGCTGTAATAAAAACCTAAAATAAATAGATTACTTTAATAGAGATTTATTTTGATTGTATTTTGAGTTCAATGGAACGTAGCCACCGTGCAGATCCCTAGAAAATGTCACTCTCTACCCTCAGGATTGTGGAGTGTAGGCTTTTCTTTTTTCTTCTTATGTTCCTCAATTTGCTGTTTTATTTGTTGTGTTAGTAGGCCTTCACTCCTCAACGGCTCCGGGGCAACAAACCCAGGCATTGTCATGGACTGCTTTTCTTCTCTTGCCTTAATATCATCTTTCTCAGGATGCTGTTTGTCTGTTTTCTCTGCGTAATTCCTTACTGATGTTCCACAAGCCACGAAGTTTCCCCTCACTATAGTCAAACATTCAGGATAACGCGAAATATTTGAGCCCCTAGGAGATAATCTAGGGTGCATCTGTGTGAAGAATCTTATCATTTTGACTTCGGATCTTGACGATAGCTTACATGTTATTAATGGATTCGATTTCCTGGTTGTAAGTTGGGTGGGTGGGTTCCTGATTTTGAGAATGCATTTTGGCGCGATATAACTCAGTAACATTTATAACAATAATAATTTAGGTTATTCATTTTAGCACACTTTATGTGACAGATTCTCTATTTATGTTGTAGTAATCTATGTGACAGATGCTAAAGCAAATATTGAAAACTTCAATACTGTCAATGACCTAAAAAGTTTTGTTGCTATCAATTTATATAATCCGATTTATCCAAAATTGAAATGATACCAACTTTCACATTCGCGGTGCCGCGGCCGCCAGTCTTTTGTGATCTTTACCACCCAGTAGTGATACGTAGGAATTTTTTGACTCCATATTCATCATCTGCCTAGCCCTTTCCCAAATATATTGGGGTCGGCTTCCAGTCTAACCGGATGCAGTGGTAGCTGCATCCGGTTAGACTGGAAGCCAAGCAGTATTTATACCAGCTAATACCAGTATTTTACATGGAGAGACTGCGTATCTGACCTTCACAACCCAGTAACATGGATCACGAGATCCCCTTGGTAAGACTGGTTGTTAGACTTTCTGACTCTATATTATAGTTTGTTATTAAGTTTAGCTAATCGGTGATAGTTTTTTTTAATGTGTATTTTATTAATTTACAGAAATAAACTAAAATTGTCTTTATTTCGCTCCAATAGTCAATCATATCATCAACCATATCATAGATTTATAAAAAAAAATACAGGGCATTTTTGAGAGCCATATTTAGTATAGATAAATTGCATACTAAACATGTTATATGGGGAAATAAGTGCTTATAAGTTGACTATGTTTTTAATTTAAACAATAGCACAAATGATACCAAATTGTATATGTAGCAACGGAATTACAGGGGCAATTGAAAGATTTTTGCTAAAGATAATATGTTTTAACGGAGTACTTGCTGGGCCCCTGAGCATCACTGCAACGACCACGACGGATCCAGCGAATTCGCGCCATTTTAACCAGATCACCGGTCATACTTTTGGATGGCCTCATGTGACTATTTATATTATAGTCATCCATCAAAGTAAGTCAAGTATATATTTCCCAGAATAATATAGTATGCCGAGGCCCACGTTCACAAAGTAACTAAAAACACTTCCTAACAAGAAAAATAATAGATTTTTGTCAGTTCATATAATCTTCTTCCTCCCATACATTAATCAAAGTCTTAATCAATAGTCGAAAATATAGTAAAATAATTCACATAATCTGTTGTTCTGGGCAAAAAATATAACATAAACTTCATTTAGGTGGCTTGTCTGCATAGCCAATATTCTCGCCACGCTGCAACTTCTTCTTTATTTGTTTAAGTTGCTCTTTTTGCTGTTGATGGAAGTAACCTTCTTCGAGGGCTGCCCCAAGTTTGCCTAGTCCACCACCCGCCTCCCTCACCGACCCTCCTGAACCGCCGCCCTTTCCCGCCCCTGAACCAGGGGTCCCTGCTGGAACTACATAGTCTATTGGCTCATTAGAACATAGTTTGATGTCATTATATCTGGCGCGGTACCTTGAAGATGGCTTCCTGAACACAGTTAAACTCTGCTTCCCAAAAATTTTATTGATGATCATCATTCTTGGAGTATCTTTAACAATATGTAGCTCTTGGGAAAGAGTTCCCACAATATCCTGCGCTGATTGTTAGGACGCGAGAGGTAAATTAGGGGTTTTTTTTTTATTTTTTTAAGCTCACTTATGTTTAGACGTACAATTTTGACATTGGAGCTTTGACATAATTGAGATAGGTGCCAGTTGCAATTCATTTGTTACCAAAAAGGTTTGAAAAGCATTGATAAGAATGTTTTTTTATTAATTGTCTTTTACAAATGCTAGAGGTGTCTTCGCAAGTGCATTACCCATCCCAGAAGCAAAGCTGAGTTACCTGATTTGCCTGTAACACGGAAGAACCCATAATGTTTCATTGCTAATTAATTCCGAAGTTGAGTATTCTAATGAATGACTGTTTTAAATTCACTGATAAAATAATTAGTTTCACTAAATTGCACAAATGTGTTTAATGAACACTAATTTTGTACTAATTATTTTTTCACATATAAAAGTGTGCAACAATTAGCCCGCTCAGTTTTTAGTATTCAGTGACGTTTCGAAGAGAAAATGGAACAGTTATTGAAGCTGAATTAATTTTACTCTTGGAAATGTATTTTTTAAACGTAAGTCGAGTTTATACAGTACCTAATATTATTATTATTATAGTGAGAACCCCGGTATTTACAATTAAAAATATGTTTTACAGCCAAACCTTTTTAATTATATTAAGAATAATAATTAAATTTAGAATAATAATTTATTTGACACACCGAACATACAACATATATTAAAACAGATATACAGGAGTTTTAATTTTCATAATTTTATAATGGTGTCTGAACTAGATAAAAAATATCTGTATCTCAGACATCAGCGCTCTTACATGTGATGAACATTACATTACTAGCTTAATTAGACATATTAAAAGCAGGAGGTATATCATTACACAAGAAAGAAAAAGAAATTTATTGATGCTAATAGAATGACGATTCAATATTTATTTATTTACAGATATCCTTACTTCTTATTTCTGCCGTTTTACATGTTCGCCCAAGGTGAGTAATAAAACTGATTTTATAATATTTAAATACCAAGAAAAATATTACATATAGTGAAATATGTCTGTCATAAAATTTATACAGTATGTTAGAAATTCTTCATTATTATTTGCTCCAATTTTAATTTCAGCACTACCAACATATCTCCAAAACCATGGCTATACAACACGAGGAAAGTAAATAGTTTACCCAATGATCACAAGAACTGTTTCTGCTACCCAGACGGTCAGTTACCAACAGTCCAACAACAACTAGATACACAAAACAATGGTCTGGAACGTTTGGTCATTTATCTATACAAAAATGGCGTCACCAATGAAATTAAAATGTACACTCCAAATGCTGATAAGCAAATGCTTATACCAGATATACCGTACGATTCTGGTGATGGACTAGTCACTGTCACCAATGAAAATATTTACACATTGATTTACAATAACCCTTACATGATAAAAGTGTACAACGATCACATTCATGCTCTCGTCCCCGCAGTAACAGATTCTTCGGCTATTGGACTAAACGCAGGTGAAATAGAAAATATTTACCCAAACGACGACTATTATTTGAATCCAAATAATAATTATAATGGTAATGAATACAGCTTGGCTAAGAATATATTAATAGCTAATGGACCAGAAGGATACGTTGTCAATGAACCACAGATAGGATCTACAATTATTCCCCAAAATGTTATAGTTGAACCGTATGACTACAATAAATTAATACCGGAGCAATACTGGATGGATAATAACTACCCATATACAAAACTGGACGACCCTCAAGCAATTCCGCTTAATCCTCAGGTTACCCTGGTCGACCCTCTAGCGATCCCGCTCAATCCTCAGGTTACCCTGGTCGACCCTCTAGCGATCCCGCTCAATCCTCAGGTTACCCTGGTCGACCCTCTAGCGTTCCCGCTCAATCCTCAGACTACCCCGGGCAATTCTCAGATTATCGTAGAAGACCCCGTAGCTTTACCAGTCATTCCTCAATCATCTTTGTACAAGCTTCAGGCTACCCCGATCAATTCTCAGTCCTTCCAGCCCAACTCCCAAGATTACCCAGGCAACCCGCAGGCTATACCTGGCATTTCTCAGGCTGTCACAGTCAACCCTCTGGCTTTCCCGGACACATATGTCGGTGGACTAGATCAGCATGTTGTCTATACTTTCCAGGCAGATCCAGGGTCAAATAAATTGCCATCGAGTTCCCAGGACATAGGAGGTTCTTCTCTTAACACTCAATACGTGACCTTCAACATTTGGTTCAATCAACAAATGAAAAGATTCCAGAACGTAAATTTGCCAAACGACATTAAAACTATCGACAGTAATGTCCTAAGAATATTGGTGCAAAAAACCTTCTACGAAAACAATATATACGTCAGTACTGATGGCGTGATGACAGACGCTAATGGAATGGTAATAGATGTGGCTAATTTGGAGCTAAGACCATTATTACTAGGCGAAACATTCAATCACCAAATTCTGCAGAATGCTCAAACAGTAATTAAACTACCTAAACATTTGCCTTATTTGGAAGGTATATTGGTCACACTTGTGTCCCCGCCAAAGATTTTAGGTATAATACCGTTAGGTAAGACTTACTTGCCTGAAACTGCTTACCCGAGCCAGGCTTTAGCCGGGTTAGCCGCAAATGGAAGCAAGATTTATGTTAACAGTTATGGAAATGGTAACGCTGTAGCTACAGCCAAAGGGCCTTACACTTTAGCTTACACAGAAACGTTTGCAGGACCAACAAATTACTATGCATATTCTGGTGTGAACGGAGCACCGTCATCGAATCCAAAGATTTACAGCAAGTCTTTGCCTCTTACGTATCCATACTTAGTTGATAACAATAATCCACAACTAACTGAAAATAACTATTGGAGTAGTGGACCACACTACACTGTTTCAAAATTGCCATATCCCACTGTTAATTGGAATCCTTCAGAACTTGGCCAAACTTTGGGTAAAAGAAGAAAAATGACAGATGCAAAGATAGAACATCATTATGAACCACCATTGAAAAATAGGAAAAAAGGAAAAGGTCGCCAAAAACCTTCTGGTTTGAAAGGAAATGGCCCAAAAGAATTAACAACAGCTGAACCATTTCTAACGATAAATTCATCAGAATCTGGTAGAAGGTTTCCAGCACCATCACTTACAGGCGTGATGAAGACATTACTATATCTACTCAATGATCTTCCGAGTCGCAGAGGCTTAAATTCCACAGAAGGAGTTGATATAGTGAACGAATCTGAAATTAAAAATGATGGGGGAGCTCCCGATTTCAGAATTATTGGAGGGAATGCTGCTACTGGTAGTGGAACACCTCTAAGTAATAAAGGAAGAAGTGGATCGACGGAATATGCTTAGATAAGCGTTGTTATAAGCGAAATTTGTTTAAAAGATAATGTTTAGCATTAAACGTTTTATAGTCATATAAAATTTAATAGTAAGTAAGTACCTATAGGTTGATTAAACTACAAAAATGACACGGCTTGATAATGGAATCTTGATCATAAATAGTTATTAAATAAACGGGTTTGGGTGGCATCATTACTTTGACTTTGATTTTATAAATAAGTTGGAAACTGTTGATCAGGTCTATTAGTATAATTAATCATTATTACATTTTGGATCTCAATCTCTCCTAGTTACAGCCTAGCGTTCAGTAGCGTTATGTTTTTAAGTTTTACAGATACAACGACATCTGTCACCGATCTCTGTTATTAAATTAAACCACTTTGGAATTGAATAGCTAAATGCTCACTACCTTCAATAATAGTTCGTCTTGTTGCATAAAGATGGCGTTGTAGAACAACGACATCTTTATGCAACTACCTTGGAACTAGAAGACAACTCACATTCATTTAAGGAATTAATACAACCGTTGCTCAAAAGATGGCGTAGAATAAATAAGTTTGCGACAACGACACCAGGTGGCGGTAATTTATATTCCAAGTAAGGGATAAAAAATGAGATTGTAAGTAGCTTTACGACTTCATAGTAGCCTAACTATGCTATTAAATTTAAATAGTGTTTTAATTTGGTACTTTGAAACAGTAAAATACGGTAGCTATGCTTTGTTTACACTCCCCGCGTGCACTCAACCCACCCGTCAAGTTAATATTCAAGTCAAGCTAGTAGCAAGCCAGCGCCAGTCAGTGGCCGGTAGTCAGTCACCGAATGCTGTACCAATCGTGTTGGTGCGCTCTAAAAATATCTTTACGCGCACAGCGGCATGTTAAAACGAACAAAATAACTAGACTTTTCAATGACAATAAGTATGAAACAAATGTATAAGTGATCAGAAGTTTTTGATTCACCGTTTTCGCCGCATTGAAACGGCGTTTTTACTAAAGTTTACATTAAAGTGAATTCGCGGTATTCTTGGTGTGTCCTATTGTTAGTGTATGGTATCAATGTTGTACCTATGAAAGGATGTTATCATTACCGCACATGGTACTAGGAAACTGTATTTTCTAAATTTCATGGGATTTAAGAGCTGGTAAGTGTTGTTTTTCATTATTGTGCAAGTGTTTACAGTTAAGTTCGACTTAAGTTAGCGATAAGTTTCTGGTGTGTTTTCTAAGAAGTGGACGTGTTTGATTTTTTTTTAAGTAGGTACGAATGTAGTAAATAATATTCTCCTACCGACTTCACTCTTATTATTTTACCATCTTCTTTTTTACTGAGAAGCATACCTGCAAAAATGTCTGCCTAACTTAATCCTGATTGGATTACATATTTATTTAATGTGATCCTATTTAGAAAAAAAATATGTTGGATTATGATACGAAACTTATTCGTTGTATTTTGGTACTTCTTAAGTACTGAGATAAAGGTATCCTACTTATACATTTTTGGGTAAAAATTATGAAAATAATTCTCCATACCACAACAAATATTCTGCTCTGGATCATAATTTTTAATTAAGTATCTACATACCTTTCATTTTCGAAGGTATGATTTTTTATGACTGAAACTCACACGACAAACTCACCAAATAGAAACTAAACAGTTTACAATTTAGTAGTACCGAACCAGGAACCTCAAAGACTTATTTAGATATCCATAGACACCTATTGCAATAATGTAATAGACGATTATAATGAAAACTGACATGCTGCACCGACCCCAGATCGAATTGGGATAAGGGCAAGAGGATGATGATGATCGTAATGAAAACTGTCATAATAAAAAGGAAAAAGTTAGTAGGTAAATGTAGACTTCCTTTATAAGCAGCAGAAAAATAAAATAAAAAAATACTACGTGTTTGCAACCTAAAAACGAATCATACAGTAAGTATTGGTGTAACAATATTAATCAGGTCACTTTTGATTAATTAAGATTCTCATTACATGCTTTAATAAAAATAAAATACCATTAAATGAATAAAAAACCTTGAAATTAAATTACATAAACCCGACGCAAGCAGAAACTTGCGAACTACAAAAAAAAACCATGAAATTAATAATCAATAAAATATTGACCAAAAACCATTGGCAAACGAAGCGACGCGCGACGCCGGCAAACAGCGAATTTCACAATTTATGAATAAAAAATACCAGCACGGTGGCATTGGATGGCGTCCATTGCCATCAGACCTTGTCCACTCCGTGAGGCACCCTTGCAAAACTGTCATTGTACCACTAACTAAGGTTTTGCAACTTTTTCTCGTCTTCCACCAACATTCCGGTCAATGTAACCATTATATTAAATTAAGAGGTCCATAGATTATCGATCGGTTGCGAAGTAAAGATGTTTTTTTATGCCTTCTTGTTCATCTAGCCTTACAAGCTGGCCTCCACAATTATGAAGGTTTCTGATTTTACTATGAATTGATTGTTCTTTATTTGGTTGGTATTCTAGAGTAAGTACCTGTAACTGTAACTGTAATTGTCTGCCTTGATTCCTGATTCTCCTGGCATGTTATCCTCTTTATTTGGTTCCACAAAGCACCATCCAAATATCTCAATCCATCTTTTGTTTCTTTGGTCCTTAGTTTCCTTCTTTCTAGGTAAATCTCTCTTAATATTCTTTTAGGCGTCCAAATTTACATATATCGGCTTCGCCTGTTCCGACTACATTGGGTCGGCTACCAGTCTAACCTAATGCAACTGAACACCCGCATTACTACTAATATTTGAAGAGACTGCTTAACTGACCTCCACAGCCCAGTTACTGAGTAAGTTAGCCGTAGTTGAGTCATCCACAGTTGAGTCATCCACATTAATTCTCGATAACGTAATGAACTGAGTCAAAATACACCTGTTTGGATAAGCGTCCTTGAGTCTGCCTTTGTTGTTAGTCCAATATCCTCAATTGTGTTCGGGACAACAAATCTAGTTATGTCTGAGTTCATCTAGGTAATGACTCTCCTATTACGGAGCACGTTGGAGCACATCGTCCAATGACCAAATTGAATACAATAGGCTCCGTGAAATCACTGAATTACCTAATGAGTCCTGCACAATGGGTAATGTTATGTATACCACGTTCATTGAAGGTTTTCTGGCTAATTTGGTAGACTCATGTATGGCAATAGAACGACTGATGCTGAATTACAAGAAACTAGGTAGATGCTAATCCTTTTTGCTATATATAAGCTGCCTAATTTAGTAGACTTATTATATGGCAATAGAACGACTGATGCTGCATTATAGTCTTACCTACAAGAAACTAGGTAGATGCTAATCCTTTTTGCTATATATAAGCTGCCTAATTTAGTAGACTTATTATATGGCAATAGAACGACTGATGCTGAATTATAGTCTTACCGACAAGAAACTAGGTAGATGCTAATCCTTTCTGCTTATAAGCGGTTCAAGAGCAGGTAAAATAATAAAGGTATTATGACCTTGCTATGTGGTTAAAGGCAATGATTCAGAAATAAAAACAAGAGAAAATAATCATAAGCAAGTACCAAGAATTACTGGTTTCGGAATTAGCTGCTTTTGCGGTTAGCGAAATCGAATGATCCATGGCAACTGTAGTGTAACGAGATTAATCCTTCTTTAAATAAAACTAGCTTCGGTGTGTCAACGACAATCTTCGAAGTCGAAATCTAATAAATATTTTATAAGCTATTTTACACACTATTTCGCCAATTCAATAAAACAGTGCCCATTGAAAGATGAACTATCTTTACGAAAAGCGGTATTACCATTTCATTCCCGACGATGAAATTGTTTAAAATTATTATTAAAAGCCTAATTGGTAGATAACAACAGGAATTACCGGTATATATACCTTAGACCTCCACCTCATCAACGAAACCGTAAATAATACTTCAATGACCGAATTGAGGAAATTAGCATCGTCATTTTAATTAATTAATGTTTTAATGCTACCGCTAATTTCGAACACATGCCTACAGTTACTAATGTAATTGAAAAATCATCAACTGTAATTGATGTAGTAATGGAAACGCCAGATGAACATAATACAATTGACACACAAAATGTATTGTAGAACATCACAAAACTATGCTTAGATTTAAAGTTACGTACAGATGCCAGCGCATCAAGCTACCCCAAGCTGTGAATTTTTCCCAATTGAACATGAACCTTATTTTTTTGTTGTTAAGTCAAGAATCTATGAAATAAATTTAAATTTAAAATTAATGTGCTGGCTTATGTTCAACGTAATAAGAAATCAAGTTCACTGAGTCCCTATACACACGGTCAACACTTGTAACTTGTGTATAGAAGTTATTATCGAGTTTTTGTTAAAGACCTCTTGCCCACATGTTGAGATATTCAAACTTTTTTCTCGGTAACCTTGCAGACACTTAAAAGTCGAATATCAAAGTGACGTCAAGTGGCTGTAGTCAAAAATAGAAAAAGCACCCATTCCAAACTTGAAATATAAAAAAAAATTAACGCTTCCGTGACTACGCTCTTGAAATTAAGTTTTTTTTTTTATGTTTGTTTTTTCGTTAATTTACTTAAAAAGTATGAAGTATCATATCTAAAGTTATGGTTAGTTTGTTACATAGCATAATTAACTGTATATTAAGTACGCAAATATTTCAGCATCAATTTTATTTGCTTTATAGTTGATAACGTTACTTAATTTTGGCAGTTGCGTATTATTACATCATCTAGGTGTCTGACAACTGTATTACTTTTATTTACTTGCTTCGTAACTTTACGTGAGCTGTACGTTATATTATGCAGAACGACTTTTATCTTTTAAATATCTTTTGTGTTCTCCTAAAATAAAACCTTTTTATCATCTTGTATTTTGGCTTCTTGTTCTTTTTTCCATTTGTTTTTTCCATGGACTGTGCCGATGCGGCTTCTGTAGGTGCTCAAAACCTCAAAAGACGAAAATATAATAACCTAACCTAATATATATCTGAGCCATTTGGGTTTGAAACACTAGGGTCATGGGGTCCGTGTGCCCAGATAGTTTTTCTGGACATTGCGAAGCGTTTGGTCTTCACGTGATCAGAGGGCTGGCCTTTTCTTGGCCAAAGAATCAGCGTTATCCATTCAACGTGGCAATGTTGCCAGCCTTTAGGGCACACTTCCCGTTGACAGTGATGCGGCTGATTTTTTCGATGTCCTGCGATTCTTTTCTTTCTTTTCGTGTACTTACATAATAATTTTATTGCTTTATTGAATTAATTTGTTTTAGAAACTTAGTCTTCCTTGTGAAATTTCTGTTAGAAAACTTTTTTAGTATCAGTTACGGTAATACGAACCATCCTATGATTTAATGCTACGATGTATATGTATTAAATTGCATCGACATATGTAGATTCGTCCAAAGTTATTGAATTACATGCAAAGACAAACATGACATCCGAAGCATGTGTGAAATTCCTGAATAACTCGGCAGTAGGGACCTATAATAATTTAGCCTTATACTTGGTTGAGTGTCAGGTCCCGTACTAGGGGCTACTCACAATTATTCAGCTCTATTCAGCTCTTGTCAATAAAAAACAACGATTTTTTTCATGGAGAGGCGTACGCATCCGTTCAGCTGAAAGGACAAGCGTACGCGTCCTATATAAAAAACACATCTAATATATAAAATTCTCGTGTCACGGTGTTTGTAATTAAACTCCTCCGAAATGGCTCGACCGATTTTCGTGAAATTTTGTGTGCATATCGGTTAAGTCTACGAATCGGACAACATCTATTTTTCATCCCCCTAAATGTTAAGGGTAGACCACCCCAAACATTTTATATGGCAAAACAACGTTTGCTGGATCAGCTAGTAAGTATCATATAAAAGATGAATTCAGCTGAATATGTGTAGTTAGTCCCTAGGCTGTTAATCAATATTTGAAACAGACTGATATTTTAAAATTAATTTCTCACGTCTACTCTTGACTGGTGTTTTTTTATTGAGCTAACCCACCAGGTTTTTTTTAGGTTTTATTTGAACAGGTCATCATTGGCTGATGCCTCTTGGATTTTCAATTCAAAGTCATTGGTTATAAAGTGACCTATCATATTTTATAAGTGATGATATGAAATCAATATTTATTAAATTAATTTTCCTCATGTAAATATTATAAATTCTAACAACTTCAAGGATAATAGATATTTAAATACATTTTCATTTAAAATAGTATGATGCTCTTTGTGTTTCATAAAAACTTGATTTCCCGTATTGCAATGTCACTCATTAAAATCAAATTAGATGGCGTCATGATTATAGATTTATAGGCTTGTACTTATTTCCTTTTATTAATATTTCAAATATATGCAAAAGGTATGAATGTAATTTGAATGCGAGATAAAGCATCTAAGCATAAACTTGAAGGTTAAACTCATTATACGAGTTAGTAATCATCTTCTCTAGTCATTTATCGATTTGTAATAGCTTGCTTGAGAGTGTGACTCATGATTTTCTATTGAAGAATCAGTAAACAACAAATATAAAAGATATGTTTTTCACTAAATAACTACACTACTGCGTTACAATTTACCTGCCTTTTTCGCTATCCCTATGATTGTATTATCATCGTTAGCTTAGTCAAAGTCAAAGCATTTATTTCAAATAAACCAATTACAGGTACTTTTGAATTGTCAAAGAATCGGAAAAATGAAGCTAGTCGCCCGCTCCAAAGCGTAGGTACCTATGGAGAGGAACGGGCAAGAAACTCCATGGCCACTCTTTTTAAGTCATGATTTTGTTATAGATATTTGGTTACATCATTCATGTTCAAATTATCAATGTGAGAACGATGTAAAAGTTAGCTTAGGTTTTAAATGTTGGACGCCAAATCCCAACGCGTTCAATTGTTTCTCGTCGTTTGGCTGTTAAGGTGTTAATAATAGACTATGAATTAGATAAATAAGTGATGATTATATTAAATGAATTCAATGGTTAACCATTGAATTCATTTAATACAATCAAAGCCCAAAGGACCTGAACGTAATTATGAAACTTGAACTATCAGAAACGTCCACAAGATCTTTGGAGGTATCAGAGAACGCACTGCACTTCACACAGCATAGATGGAAATTTACATGACCGAACTTCTTACAGCTGTTTCTCATCCATACGTAAATTCAGAATTAAATGATGCTGATCTCTCTAGTCGTCTAGTAATTTAATTCTGCCTCATCTCTTAGTGACTAAATACTAGAATATTCCATTTAAAACAAGAAACACAAATCACAGCCCCAAAAAGGACTGCATTTTAGTGTTAAAATGTTTATGGAAATAGTAAACAGAACACATTTCCTTGTATTGATCGTGAAATCACGAAGTTTATCAAAAGCTGATAAGGAAATAACGATGACGTCATAACAAATTTTGTCTAACTTTATTAGGAGCTAGCTGCACTATGCGGTGTTATTCGGTTTCAATTCACATTCATCAAACTGTCAAAATTGTCGTTTTCTTAAGTTTTCCAATGTTCCGCGCAACTTTCTTAGTTTTTTCTTATATAAGAACCCTCTGCTTACATTAATAAACACAACGAAAGAATTAGCGAAATTCACGTGTGATGTCTTGACCAAAGAAAATAGGGATCCATTTTTATAAATATAGATGTAGTATACATTATCGATGGGTTTATGTATAGATATAGGGTTGCCAGGTTGCCAAACCTAATAGCCGGACAGACCAGCCAGTTTGGCCGGACATTTGGGTAGAGAGGCCGGACACCCTACATTATTGAGGATTTTGTCTCAGTATTAATAGGTACGACAAAAAATTGTATATACGTTCGTATGGTTTTTTGTACTAATAAAAACGAAATATCTGTCTTATCGTGTTGGGCAGTTGAGTAACATCGGTCTAAGTATGCTAAGCTTAGTCTTACAAAAGCCGAACAAGCCGGACACCGTTTATGTTGGCCGAACACATTATCAAAAAGCCTACCTATGTCCGGCTTTATCCGGACGCCTGGTAACGCTTTAAAGATAGATAGATCCACGGATTATAAAATGCAGCTAATGTAGGAGAACTAGTTTACAGAATAATATCATTTCCATCAATTAGTCTTCTGCAATGATAACACTTAATTGCGTGAATTTACTCCGTGCACCTACTGTACTGAGATATCTTTAGTTAGGCATATCTACCGATAGCCCAACCTAGTTAACAACTCCATGAAATGCATCTTAATGAAGATATATTAAGGTTGAAAATCGGTTGCTGTAAACACTTGAATGGACTAGTTTTGAAGATAATTGCGCCCATCGTAGCACTATAGGTCAGAAGATGACGTTGTGGTAGATAATAACTCTAAATTGCTGATATTTGTAAACGTACTAGTTTTAGTCAACTTATGTGTACCTAGTAGGAAAATATATCTAAGTACCTAGTAGCATTGCCAGATGGGGGTTTTTATTTCGTAATGATGTGTTTGGGGAAATTTTTAAGGAAAAAACTGACACTCGGTAAATTTGGTGCGGTCTAAAATGAAATATCGTTTTATATAGGTACCTAAGGTGACGGTAATGGCTGAAATCTATTAAACAAATTTTAAAAATCAAGACGAGGTCTAAAAGGCAGGTCCATAATAATCTCATAATTGTATAGGTACCTGTGTACTACCTTCAAAGACTCCACTACAATGTTAGTTCACAATCACAAAAAGGAGGAGGAAGACTCTTGTATTATTAGGAAAACACTGGATATAGCAAATCTTCCTCTTGTGAATCATTTACAAAATACTTTATTTATTAGGTCATTATTATACGTAATGTTATAACATGCCATCCCGAAGTTTATTACCTACCAGCGTATGAAGGAAAACCCACACGAGCAGTCTTGTAAACAACCCATTCATTTTAAGGATATTTTAAGGAAAATCCGGATGGGTCTTTCCTTGAAATTTCCATTTCACAATTTGGTACAAATATAGATACTGAACAGTACAATTCCCTAAAATGTCATCATCATCATCAGGCTATACTAGTCCACTGCTGGACATAGCCCTCTCCCAAGCTCATAAGCGCCATAGCGCCCTGTCTTCAGCTTGCCGCATCCAGCATCTGCCTGCAGTCTTTCGCAGTTCGTCATCCCACCTGGTCAGAGGGCGTCCTACACTACGTTTGCCGAGTCGCGGTCTCCACTCAAGAACACGTTTACCCCAGCGGTTGTCGGTTCTTCGCGACATATGGCCAGTCCACTGCCACTTCAACTTGCTAATTCTTTATCGGTCTTGGCATGAATTTGGATAAAACCGAAGTCATGATCAATGGCCACATTGATCCAATACCGGTCCTCGTACATGGCCACCTTCTCGAAATCGTTTCCGAATACACTTACCTCGGGCAGATTCTGCAGTTAGGTAAAAACAATTTCGAGAAGGAGACCAAGAGGAGAATCCAGCTGGGCTGGGCAGCGTTTGGGAAACTGCGCCGAGTCTTCCCGTCATCCATACCGCAATACTTAAAAACGAAAGTTTTTAATCAGTGCGTCCTACCCGTCATGACCTACGGAGCCGAGACATGGACACTCACGGTAAGGTTGGTCTACCAATTCAAAGTCGCTCAGCGAGCTATGGAGAGAGCTATGCTCGGAGTTTCTCTGAAGGATAGGATTCGAAACGAATACATCCGACAGAGAACCAAAGTCACCGACAATGCTCAAAGAATTAGCAAGTTGAAGTGGCAGTGGGCTGGCCATATCTCGCGAAGAACCGACAACCTAAAATGTACGGCTGTAATTTTTTTATTATTCAGAGTTGATTCCATGTTCACACAGCACTTCGGCCGCGAACCTTCGAACTTTAACATCCCTTTTTTTCCCATTTTTGAAAATAATTATACCCTATAGCACTCAGTAATAATGTAGCTTTCTTACAGCGAACAATTTTTACAATTGGTTTATTCGTTCCGGAGATTCCCCCTTCAAACAAAACAAACAAATTTTACCTCTTTATAATATATAGTAAGTAATATATATACTTTCTTCACTCCCAGAATTTTAAGTCTCCCTGTATTAGTGGGACCAATGTGGAGTAGAACTCATTTTGTTTAGTAGACTTAGCGCGAGTGATTCTGAGTGAAAGATAAATTCAGGTAACTAAATAATAATAAGATACCCTTTGGTACATTAAAACAACAATTTACCATTGTTTTCACCACAAAACAAGATCTATTTAAGCCATTTGAATGGTACCGTTAGTAAAACCGAAAGGTATCGTGTCCCCGACCCACGACATTTTCTTGACAAACGGCGTCACGAGCAAAATAATCGTGAAATATTCGCCAAATAAGCTGTTTCGTTGGCTTGAGAAACATCCACTTACTTAAGCTACAGATCTCGTGATTATCACATTGTTTATTGATTTTTCAATAGCAAAGACTGTGGTTTTCTAGATTTTTCTGCTTTTATTCATTGTTAAATTACTAAGAAGTTACGTAAATCCACACACGAATAAATATAACATCGCGCTTGTGTTCCGTGATATCCATGGTTGCATCCATAGTACACCCACATTTGGTCCCATGTAATAAAAGGCGAGCTTATTGCCATCACCGGGCACAACTCCAGACTCCGGGAATACTGAGAAATACCATTTTACATGGAGCGACTGCCTATCTGACCTCCACAACCCAGTTAAGCTAAGATTGAAATTACTATTTCTATATACGATAATACGAGTATAACAACAACTGTTATTTTTTTAATAAAACTTAAATTATGAATTTTAGACCATTTAAGAAAGGTGTTTTTTACACAGGGCACCACAACACCCCTTGGTAAGACTGGTTGTCAGACTTTCTTTTAAACGTTGCCCCACACTAGAAATATCTCCTGTATCGTGGAAGTAAAGTAAAGTCACATACACGAACAGCCAGACCCGGAACAATTGCCTATAGGCCATACAAATATTAGTTCCGTACGGGAATCGAACCCAGGACACGCGGCGCAGCAGTCGATCGCTCAGCCACTGCGCCAACCGTGTCGTCGATTTCTTTGATAGTTTGCAAAAGTATAAGGTTAATGTTCAATTGGGAAAATTTGACAGTTTGGGACAGCTTGATGTGCTGGCGTCTGTACCAATGACCATACTATCATCTGCCTAGCCTTTTCCCAACTATGTTGGGGTCGGCTTCTAGTCTAACCGGATGCAGCTGAGTACCAGTGTTTTACATGGAGCGACTGCCTATCTGACCTCCACAACCCAGTTACTGGGCAACACGATACTCCTTGGTAAGACTGGTTGTCAGACTTTCGGGTTTCTGGCTACCCGTAACGACTGTCAAAGATCTACAAATGACACCCGGGACCAACGCGACGGCTTAACGTGCTTTCCGAGGCACGGAGGAGTCTCGATATGTTACGAATGGTCACCCATCCACAGACTGACCTCGGCAAGCGTAGCTTAACATTTTATCAACCCGTGCGGCTGTTTTTATTTAGCCACGAGCTCCTCACTCCTACTACTTCGAAATTCCTTTTATGGATGAAAAATCTCAATCTCTCTTGGTTCGACTCGGGAATAGCGCTTGTGACTGGTAGGTCTGCGAGGCAGTTACTTAAGTACGTACGTTAATATTCGTAAGAAATATCTATTGATGTTTTGTATGCTGATCGTCTGTCTTTTGATACAACCCAAATTCAATAAAGCTATTGAGATTTGGATGTACAGAGTCCAGAACATTAATCAACCCCAATTTGTCAGTTTTTTTCTTTTAAACGTTGCCCCACACTAGGAATATCTCCTGTATCGTGGGAGTAAAGTAAAGTCACATACACGAACAGCCAGACCCGGAACAATTGCCTATAGGCCATACAAATATTAGTTCCGTACGGGAATCGAACCCAGGACACGCGGCGCAGCAGTCGATCGCTCAGCCACTGCGCCAACCGTGTCGTCGATTTCTTTGATAGTTTGCAAAAGTATAAGGTTAATGTTCAATTGGGAAAATTTGACAGTTTGGGACAGCTTGATGTGCTGGCGTCTGTACCAATGACCATACTATCATCTGCCTAGCCTTTTCCCAACTATGTTGGGGTCGGCTTCTAGTCTAACCGGATGCAGCTGAGTACCAGTGTTTTACATGGAGCGACTGCCTATCTGACCTCCACAACCCAGTTACTGGGCAACACGATACTCCTTGGTATACTGGTTGTCAGACTTTCGGGTTTCTGACTACCCGTAACGACTGTCAAAGATCTACAAATGACAACCAGGACCAACGGCTTAACGTGCTTTCCGAGGCACGGAGGAGTCTCGATATGTTACGAATGGTCACCCATCCACAGACTAACCTCGGCAAGCATAGCTTAACCTTCGATCAACCCGAGTGGCTGTTTTTATTTAGGACCATACTAATGGACTACAAATATGTGTCATGTATTCAAATGATTGTAGTATGCTCACTGAGACGCTTCGGCAGCCGCTATTATAGACGGCATTGTTAACACTTTCCATTCATCCGAATTCCACTCTGAGAGCAATTGAAGTGCAGTAAGACATTTTATTTATACACACAACATTTTTACTATAGTAGCACATCGCTCACGGCCTCGACCGCGTGGATTCAAACTTCAACATCTCCTCCACTGCCTAAAATACAATATAGTCTATTTTACCAACTGATAATGTAGCTTTCTACAGGTGAAAGAATCACCAAAAATAGTTCAGCAGTTTTTGAGTTTATCTATTACAAACATACAAACAAATCTTTCCTCTTTACAATATTAGTTTAGACAATTACAACCCGACCACCATCTGACTCTCCAATTAACTAGTAATTGTAAGTTCAGGTAAACTTTAACTTTAGGGTAGGGAAACCACAACTATAGGGTGTCCTTAAATACTCAGAGTGAAGAAAAAAGCTATTCTTCTTCTACATGTTCTGTGGTGGGTCACAGACCATGTAGACAGACATGCAGGTAGAGACGGCATTATAGGTATAGGTGTCACCGATTACCCATGAAAACACAATTCTAACTATGCATGTGACAGCTGAAATTTCTGCTCAACTCTACATGCGCGGACACGAATAATTTATTAGAAATGGCATCTCTGGTCGCTCTCGCGGTCTGTGGTTGTATGTGACTTCAATTTCAAGTACCTGAGTATAATAAAGCATCGAATAAAGGCATTAGTATTTACTGGGCGCCTATCTTTTGCATCATACTCCTGGACCCATTTCAACAGCCTTCTTACGTCACTATTATATTCATTTTTGTTTGCAACTATTTGTACTAAAACTAGCGAACCTGACAGACGTTGTCCTGCCCGAACAGCGCCACCTACCGACCCCACTGGTGAATATAAACCATCCAGAAATCCACACAAATACACAAAAAAGACATCAATAATATTGGTCCAGCCTTTTTGGAGGAGTTCAGTGTCATACACACTTACTTAGAAGAATTGTATAGATGTTATATAACAACTAAATACTTAAATATACACAAAATCAAATAAAATAAAAAAGGGAGGAATACTAAATAAATCTATGAACACTTAGGTGTCAGATGACAGAAATACGGAGGAATACATACTCCTCGGACTTGCTCTCATCAGAAAAAGTGCCCAGAAGACTGGCAGCATTGCCATGTTGTGTATCAGTGCTCATTCTTTGGCCAAAGAATAAGCCAGCCCTCTGCTCAAGCGAAGTATTGACCAGTTGGCGAGACATCTCTTTGAAAAGTAGACGCGACCTCTGAATGTTCTGTTCCTGCTATTATATTTATAATCAGTACCTCACTGAATATTTTCTCCTGTATTTTTATTTGAGTGGAACTCTCCCAATCATGCGGTTATCTAATGCTCAACCGGACATTTATGTGGGGACATAATACGCTAAGCCCTCCAGGCAGGGCATGAAACTTAAAAATTAAGTGACTACACGCTAAGGGCACCCCCTGCAGGGTACGAGTCTTGTCTTTGGGCGTCGCTGGGAGAGGACAGCAAAGGAACAGGCTGGATCGGATCGACGGCATTGTCTCTTTTAAAATTATCTTAAATTCTCTCATTACTTTACCCTCATTATCGAAGACATATCAATTCAAAGCATCATTATTTTCCAGTGTAGCCAAGTCTAAGTTTCTACAGATCGGAAGATTAAAGAAAGGCCTAGTACCCACGTGTTATCTCCCCTCAAACTAGGGCAAGTAACGCAATACAATAGTCCAGTTACTGCAGTCATGTCGCGCTATTGAAACACTTAAATCTAGGCTAGACCACTACTGACAAGAGCCCCTACTACACTTCTTGTGGTAGGGGGCAACACCAACATTTACTTAAGCAGAATGTATAATTAAGCGGTAAGTTAAATTTAAAATAAGTATATATTGAGGCTGCTTGTAGAAAGAGAATATTAGCATAATTTACGCAAGGATCCATTTTGGTTACAGTTATAGCATTCTTTCTCTCTTCTTTTTTTTCGATTTTGTATTGTGATGTAAAGCTATTAGGTAATTAATTAAATAAATATTGATAGTCTGTGGACTGAGACAATTATGAGTATTTACAATAATAGTATACAAGTTTACATTTGTCTAAGAATGCCAAAAACATAGATATAAGCTTGACATGGCACACCGTTTTATATCGAACTAACAAGTGTTTTATTGATTGATGATATTATTGACTAACTATTATTTGACCTACCTAGGAACTATTATTTTCTTAACTTATTCAAAACCGTACAGCTATCTAAACTTGTCGAAAAAATATTCCTGTATCAATATATAGATATCAAAATCGTATAAAAATGCAAATTTTTAAACCTATTGTAATTTTCACGTATCTATATATCGAATAATTTATCGCATAATATGGAAACCTGCATCGATAAATACTCTTTAAATACATCGATACTTTTTGACACTCCCAACAACCCTGTTACCTACCAACTACACTAAAAAAGACCCACATAAAGTCCCAACCAACAGCTTTCGCTCACAGAAGATTATATCAGCTCACTTACACATTCCCGTCACGTACAAACCAGCCTTATTTCAAACCATAAAAATGCACAAACAATGTGGGTTAAAAGATCAACAGCCAATGGCATTTGTACTTGCAGACAAACGGAAGGACCAATTTAGAAGAGGAGGACCATTTTAGGTCAATTGGTGTGCCGTTGCTCCATAAAATCTGTGATGATTGATTGTTGGTTGCTTGTCTTGATGACAGCCCTATTATTGACCGACTGCAGCTGTTTGAGAAGGGGTTATGGCTTTGTTTTGTACTTGCGTCGTATTGATTTTCTATTCATGTTGTCACTGATTACCTTGTCCAAAAACTAAACTAAAATTAGAGAATTGTCATTTCTTACTGACATAAGTAAAGTGTACCAATTACGGTGACTGACGCATTCAGGCGAGAACTAATTTGAGAGATATTAAATTAGTTTATGCCTTAAATTTCGCCGATTTTAATGAAAGAATGTCCGTCCCTTTCCTGTTTAATAAGAGTGATAGAGATGGGAATAGCCAAAATGTCGTTTAGTAAAGTTAAACTCGTGTAAACAAGTCGCTGAAGAAAAAAATTTACAATTAAATTAAAATTTGCTTTTATTAAAAATAACATTACATGACGCCAGTATTCCCCGAAGGGTAAGGCAGAAGTATACCTATAGAACACCCACATTTTACCAGTTATTATTAAGTCCCACGTAATAGAAGGCAAGCCTGTTGCAAATAACAGGGCACAAACTCAGATTCCGGGCAGCTACTAAGTGTTCCAGTTGGAAAAAATCAATAGCACTTTGAACGACCTGGAAGTCGAACCAAGGACCGCATATTCAGCAGTAGCGCTTGTAACCACTAGACCGATGAGGCACTCAGTTTTGTTTTTCGAATACACAATCTTTAATTAATTTTAACCAAGGTACAGAGCCCAGCACATCAAGCTACCCCAATTGTCAAATTTCTGTTATAGTTTTTCAACGTTATTACGAGAGAATAAGGTTCATGTTCAATTGGGAAAATGTGCCTGTATGGGATAGCTTTATGTGCTGGCGTCTGTACTTTGTATGAAGACAAGATTTACATGCTTATGTAAGATTTGCCTAACAACAAAAATATATTAAATATGATGAAAAACTTGTAGTAATTGGTCGTTTAAATGGAAGTCGTTATCCTAATTTCAAGTCAATTAAATTGAACTTAGACTAGATAATTTTACTAGATTTTAATATCCATGCATATTTGTCCACTAGCTTACTATTTTATTAATATCAATTTATCTCGCTCATCTAGATCTACGGCAAGGTAGGCGCAGCGGCTGAGCGATTGGCTGCGCCGCGTGCCTAGGGTTCGGGTCCCGCACGGAACAAATATTTGTATGGCCTGCAGGTGGTAGTTCCGGGTCTGGATGTATATGTATGAGAGTTTAAATGTTTGTAAGAAGTGTGGGGCAAAAGATATAAAAAAGAAAACGCTGGAGGGGCAGGACTTACACTGACCTGACTCTACTGACCTTACTCACCTTACTGGTGATGTTTTTTAACATTGTTTTACAATTTAAACAATAACTTAAACCATAATTGACCTCGTTGGTCTGGTAGCTGCAAGCGCTGCTGCTGAACACTGAGTTACTGGTTTCTGGGTTATTGGGTTTAAAAAATTCTCAGTACCAGCCCCGAGTAGGGATTTGTGCCCGTTGGCAATAGGATCGCTTCCTATTTATTATTTATAGGACTTAAACATAGATAACTGGGTGTTGCTACTATAAGATACGCCTCTGCCTATCCCTTCGTGGTAAACAGGCTTGAAGTTATGACAGAACATACATTTAATAAATTAAACGTTATCCGTCAAACAGCTTACCTATGTCAAATGGACGACAATGTTGCAACGTCTTTGCAACTCCCGCGCATTACAACAACAAACACTGTAAACAATAAAACATTAATAAACGTTGGTAATACTAAGAACATAGAAGCTCAAATCCTCGTGACACCTGTCATAAAACAAAATGGTGACGTTTAAATTACGAATTTGATTAAAGTTGCATGAATCTTGAAGCTTCTTGGTAGTCTGACTGTTTTAAAGGCTTGTTAAAAGGCAGGGATGGGCAACATATCGCAAGCTTACTACGTGTGGTAATTTTCGTACGAAATCGTATTACAAACTATTTATTTCGATCTACAGCACTGTCTACCTATATCCCTATTAGTTTTTGCTATAACCTACCTTGTTGCCCATTATAACATACTATGTAGCTCTTAAAGTCATTATTTGTAAGTTTTCATAGTGAAGAATAAATAGTATTCTCTTAAATTTCAGCTAGGATATCAGAATTCCAAATCTTGTTCTTCTTTTAAATATTATTGTCGTAATTGTGTATATATTGCTGTAGCAAGTTAATTATATTATCTGCAATATATGATATCAGGGAGTCAATGTAACTCAATTTTTAATAAATTATTTGTTTTCGGTTTGTCTTACTGTGTGTCGGTGGCGAGACACAGGATTTTTAATAGTTGACATTAAGTAATTATAATAATAATGATATCCTCCTGACGCGACAATTTCGGTCATGGCTTCCAATCTCATCGGAGTTTAGTCAAGTACGCAGGCAGTTATATAGTGCACAAGTGTGTGCGTCAACACACAGGACCTAGTATAAGTTTTTATTCTTTTTCGATCACTTCGATTTGTATGTAATAATGCCACCAGACGGCGCTTATTAAGTACTAGCACTTCACTTCATTAGATTTTCTATTTTTAACTTTAAAGCGTAGTTTTGGAAATAAAATATAGCACAATATATATATATATATAAATAATATATAAATAAAATAATATATACTCGTTGATAATTATGTAGCTCTCTATAAGTGACAGATTTTTTTCAATCGATTAAGTAGTTTTTACAAACAAACTCTTCATTCAGGAAAATCAAAACTAATTAAAGTTTACCTTAATACAATCGAATAAGTTTATAACTAAGGCCACAGTTGTCTCTGTTCCTTTACTTTTTTGCAACCACGATACACAAAACTAAGCGAAAATAAAACGGGGTATGACAGTATAGTAATATCAAAAGGTTTACCTTCCCTGTTGGAGGTATTTTACAAGCTTTTACTGACAAGCTACCTACCATGTCACCATTTAAATATAATGAACTTTTGACTGCCTCACACTCTTTTGTTTTCAACACCAACATAAAAAATATTAAAATAATCGGCTTTGAAATGCAGATTAGAACTTGTAGACACACTTTGTATATTTACAAGCTTTTTTTATCGTGCCATGTTAGTTACAGAGTGTGGGTCAAATCTTGCAACTGGATTTTGGACCAGTTATACCCAACTGATTGATCTGAAATTTTGCATACACGTTTAGTTTGGATGACAAAACATGATACACAGTTTTTTAAATAAATAAACTATGAACGTTATAAGTTATGTTTTTTAAATGCGACAGAAAAAATTCAGTCGGTAAACTTCTGTCAAAATTAGTTGCCTTAATCCATAATATTACCTAGAGCAATAATACGAAATCACAGAAACTCTTTACATTTTTAAATTAACACTTTAGTAAGATCTATTATTTCATCAAATACAATATACATAACATCACGCCTTTAATTCCCGATGGGAAGCAGAGGTGTAGTTATAGTTAGCTCACATATCACCAGTAATATTGAAGTCCCATGTAATAAGAAAGGCTGAGGTGTACCTATAATAAACTCAAATTTCGCCAGTTATGTTTAAATCCCATGTAATTTGAGGTGATCCTAATGCCATCAAATATAACGGTCATATACCCAGACTTCAGGCTGGTACCTACTGAGAAATTGTAGATGGACAAAATTTATCACACAGTCGTAGAACTTAAATAAATATCTCTTGTTGATACCTACTCCAAGTCCCAAAACCCATAATGTTGTTAAATTATGTAATTTAAAGGTAACAAAACTCGTTTGTAGGAAATTTGTTTGGCATTCATAAATACCTTGGCCATTGACTTGTCTATATAAAAGTTGTTTCTAAATTTAACCTAAACTTATCTATATAAATAACCGAAATGAATGTGTCGGTACGTAATGTTCAAATCGTAATTTTTTTGCAATAGGGTAGTTTCCTTAAAAAATCTGATTGGTCCGAAAGTTGGATTACTCAAAAATACTGGACACATATTTTTTCTTTTGTTACGTAAACCAAAAATGACGACGATATAGTGCGTTAAAATTGCGCGTGACGTCACGCATTGATACACTTTTCTTTAAAAGTCTAGAACAGCGTGACGTCACAAGCCCCTTCTACTGAACTTTGATGTGCTATATCATTGTCACTTTTTATTTAATTAAGTAAGCAAAAAATACGTGTCCAATATTTTTTTGGTAATCGTACTGACGGACTAAATAGACTTAATATATTTTTACCTAGGAAACATCCCTATTATCCTATTGCTAAAAACATAGGTCAATATTTAATTACTCTGAGTCCCAAACTAGGTGTATGTTCCTGTGTATTAGAAGACAGTGAACAATAATGTAATTTTATATATTTACGTTAGTATGTACAATTGTGCATAAATTATAACAATCAATGGCGTAAAATTAAATGCAGTGTACAGTATAGTATTGGTTCCGGCTGTCATTTGTAGATCTTTGACAGTCGTTACGGGTAGTCAGAAGCCCGAAAGTCTGACAACCAGTCTTACCAAGGGGTATCGCATTGCCCAGTTACTGGGTTGTGGAGGTCAGATAGGCGGTCGCTCCATGTAAAATACTGGTATTTAGCTGTATCCGGTTAGATTGGAAACCGACCCCAACATAGTTGGGAAAAGGCAGGCAGATGATGGTACGTTTTAAACCTGTTCAGTGTTCACTTACTGGGATCAGTTTCAACCTTAACAAGATGTGACCGAATCAAATTCGACACGAAGCGATTGCCATGCAGGAATTCTTCTCAAATTACCTCACATTGCCATGTAAAGAGACCCGCGAAGTCGCTACTAGCAACAACCTTGAGATATTTTGCACAAGTCTTATTTAATTTAACACTTACGAACTCATTTGTTCGGTACTCGGTTGCATTAATTGCACACATTAGTCCGAATTACCAAACGTATTTGGACAATGTGCGCTTTTTGAACTGATCTTTAGATGTTAACTGTGTGTAAAGCATCATTATTTTAGAAAGGCTAAGATTACTGCTTCTTTGGCCGATTTTAGTTAGAGGAAAAACTTATGGGTTCGGAACCAAAATGCTAATTTGACGTAATGTGTCACCGACAGTCTAATTTGCTATCTTTTACTCATGTGTGTTATAGAACATCTAATTGATGGTTATTGAAATAAACTTTGGATAGGTTACCTTGGAGGGGAGGAGATGCCCTAGAAGGACACACACTGGTGTGTCATTCTAGGGCATTCCCTCCCGACGTTTCCGCTTACATCTGCCTTACCTTTTTTACGAGTATTAATTACATTATATTCAATTCCTTTTACTTTCTCTGGTGATGAACTATGAATTTTGACGACATGGTTGGCGCAGAGGCTGAGCGATTGGCTGCTGCGCTGCGTATCGCGGGTTCGATCCCCTCATGGATCAAATATTTGTTTGGCCTAAAAGTAGTTGTTCCGGGTCTGGTTGTTTGTGTATGTGAGTTTAAATGTTTGTAAACGCACCGATGATACAGAAGAAATTCCTGGTGTGGGGCTACGTTAAAAAAAAATAGGATTCAGTTTGTTATCAATCAATGAAAATTTCTCGACCAATTTGCTGCTCTATCTACGTTGACCCGTAGGCGGCACATTGTAGCAATATGCTAGCAACCTGTAATACCACGTCATAGTTGTATTATTGCATTAATAAACCAGACCACACTATCGCTTTGAGTGACTCAACTGACACGTGCTGAACCACTGCCTGAAGTAGACGTTCTATCATAAACTACGTACGTATTATTAAATAATAGTGTGGTAATCATAAAATTAATTATACTGTGAAGTTTTTGTCGCACTGTGGCAATATATGCACGTGCGGTTGAACTTGGCCTCTATGATTTGCCGGATCGTCAGCTGTTTTGTCGGTCCCACAGAGAGACTTTCTGCATCGCATTATGTACTAAGATGTATTCCTTTTGTAGAGAAATATCCTAGAACTGCATCAGCCCAAAAGTAAATAATTCAATAATAATAATCCAATAATTTTTGTCAATTATGTACCTACACCACTTGAAGAAACTTTTAAACGTAACTATTTAAAAGTACAAATATTGATATAATTACGTTAAGGAGGATTTTTTATATTATTTTGTATACATTAAGTTCTATATATGAATTAAATATAAAACCTATTTTAATATAAGTCCACAAATCGTGCAATACACTTACAATAATAGTAAATTTAAATGTAATAGCTATGTATTGTATATATTTAAATAGTACACCACGAAGTACCAACATATCTTTTCTCCTTATTTATAAAATCCATTCAAAGAAAAGGTCTGTAAGAGACCGCTTTTAGCGATAAGGCCGCCCATTAAAACACCCTATGGAACTCTAAACTGACTTATTATTTTTAAGTTTTCCATGGTGTACAATAAAGAGTATTCTATTCGCAATTACAAAGTCATTGCATGCCCTAAAATAGGCGCTAATGTAATGTTTTGGGCTAGTCTATTCTATTTAGAGCAAAATATTCCTTTTATTTAAATATACTGTTTAGACGACCTATGTGGCGCAGCGGGCGAAGGTCCGCCTGCGACGCAGGAGGTTGCGGGTTCGATTCCCGCCTTGGGACAAATATTTGTACGATCTACAAATATTTGTTCCGGGTGTTCTGGGTATTTTGCTATGTATAATAAAAAATATGTATCTATGTAGTGTATTGTATTAAGTATATCAGTCATCTAGTACCCATAACACAAGCTCTGCTTAGCTTGGGGCTAGATGATGCTGTGTGGATTGTCCAGCATTATTATTTAAAAATACTAGTCTCACACTAACACCTGTTCTGGCCTTGCCTGCAGTATTGGTTCGTATGTCCGACAGACTGCCCAGAAACCATCCAGCGGCAGTGAAAGGTACTACACTGTCCTTGACATAACACGGCTACCTATTACGTATCACTCTTGTGTCAAGTTTAATGTAATTTGATGTGTAGTAGTGCAACACTTTTTTATAATGGTAGGAAATATTTATTTTTAGTGGAATGTTTTTTGTATGACCTTTTATTCTGTGGATTTTTGTTCGTCCTCATATTTTCTTGTTAGCATATATATGCTAACAAGAAAATACCCTCGTATAACCTTAGGCCGGGCACATATCCAGACATATGTCTGGATATGTGCCCGGCCTAAGGTTATACGAGGGTACGAGGTTGCGGGTTCAAATCTGGGCAAGTACCAATGTGAGTTTTTCAATTCATAATATGTACTTTCTAAGTTTATCTTGGACATCACTGACATCGATGAAGGAAAATATCGTGAGGAAACCTGGACTTATATAATTAATATAAGTCTGAAATCGCCAACCCATCTTGAGCAAGCGTGGTGATTAATGCTCATGCCTTCTCTGTATGAGAAGAGGTATTTGCCCTGCAGTGGGACAGTAATAGGCTGGTACTACGATTATACATTAGTGATATAATGTTCTCAAATTTATTTATCGGTTTATCACATTTTTCTTTATAAATTAATTATCATGTACGTAGTCTTGCATGCGCCTCGATACACTTGAATACCAGTATTTAACATGGAGAGACTGCATATTTTTTGTGAAATTTATACAGTATTGGTTATTAAAAACTTTGTCCTTTGACTTAATCAGAGGGCATTGCCGTACGGCGTTTAATTTTAGAAAAATAATGTTTTTTTCGAGAGGTCAGACCCAGAGGTTAAGATTGAGGACACGATCTTTATATGGTAATACAACAGATTAAATATCCGCATTTTATATTCATGATTTACTTACTGATACAAGAATTACATTAAGTGTAAAAACCTGCTCTGTCGATCCGAGAAAGGACCAAACCAATATTAATCAACAATAAGAATGAAAGTATCTAGTGAGCTCCAAGGATAACTAGTTACTGACCTTTAATAATGAGTTATAGACTCATAGCCTTTTAGCCAACTCGTACCAAAAACAACTGGCTATAGGAATTCGATAAAAACCCGTGGTACGAAAGAATCAGTTTTTTTTTTTAATTTTGCCCCTCACTAGGATTTTCACCTGTATCGTGGGTGCGTTTACAAACATCTAAACTCACATACACAAACAGCCAGACCCAGAACAACTACCTGTAGGCCGTACAAATATTTGTTCTGTGCGGGAATTGAACTCGCGACACGCAGCTCAGCAGCCAATTTCTCATCCACTGCGCCAACCGTGTCGTCAAGATGCTATTAAATAACATAAGATAAAGTAATACAAAAATAATATATATTTAAAGCGAAGTGATGGTAATTTATTCACGATCTCCAAATTTTGATTATTATTCAGTTACTTATTTATATTTAAAACTTGATGATCTCTTAAAACAGGGCTTCCTCACTCCTTGCCTTTGGCTGTGCCCAACATGGTCCATAATAATCTGAATAATAAAGTTACCACCTAAGAATACACAAGGAAAGCAATAATGATATTGAGTATTGAATGAACATCACGCTTATATTCCTCGAAGGGTGTAGCTATAGTACACCCACGTTTCACCGGTTAAGTCCCTGGTAATAGGGGGTGAGCCTATTGCCACTCCGGACATAAATTCCAAATGAAAAAAAAAAACTAATAATTGGTCCATTCCTAATAGTAGAAGTTGTGTGGAAATCGGCTATCATGGTATGGACACGTGATGCCGGACAGGATCATGTTGTGAGGAAAGTTTTGAGTATGAATGTAGAGGGTTACATGAGTAGAGGGAGACCCAGGAAACGATGGATGGATTGTGTGAAAGTTGATATGACTAAGAAGGAGGTGACTTCTGAGATGACGGGAAATAGAGATGTATGGAAGAAGAAGACATGCTGCGCCGACCCCAAATGAAATTGGGATAAGGGCAAGAGGATGATGATGAATAGGACCATTGCCCGACTCGGAATGAAACCCAGGTTCTCATGCTCAACAGTAGCGTTTACAACCACTACACCAAGTAGCAGTCGAATATACTATAAACAACTTATTTATGACATCGCAGATGGTATAAATACTACAATTAAGCGTTTTTATATTCATCGGAGTATCACGTTCTTTTTGTCCACCGCTTCCGGGTGCTAACCACTGTGCTGTTTAGATCACGTTTCTGTATTTTTTGTCCACCTTAGCGTTTATTTTGACTTATGTCAGCACTTTATGCGATATTGATTTGTTACTTTTTGGCGTGTTGTCATTTTATGTAAATATGTTGTTGTATTCATAACTTTATATTCAGTTTTATTCTATTGATGAAAATAGTGATTTAACAATTTATAATAATTATTAATGTAGCCATCATCATCGTCACCTGCCTAGCCTATTTCCAACCATGTCGGGGTCGACTTCCACTCTAGAGGGATGCTGAATAGATATATACTCGTACATACAGAGAAACGGATTTACCAAACTGTATTATTTTACCCAGTAACTGGGTGGCGATTGCAGACGGTAAATAATTTTCGCTGAATCATCCACCTCAACCTAGTTTACTGGGCAACAGAATACCCATTGGCGAGATTGCGTTGTCGGATTTACTGGCTTTTGACTACTGTTAAATAGATCTACGAATGGTTTATCGTAATTTCCGAAGCACGGAAGGGTCTCGGTATGAAATGAACAATGAACATTCAATCTACGGACCGACACGTCGCCAATCTCAAAATAGCTCCTATTTTGAAATAATGCTCCTAGCTAGTGATAGCTTTGAAGGCACGGTTGGCGCAGTGGCTGAGCGATTGACTGCTGCGCTGCGTGTCGTGGGTTTGATTCCCGCACGAAACAAATATTTGTATGACCTACAGGTAGTTGTTCCGGGTCTGGCTGTTTGTATATGTGATTTTGAATGTCTGTAAACGCACTTACGATACAGTAAAAATTCCTAACGCGGAGCAATGTTTAAAAAAAACAAGAAAGCGAAAAAGTGAGCTATATATAATCCATGCCCTACCCCAGCAATTCGGTGTCATATTGTTATTACGAGAATAACTGGTTTGAAATATGACTACAGCATCCGACAGTGTGAAAGATTAGGACCGAATATAACCATTCTTTGGACAGACTTAAAATTTCGTGTGGACAAATGTCTACGACACTGACGCTATCCATGACTACTTCATCTTTTTATATTGGTACATTCAGTTCATTACATTAGACTTGTATGGTAACCCTTACTGGGTTACCATACTTGTGTCATTTGTTTTTTTTTATGGTGAATATTTAGGTGCAATAAAATAACATAAAGATAAAATTGAAGTTAAAAAAACATTTAATAAATAAATAGTGAGCAACACTAACATAAATCCCTCTCCCATTACTTCTGACATGCATCATCTTCTTAGCGTGGCGACGGCTATGTATATTGTGTTGGCCCAGAAATAAGCCACGAGCTGCCATCAGTAGCGTCCATCCAATCAGGTGTCAGGTTATCAGGTGACCCATCGTTTGCGGAGCAACACCTCACTTGGGCACTAGGCTGGAGGTGTCTATTCATTTGTTATTTATCAAATTATTATTCTGTTATGTTAATAGAATCTTGGTCTATTCATCCGCAAACAGATCGCTTGTTATGAATCCAAGAGATCATTTAGTTCACCCAGATTGCAAGGTATAGGGAGTATATACGAGGTATACAGGTATACAAAGGCACAGAAAACATACATTTGGGTTCTTCCCAATATGTCCAGCTTGTTGCTTTTTGACCCATCGTCCATGTCGATAATTTCAGTTCCAAATATGTGAGAGCTCAACCGATTTGTAAATAGTTATACCTAAAGTGTCAAGCGTACGTTTTTATGATGATTTTCATTAAAAAAACTATGAGGAAACTCGAAATATAAAAATATTATACAACCAGGATTAATGTGATACCGCGTTCTTATTTCCATAAAAAAACTTTGTCTAAAGATAAACCAATAACAAAATAGCTATAGATATAGCTTTTTATTACACCCGGTTGCGTTGATGCGAAAACTTTTAATTAGTAAAAGCCGTGTCGTCGATTTTTATTTTATTTTTGTCAGAAATAAAATAGTGTTGCTCCACAGTTTTTCGATCCGCGGTGAGTCTGTTTGAACTGAAATAAAAATAGGCGAAAGTCTGCAACTAATGGATTCTTCTGAAGGTTTCAAAATACTTTTGATCTACGACTAATTGATTGGGTAGACTTCTAAAGGTTTTTTAAGAGGCCAGACGGTAAAGGCATTGCACAAAGCAAGTATAATAAGTATAGTGTAAGTAAGTATTATTTATCTTAGGAATCCATCAAGATACGGACTGTAGCAAATTTTTGATCCACTACTTAGAGAGAAATGAGAAAGAGTCACCATTGTCGACGGTACGGACAGGATCCAAAGACACATTACGGCTTAATATACCAACAACACGGCTGCTGCGACGTGTGGCGTGGGTTCGGTTCCCGCACGGAACAAATATTTGTATGGCCTACAGGTTGTTGTTCCGGGTCTGTGTTTGTTTTTGTATGCGGGTTTAAATGTTTGTGAACGCACCCACGATACAGGACAAATTCCTCTACTAACAAAAATATCGGTAGTATCAGTATGTGCCCAGTAAGTGGACATGGGTCCTATTACATGGGACTTAAAGACCCTTATGTCATGTTATATAAAAGAAAATCGTTTTATTTGATCATTCACGCATGATGATTCTATTATCTAACCGTTAAAAAGGAAGTCGCTGGAGGAAGTGCACTTGCAAAGGTACAGTCACGAGCAAAAATACCTTGTATGTTTCATTTACTTTCTAATATTAATAAAATGATAGGAACGAAAAGAACAAAGATGAGTATGTGAGGATAGTAGGAGATGGCGTTCTGTAGTTTCTGCCTACCCCCATGCGGAAAATGTCGTGATTTTATGTACACGTATATGTATTTATTATTTTAAATTATTTTTTGTTTTAAAGAACGTTGCCCCACACTAGGAATTTCTCCTGTATCGTGGGTGCGTTTACAAACATTTAAATTCACATACACAAACAGCCAGACCCGGAACAACTACCTGTAGGCCATACAAATATTTGTTCCGTGTGGGGATCGAACCCACAACACGCGGCGCAGCAGCCGATGGCTCAACCACCGCGCCAACCGTGTCGTCAAATTTTGTACCACAAAAAAACGCAAAAATAAATATTTTGACTTTGACTGACGGAATCAGCTCGACCTGATTTTCTCCTGGACCTCCTCCTTCAGGAGAAAATCACTTTTTTGACTTACAAAATTTTATTTTATGTGAAAGGTCTTTTCTTAACATTGCAATCGTTACTTCATGTCAAAATCCGTATCGTATCGTGGTAGCTGGCAGTTTCCAGACCGGTAATCACGGTCCGCGGACGCTCCACCGTGATTGGATGTTCATCCTTTGATGCACACGATATTTAGCCTAGCATTACATGCTCATGACTTTTAGCTCGTACATTGACTTTAGTCTTGGTAGGTTGTGTGCGTAGGTACTTTGGAATCAACTATAGTGTTAAGCTGTCAAGTATAATGTTAACAATCTTGCAATCGCGGTTCCAGCTTCTGCGGTGCCTACATCTTAGTCGTTTGTAAACTAAATCTGCAATTCTCTCATCATTTGTATCAATGTATAACGTATCCGCGATCTGAAATTGCTGCTTCTGATTCGCCCCATCAAGGTTACAGATTGCAAACTCGGCCATTGATTGACGAACGTTATTGAAATCAGCTGTTCTGACTGCTGTTGTATTGTCTCCTGATAAATAATACCAAATCCAATATCTGAGACCTTCCACAAGTTTTATGATCCAACTATAGTCAAATTACCAACAATTCTCTAACGATGAAGAAGTAAATAATTGGAAAAGGTAGGTACGGCCTTCTTACAAGGAAGAAACCCTCAGAGACACCATGTATTAGGGATGAAGTCTTAGTCCCATTTCCCTGGACTCTTTCACTCCATCCCCGAATGTACAAAATTCGTTCAGACGAAAATTCGCCGGAAACAACGTTTTGCAAAGTCATCTCCCTTATTAACGCTAACCCAAATATATATAGCTATAATGCTATCCAAAATGACGCTAACTCGAGTCACTCTCTAGATACACCTAATGAACTAGCCTAGCCTAACTAGCCCTTAATAACACCATCTCGCAAATGGATGAATTCAAGGCACTCCAACACGGGTTAGGTTCAAAGGCTGTAGGTGGTTTGATAGGGATACTAACAGTTCAGGATATCCTTTAAGTTTGTGGAGCATCAGAGTCACATACATTTTATTAAAAAAACATCTTTGTTAATATACACCTAACTCGAGGGGTGACAAACATCATCATCATCATCATCAGGCTATACTAGTCCACTGCTGGACATAGCCCTCTCCTAATAAGCGCCATAGCACCCTGTCTTCAGCTTGCCGCATCCAGCATCTGTCTGCAGTCTTTCGCAGATCGTCATCCTACCTGGTCAGAGGGTGACAAACGTTTTCCTATAAATAATTCTGATAAATTGAAAACCTAATACACTCGAGACAAAACTCAAAGATATACAACTGAGCCAACCAAGTCTATAACAACTACTCAACATGATGTACAAACCCACAATTACCTCATAATTACTCTACGTGATTTGGGGTCATTATTGTCCATGAGTTTACAATGAAAATCATTTCGTCACGTTTGGCAGACGATGCTTGTTCAATAATCCTGACTTGTAGCAAGTTGCGTAATTAAAAACAATTGTGGACAAAGAATTGATTGCAAGAAAAATCTCTTAATTACCGTCTATATCCATTGGAGGTCGAAAGAAAACTAGGTTATAGAAACTACAGAATATATGATATACATTCTATGTTAGGAAATATATCAATGAAACGCACTATTTGAATGAGCTGGTAATCAAGACCATGCAGCTATCCGGTATTTTATTGTGCTCCAACGTTTGGCAATTCTCTGCATTCATTTGTTTTCCATATGTTCATAATAACAGAAGCTTATAACTTTACTTGTATCGTTGATATCTTCCTGCATTAATGTTTCCTCCAGACAACCTTCTTAGTCGATAGCTTTTCTTCCACGACCTCCATGGTACCTGCAAAAAACATATATGCTCCATTCAAGGTCAAAAAACACAGCATTGAATAAATTGTTATCCGTAAAATGTTTTCCATCAATAACAATAACCGTATCTTTCCTTTAAGTTTTACCTTGTTCTTGTGCGACCTTCAGTTCTTCATCATAATGTAGCATCAAAGGTTATCGGTAATTTCCTTATAACAAAACGCACTATAAAATTTAAATTACCTAACTGCTGACAAGGTTAAGGTACCAGAAGAACTGGACCGGATCATCTTTTGAACAGTAGGTAATTGAGACCACATTTAACGCAGGCGGGATCCTGGGGTCGCGGGTGCTCATAGTAGGGACTCTGTTAGCCCACCGAATGACCTCAGGGAAGACAGTGGCATAGTGATCACGTGTCTCCGTGCACAGCGAGGTTCAGAGGAGACCTCTTTACCGTCTCCTCAGGGATGTGCTCTAACAGGCGTTGCACAGAGGTAATCCCGGAGTGGTATCTTAAGAGGTAACGGGGCCCCTTCCATGTGCTGATGGTGATCACCGGGGTGGTTTTAATGAGGTAAGAATCCCACACTCAGTCCAGGCGCCTTGTGAAGGTTTTTCTCACAACAGGAAGAAAAAAAAAGGTTATTAATACCAGTCAAATCTATCATAATTACGAGTAAGTATATCATATACGATAACTGGTGTGCACAAAAAAATATGGGGCTTGGCTTGGAATATATCACGATTTATATTGCTCACGAGTCCAATGAGAGTCAAACAAAACATTCAAGTTTGTGAAGCATATTTTTTTTTTCATATTTGGTTCCAAATTGCATTATCAAAACGTTTTGCTGAATTTGCGTTTTGTTAATATTATTCATTCAAGTCTACGAAGCATCTTGTTTATTCAAATTTTATGAGATTCAAGTTTTTTTTTATCACTTTGACATTAAGAAATACATCTTTATTTTCAAATCTAACTAGTAATCCTCCAAAATTATCATACTAATAATAAATAATAAATAATGCTGGACAATCCACACAGCATCATCTAGCCCCAAGCTAAGCAGAGCTTGTGTTATGGGTACTAGATGACTGATATACTTAATACAATACATTACATAGATAGATATTTTTTTTATTATACATAGAAAACACCCAGAACACTCGAAACAAATATTTGTAGATCGTACAAACATTTGTTGCAAGGCGGGAATCGAACCCGCAACCTCCTGCGTCGCAGGCGGACCTTCGCCCGCTGCGCCACAAGGGTCGTCATAATAATAGAATACATATAGTACATACGCATAATAATGGAATACATATAGTACATACGCTTTAAAAGACATGGTCATATTTTGTATGTATTCATAAATTTTATAGTCTATTTAGTCTATGAATTTGTACTCAGTTTGCATCATTTGAACACAAGCCCTTTAGTGCTGGAGCTTCCTTCTTCACCAACCCCCCGTCTGTGGACGACCCAAAGTGGGTCGTTTTTTAAAAAAACTGTCATCGTTTTTTACGTACATGTGCTTATAAAAACCGTACCTATCTCGCTCAAACTTTAAGCATACAAACGCATTAAATGTATTAACTGTTAAACTTAGTTTCTTTATTCCATAAAACCCGTTCTCCTTCAAGTTATTTTCCCAGACAGTAAAATTCCTTTGTGCTCAAGCAATGTCAGATCAAAAAACTAGACCGTTATTTTCATCACTGACATGTACAACTACTGTTTACCCACGATTCAGATGTGTTGCATTGACTATTGCTTCACAAACAAGGTCTAAATTAGAAGAGGTTTGTTGCAAAAATGATTATCACTAAATTTAGTGGTTGTAATTTTTGCAATATCTTCGTAGTCATTTGTTTCTGGTCTATTGACTTCCTGCTCGGTGGGTTTCAAAATATTGAGGATTGCATCCGCATTTTTTTATGTGACAATACTACCTACTAAATAATTTATTTATTTAAAATATTTTTCTTAACTCCAAAACGCCGTGTCGCTTAACCTTTACCAAATAAAATGCCAATTACCTGAATCATTGTTGTTATTTATATGAGATAGTAAATTGTTTATTAGAGGTTAAAGTTATTAATCCAAGTAGTACCTTGGCACCTTACACAAACCATAATCACTCTCATCTTCCACTTTGCTGGCAACAATTATTATTGCGATATCCAATTTACTCGCAAATTATTTACCCTTTCTAGGTAACTTCAACTCCGAAACTACCGCATAAATTGATTCAACATTACAAAATGTTAGCTACCAGTTGTTCCGCCAATGTCCGTACATTAGGCCAGCTCCAAACGAGATCGATTTCAACTGGCCTTTCACTATCACGCTCTGACGTTGCCTAATATTTTCGCGCCGAGGGCATTAATAGTACAATCACATTTTTTTATTTGCAAGTTATTATATAAATAGGCGTTGTAATTGTATTATGTTATCTGTGGCATAGAATTAGTTATTATTTACATTTGTGATGCATGTGGCAACTGTGGAACGGTTCTCCGTAGCGATACTCGCGGAACCGGTGTTGATATTCTATGCATGTTTACTCTTACTGGCTTGGTTATTCTCACGATGCTCAAATGTTTCTTCAAGCCTTTGTATTCTCAGTATACTCTAATGGGGTAAGCAGAGGTGGATTATAGACCATACAGGTCTATAATCCACCTCTTCTTCTTAAGTCATATTAAAGTCCCATATAACTGGCGAAATGTGAGATATACGTGCTGATATTGGGAAATTTGTACTGTCAAAACCCAACTTCACGTTGCCAGACTTGGAAGCGAAACCCAGGACCTTATTCTCTGCAGTCGCTTCGTCTATACCCAGATGTTAATCAGACATTTGTATTCTTATAAGTACGTGTATGATCCGCTCACGAGAGACATATGCTGAATGCAAGAATATTGTTCTAACCAACGTAAGAACCACGTGTTCGTTCCAGTGTTTACCTATCAACCATTTTGTTTCGTGATCTGATAATTGTAGGTATTGCAATAAAGTTGAGGCACCAAAGTCCGAGTTGTAAATAGATAAGAAGATTCAGTATCATAAAGTTTGTGATTTTATTAAGTTTTTTTTATATAAAAACGTTGCCCCACACTAGGAATTTCGCCTGTATCGTGGGAGCATTTACAAACATCGAAAGTGGCATATACTAACAGCCAGACCCGGAAAAACTACCTATAGGCCATACAAATATTTGTTCGCAGCAGTCGATCGCTCAGTCACTGCGCCAACCGTGCCGTCAAGTTATTCCATAGGTAGACGCAAATATGACTGACACAGTCAGGACGCCGAAAGTCTGACAACCAGTCTTACTTATCATGTAATTTATTTACTGGGTTATGGAGATCAGAAAGGCAGTCTGTCTATGTAGAATACTCTTAACTGATTAAGTGCTTATTAGCAGAGACAATAGAAACGAAATATTATTACAATCGACTAATGTCCTCTCAAGCGGCTAAGAAATACAAAATTTTACGTAGAACGCCTGCCTTTTGAGGCTAAAATCCAGTATTTCGGATGCCATAAAGTTGGACTACTCGTAAAAAGAGAGCCCGATGTATCTATGGCGGGCCCTAGAAAACAGATAAAAGCATTTTGGAAGCCAGAAAGTCACGTACCTGAACAACATTTAACCTCCAATTACTCAGATCGAAACAGGTGCAACAGCCAAGCTGATAGATTATCAGAATTGCGAAGCAAACCACGGTGAACAATTGTGGGAATCAACACGTAACCCATTGTGTTATGAACTAGTTTTTATCGTTATGCATCGGTGCGACCTTTTTTTCTTCTGTTTCAAATATGCGAGTTTAAATAGGTCATTTGTTTTGATTGTTAAAACAAAGATGCGTGCTTGCTCGTGGCTAAGTCGTCAAGTTCAAGATGTGCGTTTGAATGGTAATAGGTATTCCACGCGTTCCGCGTTGTGGATTCGTTTTGGGCTTGCTGCCATGCTTATAACAGTGACAGATAGATAAACACAGAAAAGTTCAACAGAAACCCGATAAGGATACTGGGAAGGCATTGATTGGTTTTACAGAACAAATGACAGTCTTCTATATTTAAAATCAACATTCATTTTTTCTTTTTTTCGATAATCAGCTCTTTTTGAACGTCAAAGTTAACATAAGTCAGTCCCCCAAAAAGCCCGCCCTTTAGCAGCTAGTGTTTCCTAGTGTTTTTGCTAAGATGAAAGAGTGCCTCAACCAATTCCCCAGCTACACATCTGTCTGATAAGATTGAAGAACTTGAATCAATGCAACATATTAACCATTCATTTAAATCATTTGCCACGTATTCGCTAATACAATATTAATAATAACCACAATCGACTACAGTCAAGCAATGTTCAATCAGCTACATTTAAAGCTCGATCCTGGTTATTTTATGAAGAACGAAATCAATGAGAATTTTCAGAGAGAATCTTGTAAGCGCTTGACGGACGTATCAAATGCAAACGATCTAGCAATTAGCAAAATCTTAGTTCATCTTAATTTGCATGTGCCAGCGCAAGGTTAAGTGAACTTATTTAATTAACTAATAGAGCTTTAGTAATAGTAACTATTACAATTTTTGCTACTTTATTCTTATTAGACCACGAAATACTTGAACTTCGCTAGGAACTAGGTATATTAAGATTCAAATTTGCTAGTTTTTGGAGACATTTTAATGTGCTAACATTATATTTTGAAATAAGTCAGTCATAAAATCATTAATTCGCATTCATGATAGTTTAAAGGTATTAATTAATTTTCAAACAAACACATGCTAATTCAAAATAACATTTATTTACATATTTTGCTCGCTGACCCAGCAAACGTTGTTTTGCCACATAAAATGTTTGGGGTGGACCACCCTTATCATGTAGGGGTATGAAAAATAGATGTTGGCCGATTCGCAGACCTAACCGATATGCACACAAAATTTCACGAAAATTGGTCGAGTCATTTCGGAGGAGTTTTATCACAAACACCGTGACACGAAAATTTTCTATATTAGATTTAGATTTATATTAGATTTTAAAATTCTTCCAGTAATTAAGTACCGGATATATTTACGCAATAGCCTTGATCTAGTCTCATTCGTGATAATTATTGATATATTTACATAAACCCAACGTGTACAAACGATGGCGAGGAAAACGTGACGAATTATAGAACATAGCTAAGACCACGTCTATTATACACTTCCTTCTACTTCAGTATTTGTAGAACGTATTTGTATAGAATTCAAGGTGAATACTAGAATATTTGCTAATGGAGCATGGACATCATAAACACAGCAGATTATTGTGAAAACTTAAAAAAAACAAGGTCAATTAAATAATAATACATAGACAAAGAAGATTCCTAGACTATATTTGTCGATGATATAATTGGAGCTGCTGTAGAACTGGTTTCCACAACGGCTATATTTCCATTTACGAAAATTTTAGCTGCTTGAATGTAATCAAATTGCAAACGGTGCTGATTTATATTATTGACCGAGAAAATTCTTAAACTATATTTTGTTTTGCTTTACATCCAATCTCATACAGTTTTCGTAGTTTATCTTACAGTTATAGTTAACCAGTTTGACATTTATTGTCTTGCCTAGCTGACTATAGGTATGTCAGAAACAAAAATCCTACCAGCACTTCATTCTTGTACAACTTCAAGTGTCTGTTTACAAACAAAAACAAATCGTAACTCAAATTCTAAAATCTGCGGAATTCACAATAAATGCCGCCATCGTGCTTATACCGGCTGCGTCAAATACAAAATGTCAAGAGCACGTGACGAACCGCCGAGTTGCGCGCGCGCCGCCTGGGACAGTCGCACACACAACGCAAAGGTCATCTTTGTCCGATGATATTTCAGCGAGATTTGGTTCGTCGTAGTGATTATCTTTAAGGTCGGATTTAGATGGTTTTGCGAATGAAAGTGGAGTAGAGCTCTGTTTTAAACTAAGTAGCTACAAGGTTAAGATTAGTGGGTCTTGGAATCTTATTGCAAAATTTGGTGTTTGGCGGATGTTCGGTATTTTATTGCTTGTATTAGATATCTGATGAAATTGACTATAAACTATAAATTGAATACGGTTAGAAATACTATAGTGGACCAGTGCATCTAATTGTCAACACATGATTATTTTTACATTTGTTAAAAGTCTGTTTTGAAATAATCTCCACCATTACAATTACATAGACTCAGATAAGGAGAATTTGCTTATAGTAATAAAATAATTGATTTTAAATATTTTTAATTATATCTTGTGTTTCGATCAGTGGCGTAACTATAGGGTATGCTACGGGTCCCCGACCCAAGAGGGCCCCGGCCCAAAAGGAGTATTATATCTTATTTTACTTAAAAAAAAAACATTTTATAAAGCTTAAAATCCATTTAAGAATTTATTTAAAAAATGGGGCCCTACCCATCAAAAGAATTTGCCACAGGCCCTAAATTACATAGTTACGACTCTGATTTCGATAGCAGAGAAATTCACCACGAAGCAATATTTTTTCTAAAATCTAGCATTTATGTCAGTGTTCCGTAGTGAAATTCTTCTTTCCAACTGATGTTATTTTTACTCAAATAAATATATAACTCAAGTTCATTTCAGAATGACTTTTTAAAAAGTTATCGCAATACTAAGGACATTTAAAAATCCAGCGAAACCTAAACTTTATGTGTACACAAATCTTTTTTAAACTCAAATTTGTTTACTATTTTGGAAACAAAATCGCCAACCCAAGATAGATCGTCGATTATTTTTAGCTTTCCAGTTCAGAGCAGCAATCTAAATTGCTTGGCCCATTGAACGCAAAAATCGTGCCAACAACAAACCCGATTTATGACAATGTGGCGAGCGAAATCATTGTTTTCCTGTAGCCGCCGGCGCAGTCGCGGCCTTAAACTAATTGAGAGAGACAATACACCTGAAAGATAACAATATCGCAGCCTTTACATTGTACTTCAACGGAAATGTTATTTACAAGCTACGCTGGAAAGCCATTTTGTCATATCTCAAAAACTTACATTTGTTTTATTAAATCATTGGAATCAAAAATCAAATTCATGATCGCCCAGTGGTTTAGGTCTCGCCTCTTGTGCACGACGTTGTGGGTTCAAACCTGGGCAAGTACCAATGTGAGTTTTTCAATTCATATGTACTTTCTAAGTTTATCTTGGACATTACTGACATCGGTGAAGGAAAATATCGTGAGGAAACCTGGACTTATATAATTAATATAAGTCTGAAATCGCCAACCCGTTTTGAGCAAGCGTGGTGATTAATGCTTATGCCTTCTCTGTATGAGAAGAGGCCTTTGCCCTGCAGTGGGACAGTAATAGGCTAGTATTTTACTTTTTTTAAATCAAGAATCAAATTGGAAACTAGGCTATTGTACAGACGCAAACTGTCAAATCTTCCCACTTGAACATGAATTTTATTCTTTTGTAATAAAGTTGAAAAATGGTCAACGACATTTAACAGACTGGGGTAGCTTGTGCTGGCCACTGTACGCAAAATTGGAGTTACGTTTTGCCGTTTCTTATTCAGGTCATTAATTTTCCTTGGGATATCAAATGATTTTAAACTCGCCTTCTTTCTATCCGTATCCATGCTTTTCCTTTGGCTTTGTTGTTGTAGTATATATCTATCTTAATTCCTTTACTTTTCTAAACTACGAGGCTACCTAAAATCCCCTATGTTCGGGTTGGCTTCCAGTCTAACTGGATGCTGCTGAATACTACTATTTTACATGGATTGACTCCACAACCTAATTACTGGGAAACACGATACCCCTTGGTAATATTGATTGTCAAACTTTCCGGCTTCTGACTACCCGTAACGACTGTCAAAAGTCTACTAATATCACCTGACACCAACGGCTTAACGTGCTTTCCAAGGCACGAAGGAAGTAATGAACGATCACCCATCCACAGACTGACCGTGGCCAGCATAGCTGAACCTTCAATCGCAATTGCGGCTATTTATTAATTTCTCACACAAAACCAAACAGTTCACCAAATAAGCACAGAACGCCGTGAATTCAATGGTATATAACCTTCTATATTAGGGAAAAGTTCATCCATACTTTTGACAAGGTCAACCTTCGGAAGGTATCATGTTAAATTTAAATTGCCCATGTCTTCTGTGCGTGTGAGTCATATAACGTAACGAAACAATGAGTATGTGGTGGAACTAATATGGTAATACTGTAAAAAGATGTTAATTTACGTGCCTGTGTTATTGTTGTTTACTTACATTAAATAACACTAGAACTTCGCCAGCGACTTTATCCGATATAATTCTTTAAATCGTAGTTTTGGAAATAGTAATAGCCTATAGCACTCAGGAATAATGTAGCTTTCTAACAGTGAAAAAACGTTTAGAATTGGATCATAAGTTTCGGAGATTACCCCCTACATACAAACTTACAAACAAATTTTACTTCTTTATAATATTAGTATAGATCACGCCTGTATTCTTTATAGGGTAGGAAGACGTGTATCTACTAAACGTACACCCACATGGCGCCAGTTATGATTAAGTCACAAATACGAACTCCTGGAATAACCCAATATCATTTTTGTCCGAACCGGTAATCGAACCCAGGACCTCCAGCTCAGCAGTAGTACTCGCGACACAAAACCAACGACCAAGTCCATAGTGTTTCACATTCAAGGTTTTCTTTATCAGCTTCAAGCAATATCCAGCAGCAAGAGTCAGCAGGACTAGGTACTAAAATATACCTATCTACTAAGAGCCACGGGTTTGGTCCTCGACATGTTTTGATACCTTCATAAATGGCCAACATTTAACATGTCAAATCTAATGTTCGCTAACAAACGTTGCAAGGAGTATAAAAAATATATATTATAAATAGTAGTAAGAAATATAAGAGGAGCTCGTGGCTAAATAAAAACAGCCTTACGGGTTGATCGAAGGTTAAGCTACGCTTTCCGAGGTAAGTCTGTGGATGGGTGACCGTTAGTAACTTAAGACTCCTCCGGGCCTCGGAAAGCACGTTAAGCTGTTGGTCGATCTTTGACAGTCGTTACGTAAAGTCAGAAGCCCGGAACTCTGACATCCATACTAACCAAGGGGTATCGTGTTGACCAGTAACTGGGTTGTGGAGGACAGATAGGCAGTCGCTCCCAGATAGGAAGCTGACCCCAACAGAGTTGGAAAAAGGCAGGCAGATGATGATGAGTAGTAACAAATGTAATAAAATATTGCCTTCATTCTGTCTGAAAAAGAAAAGACTATAAAGTATCTCCATCTTGCTCATTAGGTTACCAGCATGTGGAATATGGCCTCAACAATCATACTGCCGATAGTCGTATTTTTAGAGTTAAGACAAACATCACAAGAAACTAAACAGCTGGGTCAAGAGTCAGAAGCAGAAGGCGGTCTTCTTGGACACGGCTTTACTCTAGATCCCTAATCACCGTTAGCTAGGGTCTTACCACCTCACTGCAGGCAGATCACTATTTTTTATTTACATATATTTACATATTTTATAAATATTTGTTAGTATTAAAATAGATACAGACGCAAGGCACTTAAAGCTATCCCAAACTGCAAAATGTCCTCAATTAAACATGAACCTTTTTTGAAAATTGAAATTCTCTTGAAATAGAGTTAAAAAACTAACAAATAAATTTCACATATTTAAAAAATAATAATCAATCATGATTGCCATCATTCTCATTGTTTATACACTTCAAATTATAAATGATTTTACTTCATCTAACTTCCATTTAAGATGAAATACAAAAAATGAAGACGATTCAAGATTAATGTTGATCGTTACAAGTTTTTTAATAATCATAGTGTGACCACGCTTGAGATTTAAAAGCGGATAAGTTTAGTCTATTTCTAATATGAGAGAATTAATTATTATGAATCAAAGTAAGTAACAAACACCGAAACCTAAGTACTGAAGATTGAAGTTGAGAGTGACAGAGAAGACAAATTAATTGAGAAGAGATAAGACAGTCGCTGGCTGACAAGTGGTCAACATGAACATAAAATAAGCATAAATATGTTAAAGTATTTTTGCTATACCTACCTACACTCACAGGATTGACGTCCTTAAAATGTGAAATAGACGATTTAAAAATTGTAGCTGAATAATTGCATTTTTCTACAAATCTCCTATCTTTCAAAATACAAATACTAGATCCAGTTTTTTGCATAAGCATAATAGTTAGGTCAGGCAGAATACACTAGTGTTTGGACCTAGAGAATAACCTAGACAATTTTAAACCAAGCTTTTGATTATAGAATAGAATACTATTTATTGTACACCATAATAAACTTACAAATAATGAGTTTAAGAGCTACATACGGTGTTACAATGGGCGGCCTTATCGCTGAAAGCGATCTCTTACTAACAACCTTTGGATGGACTTGATAGAGTTGGAGAAAAATGAGAAAATATATGTTGGTAGTTCGTCTTGTACTGTTTAAATATATACAACACATAACTATATATATATGAAAGTTACATTAGGACATTTTCACATGACCACAAATTATAGTTCTGCTGCTATGAAGCATCTATGAACGGTTCATTCAATACACCGTAAGCCGTAAAGCATTGCAATTCCATACAGCCCACTTGTCTCTCTTAAACCTAGTAACCTGGTTACAGTACTGACCTTGTCAATGCATACGAGACAAAGTGCGCATCTTTATATGCATGCTTACAACACCGCGTGGCCGAGAGTTAATATTTAGGGGTCGGATTTCAAAAGGTCAGTGAATTTACTTGTCTGGTTACTTTGTAGAATAATGGAATGTGATGGGTATTGCAATTGTTTGTTCGTGTAAGTAGGTCATCATCTGCCTAGCCTTTTCCCAACTATGTTAGGGTCGGCTACCAGTCTAACCGGATGCAGCTGAATACCAGTATTTTACATGGAGCGACTGCCTATCTGACCTCCACAACCCAGTTACTGGGCAACACGGTACCCCTTGGTAAGATTGGTTATCAGACTTTCGGGTTTCTGACTACCCGTAACGACTGTCAAAGATCTACAAATGACAGCTGGGACCAACGGCTTAACGTGCTTTCCGAGGCACGGAGGAGTTGCGATATCTTACGAACGGTCACCCATCCACAGACTGACCTCGACAAGCGTTGCTTAACCTTCGATCAACCCGTGCGGCTGTTTTTATTTAGCCACGTGTAATTAGGTATAAACATAAAATAAAACAACATCACACCTGTAATTCCGGATGGGTTAGGCAGAGGTTTAGGGGTATGAGGAACAGAGTGTAAAGTTCCTCATTCACCATTGAAAAGGGAGGATCCTCCGACCAGACGGGTGTAGTGTCTGGTGGGCTATCGGGACTGCCCGACGGTTGTTGTCGGGTTCTTGTATATATGTTCAATCGCTCGGATAACTTTAATATCGCGATGTAGGATACGTCAGATTTAGTTCGTAGGTATGTGGCGCGATACATTTCGATATAATGATATTTTTATATTGGCAACCCGTCTGGATTTGTGCCCAGGTTGCAATAAGCTCGCCCCCCATTATATGGGAATTAAATATAATGGTAAAATGTGAGTAAACTGTAGGTACACCTCTATTTAACCCTTCGTGGAACACTGGCGTGATATTGTGTTATATTGTTCATAGGCAATATTATACGAGTACATCTTTATATTAGCTTTTATATCTAATGTAAATAATCATTTATTAAATATTTACAGCTTTCAACATTTGATTTAATGGAATGCACTGTAGTTGTCGAAAGAAACGTGGGTGTGGAGTTATAATGCTGTGGCAATCAATGATTGACAAAAGGCATGTGGTCTTGTACCTTGTAAATATTATGGCCTCCTAGCAAGGAACCGCAAATACCACAAACGCCGTTATCATCACATACCGATGACTTCATTGAGAAATTTATTTCTCTCAGGACAGTCCCTCACAGCGAGCTTCTTCAAATCGTTATAGGTTTCTATATAAGTACTACAAACCGGCCGTCCGCTCCGTGTCTGGGTAAGCACGTTAAGAAGTTAGTACCGGCATTCGGACTTTGACAGTCGGTACGGGTAGACAGAAAAAAGACCCCAAGTCTGACGAATAGGTATCGTGTGGCCCAGTAACTGGGTTATGCAGGTCAGATAGGCAATCGCTCCATGTGAAATACTGGTGGTTGGGGGCCGCTGCCGGGCCCGGAGTTCGAAGCTCCCACAGTGGTGGCTATACCCGTTGATTTTTGTACCATCTTTGACCTCGCATAAGATTCCATCGGCGAAATTTTGCATTTTTGGGGACAGTTGGGTACGTGGGAGTCCTGCCGTAAGAATCCATGATGATTATATCTATAGTCATTAATGGACGATGGCAGTCGATGTGAGCTAAAATTTTGCTGCATTTGGTCCCTAATATAAATAAATAAAAAAAAAATAAAAAAAATAATGCTGGACAATCCACACAGCATCATCTAGCCCCAAGCTAAGCAGAGCTTGTGTTATGGGTACTAGATGACTGATATACTTAATACAATACATTACATAGATAGATATTTTTATTATACATAGAAAATACCCAGAACACCCGGAACAAATATTTGTAGATCGTACAAACATTTGTCCCAAGGCGGGAATCGAACCCGCAACCTCTTGCGTCGCAGGCGGACCTTCGCCTGCCGCGCCACTACGGTCGTCAGAAAATGGGAGCCCTTTGAGGCCTTTGCCCTGCAGTGGGACAGTAATAGGCTGGTACTGGTGCTGGTATAAATGGGAAAACGCAAGGTACATGATGATAATTACACCGATCATAGGAAAAAAATACAATAGAATCACCGCTGCTTCCTTTGGAGACGGAAACGCAACACGACCCAAAAAAATTGTCTTTTAATAATGCCCTTTTATAACCATGACGCAGGACTTTACATCACGGCTACCCAAACTCAGGAATTATTCATACCTCGGGCAAGCCACCACGTTGACTCGAACATCGAACATTATAGGAACGCAACGGGAATAATAATGTGATGTACAGGATATCGACGATCAGGCTCAATGTTCCGACCACTGACCCCTAGTGGCCCATCCGAGTACACAATGGCGATGTTCGACGTAGATTTGGAAGGGATGTGGGAACAGAAAGAGCTCAAAATATGATACTTTTTGGAGGGATAAAGAAGTGATCGTCTTGTGAAACGAATCGTTAGCATAATGCTGTATTAAAGTGGGTACCTACAATTTTGGAACAAAGTTGCGTGTCACGATATGCGTTAAACGCAAAACGAATTCAAAACATCTTCTGTTTCGATCTATTGTTTGATATCGAGAGAGAAAGAATTATATTATGTTTGGTGGTAAACGCATATAGTAATTTGCCGTGCATGCGGGTCTAAGTAGGTAATATTGTAAATTTGACAGCACTGTTGGCGCAGTGGCTAAGCGATCGACTGGGTTCGATTCCCGCACGGAAATTGTTAGTGTGGGGCAATGTTTTAAAAAAAACAGTAAAAAAAAACAAATTGATGCAATCATTTTATTTTTTTAAATAAATTCAGAATTTTATTCAGCGGTGGATAATTTTCAAACAGTCACGTTATTACATTTTTGAACCATATATGAAGTCCGTAATAATCATTTATATACGCTTTACAATTTTTCCGTAACAGTTAATTACAATGCGCCTTTCTTTGCAAAGATTTAAAACTACTGGGATGGCCTTGAGAGGTATTTTGCTATAATATGTTCTATCAGAGGCCTTAGCTAGACGTAAACGAAACGGCGATCAGAAATGGAAAAGATTTTTAAATCCTAGATACTAAGTACTACTCGTATTTAATAGAATTATGACGACCGATGTGGCGCAGCGGGCGAAGGTCCGCCTGCGACGCAGGAGGTTGCGGGTTCGATTCCCGCCTTGGGACAAATGTTTGTACGATCTACAAAGATTTGTTCCAGGTGTTCTGGGTGTTTGCTATGTATAATAAAAAATATCTATCTATGTAATGTATTGTATTAAGTATATCAGTCATCTAGTACCCATAACACAAGCTCTGCTTAACTTGGGGCTAGATGATGCTGTGTGGATTGTCCAGCATTATTTTATTTATTTATTTAATTCAAATTTAAATTCATAATCCAGAAGGCGTCACGGCAGACCTCGTAGAAGATGGCGGGATGTACTAGACAAGCCCCACATTAGCCCTGAATCAAAACAACTTTAAGTCTAGAGGAGAAGCCTTTGCCCAGCAGTGGTATGACGCAGGCTAACAATATTAATATACCTAAACAAAAAATAAAAAAATAATTCATATAATATATAATGCTGGACAATCCACACAGTATCGTCTAGCCCCAAGCTAAGCAGAGCTTGTGTTATGGGTACTAGATGACTGATATACTTAATGCAATACATTACATATTTTTTATTATACATAGCAAATACCCAGGAGGTTGCACCTCCTAGGTATTTGCTATGTATAATACACCTGGCGCTCACAACCTGCAGAGGCGCGTGCCTCGCTATGCCCTCCACCCCGCGCCGCTGCTGCAGATACTGTGAGTCATGAGTGTGACGCGGGGCGGAAGGCTTGGCGGGACACGCATCCAACAGGGATTTTCTGGACCTAGTTCTAGCCGGAATGATATCGGATAGACCTAGTTTTATCCAACAGGGATTGTCTGGACCTAGTTCTAGCCGGAATGATATCGGATAGACCTAGTTTTATCCAACAGGGATTGTCTGGACCTAGTTCTAGCCGGAATGATATCGGATAGACCTAGTTTTATCCAACAGGGATTGTCTGGACCTAGTTCTAGCCGGAATGATATCGGATAGACCTAGTTTTATCCAACAGGGATTGTCTGGACCTAGTTCTAGCCGGAATGATATCGGATAGACCTAGTTTTATCCAACAGGCAATGGCTGGACCTAGTTGTAGCCGGCATGATGAAGGCTAGACCTAGTTTTACCCGAAAACAATCCGCTCGTACTAGGTTTAACCGGCCACCTAGTTCTAACCGGCTAAAACTAGGTGTAGCCGCACTTCGGGTATTAGCCGTAACATATACATATAATTCTACTGTATGTGTGTATGTCACTGAACTCCTCCGATTTTTTTTTGTATGCGTTTGTGTGGCGCCCTGGATGGTTTAGATTCACAATTGGACCCGGTAGGTGGCGCTGTATGGGCAGGACGACGTCTGTTCGTTCCTCTAGTTATGTATAAGGTCTTGAAAATAAAATGTGTCATACTAGTATTTTCAATTTAAAAACATGTCACGTTACTTATACGTCAAAACTTCGTGATAGGCACACAGTTCAATGATTATGTCATACGAGTATAACTGATGATGCATTCAAAACAAAAGCCATTCAGCCAATATTCTACCTTATTGAACTCAAAGTACTGTAACTTGTTTTAAAAATCGTCTTTTTCATCTGTACAAATCCTGCCATGATCCTTCCATGATAATTTATTTGCTTTAAAAGCTAGTCTTATAATAATAATAGGAATAAGTAAGTACCTAGCTGCAAAAAAAAGAAGTACGAAACATAGGGCCTCAAAAAATTAATCCGTGCCGCTGTCAACGTGAAAAGTGCTCAGAAAGGTGGCAGCTTTACCGCGTTGAATAAAAATGCTGATTCTTTGGCCTAAAAAGGCCAGCCCTCTTGTCATGTGAAGAGTCGACCAAAACGCTTCGCGATATCCAGAAAAACTAAATGGGGACACGGACCCCATAGCATGTTTCAACCCATTTTCAACATATTTAGAACTCCCAATAAGGTTGTTATAAATGTATTTTTGCTGTTTGAGGTTTTCTGCACTTGCAACAACTGAAAAGATGGGATGGCGCAAGAGTGACACCATAAACATCATCTTCCAAAGCATTATGGTATCTTCTTCTGGTCTCTTCCCAACGTCGTGCGCCAAGCCATTAGGTTCTAAAATTGCTTTTAACCTTTTAACAGCCTGAGTTTATATCAGTTTCCGTTTTTCGAGCGCCCAGCTCAAACGTCATCGCAAGTTGCATTTATGATCTTGCCCAAAAATAAACAAAAGATTTTTGTCGTATAAATACGACTCAGGCGGAATTGACACGAAAATATCGGATCGGTAAATACGACTTGGGCGGTTAATGGGTTAAAAACTAACAACCTACTAAAATTAAAAAGAACTAACATAAGAACGTTCACATTGTCAGTTCTCACACACAATGTAGGAAAATTCTTCAACCGTTGTATGTTTTGTAAAGAATCATTTAACTATCAGGTCGAGTGACGATCTAATTCATAACATCGTCACCTTCCACAAGTTGTTTTGACAGCATTTCCCTAAATCCTGCTTATCTTGGTGTGCGTATCAATATTAGGCAATGTGTTAAGTTACTTCCCATGGGAACTGGGTGGCTGATAAGGATAGTTCCTTAGTAAAAGGAGAAAGAAAGAAGGAACTATATTTATTTCAAGCACGCACAGGAAACGCAGACGATAAAAACTAATAAGTATAAAAAACAGCTGTGCAAGGCCAAATATACCTAACCCAGCGCCACCTATAAAAGTACACAATGAAAACTTACAAATAAAAAGTTTAAGAGGTATATAGGATGTGTTACAATGGAAGACCTTATCGCTAAAACAGATCTCTTATAGACAACCTTTGGGTGGACTTGATAGAGAAGGAGAAAAGGTATAAAAAAAAATAAAAAAATTGCTGGACAATCCACACAGCATCATCTAGCCCCAAGCTAAGCAGAGCTTGTGTTATGGGTACTAGATCACTGATATACTTAATACAACACATTACATAGATAGATATTTTTTATTATACATAGCAAATACCCAGAACACCCGGAACATATACATATTTGTAGATCGTACAAACATTTGTCCCAAGGCGGAATTCGAACCCGCAACCTCCTGCGTCGCATGCGGACCTCCGCCCACCGCGACACATCGGTCGGTATGTTGGTAGTTCGTGTTGTACTATAACTCACCAGAATACAGAAATACATAAACATCACGCCTCTATTCTTCGAAGGGGTGGGCAGAGATGCACATATAGTAACACCCACAATTTGCCCTATTGCCATCAACCGGGCACAGTTGAGATTACAATATCATAAGTATTCCTTGAAAATCTTAAAGTACTAGCGACCGTAGAGCACGGAAACGCTGCTCCCGGCAGTGACTGGAGACTTCTTTACTATACACATGTCCTTGCGAGAAGTCATAAGCCCAAGTTATTATTTTTTAAACGTTGCCCCAACCTAGGAATATCTCCTGTGTCGTGGGTGCGTTTACAAACATTTAAAGTCACATACACAAACAGCCAGAGCACAGTTACCTGTAGGCCATACAAATATTTTCCGTGCGGGAATCGAACCCACGACACGCGGCGCAGCAGTTGATCGCTCAGCCACTGCGTCAACCGTGCCGCTAAAACAGTTTCTGCTGTCATATGGATTTGTATGGAAACTGGTGATAATGACGTCTCCAGCTGCGGCTTTGAGGCATCTCCTTGGTCTGTGGCCGCGACCTTTATGAAAAATAGCAAATTAGATGCAAAATATTGTGCAAGCACTAAATTCTTATATGGCAAGTAAAAAAGCAAAGGTTAATGTGCCTATTTCTAAATCTGACATTGATTTTTGGAATCTTATAATTTAATTGCCTATGAAGAGGTTGTATTTTAATTTAGTTCAATGCATAATCTAGGTAACATAATTAGTTATTCGAGTTATATGTCGATTATTCACTATGCAAAAAAATAATGTAGCTATAGGTAAATTAAATTGAATTCGTTTATTTCAGAACTAGTCCAAACATTGTGAAATTAAAAATATTATGAATTAATAAAATTTTACAATTACAAAAATATGTACTACATGTTTTATCTTAGTCTAAATTTGGGTTTGGACCCAGAGTGCTCAACATGCAGCTTGGTCTAGTACCGCATTATTCCGGCAATAATGCGGTACTAGACCAAGCTGCATGTTGCGCACTCTGGATCGCCGATCCAGATACATCCTCCATGAAAAGCACGTAGCTGTTGGAACTGCCTCGTATGAGGCGCAGGGACGCTTATCTCTTGTGAATTATCGCCGCACAACCTATATTTGCACCCGCAAACATACCTGATGAATATATTTAATATTAATTAATATAATTTAGACAATATCATGCTATGATAATGTCTAGAACTGGAGATAAAAATAATGAAAGAAGGTTTTAAGCTAAAACCAAACTAACTCTAAAGAGTCAAAATATATCAGACTACTTTTAAACTAAATTACCTATACTACCAAACTTCAGTCTAAAAATAAAAGAAAAACTACTTTTTATAGTTACGCTAAATACTTAGGTTCACTTTTATTAAATTATATATTTTCTAACCAATTTCAAAAGATTTCATAACATAGGAAGGCGCAGTCTGCCACAGTACCTGATAATTACGTCAAGACAGGCAACGTAAACTTGGTTAGGCAATTTTGGTTAGTTAATTCATGACATCGTCGGGCCACTGTTTATTTATAAGATTAAGGGAAAGTTTTGTATAAAAGGAAAACTGACTGACAGACGCCAGAGTTCCCGTAACATTTAGCTATAATGATGTGGGTAAACGGCTTATTTCCTTAGATCCCTGGTATGCACTTAAATTTACTTTTTTTTATGAATTTCAAATTCAGAACCAGATTTCTAGGACAATGACTATTCTATAGATTTTGTATCTGTGTTAGTAGCTAGTTTTAAATACTTATTAATTGTAATCTGTGGAGCACATAGTGGGTAGTATAATTGTTCAAAATGTATATTTAAGATAGTATGTGTAAATGTGTATATCTTATTGTGCTACTGTTTCTTTTTCCTTAAATAAATAAAATAAAATAGCAATACATTGAAGTTTGCAATATTAATTTAAATAATATTATTATAGAAAAGGTTAACGTGTATGAGAGATTGGATGGATGAGTGGGACAATACATAAATCCTTAAACAAAAAGAGTTCAACATCTTTCGGACTTAGGACTATCCCAAAGGATATGAAGGGATATTTGGTGAAACCCCGAAATCTTTAAATATTTATATCTATAAATATATACACAGAAAAGTCTAGAGAACTCATGAGGTCTAAAAAGGAAAAAGCAAAAGAAAGAAAATTTCGTTCGTTGCTTTACGAATCTATCACAAAGGAACTATTGCCTGATATATTTGGTCCTGTAGAATTTCTAGCCTAGTCCAGTCCAAATGACAGGTAGTAAATAACCACCATGAATTCTAAAACCGCTTCCATTCCTCCACGACATTTAGAGGCACTCAGAGTGCTTTGAACCATAACTCAACATGGTAAATCAAGCAACAATACGCAATGCATAAACAGCGGATTAAATCCCAAGTTTATAAGATGGACATTACTTAAACAGGAACGTACCAATGACCTGTGCTGGATAAACACACGGAGGAGTTAGAAAATGGAGTACTAGGATGCATAATAAGTACTTGTTTTTCGATGGCAACTTTTCAGACTGCTTGTAGACTAACTCTCTCATTTTTTGCCTTTGATTTTTAAGCCCTTGGCAAATCGATTGCGGTGTTGTTTTTTGATCTCAGTTGTTTTGCTAAAGGAACGGAGAATATGACTCGGAAAACATTTTTTAACAAACAAATTTCACTCAAAGACTTTTTCAATGGAAAAGAAGACAGTTTAACAGAATTTACTACTACCAAGCGTAATTAAAATTAATTTATGTCTAAACAAGCAAAAATGGGTTCCTACCCAGTATTTATACAAATACGAGTAGCTAATACTGATCATTTTGTTACCCGCTCATTAGAACTCCATTGACTATCTACTCTGTGGTACAGCAGGAAGTCGTATGACTCATGCGTCGGGATTCCAAATTGTATTCAATCCTTTTATATCCCAGAATTATAATGGCTGGAATAGACCTTACAAGGAAAATAAAACGTGTTTACAAAATTGTACTGTCAGCTGCATGTAAGTGGTAACAATTTGACAGTGACAGCGGATTTATGTTGTAGTGTTTTCCTAGTGCAAGTGTTACAACAAAGTTCAGTTGACTGTACCCATACCATTGTGTCTTAAAATGGTGATAAAGTCGTGCAAATTGCTGGTGACACAGAGATATTTTCTGTCAGCGTCTTAGTAGTATTTCAGGCTACCTAAATACTTACACACAAGTTGTAAAGTATACTTAAGGTCCAAATAAACTATGGTGTCGAAGGTATCTATGATTTTATTAATAGTAAACTGAATTCCATCCATCTGGGCTTTCTCAGTAACAGCCCGGAATCTGGATTTGTGTCCCGTTGGTGGAAATATGGTCACCTTAAATGGAACTAAAACATAACTGGTTAAATATGGGTACACCTCTGCTTAGCCCTTTGGGGAATACATACCGTGATGTTAATGTTGTAGTAAAATATATTTTTACTATAAATAAAACTATAATAGAAGCAGTTATATTCTGGGTTCCAATTTCTAAGATTGAATCATTATAACAACCGCAAGATACAGCAATTTATAATATAACTGTTACTGAAACCGTTCTTTGAAAACTCATCACTGCAAAGTGCAAACATAAAGAAATGCAATAATATCTTATTAAACCATAACTACATGAAAAGCAATAAATAAAATAAATAATCACAGTGCGTCAAAAAATTTACAGTGACAGTGAGGACAGTGTTGACAGTGATGCGGTGACTGTCAACGGGAAAAGTGCCCAGAAAGCTGGCAGCATTGCCACGTTGAATGGCAATGCTGATTCCTTGGCCAAAAAAAAGGCCAGCTCTCTGGTTACGTGAAGCGTCGACCAAACGCTTCGCGATGTCTCGAAAAACTAAATGGGTACACGGACCCCATGGCCCTAGTGTTTCAACCCCAAACGGCTCAAACATATAACTCCCAATTAGGTTGTTATATTTTCGACATTTGAGGTTTCCTGCACCTGCCATAACTGGAATGATAATGCTAAGGCCTTCATTATTAAAACATTAAGGATAGCCAGTTTCGTTTCCTCTTTTGTTTAATCTAAGTGATCATCTTCATTCGCCGTAGTACTTACAAAAACGAGTTTATGATCATATTTTCTTTCCATAATGTAATATGATGTTAGTTTTGCATACATTTGCTATTCACGGTAAGAGCAAATCCATTTGAGTGTTAATTTTATAGTCATTCTATTTCTAGTAAATGGGGATTGTCTTGGACATCTCATTTATGGATTCTTCTTGCATAGAATATTAATGTTTTTGAGCAATATTTCAACTGGAAAAGTCTACACGCACGACCGCTACTACTACTAGACTACTGCTGAGTAGTATTCTAGTAGCAGTAGTCATTTGCCCGGTAAAAAATACCTATGGCATTAAGTCTGCTTCTGTACATTTGTGTTCTTAAAGCCTAATTTTTCGAATACGGATCCCTGAATTGAAAAATAGTTTTACTACCTATCGTTTTGAACGACCTATCCAAACTTTGTACATGAGACAGAAAGGAAATGCCTTCTAATGCCTATAAGTTTTAAGTATTTAAAACCTACAGTCACACAAGATATAAGATTTTTGCTGCATTTTTCGTCGAGTTTGTTACCAATCCAGTCATCAGCTCATCTGCCTAACCTTTTTCCTACCATGTCAGCGTGAGCTTCCAGTCTAGCTGAATACCAGTATTGTACATGGAGCGCCTGCCTATCTGACCTCCACAACCCTGAGGAACATGATATCCCTTGGTAAGACAGGTAGTCAGGTTTTCGAGCTTCTGACAACCCGTAACGACTGTCAAAGATCTAGTTGACAGCCGGGAACAATGGCTTAACATGCTTACCGAGGCATGGAGTAGTCTCGATATATAGCGAACGGTCACCCATCAACAGACTGACCTCGGCAAGCGCACCTCAACCTTCGATCGACCGGTGCGGCTGTTTTTTTTAGCCACGTGCTGCTCCAAGTTTCTTACCAATCAAGTCAAGGTTACTAAACTAAATCTTACCATATCTATTGTAACATAAGCACAAGTTTGTTTACAAACTATTTTATACTAACACAAGCTTTAAAATACGATAAAACCTCACATCATAAATAACGTAACCGCACTAATTAACTTCACAGTGGACCACGCAAAACTAATCACGCAGCCGCGGAACTAATCTTAGAACATTTGTTATTTTACCACGCCTTTATTACTCATTCTTACTACATTAAATTTGAACACAAACATTATACTATAATACTGTAGTACGTAATACAGAATATCGGTTAGGTCTGCGAATCTAACAACATCTATTTTTTTATATAATAATCAAAATATTTTTTTGGTTTAAGACAAAAAAAATTTTTTTTTTTACTATGATTTAGCATTGAAAAATACAAAATCTTCAATTTTTCACCCTTCTATCACCAACAACAACCTATATGGCAAAACAACGTTTGGTGGGTCACCTAGTTATGTATAGATAACCTCTATGTTTCTGCACATGGTTTTGCGTGGGTAAACCAGTAAGCTATTCCTACAAAAGGCCTCAGCAAACCGCCTCGTAAACGTAGATTGATGAACCACTAAAATCATCACAGCACGTCATCTTAGTAAACAGTTTGGTTAACCCATTATTGTGTTCTCTTTCCCTCCTGTCCCCACGAGCTACTTATGCATAAATATGGTAACAACTCCCTCAATAAGGCTAGTTACCGGAGCTAACTAGTAACTAGCCGAGTTCACAACCAAATTTTTAAATACTAGGATCTCATAATCAATAAGGCCATCTTATTAGCCCGCCCCACTAATCCCAATCACTGTAACTCCTGAAAGCCAGAATCAACAGTGGCGACCACCAAAAAAGCGTCGAGACAATGAAGCCCGATGAGTCCCGGAGAAACGATTCAACTGTCTTGGATCACGCAACGAAATTAATCAGAAAAGAACAGCGAAGGAGTCCATCTTGTGACTACCAATAATTGAGTACAGCTTCTTTGAGTGTCGCACTTCAGTCAAAGCTTCATAAGAATCGAAACAGTACCACCGCTTAAACAGTACAATCATCGATGTTCTCAGGTGACTAATTAAACACCTGCGTTCACAATAACTTTAGAGTAGGGAATGTTAATTATTACTAATCCCATAGAATCTAATGAATGCTGGGCGCCATATTTGGTAATGGCGACGTGTTAAGCTTATCTTTTACAGTATATCTTATTACTATATTATATATGGTTGTGTGTATGTCAGCAAGCATACATATACTGGGTAACTCAGAGCACGGAAAGAGAGACTGGAGATGCCATTTATATCTTTACAAATAAATAAAATTTAAGTATCTGTTCCGCAAAATATCCTGTACTGATTTTGACAGTACTTTCACTGGCTGATATCGGATTTTCTAAGGAGTAACTAAGCATAGTTTTATTTAAGAATATTCTTTTTCTTCTAGAGTCAAGAATATTCTTTCTAATAGTATCGTGCAAAACAGTAATGGAATCCTACGAGGACGATGTCGCATGTTCAACTGGCACATTTAAAGATAGAATTGTCAGTTTCCATTGGTCCACTTTCCACTCACTGAGACTCTTGGATCGTATGGCAGGTGCTGACTTGACAATGCCGTCTCTAACAGTGAACCTCGAGGCGTCCCCGTCCTCTGTGGTGGGTAGGTATAGTTTTATCCTTCACCCTTAGAATCTAAAGATACCTTATAATTGTGGTTTACCAACCCTGATATTAAAGTTAACCAAAGCATTGTTTGCTAGTTAGTGGTATAGGTCAGATGGTGGTCTGGTTGTGGTTATAATGACAATAATTTTGTGTGTAATTGTCTTACTGCACTACGCTTGCTCCCGTAATGAAATTCGGTAGGGCATTCGTAGATAGAAAAATTAGGATCAAGTCGCAGTTGACGGTTGTCTTATAATATTAAGTTACAGTGACTTCATTCAGACCCAGGACCCTTTTGAATATATTCCTTTGCTTTGATTTAGTATGGTTTAAACTCTATAGAGGGTGGAATGGACATCGATGCACCAACTTATACTACGAGTTCAAACAGTGTATCTGTACCCCCAGAATTCAAATTTTTCGTTCTCTTTTTTTTACGTTTTTACTTACGCATTTTTACTTAAAACAGTAAACAGTTATAAGGAAATCATCAATGATTGAAAACGAATGAGATATTTAATTTAAAAGTAAACACTTTACGCCTTTCATTAATAATCGCGTTCGGTTAGGTAGAAGTCATGATTTTTTTGAGTTTAGATTAAAAAGAACATCAGTCTTAAAATAATAACAGTAATATGTACAGACGCCAGCACATCAAGCTACCCCAAAGTGTGAAATTTTCCAAATAGAACATGAACCTTATTTCTTTTGCGATAAAGTTGAAAAACTATCAAAGAAATTTGACACATTGGGTTAGCTTTATGTGCTGGCCTCTGTAATTGTATGAAATGAGAAACAAGCAATCATAGGGCGCCAAAACATGACGATTCATTGAATTGATTTGGATTGAGATAGAATGTGTAAGCGCCATTCTATTATCATACAACTCATGCCAAATATCCTGTATTTACAAACACGTCTCCTGTTATAAGTTTACCATTGAAAATAGGCATGTTTATACGGGATCAATTAGAACTCAACTGCTAACGCGTTAAATCCGGCTGCGCTTGAAGTAACGCTAGCAAGGCAAGACTTAAGGAGATTGCAAAATCAAAGAAGCCGGCTCACAGGGCTTACTGCGAGTTTTTTTACTTATTCGTTTGCGTTAACTTTCCTTGCGTCAATTTATGTAGAATTTATTCCTCATTATAGTAACTACTTCGTAAAAGTAGTACCAGCCTATTACTGTCCCACTGCAGGGCAAAGGCCTCTTCTCATACAGAGAAGGCATGAGCATTAATCACCACGCTTGCGGAAGACGGGTTGGCGATTTCAGACTTATATTAATTATATAAGTCCAGGTTTCCTCACGATGTTTTCCTTCACCGATGTCAGTGATGTCCAAGATAATCGTAGAAAGTACATATGAATTGAAAATCTCACATTGGTACTTGCCAGGTTTGAACCCACAACCTCGTGACTAACTACTTCGTGCTTATGAATAACAGCCGCATGGGTCGAAGCAACGCTTGCCTAGGTTGGTCCATGGATGGGTGATTATTCATTACATATGGAAACCCTTTTGTGCTTCAGAAAACACGTTAAATCTTTAGTTCCGGCTGTCATTTGTAGATCTTTGACAGTCGTTACTGAAAGTCAGAAGCCCGGAAGTCTGACAACCAGTATTACCAAGAGATATCGGGTTACCCAGTAACTGGGTTGTCCTTTGATATAAAATAAATATTGCCAAGCATAGTCTACTTTTGTATTCATCTGTTATCTTATGAAGTGCTCTACATAGAACACGGAAACCATTCTAAAGAAATTAATTATGGCAACAAATAAAAATAAATGAATGTTGCAATTTAAAGGCAAAGTAATGATTATTACATCACGTTTAATTCTAAGATAGGCCTATAATAAATGCGTAGAAAGTGTCCGCGATCTATTATGATACTAAACTAGTAATGGTAACTCGGTTAGGCAATAGTTACTGGGTCAGTAAATCGTTTAACAACGGCTTGTAGGACTTCCTGTACAAGTTCTAAGCTTATACTTATACATATGTATTACAGCCCTTTATTTTATAGGATAGGTGATGTCATGATGGCCCAGTGGCTTAGGCCTCGCTTCTTGTGCACGAGGTTGTGGGTTCAAACCTGGGCAAGTACCAATGGGACTTTTTCAATTCATATGTACTTTCTAAGTTTATCTTGGACATCGGTGAAGGAAAACATCGTGAGGAAACCTGGACTTATGTAATTAATATAAGTCTGAAATTGCCAACCCGTCTTGAGCAAGCGTGGTGATTAATGCTCGTGCCTTCTCTGTATGAGAAGAGGCCTTTGCCCAGCAGTGGGACAGTAATAGGCTGGTACTTTACTTATAGGGTAAGGCCGAGGTGCACCAAGAGTATACCCACACTCTCATGTAATAGAGAGCGAACCAATCCCATCAACCGGCTTGCTACTGAGAAATATTACTACAATTTTTTTCTAAACTCGTATCTTTTATGATATCAGCGATTGTTGGCCATGTATTCAGATTTTTTAAAATGGAGTGAAGGATCTTTATTTGTATCTATACTAGATAATATATCCATTACATCTGTGGAGTTTTGCCATCTAGTTACATGTATACGCAATTTAAAGATAAAATCTCTACAACTACGACGATTTTGCACACTTGGGTCATGTTTGAGATATTTAAGGTCATAAATAATTGTGTTACCTTTTCTGCCTATCCAGGTGAGGTCCGTTTTAATCCCTCTGAGGTCATGCCGACTTTTAGGGTGTATAACCCACCCTTTGGGTTCTTTTAATAGCTAAGTATGTGTTCTAAAGCTTCCATTAACGGATAAAAAATTGCATTCAAAATATCAACCTTACCAACAATTAAAACGCACAATATAATGAGAGAAAGCATAACAACGTAAATACAATTGAATTTTATTTATTCTCCATATCGGCTCTCATTGGGTGATAAATCTGTAATTCTGTACCTAATTGTTTTGCTATCTATACGCAGATGCGCACGAGTTGCGTTTGTTGTCGTGTCCCGGCTATAAATACACGCTGCAGCTGGAATGCTAAGTTTACCCGACTTTGTACCTACAGGGTAGTTTTATTTACAATACGTAGGCCTGTAATTTTGTATTAGGTTAGGTCTTAAATGGCTCAAATACGTTTTCGATACTGCGCTACGAAGCGTCAACTCATTTTTGTAATTTGAATATTTTTCACGATGCTTATAAAGATTACGTAACGAATTAGTCTTTAGTTGGTTTTCTTATTTAGAATTGATTCTACATTTTGTTTAAAAGTATATAAAAAGAGAGTGTTTTAATAATAAACAACGAAGAAGGATACGTGAAAGCTAACTTTGATGAAGCCTATATCCTATCGTACTTTTATTATTATTAATGAGACAGTTCGTAGCGATGGCGATGTATGGGTGTTTATTACTCTTAAACGCAAAATCCATAGAACGCATTTTGATTAAACTTTATACATTATAGCTTATACCTCAGAATAACATATAGGTTATAATTTATTAAGATACATACGCAGACATAGTCCCGGGTAGCTGTTAGTATCAATGCGTGCCGAAACACGGCACATCAAGATCAATCAGTATGGAAATTACGATATCTAAATATTTGTTTAGAATCGGCTAAGTGGTTTTTGAGTTTATCCATTACAAACAAAGGATCAAATCTTTTTATTATGAAATTAATTTAGTGTACCTGGATGACCGAGCTTTGCTGTGGTAAAACGACGTTTTCTTAAAATGAAACCAAGCCAGATCGATATATCGGCCCTGCATACAAAATTTCCATGAAAATCGTTGGAGCCGTTTCTGAGATTCAGATTATATATATATGTACATATGTATATACAAGAATTGCTCGTTTAAAGGAATAAGATAGCGATGCGTATTGAGACGTTTAGGGTTTAAAGCCACAAGATTTGGGGTGCTTATATTCTGATTAAATAGATCTCGTAAATTGTCCGACATATTAACTTACATAGCTTTACATACCCAAAACATTATTAAGTACGCAAAATTGCCAAGATTTAGATAACGAAGTATTTAAACAAAATCAAAATTATGTTATTTCATTATTACACGTTGTACATTATACAGTTGGTGGCGTCTACTTTTAAGCAGATGCCTGTGCCTGTGCCGTTCTTTTAAATCTTACGATTTTTTATCTAACATGTTACTAAACGAAAGTATTTATTTTTATTTAAACCAATCCAATTAACCTCAGTCTGCACCTAACTTTTACTCGTACTCTAAATTAATAAACATTTAACAGAACTATGTATTTATATTTCTACATTATTAACATGCAATTCCACTAGCATTCAGTATTAATTTCAGTCTAAATCCGTCCATGTTCTTTGAATTGCAACATTTTAGTCTCAAGTGCTATTCAGACTCAAGTGCTCTTGAGATTTTGTAAATGGGTTAATTAGAGTATTATGATTTTGATTGCAATTCTAATAATGTTAAGTTGGTTTAAATTTAGATGGTCTTAAATGATTTGCTCGCTAAGTATGCTTAAGAAATTAGTAACCACACATGCTACACAAGTTAATTACATAACATGATTTATTTTTTCAATTTACACGGCTGAAAAAACAATTACAGAAATCAAAGTAGTTAGGTATATAAGTAATAATGAAAGATATGTACAGTCATAAAAAAACATTAACTAAAAAAAAACAATTGAATAATATTTTCTTTACAAAAATGTAGGCCCATAATCATTGAATTGGTGAATTTATTCGTAAATAAATCGCAGTCCGTGTCATCCGGGTTATCATATCACGCCTGCATTCCCATAAAGGGCCGGGCAGAGGTGTACCTGTAAAGTGGGTACTACAGGTACACCTCTATCCATATTTCGCCAGTTATGTTTGAGTCCTATGTAACAGGGGACACAAATCCAGACTCCAAGCAGCTATCGTGAAATTCCTGATGGAAAAACCCAATACATTTCCCGGCCCAAGAATCAAACCCTGGACCTCATCTCAGCAGTAGCGCTTGCGACCTCTAGACCAACAAGGCTCTCAACATGTTAATAGTAAGATAAACAGTAAAGTTTACAAAATCTTAAGTAAGCTAATATTAAACAAATTGTTTGGTTAATAGAGGTAACATAATACTTACCCAAGGGAAGTAAACAGTTATTTCTCATGTTTTAGACGTTGAACTATGAACTGGCACTCCTTGTGTATTGTGATATTAGACCTACATACATACAACTTGGATACAGAAATAACACCGTGTGTTTTCGTGTTACATCATATTTTTTTGATAATTCACTGGAAAAGCTGCCACGCTAACTTGGAGACATCTGACGCATGTCAGACAATTGTTAGACCAAACGCACGAACCCGAGGGGTACCTTTACATGGCATCGCAGCTAGCCCTGACGGAGACGGCGAGATGTGCCGGACTTCGTCGATAAAGTTGCTCCCAAATAGCCTTAGACACGGAAAAGTGGAACGAGAGTAGGGATTAAGGCGTAAATCCTGGCTGATTATAATTTACTGTATCGAAGGAAATCCTTTTCCTTCGATACAGTAAACACCCATTGTCCATCGACGCCCAACGGGCCCCCAGAATTTTGCTATTAGTCGGCGGTTTATTATTATTTTTTAAGTTTCTTTTTTGCTGTTTTTAGACTGTAAAAAATATGACGTCAATGAGATGTTTTATTAGGACGTACTTACTTTTAAATTTCACTTATTTCATTAAAAATCTCATTGCGTTAAATGAGAATGAGGTTATTCTTGTGATTTCTTAACAGTTTATTGAATTCTGATAGATGGTTTCATGTTGCGCGTCGATGTTCCTTCTACTCGTCAGTTATATTTGTTTTTAAAAGCATCTATTTACTAATAATATTTTGACTACTTATTACTGTTTGGTTTGTAGTCCATCACGTTGAGATTCCAAACAATCATAAGTTTTTTTTTTAGTTAGGGCCACTCGCAGTTCAGCACTAGACGGCTGTTTACTGTTTAACTGGACGATCCTGTGGTGTCCTTACAATGAAGGCCTAGATTGTATTTTACACAATCACAATCACAAGGTTGAATAATATTACTTTATAGGCACACTAGAGTATGGCGAAAATCTCCTAAACAGTAATCTAAAAAAAAAGTTATAATTCAAAGTTAGAATCCCACATGTCAAAAGGTCCAAATTAAATGTCATCTCTCCATTTAAGCTAAACGGCTTAAATGCACGTCTTGATAGCACATTTAATTCAATTTACATTGACACTCATTCAGCAGGCCAACTACGGGGCAAGGCCGAATCTAATGGACCGTCGTCGTAACGATTCTCTGCTCGATAAAAAAACTTGTTTTCACTAAGCAAGTGGTTTATTAGAATCTTATAATCTCCTGCATTATACTAGCATTGTAAGTAGATTTTTATACAATAATTGTATTGTGTGATTAGTTCTTCAAAATCACGATTAACTTAAGTACAAATGATCATCATCTCCCCAAACCAACCCCAACATAGTTGAGAAAAGCTAGCCTTTTCCCAACTATGTTGGGGTCGGCTTCCAGTCTAACCGGGTGCAGCTGAGTACCAATATTTTAAAGTTTTAACATCCCATTTCAGCTCCTATTGCAGTGAAAATAACAATATTTTTTTCAAATATTTGACTTGCTATATAAATGAACAACCATTGTTTATATCTATTCGAAATTTCAAGGTGATAGCATTAGTTTAGTCCCTTAAATAGGTACATATAATTATCTGAATAATGTATACATAATACTCTAAAAACACTATTTTAAAAGAGTAAGTATGGAGTTTCTTACCCATGCTTCTCCATACGAAACTACCTTTTGAAAAGGGCAACTAGAATAATATTTAGCATTTTATTTATATTGTTATTTTGACGTTCAAAAGTGTAATTTTAGTAGTCTTATTGAAAGAATAATGATTTGACTTTGTCTTCGACTTTGAAGTAGCTGCGACAGACGGACGAAGTCGCACCGTAAAGGTTTATTTCCTACAAATTTGTTACGGAACCATATAAATTTAAATAGACACCGTGATCGTGGCTACCGTGAAGCACGAAATGTCTGAGCAACAGTTTTTTTTTATGTAACAGTAATGAAGTGTACAATATTAAGTTACATAAATCAATATGAATATAGCATGCCACGATACAATTGACACAGTTATGATACCGTCGTGCTGCATAATCATCACGACATCTAAATATTCTAATCTGTAATTGATGCAGCTATGCTTTGGTACCTAAATTTTAGTGTAGAGGGTTTAAATACCCTTTTAAACAAAAGAAGATTTAATACAATCAGTTCGTAATAGATGGAACAATTACCACCGATTTTGGACTTTCTTTAAAAGTCGGTAGAATTTCGTTGTAAAAAGTTTCTGTATCGTTTTTCAAGGGATCGGTTTATATTTTTTCTAGATACAATTGTTTAAAATCAATTGATCGTCACCATTTACAAGATTCAATATGTTAAAAATCAAATATCCAATATTTTCTACAGTTAGGGTTGGATTATTGTTTTCTTTAAACGGGACCAATTCTGAAGTATATCGTGTATATACCCTATAAGAACATCGAAATGTGACTACACTGTAAAAAGTTATACATGGTCAAACATTAAAAATATATAAATACCTACGCGTCGAATTGAGAACCTCCTCTTTACTTTTGTCGGTTAAAAAAGTGATCGCAATGAGGGGAAGAAACAAATGATTGTTTTTGTACCAGTTATAGTTGCAATTCAGATATTCCTGTCATCCGTGTCAAGGGCTAAGCTAGCGTAAGGATTTCATACGGCCATAGCTCTGATTAGGATAACGGGTTCTTGAACAAATTTGTAACATGTAAAATTGTAGCTGACTTTCTTTGTTAAAGGCATTTAGAGGGGCTCTTGGCAAAGTAGTATCAACCGAATCTTGAAGGTTTAAGCAACGCTTGTTGAGGTCCGTCTATGGAAGTAATAATCCATTATGTACCGATACTTCTGCGCTTCGAAAAACATGTTAAGCTGTTGGTTCCAAAGATACTGTACTGGTATCTTGGCGCCTCTACCACTAGGCTACCTGGAATGCCAGATGGGCTTTCTCTTGAACTGTGTTGAAGTGCTTAAAGGAGCAACTTGTCAGGCATAAGCAACAGCACGGATCTTGAGCGCTGGACGCTTTAGTGGGGGTAACTTCCCGCATATACCCTGTACATTAAAATCAACTACGGCACAATTCAAGGTCAGCACTCAAGATCCGTGCCGGTAACTTTAACTGATACTGTGCTCTAGAAAATTATGACAGTTTTAACAATTTTAATTTATATTGAAACTGCCTATAGCAGTGGTAGTCTAGCAAGTAAAAAGCAAGCTTTGAATTCAATCAAACCCAAGACTTGCTTTTGCCCCAGGAATCCCTGGGTCAGGCAAAGTGTTATTGGGTTGTTCCGTCTCAAATTTCTTAGGAGCAACCTGCAGTTATACCCGGTTGATGGCAATAGGCTGGGTAGCCTATTGCCATCAACCGGGTATAACTAACACCTGTTTTAATCCCATGTAACAGGGGTCTGTTACATGGGATTAAAACAGGTGTACTATAGATACACGTCTACTTAACTGTTCAGGAAATACGGGCGTAGTGTTTCTTCTATCATAGTTTTGAAGTACGACCCATAAAACGTTATTACTTTGAACACGAGGCCAAAGCTATATTCAATGAAAATTACGTCTTCAATAGTTCGTAGTACCTATAATTATAGTTTTTTGATCATTATCGATGTCTTGAAGGCGACAAATCTAAATCTGGCAACAAGGCCTTTGAGCCAACGATCGGCTCTCATCTTTATACGTTGAATTTGTGCCGCAACCAATCTATTTAGTTCCGAATAACTCGGCAGTGTTCTGATTTAGAAACTGTAATTATAAAAATGTGTGCAGATTTAGGTGGTCAATCTAGGTGATTGAACTTGCCTACCAACATAACATCACGCCTGTATTGCTCGAAGGGTAAAGCACACATATTTCGCCAGTTATGTTAAAGTCCGAAGGTGTTGCCCAGTAACTGGGTTGTGGAGGTCAGATAGGCAGTCGCTCCATGTAAAATACTGGTATTCAGGTGCATCCGGTTAGACTGGAAGCCGACCCCAACGTAGTTGGGAAAAGGCTAGGCAGATGATGATGATGTTAAAGTCCCATATAAATGGTGGTGAGCCTATTGCCACTTAGCGCAAATCCAGACTGCGGACTGTTACTTAGAAATTCCAGATCTTAATGACACTTTGCCGGACACAGGAAAAGAACCCAGAACCACTTGCGACCTCTAGACCAACCAGGCAATTATATCTTCATAATCCTACTGCATTTCACTTTTATGTCACCTCGCCCTCATACCTAGCATTCTCCCAAATGTCATGGGGTCGACTTCTAGCCTAACCGCACGCTGAATAACAATATTATATTTTATTATGAACCCAGTTACTGGGTAACACAATACCTCTTAGTAAGACTTATTCTTAGACTTATAAGCAACTGACTACCCGTAGCGACTGTTAAAGATTTGTGAACCTAAGTATGATGCTGCGTTTGCGGGTCAATTCCACCTGCCAATTTCAATAAATCCGAGATTTAACAATGAATGAATAGAAGAGAAGAAAAATGATATGGTTAGATTAGAAGAAGGTGACTATTGAGACTATATATAGATGGAGCCAAAATAGAGTTGTATGTACACAAATAAATTGGGATATGGGCAGGAGGATGATGATTTATAAGGCGAGATATTTATCCACGGAGAAGAACCAATACCTGCTAAGTACCAAAAAAGGGTACGGTAAACTACCAATTGCCAAATCAAAAAATAGTCTTTTTCGTCTCCTATAAAGTAACAATTTTTCAGATATTGGTCGTCGTTATACAGGGTGGCGATTTAGTCACCTACAGGACTCAAATGGGAAGGAGAAATGACCGCATAAAAAATATGAAAAGGTTTTCAAACTTGTACATTTGAAAATTAACGCTATTTTGTAATTAGTATTTCACACAAACAACGGCAGTTTGTAAACGCAGCCCTGTGTACATTGACCCGCCCGGCTCTTCCTTGAAGTGTTTTTGACTAAAACGTGCGCGCATCATATGATCGGCACATGAGGTCAACTTCCGGGATTCGCTCCAGGTTTGACTCCGCATTAGAAAATGTAATCGATATCGATTACATTTTCTAATGCGCAAGAGCGTTTTTTGCATGGCCCCAATTATTTACAATAAGTTACCAAGCAGTTGGAAAGCTTTGAATACAGCACTGTTTAAGAGTAGATTACGGAAGTTTTTGATAGACAAAACATACTACAGTGTAACTGAGTTCATATCGGAGAAAAATATTTGTTAATGGATAACATTTTGACATTTTAATCTATTCAATGACAATAATAATAATGTTATTTTAAATATTTTTGTTTTTATTAATAATCATTTATATTTGTGACATTCTTATCTATTCTTTGACAATTTTAATAATAATGACATTTTAAATAGTAATGAGATGTTATATATTTTTTTTTTTATTTAAATAATTATTCATATTTGTGACATCTATTCTTTGATAATTGTAATAATAATGATATTTTAAATTAAATAGTAAAAACATGTTATATTTGTAATAGTAATGATATATTATAAAATTTATGATAATTTTGAAATAGTGCGAGATAAAAATAGGTAGTAAAGTTAAATATAGTAAGTAAAAATATGTAGTAATAAAAATTGAATAATAATAATGTGTAAATTTATCTAGTAATTTAAAGAAAAAATTTAAGTATAATAATCAGATAATAATTTTTAAATATTTGCATGCTGAACGGTAAAATGTGGCTGAGCTGTAATGTAATCCTAAGAACTATGTACTACCCATATTTGCAAAATAAAATTCTATTCTATTCTATTCTATTCTATTCTATTACATTTTCATGAGTCAACCGCACATAGTGGTATAACTTGAACTACTAAAATCGCCGTTAGTGCTACGACATAAAGGTGCTCTCAATGTCAAATTGTGACCCCTGCTGTCCAACGGGGACCACAAACATATACTGTGTAGTTTTCTAACAAATAGTAAGGAACTAATTGGACCTCCTAACCTTGACTGATGTTGATTGATGACGCTGATTTTAGCTCGGACATGTTAACCAAAATCTTATTCAGGCCTGTTAGGTTTATAAGGGTTCCGTATCGAAATGGTCAGAGAGTTAAGTTAAGCCTTTATGGTGCTACCTTGTTGGTGTAGGGGTCGCAAACGCGACTGCTAAGCATAAGGTACTGGGTTCGATTCCCGGGTAGAACATGTGTTATTGGGATTTTCCATCAGGAATTTCTCAGTAGCAGCCCGTAGTCTGGATGTGTGCCTGGTTGATGGCAATAGGCTCACCCCCTTAATAGGGGATGAAATCATAGGAGCTGAACATAACTTGTAAAATATGGGTGAAAAAATGTTTTTTATTTTGAATGCATTCAAAATGAGATGTTAATATTTTAGAATAGGATTATTAGCTCAAGTCATATGAAAGAACTTGATTTGTCTATTAAATCGATTTTTATTTTAATGTTGCCCAATAGTTTTTAACTTCTGATAAAAAAGGCCTGTAATATACCACCCCCTCCCTCATCAGCGAAGCTTGCAAAGCGACAAAATATGTAATCAATTGATATTTATGTAAATAAAATAGGATGTCTCCAACTAGTGCAGTTTTTTAGACAACATCAAAAACAAAACAAGCTAAAATATATATGTCTCGCAAAAAATTGAAAAATGTTATTACTACCAAGCACCAAAACACGGAACCTCGGTATGCGAGTCTGATTCGTTCTTTGCCGTTGTTTTCTTACCATTTGTTCCGCACGCATGTTCTTAACTATGGAACGGATTGAAGGTTTTTTTTATTAATGGCAATATTTTATCTTTCCTTTCTTGGTGCGAGCCTAATAAAGTTATCCGATAATTATGCTTAACATCAGTGTATATGGTCAACATTTAGGTAAATTACAGAGAGAGAAGAAATACTTTTTCAAGTGAAACAAGCAAACTATTTTTAAAACTATATAAGGTCGTTATAGCCCAGTGGTTAGGGCCTCGCCTCTCGTGCACGAGGTTGTAGGTTCAAATCCGGACAAGAACCAATGTGACTTATTCAACTTTCAAAATATATCTTAGACATCCGTATAAATACCGTTCATTTCAAGTTAAAATCAACTGTGATTGTTGCAACGAGTTTTCAAAACTAAAAACTGCCTTTTTGGCGTAGTGGTTGCATCCGCTACTGCTGAGCATGAGGTCCTCGATTCGATTCCCGGGCTGGCAACAATACCGGTTTTTTGCATCTAGATTTTTTGATTGGCCGCCTGGAGTGTGAACTTATGCATGTGTTAAGTACATGAAACTTAAACATATCTGGCAGAAACTGGCTATATTATACGACCAAGCTCTACCTTACCCCTCGGGTAATACAGGCGTGATGTTATGTTATAATACTAAGAACTCTCTCTTCCTTATTATTTGATTAAAACCACAATTTTAATTTTGCTAGTAACATATATTATTTCGAAGTGTATTTCCTGCCATAATTCGTTGTTAATGATTATCTACGTTTCTTTATATAAGCTGATGTCAGTTTAATGATATGGGTCGATTGTAACGCGTTACAATTGAACCACTTCATTAATAAAATGTGGAAAATTAAGTACAGCGTTCGTTTGTTTGTTAATTTTCAAGTTATAGGCAGTAACAGACTGTGAAAAAAAAGCCTCTTCTTATATGGAGAAGGCATGAGCATTAATCACCACACTTGCTTGTTTTGATTATAAGTTCAAGTTTTCTGACAATGATTTCCCTTCACCGATTTGAGTGATTTTGTAAGATATACTAAGAAAGAACAGACTAAGAATTTGACAAGGGATGCTGTGAAATTTCTCCTTGTCAAATTTCGCTCCCAAAAATGTGAACAAATATGTGTGTGTATTGGAAAAATAACTTTAACACACTCACTCATAAAGTTCAGTTTGCGCTACAAGATGACCCAACTTCCCCAACTTCTAACAACTTGTATAACGTTTTCATTGTATTGTTTACAATATTTTAAGTAATAATAAATAGTCACATCAATCGAAAATATGAATTCAAACATGGAATCTTTCATACCTTTACGTATCATAAGCAGGCACCTAATAGTAGGTACGTATTGATAAAATAATGCTGTTCGATTTTCAACTCTCAGCTCAGTGCTGAAAGTTAAAAATCCAACAGTACGCTGTTAAATAGATATGGCCCAGTGACAGTGAAAACGGGTATTTACATAATATTAAAACCACCGTACCTACCTATCTACCTTGATTATCGTTGTCAGATAAGTAGGTAAGTAATTAGGTAAGTCGTGCAATGTCGTGGTTGGACACAGCCGGATTCTGTAGTCAGTCTACGGATGGTAGACTTATACTTAAAAATAATGTTATTTTTAATTTTAACAGACTTCAAAAAATAAGGAGGTTCTATGTTCGACTATATGTCTTTTTTTTGTTATATATCTTTTTAGTTATCTTCACCGATTTCTGATTTATTTGCGGACCGATTTTGAAAATAACCATTAATGTCTAAAATACGTTACTATAGTTTTGAAAGTCGGTGGCAAAAATTGGAGTGAACAAAACAACTAAAGTCACTGACTTCCGAAATTATAGTTATTTTACACGTTCTGATTTTTTTAAGACGGTTAATTTTTTGTAAAAACAGTTTTATTTTTGTATATAAAGTCAAAAGATGATGAAAGATGAGATGTTACCTACTGGTTTGCGTCCTTGAGTTTAGAAAAAAAACATTCCATAATAATTGAATCTCTTCAATAAAAGGCTAAGGCTAGAATTATTTGGCCTTACTTCATCACGTCAATGGTTAATTTTATTACTTGGATCAATAAAATGTTGAAATTTATCTAAAAAATGTTTAATTTTATTTGATACCTCATCGTTGTTACGGGAAGTCAAAAGCCCGAAAGCCTGACAACTAGTCTTACTAAAGGGTATCGTGTTATCCAGTAACCGAGCTGGGAAGGTCAGATAGGCAGTCGCCACTTGTAATATACTGTTACCAATCAGCATTTGGTTAGTGTTAGGCTAGAAGTCGACACCAACATAGTAAGGAAAAGGCTGGGTAGATGGCGACCTACGTCATTCAGATACAAAAGTACAAGCAAACGAATGATTCTACAAAAAAAAACATTTTAATAATCGTCTCGATACAAAAATAAAAGAAAACGCTTATCAATGTTCATTATATTATCAATCTCTTTATTTTTAGTTCGTCACATACCCGTAGCGCCATCTAGTATGTGCACGTGAAAACATTTCGTTCGTGAACGCGAACGCTTATTTCGACGCTACCCGTATGTGTCAGGATGGCCGAGCGGTCTAAGGCGCCAGACTCAAGGTTTCCTTGCCTGTCAAACAGGTACGAGTTGTTCTGGTCCTCTCTGAGGGCGTGGGTTCGAATCCCACTTCTGACAAAATCTTTTTGTATTTTATACTCAATATTTTGTGTAAATCTCCATGATAAATAATGTGTGGCGTCATGCTATAAAATCAGTGTCAATTATATAACAAAATCTGAATGGCGATTTCGAATTCTGGTTCAGTTGCACAATTGACTTATGGGTGAACTCTCTTTTAGCCAAAAGGGCCGAAATTGTGAGCGAAGTTTACCATGAATTAATTGCAAAATTATCGAAGACTTGGCTTCATTTATTCATCATTGGATCAACCAAGCTTCTTTGTAGATGGGCATTATTGAACTATCAGCGACTTTAGCAACCAATGCTTAGTTATGCAATGTCGTGAATCCGTGACCTTAACCTCCGCTATGACTATACTAGGTAGATACAGCAACACGTGTCTTCAAAGGTGTGCCAATACTCGATTACATTGACATCGATGTATTGTTACTTTAGTTCTGTGTGTAGGTATATTAAACAGTGTAATACCCTGCTTTGAATCTTGCAAACATCCACTGTTGCAATGGGTGTCCTAATTTACCGACACATAGGCATTTGTAATGTATTTTCTGTAGGGTTGTCGGAAAAGTAATCATAGTAGGTATCGATATTTTTAAAATATATTGCTCGCGCTTTTAAAATACTCCAAAAAAAATAAGATATATGGATATTTTATGGACACGCTTTATTTATATAGCTCTCTTTAATTTTTTTTACTGAACTCGACTATTGATTCGTATAAACATATCGGTTGCAATATTCGGTATTTTGATCTCGATATATCGAAAAAAATAATTAAGTATAATATATGTACGAGTACTTTTAAACAAAAATACATACCTTGATTAAGAGTAGATAATTATATAGTAATAGCTAAATGTTTTCTCAGTGGCCTGAAATAAAACAGGAAAATCTGGAAATGAGCCAAAATATTATGAAAAGCTTTGGTGTTTACAACCAAACAGTAATTTAGGCTAGCTAGACTCATCACTTCATTGTCCACTGCTCTGTTTGTCAACCACTCCTATTTTCACAGCTTATGAGTCAATTTAAACAGATCAGGAACACAAAAGGTCCTTTGTTTTCAGTAAACCTCACGTCAGTGACTATACCAGTATAAGCTGGCCTCGTAATCTATTCAAACACCATACTACAGTAGGCCAGCTCATGGTCAATGACGTGCATCCTAGAGCTGGATAGAAACACTGACTAAGACCTTAACAGTTCCTTCTAACTCCGTTCATGGCAATTTGTTTGTTCTCAATATTTTAATTAGGAGAGTGCCGCGTAACCTATTATAGACGACGGCATGGTTTTTGAATTTAGCCAGCTATCAGCTTAATTAGAATTCCCTGTAATAGGTACCTACTTAGCAGCGGCGGCCCTAAGGTAGAGCGAGAGGTGCGGTTGGTCTAGGCGCCAGGTGACAAGGGGTGCCAAAATGGTAAATACGGAAATGCTGATCAATTGGGCCCCGAGAGATCATCTCGCTCTACCTTAATTATGGGCTACTGTACCGGTACTGCTACTAAGCTCAGTTTAGGGGTGGCTCAGGGGTATCCCGGGGCAGTTCAGATCCAGGGAAGCGTCACTCGGTACACCAATGGGCGATGGTAGCACTTACTATCAGCTGCGTCATCGGTTTTTGGCCATCCTATAATACGTTCCTAACGAAGTTCCCCTTTGTTTTCCAGGAGTGCAGTCCGTGTGTGATGGTGCGCCTGCACTTAGTGCTGCTGCTGGCGGTAGCACTGTGCGGCGCCGCCACCACACTCGACTCGGAGCTCGGGCTTGGGAAGGCGATCAATATATTTATGAGGTGGGTTCAATGAGGACGTTGCGGTTAGAAATCAGCTGTCAGTTGTGGTAACGTTGATGTAACACCTAAGCTCTGGTGACAAGTGAGTAAAAATGATTGTTTACGGGAGAAACCGTCTTAGAGCCGCCATACACGGGCCGCTCGAGCAGTAACCCAGTGATCAACATACACGGACCGTTCTTGCAGTCAGAGTCAACAGCTTGTAGCTACCATTTTCACCGCGCAGCCAACCGCTCGAAGCAGTTGCAACTGCTTGAGCGGTTCGTGTATTGCAAATGACTATTTTGTATTGAAACTGCAGATGACGCAACGGCGACCGCTTAAAGATGCTGGCACTGTCTGCTTGAAGCAGTCCGTGTATGGCGGCTCTTAGGATCTTCTCTTAACATAAGATTCCCTACTCGTGTCACAGGTTATAAGGGATTAACTTTATAGTCTGAAATTGTGTAGCATTTCAAAAAACCAGCAATGGTCATTTTCTGATAGGTGTGTAGATGTAGATGTTAAAATTGCACTCCCTCATCCCGCCCTGTTAATTGTGTACATCATGGCGAAAGCCATGACCTCAGTAATGATGATTAAACCCAGCAATTAACTCATTCTGTCTCATTTCCAGATATGGCTACCTCAGCATCTGCATGCGGGTGGTTCCTCGAAACGACACAGAAGGTTGGGTGTTCAGGGAACCAACAGTCTCCGTGTTCAGAGAGGTGGAGACGTTCTCCATCGCGCCAACCCCAAGGCACGCTAAGACTCTGTTCGACGGAGACTTCCATATGGAGTTCTGCGATAACCTGAAGCAGTTGCTTCAAGCCTACTTCAGAGATTTTAGTTTTGAAAGGTAATGGGTTATGTTGTCATGTACATAATATTTCTAATTTTATTACTACTAGACAGAGACAGCAGCCGTTGTCCTGCTATAGAAAGAGTGCCTGCTATACTATGGAAGTCCTTAATATTCTTCGTGCTTTTCAATATTACAATATGAGTATGTTTTCAAGAATCACTGACGTTAAGTTATGCATAGATACTGTACCATACACTTATCTCGCAGTATAGGTTTTCCAGGCTTACATGCAATACGATTAATCATTTTCGAACGGAAAAGCACCTTCTTCGGTTCATGGTACAGATGCCAGTACATCAAGCTACCCCAAAGTGATATTCCCAATTGAACAAGGACCTTATTTCTATTATCCTTATTTATATATAAAGTTGAAAAATAATCAAATCAAAATCTGACACATTGGGGTAGTTTGATGTGCTGGCCTCTGTACATGACGTCATCTCCGCAATCTGCGAGAGATGATTGGCCCGGTCCTTTTCAATACATACGCGATCGTTTCAGATGAACTGATGATACTGATAACGATCCGTAAGTACCTAGAATAAGAAGCGAAGCAGTCATGGAATCAGGTCCACCACATATTTCTGATACACATACCAACAGGATAGTTAAATAAGTTTACTTGTAACACCATTTATTAACCTTTCAGACTAGAACGACCGTGGCGCGCGTTCACCGCCGGCTGGCCGACAGACATCATGGCGAGGAATCTCGGGATCAACTCCTCCTTCATCAATGGAGATCACTGTTATGTGCTCGTCAGAGTCTCCAGGTTAACATTTAATCTTTATTTTTTTGTATAAAGTGTAACCCAAAGGCCTCTTCTCATAGAAAGAAGGCATAAGCATTCATCACCACTCGTGCTCAAGGCTGGCTGATTTGTAAAAATTAGTTAAATATTCTGACGTTGTTAATTCGTCACCTATATCAGCGATGTTTGAGATAAACTTAGAAAGCACCTCTACCTTAGTAGTCGTATAAGTAATTAGTACCCAGTAGTAGTAGTTGTTGTACTATAAGTAGGTAATAGTAGTAGTTAGTATAAATAAGTAGTACCTAGTAGTAGTAGTTGTTGTAGTATAAGTAGTAGTCGTTGTTGTAGTAGGTATAAGTAAGTAATAGTATTAGTATTCGTAGTATAAGTAAGTAGTAGTAGTAGTCCTTGTGCATTAAAAAAACACAAGTTCGGCATGAGAGACGAGACCTTAATCAGTGGCCCTTCAGGACACCAAAAAAAAAAGAAAACCAAGTTTTTCTCCCCATACTTATGTAATTTACATATCATTCCAGGTTTCGAGAGACAGCTAAGCTAAAAGACTTGCCTGGCAACATCGCAGTGGAGGACGTAGTATATGACGCAATACAAGAGTCCATTTTAGGAGACACGGCGTCAATAGCCGACTTCATTCGGAAGTACGGATCTCATTATATTGCGTCCTATATCACCGGGAATTCCTTATATCAGGTGAGATAATCTATATTTCATTACATAACAAGATTATAATTTTGATAGTGAAGAAATTAGACAAACATCACCGGTCAAGCACCGTCGGTATCAAAATCAAAATCAAAACTGTTGAGGCTCAGAGGTGGATATTAGTTTGTACACACGGCTACATATCAAGCTATACATTTCCAGTATAAGCTGACCTCTCATTGTATGAAAATCTTATACAATGAGCGATCAGCATAAACTGGAAATTCATATCTTGATATGTAGCCGTGAGTACAATGGATATGATTTAGTTGTGAACACAATCCATCATATCTTTATTCTTGATCTGCTCTTATGACTCAACTCCATCCACAGTCATACAAGTTCTAAGTATAAATGTGAATAGTTTTAAGAGTACTACAGAGTAGAAGAACGAAGAAACGATGGATGGCTATGAGATGACAGCAAATAGCAATGTATGATGGAGGAAGCGTGTGATGCGCCGACGTCATGTAAATTGGGATAAAGGCAGGAGGATGGTGACAATAGTTATGATGTAGTCCATGGTCGAGACTTGATATCCAGCTGTGGGAGACTAAACATAAATCCAGACTTCAGCATTATTCCGTTAAATACTATCAGCTTTTGCCCAATATGGAACACCTTTGTCCATACACTGCATGTTTCACCCCTGATTTATGTCCAAATATTCACCTTATTTCAACGTATGTAAAATGAACCCTATCCCTATAAAAATACAGTTTATTTGAATATAACGCGAATATTTGCACAAATATGGCGACTAATATTTGTTTCCAAAATCCAGGTATTTGTGTTTTCTCGTGGCGTGTACTCCCGGATAAAGGAGCGCGTCAAATCCCGCGGTATCTCTGACATACCGGTCGCTGAGATGAACAATTTCTTCTCGCCCCTCTTCGCAGAGCACGTTGGCGCTGTCAAGGTTTGGACTGTGTGTCACTTGAAGCCTGATTCTACATTTTTCTACTAAAACTTGATCATATTGAGTTGTTTAACAGAATTTAAAGAATCCGTACGTTAATGTAGAATCAGGCTTAATAATGCATAAAATGAATCCATTTTAAATTATTTCAAAAATGGATGTCATTATGCATTAATTCTCATACAGCAAACTTCTTTTCATTCATTCCATACTGATTAAAATCAGAGCCATCAAAATTATGTCATATACTTCTCTCACATTCTCTCTCTTTCTCTGTTTCTGATCATCATTTTTCACAATCACGTTTCAATTAAAACCTTCAAAAATACTTACGAATTTCACCGAACAGACACACTTCGATTTTTCGTAAAAAAAATACAACGGTGGGAATAAAACTTATCATCGTAGTATTACTAAAAATATTATAGTTTACTTATTAAAAAAAACAGACCTCCTTAGCATTCCGGTAAAAATAACTATGGTGCAATACAAAAAAAAAAAGTCATTCACTAAAAATAAAACAGAACCAAAACTCCTTGGTAAGTAGTCAGAAGTAGGTAATGAAACCGTGGAAAGGTAGGAAATTGAATCAGGTAAAGGCAATAAGCTTATGATTAGCATCATGTAAGTTTGACACTCTGAAGGAGGCACAATAAACAGCGCAGTTGTCAATATTACAAACAAAACAGCAGCGCGCCATGCTATGTGTATCGGATGATGTGAAGGGTGGGCGTTTTGGGGGACTGTCTTTTGTAAACGTTTTGACGTTCAAAAAGTGCTGATACTCAGCCTAATTTGAATAAATGAGTTTTGATTTGATTTGATTTGGATAGTGATTTGAGAGCGGTTAACTTACGTGACGCGAAAAGTAACCGTAACCAGAATTGAAATACTGATTAGAATTTAACGATTAAATACTTGACAAGGGAAAGGGACATCGAGAAAAGCTGAAAGAGAGAGAATAATTACTTTGTAATGAGAGAGCACGATAAACAAATGAAAAGAAGTTTCGGACACCAGTCTAATCTTGACAAAACCTGGAGTACACGCCACACTATTTTAAAATTAGTAAAATAAAAATCATGAACCTTGTCTATGCTCTCACTCCAGGTGTTTGTGTTCTCTAGAACGGCATACTCTATGATCAAAGAGAGGCTAAAGAGTAAAGGTGTAGCTGATATTACTGCTAAAGAGCTGGAAGGTTACTTCTCGCCGTGGCATGCCAAACATATAGGCCAGATTAAGGTAAATAAACAGAGTGAATATCACATAAGATGTTTTAAAAGACGAGCTAAAACCAAAATAAGAAAAAAAAACGAAACAAAGGAATTCGTGATGAATTGAGAACCTCCTTCTTTTATTGAAGTCGGTTATAAACAGGACTAAAATACTCAAAGGGTTTTCAGCAAGCATAGTCAGCATGAAGACTGAATCAAGTTTGAAATAGGCTTCCTTTCATATTAAAAAAAGAACAAGAAATAACGTAATTTACAAAGCTGTTGAATTTTATTTCATCATACGGACCTGACGCAAACCAACTTTAGAGGACTAAACCAAATCTGAGGACTATTGGAAGATATGATGAAGTTTCATTTAAATCTTAAGTGGTCATACTTTTTCATTTATTACGCCAGCTCCTATCTGACACTAATCAAATACATTTTCTGTGTTCTTCGGTGGTTTCTCTCGCCACGCCCCACCTACTCAACTATTAAATTCCAGATATGCTTGCTGAATGGCTGAAACCATATCATTTGACACATGCTCAAGTTTCACACTGTTTTTCAACACTACTTTATTCACGAATCTCTCTAAGGATCTGACTGATCTTAAGGTCTTTTGTTTCATAATTCAGTCTTCAAACATATGCATTTTATAAATCATTAACATATAAGACTATTATTGAGACATCTGGTTACTTTTTAATTAATATTTTTCCATTTTCAGGTGGCCAGTGGAAACAAAACCGTGGAAAACTGGGCGACCAAACGCCTAAGAGTCCACTACTACATATTCTCATACCCTAGTTTACTAAAGTTACACGGAGAACCATCTCTATTAAGAAGTCTAGACACGTTACTAGGAAATGAAGCACTATTACAATTAGAATTAAAGACATTATCCCCTGCATTCAAAGACGTGAAGAAGAAAAAATGGTTCGAAGAAGTCATAGACAATTATTTAAAACTTTGGGAGAGTAACATGTGACGTAATATAGTTAATTATTTAGTTAAATAGATATTTTTGTGACGTAACTGAAAGAACATCAATTTAGTTGCAAATATTAGCGGGTCGTTATTGCCAACATTGTTGTGTTAAAAATGTTGCCAGCTCGAAATCACATCTTAAAACAATGCATAAAAGTAGCATTTTAGCAATTTTTAAAATACAACGAACATATTTATTTTATTGTGAATTTTGAATTAAAAACATAGTTTTAAGTACAATAAAATGGAAATGAATTTATTAATAAAAAGTGACTATTAATAGTCGAAATAATTAAACGTAAATGTGGTCCTAATAACAATAGATTAGTCAAAGAATGAATCAAGTTTTGTATGATTTTGCATCAATAGCTATTTTTGTACATAGTATATTTTTTACAACGTGCCTTATATTATTAGAGTAGGGAGATAAAAATGAAAGAAATTACACATGTTTCCATAGTAGGCTATGAGACTGAGAGTGATAATTTTACTAATTAATAAGAGCTTACCCATCACTATCGTAGTAGTCCGATAGTCCTTACTAGCGTTGTGCTAAGACACCACAAAAATGCCTAAGGATCACAACTTTAAATACGTAGAAATTTCCAAATAATTACGTTAATTATTAATTAATCAACTTAAGTCACTATTGCTATATGGCATCTTGCCCATGCCAGTTTTATATCCTAGATAATTTTGTGGGTTTATCTTAATTAAATAAGGGACTTAGCAACTTTACAATCGTATGTTGAGCCCTGCTTCAGCTTCTATAGAAATTTATAACAATTCATGTTGTCGCTAGTACGCCAACCCACCGTCAGAGGCGCTAGTGTTGATCTTTTATTATAACTACTATTTTCTGCCAATTTCATAGCCTACTTTGCAATCATTGTTACAAGATTCTGAAACTAGGTAATTATAATTCTGTCCATTATTCTAGACAACTTTTGACTATTTTAAATGACAATAAAATATAGTTTTGTCGTGCAATAAGCGATTTCGTGAGGAAAGCGGGATCAAACACTGTATGCATTTAGTTTTGATTAAGTAGTTAAATTATAAGTTAAAACAATAAGGTGGTGTAAATATTATTATTTTGATAAAATAAAGTTATTATGTGACTGAGTTTGTGATTTTTGAAGTGAAACCTCTTTAGAATCGTTGTGATTTCAAACCGGATGCAACGGAAAAAACGACAGGTAAGAGACACAAATACAAAAATGTGTAGGATGAAGCCATACTATATGATATACATACTAATATTATCGGTCTCTCCTCTTTGTTTTTTTATGATCGTGTGTTTGTTTGAATTTAGAACAGCTTTTTTATTTGGTTTTCTTCTTAACTTTTTGAAGTGAAAACTTCTTTAGCATTGTTGTGATTTGAAATTGTATGAAACGAAAAAGCGACAGTAAGAATAGACTGACACATAAATTCATAAGTTTCAACGTGGGACAAAATGAGATGGGAAGCATTATACAGTGTTTCTTATGTCGTAAATTTTTTATAAATTAATTATCAAACTTTTTATCACTATGATCATTACTAAAACCTACAATTATCCTCTTCCCAAAATATTACATTCGTCTCATTATCTTAAAGCCAAAATTTTGAAGGTTTCACTTCTACCACGTGTGAATTGCACACATGTTTTTTTTTGTTTATATAAAATAGTGGATCAAGTGGGATAAAGTCGTGGGGCAAGTTTTGACTATGAATATGAATTAACGATCATGAAACGATGGATGGATTGTGTGAAAGATGATATGGCTAGATAGGAGATGACTTTTGAGATAGAAACGGCAAATAGAGATGTATGGAAGAAGAAGGCATGCTGCCCAACCCAACCCCAAATAAATTGGGATAAGGACAGGAGGATGATGAGTGTTGAAGAGGTAAATAGCTTTTATGGCAAAAACACAGTTGGTGAAATTAGGGGGTGTAGGTGAGTAGAAGTGATATGCTTCTATAGGACCGGATCAAGAGCTTATCTCCTGCTGCCAATAATATTATAGGGCTCGGCAGATAATATTATATATTTATTTAAAATATATCGTAGCGACATCTATCTCACCACGTAGGAACTAAATTGACGTAACCTACATTGCGATATTAAAAGTTATCCACGCGACTGAGCATATATAAACGAGCCCGACAACAACTGTCGGGCAGTTGTCCACCAGACACAACACCCGTCTGGTCGGAGGATTCTCCCTTTTCTATGGTAGATGAGGAACTTTACAACCTGTTCCTCATACCCCCCTATCTTCACATTAGCACGTGTCTAAAATAAGTCCGCTCGGCCCTACCCAAGAGGTAAGTTCAATATTTTAAACAATTCTAAAATTTCTTGAGTGTTTGACACCAGCAAGTACTAATATTCTTCCAGCGTGTATGCAACTAAGCTAAATTTTCAAAGTACCTACTTACAATACAGCTCTGCCCATCCTTCCGAAGAATACCTACATTAGTGTCCCGCACCGCGAACGCCCTAAGCCGACACCGTCGTTGGTCACCCTCACCAGGCCTTCTCCGGGCATTCAGAGTTCTCACCAGGCGAGGATCTGACCGCCGAGGTATCGTGAAGCAAGCGGCACTGTATGAACAGCGACGTAGCGCTCCTACTAATTACCGAAGCATGCACACAATCGGCCAGTTGCGCAAACGCATTTAGCTTGACCAGGCCTTAATGGGCACCAGAAATGTACCGCGGCACCGAAAGTCTACGCCTGTGCCACGTCTGCTACTAACACATGCTTTGCTAGGGTCACTACTACCTATGACTCATCAGCCTTCAAAGTAAGAGTGAACTGGTACCTTCTTAGCACGCTCATGACGTCTTCGCCCTCATTCATCAAGTGCGATCGTGCAAATCTCATTCCGTGGAAGACTGTTAGTGTCCCTCTATTAAAAGCCTCTTCCCATATAGAGAAGGCACCCACACTAATCACCACGCTTGCGTGTGAGTTGGCGATTCCAGATTTTCATTAATTATAAGTCGAGTTTCACCGATGTTAGTGATATCTAAGATACACTTAGAAACATAGTTTGCAAAAAAAATAAGGGTTAATACATAACACTGCTGCTAATTACCATTTGACGACCTATGTGGCGCAGCGGGCGGAGGGCCGCCTGCGATGCAGGAGGTTGCGGGTTCGATTCCCGCTTTGAGACAAATGTTTGTACGATCTACAAAGATTATCTTTGTTTGTATCTTTGTGTATTGTATTAAGTACATCAGTCATCTAGTACCCATAACACAAGCTCTGCTTAGCTTGGGGCTAGATGATGCTGTGTGGATTGTACGGAATTATTTATTTATTATTTATTACTGCTAACCTTCAGTCAGGTCTTCAGTTCTTCAGTTAGGCTTGCCTCAAATACCTACACAAAAATGTCTGACAGCTCTCTGACTACTATTTCGTAGTAAAACAACTTCCTTATTATGTTATCTTAAAAATTTAGGTCATATGAGAGCTGGGATAAGCCTATATTCGCTTTTATGTTAACTGGCAACATTTTGCTACGAAGTACATACTTCGCGAGTGCAAAGACCTAACGGTATCTGATAAGAGTAACTTGTGAATGAGGTAAAGTAGGTACCTACTAGTAACTAAGAAGTTATCTGGAGACTGGGGACTTACATATGTAAGTGGATGGACCTAATGTTGTGGCAGATTTTGGAAGAGGCCTATGTCAGCAAGGCATCAGTGATCCGTTAATAGACTGAGCATATTTGACTGGTTTATATTTGTTTTGGTGTTAATTTGGAAGAAGACAGTTCAGACCGTCATATAAATTGGTAGGTACATTATTTGGTAACATTCTTACCAAGGGATGACGTGTTACCCAGTAACTGGGTTGTGGAGGTCAGATAGGCAGTCGCTCCACGTAAAGTACTGGTAGTCACTGGTATCGGTCGATTGCCAGCCGACCCCAACATAGTTGGGACAAGATTAGGCAGATGATGAAGACATTATTTTATACTTAGGACAATATTATTTTTTATATAGTTTCCCTTATGTCTAAAACAATGTAATCTTAATCTAATGATATCAGAAAAACAAGCAATCAGAGTTAGATCGAGATTTTAAGATCACGTGACTTTTTCAAAGATTATACAAGAAACATTTATGAGGAAAGTTTTAAGTATGAATGTGGAGGGTTACAAGAGTAGAGGGAGACCAAAGAAACGATTGATGGATTGTGTGAAAGATGATATGGCTAGGAAGGAGGTTTCTTCTAAGATGACGACATAATAGATATGCTGCGCTGACCTGATAAATAAATTGGGATAAGGGCAGGAGGATGATGAGGATGATGGCCTACATTTGTCTGAAACATACATAAATCACATCATTGAGTTTTTTCATTACTATGCCCTGCGGTTTCACACTTCTCGTCATACCGTAATGTTAAAAAACTATTCCTCAAGAATTGGGCTAGCAAATGCGAAAACATTTTCTCAAATCCGACATTTGTGTGGAGATGTGTGCGTTTAAATAAAAAAAAAACAAACATTATATTCAGCTTTGCTAGCTTTATTACATCAAGTAATTGGTATATTGTAGATAAGCACAGATGATGCATAAGATGTGTATCAATTTAAATGGCAAAAAAAGCAAAGTTATAATAAAAAATAAACGCAAATAAAGTTATGAATAAAGACTTATTATCACAGCAGTCCAATTCACGAGTGTACACCAGATAAGGGCTAATTCACACAAGAGGTGAGGCGGGGTTATCGCAGCGCATGAATGTAGCCGTCTGTACCAACCTTGATTTTTAGTCGGTTGACCAATTTTATTTAGAACACATTAAATTATTTGTTTTGTTGGCAAATTGGATTTGTTCCAGAAGAAGCTAAGCAAATCCATTTGAATAGGTAAGGAGATGGAACTGAAACCGTTTCTTTATATGCAATTGACTAGGACTCACAGCCCTTTCTTTCTGAAAAGCCTTTTCAATTTTATCTGTTGCCAAATCTCTTGTCAGCGTGCAGTTGTGTTCTTTTGTTTTTTCTTATCTCACAGTCAAGAGACGGATATGTAAGGTATGTAGGTATATTGCTTACATCGCATTTTGAAAACTGCAGACATCACGGTTTGATAAAGTAACCTGCGTAGATATAGCTTGTACCGACATTGAAGAAAAACTGGGTTTTGGGTACTGAAGACGTTAGCGTCTTCAGTACCCAAAAGAAGAAGAAGAAGAAGGAAGAGGAGGATCATCATATTCATCACGATATCTGTAGGTATCATGTAACTCTTAGTGCAAAGTTAAAGAACAGCAGTTAGTATGGAGTTTCTTTCTCCTTCAGTTCTTCAATTTGTCTTACTTGTAAATTCAACGTCCCTTTTTTAATGGTTTAATGGAAATAAATTATGTGACTGTTGAAAGTCATTTCGTATGTATCATATTCAATTCTATTCAAATAATGCCAATTTCAATTAAACGAAGTATCTAAATCTGCGATCTTCAACTGCTGCTTCTGATTCGTCCTCTCAAGGTTACAGATTCCAAACTCGGCCATTGATTGGTTACAAACAAAGATCGATCTCTAGTTTGGTATTGAAATTGACAGTTAATCATACTATCAAACACATATCATGCGATCAAATGAATTGATAATCGAAAGGCTTCGGCATTCCTCTAATTATTTTCTTACAGTGAATTTTTGTGGAATATGATCTTTTAACTTAAGCCATCGCACGTGGCTCCTGAGTACTGTCGCGATATATTTCTTGGTAACTTCCTACCAGTTCTGTACACAGGAAAATAATTTAATCGTTACCTCATTATTTGATGTAAGTACTTATCTACATAATATACATTTATTTCAATAATTAATTCAGTCAAATACTGACATAGTTAATATAATTAAAATCGAATGAATATCTACTTGGTTGTATTGTACAGTTGTTAAGTAAGTATTATTAATTAATTTTATGTATTCGATCTAAGCAACCAAAGTCACCGACATAGCTCAAAGAATTAGCAAGTTGAAGTGGCAGTGGGCTGGCCATATCTCGCGAAGCACCGACAACCGCTGGGGTAAACGTGTTCTTGAGTGGAGACCGCGACTCGGCAAACGTAGTGTAGGACGCCCTCTGACCAGGTGGGATGACGATCTGCGAAAGACTGCAGGCAGATTTCGGTTCTTCGATGATCGGGTAGTTGCTTAGTGGCAGCCCGGTGTCTGGTATTGTGCCCAGTTGGCGGTAATAGGCTCGCCCCTCATTATACATGCATGCAGGCATGAATATGACAAGGAAACAACAAGTTTATACTTATTTATGAAGAAACTATGAAGTTAAAGGCTTTGTGAGCTTTAAAAGAGATTACTATCAAGACGATTTCAGGAGTGGTGATGACAGCAATGACTTCATTAGACAGTTTGGTAGAAGATGATATGCTATCGACACATAGTATGGGAATCTTAGGTAGATACTAAATACTTACCATAGTGCGACATATGTTTGTGGGGACCTATCAACTTCTTGGAAATTACTGAATAAGTTACACTTGGGACATTCCGCATTTGTCATCCGCACGCATTGAAAAATTCAACAGTTTTTCTCAGAAACTGCTATTGATCAAAAACTTACACACGAACGGCGTAAAATGCTTGGTTAAAACCAAATTAACCCATGTTGCCGTTGCCTATCTATACTAATATTATAAAGACGAAAAATTTGTATGTTTGTAACGAGTAAACTCAAAAACTGTTAGTCCGATTTCAAAAATGATTTCACCGTTAGAAAGCTACATTATCAACGAGTAACATAGGCTATATTTTATTACTAAAACAAAGCTTTAAAGTCTCTAGATACAGCCGGCGTGGCGTGGCGGGCGGCGACGCTGAGCATCTAAATTCTATTAGAATTAATAAAGGCTCGACCCTTTTACATGGGACTTAAACATAACTGGCTGTAAAATGTGTAGATAGCTACATAGTACCTAGATAGGTAAACCTACTACCTACTAGATAGTAGGTAGTAGGTTTATAGTACCTATAGGTACACCAGTTGAATCGTTACTCCGGCACTCTTCGAGGTTCATTGACTAGACGCTTTTCTGGTTGTCGCCTGTTGATTCTGGCTTTAGAATTGTAGCAGTAGCTTGGGAAGTGTTGAAGGCTTGACCCAAAACGTATAGGTACACTTCTGCCTAAACCTTTGGAAACTACAGACATGATGATTGGAAATCAATATTAAATTAAGAAGTTAATTATAAAGAGGTAAAATTTGTTTGTAAGTTTGTATTTAGGGGGTAATCACCGGAACTAATAAATAAATAAATAAATAATGCTGGACAATCCACACAGCATCATCTAGCCCCAAGATAAGCAGCTTGTTTTATGGATACTAGATGACTGATACTTTTAATGCAATACATTACATAGATAGATATTTTTTTATACAGAGCAAATACCCAGAACACCCGGTACAAATCTTTGTAGATCGTACAAAGATTTTTCCCAAGGCGGTAATCGAACCCGCAACCTACTACGTCGCAGGCGGACTTTCGCCCACCGCGCCACATCGGTCTTGATGAATGATGTTATTCTAATTTGTTCACTGTTAGAAAGCTACATTATTCCTGAGTGCTATAGGCTTTAAAAAGGGGTGGAGGGAATATTAAAGTTCGAAGTTCTACGCGGACGAAGTCGCGGGCGAAGTTCTAGTCAATAATAAATTCAAGTAACAATTAAAAGAAATGGACACATTTCTCTTTTCTTTCCAACAAATCGATCTGTATCTGACATGGTAACGATAATTTAATTGAATCCAATTAGAACATTAATCAAATATAGATATCCATGACCCATTAGACTAATTTTTTCTTACATCAATTATTGAGATGAGGACATATGTTAGTTATAATAATAGTATTTTTATTAAATTGAATTGGGAATTTTCCTAAGAAATATACTACGAGTAACATAACATCACGCCTATCACCATTGAAGGGTTAGGCAGTGTCGTACCTATAGTACACCCATATTTTGCCAGTTATGTTTAAGTCCCATAGGGGGCGAGCCTATTGCCATCAACCGGGCACAAATCCAGACTCCGGGGTGCTACTGAGAAATTTCAGATGGAAACTCACAAATAGTGTGGAGTGGTCATAAATATTTATGGTAAATATATCTTTTAAGCTGTAAGTAGGCATCTACTTAGGTAAAGATGGAAGGGACTTCTTCATAAGATAACCTTAGTATCATTAACCTACCAATTTTCTGTGATGATGCAGGCAAAAAGTCTGAGAAAAGCGTTCTAAAAATAAAACTAGACTTATATAAAATAGAATAGTCTACTTGGGACTTAACATGACTAGCAAAATGTGGGTGTTACTATAAGTGCAACCCTGCTCAACCCTTCGGGAAATACGAATAGGCGTGATGTCAAATTGTAGTCTTAAAGAATCATAATCTTAATAATGTGGCATCAAAACCTGTCGTATAAAGAAGAATTCGGAAAAGTCAGACTCATTTAAGTACAACTTATCTCGAATCCCGTATTAGGATGATACAAAATAGTTGCTCAGTATAAAGTGCTTTATAGCTGAACAAACAGGAAATGCATGCCAATCTGTTGCAGCAAGCCGAGCAGCGAGCTGTCATGTGCAGCAGAGATACCAAACTTACGGTAGTATGCAGAAAAGTACCAAAAGAAGGTACTGCAAGTCACACTATTATTTTTACTTATTATTTAAAAAAAAAAAAGTTGCCCCACACTAGGAATTTCTCCTGTGTCTTGGGTGCGTTTACAAACATTCAAAGTCACATACACAAACATCCAGACCCGGAACAACTACCTGTAGGCCATACAAATATTTGTTCCGTGTGGGAATCGAACCCACGACACGCGGCGCGGCAGTCGATCACTCAGCCACTGCGCCAACCGTGCCGTCAAACACTACATCGTCAACAACGCAATGAATTAAGGTAAAAGTATTAAAATGCTCAAGTTTTGACTATATTTAATCATCATCTGCCTATCCTTTTCCCAACTATCTTGAGGTCGGCTTTCAATCTAATCGAATGCAGGTAAATACCAGTGACAGCCTACCTGACCTCCACAACAAAGTAACTACATAACACGATACCTCTTGGTAAGATTGGTTGTCACACTTTCGGGCTACTGAATGCCCGTAACGACTGTCAAAAATCTTCGAAGGACAGCTGGGACCAACTGCTTAACGGATGCTTATGTTATGAAAGGTCACACATCTACAGACCTACCTCAGCAAACGTAGCTTAAGTTTGGATTTCGTTAATACGCATTATAAATCTTCCTATAAGCAAGAAAATCGTCACCACTAAGTTTTTAATACATTTTTAGTCCATGTTTACAAAAAGGTTTGTCACCCCTGCTTTACTGATAAGTACCAACCAACTAATCTGTTAGGTCAAGTTCACAAGCTGTTTACTTTGTCGAGTTATTAGCAAAATGTGAAAAAAAATATCAGTTTATTAGCCGCGTCGCCGCGGTATATAACTATACTATGTATCTGAACATATTCTTGTATTACTTTGTGGTTTTATTCTGTTCTGTGCTGTGCTACAGTGAAGAAGATCTAGGCTACAGTTTAAATATAGGAAATGCTATCGACGTGTTTGCGAAGTAAGTGTTGATTTGATATATTGTGTTGTGAAGTGTGTTATAATAACAATGAACTGGGTTTTAATCAAATACTTAGGAAAAGTAAATTGTGTTAGTATACTAACATGGAATTGTGCGGTTTTCGTTAGGTAAATGAAATATGAAGATAATTCAAACTTGTTCAAAGAATCTAATTAGATTCGGCAGTTAAAATAAGCGAAGATTACACGCTTATCTAAAAAAATTGTGTCAGAAATAACTAATTTTGTTTAGTCTATTATTTGAATGTTTGATAAAAGACGAATGTTACATATTTTACTTAGGGTTAACAATCCGGGTTTGTCCGATGATACACTAGGAAATATATGCTTGGTACGGGGTTATTAAAGTAGATACGGTATATATCTAGAATCTAGATTCCGTACCTTTATGAGTAGGAACAAATAGAAAACAAACGATCCGATAAGAAGTGCTGGGGGGTTTATTGCGCCACTTCTTCTTACCAGCAGAAGCACTAAGAAGTGGTGAAGTGTGGGGACGTTTTTGGGAGACTGTCTTGTGTCATTTTTGACGTTCAAAAGTACTTATTCTCATCATTTCAATAGATGTTTAATTTTCATTTGATTTGATTTGAGAACACTATGAGCCTACAGTGATCTACAGATTTATTTAAGAAGTATTAGCTTAACACTTTTAGTGCCCAGCACGAGGCTCCCGGGTTGAAAAATAGTTAGTTCATGTCCCAGAACTCGCTTCCCGAGTCCTACATGTAAAAAGCTATAGATGAGATATGAACATGCCCATCACCCCTAAAGTTGATAGACCTACTAATTTCATTATCACCACTGCACGCCTAAAAGCCCCCAATGCTGTAAACAGTCCTTATAGAGACGGATACTTAGTCAAGGAATGTAGTCATTGTAAAATCAATGGAATAACTGTGAAGCATTTACTAAATCGTACCATTATTAATCGTTAATAATATGAGTAAAAATATTTAAATTCCTGCTTTTTACCGATCAGTTTAAGGTAGTGAGTAAGCAGAAAGTACTGTACGGTGCTTCCATACTTGTTTTGCCTCGTCTATATCGCATGGGTAATTCCCTGTAATGTTTCTTGCAAAATATGGCTCAATACGTAATAAGTTAATAACCTTAAAACATCATAATATTTGCTGTATAAACCCAGGATAAAATGGAACGGTATATTTAACTTTCTTTCAAATTCAGAGTTTCCTTGACCCTAGACCAAAAATAAATAACTTTAAAATACTTACGATAACTTTCTCTAAGCACATATTTTAAAATTACTTCTTATTTAATTTTCCAAATGACATGATTTCCTTTTATGTGGTATATAATACGATATATTGGGCTGTGTGCGCGTCATCAAGACGTAACATTATGACAAAAATCTTATTCGATTAACCTTAATCATCTGCCTACCCTTTTCCCAACTATGTTGGGGTCGGCTTCCAGTCTAACCGGATGCAGATGAATAACAGTGTTTTACATGGAGCGACTATCTATCTGACCTCCACAACCAAGTTACTAGGCAATACGATACCTACCCTACCCTTGGTTAGACTAGTTGTCAGACTTACGAGCTTTTCCCGTAACGACTGTCAAAGGTCAGTCTAAAAATTAGAACTAAGGCACGGAGGAGTCTCGATATGTGACGAATGATCACCCCTTCCACAGACTAACCTCGACAAGCGTAGCTTAACCTTCGATCAACCCGTGCGGCTGTTTTTATTTAGCCACGAGCTCCTCTCTTCTGTCAAATATGAACTTAAATGACCTGTCAAATTCCTTTCCAGTTACGGCGATCTATCCCAAGTAACGCAAGTTATATCAGCAGACTACGAAGGTGAAGAAGGCGACGATGGCGAAGACCCAATAGTTCCCTTCAGTGAAAAGAATATACGAGTATTCTCCAATGTCACCAGTAAAGAGACCAAGGGGGATGTCGACGGCATCACTAATATGGAACTGTTACTGTGTGAAACGTTTGAAGAGCTGCTCAACGCGTACTTTAAGAATTTTCAGATAGAAGGGTAAGTTGAGATGAAAGAGTTAATATTAGGTCTTTACCTATGAAATTGCCGTTCTGCAGTACTGGCCATTTCAAATCAAAATATTTTTTGTTTGGCTAAGAATTCTAATTTCAAATTAATTTTATTTTAAAAACATGGATTTTTTTTTCCAAAAGTAGTCATTTGTTTATTGATTAGTGTTACATTTTCATCGCATTTAAATCTTTTTCGTCATCATGGATACGTTAAAAATTCGAGTAATTATGGAATATGAGTACCGTCGTGGCAGCAACGCGGCACAAGCGGCACGCAACATCAACGACGTTTACGGAGCTAACACTACAAACCAACGCACTACCTGTTATTGGTTTGCTCGCTTCCGTTCTGGAAATTTCGACCTGAAAAATGAACCTCGCGGTCGTCCGAAGACTTTGGTCGACAATGACGAATTAACGGCGATTGTGGAAGCTGATGATACACAATCTACGGCTGAATTAGCAGCAGCTTTCGACGTTAGCGTCAAAACAATATTGGTCCATTTGCGTCAAATTGGCAAGGTAAAAAAGCTTGACAAATGGGTGCCCCACGAACTCAATGATCGCCAGCGCGAAGTACGCGTCGAGACGTGCCTTGCACTGCTCAACAGACACACAAATGAAGGAATTTTGAACCGCATTGTTACCTGCGATGAAAAATGGATTCTGTTTGATAACCGCAAGCGCTCAGCAAGTTGGTTGGATCCTGGTTCAGCACCTAAACAATGCCCTAAACGAAAACTTACCCCAAGAAAAGTGATGGTCACTGTTTGGTGGTCTAGCGCCGGTGTGATTCAACACAGCTTCTTACCAAACGGGGTGAGCATTACTGCAGATGTGTACTGTGAAGAATTGAACACAATGATGGAGAAGCTGGCACATCTCCAACCAGCATTGGTCAATCGCTCGTCTCCGCTGCTCCTGCACGACAACGCGCGACCTCATACTGCACAGCAGACGGTCTCCAAGTTGCAAGAACTGGGGTTGGAAGCTCTCCGTCATCCGCCCTACTCACCAGACCTTGCGCCTACAGACTACTACTTTTTCCAGAATTTGGATAACTTCTTGGCGGGAAAAAAATTCAATACCCGAGAGGCAGTACAAAATGCCTTTGAAGAATTTGTTGCCTCCCGTCCAGCTGATTTCTTTAAGAAGGGCATCAATAAACTGCCACTGCGTTGGCAAAGATGCATTGATTGCATGGGTGATTACTTCGATTAATACAAATAAAAAATACATGAAAAAAATTCATTTAAATTTTTTCATACAAAACGGCAATTTCATAGGTAAAGACCTATTATTAATGTTGACGACACGGTTGGCGCGGTGGTTGAGCCATCGGCTGCTGCGCCGCGTGTTGTGGGTTCGATCCCCACACGGAACAAATATTTGTATGGCCTACAGGTAGTTGTTCCGGGTCTGGCTGTTTGTGTATAGTTTAAATGTTTGTAAACGCACCCACGATACAGGAGAAATTCCTAGTGTGGGGCAACGTTTTTTTTAAAAATGAAATGAATGAATTAAACTACCAATCACCCGCTTCCTCAATAAATTATAGCCTATGTGTTATTCTGAAGTATCAGCTATAATACTATGAAGTTTTATCAAAATGCGTTCGCTACTTTTTGCGTGAAAGAGTAACAAACCATCCGTGCTTCCTTACCAACTTTCATATTCTTCTTTCTAGCGTGTCGATGAATCTGAATCTTTACTTAGTCGGCCCAGAAATCAGCCAAAAGCTTGGCACAATCGGTAGCGTACATCAAATCCTGCAGCGTGCAGGTCTCAATAATATTAGTAGATATCTGATTGATAATCTGGACTGGAGTGATAATAATTCAGGATAGTTGTGGGTAGTTCGTTGGTGGAAAACTGAAATAACAAAAATATGCGTAGCGGTACCCTAGTGAAAGATTTGACCATCTATATTTTAGTGTCTTCAAATAATTAGTTTACAGAAATAGAGAAGTAATGTAGAAGATTCACAAATATTTCAATAACTATTTATCACATTCAATCGAAAATGTTACGATCCTTGATGAGTGCTAGGTATGATGTATAGTAAACTATAAATAACTAGCACTCAAATTATTATAATGCAGATGTTATGAGTGTATCCACGTTTATACTATAACAAATGTACTTACACAGAAACGCCGATGTTTGATTTACAAAATCATCATCTTCCCAGCCTTTTCCCAACTATGTTGGGTCATCTTTCAGACAAACCGGATGCAGCTGAATACCAATATTTTACATGGTGCAACTGACTATCTGAACTCCACAACTCAACTGGGTTTCCAATCTTACCCGTATCGTGTTACCTACCTAGAACTACTAGGTGACACGTTGCCTATAAGACTTTCGTTCTTTTATCTACCCGTGACGACAGTAAAGAATCAATTAAAATAAATTAAGCAAAATTCGTCTCTTTGCAGAACAAACAAGCCCTGGAAAGCGTTCATGGGCGACTGGATACACGACGAGATAATGCGAACCTTCGGCATAGAATACGATCCAAAACCTGACTGCTGCTTCGTCCTGATCAAACTGACCAAAGTTCACAAGACAGTTACACTGGGGAACTTAGAAGGAGTAGCGGTTAAAGATTATGTTCAAAGGGCCATTAAGGACCTGAATTTAACCGACACAGCAGAAATTAGGAAGTTTATGAAGAGCTATGGGACGCATTATATTGATTCTTATGCGACCGGGAATATTATTTACCAGGTCAGTTTTGAGATTATATAATTTGCACCTTAACTGCCAAACACCGAGACACAATAGAAAATGTATTGTTTGTCGGTCATTTGGCGTTTAAGGTGTTAATGAAAAGCAACATTAAGACTGGCTGGTTTGAATATTGGACTATCAATTTTTTCTACCTGGAATTTTCTTCTAAATTCTCAGACGTTCATGACTTTCAATGGTTTATTATATTACTATGACGTCAGGTGAAACGCAAAAGAATTTTGTTTTGCTGTAGTTGTTGTAAATTTTGTCCCAACCTAAACATATTAGTGTAACAAAAACATGGTATCTCTTCCAGGTTTTCAAATACAAGAGACGTGGGTTTGACATGTTACGGTCATACATCTCACTGCGCAATGTCAGACGGACGGGTACTGCTAACCTTCGCTTCTACTTCTCTTCGTATTTCCTTAAGCAAGTTGGTGAAATTAGGGTAAGGTTAAAATAACTCTTGAAATAAAATACCTAAGTAATAGTTCCGCAGAATCCATACTCTGAAGTGTAAGGAAAGCATTTGATGGACTTGAGTATGTGTTTAGGGTTACTTCATGGTTTGGGGATACATCTAACAGTCAACAACAATATCTATGTACATTGCATTCACCAAAAATAGATGAGAACCAAAAAGAAAAAGATCATAGCATAAGTCTAACTATTTCAAAAAAAAAACAAAAAACGTGGTTCCACAAGGAACTACACTTAGCCTTTTTCTAATACAAAGTAGCATGACATTCTAACCAATCAAAATAATCATACATATTTATCTTCACATCCACAGATAGCCAGTGGAAACAAGACCATAGAAACATGGGCACGAAACAATCTCCGAGATGGACAATACTTATACTCAAGACCAAGTCTTCTACGCCTGAACTACAACGCGGTCTTAGTCAGCAAATTAAACAGTTTAATGGACAAAGGGGCCTTAATAGGCCTTAATCTCAAGACCTTAAGACCTTTGTTTAAAGACAGGCATAAGGCAGACAGTTACGCTGAAGTAGTAGAGAACGATTTGCAGCTGTGGGAAGTCAATGCTTAAATATTATTTTGAATATTTCAGGTGTTTTGAAACAGGCTGTGCGAATATTGGCCGAGTGTGTTGTCTTGTTATAAGATTTATATTAATATATAATATATTAATTGGAAGAAATGTGTCAGTTACTACTTAAAATAATTACTTATCTAAATGTATCATACAGTTATTTGATCAACTATCAGTATATTCGGAGTGTCAAAAATGTATACGCAGAAAATACTTTTCATAAAACTTATGTTTTAGTAACTTCAGATAAGTTACTGTGCCTTTAGCCAAATAACATACTTAAAAATACTACTTGTTTAATACTTAGTCATAAAAAAAACATAGTAATAACTTTAAACGCTACCTGAACACTGTAAATACCAGTATTTCAATAGAAAACAATAAAACAATTTTTAAATACTAAATTAGTTTTAATTTAGTTTTTTTTTACATTTATTAATACCTAGTTTACATACATCGAAATGTCACATAATTATTATAAAGCTTGACTTCAAATCTTAATAAGCTTAGCGCAAAATAAAAGTAGAATTGAAATATAAATGCCTGTTTCCACTAACACTAGGCGACACCTAAATTGAATGTCTAAATAAAAGCACGTTAGTAATTTGTTTGTTCTGTGCAAGACTGCAAAAATGTTAGACATCAAATTTAGGTGTCACGTAGTCTTAGTGAAAATGAGCATTTATATTATATGGGTACTTACAGCCCCAGAAAATAAGAATATGATTTAGGCAATATAAATCATCTATTGTCTAAATAATACTAACCTAGTGATTCAATTTTCACTAGGATTCATTTCGTAGATATGCCTTTAAATTAAATTGTTTTCGTGGCCTAATAAATATATTAAGAGATCGTAGAAACTCACTTATACAACCAAACAAACTTTTTAGATATCATTCTTTCAGCCAGGGAACTTGTTTTTTTAAGCTAGATCATATCCTAATCACTTCGCACTGACTCATCGCGACCATAATCTTCATGGTGTTACATGCTCACAATATTCCATATATGGTCCAGTTAAAAACCAGAGTCAGACACTAGTCGTTCGGAATTTAAACTGACGTCAACTACTCATGGCTGCGCCAAATAGTAGGCTTATTTGAGACACACAATGGTGTTATTATAATGAGGTTTTTTTCGGTCGAATAAATTTATTTTTGTTCTTCCTTTATTTATTCATGTATCTGGTCCTGAGCATAACACCTAATTCTTCAGCACACTGACCATTCGTAATCATGGTCAAACCAGTCTCAGACCACTGGTGTCAGTCACACAGTCTAGCAAAGGATCGCCTTTGCCAGTGCCTCGCAAAGCCTTATCCATCATCACCCCGCGCCAGGGTATCCCGAGATTTTTCTTTACCTTTTTTTGCAACTCACAGTAGTTCAATATTAGTTTAATGTTATTAAAAAAGTTATTAGTAACTGTAACAAATATGCATTTACCGAAGTATAATCATTAAAATCTTCAATTCAACTCTGAACAATGACTGTTTCTCGAGTAAGAGAAATATTTGTGATTTATCGGGTACCCTGACGCTTTTACCTTAACAAGTTACTGTCTAGATATATCCATACAAAATATACTTTTTTATCAACTGATATTTTTCCCATCGAGAATGGAAAAGGCGACCCTTAATACTTGTATACTTTCTCTCAATTCAATTTCATTTTCAAAACTATATCAACAAGCTACCCTAAGGGGTTACATACATACATCCTTCGTTCTTATTCAAGTACCCTAAAATACGGGGATTGGTACAAGACATAGCTTAACTAAGGCCACGCACAGAGGTTTGATAAATTGCTGTGTATAGCTTGAGCCATACAGTCACTAAAGGTTTATTTGATATAACCTATACATTCACACCCTGTTAAGAAGGCCATTTTAATTTCTGTTGCCTTCTTTGCTTACCCGTTTTTTAATTTCATTTCTATTAACGTTATTCAGAATTTCATCCACTTCTTTTTATCATAAAATAAATTTATAAACACCTAAAGTAAACATTAATATCCTGCTTAGGCCATTATATACCTTACTTGAGTACAACAGAATAATTATGTCAAAATATAACAAAATGGCGCTAATGATATTTTATGACTTGCATTATATTATTATGTTTTAACTATCCGCACTATTTAATATAATATCGATTATGAGATTACAATGTTTTTTTATAAATGTACTGTTCAATTATTTAAATTTTATATGTATCATTAAATAAAAGTGCATAATTACCATTAGATAGTCTATCTAAGTATCTATTATTAGTTGCTTTATTAGTATTTTTAAATAGTTTTCTTTTTTTATATAAAGTGGTCTTAAAATGTAGATTTTTTTTATTAAGATTTTGAATTGTGCACTTTTATATAAAGAACATCTTACGTAATTACTATAATTATTATTATTCTATCGATTAAACATGATCTTTAATATCTATTCATAATTTCGATTAAATCGACCGAATACTGTGTGATCAACCGGTTTTCCATATAAATAAAACAGAAAAGCAAAGCTAACACTTATTCTTTCTCAAATTATAAATACAAATGAACAGTCAGTCACATTAATATAAAATTTATAAAGTCGTTTTTGAAGCTCGACAAGTTTCCTTTCACACCTGTGATGTGAAGTCCTGGTAAACGGAATATGTGACCACATTTTTTGTTCCCCTTATTAGAACAAGTTCACTGTTCTTTATGGATCAAACAGTCAACAAAATAACAGAGTAATTGATATTATAAAATATTTAAGACGCCCTAAAATATTCCTCTCTAAGGGGAAATAGAATATTTCTTTACCAGATACATGGTACGGAGTTGAGATACTGCTCGTTCAAACTGCGATGTTCAGTACGAGATTTTCCAGTATTAGTTTGGAATCACACGGCAGTTTCATATAGCATTTGTTTTTAGCCGTATGAACTGTAGGATGTTGACGTGTAATCCCAATCTTTTACCGTAAAATACCTTTTTGATCACGGGAGCCTTATTTGTTCTGAGAATCCCCCAAAGAAGGAATTGTTTAGGGGTGACTAAAATACTATCACAAAATTACACATTACACAGCTTCTGATTTTAGGTAAAATCATTATTTGGCACTTATGAAGACTTATTTAATATCGGCCCAAATATTCCATTCACCAAACATCCACTTCACATTTCTACCCCGGTAGTTACACAATGAGACGGCATCAGAAATGTATCCTGGTAACAAGAATATACTTCACCAATGACGTATTCTTAGTTGTGACGTACCTGAAGGTCTCATCTCTTCTCCCCGGGGTCTCGAATCTTCTTCGCGTCTCAGTGAATCTCGTAAGTGCTTGTCACGCGGGTGCAAGCGTACTGGTTGCGGGACACCTGCTTTCCGTTCAGTAGTAGAATCAGTGGGTTGTTCACGCGGATCGATTTGAAGTTGAACCTCTGGAAACCGTGTTGGTTTTATTTTAGAATTGTGTATTTTTTTAAACGTGTGCTGGGTTTTTTTTCCGTTATAATGACATACATAAATGGAGATTTTTGGGAGCTATAGTTACTTCTAAACAAATTTAAGTCGTCAGCTAAGAATAAAGATAGAGATAGAATCCGAGGCAGAAGTGGTTTAGCTCCATATTTTCGCCGTGACTGAGCTCATGTATTCTATCTTTCAAAAATATTAGAATTAAAACAGGCACATGACAGAAAGCACGATAATACAAACATAAGATATGACGATTAAAAAAAAAGACGCAGCGCTTAGAGAAAAGGTAGGTAATGCCCTTGCGCTTCACTTGGCTCGTCTTGGCGAGGGCACTACCGTGACCCCAGATAAATAAACAAGGAAGTGAGTATTAAGTACTAGTGCTAAAGTTACTAGTTTTACAGGAATTTCTGCCCCTTCAAAGAACTCTCGTCACTATCTGTTTAGTCTTTTCCCAACTATATTGGGGTCGGCTTCCAGTTTAACAGGGTGTAGCTGAATACTAGTATTTTACATTGCGCTATTGCCTATCTGACCTCCACAACACAGTTACTGAGTGACACGATACTCTTCAGTAACTACTGTCAGACATCGACAAATGACAGCCTGGACCAATGGCTTTCCGAGGCTCGAGAGGGGTTTCACTGTGTTATAAATGGTCATCCATTATTCACAGACGGACCTAGGCAAGCTTAGAGTTGTTTAGCCATAAGCCCCATCCTCGTATAGCAGTAAAAAAAACATTTTTAACCGACGAAAAAAGGTAAACGTACATTTTTTTACCATGCTTAACTTTATACAGTGTTGTCCGAGTTCAATGATTATTTTTGTATTTGATAGGGTTCAGATCGAAGAGTTCCCATTTTATTTTGAAAAAGAAAAAAAACTATGGGGTAGACCTTAGTGTATCAAGAAGGAGATGTTTGTTTTGTCACCTACTGAATTTAGTAAAAGGTGAGGAGCAGTTGACGGTAGGCTTGTGTATCCTAGGTAAATTACTAACCAACCCACTGAAAAGCTAGAAACAACATCAGCATTACAGTAACATACCACTTCATCAGACTCATGCGTGTGTGTCCGCAACAGCGGTTCGGGTATGGCCACACAGTCGCCGATTATGGTGCCGCGGCCATCTGCCCAGTTGTAAACTGTCACTAGCACGCATTCCAGACTCTCATCCACCAAAGCGAATGTGCTGTAACGTAAGGAATTTCAAGGTTATTTACAGAAATAATTGTCCCAACATTAGCGCATGCAGCATTCGGCAAACAAAACAAAAGAAATCTGACCGGCCGTAACTCAAAATTAAATTAAGCCCAGAATCTGCAATTTGAACGTCAAAAGTTACATAAGACGGTTCTCCAAAACCACACCCTTCATCACTTTATAGTGTTTTTGCTGGTAAGAAGAAGTGCTGCAAATAACTCCGCAGCAAGACATCTGTCAGATAAGTTTGAAGAACTTGAACCTATACAATTTAATGGTAAATTATTTGCCACGTGTTTGCTAACACACTCCAGTATACCAAAAAAGAAATGTATATACATTGACAACTAAACTCAAGGTCATGAAGTGTGGTGATCGCTAGTGTGACTGCTGAGCACACGGTGCAGTGTCCTATCGTGGAGTCGGACAGCGTTGTTGCAGGGTTACTTTCATTGGGGAATTTCTGGATTTCTGCCCGGTTGATGTAAAATAAACTCGCTCAATGTTACATGCAATATCAGTACACTATCTATTCAATACTCCTCTGCATGCCTACGACCAGCACTATCCCTTTTTCACAACAAAAATAATGATGGGTTTAACACGTCATAGTACGGTCGCAGCTCAAAGATGGAGAGGTCCATTAGGTTTGAGGAGAGGCCATACTACTGTGCGTTCTGTTGTGAAAAGGGGATAGTGCTGCTCGTCTTTATAGATCTATCTCTCTCCCTCTCTCAGATTGGAAAGTCATGATGCAACCTCAGGCCTTGAGAATGTAACAACAACAGATTTATTAGTCTTTGTATATGTGGCACACGAAGCACCCTGTTTAGTGTACATTATTTGAGGCCTAAAAAGTTGCACAGACTTATGGCTTTATAATTTAAACTTTAAAGCCCCGTATTCATTGGAAACAAAATTGACCAACAGTTGCGCTATATTGTTTCCCTCAACATCAAATGGTGATGGCAACAATGATGCGCAACTTTAGTTTGCCATGAATACGGAACATTAGCATTGCACCAGCAACATGGTTCCCGCAACAGAAAAACATGTTGCTGAACAAGTTGTACAACTTTGATTCCCAATGAATTCGCGGCTTTAGTGATACACATACCACACAAATGTTCGTTTAACGACTCCATCTTCAAAGTAGCTGTCAATCACAGGTCGGGCAGTGTTCCAAGCAGTTAAACTAAGGGTCCATTTTGAAGTGGCAAGCATTCGAACAAGAAAAAATACGTGCGTTTATAAAACAGAAACTTACAAACGGCGAAACTTACGACACAGATGTTGCTCAACATTTTTAAATGTTTATATTCGATAGCTAACAGTAAACAACATCTCAGGTGTGCGGGTATACGGTAATGAAGGAAAAGGGTTTTTGCAACGAAAAATCTTTAACAGAGATTTACCCAAAACATTTTTTTTAATTTAAGTATTTACCAAAGGAAAAGCCGAAGTTTCTGTTCTAAAACTCTTGTGGTGCGGAGTAGCATGTTACTAGCATTTTATATCAATCGACCTAGATCGATCGTATCTTCTAGTTAAAACCTTCGATCGACGTCAGCTAATCTCATTTCAACCGATCGACGTCAGCTGATCTCATTGCTACCGATCGACGTCAGCTGATCTCATTTCTACTGATCGACGTCAGCTGATCTCATTTCTACAGATTGACGTCACCTGATCTCATTTCTACCGATCGACGTCAGCTGATCTCATTTCTACCGATCGACGTCAGCTGATCTCATTTCTACCGATCGAATTTCAGTTGAATCGGTGTGTTAGCAGTTTAGCGCCCTTAGAACACAACTAGGTACTACTCTACACCACTTTCTAGCTAATCTATGAACTAGCACTGCCATGTTAGGCCCAGTGAATCTAAATGACTTAATGTGGCACCGTCATAATTATAAGGCCAAGGTCATGTTAAACGTAGATACGTCAAATATACAGAAACTAAATGGATTTTGGGTGACAAAATATGTGAAAACGAAGCTAGTAAAAGTACAGCATTAAAACTTCAAAATTAACGGGATTCTGTGCATTTTTTAAATTACCACCCTCCCCTCCACCATACTACAACTTGTTGATGACATCCTTTAATTAAGAAAAATGTACTAATTGTATAAAATCTGATTAAATAATGCAATACATCATATTAGTAGCAGAATCTTGTAACATATAGAGGTTGGTACGCAATGCAGGCAGGAAATCCCGAACCTCATTTTAGGTCCATACCTTTTGTAATCTAAAATGGGTCATTTCTTGACTTGGTAGCCAGCACAAAATATGAATAAAGTTGTTATCTGCCTGCATACGTAACAATCTCTTCTGTCGACTGTACATTCAAAACCTTAATGAAGACCATCAGCCAAAACCAAGACCATTTTCATCTAAAGGCCTGTAAATCTACCAAAACCATGGAACTACTAGAAAAGAAACAGATACTTACAATGGAACTGCGTTATCGTTGTGTATGGAGCCGACGACTTTGCCCAGGATCACCTTGCCCTCGTTAGGCCCTTCTTGCAATTCGTTGATGCGGGTGCGTTTCAGCGACACCTCGCGGCGATCGGCAAGATTGTGGAGGTTGCCCTCGGTGTAGAGGCCCAGCATTCTCTTGTCTATGGACTGGGGATAATTGCTGGTTAGTACATAACCCGTTATGATTAAGTTCTATGCTTTTGACCGAATCTTGTTGTATAAAAATATCATTCTAAAATATTTAACTGCAAGCAATTGCTAACTCGCGCACATTATCTTCCTGTGCCTGTACCATTTTACTTAGTCGCATGTACAGAAGAACTGAGCAAAATATTTAAATTGTGTTTTGCTTACAGTTTGTACCACTTTCGCAAATTGACTGGTAAAGAAAATAGCAAATGCATTCTTTTGCTAAATAACCCTCTATTTTTCAAACAACTAAAAGTATGCACGGATTCGTAGTTAACTACGATTTGGAATTAATAGTGATAGGCTAACCTGAACCATAGTAGCCAGTCGCTTGCCTTTCAGTTTCCCGCGCGTTTTGACGAGACCATGTGCTGAATTGACGAAAGTCATCAGTCGTTTGTGCTCCTGTTTTGGCGGCTCCCAAGGTGGGTCCAGGCGGCTCGCATACTTGAAGTTTTCTAGCGCTTCGTCGTACACTTCTGAGTATTTAAGTGCCTGGATAAGTAAGTACAGAAAGCGAATAAATGTTACCGGTATTTTTTTTTGAAAATGCAACTCATAGCATAATTTAGAGATAAAAAATAGTTTAATTTGACGCGAACATTTGCATTGGATTAATATAATGTTGACATGTAAAAAAAACTATTTACAAAAACTGGCTCTGTTGCTGCAATGCAGATTATCACTATTCTACAAATATAAACATATTAAACTTACAATTCCCTTATTGTAGTATAAATCAGGCTGTCCCTTAGCTATAGGATCCAATGCCGCCTGTTTATAAGCTTTCATAGACTGCTTCAACGTTTCTGGATCTTGAGCCACCATGAAAAATTGGCACAGGTACGCATTGCCCAGTACAGTCCATGATACACCATCTTTAATATCTTGGGCCACAGCTTCTCTGGCCAGCTCTACACTTTTCAAAATGGCTGGGTGTGCTTCGGTGCGCTCTTTGTCACCACTTTCTTGACGTAGGATGATTGAGAGGCAACGAAGGGATAGGCGGTTGCGTTCCTAGAGAAAATATTTTCTATTAACTCTGTTGATATTTCGCTATAACTATACTTCGAAACAGCAATTTTATGAAGTGTTGAAAAGACAAATCATTATTAAGCTCAGCAGAAATGTTTCAAGCAAAAGTATAAACAATTGCTACAGCAGCAAAGTCTAAAATTAACAACTTACATGTTTCAATGCCCCCTCAAAGCTTGCCTTCGCCTCTTTAACGTTCATATTCTTCCAATAGCATTCACCCAGTTCATTCCACGCATCTATCAGATGTGGGTTGAGTTTGACCGCCTTACTGAGACACTGAGTTGCTCTAGCGTCGTATGTGGGGCAGATGTTATAGCAGCGGCCTTTCATATACAGGAACTTGGCTCGGTGAGTAAACGGGATTTGAGAGTCCACTGAAATATTTTGACTTCATGTTACAAATCATAGTAATAAAAGATTAGCACTCAGTTATTTCTTAAGCTATCTTCTTGGTTTAGTGGTTGCCAGCACTGCTGCTGACCATGAGGTTCTGGGTTTGATTCCCGGGTCGGGCAACGTTTTAATGGGATTTGTCATCTGAAAATTCTGCATCCGGGTATTCGGTTTAGAGCCTGGTTGGGTGGCAGCAATAGGCTTGCACTCTATTACATGGGACTTAAACATAACAGGCGATAAGTGGGTGTACATTACTGCCTAACTCTTTGGGGAATACATGCATGTTGTTATGATTATTTCCTAGAGTATTTTAAAACAATAAATTAACTGACACTTAGAACATCAAAAAACACGCCATACATCATGTTGATGACAATGATAGTACACAAACACAGCTTCTGATTCGAATAAACTAAAATCTTCAGTGCCTTACCATCAATTGACTCAAATTTCTCAATGAGCACTTGCTTCATGTCTTCCACGCGCTTGTTTTTCTCTGAAGCCATTTCAATAGGATGGTTTTCAAAAAACAAATCCCTAAACGCGTAAAGATCTTGAAGCTCTTTCTACAAAAAAGAAAAGAATTAAAACGATTACTTATTTCGAGTTACTTTGTTCTTCAGCATTTTGTCAAAAGTACTTTCAGTTCAACCTGATGTGCCGTTATTCCGAAAATACACATTATTAAGTGCAAAACAGTAGGTAAAAATAAAAGATAAACATGTTTGTAACTTACCAATAGGCCATCTATAAGTTCTGCTGCATTCTCCACAATATCTGCTTCTGTATCGGAGTCCTGAGACATGTTTACGTTTCTTATTTCACACCTCTTTAACTATTATTTTAATATATAGTTCCGATTTTAATTGAACAGATCCAGATCACCGAATACCGGTATCCTAATATCTTTCAGCTTTCGTTCAAGAGCATAATTCCTGAAAAACTAACATAAACAATAGAGTTTACTATTTAATTGACATTACTTCACCTTGTCATTCGTGAAAGATAAAGATAGCAAGACAACTTCACCAACTAAAAATGAAAAGGATGTCTTCTTGTGCTTAAAATTCTCGTTCACCTGCGCTGCGTTTACTTGATACCCAACATGATAGTCTATGATTGGTTTAATTGATTTTTAAGTTCCCAGCGTTAATTCTAAAAAACAATTCAATGCTGTTAAAAAGAAACAACATTCGAGAATCTATAAATATAATAAAATACGAGCCGAGCACAGGCCGATGTCTGCACATTACAGATATTGAAGAATAACTAATATAGAACTATCTTTATTGAAGCAAATAAAAAACAGTTTTTAGATTTTTTGTCTGTCTGTCTGTCTATATGTTTGTACACTCATCACACAAAAATGACTGAATGGAATTGAATGCAGTTTTCCCTGATGTATTGCTGGAGATCTATTTTTATACCTATTTAAAATTTAGGCTTCATTTTACCATCCTAATTCCACGCGTACGAAGTCACGGTATAATCAAATTCAATGATCATGCTTATTTTCATTGCAAAAGACTACAGTTTTTCCAATAACATATTTAGGTACAATTAACATCTATCAGACTCTGGATCACGCTTGACGCTAATTTGTCCAAAACTTGACAACACGAACATAATCTAAATTAGGTACCTACCTATACTTCAGTGCCAAAATGTCAAAGTCAATGACTGATTCGGCCAGCGTTGCCAGACTCATCTTCGGACTTACAGACATGAACAAAATTTCGTGAATTTCATGTTGTATTGATTGTTTATAATATACTAATAATACTTACAATTTATGATTATTAACTAATTAATCAGCCGAAATTTACGAAATAGGCCAAATATCGCGAGACAATCCACAAACTTTCGGTTTGGCTGAAGTTTTGGATGGTTTATTACAAAAACATGGCTGAATCATGATTCTTTGGCCATATGGCCGAATACAAAAACGAAGCTTCTGTGCCTTCAGTCGGCCACTAGTTTTCAAGCCAACCTAGCTCCAATATTTGTCATCAGTTTTTTTTAACGGTTTATATCTGCTTTTATAAATCAGTACCTATAGGTACTGAATGAGAATGAGGATACTTCGATCAAAAAGTGAAGATATACAGATTTTTCTTAAGAAAATCTACGGATTTCTACGTACAGACATTTTAACGTCCCATCACTCACTACCGATTTGTCTAAATTAGAAATGGCAAGTGGCAACACTATATTTAGCTAGCAGAATGAGCGCAGCTGATTCTTGGCTTGGTAAATAAAAGGAATCCCCTAAAGTCTACACAATGATATAGAGGATCCCCCTTATGCTGCATCAGTTCAATTGAATACCTAATGTACTCTGAGCATCATTTGCTGTCAGCTTCCGCAAACAGTACGTGCGTGTGCGCATAATTTCACACCTATTCTGTGATATTAATTGTATTCTACAACAATGGCATACCATACAGACATCATAGTTGACCAAAATGGTAAAACTAAATGTGCACTGTGTAAAATATTTGTTCGTGACAGTAATACATTTATAGAGGATCACTTAAACGACACAGAACATGCAAAAATGTACATGCAAAGACTTATGATTCAGAACAATATTGTGTTAAATGGTAAAAAAATTAGTTGTCATTTGTGCAATCAAGTTTCTGATGCAACAGAAGTCTTAAATCATATAGAAAGCATTCACCATAAAGGTAAAATTAGTTCTGTGAAGCAAATAATTATGAAGGATAGTGGGTTCCTCGTGCTGCCTGAGAATATATCTAAAAGTGGCTCTGCAGTCAACTGTTTGGCTTGTGACCGCTGGGTAGACTTCAATCAAGAAGCAGTTAAGAACCACATTGAGTCTGCAATACACAGAAGAGCTCGAGCCATAGCAGTTCAACCAACAAATGCAATATTTTCCGTGGAAGACACTAATAAAGATCTCTGGTGCAAAATTTGTCAAGTCTACTTTCAGAATTACATAGAAGTCATATTTGAGCATGTCGATGAAGATCCGGTGCATTTAAAAAATCTTGGCAAATTATACCTATTGATCAAAGATCAAAATATAAGCATTGAGAAATTCTTATATGATCCGAAAGAAGATAAGGCATTATGTAAACAGTGTGGAATTGAAGTGCCGTGTAATATTGATAACTTGGATAGACATATTAGGGGTAAGCAACACAAAAGTAGGACAAATAAGGAATAAAAAAATTACAAACTAGTGCCCTGCCCCGGCATTGCATGAGTGCAAACACTTTTCTATGTCTACAACCATCATGAAAGTTCAACCAATAGGTTCAGGAAGTTTTATCACAACCGGGAGAACCAGGATGAACAGTATAGCAGCACATAAAATTAACAAACAAACATTGATTTTTATTAATAGAAAGAAAATATAAATACATCACTACTTACTTTAATAATAATATTATAAATGCAAGAGTAAGTTTGTTTGTTACTTTTTCACGCCTAAACCACTGAACGGATTCCAATAAAATTTCATAGAGACATAGATTGCACCCCAGGAAAGAACATAGGCTACTTTTTTTATGAACAACACACGGGCGAAACTAGTATATACATATATAAAGTCACGCCTTTTTCCCATGTGGGTAGCCAGAAACCACAGAATGCCACCCGCTATAATCCTTACATACTCCTTACATACTCCTTTCGAATCACTCATGGTCCTTCATGGACACCGGTTGCAAGTACCCAATTCATTTAATGCACAATTTTGCTAACACTGACTGAATATTAATTATATTTGCATGTCAGTAGTATTGTGGGAGGGTCTCATGAAAGTGTTGTTTACTTTTTCTTTTATGTTGGCACAGTATGTTATTTATTCCATTGTACCTGTGCATTGTAGATATGTTCATCTATATCTTAGCTATTGTTATTGGTTTTCATCTGTTACATCACCATCATCATCTGCCTAGCCTTTTCCCAACTATATTGGGGTTGGCTTCCTGTCTAACCAGATGCAGCTGAATACCAGCATTTTGCATGGAGCGACTGCCTATCTGACCTTCACAACCCAGTTACTGTTACTGGGCAACACAATACCCCTTGTAAGACTGGTTGTCAGACTTTCGGTTTTCTGACTGCCCATAACGGCTGTCAAAGATCTACAAATGACAACCAGGCCCAGCGGCTGAACGTGCTTTCTGAGGCACGGAGGAGTCTCAATATGTTACGAACGGTCACCCATCCACAGACTGACCTCGGCAAGCGTAGCTTTACCTTCGATCAACCCGTGCGGTGGTTTTTATTTAGCCATTAGCTCCTTTTCAACTGTTACAATTAGAGTAAAATAAATAAATAAGTAATAATATTAAAGTATTAATTATTGAAAATGAAGATTTTTATTTTGTATGTATAAAATCACGCCTGTATTCCCGAAAGGTTAAGCAGAGGTGTACTTAATACAACATTTCACCAGTTATGTTTAAGCCCCATATAGGGGCCTATTGCCACCAGCTTGGCATAAAACCAGACTGTGGGCTGCTACTGAGGAATTTCTTATGGGTAATCCATTTACGCTGTCCAGGCCAAGAATCAAACCGAGGATCAGCAGGTGCGTAAGACCACAAACCAAAGAGGCTGTTTATTTGTTAATGTTTAACTTTAATCTCCTTTATTTTAACTACTTTCAAACCAACACTGTTGACGACCAACATTTTGACGGCACGGTTGGCGCAGTCGCTGAGCTATGGTCTGCTTTGCTGCGTGTCGCGGGTTCGATCCCTGCACGGAACATATTTTTTATGGCTTACAGGTAGTTCCGGTCTGGCTGTTGTGTAAACGCACCTACGCAACGCGAGAGAAATTCCTAGTGGGGGGTAACGTAAAATAATAATAATTAAAAATAGTTTTTATTACAAACTAGCACTTCGCCCGCGACTTCATCCGCTTGGATTTCGTACTTTTCCCTTGGTACTTTAACATCACGTAAAGGGGGTGGCAACTTTAAAGAGTAGTTTTGAAAATTAAATATAGCCTATGTAACTCGCTGATAATGTAGCTTAGGTTCTTAAATTAGTTTTTGAGTTTATCCATAACAAACAAAACAATCTTTCCTCTTTATTATATTGCAACTGGGAGAATTTAATAGAACGACATTCAATAATTTCAACTTTTGCCAATATAGAAAGCAAAAAAACATTTGATATTTTGTATTATTTTTTTCTATTTTAAATTACTTCAAAACAACTCGATTTTTATTGCAACTTGTGTATATTTGAGATTATTTATAAACAACAATCCATACAACAGACAGAATTGCGGAAGAGGGGAGAACAAAGTTTTAACAACGAATTAAATTATACGACTCACCTGCCTAGCCTTTTCCCAATCCTTTTCCAGTCTAACCGGTTACAGCTGAATACCAGTATTTTACATGGAAAGATTGCTTATCTGACCTCCACAACCCAGTTACTGGGCAACACGATACTCCGTTGCAAGAGTCTTTGTCAGACTTTCGGGCTTCTGACTACCCGTAACTATTTCAAAGATCTACACATGACAGCCGGGACCAACGGCTTAAAGTGGTTTCGGAGGCACGGAGGAGTCTCGATATATAACGAAAAGTCACCCATCCATAAGCTGACCTCGCTACGCGTACCTTTAATTGATCCGTGCGGCTGTAACCACGCCCTGACGCACGAGCTCCTCACTTTTGAAAGTAAAACACTGATAACTCTTAACTGTAAAAAAAATATAATAGAACCGCAACGATATATAACTGTATGGCCAATTGACATACTGTTAAGGGCAAATCTTATATCCATAATGTCCTTGATATAATAAAATAATTTATTTTGATAAGGATTAATACTTTGTTGTTTATTTGATTGAAGTAGGGTTGCCGGGTCACCAAACCCAATAGCCGGACAGACCAGCCAGTTTGGCCAGACATTTGGGTAGAAAGGCCGGACACCCTACATTATTGAGGATTTTGTCTCAGTATTGATTGATTGACAGTAAAATTGTTTATAAATAGTGTTCGTATGGTTTGTTTTACTAATAAAAACGAAATATCTGTCTTATCGTGTTGGGCAGTTGAGAAGCATCGGTCTAAGTACGCTAAGCTTAGTCTTACAAAAGCCGGAGAGCTGTTTATTTGGCCGGTTACCTAATCAAAAAGCCTACCTATGTCCGGCTTTATCCGGACGCCTGGCAACGCTAATCGTAAGTAAAAGTAAGTATGTCAAAAAAATACTTTTTTTAAACCTACAAAGCTATGCTATAAGAGATAAAATATAAAAGATAGCTATATGATATCGGTATACTTTTATGTAGAACTATTTAAGACCACATTCATTGTTTTCCATTTTAAACAACTAGGTATTAAGACAGCGCATGCAATTAATTCTGTTTTTAGAGGTATTTATTTCCGACTTGCTAGTCTAACATTGCGATAGCTTTGCTAATAAGCATCATGTAAATATAATGTATAGCCTATAGCACTCAGGAATAATGAAGCTTTCTAACAGTGAAAACATTTTTGGAATTGGATCATTCGTTCCGGAGATTACCCCTACATAAAACTTACATACAAATTTTACCTCTTTATAAAATCAGTATAGATATAGATACAAGGTTAATAGCCAAATATCCGAAAGATATAACTAAACTCTAGAGCTCAACATATGCACCACTATTTTTCTGTTTAGTGTTTACCAGTAGGTACCTACTTGGTTGCAAAGCTAGGTAGACCTTTTCCCAGCTGTGGGATAAAAGTAGTAAGTATCTCATTATCACAATCATCATCCTCCTGCTCTTGTCTCAATTTTCAGTATTCCTCATTAAAAATCAACAAATTCCAGTGATTAAGGTACCGCGTAAATACTCACTGTAGATCACGTGGGTGACGTTACGTCACATGGTAATAAACAATTTGTCAAACTGATTGGACAGTTGTTTGTTTACTCCCTTGTAATTTGAAATTCGAAAGATGCTCAATTAATTAATTGATAATTAATTGTTCGGATCTCACCAAGAAATCCAAGAATATACCGTTTTACACTCAGGTGAGATAAGGAAAAAATGATCTTTACTTCGTCTGAAATAGAAGGCAATGACATTATATCTTACTTTAAAAGTCAGTCGTGGAATAAAAAAACATCTGGTATCACATATAATAAGCATATCTCATCATTTCACGAGAAGAATATTTCTTCTCATGAAATGATGAGATAGGGGGTATTCCTAGAACTAAATAATCAAAAGTTACAACAGCTTAAAAAGTTAGTAACTTTACTAACTTTATAAGCTGTTGCAACTTTTAGGACTAATGCGTACCAGAAGGCTGCGAAATTCAATTCTTCTTAGGTTTTTTACAATTTGCATCTTTAGTTGTTGTAGTAGTTGTACTGGTGATTTTAATGATTTAATTACCAGAAATCTATGTTTATAGCGACTAACCAGGTTTTTAACAGCGCACAGCCGAATACTGAGCTGCAAATTGCTAAAACATTTTAATGTCGAGGGTTTCTACTACGCGTTCAAAAATCATAAAAATGCTATTACGTTTTTGTATTCATGTGCAGCACAGAATAAGATTCATGTACAGAATAAGTGCGAACGTTTTGTATATACTGTATGACTTGTAATAATGAGTTTTGTATTTAAATTGTTAGAAAATAATAATCGTTTGTTCTGAGCGTTAAACGGCGCCGCTGTTTGTGAAAAGTTGCCATATCAAATATATTCATACCATACTGTCATCCAATATCGATCTGCTTCGAGATGAAAAAAAACTTAAAAAATCACCCCGCACCCGTCAAACTGTCAACTCAATCCCAAAAAATTTCGCGAAATTTCAAGTTACACATTTTTAAAACCGTAATCCGCTACTAAAATAAATCGTTATTAGTGTAATTAACGTAACAATTGTAAAAAGTTAAAATGAAAACGGGTTTGTTATACGGGGTAGTCGCCAGCTCAAAGACGCGAGTACGTTGCTTATTTTGCGGGGTTTTTATACCAAAGGCGAGTAAATGCATCGACCAACACACAAACGGTGCAAAACACAAAGAAAACATCGTGCTGATGAATGAAAATGGCATGTATTTCACTAACGATTTACTCCACTGCAAACCATGCAACCGATACCTGCCTGAGGATGAGTCCGTGTTAAAACATATCGAGAGCGAAGACCATGCAAACTGGATGGCAGCGATGGACGACCTAGTCGACGGTGAGTTCATCACCCTAGACGCCTTCCTGTCCTGCGAGAAAGACGAGGTTTTCTGCGAGGTGTGCCAGAGCAGCGTCGACTGCTCGCTACAGAGCATCGAAGAGCACGTCAACCACATCAACCACCGAGCTAACATCACCAGTCGTCTGCAACCCCTCAACGGCATATTCCCAGTGAGTAACCAAGATGAGGTTTGGTGCAAAGTGTGTGACGCATACATTGATAACACAGTACAGAGTGTTCTCAGTCATATTGATGATGATGAGCAGCACATGGAGTGGTTTACTGAGATTGAAGATCTGATCGAGAACCAGGATGTTTCTATTGAGTCCTACTTGGCACATGAGTTTGAGAAGTTTGCATTTTGCAACAAATGTCAGATGGAAGTCACCTGTAACGCTCACTGCATTCAGAGCCACGTGCACAGCGAAGCACATTTGAATCAGTTTGATTTATAGGATCACGCCCCCCCTTGCTACCTTCGTGGGCGTGCCTAGTTGGGTCCAATGAGTATTATTTTTCAGTTCTGTTAATTTTCTCGTCAATACTTTTTACATTATTTTCATCAACTTATTTGAAAACTGAGCATTGTTTTGTTATTATTAAGATTTGTTACAATTCACTGAAATATATCACTACGAAATGAAAATTATTTTAATGTAGTTAATATCAATCATTGGTCACCGAGTTAATTGGTTGTTATTTCATTAATTGAACATTACTTCTTAGCTTCTATTTTACTGAAACATGAGAATGTGAATAAAATTGGGGGTCTGAGAACTATAAATATTAAAAAAAAACAGTATTTTATAGGCATATAAATTTAGTATCTGCAACACCCAATATTTATCAGCTTCAACAGATATTTACCTTTATTCTACATATTGATGTCCATACTAAAATAGTACCAGTGCTTGTATTTACTCATTCAATTTTATCAGAATGTATAGTATGATCTCGGTAAGTATTTCCTATAATGATTGGGAGTATAGTTAAATATTTTCATATGTAGTTGGGACAATTGTAATATCATCATAAAACCACGAAACAGTTTGTCAATATGCTGAGTGATATGTTTGATGGTCCTGTTTATTGAATCTAATCCCACAGCAGTAAACCAAGTGATTAATTTTACTAAATTAATGTTAACACTTACTTATAGATATTAGATTTAAGGAATTTTCTGCTTTATACAGCCCCTAGTCTTCTATTTGATTTTTGGTCATTTTTACATAAAGATCTTGGTGAACAGGCGAATCTGTCATGGCATGTACGTATTTAAAAATGCCAAGATGAGACATTGAGTAGTGTTTTGCACTTAAAAAATGTTGCAAGTGAAAAAGGAAAAAGTGTAAAACATTTGATTATGTCATGACTGTCCTTTAGAATTTAGATATGCCTACATTATTTATATTATTTAAGTGAAGAACCAATATTTAATTATTTTACAAGTTACTAAAAAGTGATATTCCTAATAATTTGCACCATTTTGTGTTCCTTTTCATGACCACTAATTGTTTTCGCATCTGGCACCCATAGCTTTGCCTACAAGTCCTACAACAGTAGTTATTTATTAAATAAAACAAATAATATCAGTGTAATTTTATTCATAAATAATAATCAAACTACAAATTAATATGGAAATATAGATCTGTGCTATATAAACAGAACTAAACATTTATTAAATATCATATAGTAATAATAAACGAAAACATTAATAACATTCTTTTTTATTCTAAGTAAATATATTGTCTGTAAAAAACTTCGTTAAGTATGTCTCTCAAATTCACAATAATAATTACATAAGTTATGCGTCCCAAATTATTTTTTGATATGTATACCCATCTAATTATGAATCTTACGTGTTTCATTAACATAACTGATAAGTTTTGTTAGATCGGGACAGTTTTATTTTCAACATTTGTGATATCTATTGTTAAAATAGTTTTTAGTTTTTTTTCCAAAATAAACATGATCAAAAATAAAAACATTGATTTTTATCAATCAACAAGACACCTTATCAAAATAATTACAGTACATTCAATTTTTCTTTTTTCAGAAAATAAATACTAATTATACTATATTGATTCCCGAGCGTAACGACGGATTCTAAAGAAGACTAGGTAGGTACTATTTTCACACCTGTGAGTTAATAAAAAAAAAACGATTTTCAAAAGTTCTTTTTGGTATGTAAAAGGTTTCACCCAAATTCAAGACACACTATCGACCAGCGGGTTATAATAGTGACAATATTATTGCCCGGCTAGGCCTGCCGGCTGTGATGGCTTACTTTGGGTTAGGTTTGCGTGACAGATAATTTGACATTATCGAGCAGGTGATTTAAAAAAATATATGTATATATTCGTGCCAACTGCACGATTAGATATTTTTTTTCGCTCGCATCGTTCATACACTCGGCTGTTTGTGAAAAACAGTGAGACCTAATTATCTGTGATCGCGGTCACGCGAAATAATGAAATTAATGGCGGATGAAATTCTTACTGAAATCTAGAGCACTGCATGTTTCTAGAAATCATATGAAAATAATTTTTCCGTGCGAATTGTTTCAATCCAAATGTGCATTGCTTCTAGACATTAGTGTAGCTACTCAGCGTGAGTGGTTTTACTGTTTTGTAAAGTTAATGGTCTAAAGGGTAAGGTTCATCCTCCTCATCTTCGTCTTCTTCTTTAATTGATTCTAAAGATTCTTCATGGCGTGAGTGCGTCGGTAACTGTTCCTGTATCTGGCATGCTCCAGGGATGTCGGCAGGCGCTGGTGGTCTCGGTATCTCCGTGGAAGGTTCTCCAAGTCTCGAGGTGATCCTATCATCGTCTAAGAGCACAACTCGGAGCAAATCCGCTGCACAGGAGTCGATGCGAGTCATGCAATCAATTAAGTGTTGTTGTAGGGTACTGAGAAAAAAAGAAATCATCGATAAGTCATCTTGATCTCTTTTCTGTTTTAGTTATTTTTCAAAATAAACTAGTATTTCGTTATGGCCCTATGATTAAGGCGTCACACCTCATGCTATTTTAACCGACTTCAAAAAAGGAGGAAGTTCTATGGTCGACTGTACGAGCCTTGAATTTAATACTTACCCCCATAGAAATAAGGTATATGTATATCAATACTCGACAATCGACCTCGGATCGTCGCAGATCAGTTTTGAGGTCACTCACAGAGCATTGAAATATATACCTTATTTCCATCGGCTAAGTATTAAATTCAATTGATAAATTTAAAATCCTCTACCATTCAGTCCGCCAGTGTGTGCACTGTGCAGGCCATAGGGTTCCTTTTCATACATTTGGTACGGATTACAAAAGTAGAAAAAGACCAAAGAGACTGGATGGATTGTGTGAAAGGTGAAATACGAATAGCTAGAAAGGCGATGATAATTGAGATGACGGCAAATAGAGATGTTTAGAAGAAGAAGAAGACATGCTGCGCCGAACCCAAATTAATTAGGATAAGGGGGATGATGACACTATGGATAGACCTCTAACAACGTCTTACAAATACTGTTCTACTTACGAGATCCTCGCATGATTGGTCCTCAGCTGCTTGCTGAAGTTCCTTAGCCTCGCGAGCTCATCTCTCAGTTGTCTATCCACTTCATCCTTGGTCTGTTCCCCTGAGGGTCTCTTGGCGCGATCGGCAAGCCTGGCTTCCACCACACGTTCTTGCTCCATAGTCTCCGCAATGTTCTGTTCCGTCGCTGTCAATTCTTCCCCCAAAGCTTGGTAGTCTCGCATTGTCTGCGGAAACACCCAGAATGTTCGAGAATTATTCCCATGTGCCATTATGGTTTTTTTTTCATAACTGCGCTGCGTTCCAAAACTCGGAAAAACGATGTTGTACCGGCTCTGGTTGTGTAACGTTTGAAGTATGTGAGTCGACTAAGATTGCAATGTAAAGGGCTCATCAATATTTCAATACGAAATTGGCATATTAATAAGCGATCGATATAATAGACATCACCTGTGCTTTCCGGGCTGCCAGTGGCACCAATATGTCATGCATGTTGGGTGAAGAAAATCTTTACATTTATTTCTGTAGGTACCGTATTGATTCTATGGAACTTTGTGCTAGATATTGTAAAGTCTTAGAAGCGCTTATAGAATTAAAGCTTTTATTAGTTAACTATATTAATAATCGCTTACTAGAAGACCGGCAAAATTGTTCACGGAATATAAGCTTTTTTTTTATTTCATGAAGGTAATTCTGTAACGTAAATTTTTTTTACTGCATTTTTTTTATTCCCTAGCTTCCTTTCCTTGTGTAAAAAAAAATGTCTAGTAGGCAGAGGAACACGTCTTTTGCTGGTGAATAAATAATTTGGATCACAAATATAGGTGCAACTCCGGAAAATTGGAGCATTCGGTAAAAATTGTAAGTGGGTTTTTCTATGGGATTTTTGTGTGAATCGAAATTTGAACACGACGACGAGTCGGCTAGTCCTAAATGAAAGCGGACTGTGGATTTTCAACCCTCGGCGCACCGTCGATATTTGAAAATCCAACAGTAGGTACAACAGGGAAAACAGGCATATTATGAATAGCAGGCCTATTCATTCTAACCTCTTCTTTTTGCCAGTAAACATCCTGCAATTTGACTTTGTTCGTGTTCAGACGTCTCCTAAGTGCTGAGTCCACTCTTGAGGCGTAGGCTTGTGCTGTTATTGAAAGGTGCGCTCTGGCTCCTCGCACCTGATGATTAAAATTCAAATGTTAGCCAGGTCAAGTTATTTTTTTTGGTATTTGAGACGTTTGCATCTTTTCTAGTTGACGGCAGCGCAGATGTAGATGAGCAAGTCGAACTTCGAACTTTGTGGTAGATTGTGTAAGTAACTAAAAGGACAAGACAGTTTTAACTTGTTAAGATAGCATAATTGTTTACTTATTGCTTTAAAAAATGCTACAAAGCAAGATAGGTGTAGTCGTGGTGCAGTACGAGTACCTTATCGGGAAGATGGCCGGATCTCAATTGATAGTAGTCAATTCAGATCCGGTACGGTCAGCGCAGTGGCTGAGCGATTGGCTGTTGAGCTGTCTGTTGCGGGTTTGATTCCCGCACGGAACAAATATTTGTATGGCCTACTAGGTAACTGTTCCCGGTCTAGATATTCGTGTTTGTGAGTTTAAATGTTTGTTAACGCACCCACGATACAGGAAAAAAATCTAGTGTGGAGCAACTTTTTTTACTGTTAGCAAAAATAAAGAAAGATTCATCTACATTTAGATGTCGCTAAAGGTTTGTTACACAAGAATATCTTTATGAATTTAAGGTATTTTATGTTTCTATATATAAGTAAGGACAAAAAAGTTTGTAAAATTTGTAAAATTCTCACTTTACCTCTTGCCTGATGACGATCGCGATACTAAGTGCCCGAAGACCAGCTGCCTTCAATGCTACGCAGCGATTTTCCCAGCGAGTCACTGGAGATGCTCTAGATAAAATTAATTAAGAATAGATACTTGTACGAATTATAAGAACCACAACTTTCGTTTATCTATGTGGGAAGATGGCAGTACCTAGGTATTGTATATCATCATCATTTGGACAACAAAGCGTTGCCTCATCGACTGGTCCGGACTATGCTTCTGTTTCTCGCGTACAGCAGACTCCCTTGGCCCTCACCACGTCATCAATCCACCTTGTGGGAGGCCTTCCAAACGCTACGTTAGCGCTACGTAAGCTACGGCGTAGCGTTAGAAGGTATTGTATATAGGACCAATTAATTTTGTCTCTTCAGTACTATAGTGACAAAGGCAGCTAAATTAGACAAGAAACATGTTTCTACGTGTCTTGATACTCACCCAATGAGCATTTTAGCAATAGCTAAAAGTGTACCTTTTTTTCTTCAGTCTCCGTACGCATGGCCTATATTGCGCGCCCGAAGTTATTTTCGCGCATTCCTCCTCAATAGAGAGAGTCCGTTCTTTATTGAAAATATCTGTTGCTATCTTCTTCGTGGTCTTCTCAATGTTGTTACAGTGCGTCTCTAGAGACATTACCATTCTTTCGAATTTCTTCTTTTGCTCACGTAAAAAATCGTATTCCTGGAACATTCATTGAATGATGTATAAAGATGATTGACATAATTATTATTTTTTGACATATGTTGTATAGCTTCAAGTTCTTCAAACCTATCAGACAGACGTGTGGCTGGGGAGTTTGTTCCGCCACTTCTTCTTCCCAGCAAAAACACTAGGAAGTGGTGAAGGGTGGGCGTTTTGGGGGACTGTCTTATGTAAACGTTTTGACGTTCAAAAAGTGCTGATTCTCAGCCTAATTTGAATAAATGAATTTTGATTTTGATTTTGATGATACGTCCAAATTTTTGAGGTAGGTTATTACGTAGCGAAGCTTCGAAATCTTTTAGCCGAATGTTCTACTTGTTATAAAGTCTAGTTATGCCTTAACTGTGAGGCATCTATCGATGGCATCATTAGATACCCACTAGTCACCACCTTCCTAGCTATATCATCTTTCACACAATCTATCCATCGTTACTTTGGCATTCCTCTATTCTACAAGAGTAGAGGAATGCCAAACCCTCCATATTCAAACTCGAAACTTTTCCCACAAAATGGTCCTCATTTCTCAGCATCACAAGCCCGTACCATGACAACCAAGAATCGTAAATCCACCGGGTTACGCACAGCAGCATACAAAATGTTAATAAAGTAGGCTACCCGGGAGTACAGAAACCAACCAAGGGATGTCGGAAGTGTTAAAATCTATCGATACATATTATATTGCTAACTAGCTTTATCTGTAATATCCAAAATAAATATCGATATGTCGATAAATCAATATTTCATGGACAAGCCTCATGAAACTGTTTTTTTACGGATCTCAACTCCAGGCTCCAGGATTTTGAGCTAGAGCTTATTTTTTCGATAGACACGTTTTCGATACATCGTTATTTTTACAACAAGTCTAAGTATATTAAATTAACTCTAAAAATTAAGTCTTATAGATTGATCACCTGCAAAATGGCTTCTTCCACAGTATCAGATAGAGGACTCAGCACACCAGGTTTGGACGCATCTCGAGAATGCTCATCTATCTCATTCTGAAGCCTACCGATGACCACACGAAGAGCATTGTGTTCGTAATGGAGAGCTTCTGCAGCTTCATTTAGGCGTTTCGTGAGGTCTACTAGTACCCAGCGCCAGGAGGCAATGTCTGATATTCTGGGAAGGAGGTAAAGTTTAGACGAGGTTTGATTATTTCCCCCTTGTTAATAAGGAGGAGTAGATAGGTAAATTTATGCCAATATCTTAAAAAAATGTACATAAATTATGTAGCGACATCTATCTCGTTACATACGAACTAAATCTTCATCGCATCTTTTACGCTCTCGTTGGGGTGACATCGGGTGACTTTCGCTGAACATGGACCTCCAAAAAAGACAGCTGCAGTGCCCACTGCAGCTGTTAAATTCTAGTTGGTCTATCTATTTTTTGAGGTGTTTTATTTGTATTGGTAACGATGTTTCTATTCCACTCGACCTTACCTGTCATGCAAACATTTCTTGAACTGATACTCATTGCTCTCGTGTGCGAAGTTGTTAAGCATCACCAGTTCCTGGGCATCATTCACCTGCTCAACTACCTTCGCGTTAAGTCTGTCGTTCAGGGTCCTTAGACATTCAATGTCACAGGACCCCAGGTAGCAGGTCTCTCCAAACATTGTTAAAATTTTTATTTCCGTCGAATTTATGATAATTTGTTAAGGTTATGTTATGAATGTCAGTTTGACGTTTTTTTTTAATGTCTGATGTTGGTATTGAAACATGGCAGTGTATTCAAAATAGTTTCATTGACATGTATCCTTATCGCTTTGACTACATTGAGCAACGCGGAACACCGGTCGCACGCCTCCGGGCGCGTGCTGGCGGTGTTTCGTATTATCATTGACATGCATCCTAATCAATTCTGCAACCTTATTGCCCTATGCATTGACTGCCACATCATGGCGGCCCCAGGGTAGAGCGAGAGGTACGGTCGGTCTAGGTGCCAGGTAGCAAGAGGCGCCGAAATACCGAATGCGAAAAACAATTTCAAGTGAAACATATAATTTTATGACACTGATTTTTTTAAACCATTTTTGGTGTGAAAGCGTCGACCGGCACTGGAAGACAATCTCGCTGCTCACACACAAACTCAAACACTTCAATCACCTGCTTGATTGAATTACGTGTGTACCAACATTATGTATGTAGATAGGCTTGCACTCTGAATACCGTCTTAGTTTGGAGATTAAGTATTACTTGAAATTCAGCTTATAGCTGAAAGCCTCAAAAGATTGTTCTTCACTTTATGACTTCTTCATTACTTAACTACAGACGCATTTAATGGAGTGTTTAATTAATTAATAATGTTACAATTACGTACGAACAAGTAGCGAATTGCAAGCCCTCGGGGGACCAAACCGGAACTTTATCTCAGAAGGGACTTAATCCAGGGGAAGCCGTTAATGTTGATTTTTATTCGATGTACGTTTATTTTATCGGCAAATAAAGATGGGGAGGCAGGATAATAAAAGCACTAGAATCAGTGATTTTTAGAGAGCGTGAAATCTTTAATTTCGCGTAATATGTCTGGTTACATCGGTGTAGTGCATATATATTTTTATTAATGGAAGGTACAGAAGCCAGCATATCAAGGTACTCCAATCTGTCAAATTTCTTTAATACTTTTGAAATGTATTAAAAAATAATAAGGTTCACGTTTAATTGGGAAAATTTGTCAGTTTGGCATAGCTTGTGCTCATGCTACATTACTAATATTACAATCTAGACTAATAAAAAAAAAAATTACCTAGTAAATAAAGCTAAGCTAAAATCCATTAGCGTCATTAATAATAATACGATCCTGTTACTGCCTCACTGTAAAGCAAAGGTAATCACCACCCTTGCTCAAGGCGGGTTGGCCATTTTAGGCTTATTAAATATCCTAGTTTCCTCACGAAATTTTCCTTCACCCATGTCAACGATGTCTAAGATAAACTTAAAAAGTAATGAATTGATATACTGGCCTTTTCCCGACTAGTTTGATATCGCCTTCCAGTCTAACCGCATGCAGCTGAATACCAGTATTATACATGGAGCGACTGCCTATCTAACCTCCACAACCCAGTTACTAGGTAACACGATACCCCTTGGCAAGACCGGTTGAAAAAAATACCACAAAAATTATAATTAAATACGTAATACATTTGTCAAGTTTCGAGCTCCTGATGGAAATCTACAAGCAAATTGTAATGAAAAACTATCCATTTTAGCTTTATTGCTGATTATCCTCTATAAAAATGACGTAAGCAGGTTTGAGCAGCACGAAGTAGATTAGTTCTGCGACGCTGATGATGCTGAACCCGAGGAACAGGCTGAGAAGACCACCGATGGCACCTGTAAAAAGAAATCATGAGCATCATCTGTCTAGCCTTGGACTGCTTTGTTCCTCTAGAGGTCGCCAACGCTACTGCATGAGATCCTGGATTCGATTTCCGGGTCAGTGAAAGTGTGTTACTGAGATTTTTCATTAGGACTTTCTCAGTACCCGGAGTCTGTATTTGTGCATACTTGATGGCAAAAGGCTCACCCACTATTAAATGAGACTTAACTTAACTGGAAAAATGTGGGTGTACTGTACTATAGGTGCACTTGTGCCTTAACCTTCGTTTATTACAGGCGGATGTTATATATCTGTCCAGCTGTGTTTTGTATTTCCAAGTATATGGGGTCGGCATCCAGTGTAACCGGATGCTGAAACCAATATTTTAAATGGAGCGACTACCCATCTGTGCTCCGAGACACAGACGTCAACCTGCGTTAACGATACCCCTTGGTAAAACTGAATTTAACCCTTATAATACAACCCTTTAAAAATCTTATTAAAATATTACAAAGACTAATGCGCCCAATCTCTATCTCGCACACTCTCGCTCCCTTACTCATGCACACCTCCATAACACACAAAGAGAATACTGGTAACAGAATTGCAATGTTACTTAATCTTACTTTTATTCATTTGTTTCTGCAATGTCCATCATACCTATTTGGAACAAATATTTGGACAGCCCACAGGTAGTTGTTCCAGGTCTAACTGTTCGTGTATGTGACTTTAAATGTTTGTAAACGCACCCACGACACAGGAGAACTTTCTAGCGTGGGGCAACGTTTAATAAAAAGAAAAAGATTTTTTTTTGTAACAAAAGGGGATAGGTGTTGAGGGCTGAAACATGACTAGTTCAACCTTTAAATATTTACGTTTTTATGATCTTTTTTTAAGCGCCAAGTTTAACATAACATAACGCCTATATTCCCCAAAGGGTTGGGCAGAGGTACACTTATAGTGACACCAACATTTCGTCTGTTATGTTGAAGTCCCATGTAACTGGCGAGCCAATTGCCATCAACCGGGCACAAATCCGCTAAGTATATCTACTAGTATAAGAAGCAAAAAGAGAATGCCATCTTTTTTTTTTTCCGGTGGGAAAATCATCTTATGACATCCCCCGCTCTTGGGCGGGGCGGGAGATAGTGTCAGACTTTTACTGACTAAAAACCCACTCCTTTTCCTTCGTTGCCTTTCGTACCAGGGCCGAGTCTTCCTTTCAGAATCAGACCCTTGGCCCCGGTAGGCTTCGACCCTGCTGGGCCCCTACAGTTGCTGACATCTCCTTGAGGCGCGCGTGCAAACAATACGCGCCGTCGACGACTTGGGCTCTGTCCGGATGGTTACCGGACGGTCGGACGACGAGCCACCCATTGCTCGAAGAGTATGCCATCTGCTACGATCTAAGGATCGTAGCAGATGGCATTCTCTAGTTTCTGCCTAACCCCATGGGAAAAAGGCGTGAGTTAATGTATGCATGTGTGTATACTAGTATAGTATCTGTTTTTTATAATTATAATTAGCTAGGGTATGTGAAAGCTAAGGGAATGTTATTATTGTCCTTATCTTACAAGTAGACTGTAAACAAACAAAACTGTAAAACTGTGTTCGTGGTGCGAGTTCCGACACTCCATCTCGAGAAGTTCCTCAAGGAAAAGTTCTGGGCGAAAGGTGTTGTGTATCGCCGGTTTCGTGGCCGCCTACATGACACTAGTCAGCGAAACACGACGCCGACACTTCGTGTGCACTAGTTTTAGTTATTATGTAATATATATTTATAGTATTTTTCAGTTTTATATTGATAGTATTGTATATATTTATATGGGCCTTGATGCCTGAAATAAATGGATCATCATCATCATCATCATCATCATCACGCTATACTAGTCCACTGCTGGACATAGCCCTCTCCTAATGAGCGCCATAGCGCCCTGTCTTCAGCTTGCCGCATCCAGCATCTGCCTGCAGTCTTTCGCAGATCGTAAATAATTGGATAAATAAATAAAATAAATAAACACCATAAACGTCAGGTGACCGACTAACAATACATTTTCTATTATGTCTCGTTTTTCTAAAGTGTTAATTTGATTGTACTCACCAATAAAATAATAGTCGTCATACTGCGCATGTCGGTGTTGGCCCAAGAACATGTCATCATAAAAATGAACATTGATTTGCGTCACTTCACCCCTGTGCCGAAAAGATACAGACAGTAATATCAATATTTCACTCTATTATCTATCTTTTATCGTCAATAGCAAAAGGTTTTAGTTATTATAGATATACTTATAGGCGTAATTAACCAAGCCTACTACTGACTGAAAAATCAATGTTCCTAGTCTTTTACAACTATGTCGGGGTCAGCTCCCAGTTCAACCGGGTGCTGCTCAGTACCAGTTCTTTTAATTTTGCTGACCTCACAACAACTTTACTGGGGAACATGATAAAACTGGTTGTGGTTTAGTAAGACTTCTTGTCAGACTTTCAGGCACTGGCTATTCTTATAAATGTCTGTCAAAAATATGCGAATGAACGCTAGATTAACTGCTTAACGTGCTTTCCGAGGCACGTAGAGGTTATCTCTTATGGAGATATCTAATAGTTGGTCACCAATCCACTGACCGATCTTACCAATCTTCGATCTTCAACAGTGACAATAGGGATGTGTCCTAGGTAAAAATATATTGAGTCTATTTAGTCCGTCTAAGATTACCAAAAAATATTGGACACGTATTTTTTGCTTACTCAAATCAATAAAAAGTGATATAGCACATCAAAGTTCAGGAGAAGGGCCTTGTGACGTCACTGTTACGTTAAAAGTGTAGCACGGCGTGACGTCACGCGCAATTTCAAAGCACTATATCGTCGTCATTTTTGGTTTACGTGACAAAAGAAAAAATACGTGTCCAGTACTTTTGAGTAATCCACCTTTCGGACCAATCAGAATTTTCAAGGGCACTACCGTATTATTTGGAGTTTGAATTTTATCGTGCATACTCACAGCCTCAGTTGCCCCCATTTATGCGAAGTATTTTCCATATTATCCTTAGTAAGGTCTGAGTAGAACACTTGGCTAGCATATATGACGTCATTGCATGATGGGTGGCAAGACTGGGCCTCCTGAGAAGAACCTCTCTCGTCCTCGCTTTCTGCATAGTACGCGTAAATTAGCTGCTCTTCCACTTTCGCTGGAAAAACATAACATTCTATTTGAGTAAAAATCTTGCCTGTAGGTACAGATTGTATATGCGTAAAAATTAAGAGGCAAAATGTGAACCAACTTTGTTAATCGTCAGTAAAAACAAATTTGAAAACTAGTCGAGTGTTTGTTGATGTTTTGTCTTTCCTCAAAAAACATAGACTCTCACTTAAAATGATTTGACGAGCTGTATGTTTACAGAGGGGAAGGTTCATTGTCACACAACCAGACAGTATGAGTTCAGGGATTCTGAATGGATGGGTTTTTAATTTTAACTAATGAGGTTTTTTTAGTTAAAAAGTAAATAATTCACTGCCAGTTTCCGTTAAAAATCTAATTATGTCGCATTTTTAAGGTAAAAATAAAGATATAAAAGCCGACCAGACTCCTGGTATCGGTTTTGCGTCCATATACCTTCCACTATGTATGTATATATCTAGGAAAGTCACCTACCTATTTCAAAGCTACATAAACCAATGCCTATATAAAGATAATTACATATATGATAAAGGACGATTCATACAATAATAAAAATTCGTCCCAAAGCGGGGATCGAACCCGCAACCTCTTGCGTCGCAGGCAGACCAACGCCCGCCGCGCCACATAGCTCGTCAGTATTCAGAAAGTTCAAAGTATTCATAGTGAATTATAATAAGTGTCCATTGTTTAAATAATCTAGCATTAAATTATACTAGACAAACCTTCTACGCTGCTAATACAATTGAAGTCATATTTCGTTGTACAGACTGGCTCCCAGATGAATTTCCCTGAAATAGTAATAAAATTATATCACAGCTTTTACATTTGCACAGTCAGACGGGTTTTTTTTTTTTTCTGCTCGAGTTATTTGTTCTTCGTTTGTTGAACCCAGGGTCCCACGTGTATGTGGCTGCAGTGCTCGCCCTCTGATAGAAACCTGTCGTGTTATTCCAAAACCGAAACAGTCAAAGTTTTAACAGAGAATAGTCGATTTGACTGCCTCGTTCGTCCAGTGGTTGCGAGGGCTACAGTTTAGCGTGAGTACTAGGTACGATTCCCGAGCAGGGAAAACTGTGATTGTGTTTGTGAGTATTAAGCATGAGATCCTGGTTTGGTGTCCAAGGTCGGGTAAAGTGTTATTGGATTTTCCGTTTTACCCTCAGAGTCTGGAATTATACTCGGTTGATGGCCATTGGGCTCGCCTACTACATGAGACTTAAAGTTAACTAGTGATATGAGCGTGTACTTCTGGTACACGTCTGCCTAACCCTTCGGGAATTACAAGTAAAAAGACACTTTCGATAGTCACCACATAAACGATTTCTATGTTTGAAAAAAGTATGTTCTAAGCTCGAAAGCACAGGGTACGTTCACCGATTTCTGACTATTGCGAATCAATTATGAGCATTATTTTTTTTTGGTGTGGAAAATCTGTTACACGTTCAATGTTACACACCCAAAAGATTTTGCTGATGGATGCATTTAACGGTACAGGGATACTTCCTCGTTGGAACTTTGACCTTCGATATATCTGTAACCAAAAAGTTCCGAGTTATGGTCCAGTACAAAGAAGTATCAAAATATGTCACATAAATGGCTGTATTTTTCTATTGTGTTTAATTAGAAGCTTGATTTTTCTAGGGCCCAAAGGGACCGTAGACTTACGTATTTGATATTAAATTCAACTTGCTACCTTAACGCGTTCCTGAGGAAAAGGGTATTGACGGACAGACAAACTGACAACAAAATGATCCTATAAGGATTCCGTTTTTCTCTTGAAGTGAGGATCCCTAAAAATGATGACAACGATAGCTCATGCAAAGTGTCTTCTTACACACGTTATATACTTACTTGGCCAGTTAAAAAGCACACAGTTACACATCTTCCTGGCCTCCTGCACCAACAGGTCATGTTTGCAGTTACTATCAGTATAGAATTCATAGTACTGCAAGCTCTTCTCGCTCTGGAAGAAGCACTGTCTTCTGTACGGGGATAGGGCTCGAAGGGAGAAGTCAGTTTTGTAGGTGAGGGGAGTGACCTCTATAGTGGTCATCCTGTCCATCGGGAGACGGAGGACGGTGCTGGTGTACACGTGGTCGGTTGGAGAGCTGATGAGGATCTGGAAAGAATGTTAGTGTTTTGGTCAGTTTAGGTTTGTTTTACATTACTCTCGTTGTAAGGCAGTTGGGTCATAGTCAAATAAGAGCGAGTCCCACAATGATACCATCTTTTCTATTTTATACAGTAACTTGATAGAACTAGTATCCCATATAACACTGAAGAATATACCATGCTGGTGCATAAATAAAATACCTAACCAGCAAGATACTGTACTAATCTGTACTAATACGGCACACCAGTTTTTTACCTGTTTTGGACTCATAGGCGACATTGGATTCTGTCAAGTTACTGCACCTAATCAAAAGAATGTATATTTTTATGTCACAGGTGTTTTCTGATTTTTAAAAAGCTTATATTATTTGGACATACTTTTATTTTAATTGTGATTTCGTTATAATTTGAAGAAATTAAGGGAACGGTATTTTTTCGGATATTTCCGTCAAGTTAAAAATTTAAGTAATATGCAAATTAATGCCTTTCATATGATAGCACAATAGTTTACATGGAGCGACTGATTATCTGACCGGCACAACCCAGTAACTGAGTATCTCTATATCCCCTGGTAAAACTAGTAATCAAACTTTAGGGCTCCTGACTACCCCTAACGACCGTCAAATATCTACAAATGACAGCCAGGGCTTAACTTTGTTAGTAACATGTCAATAACTACTATTAAATACTACTATTATTAAATAGAGGTCGCCTCAGAAAACTAGCAGTAGTACTAAATCATTACTAAAATAAAAACCAATTCAAACTCACAGTGAACCCCAAGCTCTTCCCTTCACAAGCGTACTGATGCTCAGTATTATTGAGGAACAGCTCCACACCTAAGCCATTGGCTTCTCCAGACGCCATGACCCTGAGCGGCTTCATATTCAGGTCAGGAGGAAACACCTTTGGGTAGCCAATATCCAACCCCCATTGTAAGGCAGCCGGCTTCGCGTCCATGTCGAAGGTTTTATGCCAAGCTAGGGTGTCGTTGGTCCTGTAACAGTTTTAAAAATTAAACTGTCAAAAGGCCGTACCTATTAAGACAGTAAACGATCTCACGCATCCATTTTATGCCACCCCGATTTATGAGATGGAAATATGCTTGTATTTCCCCCAACATACATTTTTTTTTTAGGTAGGGCCGCAGATTCAGAGACTCGCAGTTCAGCACTAGACGGCTGTTTACTGCTTAACCGAACGATCCTGTGGTGACCTTACAAAGGAGGCCCCCAGCAAGGGCTTAAACTATATTTACATGGAGTACCCTACATCGTTTTGTTGGTGATATATACTCAAGCAGTAGGTTCTGACGAGCTGACTCTTAACACGTTCAACGCTAAATGACCAACAGACAATACATTTTCTATAGTGTCTCGTTTTTTGGCAGTTAAGGTGTTAATAACAATTATTACATCTGGTTCTACTTACATGGCATTCAGTGGTAAACTATTGAAAGCGAAACACATCCCGTAGTTAGTGAAGATAGGCTGGAACAGCTCACAGCACTTATCTATCTCCCACTTGGTGTCATGCAGTGCTGGCCAGTTGCAAGCCTTCACCACCTCTGGGCAGGTTGGTGCTCCCTGGAAATCACGAAATCATCCAGGTATTTTCGCCTTATTTGCGTTGATGAAAAGTTTGCGTTGGAAAAAGCAGTGGAACGAATGACCAACATTATTACGAAGGTCGTTTTAATCCGAGTCGTGCTATTTTTCTTTTCATTTCATAGCTTTTTTCAGGTACGGTTGAGTGCACTTTAGTTGTTAGGCCAATTAAAGATCAAACGATTACCACCGATGACGTGCGGGAGATTGTACCTCCGCGCATTGATAATTTTACAAAAACCCACCAATCATTATAGAAAATTTCAATAATTTCGCTCTTGATAGTTTGGAAGACAGGGTGGAAGGAACATCTATGCACAACCTGATACCATGACTTCAGTACATGATTCTGGACCCTTCAGTGTGTAAGTGTACCCAATAATATTTTTAATTAAAGACTATAAATCACTTCTTTCATCTGAGTTTGATAAATAATAATAATAATAAATTGTTTTATTTGGAACAACATAGGAACCATTTTTGTTAGTACACACCTTAGATACTAAAACTTATAAACTAGGATTAGTAATAATAAAATAAAAGAGTTATTTAACAATAAGTGAGTCATGTACTTACGAGGCATGTCATACGGACAATGATTCCGCATGAGATGTCTCGGCACAGGAGCTCTCGGGTCCTCAGCCACTACTTTCAGGATGCTATTGCTACTCCCTCGAATTCTCCTCACAAACGATACCACTTCATAAAGTAAAGACAGTTTACAGTTTCAAGTAAATAAACGACGGCACGGATGGCGCAGTGGCTGAGCGATCGACTGCTCCGCCGCGTGTCGTGGGTTCAATTCCCTCATGGAAAAAATATTTGTATGGCCTACAGGTAATTGTTCCGGGCTGTTCGTGTATGTGACTTTAAATGTTTGTTTCACCCACGACACAGGAGGAATTCCTAGTGTGGGGCTTTAAAACATAAAAAATATCAAAATAAACTGTATAAATATAAGGGGGCCCAGAACGATGTACCAGAAACATGAACTCATGCTATTTTAGACATTTTTATATATAAAGTGATTCTTCACCTGAACAACAAATTCTGTAAGCATTTGAAGCTGAACGTCACTCAAGCGGGTCCCTCTAAACTGATTATTATTAGTCATTCTAGGGCACACCATGGCTGCGAATAATTCCTGTAATCTGAATAAAACACCATAACATAACAATATGCCTGTATATCCGAAGGCAGATATTTATGTTCAGGACACCCACATTTTGCAAAAGCGTTGTATTGCGTACAAGCTCCATGTTATAAGGGCGAACTTATTCCCTTCTATAAAAAAGAGATATAATATTGCACCCCACCTGGTAATTAAACCCAGGATGTCAAACTTAGCAGTTACTTAAACTATCAAGCGTAGTTCAGACCATCCTATACTATTTCGCTACATAGTATAGTTCAGAACTTTATAGCATAGCGTTGTGTGATGTGCGTTCACACAACGCTATGCTATAAAGTTACATACATACATTTTGTATATCAATGATACATACATAAACTTACGCTTTTTTTCTATGGGGCTAGGCAGAAACTACAGAACGCCGCTTTCTACGATCCTTACATACTCTTCTTTTGCTTTGTTTATGGCCATACATCTGGTCATACACGCACGCCGGATGCGAGTACTAAGCACCTGACCTTTTTGAAGAACATCACCAATAAGATCAGTGTATGTCCTTCTAGGGCGTCCCCTCCCGGCGTTTCCACTTACGTCTGCCTTATTAATACCTTTTGTTAATCGTCTTTCATTCATCCCTTGTAAATGTGTCCATTTAAATAAGTCTGAACTGACCTTCACTAGAACAACGAGGCAATCTGAATATTGCATCATCTAAGATGTCTGTCTTTCTTCATTTAAAAACAGCTTCCTAATCCTAGGAAAATTCTGCAATCTTCCATGTTTTCAATTACTTTACTTCAAGTTTTTTGCAATCTGTTATGATTTATGAATCTGGATTATACGTTGCAAATGAAAAACAGGTTTCTTTCCAGATTCAGTTTAAACAAGAAACAAAGTAGTGATCCTAGCTAGAAAAATATTTTTGTAGAAGTAACAGACGCCATTCCAATTAATTATAAGATATCTAGAAAGATCTTTCTAACAATTTATCTTGAGCTGCGTAAACTGTTCTACCACAAATAATTTATTCGTATTTTTCATTGTAACGGTTAACCAATAACAATAATTAGTGACACAGTTTATACATAATACAATAGAATAAAATAAATAATAATAATGCTGGACAATCCACACAGCATCATCTAGCCCCAAGCTAAGCAGAGCTTGTCTTATGGGTACTAAATGACTGATATACTTAATACAATACATTACATAGATAGATTTTTTATTATACATAGCAAATACCTAGAACACCCGGAACAATTTTTTGTAGATCGTACAAACATTTGCCCAAGGCGGGAATCGAACCCGCAACCTCCTGCGTCGAAAGCGGACCTTCGCCCGCCGCGCCATATCTGTCGTCCAATAGAATAAAATCAAGTTAGAAAAGAGGTTAGCAATACAAAAAGTTTCATGAATCCCTCTCACAATATCTACATACTTCTCACATACCAATACAATCTTCGTCCGTTCACCTACAAACAGATCGCTCGTAGGAATAGAATGCGCGGTACTAGGGACCTAGCACGTGCAACGGTGAAACACTTCTAACAGCAAACGTTTAAGAAAATCTGCCTATGATTCTTCATTCAAGACGTGAATAATTACAGAGAAAAGTATTTCTCAATGGGTAAAGAATGTGCCGATGATCATGTGAAATAATATCCGGTGCAACTTTTGTTTTGGATTTTTACTGACACATACATGTTGGGGTCGGCTTCCAGTCTAACTGGATGCAGCTGAATACCAGTATTTTACATGGAGCGACTGCCTATCTGACCTCCACAACTCAGTTACTGGGCAACACGATACCCTTGGTAAGACTGGTTGTCAGACTTTCGGGCTTCTGACTATCGGTAACGACTGTCAAAGATCTACAAGCCGGGACCAACGGCTCAGCCTGCTTTCCGAGGCACGGAGGAGTCTCGATATGTTACCAACGGTCACCCATCCACAGACTGACCTCGGCAAGCGTAGCTTCACATGTTCTACTAGAAAAGTATGGACGGTATTTGATTTCATCGTTTCCTTTTTCTTTTTAATTATAAAATAAAAAATAGACAATCGTATCCACAATACATAATATCAATTTAAGAAAATCAATTCGTTATTCAAATACATGAATATTTGAATAAGGAATTGATTTTTTAAATTTATTTTATTTATCATCCCTCTGTTGCTAAAATGCTTTATTTTCCCCTCTTGAGACTTAAACATACAGTTCTGTGTACGTACCACTACTAGCTGTAATACTGAAGAAAATGGAAGTTTCTATTTTTTATTTCCTTACCCGTCAAGCTCCGAAACATTAGCATAAGACATCTTCACATGCAGATGAGGACAGATGACCACAGTGGGGAACGGGACAGCCCATATAGGAGTTGGCACGGAGTCAATGACATTGACGAACGGCGTGGAAGTCCACTTGCAGAACAGTTGGATGATGACCACGGCGCATATGAAGATGCTGATGAACATGATCACGATCCATGTGGCTTTCTCTTTATTTCCGAAGGTTGGCTCAAAGATGTATCTGATGAAAGAGAATTAAAGGAATATTTCAGAACCTAAGACAAGATAATCAGGTTATTAAAAGTTTGAAGAAGTATGCGCTCTTAATAGACAATTATTGTGATTTAAGGTTTTGTTCAACTATCAAGGAATTACAAAAAACGTAGCACACTTAGTTGGAGTCGGTTTTGTATTCATCAACACGTCTAACAGTTGAAAAAAGCAAAAAGTATATTCTTTCTACCCAGCGTTGCAAGGCGTCCGGATAAAGCCGGACACAGGTAGGCTTTTTGATTGGGTGTCCGGCTAAAATAAATAATGTCCGGCTTGTCCGGCTTTTGTAAGACTAAGCTTAGCATACTTAGACCGATGTTTCTCAACTGCCCAACACGATAAGACAGATATTTCGTTTTTACTAGTACAATAAACCATATGAACAGTATTTATATACAATTTTTTTGTCATACCTTTTAATTCTGAGACAAAATTCTCCATATTGTAGGGTGTCCGGCCAAACTGGCTGGTCTGTCCGGCTATTAAGTTTGGCGACCTGGCAACCCTATCTACCTACGCTAGCACTCACATTCAGAGTGGAAATGAAATCAATGCACAAATTGACATCATGAGTTCAGTATAGAAGCCAGCACATCAAGCTGGGGTAGCTTGATGTGCTGTGTGTCAAATTTCTTAGATATTTGTAATCTTATCGCAAAAGAAATAAGGTTCATGTTCAATTGGGAAAAATTGACAGTTTGGGGTAGCTTCACGTGCTGGCGTCTGCACATGGTTCTGGACCTTACCTGGACCCTGGTTTTTCCTAATTTCTACTTTAATAACCAAGGACGGATACTACTTCTACTAAACACATCATTGGACCAAACTGAAACAATTAAATTGTACTTAAAATTAAAACGAACTAACTTGACTCCATGAAGAGATCCCTGGTAGAAGAACTGCCTCAATCCTTTCATGACTTCACTAACCCACTTCTCCAACACAGACTTCGGTCCCAGCTCCTCATTAATAACCATCTTCTCAACATCTTTGTTAATTATCTTATTCTTGTTAACGTTTATTACATCGGGACTTATGTACTTAAAGTCTTTTAAATAATAATCACGAAAATACAAATTCTCTCCCACCGACAAATTATTCGGAATACTGTTGATTTCGTTTATCTTGTTCTTGTGGTACTCAAACATTTTAAAAATAATCAGCAAATTAGTGAAATTAATAAAATTGCAACTACTTATGTCCTTACTGATCAAATGTAAGCAAGGTATGGTGGCAATGGCTGAACTAACTGGTACTAATGGTATTATGGTACTTGTATTAATTGGAGTAAATGGTATTCGTATATGTGAGAAGTTGCTTTGTTTGTTTGTATGTTTGTGCTCTGTTTCTGTCTTTACAGTTGCAAAAGGACCATGAAATCTTTAGAGTGTAGAAAGAGTGCACCTGCTCTGACTGAACTGGTACAAATAAATCTGTCTGGTTCTTTCTTCATCTCAGACACTAATCTGCGTGGTATTCACTTAATCTAAGATAATGTCTGGACTTTAAAAGAGACTGACGTCTGAGTTTCTTACGGTGGTTATTCTCAGCATAGTACGTCACAAAACGTCAATAAACACTGATCTCATCTAGATTTAAAATATGATGTGTAAAAGTTTTTTTTTATGTAAACCACTCAAACAAACGTACAGAAGTAAGTTAATTGTATTATTTATCAGTGGTACGTTTGGTAGGTTCGTAAATGTACACAAGTTCATCATCTCATATGCATAACCTTTTCACAATTATGTTGGGGTTGACTTCCAGTCTAACCGAATGCAGCCGAACCAGTATTATACACAAAGCGACTGCCTATCTGACCTCCAGAACCTAGTTACTGGGCAACACGATATCCCTTGGTAAGCCGAGCTGTCAAACTTTCGGGCTTCTGACTACCAGTAACGACTGACAGAGATCTCCATATGACAGCTGGGACCAACAGCTTAACGTGATTTCCGAGGCACGGTCAAGGCTCGATATGTAATGAGCGGTCATCCATCCACAGACTGACCTCCGATCGGCTTGTGTGGCTGTTTCATTTTAGCCACGAGCTCCTCCTTGAATGTACACTATGTCTGGTTCAAAATAAATGATTGATTTAATAATATAAAATGAAAACCAGAGTTGTCCTAAACATATATCTGAAACTCCGTTTTGAGTGGACAAGCTTCGATGTCCATTGACACAATTGTTAGCGACCCAACAACAACAACACAACTGGCGTGTTAAAAACAACAACCCAAATGTAGGTGTAACACCTACATTTGGGTTGGCGCACTTCTCATCCCTTCGGCGAATATGGGTGTGATGTTATGTTAGCTACCTACCTAGTTTCAATAGTCTAACTATAGGCTGTAACACGAGCTGTCCTGTTCAGTATAATATCCTATCACAAATATTTCCATAAGCAAACCCACACCGCAAGCCAGTGTATGTGGTGACGAACCATCAATATATCGTGGCATTACCGTAGTTGGATGCACTTAACAGTATTGCCAACATTTAACGCGCTTACCCCATGATTGGTGTTGCCATCAATTAGTACGACACTTTGTGGTATTTATAATACAATGCTTCAATTAATGTAGGTAGAGAAAATATTGATATTTAATTAAATTTTGGGGTCATTATCAAACCTTGATGATCTTACGCCTTGGGCCTCACTAGGCTGCTAGTAAATATTACATACCACCACGCCTGTATTCCTTGAAGGGGTAGGTAGAGGTTTACCTATAAACCCACCTTTCGCCAGTCCTGTTACAACTCATAACATCATCAAAATCAAAATTCATTTATTCAAATTGAGCTGAGCTGGGCTGAGAATCAGCAGTTTTTGAACGTCAAAAACGTTTACATAAGACAGTCCCCCAAAACGCCCACCCTTCACCACTTCCTAGTGTTTTTGCTGGGAAGAAGAAGTGGAGGAACCAAACTCCCCAGCAACACGTCTGTCTGATAGGTTTGAAGAACTTGAAGCTATACAACATATTATGTCAAAAAATAATAATTATGTCAATCATCTTTATAGTTGGGCATAGGTGCACGTATACTAACACCAACACATTTCACCAGTTATGTTTAAGTCCCATGCAATAGGAGGCGAGCCTATTGCCATCAACCGGGCACAAAGGCACATTCCAGACTGCTAGTGAGAAAATTGTTACGGGAAAAACTCAATAACACTTTGACAAACCTGGGAATTGAACTTGAGACTCTACAGTCGTTACCGGCGAGGTAGTCTAGTTTAAACCGATGTAATATAAATCCAGACTCCTGGTAGCTATGAGTACTAAGAAGCTCTTGACAAAACCCATGTAATATAAGTCCAGACTCCTGGTAGCTACTAAGAAGTTCTTGACAGAAAAACACAATAACTGTGTCCAACTCGGGAGTCAAACACTTAATCAACAAGGTAGTTAACAATATAAGAGGCGCTCGTGGCTAAATAAAAACAGCCACACGGGTTGATCGAAGGTTAAGCTACGCTTGCCGAGGTAAGTCTGTGGATGGGTGACCGTTTGTAACATATCGAGATTCCTCAGTGCCCGTTGGTCCCTGCTGTCATTTGTAGATCTTTGACAGTCGATACAGGTAGTCAGAAGCCAGAAAGTCTGACAACCAGACTTACCAAAGGAGCAACTAGAATCATTTTATATATTTCATTTTTTTTCTTTCATTCTCTTTCACTTTTTATTTTAAAGTTGACATTCATTGTGTGCATTTTGTGCATTTTTAATGGTCTAATTGATATGAAGGATTTGACATTCTTGAATATATGTATAATTAGCTGAAAATCACAATTCTGTACCTCTGTACCAAAGTACATTACACGTTCCATACATAGTAGGATGTACTACGAATCTTATCTCCATAACTCCCACTCTTTGAAACTTGACGTTTATATTAAGTTAACTTCAAAAAGAAACAAAAGATCAAAACGTCTTAGCTCATCACATCAAAGTGGAGCTTCATTCTCGCCTCTAGTGGATATTACAATAATTACCTTACCTACAGTTTGCTGACAAGGAGGTTCCTGTAAGTTGTTACAGGAACCTCCTTGTCAGCAAACTGACTGCTACAACATAGTTTATAAAATTATATTAATACCAGTCTATTAAATTACTGGCCCACAGCCTCTTCTAATACAGAGAAGGCAAGAGCATTAATCACCACGCTTGGTAGAAGCGAATAAGTTCATCCACATTTTACCAATTATGCTAACGTCCCACGTAATAGGGGACGAGCTTATGGCCATCAACCAGGCACAAACCCATACTTCAGGCTGCTATTGAGAAATTCCTGATGGAATAACTCAATGTCACTTTTCGCGGCCCGGGAATAAAATTGATCCTATGACCTCACGGTCAGCAGTACCGCTTGTGACTGTAGGGATATTGATTTACCAAATAACATCAAGAATAGTTAAGCAATTGGTGTGTATATAACAGAGCAGAAGGGTTAATTTTATTAATTTATCAAAGTAATTTTTTGCTTGTTGTCTTGTATTATTTTTGGCAGTAGAAACATATTTCAACCATTTTACATATGTACATAATATGTATGTGTAGTTATTTTGTCATAATATGTCGTCTTACAAAAAGAGAACAGGAATGTATTCTTATGTCAAGAAATGCTCATGTTTCTAATAGTACCTATTACTTATTACGTGTTGTTTTTAAACATCTAAACGACGAAGCTGATCACTCTGTCATAAAAACACGTCCTGTATTCTGTACACACGGCCACAAATCAAGCTAGACATATCCAGTATAAGCTGACCTCTCATTGTATGGAAATCCTATACAGTGAGAGGTTAGCTCAAACTGGAGATGTATAGCTTGATCAATATGTACCCTACCTATCCATACTAATAATAGGTCTTTACCTATGAAATTGCCGTTTTGTATGAAAAAATTTAAATGAATTTTTTTCATGTATTTTTTATTTGTATTAATCGAAGTAATCACCCATGCAATCAATGCATCTTTGCCAACGCAGTGGCAGTTTATTGATGCCCTTCTTAAAGAAATCAACTGGACGGGAGGCAACAAATTCTTCAAAGGCATTTTGTACTGCCTCTCGGGTATTGAATTTTTTTCCCGCCAAGAAGTTATCCAAATTCTGGAAAAAGTAGTAGTCTGTAGGCGCAAGGTCTGGTGAGTAGGGCGGATGACGGAGAGCTTCCAACCCCAGTTCTTGCAACTTGGAGACCGTCTGCTGTGCAGTATGAGGTCGCGCGTTGTCGTGCAGGAGCAGCGGAGACGAGCGATTGACCAATGCTGGTTGGAGATGTGCCAGCTTCTCCATCATTGTGTTCAATTCTTCACAATACACATCTGCAGTAATGCTCACACCGTTTGGTAAGAAGCTGTGTTGAATCACACCGGCGCTAGACCACCAAACAGTGACCATCACTTTTCTTGGGGTAAGTTTTCGTTTAGGGCATTGTTTAGGTGCTGAACCAGGATCCAACCAACTTGCTGAGCGCTTGCGGTTATCAAACAGAATCCATTTTTCATCGCAGGTAACAATGCGGTTCAAAATTCCTTCATTTGTGTGTCTGTTGAGCAGTGCAAGGCACGTCTCGACGCGTACTTCGCGCTGGCGATCATTGAGTTCGTGGGGCACCCATTTGTCAAGCTTTTTTACCTTGCCAATTTGACGCAAATGGACCAATATTGTTTTGACGCTAACGTCGAAAGCTGCTGCTAATTCAGCCGTAGATTGTGTATCATCAGCTTCCACAATCGCCTTTAATTCGTCATTGTCGACCAAAGTCTTCGGACGACCGCGAGGTTCATTTTTCAGGTCGAAATTTCCAGAACGGAAGCGAGCAAACCAATAACAGGTAGTGCGTTGGTTTGTAGTGTTAGCTCCGTAAACGTCGTTGATGTTGCGTGCCGCTTGTGCCGCGTTGCTGCCACGACGGTACTCATATTCCATAATTACTCGAATTTTTAACGTATCCATGATGACGAAAAAGATTTAAATGCGATGAAAATGTAACACTAATCAATAAACAAATGACTACTTTTGGAAAAAAAAAATCCATGTTTTTAAAATAAAATTAATTTGAAATTAGAATTCTTAGCCAAACAAAAAATATTTTGATTTGAAATGGCCAGTACTGCAGAACGGCAATTTCATAGGTAAAGACCTAATATTATAAATGGGAAAGTGTGTGTGTCTGTTTGTTCGTCTTTCACGGCAAAATGGAGCGACGAATTGACGTGATTTTTTATGTGGAGATAGTAGAAGGGATACAGAGTGACATAGGCTACTTTTAGTCTCTTTCTAACGCCCCACTTCTTAACGCGAGCGAAGGCGCGGGCAAAAGCTAGTGATCCATAAAGAATATCATTGCTGGATTGATAATTATGTTCTAGATAAAAATATTCTCTCTTTCAACTTCAAGAGAGCAGACACAAATTGATATTCCATAGTATTATGGAAAAACTTTCAAAAGAATACGAACCCAAATGTTATCTTTAGTTGTTAAAACTTGAAATGGAAATATCAAAAAATTGCCTCCGGCGAATTGAAGGATAAACTTACTACTGTTTTTTCACATGTTTTATATCGCAAGTTTTTATCTTTCTTGTTGTATTGATGTAGATTGTTTGTTTTCGATGTATATTCAAGGTTAAGGAAAGTAATCTGTAAGTATTTGTTTTTTTTTGTCTATCTGTAGATAGAGAGATTGATTTTGCTTTGTTGAGTAGGATTACTGTATAATCCTCATCATCGTCATCTCAATAAAAACAATTAGCAAGTGACCTGATTCGTAATGGGCTTATCAAAATGCTATTCTCGAGTTAAAGGCATTGCTGCCCCCTCAAAAAGTCTTCCCCGTCACCATGCCCTTTCCCAACCATATTGGTGTCGGGTTCCAGTCAAACTAGATGCAGGTGAATACCATGTTTTACATTGAAAGACTGCCTATCGGACTTCCATAAGTCAATAACTGGGTAATAAGATACCCGTCGGTTAGACTGTTTGTCGGAATTTCGGGCTTCTGACTACTCGTGACGACTGTAAAAGATCTGTATACTACATCTAGGATCAACGGCTTAACGTGTTTTACGAGAGACACTGCCGGGTCTCGATTTGTAGATAGTGGATGGTCACCCATCCACGGACCGAACTCGGCAAGTGGCCAGTTGCCTCTCAATTGAATATTCCTTTATTTAGTTAATTATTTATTTTAGTAGTTAGTAGCAGTCAGTTAGTAGTATTGTAGTAGTTAGTTATTTTATGTAGTCCGTGATCTGAAAAGTAATGATGTACTTGAGTAGATTTATGTATGTAAGATCGTATAAGCAGTGTGTGTGAGGGTGCAATAATTTGCTTTCCCAAGAGAGCCTTTGACCCCCATCGAGTGTATCCTTGGTGCAATTTACTGCAGTCAGTATTTATACCTAAGTACTTAAGGCAAAAATGTCATGATGGCCCAGTGGTTTAGGCCTCGCCTCTTGTGCACGAGGTTGTGGGTTCAAACCTGGGCAAGTACCAATGTGAGTTTTTTATTAATATGTACTTTCTAAGTTTATCTTGGACATCACTGATTTCGGTGAAGGAAAACATCGTGAGGAAACCTGGACTTATTAATTATTAATATAAGTCTGAAATCGCCGAACCCGTCTTGAGCATGGTGGTGTGGTGATTAATGCTCGTGCCTCCTCTGTATGAGAAGAGGCCTTTGCCCTGCAATGGGACACTAATAGGCTGGTACTACTACTTTTACTTAAGGCAAACTGCCTTGAATAACTAGGTACTTAATCTAATTTCTATCGTCCTCACCATGATCCTGCCGTTACCCCAATTTATTTGCCGTCATCACAATATTCAAAACCTTTTTGTAGTCATACAATCTTTCACACAATCCATTCATCGTTTTTGCCTTCCTCTACTCAAAAATTTTCAAATTTTAATTTCTAATTAGCATCTTAACGTATACACAACAACCAAAAACATTGCAGTAACAACTACAAATATTGCAGCAACAACAAAATAACAACATGCATTGCCTCATCCTGGATAAAGGGAGATGTCCCCTTTTCTTAGGGAAAGTTCACACCACATAGCAGCGACAAAAAATGGTCAAGCACATCTGAATAGTCTCACTGCAGCTTCCTGCAGTTGCGTTGAATTTTCAACTATAAAATGTCGATGTGGTTTAGTTGTTGTTAGTAGTTGCGCTATGGTTACGTTGTGACCATTGTGTTTATGTTGTTATTGTGGCTTCACAACAACGTTGTGTTGCGAGGTGGCTGGCCGCTACTGCGCGGTGTCGCAGGTGGATGTGATGTTAACGGTATCGCCCATACGGTTGAATTTGGCGGCAAAATGTTGTCCGTAACAATTAAATTTGACGACACGGTTGGCGCAGTGGTTGAGCCATCGGCTGCTGCGCCGCGTGTTGTGGGTTCGATCCCCGCACGGAACAAATATTTGTATGACCTACAGGTAGTTGTTCCGGGTCTGGCTGTTTGTGTATGTGAGTTTAATTGTTTGTAAATGCACCCACGATACAGGAGAAATTCCTAGTGTGGGGCAACGTTTAAAAAAAAAAAAACTTTTCATTTTCATACAAATTAGTTCCTGCCCTGTTGTCTCACTGTTTATTTATTAATTTAATACTTTAAGTACACACATGTACAGAGGCAGACTTGATGTTATAGTCATTTCCTATCAGTCAACCTTTAGAGTGATTCAGGGATAAATTGTTGTAGGTGCAATTTTTAAAGAAAAATAAATCGTGGTGTTGTTGTGGTTGTGGTGTAGTTGTAGTACGTGTGAAACAAGCCTTAAGTAAAGGTGGTCAGTCCAATCATCTACCTGGTAATGACATAAAAAAAATCCGTGAAATTTTTAGGCAAATCAAGAGAAAGTAAAAAGTCACGGATCAAATGTTTCAACTCCGCCGAATATTTTCCGGTACAGAATTAAAAGTCCGGTAACGTTTAGCCGGCCATTTTTAATTAAGCTGTCGCTTTAGTTAAAAGAAGTCCGACTTCAAAGACCAGTTGATTGAGTATTAAACTTGATTTGATTGTTGTTTTTGATGTTACCGTCGACTTCTGTTGGTGGAAAGGCCGGATCCACCGGACGTAACTGTCTGATACAAGAAGCTGATGTTTTTTTCACCTGAAATTAGCAAAGAGTTAGGCAGAGGTTTAGCTCTATGGTAAGTAAAAAGTATTTATATTTCAAAGGTTCACAGTTACAATAACAAGGTTACAATGAAGATAGTGGGGTAATTATAAAATTATGAAACATTTGGATGCTGCAGAAATCTGTACACAATAGAATAGACGCTGTCTCATTGAGGACCTAAGTGGCGCGGCGGGCGAAGGTCCTCCTGCGACGCAAGAGGTTGCGGGTTAGATTCCCGCCTTGGGACAAATGTGTTTACGATCTACAATGATTTGTTCCGGATATTCTGGGTATTTGCTATGTATAATAACAAAAATATATCTATCTATTTAATGTATTGTGTTAAGTATATCAGTCATCTATTACCGATAACACAAGCTCTGCTTAGCTTGAGCCTAGATGATGCTGTGTGAATTGTCCAGCATATTATTATTATTATAAACAAGGGTATCCTGTATCTTAAGAGACAGTGTTTCCAATTAATAAATGTATGAGTGGAGTGTGTTGATATACCCACCCACTACATTTCACCAGTTATGTTTAAGTCCCATGTAAAAGGAGTCAAGGCTATTGCTATCAATCGGGCACGAGTCAACGAGTAATTCCGGTTGGCAAAACCCAGTAACACTTTGGCAGACACGGTAATCGAACCTAGGACCTAATACTCAGCAGTAGTGTCTGTATCCACTAGACTAATGAAGCAGTTTAAATGTATTTTTAACCAATGCTAAATATAAATACTAAAATAGGGGAAGACCAAAGAAAACGAAAGATGGATTGTGTGAGAGATCATAATATGGTGACTTCTGAGATAGTGGCAAATATAGAAAGAGGTATGGAAGAACAAGACATGCTTCACTCACCACAAATTAAGTGTATACGCAAGAGGATATCCTCATTTCAACCAAATGACAAATTGCTGGACACAGGCCTCGCCCAAAGATTTCCACAACTCACCCATTGGCTTCCTGTGATGTTCACCAGATCGTCATTCGAAATTTTGGGGGGCAGACCCAATATATATACTGAAAATAACATCAAGTATCAAGACTATTGTAAAAATAGTGCATAAGTCCTGAAACCCTGCAAAGTCAACGATCGTATTTCACGACTAAAGGATTGCTATCGTATGGACTTTCTAGGAATATTGCGTCATCACTGTGCCTTGGACAGCCTTTCTACAACCATTATTTTAATCGTAAATTTTGCACAAACTTACAGATGTCAATCCATATTATTGAATGGAAAAAATAAAAATAAAACAACATAAAACAAAACACTAACTAACTAAAAAAAGAAGTCATCTTTTACTAATTAAACTTACTTTTTGGAAGTTTAAAAAAATGTTTTAATGGTACAAAATAACATCTTTTGTCTATCGTCGCAGAATATCTCAAACATTCGCGACATACGTCTATGCATCTCGCGGCAAAAAAATCAAACTGTGAAGCCTTTTGTTTAACCACCACCACCGACCAATATATCTATGCGGGCGGGAAAACCCAGAACTAAAATAAAATGTAAGGATTTTTTCACGCATTTGCATTTTTCTTTGACAAGCAACGCCACCATTAACTGCACCCTTAAACTGGGCGTGCTGCACCCGACGAAAACTTCTAGTCTGTTGAGAATTATCTCTGTGATACCTCAGATGACAAATCTTTTTCTAATACTTGTCTTCACTAACACTAGGAAACATCAAAAAATTACTGCTACGTTGGCTTTTAAACTAAAAAAAAAACTCTTACCACTGACTTGTGTTTCGGAATTCCAACAGCACGTTATCTTGGCATTAATTCAGGTGTCATCTAGTGTTACTAACAAGGGGAATGGAGCACGATATGTATTTAGTTTTAAGCCGGGTATGTACTGTAAGAATTCGAACCTCTCATATATTCTATTATGTTTATGGAGTATCAATGAGATGAGAAACAGTCATTTAAATTTAGAAGAGATTAGACAGCCATTGGCTAAGCGGCGGTTGACATGTAACATTAAATAAATATACACCGGTAACAGTCAGACAGTCAGAGAACCTAGTGAAAGCTAAAAATGACAATATAATAAAGTATCTCGATCTTGCTCACGAGGGTTCCAGCATGTGGAATATGAACTCAACAATTACAGTGCCGATAGTCATATCAGTCAATGGTTTGATAGCGAAAAGTTTCGACCAACACCTGGAGAAACTTTCGCTAAACAGTTGGGTCAAGAGCCAGATGCAGAAGGCGGTCGTCATGGACACGGCACGCATTGTGAGGAGGTTTCTCTCTCTAGATCCCTAACCACCGTTAGCTTGGGTCTTACCACCTCGCTGAGGGCGGAGCACAATTGTAATACCTACATATTTTATGAAAATAAAAATGTTACTTTTTATTTTATTTTTTGTAAAAAAATATGTACCTACAGTAAGAGAATACGGAAAAAAAGACAGTCAGACAGTGTAACAGTCGTCTTACAAAGGCGGCTCCCTCAATCATTCGACATAAAATACGTCTAGACGCGATTAAAAAAAAATACCACTAGTTTAGTAATTACTGAGAACATTAAGATTGCAATACTAGGAACTTATATATTTCCCGCTAGGGAGACTGAACTCTGATAAAAATGTCGCCGCTAGATACCGCTTTGCCCTTGAACGCAAGGCTCGAATCGCGTAACAGGGTGTTTAGAACTACGTTAAGCGTCATTATTAATGACTTGTAGTTAGCCCTGGCTGGGGGCCTTCTTGTAAGGTCACCACAGGATCGACCGGTTAAGCAGTAAACAGCCTTATAGTGCTGAACTGCGAGTGGCCCTACCTAAAAAAAAAAAAAAAAAATCATTATTAATGAATAATATTTTCATAGTTTTAATTATTGAAATGTTCATAAATATATATTTTTTAAGTGAATGATTAGTAGTCATTGGATACATGAAGTGAGCTGCCGTTGTAAGACGGTGTATACAATTCTGCCACACTTTTCCCAAACTCAACAGAGGCGATCACCAAGCCGGATGCGGCAAGCTGAAGACAGGGCGCTATGATGTTCATTAGGAGAGGGCTATGTCTGGGGGCTGGGGCTGCAACTTTGATAAAAGCCCCTGAACAAAATTAGATAAAAAAAAACTTCGTTTTATCTAAAAAAAGATTAATTTAAACTGTTTAAAAATATGATTTCTGCGCCTTTCCACTCTGTATAGGAATAAATACGCCTTTAAATGAGAACTCGGTACCTCTAGAACGAATTAGGTTCTTACTGTAGGTCCCGTACCAACATTCTGCACCTAGCTACCCCATACAGCCCCATTACAGACCTACAAAGATTTGTTCCGGATATTCTGGGTATTTACTATGTATAATAAAAAATATCTATCTATGTAATGTATTGTATTAAGTATATCAGTCATCTAGTACCCATAACATAAGCTCTGCTTAGCTTGGGGCTAGATGATACTGTGTGGATTGTCCAGCATTATTTATTTATTATTATTTCTGTTAAAGCATAGAGTAAAGAAACATTGTTTTAGTTTACAAGCAGCGCATAAACAAATTGCCAATCCTCTCGAGCAAGAAATTACGTGCATAAACACGATATCTACATTTATAGTCTGCCTCGTTGGTCTAGTGGCTGCAAGCTGTACTGCTGAGCAAGCGGTCCTGAATTCGATTCTCGGGTCGGGCAAAGTGTTATTGGGTTTTCCATCTGGAATTTCTTAGTAGCAGCCTGAATTCTGATTTCATGGCCTGTTGGTGACAATAGGATCGCCTTTTTTTTTTAAACAAAAAAAAAACGTTGCCCCACACTAGGAATTTCTCCTGTATCGTGGGTGCGTCTACAAACATTCAAACTCACATACACAAACAGCCAGACCCGAAACAACTACCTGTAGGCCATACAAATATTTGTTCCGTGCGGGGATCGAACCCGCAACACGCGGCGCAGCAGCCGATGGCTCAACCACTGCGCCTACCGTGTCGTTGTCGTGTGTCTTTATTGTATTGAACGTAAACATATCTGGCGAAATGTGATTACTATAGGCACACTTCTGCCTTACCCATCGGGGATTACAAGCGAGTTATCATTAGTGTTTACATCCATGTGTAAAATATTGTAATAAGCTACAAAATGCCGTGAGAGGTAAATAATATCCTGACTCATTAAATTGCTAGATTAATTGTCAATTATGGAGACTAACCGCAGATTTTAAGCTGGGTAAGCACATCCATTAGCAATAGGGGCTCGTAATTATGATTATCGATTTTGTTAAGCTATTAAGGCCTAATTGTGGTGTGATACTGTTGTAATGTGGTAAAAGCATAGTCAGTCTATACCCTTCCCACTGCTGCGTGACAGTCTTCTTCTCAGTTTAAGGTCATAGCACATATATCAACTCGGAAAGGGATCGTCACCGTAACGCCTTTCGCCGAGAGCTTGTTCCGAGGCGAGGCGATTACATTACGTTGCCGATTAGTGTGCGATGTAGTAGGTAATTTTATACAAAGAATACTGCACGCCTCGAGTTGATACGGTGATGATCGGTTGTTACGACCTTTAAAGGATTGGCCCATTCTCCACCATGCAGGTTGGTGGGTGTCAAATGCCTTCAAATTTTTGTTTCTAGAACATACCAGTTTCTTCAAAATTTTTGATGTGAAACATGAAGCATCTCAGCCGCGGGTAAAACCGATCGTAGGCGTGGAGACGCATGCTGTGGCGACGCGTCTCCACCGTCAGAGGCAACATTGAATATGACTTTTACTAAGTCACTGACTAAAACAATTGAGTCGTCGCAATTGGAAAAAATATTTTTTTGAATTTTGTATTAAATTTAATAAAAATAAGTGATTACTCAATCGTGGGAAAAAATAGTAAAACCTTATTTTTTCATCAAGCCATATTTATTTCCTGTCGTAGTCTGTTCTTTTACGCATATTACTTGTACAAAAATAATTTAGATGTTTCACATCTGCCAGACGTCCAGTGACGGCTCACAATCTTTTCAGTTCTAGAACATTACAGCTTCCTCGAGTTTTATTTCTTGATGAAATAAATTACACAGTTGATCTAAGACACGTAGACGCGCGTTTTTATAACATTATAGATGATTCTTGGGCAAAAAAAAAGAAATTACATTAAGTTCGTTCGTCAGTAAGATAATAAAAGATAGACACGTATTTTTTGCTTTATCATATTAATATAAAACCGGCCAAGTGCGAGTCGAACTTACTCACGAAGGGTCCCGTACCAAAATCCGAGGAAAATAACACCAAATAAATCACGTCAACTCATTGCAAATGTAAAAAAATGCTGTTTGTCACCAAAGTACAAATGAACCATTTCTGGACTTATTTTTTCTTGTGCTGTCTTTCTTCTTGCCAAATTTCAAGATTCTATGTCATCGGGAAGCCACCTAAAGATTTTGATTTGTTTACGAGTATCCAAATATGTAGCATTAATGGCCGTATTTTTTTAATGCTTTGACTTAGAAGTCAAATTCTTTTAAGCCTTAACGGACTTTAGACGTGTTTGGTATTAGTTTTAACTTGATGCCTGAGGAAGGGTATTGACAGACAGACAGTCAGACAGATGGACAACGAAGTGATCCTACAAGGGTTCAGTTGTTTCCATTTGAGGTATGGGAGGAACCCTAAAAAATGACCTAGATAAAACGCGTTAAATCTGGGGAGTGGGTGCTCGCTAAGTCACTATTAAGTATAATATCTACATACGCGTGACTTCATGCCATTTTTAATAATCTATCTGAAGAACAAATATCCCCGTAATCCAATAAGCCCTACTGTTTGAGTTCGTGGCTAACTAAAAACACCAGCAAGGGTTGAACGAAGGTTAGGATCTGCTTGCCGAGGTCAGTTTGTGGATGGGTGTCCGCTCGAGACCTATCGTTACTCTTCCGTGCCTTTACAACATATGATAACATGTGATAACACATTAAACAGCTGGGGCGGCTGTCATATGTAGATCTTTGATTGTCTTTACGACCCGTAAGACTTCAGACTACCCGTAAATTCCTGGTAGACTTACCAAGGGGTATCATGTTGGACAGTAACTGTATTATGGAGGTCAGATAGGCAGTCACTCCATGCAAAATACTGATACTCTCCGCATCCGGTTAGACTAGAAACCGCCCCCAACATAGTTGGAAGAATGGAAGGCAGATGATGAGGAAATCTTTTGTTCGTTTGTTTTGTTTTTGTAGATAATTTCTATACGAGCTACTTACAGTCATAATATATAATTCACTTACATCACGATACCACATGTCAGGGGTCACCGTACTGAGAAACTGTAGATAAGCTCATTCAACAGAACAAATTTGACAAACAAGTTTGTTGACTTTTGATTTCAACCATACTTAGATGATTGTTTTTTTAGAAATTGCATCTTACACAAGTTTTATCTAGTGTTAAACAGGAATGAAAACAAAATGTAAGAAATATTCTAAAGACGCACTGCAAATTGGAGAAAAATTGTCGCAAGGGTGCCCATTTTAGCCTTTTTTATAAACCTTTAATTTTGTTTTAATGCATAGGGACTGCAAGCACGGCGTCACAACCCAAGACAAAATACATGTTTTACATTAAAATGCATCCAGAATAATCCAGACGAATCGCCCTTCGGAAAGCATGTTAGTGCTGCCATTTTAGATATTTGGCAGTCGTCAAAAACCCTAAATTCTGACAAAGTCTTACCAAGGGTTATCGTGTTATCCAGTAGGTAACTGGGTTATGGGGTCAAATTCAAATTCTAATTCTTTATTGCGAACTAGGCAAGTCAGTTGGATCTGGTTAGACTGGAAACCCACCCCCACATAGATTAGAAAAGGTTAGGCTTAAGGATGGGTCTTTTAGAATCTTTGAAATGCATGGTGACATTATATATAGGCATTATTTTATTTTTTGGTGAGCTTAAACTTTATTACCTGGTACCTTGGTACAATAAAATACCTTCAGGAGCCTTATTGCAAAACAAAAGTGTTGACCCCTTGACGGTAAGAACTAAACTTTTTTACAACGACACGTGTTATAATCATGCTTAGAAAAAACCTACTGGAACCGCTGTCGAATTTCATAATATTAAATAATAGAAGGGTCAAGACTAATAGATCGAGCTCTACAAACACAGAGACGTCCATACATATAATTATGTAACAATATGTATTGCCTCAGTTTTTATCTGTTACAAGCGTTGAAGCGTGGTCGCCGGTCGGTGTTGTGATATCTTAGTGACCTCTTAAAAGAAATCATAAATTGAATAAAATTAACAACGAGCCCGTGACTTTAATTGAATTTTTGGATAAAAATTGTAAGTAGTTTTTGGTTTTTCGCAATCATTATGCATCGTATATAAACTACAATACTACTCGACCGCGTTCGTGGCAGTACCAACACTATACTGGGTGTTTTTACTGATCGGTGGGGCTCCCCCATGCTGCAAAGGTGGGTGCGTAATTTAATTTTGTGGTCAATACTTTAAGTACATTGTTACTAACAAAATAAGGACCTGGTCTGAAATAAATGTTATATTATTATTATTGTTCTGATAGTGACATAAAAAAAAAAGAGTATGCTTGGATGGTTTGGTCACGTTGAGAGGATGAATGAAAGACGACTAACAAAAGGTATTTATAAGGCAGATGTAAGCGGAAACGCCGGTAGGGGATGCCCTAGAACACACTGATCTCATTGGTGATGTTCTTCGAGAAGATCAACGTTCGTGTATGACCAGATGTATGAACGAAAGCGAAGCAAAAGGAGTATGTAAAAATCGTAGCAGGTGGCGTTCTGTAGTTTCTATGTGGGTATTACATTTATAGTTTATAATGTTTTTTCTTTCTGTTTTAAGAAATTATTTCTTTTAAGAAATTGCACGTACCACTGTTTGTCTCTGCATCACCCAAAGGTTGACGGGTAAAAAATCCCTATGGCATTAAGAGCGCCTCTGTACATTTGTGTGCTTAAAGTATTAAATTAATTAATTCATAAATAAAAAGGCGAGTTAATGTTTGTATGTAAGTACAGGTAGTAGTTAAGTTTAACTTCATAAGTTACTTACGCCCCGGTTTTACTCACGTCTCTTAGAGGAATAAGTGGAAGTGCAGGAAAGGGTTTCGTTTTGCTTATTAAAAATTATATTTTTATTTTCATTTGTGAAGCATAGTTTGTGATTTACGGAGATGAATGGAAATCCACGGATCTTTTCACCTTCTCTATCAAGTCCATACAAAGGTTCCCTAATAAGGCCACCCATTGTGACACCCTATGAAGCTGTTAAAGTTATTGTTTTTATTTTTTATGTTGTAGAATATAAACTAGTATGTATGTTCTAAAAATTACTGTGAAAATTTCAATATCTTCGCCCCTTATCTCGGAAACGACCTAATAAAAAAAACGTTTGGTATGTTAACATTAACGTACAAAAAATCAATAAAACGCTATCTCCAACTGGCCCAGTTTTTTTGGTACCTAATTAGCAAAAATGTATTAATAAACTAAGTTTTAAAACGCAACAAAAAAAAATGCTTCAGAATGAAACGGCATTTTTCGTATGATGAACGTAATCGAAGCGAAAGGAGTATGTAGGGACCGTAGCGGGTGGCGTTCCGTGGGTTCTGCCTACCCTCATGGGAGTGACGGGGTGAGTGTATAGTATTTTTCGTGAAAAAGTACAGAACTCTCAGTGGGCGAGTCCAACTCAGTTTTGTGCTTATTTTGACTAAATAGTGTTCAGTTATGATTATAGAAATGAGACAAAAAATATGAACTGTCAATCGCCATAATGGTCTCCCGCGTTTAAATAATTGGAAATCAAATTATCATAAGTATTATTTAATGATATCATATTAAAACTGACAATGAAAACATCATCATCGTAATCTACGTAGCCTTTTCCCAACTATGTTCGGATCGGCTTCTAGTCTAACAAGATGCAGCTAAATACCAGTATTTTACATGGAGCGAATGCCTATCTGACCTCCACAACCCAATCACTGCGTAACACGACATTCCTTGGTAAGGTTGGTTGACGGTCAGTCTTTCGGGCTTTTGGCTACCCGTAACGACTGTCAAAAAGATCAACAAATGATAGCTTTCCGATGTACCGAGGGGATTTGGTATGTATGGATGGTAGCCCATCCACGATTCGATCTCAGCAGCTTAGAAGGACGCCCGTGTGGCTGTTATAACTTAGCCATTAGCCACCAGGCCGACCATGAAAAATACAAGGATAATTTTGTAAGTGCTGCATAAGCAATGGTACCACAGTGCCCCCGCCAAGTCAGATCTTAATTTAAACTAACTGTGTTTTTTATTTCTTACAACTTAACTCCATTATAAAATGTTTTATAATGACTTCCGACCTTTTAAAATTACGTAAAGAGTAATGCTAAAAGGGTGGATGAGTCTTATTACTGACGCATTATGTTTATTTTTCTATAGTAAAAGAAACCAATTAGGGAGCACCTTTCTTCCCAGCATTGTGGGGGTCGGAGGTGTTCCGCGAATAGTTTTTAATCAAAGCTTTCTGAAGATTATAAAAAGATTATAAAAATGGTGATGAAGTGGACACAAATGTCGCTGTTCAACGGAAAATAAATGTTTTAGGAATCGTCTGTTAGATTGTTTTTGTGGCGCAGCGGGCGAAGGTCCGCCTGCGACGCAGGAGGTAGCGGGTTCGATTCCCGCCTTGGGACAAATGTTTGTACGATTTACAAAGGTTTGTTCCGGGTGTTCTGGGTTGTTTGTATTGTTAGACGGGCCGCTTTCCGCAACTCCACGACGTAGCGCGTATTTTGCGTAAAAAGTGTGAAAGGGTGTTCTGGGTATTTGCTATGTATAATAAAAAATATCTATCTATGTAATGTATTGTATTAAGTATATCAGTCATCTAGTACCCATAACACAAGCTCCGCTTAGTTTGGGGCTAGATGATGCTGTGTGGATTGTCCAGCATTATTTATTGGGTGGACTCAGTTACACATAGAAAATATTTCCATAATATTGGGTTGTTGTGTGTGCCCGGCAAGAGCGAAGACCAGGGCGGTTGCCCTGCTTGCCACCCCCTAAGGCCGCCACTACTGGCAGTCTTTCAGATGGGAAAGTACTAATGAAAAGAAGCCACTTTTACCTTGGTATAAACTCTGAAATATGAAAAAAATACAGATGTTCCCTGACTTTAGTCTAGTTATGTGAACATTCTAAACAACTATATTTTTTTCGTATTTCGGAATCGATCACACAGTTAAATATTTAATATTTATGAGTACGGTCATTTACTTAAATATTGTTAATAAAACGAAAGCCTCCACTGTAAATCACTGATCAATAAGGGGATGAAATCGATGTAATGGAGTAGGTACGCAGTACAATTATCGAGTAACTAACTGTTCCGTTTTTTTCAGATAAACATGTCTCCGAACAAAGTGCTGTTATCAATTACAATATTGTTATCTTTGGTGTACAAATGTAAGTAAAAAACAACTTCACAACATTAACCAATAATATCTTAAAAAATAATGTAACACGGTCAGATAAAATTGGCTCATCTGTAAACTTAATTTAGGTCTATTTTTGTTTAAAAAAAAAAACAGTTTTTTTGTAATTGTTCTGTAGTTCTATGCAACATACTCGTACATAAATTATTGCTTAGACCTTTGTATACTACCTTTAATATTTCAATTTCACTAAATGAATTATTATTTCATATAAAATACACATTATAAAAAAATATCCTTACTTATGGTGGATGCGTAGTAGGAGCCCGCAAATTCATTTTTTTTTGCAATACGCACCTCTACCCAATCCTTCAGGGAAAACAGGCGTGATGTTATGTTATAACCCGGTCAAAATACCTGTCATTCATGACGTCATATCGGCGCCCGGGTACGACAAACGAATGGAGTGTCTGACCGTACTGATGCGATGCGCGATGGTGCGATCGCGGTGAGGTAAAACCGAAACCGGTCATCGCTTTAAAACCGATTTTTTGACCGGGTTTTAACTAATAACTGCCAGTTTAAATAACGTATCTCAATCCTCGATCTTCAACTGCAGCGTCTGATTCACCCTCTCAAGGTTACAGATTGTAAACTCGGCCAATGATTGGCAACAAACAAAGATCGATCTCTAGATTGGGATTGAGATACGATACCTTTAGTATATGGGCAAATATGATCTGAAATAAAAGAATTGTATTTATTTATTTATTTATCAGAAACAATTAACATTGTATTTGATACATTATTAATATACAAACATGCGATAAAGGGAAAAAGATAAAATTAAAACATGAATACGTCCTTAAAACGAAAATAAAAATATTTACAAAATAGGAAATTGGATATTATAATATTAAATTACAATTCGTCTAAGGAATACAAGACTCTCTCCAACAGAAATGCTTTGAGCTTTGTCTTAAAAGAGCTAGTGTACAACAAATCCTTCAAATCCACTGGCAGTTTATTAAATATTTGTACAGCTTGGTAATGAGGACTATGCTTGGCAATGTTAATATGAATGAACGGAATAGTAATACCATTATTACCATTACCATTTTACAGCAACCGCAATCTACTGCTTCTACTGCAACAGCGCAAACAACTCGGCCTGCATCGACCCCACACAGTTCGACGATGAAATGCGCGGGCGCATCATACCGATTATCGACTGCGACAAGGCAGTGCCAAGAGTTGAGGAGTACGCCTTTTTCTGCAGGAAGATTGTGCAAACTAGTTAGTATTCAACTTTTATACATAGATTAAAAAAAAAAAAACTGTACTTCATCTGCCACTATGTAAGGGTAGGCTTTTAGTTAAACCGCAAGCAGCTGGACCAGTAGTTATGGAGCGACTGCTTATCTGACTTTCTCATACCAGTAACAGGGTAACACGACACCCATAGGCCAGACATTCAGACTTCTCACCACCCGTAACGACTGAGAAAGATCAACGAATGGCAGCCGGGACCAACTGCGTATCGTAATTTCTTAGCCTCAGAAACGTAGACAAGCAGTTCACGTTATGTTATTGATTGTCACGAAACGACTGACAAAACTCGGAAAGCAAAGCTATGCTTGCTCGGACAACGTTTTCCCTAACCTTCGACTCTTGCCTCAGTATATACGCACGAGCCCCTTGGTAAGCCATGAACTAACTCCACAAGTACACATAATTGATTACTTCCTCAGTATTCCACCCTCACAAGGACTCCGAGCTCCGAGTGACGCGCGGCTGCGGCTGGGTACGTCACGAGAAAGACTGCTACCGCGCAGACAACCGTGACCACATGGAGACTGCCTGCCAGTGCTTTACCGACCACTGTAACTCAGCTGACTTGAATTCTACCACTTGTACTGCGCTGTTCGTTATTCTAGCCATATTTCTTTACTTCTACCGCTAGGTATAAAAATCTGCTTGGTTTATTGTAATTCGCTTTTATCAAAATCATTAGTCACAGTAACTCAAACCTTTCAAGTAAAAAAAAAAGATTGTGTATCTATGCTTGGACGACCTAAGTGGCGCGGCGGGCGAAGGTCCGCCTGCGACGCAGGATGTTGCGGGTTCGATTCCCGCCTTGGGACAAATGTTTGTACGATCTACAAAGATTTGTTCTGGGTGTTCTGGGTATTTTCTATGCATAATAAAAAATATATATCTATGTAATGTATTTAATTAAGTATATCAGTCATCTAGTACCCATAACACAAGCTCTACCGAGCATGGGGCTAGATGATGCTGTGTGAATTGTCCAGCATTATTTATTTATTCGTTGATTGCTTTCAATCAAGAATTGATGGCAAATGCTGAGAAATCTGAATCCATCCAAATCTTCTTCTGCCATTGTATTACTTGTGTCTCTCTCTAGTGTTAGTGTTGTCCTCTTGCTACGTTTGGGGAAGCAAGGAAGATCTGGTGAAATAGTACTGTGCCTAGCAATTTAATTTACAGTTATTTTATAATGTAACTATAAGATAAGTAACTTTCTTAGTGAAATATTGAAGATACTAAAAATAAAAATAAATTATCTTAAAACATGATTTTATTCACGCAATCTTTTCAAAGTTAGTTGTACTTTTTGGTCTTAAATCCCATCCTGCCTGTGTTTCTCGAAGGCATACCTATAGAACAAACACTCAAAATAAAAGTTGGCCTGTAAATCTGACCCCACGCTTAACACCTCAAAACAGTGGGTCGTCAATCGTCATCCAGCGACCACAAAACAGAAATAGGACCCCGCCACTACAACCACGGATGCGGCAGATAATCCAGGCAAGTCGTGAAAGCCCTCGTTTTGCACCGCGCACACGGCACAATGTTTGATCGTTACTTATTTAGTAAAACTTGGTGTGCGGTGCCAGTGACAGCGACATTAGCGGGTTTAATGACGTCATTTCTATGTATTTAAATTTCTACAGAGATCGGCGTAACCTTTGTTGAGGATTTTATTAAATGGAAATGTAATGTTGTTTTGATCATGGCGGTGAACAATAGGGATGTGAAGTCTTCAGTAGAAGACGAGAGTCATCAGAGTATATCAGATAAATATCAGTTTCGTAATTCTTCTTCTTCTTCTTCTTTAAAAAAAAAACGTTGCCCCACATTAGGAATCTCTCCTGTGTCGTGGGTGCGTTTACAAACATTTAAAGTCACATACACAAACAGCCAGACCCGGAACAACTACTTGTAGGCCATACAAATGTTTGTTCCGTGCGGGAATCGAACCCACGACACGCGGCGCGGCAGTCAACCACTCAGCCACTGCGCCAACCGTGCCGACAAATTGTATAGAAAATCGGTTAATTGAAATGTTGTTTGTATCAATGAACATTTAATGAACATCAAGTTGCTTAATTACATGAGATCCCATATCGTACTATGTACATGTCAAATTATATATTTTACATCGGAATAAAGATTCAGCGAAGTATCGTTTTACGGAAGTTGACTTTCCCATAATTGTGTACTGAATGATATTCATAATATGAAATGTCTATGAAATGAAAGTCGATGTTCCAGTTCTGTTAAAATAATATTAGGTAATTGTGCGAGTATATAGCTTGCCCTTACTACATACAGCCGCGTCGCTCTCAGTGGGGCTCCACAAAAATGTTATGGACGATCCGTTATGGAGGAAACAAATAGAGAATATTGTGGGAAAATCTCAATGTGTATTAAATACGCCATAATCTATAGCTGTCCAATACATGTGCATACGCGCACGTGTACAGTGGTACCCATGGTTATCCTTTCGTAAACATCCCGTTGCTAAAGGGATGGTTTATTGTAGGTATCGATGAATCTTTCATCTCATCATCATCTGCTTAAGCTTTTCCCAACTATTTTGGAGTTGGCTTCCAGTCTAACTGGATGTAGCATTTTACATGAAGCGACTGCCTATCCAACCTCCACAACCCATCTACAACACGATACCCCGTCTTCCTATGGGAAGACTGGTTGACAAACTATCAACGATCTACAAATAACAGCCTGGACCAACAGCTTAACGTGCTTTCAGGGGCACCTCGGAGTGTCGATATGTAATGAACGGTCACCCATTCACAGCCTGAACCACGCCAACGTTGCTTAACCTCCGATCGACCCGTGCGACTGTTTTTATTTAGCCACGTGCTTCTCTAAATTAGGAATCTCTCATCTAAACTATATATGTAAATTATTATACAATAAAGCTGACGATTTATCTTGTTATTTTGTCAGGACGCGCTTATCCTTAAAACTGAAAACTGGATTAGAATTTTTTTTGGAGCATTTGATGCCAATGCTATTTAACACGTTGAACGCCAAATGACCGACAAACAATAGGCACATTTTCTATTGTGTCTCGTTGTTTGGCAGTTAAGGTGTTACCATCACACCATGACCGTTAGGAGCGGGTAGAGCTTTGGAACACAGCTAGTAGGAATGAATGCGACGCAGGAGTTTGCGGTTTCGATTCCCGCCTTGGGACAAAAATATGTGGGTATTTGCTATGTTTTATAAAAAATATCTATCTATGTAATGTATTGCATTCAGTATATCAGTCATCTAGTACCCATAACACAAACTCTGCTTAGCTTGGGGCTAGATGATGCTGTGTGGATTGTCCAGCATTATTTATTTTATTTATTTATTTTAAATATCTAGCTGTTAACAATTCCTTCCGCCAATCGTGGTTGGTATTCTTAAATTCTCTTGGAAAATAAAAAGACACTGAGTACTGGCATGAGTGGTGGTTTTTAACTCACAATATCTATGCGAGGGAGAGCTGTGTAATAAAAACAAACAATGCTTAGGTATTCAAATTACTCAGCTTACAATCAAACTTAAGTAATTGTGTAGGTTTTATGTCAATCCTACTTATGTTATAAATGTGAATCTTTATATTAGGGGGTGTATGAATGGAAGTTTTTTGGAAATGGATTTTGATGAAAATTTGCAGTTATATAAATCATAATTCTGAAAAACCCAGCCTCGATGCCTCGTTGGTTTATTGGTCACAAAAGTGACTGCTAAGCATGAGGTCCTGGGTTCTATTCCCGGGTCGAGCAATGTGTTATTGGGATTTTTCGTTAGGAATTTCTCAGTAGCGGCCCGGAGCCTGGATTTGTGCCCGTTTGATGGTAATGGGTTCACCCCCATGGGACTTAAAATCATAACTGGTGAAATGTATTCTGTTGGTACACCTCTGCCCAACCCTTCGGGGAAAACAGACGTGATTTTAGGTTTATGTTACTTCAGAATTGCACATAGGCTAAATAAGCAGACAAAGTCACGGGTGGCTGCTAGTAACCAATAATACACAAAGCCGTTGTGCAACCAATACATTGGTGGCGTAGCATTTCACATAATCGTAGCACGTAGCGTCGTAGCATCGTAGCGTCGTAGCAGACTCAAATGTTCAGTCAACGTAGGTTAATGCATCTACCCTTCCTATTAAACCATTTATTAGATTTCATGCGAACATTACAGGAATATTTGTATTGCAATTGTATTTGGAATATTTAATGAGGAAGAAAAGTTATTTGTTCAGACGCGAGTACATCAAGCTATCCCAAATGACAATGAACTTTATTCTGTTGTAATAAAGTTGAAAAACTATCAAAGAAATTGGGGTTGCTTGATAGCCTTTGTATTATGTTGCCAAATTAATTATTTAATTCTCACTTGATTGAAAGTTAGTTCGATAACGCATACCAGTGCTATCACCTTAAGCTGGTCTATCGAAGTACGGCGTGTTAATAGAATGCACGGTCAACTAATACTGGTTGTGTTACCACTTAACACTGGCCTAATGTTCCTAACTGATTGATTTCGCCTCCAAAATAAAGTCACGACTATATTTTTATTTTTTTAATAAAAACGTTCCTCCACACTAGGAATTTCTCCTGTGTCGTGGGTGCGTTTACAAACATTTAAAGTCACATACACGAACAGCCAGACCCGGAACATTTACATCCCATAGGCCATACAAATAATTGATCCGTGCGGGAATCGAACCCACGACTCGCGACGCAGCATTCGATCGCTCAGTCACTGCGCCAACCGTGCCGTCAAATATACGCCTATATGTTTGGGCAGAGGTGCACGTGTATAACAGCCACGTTTAGCCAGTTATGTTTTAAGTCCCATGTAATAAGGGGCGAGCCTATTACCATCAACCGTGCACAAAACCATATTAATGGTTAAAATTTCATCTTCAAAATAAAGATAGCAAACAGGAGAGAAATCTAGGAGAACGAACTAAGTAGAAAGATTTCTACTATGCTCTTTTTTAAGTAAAGCTTTGTGAAAACTTCTGACATTTCCTCAATCCTGTGCACGTGGTTGCGCAAAAAAAAAAGACAAAAGACTACCTCGTGGAGCACCACAGTGTACCTAATCCCCATTTCTCCTGAACAATCTCTCAGCTCATATTTATAGCACATTTTTATATCAAATTCACTGAAACAGACCATTTTTAATCCTAGACAAGTAGGATGTTTCTTTTTTAATTTACCGTCCGTTGCCTGGAGCGGTGTGATCCCTTGGCATCCATGCTTAATTTTATCTCGGCTCTGTTTGACTCGGTCTGTCTGTCTGTAACGTCTTCACGCCTTCACAGCTGAATGAGTTTTGATAAAATTTGCTACACAGACGGACCAAGAATGGGTACGTACGGTACTTTTACGCCCGGTATTACATCCCTGTGAGATTGTCTCACGGGCGAAGCCACGGGTAAAAGCTAAGCTGGTTATATTTAGAAATATAATATTAAATCAGTGGAAGTAATGATACTTCATTCAATATGGCCGCTAATCGTGTCTGCGTCAATCTGGTAGTGTATAAAATTAATTTTGTTTCGGATTAATTCAGAAATAGATGTTGGTATTTTTGTAAAACGAATGACGAATTGAGGATAATTTATTTGTAGGTTTTCTATCTATTTAATTGTGGTTTGGGTTTTTTTTCAGGTAAAAGTAGAGTGGTTTTATGTCCTTGTTAATGAATATCCGTCAATTTTAATAATAATATAAAACTGATGCTTTTGATTGACCCTTTCAAGGTAAAAAAAAAACTAAAGGAATAAAGGATTGTAAACTTGACCATTGATTGGTTACAAATAAAGATGGATCCCTGGATTAGGATTGACATACGATACTGAAATTGGCAGTGTAACATTATTAACGATAATCCTTTTCTAGAATTGGTAAGACATGAATATTTTAAATTTTCAACAAGACTTCTGACAGAATTGATTTATTATTGGTTAGTTTAACACTGAGTTTTATCAACATGTTATAGGTAATCATATTACCTTACATAAATTCAAAAGATGTACTCTCAATTATAAGTACTTAATATAATAATAAAATAAATACACGAGTTATTTATACCCGACACATTTTGTATATTCCTTCTTCCCCTTGATGTATCTCACCTTGTTTGTTTTAGGCATGGTGGGATACGATAAGTTGGAAACAAGGATAAATCTAGCGTTGACATCGTATGTCCTTGGAGTTTTTTGTTTTGTCTAGCAGTTTATCCTTCAGGGGTATCTACTGCTTAACAGAACTCTCCTGTGGGGTCTTAATTAAAAATTAAGGCTTCCAGCCAGGGCGTAAAAAACTTAAAATCTAAGCAGAGTGGATTAGTTTTCATTTTCACGGAGCGAGTTGGCAAAAATAACTTTATATGTTAAGCTACGCTTGTCGAGGTAAGTCTGTGGATGGGTGACCGTTCGTAACATATCGAGACTTCTCCGTGTCTTGGAAAGCACGTTAAGCCGTTGGTTCTGGCTGTCATTTGTAGTTCTCTGACAGTCGTTACGGGTAGTTAGAATCCCGAAAGTCTGACAACCAGTCTTACCAAGGGGTATTGTGTTGTCCCGTAACTGGGTTGTGGAGGTCAGATAGGCAGTCGCTCCATGTAAAATACTGCATCCGGTTAGTCTGGAAGCCGACCCCAACATAGTGGGGAAAAGGCTTGGCAGATGATGATGTTTTATCGCAAGTCCTCTAAAAACTCAGCCACAAAATGGTCTTATTCAACTTTCATGCGTATTTAAAACGTTCAGTAAATATTTTGAAATTGATTATCTCAAATACTGTTATTTTGGGATGCAACAGTTTTTCAGAGGATGATGTGCGTAATGTTATTTCTAGGTGTTTGTTATTAAATGTCTGACATTTTTTCTGCAGTATTAGGCAACTGTAATGATAGCTATATGTGTAAATAAATAAATAATAATAAATAAGAAAGGCATTTTTAAGAGTGCCGGGTTGTCAACATCACTCTAGTGGAGCGTCGAGTCGATGGTAGCGGGGCGCCATCTAAGGATTCCCTTCTTGGAGGCGATCGCCAACACACCACGTTTTCGAGAAATCGCTATCCATCGCATTAATCATAGTGTATTTTAAAATGATAAGTGTTGATCAGAATATTAGTGATTATCATTAACTCAATTGTAGGATTATTCTAATGTTATGGAAGTAAAATCGTTTAAGTTTCGAAGACGTTTTATTTAAATTATCGTGTTTTGATTTCCTACATAGCCACGTTGCAAGATGGATTCTGAAACAGGCCGTCCTGATTTTGAAAATAAATAAATGTTGAGTTATTTTATGATGTTAAATTTGAGTACGTGTATATTTCTAATTTTATTTTCTTGGCGTCAAATAAAACAATAAAATATTGTACCTGATCTTTATTTCAATAAATTAGCATTTATAAACAGTTTAATATAATTTATAATAATTATAGTTGCCAAAATTATTTCACGGATTTATGTATTTAACGGAATAATAAAACCCCCAGCCTAAGAAATAAATTTGGCAATGAATACTTAATTTTAAACTTACTTAATACATTTATACAACTAATCCTTAAGGTAATGCTGACGATCGATTAATAAATAACTACATACAATAGTTATGAATTGATGCAATAGAAAAAGGATTAATAGATTTTGCAGGCTATCCGACGGTGAGATCAGTGTGTCGTATCTACTAGTATCATTAAATTAATCTATGGTAAAGAGGCCGTGCATATTGTAGACAGGAGCACTTGTAAAACTCGTAACAAATAAAAAAAATGAGCCCTAAATCATAGATAAACAGATTTATTCGAATAACGATTTATTTAAAATTAGAAAACAAAGGAATAACTATTATTTTCTGTACGATTAGTCGCACCACAGTCGTACAATATGCTCGGCGTCTTGGGGTTCAATCATCAGTGTTCAAAGCGGGGCGTGGTGTCTAGTTGAGGGGCTGCCTCTTCCTCCTGATCTCGCGAATGGGTTCTGTTTGTTCTGGCTCGCTGTGGTCGTTGGATTCATTCTGGATGGTGATTTCTAGGGAAGAAAACATGGTTTAATTATATGATAGAGGATACTTACTAGTGTAAATTGGTTTAAAATAGCACTTTTGAGAATTGCATTGACAGACGGTAAGCATTCGTCAGTAATCATGTTGCTTAACCCTATTTTGAGGAAGTCACCCATCGCATGGCACCTATGTTATTATCAAAAGAAGGGACTAAATCAGAAGCTAATATTAGATATTTTGCTAGTTGCAAAACTGTAATCTGTTCTTTTATTTATTTGTTTCACATAGGCAATCTACAGATAAAAAAATATTGGACAAACACAAAATATAATCGACTGTAATCCACGTCATCTTCAGTGATAGAGAAGAATAGGGAAGGTAGTAAAAAGACGATTTTATTAAAAAAAAATACATTTTATAATCGATTTTATATGATTCGCCAAGATGAGATTGCGACGAGATTTTGAACGTTTTAAATTACGGGAATTGGCCTCCTGTTCACACACATTCTCCAATCATAGGTTAATTTAAGAATGTGTGTGGTATATGTTGGTATCTAAAATGAAAACCCACAAAATTCTTACCATCGTCATCATTCTTGAATGCCCTGCCGAGCCGGGGCCCAAACCACATGCCAGGACTCTCAGTGCGCCGCACGGCCAGAGGCTGGAACTCGTGTGAGTCAGCGCGCGACATCGCAAAGTCGCTGCGACCGACGCGAGGGAACGCGTACAATTGCCTCTTCTCCACGGAGGGTTCGTATTCTAAGAGGGAATAATTGAGGTTAATTTTATTATAACCCGTCTTCTATTATGTTGGGAAAAGGTCCCATTGTAACACCCTACGTAGCTCTTAAATGTATTATTTGTAGGTTTTTATGGGGTACAGAAGCAATCACAACAAGGTACCCCAATCTCTCAAATTTATTTCATAGTTTTTAGACTTTATTACAAAAGAATAAGGTTAATTATCAATTGGGAAAATCTGACAGTTTGGGATAGCTTGATTTGCTGGCATCTGTGCAATAAAATTTAATTGTATTGTATTATTAAAATATGTTGATAGAAGACTATCAGCGATATCTTGCCTATTAACATCACACACCTTGACATATTATAACCTCACGAATAATCATGAACGGATAGGCAGAGTTACACGTATCGTACACCAACATTTTGTCAGTTATGTTTAAGTCCCGCGTAATAAAAGCGATTTTCGCCATCAACAAATCGAAGAAATTCTAGATGGAAAAAACCCAAAAACACTTTATTCGACCCGGGATTAAAACACAAGACCTCATGCTCAGCAGTCTTCCAGACCAGCATAATATACGGAAATGGTACCTTAATTAGTCAAATCACTCACTTATTATTTCAACAATCCTCAATTATTCCACCTGTAAATAAGAATAGTTCAGGGGCCAGTCAAGCTACCCAAATCTTTCTTTGACAGTTATTCAAGTTTATTACAAAAGTATAAGGGTCATGTTTCATTTGACAGTTTGGGATAGCTTGATGTGCCGGTCTATATTAATACGAATCAGGAGTACGTACCCAGAAACATCTGATCGTTGAGAGGCAGCTGCCATGTGTTACGTGACGCTCGTCCTACCCTCGGGAATGGGTACAAGTTCAGCACGCCATCCCGTCGGAGCTTCGCGCTGGTGTCTGGGGGTAAGCAGAGTTAGTTATGACTAGTTATTACATGTGTAGACTTTGGTAGTCGGGAACTAAGTTTCGGTCAGTTTGCGATGCGGTTTGATACGGTTTTGAGAGTCTCAGATTCCTCTTGGGTATTTGGAAGTCTACATGTTTGTTGAGGATTGGAATATATTAATTAACAGTGTTATGATCTGTTGCAACAAGTAAGTGTTGCATGAGATAAGGCTCAATTCTTATACATATATGTATTTATTTTTAACAAACAGCACAGTAGGAGCTAGAAACAAACTTAAAAACTAAATGACATAACACATACACACACATATACACTACACATACACACATACACACACACACATACACTACACATACACCCACTGTGCACATTACCTTTGTACAGTGACTTAATAGCATATAATCTAACATTACATTAGTAAACGAAAATAAAATAAACCAGGTATAAATAGTTTTAAAAATATATTGACAAGGATAGTGTATTTTTTTCCTAAATGACGGCAGGTAACATTGCATAGGTACCTATGTCTCATCATGGCACGTGCATTACTGCCCTATGTTATTAATATTTCATCCTTATGATGGGAGACTACATACCTACATTTGTTCTATTTTAGGTTCATTAATAGGGTAGAGACTTAAAAATTCTGTTTAGTCCGAAAGTTGGATTACTCTAAATACTGGACACGTATTTTTTCTTTTGTCACGTAAACCAAAAATGACGACGATATAATGCGTTGAAATTGCGCGTGACGTCACGCCGTGCTACACTTTTGACGTAACAGTTACCGTTACAAGTCCCTTCTCCTGAACTTTGATGTGCTTATATCATTGTAACTTTTTATTGATTTGGGTAAGAAAAAATACGTGTCCAATATTTTTTGGCAATCTTACTGACGGATTAAATAGACTTAATATATTTTTACCTAGGATACATCCCTATTCTTAAACGTAATTCAATTATATTCCGTTGTTAAGTTCAAGCTGTCTCTGTCTCCTTAAGAGGTAATGTCGAAACAGAAATACTTTAAGAACGATGTAAAATTTCTGTTCTTCCGCGGGGTGGGGACCTGGTGATTTGTAATACAGGCACTTTACGCCTAAGTCAGACACCAGCTCCTCACTTTGCTAAAAAATAACAACAAAAAATATGTGAAACCTAGAATAAGCTTATCATTGTGAGGAGAATTAAAGAACTTATTATGTTATTATAACGACTCAAAGTCAGGAGTCGTTTGAGTACTTGGTAAACGAGCTAGTGGGAGTAATCATTATGACGTAAATCACAAAATGACAACGTCGAAATTTTGTTACAGTAATCTTATAGCAATGGTAAAAAAATCGTCTCACTTTCCAACGTCATATTGAAAAAAGTTTTATGTCACTTTGGACCGTCACGACTCCATGCCTGTTTCCTTAAATTATTATTCAGGGGTGACTCATAAATAAATATTTTAATGATGACAAGTGATATGATAAATGTACTTATAGAATTTCATTTAAATAAATAGTGAACGCGAGAGATTTTTTTTTGTTTTTCAAAAAGTTTTACTTCATACGTGTGTACATTAATACACATACACTCTCGTTATTTTATTCTGTATACAGGATAAAATACATTGCAATTTTGGAAGCAAAAATTCGAAGTTGAATGACTACAATTAATGTTTTCCAGTCATTGATTACTGAACGAATTTATGTTCGTTATCACATTTTGTGTCACCAAAATGTATTTCCGCAGTCCTATTTATTGAACATAGTTTTGTGTATGCAAATGAAATGCATACAAATTAAATGACATGTCACTCTACTTTTATTTAAATAAATCGTTTTCGGTCATTTAATTACTTGTCAATGCTTATAAGGTTATAAGCATAGACATATAGTTTAAAGGTACCGACGACATTGGAGTCCATTTTTGTACAAATCAAAGTAGTCTGAGATTATTAACAGTTTAGTCGTTCTTGTGTATAAAAACACAACATGAAGGAAAAAACAAAGGATGAATAATTGATTATTTGCCGCAGAATACATTTAAGTGCATATGAAAAAAAAATGAAAAATATAGGCCATTTGATTTAAATGTACCTGGTTCAATTCTTGTATTTAATATGTATCTACATTTATATGTAATTTAGTATGCTTGCATTTATATGTAATGTAGTAGGTTTCGGGGGCGATAAATCGATCTAGCTAGGTTTCATTAAAAACGTCGTTTTATCCGAGCAAAGCTCGGTCATCCAGATACTGTTCCTTAAAGCTATTAATAAAGGTATCATGGTATAGGTGTCATGATGGCCCAGTGCTGTAGGCCTCGCCTCTTGTCCACGAGGTTGTGGGTTGAAACCTGGGCAAGTACCAATGTGACTTTTTCAATTCATATGTACTTTCTAAGATTATTTTGGACATCACTGATGCGGTGAAGGAAAACATCGTGAGGAAACCTGGACTTAATATAAGACTGAAATCGCCATCCCGTCATGGTGATTAATGCTCGCGCCTTCTCTGTATGAGAAGAGGCCTTTGCCCTGCACTGGGACAGTAATAAACTGGTATTATTTCATTATAATGGTTATTACCTTAAGCGATAGTGGTTAAAATTTAAGGAACTTTAACAGTAACAGCAATAATTCATTAAATGAATGGCTATCTGAACTTACCTACAATAACATACAATGTTACGACACAGTTATTATTTTGCGAGTTTTTATGATCTATAATAAAGACTATTCTATTCTCTTCAATAATTTCATTTTTATTTAAAAATATACCACGGGAACATACATTTGCATAAAACGAAAAATACTACAAAATAAGCGAGGGATCTATTTTAGAATATACCGCCGTAAGTGCTTTTAGCTTACAAATTGACTGATGGATGGTCTGCACTCCGAAGAATCCGCAAATAGCGGGAATACCCCGTCATAGATCACAATCACAGTTTTTAGACCTTTTCGATCGATGCTGCTGTGATGGTCTGGAGGTTAAAGGATTCATTACTGGATTCATTCACGGGTTCAGAACTTGGGCAAGTATCAACCTGGCGTTTTGGCTTTTTTGCTTACTTTATTAAGCACAACGCCATCTATCTGCTCGTTAGTGCAATTATAACTTGAGAACTAAGTGTACCGTTTGACCTACTTTTTCTTTAATTTCAGAAAGTATGTTTCCTAGACTGGTTTTTACTATATTTTAGCCCTTTTATATCCTTGTAATATGAAAGTTTGTGTGAATGTTTGTTACTTTAGAAAGGGTTTTTGATGAATCTTTACAATATCATAGGTTTTACTTCAGAATAACACAAAGGCCGACTAAGTCGCGGGCGGCTGATAGTTTAGAATACATTTACTTTTATAGTTATCAACGCTCAATAGATCAATGGCTGTGGAATTTCAATGGAAGAGTGCTATTCTATAAAAACTTATTATCTACCTCAATCATGTTTCCGCGGTAGAAAAAGTTTTGACATTGACAGCTGACAGATGACAGCTCCGATGCAAACGTGGGTATTTAATAATGAATTTTGCAGACTAACTTAACTAATATTTTGTTTATACATAGTTATGCTGTGTCGAAGTATTATTGAATCTGTATGATTGGTTTATATTAACCGAGTTTCCAAATAATGTTCTTTAGTTAAAGTGAAGTTTACGACCACTTTTGATATGAGTAAAGTTCGAATTCTCATGTAATTAATTAACTAAAACTAGTTTACTATTAAAATAAGTATAGAATGCGTGTGTAAGTTGTATTACATTGAATTTGTTTCGTAACATTATTGCATACTTACTAGTTTTAGATTTGGGTTTTATAATAAATACTTGACAAATGCTATTAAAGTGTGGATCAATTTTTAAATTTCATTTTTTTAGTATGAATATTTGTTTCTTTTTTATGATTTTTAACTTTATTGGTATTTCTCATTTGTGATTCTTTTATTTTAATTGACATGTTATATTTGTTATCTTTTATATCAGTTGACATTTTATTTATAATTTTAATTGCTTGGCTTGGCTATTTTAATTTGTATGTCAGTAACGACAAAACATAACAAGAATCTTTACAATTTATAAAATACGTAAGGTTTATACCTATGTTAATAAAATAAATTATTCTTATTCTGTAATCTAAAGTGTTAAGAAATATACATATTTATAAAATGTATAATATTGATATTTTTTAACATTGGGTTCTGTACTTATTATAATGGATCAGAACGTTTTCGGCGGTTGTTTTTCGTAATAATATCAATTTTGATACGTTTTAGACACTCGTTGAGTCGAAGTATCTGTAAATAAAATTTTCTACAAGCCTATTTTAGCCTATTGGCCTAGCTCTGTTCTGTCTCCTGCTTGATATGGAAATTGTGTATTTTTTTCTAACTCCTCCGCTGTTATTTTCTGATTTATTTCGTTGCGGGATCCAAAACAGTTGAATCGTTTCTCCGGGACTCGTCAAGCTTCATTGTCTCGAAACTTTTCTGGTGGTCACCACTGTAGATTCTGGTTTTCAGGAGTTGCAGTGGTTTGGGAATAGTGTGCCCCAAAAAAAGGCATTGTAGCAAAACAAAAATCGTTAGTTACTACCTTTCATCCTCAAAAAATCTCAACAATAATTCCCTACACTCACGTTAACATTTAACTTAATACCATCGGATCCATCAAGTTTAACATTTCGTATTCAAGTCGCGAACTCAACATTAACGGAAGGCGATAATCCTTTAAACCGCTTCCATAATGTTATGCTGAAACCAAAGATTTCACCCACTCGGCATGTTGTAGCTTGTTACAATTACCTTTTTATTATTGACAGGTTGGAATGTTTTCATTAATATAATATAATAATGTTGGACAATCCTCACAGCATCATCTAGCCCCAAGCTAAGCAGAGCTTGTGTTATGGGTACTAGATGACTGATATACTTAATACAATACATTACATAGATAGATATTTTAAAAGTAAATACCCAGAACACCCGGAACAAATCTTTGTAGATCGTACAAACATTTGTCCCAAGGCGGGAATCGAACCCGCAACCTCTTGCGTCGCAGGCGGACCTTCGCCATAATAATTAGGTGTAACATAATATCACGCCTGCATTCTCCAAAAGGGTCTGCAGAGGTGTATAATACACTCACAATAGGGTATTTGACTGGATTATTTTTTATATATTTCATAAAATGGCGAAGTTGTAAGTATTTTAAAATCTATGCTGAAAAGAGACAGCAATGCCAGCCTCTAACGTCACTAGACAGAAACATAGTGACTTCACACCATTCAGTACGAAGACCGTTCTACTTGACAAGGATTGAAGAAAATTATTCAAGAACGTGTAACTTTTACATTTTTCTACCGATTTTTTTTGGACATTATATCCTCTTTTCGGGAAACCTTTTTTAAATACGGACTTATTTATTTACGTATATTTTTGGTAATAGTCTAATACCCTATTCGCCATGTATGCTTAAGTCCCATGTTATAGGGGGCGACCCTATTGCTATCAACCGAGCACATATCCAGACCTAAGGCTGCCACTAAGAAAAGCGAATGGAAGAACCATTTTTTTTGTTCCACTACAATATTCAATTTTGTACCTCATCAAAATCTATCCAAGTTAGCTAAATAGTAATTTTACTTTGACTTAGTTTTATAAGATAATTGTCATATGTAAGAATGTGTTCAGTGGTACTTTTTTGACTGTCTCTATGAAAGAATTAAACCTTGAATACATTTTAAAACTATTTATTTTCTAAATCAGCAACTTTAGTTTCATCACTTTGATGATCTGTGGGTTGCCACAACAAAAACCGAATAACTTATTTGAAATAATAATGTTACAAACCTACAAATAATATAAATTAAATAGTCGATTATTGTGTATGCTAAAATCTAGTTAAGGGGAAGAAGCTTTGCTCGAGTTTTCTATAAGCGAAAGTAATAATAGTACCTACTTCCACTACACTACATTAGGTCGAAAAGTTAAGTTCTTTTGAGCCTTCTCAGTATATCTGTGCAATGGCGAAGTCTGGGTACGTGAGCTTCTGCATAAAGACCCAATTACACTTAAGATTATTCTTACTTCTCCATGTCGAACAGTCTAGTGTATGTAAAGTGCCTGGCATAATAAAATAATGTACCTACTAAAATTTAGACAAGAAAGTTATTTAGGATCTAAAAGAAAAGCGGAAAACGGTTATTTCGTGTTTTTTTATTATTATTCCTTATGATTCTTTTTTAAACTCGAGTTCATTGATATCGTACATGCTACGCGGGCTACGCGCAAGGCGCTACATCATTTTATATGCTACGCGTCTGCTATATTTGACGACCTATGTGGCGCGGTGGGCGAAGGTCCGCCTGCGACGCAGGAGGTAGTGGGTTCAATTCCCGCCTTGGATCAAATGCATGTACGATCTACAGTTAAGAAATGTTATGTTAAATGTATGTATGTTAAATTAGTTCACCGTGTTATTTTAAAAAGTTAAAACATCTGACGTTTAAAAAATACTGAAATCAGAGGCCTTTTCCAAACAGTGGTATTTTATACAGGGTCAAATAAAACATTAGGTTTAAAAATAATAATCATTTTACAAATTTTGTAGGAGACCCAACTACTTTTGAGTCATATCATTACTATGTATAATAAATATACCTATCTATGTAATGTATTGTATTAAGTATATCAGTCATCTAGTACCCATAACACAAGCTCTGCTTAGCTTGGGGCTAGATGATGTTGTGTGGATTGTCCAGCATTATTATATTATTATTATAACACAAGACTACGCTTCACATTTTGTTTAGTTGCAAACTAATATGGCATACTTACTGTATCAAGATTACCAATCTAAAATGAAGACATTTTCGATTACAGTAATTAAAAATACAGGTTACAGTAAGAAATATTGTGTAATATCTTCAGAAATTACTTGGTCATAACTGAAGCCCAATGTCCGTAATTAAAAACGCTCAAAATCTTGTCGCAATCTCATTTCAGCAAGAAGCAATGTCAAAAACAGGTAGTTTTAACGTATTTTGGACAGATCTAGACTGAGATTAGAATTCGATCACATAAGGAACATGATAAACAGAAAAGTTTTAAAAACTTGCATTTCAATACAAAATAGTTATCATATAATGTCGGTAGCCGTAACGCACGATAAACTAATAACCGCCTTGCAAATGCACTGTCTAGGAGGATGCTCACCGTCTCTTAGCATGAAACTAAGCCATTTCCCAGAGTTAATTGGCATTAAAGGAGAATGGCAGTAGAAAATAGCTCACAGACTGGATATAAGAGCTTGTCCTACTTGAGTTCTACTTTTACTATGGGTACATCGATAATAATCTTGTGAAGAAATACCGCTCCTATATTTAACCAACGTGTTACATTGTTTTGGACTAAATATAATTTCTAAATTAATTTTATTATAGTTGTCACTAGACAGTCAGCTGTTATGCTGGCCCTGTGGTTTAGACCTCGTCTCTTGTGCACGAGGTTATGGGTTAAAATCTGGGCGAGTACCAGTGTACTTTTTATGATTTTCTTCGTATCGCCCTTAGTTACATGGGACTAAAACATAACTGGCGAAATGTGGGTGTACTATCGGTACGCCTCTGCCTAATCCTTTGGGGCTTACGGGCGTGATATTACGTTATTTTTATAGTAACAGCACTGAAAATCTGAATTTTAGCTAGGTTGACGGAAATAGGATCCCAACTGGGGTTATGTGCATGTTTTATAGTGGTTTACCTCTGCCTAACCATTTTATAGAATAATAGTGTGTTGTTATGTTATAGTTTTTAAGACCCTATACCTTATTTACGTAGGACTCGTGGCAAAGTAATACCAGCCACATTAATGAAGAATAAAGTTTACAGTGACTCTTTTAGTAACATCTAGTCTGATTAAAAATCGATCTGGTCCCAGTTTCACGGTCAGCATGGAAATATTAATAAACCTTTTGAATTTGTCCAATTCAACGTATGAGTATCTATTAAGTACGGTTGAACACACTCTTACACCGTATGGTTTTAAATAATGGGTCAGCAGCGGATCTCTATAGTCAGTAGTAATGGAGGACACAAATCTATAAATCTACACTTCTTGTAAATAAAATTGAATGTCAGTTTGAAATATCAAAATAACGATTTTTCTAAATGCCAATGGAATTTTATCCGGTAGTTGTACCAAAAAAAATAACTTTAAGAATATAATAGTATAATGGTAATTACTGATTAAATAACCGACCATCAAAATCATCGATGCGTATCAAATTTATCGCAAGTCATGTAATCAGATTGTCTGTTGAAAATTCATGCAACCAAAATCCATATCCTAATATTATAAATGGGAAAGAGTGTGTCTGTTTGTCCGTCTTTCACGCCTAAACCACTGGACGGATTTCGATAATATTTGGCAGAGAGATAGATTGCAACCCGGGAAAGGACATAGGCTAGACTTCTATTATCAACAAACTATGCGGGTAAAGCCGCGGGTGGAAGCTAGTACAGTAATGAACGCACTCTTGAAAATTTGTGACATCAATTTTGCGTTAATTTTCCGTTCCCGAAACCGGTTGTAAGTCGCGCAAAAACTGAGAAACTGAAAAGCTGAGAAGAGTAAGCCCATGCAATACCAATGGTGTTTCCATGACAATCAAGTCAAATCATTAAAATATGTACATATATAAAATTATGTCTCTAACTTACTTAATCTCCAAAGTTGTGGGTTCTATCTGATGACTTATCAGATAGAACCCATTACTAACATAATTAGTTTTGCGGGCGCTAAGTTAATATCACAGGAAAAATAAACTGATGTCTCTAACTGCCACAGTTTTCTATTAAAACGAAAAAAAAACCCAACAAACAAAGTTAGTTCTACGGTCGCTAAAAGTTTTAAAATGGAAATGGGGAAATATTTTTCCTAAGAAAGTACAGATGCGAGTCGGACCTGTTCATTGCTGGTTTTTTTACTTTTCTTATATTATCTACTTACGGTATGTGCTGCCAACGGCGGACGCCAGTAGAACCACGGAGACTATGATCTTCATTGTTGGCTGCATTGTTGATATCTGCTGAACAAACAAATAATTTTATAAATGCCTGGGAGACTCAATCATGAAAACATTTCGTGAGATTTTTTGGGTATCGAAACCTTACATATTAAAAAAAACGGAAAATATGTATTGGAAACATCTTGAAATGCGCACGGTAAATAGAATAGATCACCATCTGCCAAGCTTTTTCCCAACTATGTTGGGGTCAGCTTCCAGTCCAACCGAATGCAGCTGAATACCTGTATCTTACATGGAGCGACTGCCCATGACCATCCACAACTTAGTTACTGGGCAACACGATAACTTAGTAAGACTGGTTGTCAGACCCTCGGGCTTCTGTCTACCCATAACGACTGCCAAAGATCAACAAATGACAACCGGACTAACGGCTTAACGTGCCGAGGCACGAAGTAGTCTAAATGTTACAAACGGTCACCCGTCCACCTTTGGTGAACCCTTATTTCCCATTTTTCAGAAAAAAGTTTCAATCTTTTTCGAAATCATTATCAGTATTATTAACCACTTTGCTCAACCCTACACATTCCCAGCTCCTAAAATAACTAAACAGAAATTCCGTCTATATTTTCATTAAAAACCTACTTAAATTCCCTCAGCACCCACCCATAATCTCCATTTTATCTTAATCATATGTGTTTAAACTTTCAACAAGTAATAATGTACGGCCGGGTTTATCTTTAATCTCCGACTTAACTTATTGCGTTGAACGGATAAAGAAAATCAAAGTTATATGAAGGTTTACATAATAATGAGGTGAGAAGTGGCGGCGTCGTGCTAACTTCTCAAGCTATAAGTAGGTACACACGACCCCACATAAAACTGTATGTTTCAGTATAAACTGATCTCGCATTGTGTAGGATTCTCGAACAATGATGTGTCTGGTTATACTGGAAGGTATAGCTTGACGTGTCGTTGTGTGTACAAGTTTCATACGTTTCAGTTGGAAGTATGAATAAACCGCATTCATTTGCATGCCTCCGCATTATGCTTGTTTGATGTATCCTTAGAGTAATAACAGATTCTATTTCAATTCCTAAACATAAATTTGGCATATTTTCTTATTGTGAAATAGTCTTATTACCATAGTTGAGAGCTGTATGGATGTTTTAATTTATGATAATTAATGAATTAAGTAATTATTTCATTACAATTTCTGTGAAATGAACTTTGATCAACATACTACGTTAAACAGCTCTGCAAAGGGAAGGGAACCTTAATGATTTATTTATATTTCAGGTTCTTAATTAGTATATTCCACAAATATAGTAGGTATGTCATATTGTGGAAAACATATGTAAAGACACAGCTTAGATTCAAAACCACCACATGATTTGGGTATAAAAATGAGAATAGCAAGTTATAAAACAAAATAGCTAGACGTGTTTTTTAAACTTTGGTAGCGTAATAAGGGCAGATAGTCCATCGGTTTTAAACAGTTAATATAGGCGTATTTAAAAAAGCCAATGTTGAGATAGCCTAGTATTTAGGTTCTCGCCCCATGTACACGGGACTTTAGGTTCTAATCCGGGCAAGGCCCAACGTGACTTTTTGAATTAAAATGTGTCCACTTTTTTGGTTTATCTTGGACATTGCTGACACCAGTGAAGGAAAAATAGCATAAGGAAACCTGGATTTGTAAATAGTATAAGTCTGGAATTCCCAACCCGCCTTGAGCAAGCGTTCATGAGCAATGTTCGTGCCTTCTCTGTACGAGAAGAGACTTTTGTTCTACAGTGTTACAGTAATAGGCTGGTATTATGACGATACTACTAGTTAGATATACCAATGTTACCGATACTGTTTGCAAAGTTAAAATGTTAGTTCTTCCTCGAACAAACTTTAGTAGCACTAAAAGTTAATATACTTGTTAATTGTAAACTATTTTCTTAGAAACTTAAATAGTATACTTATGACGTCATCAAGGTGTGTAAAGCAGTTCAAAGCATCTGGCGTTTGTTACCTTTTTACTAAGAACATTGAATTCAGATACCATTTTTATTTAGGGTTAAGTATAAATTAAGGTTTGTAAATTCTATGTTCTAATTTGATGGAAGATCAACCATTTTTTTTTATAGTTACCATTGAAGAATACAATATTTATGGTACCAAATAATAAATGGTGAGCTTTAATTATATTAATTGTACAGTCACGAGCCTATATACCTTATGCTAACCAAAAATCTAAAAGCGATTTTCTCGTGAAACATCGATTGAGACATGGGATGTGACGTCACTCACGGCTTGGTAAAGCCTTTAAACGATTTATGCCTGTTAGCTTCTTCGGCGGGGAATTGAATTAAAATGTAAGTTTAGTATAGTAAGTTTGTTTTAAATAGAACTAGGAGTATACAATTATTTCTTTTACCTACTTTTCTTTGAGTAAAACTGAATTGGGAAGATGAAGGTGGGCTTAAAGCATAATTGTCACATAACACTGAATACTGGTGGCGCATATTTATGTCCACCAGTGGACGTCACTTGGCTCACGCTTATATAATGATAATGATAAAATGCAAAATTACATGAATCAGAGTACACAGGCCACCACATCAAGCTACCCAATCTGTCAATTTTATAACAAAAAATAAGGTTCATGTTCAATTGGTAAAATTTGACAGTTTGGGATAGCTTGATGTGCTGGCGTCTCTACCTACAATTACTTCAGAAAGTTTAGAATATTTTTAGTACATTTAGTAGACAAAGTATTTTTAAAAATACGAAAACACAAGTTCCTCATTAAATTTAAAAGGACGAGGCAATTCCTTTAGAATAACATAAAGACAAAAGTTTTTCTTTTTTTCACAAATAGTTTGCCGTCAGTTAAGAAATTTATGTTAAATTAATTCACCGTGTTATTTTAAAAAGTTCAAACATCTGACGTTTAAAAAATACTGGTATTTTATCTATAATAGTGGTATTTTATGCAGGGTCAAATAGAATATAAGGTTTAAAAATAATAATCATTTTACAAATTTTATATGAGATCCAACTACTTTTGAGTCATATCATTTGAGCCATAACACAAGCTCTGCTAAGCTTGGGGCTAGATGATGCTGTGTGGATTGTCCAGCATTATTATTTTATTATTACATATGACCGATCTATTTAAGCTCAATTGCATTTAACGGTGTTAATATTATATAAATTTATCATTTTACAATTAGTAAGAATCAAATGTATCAAAAATTTGTATGACTATATTAGAATGAGATCTTGTTAAACTGTACCTATGTTTTCAAATAAATAATTTGAATTTTGTTTTATTTTGTTAACTAGCCCAAGAATACAATGTTTAAGGTACCAAATAATAAACGGAATGCGATAAATGTGTGACGACTTTAAAAATAGTGCTCATTATTAAGATCAACTTTCAATCAACAATACTGAAATAGCGAAAAGAAATCGGTTGCCTCACATTTTAAAGAAAATTCACTATATATCGCCTCTTTGCGAGAAAAACGTGCTAGCATAAAAAAATTGCAAGTAAAATTAATGTTTTTTACGTTAATTAAATGAGTTATCTCACAAAACTTTTTAAAAAGATTCTACTCGTATAATTCGAAAGCTTTTGGGATAAAAGAGCATTATCAAGAAATAATCTTAATAATAGAGAAAACGCCTTAAATAAATTAAACGGTACCTGGGCAGAAACTTTAAACCCTGTACATACTTATCAAGACAATCAAAACGCACAAAACACCTAAGGCTGACACATGATTTGTCCGCCTTAACTGATTCACTGTTCCGGACAGAATAACTTTGCCGAACCCTTCGGGAAATAGGCGTGATGATATATTGTTTAACTTGACTTACTATAGTGAAGGTGTGAGAATAGATTTAGAAGAGAATATTAGAATTAGAAAGTTAAAATACGTCTGTATCTAAGGTAGAAAGTTCCGCTTTTAAAATCCCTATTAAATTTCGCGATAAATATTATACACTTGTTCAATTTTTTTTTTTTTAATAAACACGCAAAGCAAACTACTTTTCACAACTTTTTAAAACTTGAAACATTTTAACCGCATAAATCACAACCACTTTTAAAATTATTTCTAACTAAATTTCCGTGAAAAATTCCTATAGTATTGAAACACTTAAAATAATCTTAACACCGGACCGTAAAATGAAATTCGTTTTTATAACCCAAAATGAAATAAATTATTCCGACCTTCCTAAAACTGACCTTTTAAAAAATATTTATTTTTCACACTAAAAAAATAAAATCTATTTTCTTATGAAATGATAGACACAAGTTTCCACTTACCTCTTGAACCTGTTGCACGTCGAATGCTGTGTCGTGATCCGTAACCACGGTTTATATAGGGCCCGACACCGGAGCGCCACGGGTGCTCAAACTTTTGCACGTGTAACAGAACGACTGAACCTATTTTGGGAGATTGAAATTATGTGACTTTTACTTTGTGTAAAATGTTTTTTTTTGTTGTCAAAATGATTTGGAATAATATACCATCACGCCTGCGTTTTCTGAAGGGTTGGACAGAGGCGTACCTACATTGCACCAGTTATAACGTTGTTGTTGTTGGTTTGGAATACTAGTGCAGTTCTTCCAACTTAAAGTGAAGCAAATAAGTGCAACAATTTTTATTATTTTAAATGTTTTTATGTATATCTGTGTGATGTAGAGATAGAACATGGTAGGTAGCTCAAGTAAGATTGGGCGGATCGGACCGTTGGGCAAAAGTCTCTCACACAATGGGTGCCCGAAGATGGACGACGACGCCGAGGCCGGCCCAGAAAGAGGGCTGAGGGTATGACGGCTGGCCCGAGGTGGAACGGGAAAAGACTACTTGGAAGGACTTTGGGGAAACCTTTGCCCAGTAGTGGGACAGTATAGGCTAATATATGAAAAAAGATGTCGCAGCATCTCTTTGAGTGAATAATAATAAAAAAAAAAAATGTGTTTATTATCTTAAAACTATACAATTTAAATTGCCGGGGCTTCCCAGAAAGTAATCTGAAGATACTTGTGATGGGAGAAACCTCGCTCTTCCTCGATTATTTAACAATAGTTTCGTTGTGCTAATTAAGTGTAAGTTACACATTTTCTTTTATAAAACTAAAAAAAAGAAAAATGAAAAACGTGGAGGTGTGTTGGTGTGTGTGTGTGTGTGTGTGTGTGTGTGTGTGTGTGTGTGTGTGTGTGTGTGTGTGTGTGTGTGTCTTCCACAGCATCATAATTAAGTGCGGAGAGCCATTCCGTCAGTCTTCTTACACTCATAATGCTGCATAGGGTAAATGTTAAGTATGAGATTTACTGTATTATATACGCTAATAATAAATAATATAATAATAATAAATAATGCTGGACAATCCACACAGCATCATTTAGCCCCAAGCTAAACAGAGCTTGTGTTACGGGTACTAGATGACTGATACTAAATACAATACATTACATAGATAGATAGTTTTTTTTTTAATCTTAGCAAATACCCAGACCACCCGAAACAAATCTTTGTAGATCGTACAAATATTTGTCCAAGGCCTGGAATCGAACCCACAAGCTCTTGCGTCGCAGGCGGACCTTTGCCCGCCGCGCCACATCGGTCGTCACACTACACTAATACACTGTTACACACACTGGATACACTGTGTATACACTGTTGGAAAACCATAAATAACACAGACATTGATTAAATGATAAAAGTGAAACAAAAATCCATACATGCACTCTAAGAGGAAACTAGAATAATATAGGTACTGGAACTCACTATATTAATAGCACAATGACTAAATACTTGAATTCTGGTAAGTACTGAAAGTCAAGTTTCAGGCGATAGATTGTAAAATCATTATATTAATACTAAAATGACTCACAGGAAAAATAAAACGATATGTCTTTACCTGTATCGATTATATTTAGGTATAATGATGCAAATATGCATAATATTAAATGGTAAAACATACAATTTTGCAAGGTCAGCGTGTTGAATGGAATTTGCAAGCAAAGAAACGTTGATGAATTTCTCAATATAAGCAATGTCTTTTGATAGTTTGATTTTAATGCGATTCATAGAATTGTTAGTTCGTTTTATGGGTTCCGGACAAGCATAAAACATTACATCACGGCTGTAATCCTTGATGGGTTGGGCAGAGGTGTACTCTATAGTACACCCATATTACGCCAGTTATGTTCAAGTCCCATGTAATAGGGGGCGAGACTATTGCCATCAATCGAGCAGAAATCCAGACTCCGGGCTGCTGCTCTGAAATTCCAGATGGAAAACCCCAGTAAAACTTCGTCCAACCTGGGAATCGAACCCAGGACCTCATGTTCAGCAGTAGCGCTTGCGACCACTAGACCTCGACCCCGAGGCTCTTTCCCGTTGACTTAGCAGCATGCAATTTGGCAAAAGGCAAGAACTAACAGTAGAAATATGAAATTGGTGGTTGCGAATACCAGTTTATATTTGCAGTTCGAACAATAACTGTCAAGGTAAACGTAGTATGGGTGAAAGTTTTTTTAAACTGCAAAGTTAAGTTTGTCTTTAATCAGAAGTTGGGAATTAAGTAAGTGAAAAGCAGCTGGGCCCGTACCTTCAGGGTGCGAAGCCAATTCGTGTTTTTTTTTAATGAATACGACATTGGACCGCCTATACTACGATATCCTTAAAGTGATATGCGTAGTGATAATCTACACTAATATCATAAAGACGTAAAATTTGTTGGTAAGTTTGTATGTAAGGGGTAATCTCCGGAACGAATGATCCAATTCTTAACATTTATTACTGCTAGAAAGCTACATTATTCCTGAGTGCTACGCTCTAAAGAGGATGGAGGGTATGTTAAAGTTCGAAGGGTAAATCTACGCGGACGAAGTTTTTACAGGATTTTTTTCAGATTACTTCATGCTCCCAAAAAAAAAATGCATCCTTCTTAAACTATATTAAGATATATCTAACATCAAAAACTGGCTAATAGAAATATCTAATACGATTTTTTTTACTGTGAGGTGCACGTGTTTCTTTATCCATAATAACATAGTTTTCAATATATTTTACTTTATTTTAAGTTCAACAACAGTAAAACACTAGGAATTTCTCCTGTGTCGTGGGTGCGTTTACAGACATTCAAAGTCACATACACAAACAGCCAGACCCGGAACAACTGCCTGTCGGTCAAACAAATATTTGTTCCGTGCGGGAATCGAACCCACGACACGCAGCGCAGCAGTCAATCGCTCAGCCACTGCGCCAACCGTGCCGAATTACATTCAGCAATTTAGTTTGACATAAAAAAAACAGTAAAAAATCACATCACTTTACCCCGCAAAAAAACTTTGAGCACCACAGTCGGTGATGGTACCGGAATCACGTCCGCAGTGTTTAAAGATAATTCATTTACGTTTCGCCCGGTGGCGGGCCCTGAACACCCCCGCATTTACAACTACCCTTATTCACAGAGACTTTACTCTGTCACCACATCTAGACCATTCATATAGGGAAGTCACTCCCAGTGGTTAGGGGTCCTGCTTTATAAACACGCGGTTACGGGTTCGTAACTGGAAAAGTACCAATGTGGCTTTATCAAATTCATCATTAAGTACGTTCTAAGTTCATCTTAGGTAGTCTGCCTACCTGACTAATCCTAAGATTGGCAGTATGGCTTAGTATATAAGCTATACTTCCATTCTAATATTATAAATGTGAAAGTAACTATGTCTGTATGTTTGCCACCTTTTCTAACCTTAAATGCTGAACGTATTTGGATGAAATTTGGCGTAAAAATATACCATGACCTGGTTTTTATCTTTGAGTTCCCGTGGGGTAGTTCCTGACTTGAACACGGGCTAAGCTATGGGTAAAAGCTAGCAAAATATAACTCTGGAATCATCAATTCACCTGAAGTTAGTACGATATCCAATGCTCTGTTCCACTCACTGCTGTGTATTGGCCTCTCGTCCTTTGTGCCATGCTTGCTGATGACAAGATCAAAGAACATGCATGCATGCTCTCATTTATTTCTACACATTTACATCACCATCTGCCTAGCCGTTTACCCAACTATGATGGGGTCGGCATCCACTCTAACCGGATGTAGCTGAATACCAGTATCTTATATTGAGTGTCTGACTGACCTTTCACTATCTAGTTACTAGTAAACACGAAACCATTTGGTAAGACAGGTTGTCAGACTGTGACGTTGTCAGGCTGTGATGCCATGGTTGGCGCAGTGGCTGAGCGATCGACTGCTGCGCGGCGTATCGTGGGTTCAATTCCCGCACGGAACAAATATTTGTATGGCCTACAGGTAGTTGTCCCGGATCTGGCTGATTGTGTATGTGACTTTAAATGTCTGTAAACGCATCCACGACACAGGAAAAATTAGTGTGGGGCAAAGTTTTTCTTAAAGAATGAAAGAAAGAGACTTACAACCTTCTGACGAAGAAAATGTAGAACTAATGTGTTCGTAAGATTTTTTTTGTAATAATTATGAATTGAATAATGATCATGTAACTAAAATAATTCTACGTTCCATATTTCACATTACGATCAATGTTTGCGTAATATTCCGTAAGACTCTTTTACATAAAAAACTCATGGGTTTAATTTTCATAAGTGACTACCCTCTTTGGTCCGTAAAGAGATTATGTTATTGTGTGTTACGTTTCCACGATTCATTACTCCTCGTTGGTTGTGGATTTTTACCCGACTGCACTGGAATGAGGGTAATGTTTTTAAAAATAAAACAATTTTAGAAAAAGGTCTCTAGATGAATCAACAGTGGCGACAACCAGAAAAGCGTCGAGTCAATGAAGCCCGACGTGTCCCGGAAAAACGAATCAACTGTCTTAGAACCCGCAACGATATTAATCAGAAAAGAACAGCGCAGAAGTTAGAAAAGATATATCCTGTTTTTAAAATGCTGACAACAAGCTGGTCACGAATACTTAATGCACCAACAGCATCTTAGGGTTTGTCGCTCAACTCCGCCTTACAGCTACTGGGACCTGTTCCAGACGTGAGTCCATTGACACCGGCCGCTGCAGTTACGTCGAGCTCTAGCGACGAATAATTCTCGCCGCCGACGACACCACCACCAGTACGTCGACGCGGTGGTCCAGCTTGGGACCACGAGGCCCACTGGCCCCTGACCTATCAGAGGCAGGTGGGCCTCGGGGATCCTTGTCCCCGCTTCCACTGTAAGTATGACGAGTTTAGTACGTATCCCTGTCCACCGTTCCTAGCAATCTGTGGCAACATGGCTTCGTCAATCTCATCATCTGCCTAGCTTTTTCCCAACTGTGTTGGGGTTGGCTTCCAATCTATCCAAATGCAGCTGAATACCAGTATTTTACATGGAGCGACTGCCGTCACTACACAGTTATTGGGCAACACCATACCCCTTGGTAAGGCTGGTTGTCATACTTTCGGGTTTCTAACTACCCGTAACGACCGTCAAAATCTAGAAATGACAGCCGTGACCAACGGCAAGTCTCGATATGCTACGAGCGGTCACCCATCCACAGACTGACCTCGATCAACGACTGAATGAAACTCGATCAGAATGTCCTCAAATCAACGATCCCTTTCCACCGTTCCTAGCGATATGTGGGAGTAGCAACATGGCTTATTCTCGTCGTCAATAATAAAACGATATCAGTATTAACGGTTCAATATTCCCGACATGTCTGATGTGGCACAATAGGAAAACGGAATTTAGTCGGTAATGTGCCCTTAGGCAAGGGATTATATATAACACCCTTCTCTTTCGGCAATTAACCTTTTGACTTATAATAATAATATTATTGTTAGTGTAAGAATGTAATATTTTTTGTAGATCTAATTTTGGCAGGCCATTTTTCGTACCTATCGTCTGTCTAGCCTTTTACTAACTATGTTGGGGTCAGTATCCAGTTTAACCGTATGAAGCTGAATACTGATTCCACAAACCAGTTGCTGGGTAACACGATACCCTTTCTTAAAACTGTTTATCAGACTTTCGGACTTGCTATTATTAAAAAAAAAGGATTTTATTTTTATCTAATTAATGTAAGGAATGTAAGTATGTATATTTTGTTTTTATTAAAAAAAATACATTATAAACCTAACATAACGCCAATAATCCCCCAACGGTTGGACAGAAGCGAATCCACATTTCGCCAATTACGTTTAAGTCACCTGTAATATCGGGCGAGCCCTTCTTAAAAAAATATTTTGGAGGAAATGTTTTAATAATTCTCAGTTACCGTGAAAAGGAAAAACAGCAGCAAAAATAGAACATGACAAGGATTTTTCTAGCATTTTGATTATACAAAATTACGTAAGCAAGATTCTGTCTACGAACATCTTAGAACCACATACTAATATCATTGGCAAAGGAAATAATATTAAGGTATTAAGTTCTCACGTATTGTGTTGATATGTAAACCGTCTTAAATTCAGGGGCAAGGTTGAAAGAAAGGGTCCCTGAAGCGGAATAGGGTTGCCTCACAAAAATTAATTCAATTGTGCTACGCTTTCGCTACGTCGTAGCTGTAGCTGTCAGCTGGGTGCTACGAAAGCTACGCGCTGGTAGCAGATTGGCTACGAGGCTAGTTCTCTTCTAGAAGATTGTTGTGTGTTAATTTTTGGGGTACACGTTATTTAACGTTCTAAAAGATGGTTCTAATATTTAGTGAGTTATCATTTAGTGTTGTAACTAGAGGTTGAAATTAATCAAATTTATTTTAAATACGTATGAGAAAAGACTAAATCTGGTGATTTGGAGTCAATTTAACCTTTTGCAACTTTAAATAAACATTTCAAAGTAACGAACCCAGTTTCCGGATAAAAGAATTAAAACAAGCTAAATTGTAGATACTTTGTCACACTATAGACATTTATTTTATTCTAAAAAGAGGATAGTTTTGATTGCTTGTCTGTTATGGATAATCTCAAAAACTACTTAACCAATTTGAAACATTCGTTCACATAAATAATAATATCGTTTACCTATATGTTTTATTTTAATTTGTATTTTATTTAATTTATATATAATTCTAATGTGTATGTGTATATCTATTGATTATGTTAATGAACATGTGTTTTATGTGTTCTTTAATTAAAAAAGTATATTCCGTATCTGAAATCTGTATCTGTATCTGTCCGTGTCTGAAATAAATGAATTGATAACAATAAAGAAAGCTACATTAAATACAGCGTGTAACACTTTGGTGGTGGAGGGAATGTTAAAGTTCGAAATGGAAAGTACGAAATCCATACAGATAAAGTGTATGCTAGTTTGTTATATTTACTCGCTAGTTAGCCAGCCCTATTACTAACAGGGATGATTTAATTACACTCCAACTAATTGATACATTTGCGCATCGTCGACGTCGGCCCGGCGCTCAACAACTGCGTAGGGACCGGTTTTTGTACAAACATGAATATACAACTCTCACATCTTTGTAATCGATTTGTATTTGAAAGGAGATGTAGTGCCAAAAATTCAAAAGAGTATGCTAAGATGGTATGGTCACTTTGAGAGGATGAATGAAAGTCTACTAACGTTAAGATATTTATAAGGCAGATGTGAGCGTTAACGACGGGAGAGGGACCACCTAGACATACACTGACCTTATTGGTGATGTTCATCAAAAAGGTCAGGTGCGTAGTACTCGCAACCAGCGTGGGTTCATGACCAGGTGTATGAACGTAAATGAAGCAAAAGCAGTATGTACCGGATCGCAGCAGATGGCGTTCTGTAGTTTCTGCCTACCTCTATAGGAAAATGGCGTGAGTTCACGTACGTATGTTGTACTTTAAATTTTGGAACTGGCAAACAATCATACATACTTTCAGATTTATATTAAGCATGACCTAGAGTAAAAGTTAAGTCAAGTCAGTGAGTGTGTGCAGTGTGATAGTCAGCCAGTCTTACCAAAGGGTAACGTCTTGCCTAGTTACTGTGTTGTAGAGGTCAGATAGACAGTCGCTCCATGTAAAACAACGGTATTCAAGTGCATCCGGTTTGACTAGAAGCCGACCCCAACATAGTTGGGACAGCTAGGCAGATGATGATGAAAACTCAAAAGTAAAAAAAAATACGTTCTTTACAAATCTTAAAGCTGTCCCAATAATTTCTACCAGCAGTGTAGGTGTCAAGCTTATGCGTCACAGAGCGAGGACGAAGTAAGAAATGAGCCTACTTACACTTGCTTACACCGCACCATCATAATGAATCTTGATTTTTTATTCAAAACTCCGATAAACAAAATGTCTGTCGAACGCTGTTGTAGTTGGATCGGGTGGTCTTGATACTTGAACTAATATTTTACTTTTTTCGGAAGTAACTTACCTTTATTTCAAAACGGCTTTATAACCTCAAGAAAAATGGTTTTTCAAATACGTAAATAATGTCAGAATAACGTATTCTTTTACGGCCATGTTTCGACTTACCGATTTAATTTTTTTAGTAAGTAAACATAAAATATTTGCAGGATATTTTTTTCTACAGACCTCTGGAATTATTCAGATATTTCCTGCTCCAGTTTCAGCATCGCATGCTGATATATCGTAACCTCGTTCTGATCTTGGGATCAATTCAAGTGTTTTATTAATTGAATATCTGATCCGTAGCTGTCAAACTGAACATGATTTAGGTTAATCTTGGGGTGAAATCAAACCGCTATGTTAATATTTCAATTAATTTTCATAGATTACTAAAATGATTGGCATTCACTTGGTATAATTATCTCGGTCCGAGAAAATAATGCTTTTCAAACATAATAAAACATATTTTCATAAATTAGTTGATATTCAAACCAAATAACTACATAGCATGTGTCATAATTATTCTCCTGACCTTATACCCTATACCTTATACCCATACATTTGTCAGCGCAGAACTCACCCGCAGTCCTCTTCTTCCATACATCTCTATTTGCTGTCTCCTGAATAATTATTTTCTTTCTTTCTACCCTTATCATAAGACAATGCGACGATCTCACAATCTGACTGACACGGTAGACGCAGTGGCTGAGCGATCGACTGCTGCGCCGCGTTTCATGGGTACAATTCCCGCATGGAACACACATTTGTATGGCCTACGGGTAGTTGTTACGGATCTGGCTGTTTGTGTTTGTGAGTTTTAAATGTTTGTAAATACACCCACGACACAGGAGAAAATTCCTAGTGTGTGGCAACGTTTTAAAATAAAACAAAATACATATATCCAGTGTGCAGAAAAAATCTACAAGGAATTGAATTTAAAAAATTGTTTCGTGCTATAAATTTAGAATCGTGGCCGCATAAAACCTATTTACGAGTACCTCGCCACCGAATCATGTCTAAATTGCTAAGTATCAAAACTATTGGCTAGTGTAACATATTCGGAGTTAATATGATCACGTATAGCATCCGGCACTCTGTCTCAATTTGCCTGGCGCGTGCTAAGCGTCTGTCTAAATAATTCATACTCTGCTGAAGTACCGCCATCTAGTAGCTGTTCGGACTCCTTATAGTGATTTTTTATTTCTACATGTTTCCATACATTTGTTTCGTACAATGTGACCTTGGGTTGGAATGTAAAAAATTGACTATATGATAATAATATAGTGGTATGAAAAGTCGTAATGGCCGAATGGTTAAGGCCTCGCCTCTCATACACGAGGTTGTGGGTTCAAATCCGGGCAAGTTTTATCAATTAATTATTTATGTACTTTTAAAGTTTAGGTATTTTAGACATAACTGCGTGTCGTTTACGGACTTGTAATAAAATTATTGTAAGTCTGAAATCGCCAAACCACCTTGTGGAAGCGTAGCTATTAGTGGTCATGCCTTCTCTTTATGAGAAGGGGCTTCTACCTTACAGGGGGACCAGTCATGATTTGTTTTTACGACATGTGTTTTTTTTAATAGAGATGAATTTTACGTATGTTACAGGTTGGAACATTCCTGCTCACACCACAAGGAAAGCGAGTTTCGATGTTACCGAATGCCTTCATCCAAATTCAAGTAACGTAAAAAAACTAATTGTCATAATTAAATATTGTTACTTAAAATTCCGTCCGATTACTTAGCTACCTTTTAAACTTTCATGATCGTGATCAGAATTTTATTTAAATGAAACGCACAGATTTCTTACTGAAACGATTTGATTATTTCTTTTAAAAAAAGACAGAATGTTTGACTTTAAAAAAGTTAAGAGCGATGTAAATATTTAATTTTAAAAGTGAATAATTTTACATTTTAAATGTCTTTGCGGTAAAAATACAATCGGCCAAGGCGCTCAGAAAGGATAATAAAATTCATTAATAAAATTACGTTACAAATAATACTGCTGGTTTTGGATTCCACTTCATCATCATCCAAGGGCTGGTTGAGGCTAAATAGTGACAGCTGGATCTTAGCCACGCTCATTACGACATTGCTTTACCCGAGAATCGAACCCAGGACCTCATGACCCAACGAGGCAATCAAATAATACCTACTCTATTATATCTGTTGAACTTCATGGCGCAGGTGGTGCCGACGGTAGATGCTGGTGGGCAGGTTGATGCGGCTTATTTTGATTTTAAAAAAGCTTTCGACACCGTTGACAATGACATCCTATTAACGAAGCTCGCAGAAGTCGGCTGCACACCACATCTATTGCACTTCTTCTCCAGTTATATGCAGGATAGACAGCAGTACGTAGATTATAATGGGTGTGAATCGGCCCCATATTACACCTGGTCTGGTGTGAGCCAAGGCAGCAATTTGGGGCCTCTCGAATTCATCATAATGATAAACGATTTGCCGAAAGTCGTCAAGAATGGCTCTTGTTTATTATTTGCGGATGATCTTAAGTTGCTGCTCGAGGTAAATAGTAAATCTGACTGCAAACGATTGCAGGAGGATATAGATAGGGTAGTCGAGTGGAGTCGGGACAACAAGCTATTCTTCAACGTGCTAAAGTGCTCGGTGATGAGTTTTACGCGTGCGCGTGCCCCTCTGGTGCACGAGTACGTAGTGGGGGCCGCGCCTATGCAACGTGTCTCCGAGGTGCGGGATTTGGGGGTCACTGTCACTCCTGAACTCTCATTTCGTGATCATGTTACGAGGATCTGTAAAAGAGCGTTTAGAAACCTGGGATTTGTTCTGAGGCAGACACGACACTTTACCAACATCGCTTCAGTAAGAGTCCTATATGACGCACTAGTAAGGAGTCATTTGGAACATAGTGCTGTCATATGGGCTCCTCATGAGACCAAGTACGTGGTAATGCTGGAACGCGTACAGAACAAGTTCACACGCCACTTATACAGGAAGCTTTATGGGGTATATCCGTTTTACCCGTTGATGTATCCCACTCTGTTTGTGCTCGGTATGGTCGGGTACAACCAACTAAGGGTGCGACGGGAATTCACGCTTGTTTCGTATTTAGTTAGGTTACTTCGTGGCATTGAGAATAACCCAGGAGTGCTGCAGCGCCTGAGTTAATGTGTACCGGACCGCTATGTGTGGAGACGGCGCCGCCCGCCGCTGCTGGCCGTGCCGGTTGCCAGGACCAACCTCCTCGCTAAAACACCATTGACCCGAGCAATTCGGGTTATTAACGATCTTCACATCAAGATCGATGTATTTACATGTTATTTGAGTGAATTCGCAAAAATATTGTTGTTTATTTTATGTTATAATGTAGATTAGAGTAGGCTAAATGTTGTTGTTTTATTATTTAAATATTGTGTTTTTATAGTTAGGGAGTGATGTACAGAAGCCATGATTATTATATTATTACGTAGATGTTAAGATTTGTACCTAGTGTTTTGTTTTTGTTTATTTTATTTTTTTTAGGTTTATCATATAATGTTTTTATATTGTAAATAAGTAAATTTAATTTTGAGACCGAGCTATCGCATTAGGAACATTCCTGTAATGATAGTTGTAAGGGAGATTTTAATAAATAAATAAATAAAATAAATAAATAAATATTGTATTCTATTAAAAAAACACCAAAGAAAACAGTCAGAAAACTTTGTTTAGAAAATCTATAAACCGTTTAGTCTCGATTTGCCGGAAGCATGGTATAAAGTAACGCAGACACATTGTACACAGATACACAGGTACGAGTACACTACACAGGTATGAATACACAACACAGGTATAGAGGAGGGCAGAGGTGCGCTGGAAGCGGGCCGGAATTAGGTACTGTTAATTTAGTTTCGCTTTATGATCTAGGGGGAAACGTTTATTTTGAGAGTGCACCCCCTTTACTACACAAACACCTGTCTGGGATGAGGACGTTGCAAGGGTGCATCTAATTTTATTAGCAGAAATGGGGTAAGCAGACACTGTAGTACTTTTGTAATGATGATTTTGTGATGGCTCAGCGGTAAAGGTATCGCCTTTCATGCACGAAAGTTTGAGTTCAAACTCGGGCAAGTACGAATTTGTTTTTTTTTTCAATTCAAATGTACTTTATAAGTTATATTTGACCTCACTGACATCGGTGAAGGAAAACGACGTGAGAAAACAGACTTTTAATGAATATAAGTATAAAATCGTCAGCCCCTCTTGAGCCTGCGTGGCGAATAACACTTTGACCTATGGGTCAAATACATCTTCTCATATCATACCCTACGTTATTAGTATTATTGTGTACAGTCGGCAAAAAAACTCTGATCGAAAGGTTCCCTCACACTTCTTACTGAATTTTCTGATAAGTAACAAGATCATTCAGTTCTTCACTATGATGAAAATTTACTAAAACTCATAAAGATAAGGTGTTTTTGGAATAATAAATGTGTTTTTTGGGTTCTGTACCCAAAGTATGCCATCGGGACCTCCGCTGTCCGTCCGTCCGCCTGTCTGTCATGAACCATATTACTGAAGGGTGGGCATCCTATGTAATTTTTGGGGGAGTATCCTATGTAATTTTTGACGACTCAAAGTCTACTTTGAATAAATAAATTTCATCATCAGGCTATATTAGTCCACTGCTGGACATAGCCCTCTCCTAATGAGCGCCATAGCGCCCTGTCTTCAGCTTGCCGCATCCAGTATCTGCCTGCAGTCTTTCGCAGATCGTCATCCCACCTGGTCAGAGAGTGAATGTATGAATTTAGATTATATTTAATAGTCAGTTGAATTTTTTACAGTTTGTATAAGTATATCTATAGCTTAACACATTGAACGCCAGATATAAAATACAGGCGGTGTGTTCAACAAATACTTAAAAATTAAGCGGAAATAAAATTAAATCACGTTTATTTTATAGTCTTCTATGTAGTACCAGCCTATTACGGTCCCACTGCAGGGCAAAGGCCTCTTCTCATACAGATAAGGCACGAGCATTAATCACCACGCTTGCTCACGACGTGTTGACGATTTCAGACTTAAATTAATTATATAAGTCCAGGTTTCCTCACGATGTTCACCGATGTCAGTGATGTCCAAGATAAACTTAGAAAGTACATATGAATTGAAAAACTCACATTGGTACTTGCCCAGGTTTGAACCCACACCCTCTATACAAGACACGTAATAAAAAAACTTGTACGATGCCGTGTGCGAGTCCAACTCGCCCGTGGCCGGTATTTTTAATAAAATTGTGCTGCCGACCCTACTAAAGACTGAATTAATGTTTCGTTGTAGATCGTACTAGATACCTTATTTACTATCACAGATATGCATATAAAACGCAAGCGATAGCATTGTATCGTTAATTAACTGCTTTAATTAGATCACACCCTGCTGGGACACCAGCTTAGCTACCATCATGTGCAGTCGATTAACATATTCTGATACACAATACTTGACTAACAAATTAGATCTATAAATGGGTCTTTACTGATTAAGGCGAGGTATATTAAAAAATAGGCAGTCATGGCGCCGACAGAAGTGAAGTCTTAAATATGGAATAACTGTCAGTCTGGCGCAAGACGTCACGTTAGCATGTCGGTGACGCGAACCCATAAGTTTTACCCCTACCAACAGTCAATAAAATAAATAAATAATACTGGACAATCCACGCAGCATCATCTAACCCCAAGCTAAGCAGAGCTTGTGTTATGTGTACTGTATGACTGATATACTTAATACAATACATTACATAGATATACATTTTTTTATTATATGTACATAGCAAATACCCAGAACACCCGGAACAAATCTTTGTAGATCGTACAAACATTTGTCCCATGACGGGAATCGAACCCGCAACCTTCTGCGTCGCAGGCGGACCTTCGCCCGCCGCGCCATATCGGTCGCCGCAAGCTACGCGGCTATAGATTTCACTTCGAAAAGATCTTCTCGGATGTCAGTTTACATAAAATAGGTAACTCAAATAGTATTAGTAACTACAAACTATTTTCGAGGATACTTACTCATAAGGTAAAAGTAATAAAATTACCTCAGTACAAAATCATTACGTAGGCATTTACCTAGTGGTTGAGTACCTTTAATTTCATTGAGTTATCTAGTATACTTGCATACTAATGACTTTCTAAACATTTTTTCCTTCTAGCTATGTAGATATTCTGCATATTTTTTTACCATTAAGTGTATGTATATGTCAGTATATGTATATTATTAGGTTAAACATTATTGTATCGAGGCCACCACATCAAGCTACCCCAATCGGTCAAATTTCTTTGATAGTTTTCAACTTTATTACAAAAAAATAAGGTTCATATTCAATTGGGAAAGTGTGTCAGTTTGAGAAACCTAGATGTGCTGGCGTCCTTACTCATACCTCGGGGCTTCTGACTACCCGTTACGGCTGTCAAAGATCTACAAATGACAGCCGGGACCAATGGCTTAACGTGCTTTCCGAGGCACGGAGGAGTCTTGATATGGAATGGACGGCAAGCGTAGCTTAAACTTTGATCGACCCGTGTGGCTGTTTTTATTTAGCCACGTGTTCCATGCTCCGAGCTCGAGCTGTGATCCATACTGTGACTGTATAAACAAGAATCAATGTATTTTCTGTAATACTAAAAATGATTTTGTGCCATATATTGTGTTTATTTAATTGAATTGTTTAATAATTTTATAAATTTGCTTTTAATTGGTTTATTGCGTTTTATAAAGTTTATTTTAGTCTTAGTTTTAGTTTAAGGTCTTATCTGTCCCATTAGGGTAAACCCTGTAAAGATAGAATAAGTTTTGGTAAATAAAAAAAAATAAAAAAAGTTGCATAAGTAAGCATTCAAGCATTAATAGGCCATCTCCAGACCTCCCCTATGCAGTAAGGGTAATTAAAATAAAACAATAAGATTCTATACCATCGAAGGACCCGACAAACTTTGAAATACAAATCACCTTACTTGTTTATTGCTGAGTTGAGAACAACGCCATCTTTTGAAGGGCGGCGACATTACAACAAGAGCTTGCCACATGAACACTCTCTTTTTAACACAACTCGTTACGGTATAGCGACATCTTGTTTCTAGCGCTCGATTTTTCGTATCGTCCTTCCCGCCATCTAGTGGGGGGTTGTAAAACCTTACTTTACAAAAGCTACGTATAGATGGCAGGTCGGTCACTAGCGTGCTTGAGTGTGGTTTGTTTGGAGTGTTGGATCTTGAAGAGTTCGTAATACCTCCAGCATAAAATCACTATGCAAAAATCAATAGATAGCGCCACTGTTGCACGAGATGAAAAATAAGCGTCTGAAGCTTCACGATGCGTGAAACCGTACCTATCCTTATATTATAAGCGATCGTAGAGTGAATATATGTATGATCGTCACGTTCATGTTGTTAGGCAAACCAGAACGCGTTGTCGCGCCGACAGAGGGCACTGGATACCCGAAACATAATAAGTGATAACTTTTTAAATAGAACGATCATCATCACCATCATTTACCTGTATTTTCCCCAAATTGGTTTGGGTTGGCTTTAAATATAGAAGCCCAAATTTAATTTGAGCTCTCGGGAGTTTGTGTGCGCGTCGTATTGTCACAAAATCACAGCTCTGAGGCGAAACAACGAAACAAAATCAGAAGCATCTTAAAGTCTACACACAGATAAAATAGTATTTTGACGTAAGGTACCAGAAATAGGTCTTGACAAGTAACGTCAAAATCCTAGATACTTATATCTAGTAAGCAAATCTACTAATACATTCATAATTGAGTTCACCAACTTATAAAAAAAGACTTGCATTTTTTGAAAAATAATATAATAGTGTAATATAATATTCAGTTTAGATTTTATCTCAATGCTACAACATAGGTTCTTTTTTCTAATCTAGTTATTCACCATCCTTTAGAGAGGCTTTATTATATAATACTATACACTATAAGAGCTATGCTTAGTTACGTACGTGCTGTAATTAGCATGTTGAGATAGCAGATATTCTGATGCACATTTATGATAGGTATGTATTTCCATGGTAGTGTTACCAAGCCTCGCAGATCGGGTTAGATTATCGGTTTTCATCAGAAGTACTTAGTCGGTGTGTCAGGTAATTTTATATCTTAATTATTCTACGACAATGATCATTGTGATATTTTACTGTATAGTTCTGAGATCTCATGGCAGTATCATTTCAAATCAGTTTATTAATAGTAAAGAAAATAAAGAAAGAAAGAAAAAATATTTCATTCATCATTTCATTTCATTCACTCCCATGAAAAAGGAGCGAGCCTATTGCCATCAATCGGGTACAAATCCAGACACCAAGCAGCTATTAAAGAAAAAATTAGTTGGAAAAACCGAATAACGCTTTGCCCGATCCGGAAATATACCCAGGACCAGAAAGTATAATGTTAGTCATAATAAATATCTAAACATACTTCTATTTCAAATCAAGATGCGCCTCTGGTGACAGACACTCATTTGTATGTAATAATTCTGAGAGATTCTTGTAAATATGAGATTATAAGAAGTATGAAATCCCATTCTAGTATACGGATCAGACGCAATGCAGCGTATAAATGCAGTAAACATATTTTATTTTTATAAAAATGTTGCCCCACACGAGGAATTTCTCTTGTTTCTTGGGTGCGTTAACGTTTACAAACAGTTAAACATATACAAACAGTCGGACCTGGAACCTGTAGGTCATACAAATATTTGTTCCAAGACACGCAGCACAGCAGCCCATCGCTCAGCCACTGCGCTTACCGTGCCGTCATTACTAAGTACTATTAATAATAAGAAAATTGGAAAATTAATTGTGGTCATGATGGCAAACGACCACCGGGTACTACACTAGTCTTATAAATTCGAAAGTTTGGATAGATTTATTTTTATTACTCAATCACGCCAGAATACCTGAAGGGATCGGAATGAATTTTTGCATACAGATAGATTATAGTCTGAAATAGCACAAATAATAAATTAATAAATAATGCTGGACAATCCACACAGCATCATATAGTAGCTTGGGGCTATATGATGCTGTGTAGCAGAGCTTGTGCTATGGGTACTAGATGACTGATATGCTTAATACAATACATTACATAGATAGTTTTTTATTTTATTTTACTTAGCAAATACCCAGAACACCCGGAACAAGTCTTTGTAGATCGTACAAACATTTGTCCCAAGACGGGAGTCGCACCCGCAACCTTCTTCTTCGGACCTTACACACCCACAAAGCATACTTTTATTCCTAAAAAAACAGTGTTCCCGTGGGATAGCAACGGCAGGTCATGTTAACTTTTGTACCGCGGGTAACATCGGGGGGCGCAGCCAGTATTATAAATGCAAAGGTTTGTAAATCCTTGACAGTGAAACGGCTGAACAGATTTGGACTAATTTGGTCTAATATCGCTATTTGTAGGTAGGTATATATATCAATTAAGTTAACTTAACTCAAGTTTAATTAAGTTAACACGCCACAACAAGGAGACAAAAATTCAAGAACACAAAAATGTCTCAATACTCAATACTCAATAAAGAATTGAGAATTGTGTACTGAGACATTTTTGTGTTCTTGAATTTGTTGCGTCGAAAGGTTGAAGGCACTCCATGCGTACCAGAACTTTAGCCCCATCACAAGAAACACTACTAAATATATCTTTTACTAACATGACGTTATTTTTCAGGATTTATTATTTTTCACAAACTATTCCATTCGCCTGTAGCGACTGTGCTGTGTGACTTCTACACAAGCTCAAAAAAACTCGGTTGATTACAAAAAATAACCATGTCTTTTATGCCTTCTAGGCTTAGTTTAGGCACCAATCTCTAACAAATATATATTGTTGTGTCACATAAATGATAAATCTAGGTTATCAGTGTTATTTGTGATAGAGAATAAATACCCTAACTTACTAAAATACTTATACTTTTGCTTATCACTCTAAAATACTTATACTTTTGTATACTTTTACTTACGTATACTTTTTTCACTCGAGTGTAAAGCGCACAACGCTGCGCGCTAAGTAGAAATACGCGATATTTGATCCTGCACCACATTACGCGTAAGGCATTTTCCGACCCAAAACGTAGTGAATATTTAAACAATTGGCTGATGCCGATTAATCCATCAATTTGATTGCCAGCAGTCTGGATTTGTGTCTGGTTGATGGCTTGCGCCTTGTAACACGGAACTTATACCTAACTGGCGAAATGTGAGTGTGATACAGTTACTCTACTGCCTAACCCTTCGTGGAATATAGGCGTGATGTTATATTTATGTGTCAATCATTTTTCTAAAGTGTCTATGACATTGGTTCCCAACACGTGTTTCGCAAGAACTTAAATAATATTATTCTGCGGACCACGCAGGATAATATTACAAAATGCATTTACTCCGAGATTACAAGCACCTACAGACGCCAGCACATCAAGCTACCCCAAACTGTCAAGTTTTCCCAATTAAACATGAACCTTAGTCTTCGTGACAAAGTTGAAAACTATCAAAGATATTTGACAGATTGGGGTAGCTTAATGTGGCCTCGGTACCTAAGCACAAGATTTTTTTTTTTTTAGAAACTTTGTCTTTTCTGTTAAAATAATAGTCTCTATGAATGTTACTGTTGAATCAAACAAATTATGCCTACCATTTCGATATTTTTTTTTGGATTGACACATTTTATTTTTGTTGAACCTTCTGGTCCCTATCAAGAAATAAAATTATTAACATTACATACCATCACGCCTGAATCCCTGAAGTCTTAGGCAGAGGCGTACATATGGTGTCCATAGTGGTCCCTGGTCTAAAAAAGTTTGGGAGCCTCTGTTCTACAGCATTTAATGCAAAGTTGCGGGATCAAATCTGGCTCCCAGCCAGTCATATCACATCGAAAGTACATTCCAGATTCTTATTCCTTTTGCCCGTCCCTCATACAAAACTTAATTAACACTGGAAGCCGTGTGTTTATCCTTGCGTCGGTATTTGCATAATAATTGCGTGCGTCCGCGCTATTACGTGTATGGGAAGTGCACTAGAGTTGGAATGGCGGCCGAATATGCATACGTGTTGTGTGTGCAACCATTGTTTTATGTGCTCACTTCCATTGTTGGGAGTACCGGTAAATTTTAATTATGTCTTTTTTTATGTTCATGGGAAGTTATTGCGTAGGTATGTGAACTGAGCTCGGGGTAGTAACGATAAGTCATTTTTCAGTTGATATTTAATAATGTATGTCTATATGTCTTTGACAGTCGTTACGCCCGAAAGTCTGACAACCATTCTTATCAAGGGGTATCGTATTTCCCAGTAGCTGGGTTGTAGAAGTCGAATAAGCAGTCACTCTATGTAAAATACTGGTATTTAGCTGCTAGACCAACCGAAGATTTATTTCGAAGGAGATTTTAGGCTATGAAATCTTGAATCAGCTAAAGTTTTGTACGTTTTAAACCAGCCGAAGCTACAACCAAGCCGAAAATCAAAAGTTCGTAAATTGTAGTGTGTCGGCACTATATATATAGGTATTCGGCCTATTTCGTAAAGGTCGGTGTTGTATTGATTGATGATATAATATAATTTATGTTACATCAATCAATAAAACGGTTGGCGCAGTGGCTGAGAGATTGGCTGCTGCACTGCGTGTCGCGGGTTCGATCCCCGCACGGAACAAATATTTGTATGGCCTACAGGTAGTTGTTCCGGGTCTGGCTGTTTATGTATGTGAGTTTAATGTTTGTAAACGCACCCACGATACAGGAGAAATTCCTAGTGTGGGGCAACGTTAAAAAAAAAAAACAATACAACAAAAGATCCTGACATTAGAATTAGATCTTGTTACATTGGACCTTTGATCAATAATAGTACTATTATTGATCGAAACATTGGACCTATGTTTTACAACAAAATAATCAGAATTTGAATTTTTAGAAATACATAAATATTTCGCATACATTTTTTTTGTTTTATTACTTTTAAATTAATCATATATTTGCTATTTCTCTCCTTAGCTATAAAACAATTTGTTTTACGAAACAAACATATTTTTTAGGGTAAAGTTTTATTGAGTTTTTTACTCGAAAATTTTGCAATAGCCGACAAGAGTCTGGATTTGTGCCAGGTGAGTAGAAATAGGCTTGCCCCTTTTACATGGGACTGAAACAATGGCGTAACTTGGGTGTATTATAGGCACACCCTTAATATCAGTGTTAATTTTAAACCGTGGTGCTAGGCAACTGGGCCTAACCCAGTAATCGTCTCTGCCTATAGGCCTAGCTCTGTTCTGTCTCTTGCTTGATGTGAAGGGAAGTGGAAATTATGTATTTTTCTAACTCCTCCGCTGTTCTTTTCTGATTAATTACATTGCGGGATCCAAGACAATTGAATCGTTTCTTCGGGACTCGTCGGGCTTCATTGCCTCGACGCCTTTCTGGTGGTCATCATCATCATCATCAGGCTATACTAGTCCACTGCTGGACATATCCCTCTCCTAATGAGCGCCATAGCGCCCTGTCTTCAGCTTGCCGCATCCAACATCTGCCATCTTTTCTGGTGGTCGCCACTATTGATTGTGGTTTTCAGGAGCTGCAGTGGTTTGGGAATAGTGTGGCGGGCTTGTCCCAATAAAGGCACACCCTTCATATTATGTTTTGTTCTACAATTACAGTCCCATTCACTAATGAAGGCAGAGCAAGTGCCCGCCTGCGAGTTGTCATCCCCATCCCCACCGCAATGAGTGTAATCCTGTTATAACGCTCATACGAGTACGACGAGAGGGCTGCGAAGCGGACAGTTTGAGAGGACAGAGGGATTTGAATGGACGATGCTTTTTAGGGTTCGGAGACAGGGTGACAGTGGTCCTCTACTACTAAGCCTCTGCTATCCATACGTCTGTCCGTATATCTGTCAACGGGCTGTATCACATGAACCGTATTAGGTAGACAGTTGCAATTTTCACAGAGTATTTATTTCTTTTGCCACTATAACACCAAATATTACATTCTTTCGGCGTTGTTTGCTCGATGGCACAGAATCCTATGTGTGTCCGACTCGCAATTGATTATTATTATTATCAGTTGATGTAGCCGTGTTGCTGCGTTTTTCAACGATCCTGAAAAGGGGGATTTTGTCTCACCAATCCAATATTTAAGATTAAAAAAAACTATCAAAATACCAACCTGTTACTGTCCCACTGCAGGACAATCATAGAGATGGCACGAGCATTAATCACCACGGTTTCTCAAGTCGGATGACAATTTCAGACTTACCAACATACATAACAACACGCCTGTACTCCCCTTAGGGTAAGCAGTTGACTACTAATAGTCAAATCTACAATTCGCCAGTTATGTTGTTTATAATTTATTTATTTGATTAATTGATAAGTAAGAGACAACCTGTTAGTTATATTATAAAATACATACTATGGTAACTATCTATACTAATACATAAATTTTGTTTGTTTTAGGTAGGCAGAAACTACAGAATGCCACCTACCACGATCTTAACATACTCATTTTGCTTCGTTTACCTTTATACATCTGGTCCAACTACTAAGACAGCCGGGACCAACGGCTCAGCGAGCTATCTGACGCACGCAGGGGTCTTGGTATGTAATGGATGGCCACCCATCTTCAGAGTGACCTCGGCAAGCGTAGCTTAACCTTGAAAATCGACCCGTGGATGGATCCCCATCCTCAGAGTGACCTCGGCAAGCGTAGCTTAACCTTAAAGAGCGACCTGTGTGTGTGTTTTTATGTAGCCACGAGCCCCCTCGAGGGCAATTAATAGGTTAAGAATAGTAATTTCAAACACACTTCGCAAAAGTAGTGTGACCTTCAAGTTCAGTACCACACACGTCGCTCCGTTGGTCGGAAGTCGAATACGGATCGCAGTCGCGACCGCGACGCCTCGCCTCGGCATTGCTGGGCAATTGCGTACACGCTGCGTTGAACGTCGCCCCTCAACGTATGGAAGAGGACTCTTTAAAAAACATGTGGTTTTTATTTTGTACCTTTACTTTGAGGTTGAAACTCTCTGGGCGAGTGCTCATATACTGTTCAAAGTGATCTCAAAACGGATTCCGTGACTCAAGGGCTGACTTCTACTTTTACATACACCGTAGCAATTAGGTACAAGTCACCATTATTTTAGGATCTTTACCAGTCGACAGCTATGCGGAGGATTTTTTATAACTGCAAGGTTAAGTTAGTTAGGATATTTTATGGGAAATGATTGGAGAATACGATTTCGTACACGCTGCGTTGAACGTCGCCCCTCAACGTATGGAAGAGGACTCTTTAAAAAACATGTGGTTTTTATTTTGTACCTTTACTTTGAGGTTGAAACTCTCTGGGCGAGTGCTCATATACTGTTCAAAGTGATCTCAAAACGGATTCCGTGACTCAAGGGCTGACTTCTACTTTTACATACACCGTAGCAATTAGGTACAAGTCACCATTATTTTAGGATCTTTACCAGTCGACAGCTATGCGGAGGATTTTTTATAACTTACTGCAAGGTTAAGTTAGTTAGGATATTTTATGGGAAATGATTGGAGAATACGATTTTTTTAGTTATCATAACTTACTTCAGCAACCTGATTATAATAATACTTCTACTTGAAACTAAACAAAACAAATTCAGCTACATGTGAGTGGTATATGAACACAAGCTTTCTACTGTTTGTAGTTTCTGTAATTACACAAAAACATAAATAGAAATCACATGCACAGAAGTCACGCTATGCCAAACTGTCAAGGTTTCCCAAATGAATATGAACCTTATACTTTTGTTTTTAAGTTGAAAAACTATCAAAGAAAGTTGACAGATTAATATAGCAGAATATGCTACCCCAGCTTGATGTGCCTCTCTACTGAAATCTGACCAAAGTCGTAGTGGGTAACATATTTATCATCGTTTAGTTGCCTTATCGTAAACATGGAATATTCTACAGGTTGTTATTCCTAAAATAAAGTCAAAATAGTCCTTATTTAGGCCAGGTTTCTTGAGCTTGACACCTTCCGAAAGTAGTGTGCCTCGACACTCCGCAGAATGCGTGCCAGCTGCCACAGCATTCTGAACACGTTATTTGGTATAGTGAGATTGTCCAGGGTTGCGTCACTGGATCTGACTTCAAATTTCTACAAGTACCTACTCTATAAAGCACATACTACTTATTACGTATGTGGATGAAGTATGGAGTTTATATTTATACATAAAACATAGGGGGGGGGGGGGTACCCCAACAGGGGGGGGGATTGTTGTTTGTTGACCTAAAGAACTCACAAAACAAATGAAAGTATTTTATTCAAATGGAGAAATTATATTTGAGAGGTCAGTCTTGTTTCGTCTTGAACGTTTTGAGCAGAAATTTTATCGTTAGAAAAAACTACTTATACATTTTAAAATTTAGAATGACGATTTGGGCGTCACGACCCCTAAGACCCCTGCCCCCTCTTGGAACGCCACTAGATACTAACATGAGTCTTTTTAGTTTTCATAACTAAAACTACTTCATGGATTAAGCATAATGTGGTCAGAAAAAGATGCTTTTAACACCTTAACTACCAAACAACGAGACACAATAGAAAATGTATTGTTTGTCGTTCATTTGGCGTTCAACGTGTTAATAATATTAGTCTAACCGCAATCCACAATAATTGTTTCGTAGGAATCCATAAATTTCGCGGCCAATTTCACTGTTGTCTCCATTACTGTAAGACTGTATCTAAATGATCACTACATTCGATCTTATAAAGTAAAGGCACAACACCTTAAGAAAATCGTATTCCACACTAAGTTACCCTCAACTTGCCTTATTGTAGGTACCACGCCAAATTGAGCAGTAAAGAGGACGTGTAAGCACCCACTTAGATGAAAACAATCTTAACATCTCGGACGGCTCTCACTAAACCGACTGTGATCAACCAAACCTGTCGAATGTTTGTCTATTTTCATATAGACCAAATGAATTTTAACATACCTAGGTTTACAATTGGGACTACCTAATAATGCGTTTACCGGTATCGACTGTTTAAAACATCATTCTATCTGTCATCTTTTTTTTTAAATATAATGACATTACCTAAATGTATTTAGTGATCTGTGGTTCAAGCGGGCCGTAATAAAAATGGAACGTTATTTAACACACAAGTTCTTAGAAGTCGTATATAAGTAAATTACTTACGACTTTTAATTCGATGCAGTAAGTTGATAGAACTTATTGCACACATAAAACACTACAACTGTCTAAAAATTCTTAAAGGCACATCTTTTAAGAAAGCAAAGGAAGAAATATCGACACTAAAACAGAAAAACGAAGAAAAACCAACCCGCCGCGAAACAAAAAGGTTACGTTTCAATTTCAAAAATCGTACAAAACAAAATTCAAATTGGGAAGCGCGCGAAAACGAAAATTTTAAGGGCATCGATTGGCTGAAAATGGCCCGTGGTTACGTGCCATTGGTCAAAGATAATGTTTGTGTGACTAACAATTTTGTGCGGGGGAGATAAACCGAAACCCGACCGCAAATGTTGACAGAAGCTTACAACATAGAAAACAAACAAAAGTAAACCCAGCGCTCTAGGCTTATAGTAGCTTTTTGCTTGATTCTTCCGTTATAGTTGGACCAGAAATGACGAGTGTGCGATGAAAAGAGATGGAAAATTGGACGCGAAAGCCTTTTTGTCGGTTGCAGGAGGGAGATCGGTTATTTATTAAAGGATTGCATTACATGTTCTTCAAATAAAAGAGACTAAAATCATACAAAATATTATTTAGTTTTTCCACTGTTGGGTCACTGTTAGAAGTGTTTGCAAGGGCACGGTACGTTACCTACCTATATTATGCATATTGGTGTCATTTTAAATCATTTAACGACAATAAATGCATTCAATTATCTCATAGTAGGAATACCTAGATCTAATCAAGGCTAGAAGTATCTACGCCTAAAAAATAAAGTAAGTTTTATAAATGCAGAACTGCACATTCTAAATAATAGGTCTTTACCTATGAAATTGCCGTTTTGTATGAAAAAATTTAAATGAATTTTTTTCATGTATTTTTTATTTGTATTAATCGAAGTAATCACCCATGCAATCAATGCATCTCTGCCAACGCAGTTGCAGTTTATTGATGCCCTTCTTAAAGGAATCAGCTGGACGGGAGGCAACAAATTCTTCAAAGGCATTTTGTACTGCCTCTCGGGTATTGAATTTTTTTCCCGCCAAGAAGTTATCCAAATTCTGGAAAAAGTAGTAGTCTGTAGGCGCAAGGTCTGGTGAGTAGGGCGGATGACGGAGAGCTTCCAACCCCAGTTCTTGCAACTTGGAGACCGTCTGCTGTGCAGTATGAGGTCGCGCGTTGTCGTGCAGGAGCGGCGGAGACGAGCGATTGACCAATGCTGGTTGGAGATGTGCCAGCTTCTCCATCATTGTGTTCAATTCTTCACAGTACACATCTGCTGTAATGCTCACCCCGTTTGGTAAGAAGCTGTGTTGAATCACACCGGCGCTAGACCACCAAACAGTGACCATCACTTTTCTTGGGGTAAGTTTTCGTTTAGGGCATTGTTTAGGTGCTGAACCAGGATCCAACCAACTTGCTGAGCGCTTGCGGTTATCAAACATAATCCATTTTTCATCGCAGGTAACAATGCGGTTCAAAATTCCTTCATTTGTGTGTCTGTTGAGCAGTGCAAGGCACGTCTCGACGCGTACTTCGCGCTGGCGATCATTGAGTTCGTGGGGCACACATTTGTCAAGCTTTTTTACCTTGCCAATTTGACGCAAATGGACCAATATTGTTTTGACGCTAACGTCGAAAGCTGCTGCTAATTCAGCCGTAGATTGTGTATCATCAGCTTCCACAATCGCCTTTAATTCGTCATTGTCGACCAAAGTCTTCGGACGACCGCGAGGTTCATTTTTCAGGTCGAAATTTCCAGAACGGAAGCGAGCAAACCAATAACAGGTAGTGCGTTGGTTTGTAGTGTTAGCTCCGTAAACGTCGTTGATGTTGCGTGCCGCTTGTGCCGCGTTGCTGCCACGACGGTACTCATATTCCATAATTACTCGAATTTTTAACGTATCCATGATGACGAAAAAGATTTAAATGCGATGAAAATGTAACACTAATCAATAAACAAATGACTACTTTTGGAAAAAAAAATCCATGTTTTTAAAATAAAATTAATTTGAAATTAGAATTCTTAGCCAAACAAAAAATATTTTGATTTGAAATGGCCAGTACTGCAGAACGGCAATTTCATAGGTAAAGACCTAATATAACCTCCATGAACAAACCTATTCATAATTCTTGCTTTCAACTTAAGAAGCATAAAAGTTTTAAATAAATTAAAATATTAATTTAAAATCTAAGTTTCATAACTCCATACTTTGTTTCCAAACGTTTGGAAACGGCCAAAATAATTTTAACGGTGAAAATATGCCAACGACACAGGCGTATCAAGTTATCTGCCACTCAGAACTGCCAAACCACTCAAAGCTAAAGATATTGACATAAATTAAACACATCATTAACATAACCAACCCCTCATTTCGTGAAATAATTTTATTATAATAGATAATTTAAAACTGCCCAAGTTCACCCCACCACTGGTGGGGGTTAAATGAGGAATGGGCGGAGCGTGAATTAAAGCTACACAATATAAATCTGTGCGTCTCTTTCGCACAAATGAGCAATCCTAATAGCAGTAAGCGGCTTACAATGGGTGTTGACACTCTCTCGTATTGCTGTCTCTCTTTGACCCGGGCTTATGGCAATAGAGTCGTTTCAATGGCCCTTCATAGTTATAAAGGTATAGACAAGCATTGGAGGTCCACGTGAGATTTTGTAATCAGTGAATTGGCGCCTTTCACAAGTAGAGGCGCAATGTCCGTGCGTTTGACAGTTTGACGTTTCGTTTGGCGGGAAATATTATTGTGTGTTGACAGACACGCGGAGGTGCAAAGGCATTGCGTATATACAGCCAACGTTAATACTGTGAACTTTAAAAAAATACTTCAGTGATGTTAGAAGCGGCCAGTTGAAGATTGTTTCAGTTATTGCTTGTGCAATAACTTGGATTTTTTGTAGGAAGTAATTTAAGGTAAGATGACTAATAAATATTTTTTAAATATTTACTAAACACAAAACAAATACTAAAATAGTACCTTGATACAAAATATATCTCTGCTATATTCAATTATCTTGCTAAGTTACAAAAAAAACGCTCAAAAACAATCAAATAAGTTGAGTGATTGTAATACTTAATTACGATTATAAATGCAATTAAATGCCACCCATGAATACGTACGGCCTCTGAAAAGAAATATTAACATTGTAGGTAGTTAACTAAAAGAAAGATCAATTCTTAAAAGAAGGGGCTTAAATGCATTGTAAATAAATAATTAAAAAGCCTATACTTCCATAAGAATAAATTAATAAAAGGAAATAATTAAAACTTGATTTTTCATAAAAAAATACCGTGTAGCTAATAAGTAAGTAGATACTTCTACTTTCCTATTGTGATATGTATTAAAAAAATATTAAAAAATATGATGAAGCATTCTTGTGTCGTTACGGGTAGCCAGAAAGTCTGACAACCAGTCTCACTAAGAGTTATTATTGTTTTATCTAGTAACTGGGTTGTGGACGTCAGATAGGCAGTCGCTCCATGAACTAGTATTCAGCTGAATCTAGTTAGACTAGAATCCAACCTCAATATTGCTGGGAAAAGACCAGGCAGCACTCTTAACGAGTTTAGTCCATCAGCTAATCAAATATCTATTTGCTAGACGCGATAATAATTAAAATTGTATCATTCCTTTAAGATCGGTAATAGTAAAAGCGTTTAATAAAAAACCGTTTCGATGTGTATACAGTGTAGGTATAGCCGCATGTATAAAAGATCATCACTTGAGAACGGCTTGTTGTCCGTAATTGTTAGAACAAGGTTTGTACAGAAGATTTTTTTGTAAAATCCACCGGAAAAGTTGCAAATTTGGATGTTATTCTTGTACGAAAATATTAATCAAAAATTTTGCCCATGTGTAGCTGGGACGGGTCACTAGTATACAATAGATAATTTATAACTGAATAATATTTTTTTTTAATATTTTTTTATTTTTTTTAATTCTCTAATGAAATGAGGAATGTGTAAGAACTCTTGTGCCATCTCTCCAAGCCCAATTTTTACTTAATTGGAAGGGCTAAAGGGATGAGTAGTTAGGAAATGTTATACGCCTATTAATATGTAACCTCTTTTCTCATATGGGCACTAAATTATAAAACAAGATCTTCGACTACACAACCTGAAATGTATGGATGGATTTCGGATTTTCCTATAACACCGTTTCCAGTCCGGTATTACAAGTCAGCAGTCAACAGTCCAATATACAACAAATAATTTTGAATTAAAGTGAAAATTTCATTTAAAGTTTTGTTTTCGATTCGACGATTAATCCAATTTTACCACTACACTTTTCAAGAGGTAGATTTTTACTAGGTTGGCTATTTTCGTCTTTAGAAATCATAAACTACACCAAACAAAAAAATCAGCTCAACTTTTGAGCCGTGAAAACTTAGAAAACACTCAGATAAACTCAGAAGCACTCGAGCTCACTCGATTTGGAAGTACGGATGGAAAGTTCAGCATCGTCTGCCTCTGTCAGACTTTTACTAACTATAAACCACCCCGATGTTCCCATCTTACACTTGCACCGGGGATCATAGGAACTAGTGCGAGCATCATCTGCCTAGCCTTGCCTAATGGTGTTGGGGTTGGCTTCCAGTTTAACCGGATGCATCAGTGACTGCCCATCTGAACTCTTAAACCCAGTTACTAGGATACACGCTCCCTTTGGAGAGCCTGGTAGTGAGAATTTCGGGTTTTGACTACCAGTAACTACTGTCAAAAATTTACAGATGACAACTGCGACTGCTTAACGTACTTTCCGAAGTACGGAGGGGCCTGACCTCAGCAAGCGTTGTTTAATCTTAAGGATCTTACTGAAATACGTTGATATTTAACCCCAGCCCCTCATATGGACAGCTCGTGCTGTGGTAAAAATTTAAGCCCGACAACTACATAATATCGTCGCCTTAGAGTAAAAAGCAGGAAGAAAAATCTGCGACCTGTGAAATTTCATTATCACAGCTTATTCACACTCGCGAGTTTTATCGAGGTTCTCATTAATCATCATAGATACAGATAGCATTACCTAGGTTACTAATTTATTTTTTGTGTGAAACCAGGTCGTGCGTCCCAGTGTTTTCTTTCCGAAATTGTACTAAAACAGAAATGAACAAAATTGCATTCCCAAGCTTTTCATAAGGCGAACGATATTGTGACAAAGGTGGTTGCATACTGACTTGCACTTAGAGGCATTGCAACCTATTATTACTGAACTCTAACCAAAACTATTCACAAGCTATTAATACTTACTGCTTGCTTAGTCCGCGTCGTTTTCACTGTTGCCTCTGTAGTTGTATCTGGTTCATTATGTGTTTCCTCAGCCGTCGTTTCTGCGGTGGTTTCCACTTCTACTGTCTTTCCAGTAGTTGTTTCTTCATCAGCCATCGTTTCTGTAGTAATTTCTTCTCCAACTACCTTTACGGTAGTAATTTTTTCATCGACTGTCGTTTCTGTAGGGTTTTGTTCATAAACTGTCGTTTTAGGTAATGTAGTTGTAGTCATTAAATGAGGCTTTGTTGTGGATTTTGTAGCGCGACTTAAAATAACCTTTTGTGCTCTTATCTTGTTTTCTTTATGTTTTTCTTTTGTTTTCATTAATTTAACAGTTGTTTTTGTTGTTGCAACCTCAAAGTGAGAAATTATTGTATTACTAACATTCATTTCTTGTTTTATCTGCTTCTTAACATCAAATATTTGATCAGTATAATTTTCTGACTGTTTGAAGGCTTTAAATCGTTTGTTGGCGTTAAATATAAGATTTCTATTTACATCGAATTCCTTCTTTTGCTTTTCAACTCGTTCGTACATAGCATTTTTGAATTGATCAATGCTGAGAAAAGGGTTAGGAATTCGGGCTTCTACTGGATTATTTATGTAAATGAAAGGATCCTGTTGACTTCTTCCTTCTATTATTAAATTGTGCGTTTTAACACCGTCAACTTCTTTCAATTTTTGCACATGTAAGGTGTAGTGCGATTTCCCGTCTCTTGTGAAAAATCTTCGTGCTATGTATGTTTTTTCTGCAATAATCAATTAATATCTTAAATGCCAGACCACGAGACACAATAGGGTCCATGGTCCATAGCGTGCGGGGCAGGGCCAACAGCATCCTATCAATGGTAGCCAACAGGCTTGATTGTAAGGTTGTGAACTAGTGATGTAAGGTTCCGGCTGGTTCTGTTTCCTTGCAGCGATGATGTCACAACCTATTTCTGTGCTGAAGTCTTTGTAAGTGTGTTACTAACATAGTTTGTAAGTACATTGTTACTAACACTATGAGTCTTGTTGTTCGAAATAAATGATTTAATAACAACAATAGAAAATGTATTGTTTGTTGGTCTTGTGGCGTGTAGCAACAACAACAACAACAACAATATTACCAGCTTGTTACAGTCTCACTGCAGGGCAAAGGCCTCTTCTCACACAGAGAAGACACGAGCATTAATCATCACGGCAACTCAAGCCGAGTCGACGATTTCAGACTTATATTAATTATAGGACCCGGTTTCCTCACCAGATGTTTTCCTTCATTGATGTCGATAATATTAACACAGCAATATTTAACTGTAATGTTGATATATGTGTTTGTGGGTTAATACTGTTTCTTTGCGTTTATATAATCATCATCATCTGCCTAGCCTATTCCCAACTATGTTGGGGTTGGCTTCCACTCTAACCGGATGCAGCTGAATACCAGTATTTTACATGGAGCGACTGCCTAGCTGACCTCCATAACCCAGTAACTGGGCAACACAACACGATACCCCTTAGTGAGACTGGTTGTCAGACTTTCGGGCTTCTGACTACCCGTAACGACAGTGAAAGATCTACAAATGACAGCCGCGACCAACGGCTTAGCGTGCTTTCCAAGGCACGGAGGAGTCTCTATATATTACGAACAGTTCTTTGTTTTTTTATTAGGATGGGTATACTCGTATATGCGTATGGTGTCTTTTGACATTTACTAGTTTGAGAAGTTTCTTAATAATTAAATACTTTACCATTCTTGAAGGCATCTATATACATAGAGTGCAATGCTTTGATTAACATGTTAAATTTGGCTTCTTGCTTACTCAAATCTCCGGCGTACACTTCATAGAAATCTATATGTACGAGGTACACTATAAATAATATTTTGACATAAAAGAAACTAAACATTTTATTCATTGTTACTTGGATTAGGTTTCAAAGATTGATACTGTATTAATGAGTTTCTCGCACGAACAGTTCAATGAAAATTAGTTTTCGATAACATATGCTATTAAATTGTTTTATAGTTAAAAGAAGGGTATGTATGGAATATTAACACTATAATTAGTTTGTTTCTTACCTTTTCACAACTAAACGGCTCATCGGTTCGTAATGAAATTTGGCAAGGAGATAAATAATAAAATAATAATAAAATAAACTAAATAAAAAAAAATATTCTGTTCAATAATTGTACAAGAAACACTTATCTTGGGGAAAGACATAGGGTAATTTTTAAATACGTTACTTCTTCTGCATCCGCGGTAACGGACAAAGTCGCGGGCAAAAGCTAGTATGCTTTAAATATGTATTTATCTGTGAGTTTGGTTAGATCTGAACTAAATGGTACTGAACAGGCGTGACGGAAGGGTATTTCAATTACCCTTCAAATGTCACGGTAACCCATTACGGGAGGATGTAGCAAAATACCTTGTATAAAACCCTGGTAGGAAATCGTAGACTCTCTAGATGATCAGCTAAATTAGGTCTATTTTCATCTCTTTCTCTCTTATAGAACAAGTGAAAGACGGATATATACGAGCTGACACATTTAAGAAAGCATCGAGCAAAACGGAGGCGTTAACTATAACATACTCTAATTTAGTTCTAGCTGCTTTTGATGGTGTCTTTATAAAATATTGAGGAAGGAATTTCTCCTGTATCGTGGTTGCGCTTACAAACACTTAAACTCATATACGCAAACAGCCAGACCAGGAACAACTCTTTCACGCAAAATCTAGTGAACCGATTTTGGGGAAAATTCATCTTCTGCTTAGACTTTTCCCGACTATGCTGGGGTTGGCTTTCAGTCTACCAAATTGTTGATCAGCAGACTTTTAGAACCGACAACCGCTGGGGTAAACGTTCTTGAGTGGAGACCGCGACTCGGCAAACGTAGTGTAGGACGCCCTCTGACTAGGTGGGATGACGATCTGCGAAAGACTGCAGGCAGATGCTGGATGCGGCAAGCTGAAGACAGGGCGCTATGGCGCTCATTAGGAGAGGGCTATGTCCAGCAGTGGACTAATATAGCCTGATGATGATGATGAGACTTTTAGAACTGAACGTGTTTCTGAAAAAGACAGACTAATTACAAAACGTTAGTAGGTATACTCTCACCACATTTCACCATTATTACTAAACGTGGAGTAGAAATACACCAGTATATACTAACTATATATTCTACTACTACTATCTTTACTCCGGATTGGGTTTACATTACAAAATCATCATCATCCTCCTGCCCTTATCCAAATTTATTTGGGGTCCGGCATAGCATGTCTTCTTCCATACCTCAGAAGTAACCTCTTTTCTAGGCATATTATCTTTCCCACAATCCATCCATCGTTTACATTACAACAGTAGCGTTAAAAACAGTTTCTAAGCAGCAGTACCGTATGGATACTATGACCAGCATGTCTATACAGATCAATACAAAAGTAGGTACAAATATCAACTCATAAAATACCCACTGAGGAATCCAAAACTCCCCTTACGTCGTCCTAATCTTCACGCTCGGTAGATGGATCTGTGTCGGCAGTAGCTACACCGTTACTGCCACATAGGATGGCCACAACCCTCCTGATAATCTCTTAATCACCTCTTACAACTCCCATGGGAAGTGAAGGGTGGTTTGTGAAACTGTGGTCGCTAGGATATTACGTCAAACAAAATCTCGCATTTGATTTGCACGAAAACATTGTTACATAACTTAACAGCACGCCTGCTTCGATAGAGGTGTACTTATAGTATATTTAATCAGCAATGTTTAAGCCTGTTATAGAGGGCGAACTTATTGTCATCAATCAGGCACAAATATAGATATGAGGCTGCTTCTAAGAAAATGCAGATGAAAAACTAAATAATACAATTTGACCGACCCGAAAATTCTCCAAATAGACATTCAACAACATAGTAATTAAACAATTACCTGATTATTAACAAACGCGGAGTAATCCTTTTTCATTAATTTTCAGACATACTTATACTTATTACAAGGAACAAGTAACAAGATTTAACTTGTTACTAACGAAGGAATTCCCCAAAATTAAAATTAATTTAGTTCTTTGGTCTGGTGGTCGCAAGCCCTATTGCAGAGCATGAGGTCCTTGGCTTAATTCCCGGGCACCGTGTTATCGGGTTTTTCCAATTGGAATTTCGCAGTAGCAGCCCGGGGTGTCTTGATTTGTGACCCGGTGGCTTATAGGTTCGCTCCGTTTTACTTGAAAATAAAACATAACCGGCGAAATGTGGGTATATTATAGATATACCTCTGCCTAACCCTTAGAGGTATACAGGCGTGATGTTATGTATGTGATGTTCAACGTGTTGTGAAATTATTCACTCAAATTAACTGGACAAGCTAGATGGCTTCTATTTCCTTTTAAAATCCGTATGATGAATAGGCTTAATTTGTACAAAATATCGCGTTTAGAGCCTTCAATATTGTAAGTGCAAATAAAACACTGTATCTGAATATTGTTTGAGTCGTTTATAGTCCACCCCATTAGCTAAATTGTTAAGGAACTTATAAATAACTAGCTTTTACCCGCCGATTCGCTTCCGTTATCGTAGATTTTGTCATTCAAACAGTACTTTTTTTTTAATGATGTAGCTTCCTGTACCTCTGACAATATCTATTCAATATTTCATGATAATCAGTTGAGTATTTCAGGTGTGAAAGCGTAACAAATAAACTAATTAACTCATATTCACATTTATAATAGGTAAGGATGATATCTTTTACAATACTCATCATCAGGCTATATTAGTCCACAGCTGGACATAGCCCTCTCCCAATGAGCGCGATAGCGCCCTGACTTCAGCTTTATAATACTAATTAAGTGGAATACTGGACCAATGTTTACTACCCAGTATTGTATTAATTACTTATAAAAACTGTATGCACAAAAAAAGAACTGTACAAAGGCGGACTTAATGCCTTAGAGGCAGTCTACGTTCTGGTATTATCTAGTAAATATCTATGTTATAGTTACCCAATTCGATTACCTGGTTTAGCAATTACGTACTCGTAAGTACACACGAAAGGACATTTCCTTTCGAACATCTGGATTGTGGAGCTAACTTAAATGTGTTGTATTACCAAAATTATTAAGATTTTCCATTTTATAGTAACACTAAGAAATTTATAAGGATGTAAATATACAAAGGCCATTTACTTGTTGGTCGGCAATTTGAATAAATCATAACTATTTTGTTTCTCTACTAAATTATACTAAAAATATGTTTTGACATGAATGACAAATTGAAGTAGGTATTGTTGGCATTGATTAGTCAGACGCTCGAAAGTCTGACAACCAGGGGTATTGTGTTGCCCAGTAACTGGGCTGTAGAGGTCAGATAGGCAGTTGCTCCATGTAAAATACTGGTATTCAGCTGCATGAGGTTAGACTGTATAGATAATATAATCACTCTATAACCATGTTCATAAACTAGGTGCTCACCACCACCTGCTCATCACCTTTTACCAAAAATTATGTAGGTGAAAAAACAATTATCTCCTAATTTCTACTTCTAAGGGGTAATTTTATTTTTTTTTAATTTTAATGGTACCAACTTCGCAGTATTCCCTATCAAATAAAAGATGAATCATCTAAATCAGAGGTCACTATTAAAAGTTATGCATGGTCATATATGTACGTGTCGAACTGAAGACCTCCTCCTTTTTTTTGTCCATTAAAACCCCATTAACACTACCCCAAAAAACTATATCATAAACTCAAAAACAAGATAAAACTAACAGAGAAAAGACCCAAAAACATTCACTTTTTAGCAGTTACTTCAAACGTTGTTATCACATTAACCATTCACCCGTGACCTACTAATATATGATCCCAGGTCGCCACCATAGAAGAGTACGGGGTCTACACGATGCTGCCGGCGCAGCAGCTGCCCCCCATCAGTCCCTGGCCCCCGGACGGGAACCTGCTGGATCGAATGGATGACCTGGCGCACAAAGGTAAAGGTAATGGTGACTATGTACCATGACTCTTTACTTATAGGATAAGATGGTAGGACGGACTTTGAACTGCGCAGTAGATATGTTTCGGAGTTATTTAGACAGAAGGAAAGAAAGAAAAATCATGTATTTATCAAAGGATCTGGCGCGAAACTAATATCTAATGACATCATCATCTGCCTAGCCTTTTCCCAACAATGTTGGGGTGGGCTTCCAGTCTAACTAGATGCAGTTAAATACCAGTACTTTACATGGAGCGACTGCCTATTCGACCTCAACAACCCAGTTACTGGGCAACACGATATCCCTTGGTAAGACTGGTTGTCAGTCTTTCGGGCTTCTAACTAACCAGTCGAATTTGATAAATATTTTTTTCATTTAATAGCTGAATTCTTGGGGAAGTTTATGGGCATCACGATAGATTAATCAAACCAATGACAACATAACGAGACTAACGTTTCATTTAAATTGCATCTCTACTGCGCAGTAGGTACATATATTATGATGTCAGTATTTGCCTTTCTGTATCTACTTATATATTTATTGAAGTCATTCCGCACCTCCTCCCATAATATTCAGACATAGCAAACCCTGTGAATTATTTTATGTTTGATATGAATGCCCCAAAAAACTGAGCATATCTTTAATTTTTCTCCAATAGCATCCAACAGAATTTGATGTGTCCCTTTCTCTCAAAATGTTTGTGTTCTCCCATACCGAATGATTTAATATGTGGTTATATTGAATTTGAGTTAAAACTAATAAGCTGGTAACATCGTAGTGAAACAACTAATTAGATCAAAGTAGACTCTAGCATTCTAGTCTCAAAAGCCATGCGCCACAATATTCTAGCCAGACCACAGTAAAAAAAACAGCTCGAAAGGCTAATATGTGAATCAAAGCATAGACTCTAACCTACATATTTGTGAAAATACACTCAATACAAATTATTTCTGAATAGACTGTTTTTATTATACACTATATAACTATTAGTTATGAATAGGAGCAAATGGTTGATATGACCTACTCAATCGAAATCAAGAGTAGCTACAATCAATGTAGCTTTAAAAAATGGCGTTATATAACCCGTCACGTGAATCAAAACCCGTGATTAATTGGAGTAAACAGTAGTACCAACTTGTCACTTGAATCACGAGACCATAGCTTGATATCTCTGGCCTCAGAACGCCACAAAATGCCAGTCTATGTATTAATACTTGCCGCAGCCATGGTGGCATTTTAATATAAAAATATCTGTCCAAAAATAGATCGTTACACGTCTAGAATTCTGAGGCCTAAAAAAGCCCATCACGTGGAGTAAAACGCGTGCATAATTCCAGATAGCAGTAGTACTTGCTACTATTTGAGATTCTAGATTTGAAAAACCCACACAAATAAAATGACTGTGTAAGCAAGATACTTGACACAACCGTGGCATTTTAGCATAGAAATATCTGCCCCAAAGTAGACTAGCGTTTAAAATTCTGCAGCCTAAAAGGCCCATCACGTGAATCAAAACGCGTGATTAATTGGAGTAAGCAGTGGTATGGTGCGGCAGGTCACAGCGGTGTTAACCAGCTCGGCGGGGTGTTTGTAGGAGGCCGACCGCTGCCCGACTCGACGCGCCAGAAGATAGTGGAGCTGGCGCACTCGGGGGCGCGGCCCTGCGACATCAGCCGCATCCTGCAGGTCTCCAACGGCTGCGTCTCCAAGATACTCGGCAGGTCTGTATAGCTTTTTAAATGGTGATGGTGTGGGAGTGTGGTTGAACAATTGCGAGAGTCGAATTTGTAACATAAGTTGATGAAAGAGTAAGAGAGAAACAATTCCTCAACCGCACTCCCGCTCTACGAGAAATTGCAAATGAATTAAGGAAAAAATATAGTTTTTTTAGACAGTTTTACATTTTTAAAAGTTTATAAGTACGAGGTACTAGGTAAAATACTCACCACACGCTTCTCACAGATGATAAAATGGCTAAACAATTGTTAAAAAACTAACTGATTTCGAATCCTCCCATAAACCACAAACCTTCCACATAAAAAAAAAACACCTTCAAATCGGATACATTCATATCAACTCACATGCAACTAGCACCTAAGATAAGTTATCAAATAATTATTTTAAATTAAACCCCGTCTCCGTAACCGCAAAGTCACAGTCTAAAAAAATACCTTGACGTATTATAGCTAGATAAAAAGCTGAACTTCTCATGTTACCCGCCCGTCACTGCTCTGTGCCGTCACCTTGCGGACAGCCACTCACGGTAAACCATGGGGCCGGTTGAAACATACATAGAATAATAAGTAATTTATTATGCTAGTAGATTCAACAGCAACGGTAGTACCTAGTGTGTTGAATATTATTAAATCATGGAATCCCTGAATCACTAAAATATTTATGACAGTGGACTAGGTTTGGTTCTCTCGATCAGACTAATTTATTCATCCGGGTTTATAGTAAAGCCTACTACTAGCTGACCCAGCCAACGTTGTTTTGCCTCATAAAATTTTTGGGGTGGACCACCTTTAACATTTAGGAGGAAGAAAAATAGATGTTGTCTGATTCGCAGACCTAACCGATATGTACATAAAATTTCACAAAAATCGGTAGAGCCGTTTCGGAGGAGTTTAATAACAAACAATCCCGAGAATTTTATATATAAGATATAAAAAAGGCTTTTAAAGCGTTTGAAGAGAACACGGAGAACAAAATCTAGAATCGGCAGTATTACTCAAATTCGTGCCGCTTAATATGCGTTTATGCGCTCCTTATGTCACAAACCGCCTTAAAAGCCGTCAGTTTACATGACATACGTCATTTGTTTTGTGGTACGAGTAAAAAGCGACAAGTATACTTTGTATGATGAAAAGTGTTGACAATATTTAGACGACCGATGTGGCGCGGTGGGCGAAGGTCCGCCTGCAACGCAAGAGGTTGCGGGTTCGATTCCCGCCTTGGGACAAATGTTTGTACGATCTACAAATATTTGTTCCGGGTGTTCTGGGTATTTGCTATGTATAATAAAAAATATCTATCTATGTAATGTATTGTATTAAGTATATCAGTCATCTAGTACCCATAACACAAGCTCTGCTTAGCTTGGGGCTAGATGATGCTGTGTGGATTGTCCAGCAATATTTATTTATTATTTATTTATTTTAATATCGCCTCTAGTAGCCGAGGTGCGTCCATGCTCTGTGAAATAGTACTAAACTAACTTTAAGCCCCCAACCATCACTTAAACCTATTAAGCATATCAGCCACAAGTACCGCAGTTCTTTCCGGGGTCGCAATTGCGGTCAGATGCTTTGAAGCAGACTATTAAGGCAAAATCATACCTGAATTTGTCATAAACCCCCTTCAATGTTTCCTTAAACCACCCTCTCACTTAACCTATGAAATACATCAGGCATAAGATACCTGAATAGATATTGAACAGAGACTAAGCTTCATACTATTTCCTTGCCAATGCTATGATTTGCGTCACGTATCAAGTTCTCAATGCAAGTGGAGTATCTATGTAGCAACCTGACATAATCAAATTTATAAAATGTAAAAGTACCTGTAATTTATATCCGAAAACTAGTGTCTGGAAATTTGAGAGTTCAAAAACTATTTGCTATTACGAATGTGTGATGCTATTAAAGACAGACTTTACAATCTTGTTAGCGTCATACATAAAAACTACTCCGTGAATTAGTATACGTAAAGCAGAACAATAATTCGTGTTTTTATTGTCTACACCCCCAGAATTAAGTGTTAAAACTTAACGATTTTAGAACATAATTGTAGTTGAAGAAGAGCTACCTACTACCACGAACGGCTCGCACGATTTTTTAATCAAAAACACATATTTTGATTTTAATTCTAATTCACGTGTTTTTTTTTTGCATGTTCTAGGACGCATACATTTTTACGCCTCTTGGCATAGTCCTAAACTGTATTTATTATGTAGCAATTTCATACAGATAATAACCGATTTGAATTGATCCCACAGTATTTCAGTTTAAACTTATGTACCACAAACACAATCAAATAAGTATAATTTCTAAATATGAATAGACCAGAATCTAAATAAATATAAGGCGCGAGACGAGTATTTGCAAATCGTCAACGACTCTCAGTCAACAGTGCGCTTATCCAAAGCTAAGTCTCTGTAGTAAAACTACTCTTGTACAACAAGAACAGTTCTTTCCGGACCGGTTGCGGTCAGCTATGAGGCGCGGCAGACTATGAGCCTGCGGTGGCAACCAGTTGCTAGACGTATACCTTACTGCATACCTCGCATAGTTGTGATCTTTGTTTAGTTGTTATGGAGTATGGCCACTGCGGTTGTTAGGTTTAGTTGGATGATGAGGTAACTATATTGGAGTTGTAAAAAAACCTTTTTTATACCTTGTTAGTCTCTTATGGTAAGGTACCTCATGGCCAGTATGTAGTTGCGTATATTCCTACGATATGCAATGAATTCGCTATCGATATCAAAAAAGGCTAATCTCGTAACATGTGTTTTTATGGAGATGACTATTAAATTAAAACTTTTTAAATTAAATTAGGTATATGCCTTTACAAAACAGCCCATTTAAGTTGACTAAGTAGTAAGTTGTCGTTGAAAGTAACATCGGGGCTACGAAGAATTTGTGTTAGTCTCGTATGGAAACATACCATATGGCCAGTGGTTGTGTATATTCCTACAATCTGCAATTATTTAGGCATCGATATAGATAAGATAAGATGAATCTCGTAACATGTGTTGTTATGGAGTATAACTATTAAATAAAAACAGTTTTAATCTTAATAATATGAGTTAGGTATATGCTTTTACAAAACAGCCCATTTAAGTCTAGTTAGAAAAAGTAGTCAGTTTTCGTTGAAAGTAACATAGTGTGCTATGATTGCTGCAATAGCAATGCTAGAATAATATTCAAATAGTTATCATACTCTACCATCTGTCTTCTTTTATCATACATTTCTGTTTGCCGTCATCTCAAAGTTCACCTCCTTCCTAGCCATATCATATAATATTCAAAGAATTATGTAGTAATATATAATAAACTACTATAAAAATACATGCTTTTGCAGAATTTCACAAAACATAAAACATCGTCAATACTAAATAAAAACGACAGAAATGTTCCTTAAAAATAGAAATGTATTCGTCTACTCTTCCACAGATATTTAGTTCAATGACCCAATTCTGTGACGTCATAACCAAATCCCTTATTTAAGCGTCAGAAAAAACGCGACCAAAAGAGAAAGGCTATTGATAACAACAATCACACTTCCACTACCAAAAACAAAATTAAAAGTCTTCACTACCTCAATATAAAACGCGCGTCAGCTGGCGTGCAAACTGAATAAAAAGTGCATTTACCTGGCATCGAACCCGACACCGAGCAGTCGCAACCTGATACGGACGTCGTCTGCTCACCCTCTGGTGAAGGGGACTGATGGTATAACCTGGCGACAGTTGTAGACCTGCATTCTAGATGGGCATGAAACAATAATAATAATGTTTGCCGAATTAAACACATGCTGAAAACTATAAAAAATAAAAAGAATATTTTCGTCCCCATGTTTCAGATTTTTTTTCTAAAGTATTTATTTAATACATCCACAAATGAATAATTTCCTAATTGTTTATGAACTTTTTAATATACAGGGTGCAAGAGGCATCGACGCACATCCTGAAACCACAGTAGACTTTCGTCAGCTTTTTCCAAATTTTCATGTTCATTTCTGGTTTTTTTTTTGGCTCCGTACCGTATCTATCGAAACAGCCCGTAAATATTTATTTTATTCTGTTTTAGTAAACAACAGAAATCCGTAAAATTTCAACTGTCTGACTATCACGGGATATATATCATATCATGAGATACGGCCTGGTGACAGACGGACAGATAGACGGACAGGGGAGTCTTAGTAATAGGGTATCGTTTTAACATTTGGGTAAGGAACCAAAAAAATCTAATGAAATCGTAGGAATTAGTCCAGAATCATGGTCTAATAAATGATTGATGATTTCAGGATGTGCGTTGGTATCATTTCCACTCGGTATATTTTATTTAACGTCTTTTTTAATCTTTTGGAGATTTAATTACCATTTTGATATCATAAAAAATAGCAATCGATACTCTAATTTATATATACGATCGTCATTTGACGACACGGTTGGCGCAGGGGCTGAGCGATCGACTGCCACGCCGCGTGTCGTGGGTTCGATTCCCGCACGGAACAAATATTTGTATGGCCTACAGGAAGTTGTTCCGGGTCTGGCTGTTTGTGTATGTGACTTTAAATGTTTGTAATCGCACCCACGACACAGGAGAAATTCCTAGTGTGGGGCAAAGTTTAAAAAAAAAAAAAATAAGTTGCCTCGTAAATGCGACTAACTTGGATGTAGCGATCGGAGGCAGTTGCCTTGACACCGCTCGCTTCACTCGCTCTGCTCGCGCGTGGTTGGTCACAGATCCAAGCTAATTTAACCTATTTGATTGGGGCGCCCTAGCCAAAAACAATAAAAATAATATTTTATTTATTGTAGACATAGCCCATACAATGTTAGTAACACAAAAACCTTATAAAATATTGTTAGCACATACAAAAACAAAACTTTACCAATTGTAAATAAAATGAATAAAAAATTTCATAAATAAAGCTCACCATTACAAAATCAAAATAAAATACCTAGATATAAAAAAATACGATCAGTAAAAATCACATAAATATTTTAGAGATTCAATTACATTTCAATTTTCTAATTTGTTGTGTGGTGTTCTAAATCTCAAGACAATAAGAATAATCATGGTAATTTTAATTTACCCATTTTAGTTACATAACTAAGTTCTTCGTTCCTTTATAATTTCATAATATTGTATATTTTTTGCTGAGAGTTATACTAAGTTTCATGGTTTGCTTAAAAGGGGAAGTTATGTTTACTAAATCTGTTATGAAGTCATTAACTGTTGGAATAAGTCGAATAAGAAAACAAAAATTAATCTGTATCGGTTATCTATTTAGCGGGAAACTGAATATGTCTCTTCAAAACTATTTTTTTTCTTTCAACAATAATTTCATAATGTGAGGTCCTTTCCTTCAGTAGGCCGCGTCAGTTGTAACACTATGACCTTGAGCTGGCCTTGCGTAGTACAGAGCTTCAAAAGAATTAGAGGCCAGTTTATACTGGTTAAATTAACTCTGATTTGCAGCATACAATTTATTATTATTAGCACGTCTTATTTAAATTGTAATGTAAATGGTGTTGTAGGTAAAGAGTATTTTGTATATCTACAAAATATTAAGTACCCATATTTTTTAAATTTTAATTCCATTTGATACAGACCTCAGAACATTAAGTTACCCCAAACTGTCAAATTTTGCGAATTGAACTTGAACCTTATGTCTTTTGCGAGAAAGTTAAAAAACTATCAAAGAAATTCTACACATTGGGGTAGCTTGATGTGCTGGTCTCTGTACATCAATACACCTTACATTACAGTTTCCCAATTCCTTACCTAAGTAAAAGATATTAAGCTAGGTTATTATACTTCGTAAGTGCGATTCGGACTGGGTACGAAAGTGAAAGAGCAGATACAGCTCATATAGCTAGTTGTTTATTTTCTATCATCGTTGGATCTTACACATAGTTAGTTTGTTCTTTCCCAGCACTGAGCAAGAATAAAACAATATTGTTCGAATGAGGTCGGAACATGAATAAGAGTTATATTATAGAAATGAATCGTTCTTAAAACAAAGATTGTTTTTGTTATAAGTGTTGATAGTGCCACCCATTTTCCGCTATTTTAACTCAAGAGTACGTTTACAAAAACTCCCAAAACTGCGAACGACATTCAAACTAAGTATCTATTGCAAATATTTAGGCATTTGTTTTTCAGATAGGTTTCCTTTTTTTGCTTTTTACACATAACTTAAATTATATCATAAAACTTTGTGTTTAACCCGTTTTCTACTCACAGGTATTACGAGACGGGGTCAATACGACCCCGTGCGATCGGGGGCTCCAAGCCTCGGGTAGCAACAGCCGAGGTGGTCAGCAAGATAGCCCAGTACAAGAGGGAGTGTCCTTCTATCTTCGCGTGGGAGATCAGGGACCGTCTGCTGAGCGAAGGAGTCTGTACTTCGGATAATATACCTAGTGTAAGTGGATATTTTGATTATTTATAATTAGAATGGTGGCCCAGGATGAGTGAAACAAATAAGACATGTATGCCATGCATGCCCATTGTCCGATGCACACACAGTAGAAAGGTTTTGTTTGATCGGTAAACGAAACATTTAAATTACCTACAAAATATCTTTTTTAAATAAATTAAATATTTGAATAATTATCCAGCCACCTTAACTTAATACAACCATATCTTCAAAAATATCGAGATCAGACAGTTACACTTTACCGTAACGTCTTTCAGAAAGTATGAAAAATACGAAAGGGCGCCTCGTAAAATACAATGGGGTACAGAACACCCCCAGCTATACGTCCGCTATATACAGGATGCTATAACGCCTTATCTTTCCCTGGCACTATACAGGACTCCCCTTTCTCCCCCCCCGTCCCCACCACTTGGCGGCAAAACAATATGACGTTATAACTTTTTTTTCTTCATTTTTTCCCTTTTTTGAATACGGGGCCGCTCCCTACTGGGACATCCTTTAGACGTCGATACGTCTTCCGTTATAGAGGCTGCTCTTTGAGAGAGAGATTTTTTATTGAAAATAAAACAATGAAGGCTGGTTCTATTTTTATTAAAAATAGCTTGGCTTTTTTTCAACAAAAAAAATGTTTCGTCACCAGGAAAAATACCGAAAGAGCTTCCTGGCTGGATGCTCTAGCCCAGAAGTGAGCATTTAATTATTATATAATAATAATTATACATCATCATCAGGTTACACTAGTCCACTGCTGGACATAGCCCTCTCCTAATGAGCGCCATAGCGCCCGTCTTCAGCTTATACATAAATATAAGATATAACGTTAAATACAGATTTCTTTAATGTATGTTAAGAACTAGATAACCCTGTGTTTCATATTATAAATATACTCTACCGTTTGGGTTTTTTAAGAAGAGTCTAAGACACCGCCAGCAAAAAAATAACAGATATTAAAAACGAAAATACCCTTTTAGTGTTGCCAACAAAATCCGTTAGATCTGCATTTCATTGTTTCTGTATGGTTAGTCCATAAATGCAAAGAAGAATTAGGTGTTGAATCCTGATTCCAATAGATAATATGTAGAACAACATGCCTAGAACAGACTATGTATAACAACGTTAATATACAAGTACACATGGCTATGTATACATCACCAGTATAAATTGACCTCTTATTGTATGGAAATCCTTTACAATAAGAGGTCAATTTACACTGGAAATTTATAGCTTGATATGTAGCAGTGTGTTCCATAGTTGCGGTGAATTTCATTAATGTACTGTACTTAGTAATTAATTGGACGCAATATTATACCTTTCAGTGTGTATAAATTCCGTAAAGTCCTTTTTCCTGAATGTGTCATCACAAATAGCATTATATTGTATTTTTTTTTATAATTCTATTATGATCTAACCAAGATAATGTCTGGACTTTAAAAGAGACTGTGATCTCTGAGTTTCTTTCGGTGTGTCTTCTCAGTGTAGTCTGATAGGGAAACGCCAAACTAGTTTAAATAAAAAAACTTGTTCACGTGTAAAAGTGTTGGCCAAAAAATATTTACAGAAATCAATATCATTTATCATTTCACGGATTAGTAAAATTAAAATAAAACGTTAAAAATCGATTTATTATTAAAATATAAAAAAGCTTCCTCTTCCTGGCAACATCCAGTAAATTTATTCGACGTTCATTGTCTATTAGCAATTCAGTAGATTGATTTCCCATTTTAAAATGGTATTTCTAATAGACTTATAACATCAAAAAAATATATTTCAAAATTTAGTCTCAGTGAATACATCATTCAGCAAACGGGCTTTATTACGTCCGCGTAAATAATAAAAAATACACAGACGTAATTATTTTGAGCAATTATATACATTTTTTTTAACATGTCAGAAATAACAGTAAGATTTAACTACAAACATCCATTGATAAAATAAACGCAGATCGTCAGCTACACATAAATCCACATTTCAGCAGCATTTCATGGCTCTCCATTTTTACATCTTTTTACTTTATAGTCTAGCTTTTATCAAGTGAATGTTAAGAGCGAAATACTGCCATGAATGCTAACCAGCCATTTACCTAACTCTTTCATAGTTATAAAAAAGCTACAAAAACATAAAGACGGCATAAAAGTTAACGTAGTGCAAAAGATACAGTAATAACACCGAGAATCTCGCAAAAATTACTCCGCCATTTTACGACCTGTACCACTGACTATTTATACAACACCCTTTAGCTACAAATGTCACCCTCTCGAATACTTAACATAAATTAATTAAGATATTCGCACAATCATCCTGTTGGTGACGGTTTTAAGAAAAAAATGAAAGAACATTAAGTACTCTCACCGAGGAATATCGAGGAAAACATAAAAACCGAAACAGAGGGAAAATCGTGAGACGGAAATACATATTTTTAATGAGTGCGAAAGAGTTGGCGAGCTATCTCTTTTTTCCACCGTCTAAAAGGGGGAAGACGGGGCGATTTTGACACGACATGAATAAAGAAAATATGAAGGCTTTTGTTGCCGTAAAAATTCCAGTACAGGGGATAAAGTCTTTAAGTTATCAGAGGGTACCGTTAAGGATCGTAGATATACATGTATAGCCAGGTAGGCATAATATCTGAGTACGAGCGCGTCTGATGTCTTCGAATTTATCGAATATCGGGTTATATTGTGTTTACGTGGATTGTTTAAGAGGTGCTTAAAGCGTTGAATATATTAACGTCAAGAGATCGATTCGGTCGCGAAACGTCGCGCTTTATTAACTCCGACGAGAAAGGTGAACGTTGTTTTATTAATATTCTGGTTCATTATAGCTAAGTGCGATCGATATGGAAAAAAATATGTTCGTTATTATAAAGAGCTTAAGCAAACAAAAGCTACGTAACTAAGTCTTTACGTTAACGACCCTCAACAAAAAATATAACGATACTAAACCTTGTTAGCTATTCATACTACTATTAACATTATGCACAGTTTAAAATTGCATTCTATACGTAAGACATTAAAGTCTATATTTATTTATTGACATAAAATATGTGGTGAGAGGGTCAATTGTCGTCACAGGGTCATATCGCGTTGGAACATGCGTTCCCGTAGCAAATCACTTCCGGGCCACTAAATCCAGGCCAAATTAATGCATTTAGCACGCTCCCCGGCCCTTTAACTGGGGATGACAACTTTATTTCATTGTATCGCGATATTTTCTTGTCACTTTAACATCAGTGACGGGGACATTGTGATTTTTTGCTGCTAATGTTGACTTTTGGTTAAATGAATCATATTTCATATAAATGGCGTACTTACTGTTGAAATAAAATTCGTGTCATTTCACGTTGGAACTTTACTGCTTTTACTTCAAGCGTTTGTCACGAATGACGTTAATAGCCATGTGTATTGACAGTGGAGATTTGCTTATTACTTTACAACTGTATGACCTGTAAATGAAACCTATTTATGCTGAAACATTTATTTCGTCCTGACTGCCAAAGTAAAGAAGGACAACAGTAATTGTTCTCTTAAATTCGATAATTTACAACTAATAACTCACTGGATACAACATCTAGATATAAGATCCAATTTCCACGCTGTAACAAACTCAATAAATAGCTCGTTCTAAACACTGATTTAAAATATCATTACGGATCATATCTGAGATTTGGATCTCAGGGGTCCGGAATATATCGGCGCGGCAACAAATTGTAACAAAGGAGTCCGGCAAAGAAGATTATCGGAGATGACGCGTGCCGCGCACGTGACATGCATGTGGCCGATGATAGTGCCATCTACCCTACACTTCTATTGGCATTTAAAAACACACCTTATACTAAAGATACAAGGTTTGAATTCCAACGTTAAGAGCGTTTGAGTAAAGTCACAGTAACTGACAAGCAGAAATAGTTTTTATTCACAAACTTTTCGACACAATTTTGCGTGAACGAGAAAGTTATAAAAGTTATTTAAAACTAAGAAGTGTTGGAGGAAAATTAATACCACAATTCAAAGGATTTAAAGCTTACATTGATGTTGAGTGCGTAATCGGAAGAGCAAATAAATATAGATGGCGGTTGTCTCTCTGTCATATGCTGCTAATATTGTTGTCACTTGCAGGAATACCTTTGGGGTATCGTTGTACCCCACATTTGTAACTTTATTAATCGTATTTGTAATTATTCTCGAAAATGTTCCGTTTCGCATCGGCACATACGTACGCGGAACATTTTTATTTTTGCTGCATTTGACAGGTTAAATGTCAGAAAACGAAATTTTGAAACATCTATATTTTTTTTTATTAAAGTATGTGTGTGTGTGGGTGTGTGTAGTTGTGGGTCTTATAATGCCAAGGAAAATGCAATTTTTGGAGTAGTACTAAGTCAAGTGCAAGTATTTTTATTACAGTGCATAGAGGTCGTTTAGAAGCACGAAAAAGGTTTTACAAATCTTCAAAATTTTACATTCGACTTATGTTTTTTTCTATACTAACTAATATTATGAATGCGAAAGTAAGTTGGTTTGTTACCTTTTCACGCCCAAACCACAGAACGGATTTCGTTAAAATTTAGCAGAGAGATAGATAGCATCCCGGGGAAGGATATAGGGTAGTTTTTAATACGTGACTACTTCAGCATCTGCGGTAACGGACGAAGTCGCAGACAAAAGCTTATAGTTACATATGAACTAATTTTTTATCAGCAAACCACGCGGGCGAAGCCGCAGGCGGAAGTTATGAAGTTTATAATCTTTTAAAATATTAGTTATTTTTGCATTTACTGTAGGCTCGTACTCCAACTTTCTACTAAATATTTTTCGATAACCATACCTCCCGTCACCTGATTCTAGTCGCACCGCCACTAACCCAAACCTGTTAATTACGCGGTTTATACTCAATATAATGTAATATAGGAACAACCCTCTCCTCCCCCCCACCCGTACCCTTGTAACCCCCTGCCGCGCAACACGTGTGTGATACCAATATTTGATATTAAGTAGGTACCTACTTATTAAATTGATTTGAAGTTTTAGAAGCGATGGGGGAGGGTTTTGTGTTTAGACTGGGATTAAACTGAAGGAATTTATGTACTTCGCGTTTAAAAAAGTTTTTGTTACACTTTCAAATGTATTAAACAATAAACTACACCGATCTAAAGTTTGTTCATTAATCCAAAATCTGGATATTAAGACTTTTCTCTGTTATAATAATAATAATGATAATAATAATGTTTTATTGATTCAGAAAAGTGTTACATATTAAGATGTGACACTGGATCCTGCACTAGGATACCCTGTGTCGCAGGATCCAGTCTCTCTCGTATAATAATGGTGGTCGATTCTCTGTAACAAATGCAACGGTTCCAATAATAAAACATAAAAAATCTGTTATCTTATATCTTAGTTTTCCCCTATATTCAAACTTGTTCATTCACATGAGTACTACCCTGAACGTATTTCCATCGCTGTACCTGCCAGCCTTTATATTTTTTACGGTCGAGAATAACTTTTTTAATAACACAACTTGCAAAAAACGTGCGGAAAACCGAATGTACGCAGTAAAGTCTAAGAAAACCAGCTCAACATACATTGAAACAATCAGGTCAAAAAATAAAAACACAAATCGCTCAAAGTACAGTCAACAAAAAAAATATTGACGTTGTTAGGCCCGGAATAGGGTGAGAAGCGGAGCGAGATAAGTATCGCTTCGGATCGCGTCGCCACGTGCGTCCTAAGCCGGGATATGCAATTTTATATTTATACTCCTCTTATTATTATTGCCGTACAATTTCAGTTTTATTAAGTGTTTTATTATTTTAGTATTTGGATGGATTAAGTAGGTCAGGTTATTAATAAAAAATATAATAATTTAAAGATGAAATCATATCCAAACTTGAAAGATAAATTATTAGTTAGGTTAGATTCACCTCAAATACGCGTGCATTAGTAAAGGTGAGTAAATCAACACATTTCCAAAACAAAATATTTATTCCACCATTCTGCTAAGCTGTGGTTATCAATATTGAGGTAAATCTTGTAATACCTATATAGGCTTTTATGTAGAATGAAGTAGTTCGTAGTACATATAAAATTCAACCATTAAAAATCGGTCAAAATTCAAAATTTAAAAACGTCAAGCAGGCGTGGTTGCAGCCTAAGACTTTGGGGATTTGTCTATTTTCAGGGGATTTTTCAATTTCATTTGATTATTTTCGGGGGGGGGGGGGGGTCATGTCATTTTACGATAACACCCCCCGACCGCCACTGCGTATAAGTATGTACGAGTATAAGTAACAAATTGCGTATATTAGCGCAAAATCCCACAGTCCGGGCCGGAGGATTGATACCGATCCCCAATCCTGACTCTGGTCGGCGATAGCATCAGCAGTCATCCATCTTCTTAGAAGAACATATTTATATATCGCAGTTGCCTACAGACAAAGTAAAAGTCTTGTATGTTCTATATTTTTAAACTTTTTTAAACATACACAAAAACTATTTCAAACAGACATTAGTAGCTGAAATCAATATCTAACATAGTTCACAAGTATTCTTGTTATCTTCTTTTTTTTACTTTTGTAATGACAAAACCACGAAGGTCGTATTTGATTCTAGATATGTCTCCATGACAAAAAACAAAACAAGATATGGTTTTATTAGTCTCATAATTAATACAGTTTACGGACAAAATGTACATCATTTACCTTCTAATTAAACAAGATTTATTTTTAAACTGAAGGTTTAAACCATTATTATAATATACATTTTTGAATTTTATGCCGACAATGTTAAAAAATACAAAAACTGATTTTGATTCTGTTGTTGTTGTTGTTGTTGCTTTTTAGTTTAAGTCTCAATTATGCGTTGAAAGCTTCTCCTTGAGTTGGAATACATTCCAAAATACAATAACTGACTCGAAGGTTTCAGCTTAGACTGAAGTTAGACCTGGCTTTGTAATAAAACAGTATCAATATATTCTTCTTCACTTTAGGGATGTCGAAATTGTTTTAAAAGTATCGATATTTTTCATGGTATGGTGTTGATATCGTTTTCGATGTATTTAAAAATAAAACATCGATGAATCGAGAAATTTTCGTAACAAACCTAGTGTTGCTGTATTTTTTATCAATCTGAATTCGGTGTTTTTTTACTTTCACTGGACAATCATGATTTAAACCTTACTCAATGAAATTTTTAAGTAAAACGAATATAATTCACTTCTTTATTTGTAAAGCTCATTGGTCTAAAAAACACAGAACAAAAACTTGAGAAAAAGTCGACATACATTTCTGATGATGGGGGATCAGAATCATGTTCATACTGACCTGAAGCGATCAGGTTGTGCGTCGATGTATTTCACCTTGTATATCGTACAAAAATATCGATATTTTTCGACAAGCCTACTGCACGTACCCCAGTTCCCTTGATCTGTAGCAATATTACACGGCGATAACATCACAGATATGAGATAAGATACTATCACAACAACTTGTTCAGACATATTGGGGTATTATACTACAAAGTATTAAAGGATTAGTGGGTGAGGGAGATGACCGAATTGTTTGGAGAGTGTTCAATGAACGTTAAGTAGTTTTGAATACCGAATTTTAATATAGACGTGTGTTGATTTTCATTTTATTTCAAACTAGCATTTCGTCCGCGACTTCGTCCGCGTTGATTTCGTTAGTAATTTGAACATCCCCTTCGCATTTTAACATCCCCTCCACCCCCGATAAAGCTTAGTTTTGAAAATAATAATCAAATATAAATAAATAAATAATGCTGGACAATCCACACAGCATCATCTAGCCCCAAGCTAAGCTGAGCTTGTGTTATGGGTACTAGATGACTGATATACTTAATACAATACATTACATAGATAGATATTTTTTATTATACATAAAAAAATACCCAGAACACCCTGAACAAATATTTGTAGATCGTACAAACATTTATCCCAAGGCGGGAATCGAACCCGCAACCTCCTGCGTCGCAGGCAGACCTTCGCCCGCCGCGCCACATCGGTCGTGATAGCCTATATCACTCAAGGATAATGTACGAGTAGCTTTCTAAAATTGAAAAAAATATTAGATTTGAAGCATTCGTTCCGGAGATTACCCCCTACATACAAACTTACTAACAAATCTTACATCTTTATAATATTAGTATAGAATATTATAAAGAGGTAAAACATCAACGTTTTGCGGATCATATTTTGGTTTTCAAACTGTGTTTGTTCCTAATTCTAAATTGAATCTGTATTTATTTATTTGACAGCTACTCAGAACTCATAACTGAGTTGCAAATTAATTAATACAAAGTGTTAACTTAAACACCGTTTATTTTAAGTACAGTCAGCTTAAAAAAACATCTGTATTAACTTTCTAGACAGGTAAGATAGTTTAAATAAAACAAACCCCAAACTTCCAACTCCACTACTTCACTTCAACTGACATTGTACATAAACAATGTCTATATAAATCTACATAAAATCCCAAATTGTAAGTTTAAGGCTCGGAGTGTTCTCCACAAGGCATTCTTAGAGCGCTCTCGGTCGGCTGCACATCAAACGGCTTGCGCCACTCATAATCAGATGTTTAGGCCTGCTTTGATAACCGACATTAGCGTCTTAGCGGAATTTAATTTGTTTTCAGTTGTCGCACAAGTTGGTTTCTGTGATGTCGGGTAAGCTTGGTAGCTTGGGATAAAGATTTTAGCTTTATACGTGGAATATCTAGTGTTATTCGCCTGACGCCTCGTCTGCGTAGTGAATGTTAATACGGTTTTTTTGGCAATTTATATATTCACATTATTCATTGGTCTAGTGATTGCTAAGCATGAGGTCTGGCTTCGATTCCCGGGTCGAGCTATGTGTTATTTGAATTATGAATTGGGAATTTCTCAGTAGCAGCCCGGAGTCTGGATGCGTGTCCGTTTGATGGCAATAGGCTCTACCCCTTTTAGATGGGACTTAAAAACATTACCAGTTGAATTTAGGTGTACTGTAGGTACACCTTTGCCCAACCCTTCATTCCTTATGTTCAATGTTTCAGCTGTTGATTCAATGTTTTCTCAGGATCTTCCTGGATTTTCCAGTGTCCTGGGATGTTCTGGATAGTTTGTATCCAGTGTCTTAGGTTAAAGCGCCCTGATAAGGTCATGTGAGTTAAAATTGCACGCCACTTTTGCAATCCTTACGTTGCGAGCTCGCGAGTGTTCGTGCTTTGTTTTCAAACAGAGACGCAACGTGTAATGTCTCTTTCTCTACACTATTCTCATCAGTGTTTTCTCTTTCTTTCCTTGCTTGCAGTAGTTACTAGACCTACTGGGCTAGCCAACTATTGCTACTCGATTACTTCGTCCTGTTTTTAAACTGATTGGTCCTGGTTTTTCCAACTGCAAATCCTAATTTTTCAAATAGCACATTTGAATTGACAACACTATCTTTGGTTCAGCTCCCGGGTTGAGCTAAGTCTCGTTGAGTGTTTCCATATAGAACTTCTCAGTAACAGCCCGTAGTCTAGATTTCACTCGGTTGATGGCAATAGGCTCAACCCCTACTTATTACATAGGACTTAAACATAACTGTCGACATGCGGCTGAAGAAGATACCTATAGGTACACCTCTGCTTACACCTTCTTAGAATACACGCGTTAAGTTTTGTTATGTGTTTGTTAAATAATGCGTGCCAAGTTATTCGACACGAAATAGATACTCTTCACACTTTTCCTTTAATTCCTGTATTTTTGAAAATCACCGACACACATTACATGGACGAGTAACGAAATAAATTGTTTTGTAATACCAAATTGCATTCAAATAATCCACACAAAATGTTTCTTTCATCACTGAAAATCCAGTTTCAGCTGATTACAGTTGACTTGATACGAATGTAAATTACATCAGACAGTTTAAAATTAAATCCTCACAAAATCCACGCAATCGGATGCGCCAATCAGTAAGTACTGGGCTCAAATAAAGCTAGCGTTATCAAATCAGTGCCAACACGATTTGTTTATCAAACGCGGGCTAAACAAGTGTAGTCGTTTAACTAAAATCTTATTTGCTTACGGTGGGGTGCGTACGTCCCCCGGCTGTCGTACTCACACATATGTTGGGAGTTTTACGCAGTGTTAATTTTAATCCTACTACAGTGCACGTAGGATTCGTATGAATAAAAAGTGGCTCTGATTAATGATTTTTTAGAAAGGTTGATTATGAGGCACGAGCATGCATGGTCCTGGGTTCGATTCCCCGGTCGAGCAATGTGTTATTGAGATTTTCTCAGTAAAAGCCCGGAGTCTGGATATGTCCTCAGTTGACGTCAATAGGCTCACCCCCTTTTACATGGGACTTAAAAACTTAACTGGTGAAATGTGGGTGTACTGTATTTACACCTCTGCCCATCCTTTTGGGGAAATACAGGCGTGATGTTATGTTTAGAAAGGTTAGTGCATTGGAACGGCTTTCATTTGTTCTAAGACAGTCGTCGACAGAAGCACGAAATTCTGACAATCAGTCTTAGTGTGTATCGGCTTAAAATCCATTTTTGGTCGTACACTAGTTTATTTTGATGAAGAGGATGAGTAAAAGTCTGTAAATTTTAACAGTCGAATGGGTCGATCTAAGGTCAAGACCTACTTTGTGTTGTGGAGATCAGCTATGCAGGCGCTCCATGTAATGCTGGTATTCAGCTGCATCTGGTTAGACTGGAGGCCGACCCCAACATAGTTTGGCAAAGGCTAGTCAGGTGATGAAAAGTAATGATATTGTGTATATAATTCTATGCGCTTAAATTCAGTTACAGATCCGAGAATCATACACAGATTTAGTTACTATGTTTTGGAGATTTTTGAAACACAGTATATTTCTTTCTCTGTTTTCTGTTGAGTAAAATCACTAGCATTAATACCTAGGTTACACTTAAGCAAGATTCAAAATCCAATTTCTAGTATTTCTATTATTTTATTAATTATAATTTAGTCCATTTTAGTTGGTATCTACACTGTCGCATTAGGTTAAGGAATGTAAAGATAGTTTTAAGGAGAGAGAAATAAATAAATAAGAATATATTTATAGAAATGTCATAGTATTTACGAACCCATATATATTACGAAACAAATATTTTCTCAGAAATACGATCATAATTTCACGTAAATATCGGTTGGATTTTTGTGTAAATTGTAAGTAATTATACTCGTGACTGTACGTACAACTTATCAACTTAAAATCACTGAACACAGACACACAAAAGTAGATAACAAGATACATTACCCACAAACAAACAGCAAATTATCCACAACGTTAGTCACAAATGCACAACACCGCGTAATTTCCTTACCAATACCAATTACAATCTTTAGCCCAAACATCGTATCATGACCACGAAAAGCTGATTTAGTTGCCCGCAAAGCGTTCAATATCGGCCATTGGGCGGTGCGTAATTGCGGCAGGCCGGTATTGGGAAGCATTCGCGCGCCGCGGTCCGCGGCTCGGGCCATTCATTAAGCAATCTAGATTAGCATTTCGAATCGGCCATTGTGTTTAGTTTGGCCGGAATTACGGTCGTTGTAAAAGGTAATGCCTTCGTCAACTGCAACTGGTTTGCTGTGGTTTAGGTAATTGATGATCGTTGGTGTTTTTGGTTGAATTTCTGTGTTGAGTTTTGTTACTGCCGTTTTGAAGTTGAATTTTGATAGAATTGGGTAAGCATTGCACTCATGGCGGGGTTGCAGCCGGAAAAAAAGACAAGAAAGTAATGAAGCCGAGATACTCTCGCGTATCAACAAACTTACGAAGTAAAAAAGCCCATAAAAAGCTTATTAACTTTAAATGAAAAAAAACCGCGATGTATTTTCTATTAACATTTCAGAGCCTTCATCTTTTGAAGACAAGCATTGATTCAAACAGACCAAAATGTCTAATACTAGAAATATGGGAAACGTCATTTTTACAAAACCAACGCCAGTAACGCTATGCCGCGCGCCGTAACTGTACGCCTGCGATTCTACCAAACTAATATATTAAGAATATGTTTTACTCGACTTGACGTATTCGTACGCAGCATTAAAATGCTCAGTCGCTGTGCCTCGACGGCCGACACTCCACTTTTCTTCAAGAAAAGTAACTATTACTATTCCGGCGTGGTTGTACTCTTATAACACATATTATAACATAACATACGAAAAATTCAAACAAATCTGCCAAACACAAATAAACCCACGTCCACACATAATTTTAAACATTCTCCAACAATTTCACAGATGTTAATACAACCCCCAAGCGTAGAAAAACAGTTGACAGCGCAAAATCGTCACCCATCCGATAATAATAGGTTGTGATGTAAATCAAAATTCATAGTGATTACGACCCTAGCACATGAGTTATGACTTATTAGGGACCCCACAGATTCACAAGAGACCCACTTGTAATAGCCCTGTATGTCTAAATGACACTTCGATGTGTTGTCACCTTTGTTGTTGCGAATGTAACTGGATTATGGTGTTGCCATGTTTACGGGAAATATTCCGAAAAAAATATCTGATAGTGGTAGAAAAATGGTAGAAAACCAGTCACTAAATAGGATAAAGCAATGGTATAATAATAGGTAAATATTTGAATTTAAATAGTTCATTAGGTACTCATAAGATTTACATTATATTTCATGCATATGAAGTTTAATTTAAAAATGATGAGTAACACAATGAAATATTCATATAAGGTTTAATAAAACTTATAATTCAAAATCAAAGTCAACCCGATGTAGTTTAATTTATAATTTGCATTTTTTTTCGTAAAAAAACTACAAACTTCTATCTCATCTTGAGAAAGTGACATTAAACGTCTTTTAATATTTATAGACACGGCAAACTACATTCTTTTTTTGAATAAATGGCCTATATTTATTTGAATAAAGAATGTAGTGTGTCAGAAACAGGACATATCCCCGCACAACCAAGCCGCATGGCTGCCGCACAGCTGCATAGGGCTGTCCAGTCCGTCCTGCTCGATCCCCACTGCTATTTATTATAATTTTATGCGGCGTCCACGCTTCCCATCCCTTTGTGTGCTAAACGATGTCCTTGTCGCCTTTTTGTTGTTTCGAGGGGTATTAAATGTAATAACACGAACTATCAAGATCGTTCGTGAATGGTAATGAGTTTTTTTTCGCCGACTGTACGATATGATCGGAGTGTCAGTTGTCCATAATTACAGTTTGTTTAATGTGGTTTCGTGTTACAATGGGGTTTGTGGTGTTTGAAATTATTGGTTTTATTAGAGTATGTTGTTAGTTAGTATTAGAGTTGCCCTTTTGAAGTAAAGGTTGCGGAATTCGATGTGCTGTAGAATTTTATTAAAATTTTCATCAAGTTTAGGTATGTTGAGGTCGACTTGCAATCTAACTGGGTGCAGCTGAACACTAGTATTTTACATGGAGCAACTGCCTATCTGACCTCCCCAACCTAGTTGCTGGGCAACACGATACCCCTTAGTAAGGCTGGCTGTCAGAGTTTCGAACGGCCCGAGCGGCTTTAATTTAGCCACGAGGTCCTCTATCGTCAAGTTTAATAAGTAATGGATCTAATTTATTTCAATGCATAAATAATAATACCAGTCTGTTACTATCCCACTGCAGGGAAAATGCCTGTTCCAATACGGAGAATGTTCGAGCAGTGGCTATCATAATTTCTCATTGCGGTGGTTATTTAGACCTATTTTCATTGTGAGTCCAAGTTTTCTCACGATGTTTTCTTTCTAAGATAAACTTATAAATAACACAAAAAATGCAAAGTCACATCGGTAGGTACTGAGCCACAGTTAAACCCACAATTTCGTGCATGACAGTCGAGGCCCTGAACATTAGTCCACCACGACGTTTCATTGCACAAAGATTAAACTATCGCTTGTTATGCCTAAATATTGCGAAACATATTTTTTCCATGTAATTTTAAAGACTTAAAAACTCTGCACGCTTTCAGGTATTTAAAACAAAGATATAACAATCACATTCATCTCAAGAAAGGTAAAAGTCGTCAAAATCTTATTGTGCGTGTTACAATTGTTAATAATATCAAACAAAACAGAATGCAACTGTTTCTAAATTTAAAGAAAAAAACCGTTGAAAAGTTGTCATTCTGATTCACTCAAGCGTTCATCCCCGTGCCGATTGGAATAATACACTATTATATTATTTTTGTAATAATAATTCCGGCTATTATTGTCATTAAAATCATTATTATCGACTCGAGACCGGTTCGCCAAGTAAACACAATTGACTTTTGCCGTTTGGTTGAGTCACAAAGATTTAGGTTTTTAATTATATTGATCCCTGTATGTTTTCACTTCATTATTTTGCCATATTTCACACTTAAAAACTATTCTTCCGTTAACAAAGGGAAGTGCTTTTGAACTAATTTATTTTCTTTGTTTTATTTTCCCCGGACTGTGAAAGGATAGTATTGCACTGCTTTATATATGAAGGGAAACTTAAATTAAAAACCATTGAGCTTAGGAAAATAAAGTTCAAAATACACTACCTACGTGTACAATTTATTGTATAAAATGCATAGAAAAAAATAAACCGTTTTGCAATTATTTTCCTGACTTTCCGCAAAGCGTGAAATGAAGGGCACAATGAGCAAAAAAAGAAAATGTCCCGTTGAATATGCTATAAGGGTCATTGACAGTTTCATATCGTATATTTTCATTACCATTGAAATTATTTCGTCACACGCCACTCCCTATTATTTTGTAGCGGCCAACGTGACAAGACGACACCCGTATCTTTACAGAAATATAATATACACCTAAATCAATAATCAATTTTACGCCGACGAGAACGGTCCGAAGTATATTTGTCGGGATTTTATTATTCTGGCAACACATCTAGTGGAAAATCGCGTCCTGCCGCTATGACGGGAAAAACGCGGGAAAATAACACTTATTTTCGAATGTAGAATGTAACAAGGAGTTTGCATGCTTCGATTGATGCTTGCTTAGCGTAAATTCAATGTTTGGTCACTTGATTTACCTGTTGTCCGTTGTTTATTTGACTTTTTTAAGGTATAAATAAATAGTGAAATATCTACTAACTTTCAGAAGTGGCGGAAGTAGATTATTTCGGAAATGGACACTATCGTATTACATACTGAAAACAGTATGGTAATTTTGGCCGATAATTTAATACTATTATTAACTGAGGGTCCAAAACCCACGACCAAGTGTCGGATTGCCACTTCCTTACAACCATTAATAAAATCAATCAAGTCGAAAATCTCCGAAAACATTTGAACGTCAATATTTCAATTTATTGGCAAACAATACATCTTAGAGCCATTTACACGAATCACCCCACCTATGAGAACTAATAATACATCTCTGCATATCATTTCACCCTCAAATGATTCCGAATACACTATTGTAGGTCGAACACATCGCCTTAAGTTAATACAGAGCATTATTGAGATTGAGTGCCAACAGGACGCCCCCCATTGCGCCACAAAGCACAGACGTATTGACAAACTGCCTATAACTCCTATAAGTCTCAATCAAACAATAGCATTTATGAACTCCTTACGTTATTGACCTATTTCTTTGGTATAATAGAACGACAATTAAATTTAAATTTCGAATCGTGGGAATCACTCGAATTAACTGCAGTTTTGACTTTAGCTGTCATCACGTATGGGCGGGAAAGTTTTTTTTCTTGGAATAGGGAGGCGGTGACGCGGTTTCCACGGGGCGGTCTTGCGTTCGCTTTCTTGTCCTGCAAAAATCTATTGTCAGCTGATTAATTTATTGTTGTTTTGCACTTCCTTAATAAACATATTTATGGGTCTCTTTTATTTGCAATTATTTTATTGACTCACATTTTGCGACATCTGAATACATTCTTAGGCCTACAAAACTATTATGTTATTTTATACAATAAAAATGGGTTTTATATTTCGTACGTTAACAGAATAGACAGTAGATTACTAGTATTAGCACAGTAATGTAACTTAACAGTAGGTAACTTACGTATTATAACGAATTTTCTATAAACGTCTTTTGCAGACTTTTAATTATATTTCTGTAACTAAATATACTGCTAACTATTTACTTATATTAAACAAACAATAAAATACTTTAACCTAACTAAAATAATTACAAAAAAATAAAATATGTCGTCAAAAATTCCTCAATATTCAAACTTGGGTATCAAATGAACCAGTAATATTTCGAAGAACTGAAGAATTCGAACTCAATATCTAAAATTAGAATATATAAAATTCAATATCCAATATTTTCCTTACATAAAGAATAGAAAACGCATGAAAGAGCAAAACAAACATGCACTCCAATTTCGAAAAATTTCGATTGCCACGCACAAAAAGTGCAAAAAACAAAAGAGTATAATCAATGCAACGAATAGAGGAATAGAGGTGCGCATTTGTTCGCTTACTTCGCGAAACGGCGTGATGTCAAGGAGTCTTTCTAGTGAGGAGTCACTGACTCACCCAAAATATTGACTCGCAAAGTGCCGACTTTGGCGCACAATAGACACAGCAGGTTGCCTTTTGTAGGGGACCCTTCTGTACTTAACAATACCGGAGTAATGCACCGCTTTTTATTTTTTGCACATTAAAATTGTGAGTGGAGTAAACGAGCTTTGGATAGAGGATAAGTTTTTGGATTATCCTTATTGCAAAAAAATATATCGGCGCTTTTATTTAATTAGCACGAACCTTTTTTTTTATTTGAATAGGATTATTATCGAGCAATTAAGGAATTGTTGAAAAATACAGATAAAATATTATCAATAGCTCCTAGCGTAGTCGCTCGATATCGCTTCTCTGAAACTGGTGAAATAACAGTTACAATTAAATAAATACAGATTTAATTTTTAATTGTAGGTACTTACTTCCGCAAATTTTAAATTAACAACCAAAAAAATAAATTTTGACTCAAAATTGTAATAAAAATATTAAGTAAATCATATCACCGTTAATAATAAAAACTTATGCAGCAATCAAAGAAATCGAATCGATCAATAGAGGACCCTCTATTTGCGCGTTCCGTTTTACACAACGCTCCGCTCTTTACAAGATGGGTCTCGCTAAATGAAAAAAAACGCTCTCTAAGCTTATTGAAAAGTATTCTCGCCCTACGTTCACGGCGTCTGAACAAATATAAGATAATTTTCGCGCTTCACCTCACCCGGTATTTAGGGGGCACCTTTCATACTTTTTACTGTGCCGTTTGATAGGTACCAACACGACACGGAACGTTCTAATGTAATTTATTTTGTATTCAGAATGCGTCGCTCGTTGTATCGCCGCGAAACGCCTTGATTGGCGGTTTGAATTTTCTTCTTTATTTTTTTTGAAGACACTAGGCATTAAAAGTTAACTTAGACACGCACAAATTGTATTTTTGTGTGTACCAATAAACTTTTAATTTAAGTATTTATTAATAGCCATTAATGAATAATACACAAATCAATACAATTTTCTGAAATAATTATATCTAAGCATTTAATGATAATTACAGCTAATTGATTTAGTTGTTAAGGACTCATCGATGATGCGAAACCTATTGTTACCAGTAAATTAATTCATTAAAACCGAACACTAAGCCCTTTAGCAGTTTTAGCACAGTAAACAAATACTGTAATTTATTTGCATAATTTCCTATAAAACTGATGCTGTTTCAGACAATATCAGTAGCTTGTCATAGACAGGTAAAGATACCATGATAGTAATACAAGACGGGCGCTACAATGTAAGTCTTTGCAAATAACGTGGGACCGTTTACCCTTTCGTTGCATTAGAAAAGATTAACCACATAAGTAGACATTAATCCTAAAAATCCCAGCTACCGGTAATCAAAAACCGTTCTAAATAATAAATAAAAACTAATTTACCGTACACGTGATACTGAAACCACAAAAAAAAAACTGCATTCGGAATTACTCGAATGAAATGAGCACGTATTGTGGATGGGACATTGTCTAAGTTCATGCATCTAAAGAAAATTAATCCGTGTACAAATATAAACATATTTACTAAAAGGGTTATTTACTAATTGGTGTATTAGTCGAGTACAATCGTGGAAACAAGTCAATCGGTGTGTGTAATTCGTATTAAGGGACTGTTTACACGTTTGTACTTTGCGTGGAGTTTATTTTTTTATAAACGGACAGCGCGGACTGTTTTCACACATGGCCACACTTTGCGAACGGGTCGCTTATTTATACCTATGCGTAATGAAACTCTGTTATGGGGTATTGTTTTTGACTGGAAAATATTGTACAAAAGCAGTTTATTAATAAAGGTTTTTAAATAAAAGTGTAATTTTCATTGCACTTGTTCATTTTGCGGTTGTTCTTATCTTTATGCTTCGGTGCATCTCGGTTTTTATTACTTGGTCATACTATATAATACTCCAGTACGTTTTAAAGTCTTTACCATCAAGTATTTTAAAAGACAACTTTACAAAAGAATTTAAAAATGAAATAGAAAGACAATTCTTTTTTTTGTTATAACACTGCGTCATCAATTTTCTTTATTACGTAACGAGGTGATTTCTTTACTCTGTTGCCAATTATCAAACTGAATAACAAACAAATAAGTATTTAATTGGCTCGAATCATTGATTCTTTCACAACGTGCTTTCTTCACAAGGACCTTGTTAAAATTTTCCATTTCATTTGCAAGAAAACTTCAACCCTTTCCAGTTATTTTTATTTTATTTATTATTTAATTTCACAGACGTCAGCCGTTTGACTTTTAATTATGCGTCTCGTTATAATTTTCTGATCCAACAAGTTTTTCATTCAAAAGTTTTAAATGAAATACATTTCTAGTATCCAAATACATTTTTAGTATTCATTTTTTTTTAGAAGAATTTATACTACTTTAATTTATATTACTTAATACCATGTATAAATAAACTTAAATATTATAGTTTCGTATAAATGTACCCGCTTGCTATGTGTATACATACATAGTAGCTGCAAAGTGCTAAAGTTTTTTTTACAGATCTATTCCAACCTCATTTAACGATCAAACAAATCATCAACATTTGAACTGTCAACAACACTGATCATAGAATAGAAAAAAAAAACTAAAACCAGTGTTCGTTTTTCAAACGTGGCGCGCTTTCTCGGTCCATCGGGCATTCCGTCATATGCCAGTCACGACGGTGCTCGGACCACCGCGAGTCGCGTGTCGGGTTACCGTCTATCGTCTTACCTTGCCTTCCTGCCCTACGTCTAAGTTACTACGTCGCGTCATATGCCGCGGTGACAGTTGGCGAGGTGATATTCGGTTTTGTTTCATATTTTTGGGAGTTTGGGTGGGCTGAAAGGGAGTTTGTAAAAAGAGAAGCTTTTGCGAGTAGCGTTAACTTTACGTTTCTTTCTACCGATTTGTGGGTAGGCCACAGTGCTCACGCAGGCCATTGCGCACGCGCATTTAAATTGTAAATCCTTTATGTAAAAATACTTGTGTGAAACTATAAATCAATTCTCGAACAAAAAATGTAATTTAATTTTGTTGTTTGAGTATTTATTCATATATGTTTTTGGATAAAAACAAATGAGAACTATTAATATTATGATTTATAATTACAGCAGGCATCAACAATAGTTACATACTCTGTCAGATCTACACATTTGTGACAGTATTATAAATCTATTTCATATATTACCATGTTAAAAGATTCTTATCAGATCGATCATGGCTACTTGAACAACATCAAGGACCACCAAGCTGATGTTTGGTAAGAGAATACTGCCAAAATTAATATCGATGATGATCTGACCTCCTGACTTTTTTCAATTTTTAGTGTTTGATGCCAATCGACATAAAATACTATTTCGCGTATACTGGGAATAGCTCCTAACACGATATTTAACTATGTATCTCATTAAATACTAATAGTTACGGCACGGTATACTTCCAATTACGAAATAAAAAATGGAGACGTATTTTTCGTCTCCTCTAAATTGTCAGAAAGTTTTGAATTTTTTAGAAAGAAGATATTGGTAGTTCGTCGCCGACATGGCTGTTATATGGGTGCGCGAAGATTGTAAGATAAACACATCTCATAAACTTTCCCAATTAAAAGAAGCGGGTAGGCATTTTCTAAGAGGATTCTTGTCAGAATCTATGTCTGGAGAAATTTAAGATGTGTGACAGACACGATTTACTTTCAACGTGACAAAATATTGTGTGTCTTCTGTAAATCTAGTTCTTGATAAATTCAAACAAAACATAATTAGAAAGAAACTTTGTCTCTTGTCGTCACGAACCCATAAGAACACTTCATTATACCTAATACCTGCCTATTATAGTGAGCAAAAGCTTCTCATTCCCTAAAAGTCAGGACCATTAACCATCACGTCTGCTTATGGCGGTCTGCCGATTTCAGACTTATATACTTGCTAATTTTTAAATCCAGGCCCTAAGATAACCCAGTCACCTGATAACCTTCAACAGCTAGTGCCAGACTAAAAATATTAGCTTGTCAGCACGGTAGGCGGGGCTGACTACCCAGGTTGCGCCGGCGCCGACCGTACAATACAATACGCCACCGAGTCTGAACAATTGAAAGAATATCTAGAAACCAAGATTTCCGACTCACTATAACAAGGCAAAGATTAAAAAATAAAAAGTTGTCGTTAAAAAGTTTATTCGGGCACATCATTACGCTTAGCAGTGAGCAAATACCTGAAGAAGGAGGACTGAGGGGCTAATATAATCCACCCTAAATTAAAATAATACTACATCGTTTATGAAACAACTCTAAACACCTCAAAGATACTCACAAATGTTGCCACAAATTTAATAATCAATTTAGATCACGCCCTTCTGATCGCGTGTCGTCACTGCCCTTTATTATAAACATCGGGTATCATGGCACAGGCCCTCACTCAAACATCCATACAGCCAATAGGTTTTATCCTTATTTTGTTATAAAACCTCGACCTTTCTCATTAATCGCTGTGATTTCTCGGAATTCGTTCGATGTTCGAAAATTGGGTCAGTTTTTTTTTACTGTTGGTATGTAAGGATAGATGATGAATTAGGCTGTAAGGGATGATCAGGTTACGTGTCTTGGTTAAAAAAAATCCACAACCCTCTCGCCTTTCAAGACTGAGGGGTTGGTTAGAGGTTTTTACAATTATGGTAAACCTAGCTTACCGATGTTGTGATTAGGTTACATGGGGTAAATGACCAGATAATTGGAGCCTATTGCTTCTTTCCTATGAATGTGGTCCACGTTGACTAAGGCATTACTTTAAGGGGTGTTTTCGGTCAATGAGTCATGGATAGAGAGGAGAAGCGGATCAAATTATGATCACCATACACAGAACTCTTCGAGATTCTGGCAGATTCTCCTTTAGACATACTCCAAAAAAAAAAAATTGTCAAATTTCAAAACAGCGTCATCGTTCTTTCCGATCAGGTCAGCGAATTCACGATTAATCCAAAGCAATGTATTCTGTTTACTATTTGCAAATAAATTTTAACTCTAAAATGCAGTCATTTTAGCAATATAACACATCAACTATCGATATTTGGCCGTTATGTGTTTAGACACAAAGAATAAATTTAAACTCCACTTACAATAAGGTTAGCCTTATTTTAAGTGGATTTAGTTTTATAGAAAACTGTATCGAAATATCATTACCTACCTAGTTAAAATACTTTTTAGGCAACAGGCCTAGACAGTATTTTAACAAACAATAAACAATACGTACATGGTATATTCTTTATTTTCAAGTGGTGACATAATAATATATTTCCAAATTTTCCACTCAACTCATCTTCTCATTTCCAACAGGTGTCCTCAATAAACCGGGTTCTCCGCAACCTAGCAGCTCAGAAAGAGAAGGCTAACAACCAGCAACCATCCCCCGAGTGCTCAACCCCAGTCTACGAGCGCTTGCGACTGCTGGGGGCCCCTGGCGGATCCCCGGCGTGGCCCCGCGCCCCCTGGCCTGCGCAGATCGACGCCAGGACTCCGCCGTACCAGCTGCATAGTCTGAGTCCTGGACCGCAGGCCATTAGCTGCAACGGAGGGGATATGACGGCTATGAAGAAGAGTAAGTGGAATTTTGACGTACAAGTGATTTTTTACGGGGTTTATTTATATATCTATATCTTGCAGGATAACAGAGCTTTGTCCATATTCTTAGCTCCCAACAGCATCATCTTAAATATCTACATACTTATGATTTTAATCCCATTCTACATATTATAATGAACACCGACATAATACTGACTCACCATCTGCCTTTTCACAACTTTGTTGGGGTCGGCTTCCAGTCTTACCGGATGCAGCTGAATACCAGTATTTTACACGGAGCTTTCTAGCTTCTGACTACCCGTAACGACTGTCGAATATCTACAAATGGCAGCCGGGACCGACGGCTTAGCGTGCTTTCCGAGGCACGGAGGAGTCTCGATATGTTACAAACGGTCACCCATGCCCAGACTGACCTCGGCAAGCATAGCTTAACCTTTAGTCAACCCGTGCGGCTGTTTTATTTATTTTATTTTACCACAAGCTCTTTATTATACTGACGAATATTACTTATTATTATGTACTTAACTCATGGTAGGTACCAGTTTGTGCGACGGTGTCCCGTCCACCCTGTGTCAACAGAATTAGGATTCAACTCTCACCATGAACATTTTAAGAGTAGGTCGTTGAACTAACTCTTGAGTTACGTTTTGAGCGACTCATCAAAGAAAAGTTCCTTGTCAAGGCCAAACCTTTTTGCACTTAGTTCGTCTGTTAAACTCTTCTAAACGCAGATTATAACGTGCGGAGTTTTAAATCCAAACGAACCAGCCATTATGCACAATCAATAACAGCAAATGAAGTGCACAGGGTGGCCGAACAGGCGGACATACTCGTATCCTATAGATACACATAATATATGCACACGGCAACAGCAAATTAACAGAAAAAAATAAAATCGCAACATAGGGAAGCGTGCGGCGGGCGGTCACTGAGAACAGCGCAACAAAACTTTTTCACCAGCATTTTGATAGTCGATTTGCGGCTCCCCTAGTGTGGGGAGAGACGGGACGGCGGAGGGCGGCGGGGGGGGGCGGCCCGCCTACGGCACCGTCAAAAACATTACTCTGCCCATCCGCCTGGAAGATTTAATTTTCATTTTTATCTGAAACATCCCCCTTTGTAGTGGTCTGTACTCTGTATCCAATTAGGCGGCTTTGAGAATTTTTCTGGTACACCCACATAGCTGCAGACGTTTAGAGATATGGAATTTTTAATTTCGATTCTGAGAATCAATTATAAAACGGTTTGTGCGATGTCTTAAACAAAAGAACGGTGATGTTATTTCGTAACGAAAGCGGACGCTTTGTAAAAGGAATTTTCATAAAAAATGTATTACTGTATTTGTTGGATAGAAGCTGAGAGCTTGTGCAATGTAACCTTGAATTATTGTACGTATATTTTTTCTTGAGTTCCCGCCTTTTTATGTTTTATAGCTCCATAGCATTAACATAAATGTGTACCAGACCAAAAACGCTATTTACTTTCACAAGCGTAGTACACAATAGAAGCTTTGATCTAAAACTAATAATCTTCCCCTTTATTAGGTAAACGCTAAGTACAGTTGAACCAAACTTAACCCTCTAAAATTCTATAGTTAAAACATTTCTTCGCGTTGATTCATAATGACTTAAACCTAATAGCTTTGAATATGATAAATTCTAAGTCAAGTCAAGTCAAATCATTTATTCCAATTAGACCGTTAAAAAGGCACTTTAGAACGTCAACTTTAAAATTAAATATAACATACTAAAATAGTTCTAGTTGCCCCTTCCAATAGGCAGTTTCGTGTGGAGAAGAATAGGCAAGAAACTCCACACTTACTCTTTTAAATGAGCTTTCTAAAATATTTTGTAGACATTAATAATATCATATGTGAAGACGTAAAACCTTGACGTACCTATGTACATGTCTTTGGACTAAGTTTCCATAGGCAATCATCAGAGCAAATTATTTTCCTAATCCCAAAAAATCGGTAACATTTTAGTTACTTATAACTGGAAATTAATCAAACAAATAAGAATATAATTGGATAGTGCCACCGTGTCCACATCGGCTCTCTAGTGCGTGAAAGTGCCGGTAAATCGGTAAGCTGATAGCCGATAGGCGTCTACCGGCAATGTCATGGCCGATTGAGTGACACCTTCCGCGAACGCATTACATTAAATAATTGTCCGGCTATTTGTTTCTGGGGCATCAAATTTCTGGTGTCTACGAGATTTGTGCTTGGATTTATTTGGCCGTTGATTTAGCATTGTTTGGATAGATAGCGCTTTATTTTTAACTACCTCTGAGTTCAAGTAGTCCCAAACGCAACTGCTGAGCGTGAGGACCTGGTTTCAATTCCCAGGTCGATCCCAGGGAAGATTTATTGAGTTTTTCTAATGGGAATTTTCTTATTATTGGCCCGGAGTCTGGATTTGTGCCCGGTTCATGGCAATAGGCTCACCTCCATTACATGGGACTTAAACATAACAGGCGAAATGTGGGTGTACAATGTGTATATGTATGTATATGTACAATAGGTACACCACTGCCCAACCCTTCGGGGAATACAGGTATGATGATATGTTATAGCGTTTTATTTATCTATTATCTAGTAAATATGCAGTAGGTAGATACAAGCTTTCAGTTCTGTTGTAATCAGAGAGTTTGACTTCGTTGTGTGGTTGTTAATTGTTCTACGGCAGGGCAAAGGATCATTGCGTCATCCTAAGGAATTCAAATAGTAAAAGAACACTACTTTATTTTCTTCATTTGTCTCGTATTTTATTTTCGTTTTTTAGGTTATATTCCAAAATGTTTACTTTATTGTACAATAAAAAAATTGTAGATTTTTGAATATTATCTCTAAAATATTATGTATTTTTGGCCTTAATGTGTATGTCTAAACGTACCTTAGTAAAAATATCTTACTTAAGTATAATCGAACCTATACAAATATTGAAATATTCTAAGACTTAACAACTTAACAAGCCAAACTTTATACATAATATAAAATGAAGTAGTAGATTGTTTTAGGTACATAGATTTCCAAGAAAAACCTCTCTACCAACAGCCGTTTGTTGGTAAAGCAGTAAAGCTACTGGCAAGTAATTGGCCAACACAAAGTGGCGCCGGCGGCGATGCTTGAGGTAAATGACAGGCAGCTTTGTGCCACAAAATAACAAAGCTTCAGTAACTCAACGACTCACTCTTGACACCTTTGTACTGTGCACTAATTTGTCTATTGTTTTAGTGGAAACGTGTTTCAAATACTACAAAGTACATTATTTCAATCAGACGAGCAAATCCCGTGTTCCTAATAACGATTACACTGGTGGTCACTTTATAGATTACACATGATCTATAAAGCTACCACTAGAAAGTTTATTATCAGGAGCTGTAGTGGTTTAGGAATGTTTTTGTCCATCTACACCTATCGTAATTGATTCGGACATATCATAATTTCTTCATCGTCATCGTACTGTCTGTTCACTCCCTATAGCAGTGCAAGTCTTTCCTCAAAATGTATCCTTTATCCCATCCACATGCGAATATTTTCAAAGCTTCCGCAATCCTTACATACTTTCCTTTAACTTTCTTCACATTCCTGACATAAGGGCTCGCCGTTGTGACTGTTGAGAGTAGGTACGGTCCACACACCTGACCGATTTGCCTACCAATGAGATCAGTAGGCCTAACGATCTGGTTTTGTAAAATGCATGAGGTATTAATCGTCAAATTACCTAGTTATTAGTCAAACAAAATTAGCTACATTATTTATTTGGTTGTGATGAACTAATAATGCAGCCACGTTCGTCTCAGTAATAAAAGGGTATTCAGACGGAGAGATGGAAGTGGAAATGAATCAGAATGTAGGGCTACAAAAGAGATGCATGAGATGCAATTGCATGCAGCTGAGATGAGAATGCGAAGAGGGATATGTGGTGTTACGGGAATGGATACAGTAAGGATTAAGAATATAAGAGAAAGTTATAAAGTAGTGTCAGTTACTATATGGATACAGAAAATGAATGAGGAAAATGGTGTAATGAGGGTATTGAATATGAATGTTTTGTAGCGATCAATAATTAATTTATGTGGAAGATGACATGGTTAGGAATGGGTACATATTACTACTCAGACAACGACTAATCGTGAAGTGTGAAAGATAGAACATGTTGCGCCAACCCCAAATAAATTGGGATAAGAGCAAGAAAATAATGATAAAATTAATCTTTTGATTTAACTCACTCATGATGGAGAAGCTCGTGGCTAAATAAAAACAGCCGCACGGGTAGATCGAAGGTTAAGCTACGCTTGCCGAGTTCAACCTGTGGATGGGTGACCGTTCGTAATATATCGAGACTCCTCCGTGCCTCGGAAAGCACTTTAAGCCGTTGGTTCCAGTTGTCATTTGTAGATCTTTGACAGTCGTTACGGGTAGTCAGAAACCCGAAATTCTGAAAACTAGTCTTACCAAGGGGTATCGTGTTGCCCAGTAACTGGGTTGTGGAGGTCAGATCGAGCCATGTAAAACACTGGTATTCAGCTGCATCCGGTGAGACTGGAAGCCGACCCTAACATAGTTGGGAAAAGGTTAGGCAGATGATGATGATGATTTAACTCACTCATGATCCTACACAGAGTGACTTCATTAAAAAGCATATCACGAACAATAAGCGATAAATAAATAAAACAATTTCCCCATATCATCACAGTTAAGTCTCGCTGTGATAAGCAGTGTAACTAATTTTATTTGCGCGTCCCCTCCTTGAGGCGTTTGAGACCCCTTATTTATGACGTGTGGTGCAATAATGACCCCATGATGCATCGTGGAGCTGTAATGGCCTGTGTTTATGTCATTTTCATTCATACTCTGTTTTGTCTATTGATAAGCTAGTAAGTTTTAACTACTAAACATCATTAGGTGTTGTCCTGGTAACATGGCCTCCTATTCTAAAAAAAAAAACAGTTGCTCTTAGAAATAAAGAAAGAAATTTTATATTCATAGGTTATAACAATTTTGAGTTAGGAGAATCCTTTTAAAAGTCACTTGCAATGTTTAACTCGAGTGCAGCTTTGAAAGGAAATACATTTTCCTCTCGTGCACCTGTGGAATATTTTCTGAAAAGATAGTATCTTTGAAGATGTTGTATGGGAATCCCCACACAACATTACCAAAGGTACTTTCTTTTTTCTTTTTTTTGTTGCATAAGATTCTGTGCCCACAACGGATACGTGTCTCACGTGTTTAATTACTAAAATTGAACATAATATAACATATCATCACCTGTATTCCCAGAAGGGCCAGGCAGGGGTGTTCCTCTAATACTTCTACATATCGCCAGATATGTTTTAGTCCCGTGAGATAGAGGGCGAGCCTATTACCAGAATCCGGGTTACAACTGAGAAATTCCTGATGGAAATACGCAATAATACTTTGCTTGACTCGGTAGTCGAACCCAGGACCTCATGCTTAGCAGCAGCGCTTCTGGCGAGACCAATGAGGCAGTCTTTTATTTCCAAAAACAATATGAATAGTAACTTTTGTAGTAAGCTTGAAACTTTCCATTTCTTTACTTGAAACCACCACGGATTCTGAAAGACTTCATGAATACTTGTATTAAGTCCCAAAGTTTCGCACAAACTATCTTCAAGCAAACATTTATAAAGTCATCCTACACTTCTTGGTCCAAAACTCCCATATAACACATCACCTACTTTCTCTATAAGATCATGGTCTCCGCAAACTGAGAGACGAACACAAGGTCATAGGACTTGGGCGAATAAATCCATTAAGGGACGAAAACTAAATAAAACGTACAAAGTAAAGGGAGGTGGCAAGGTCTGTGATAAAATAATGGGCGAAAGAGACAGATAGTTGTAAGGGAAGTTAAGTGAGAAGGGGATAGCGACCAGTCTGGACTCTCTAGATAAGGCGAAGAAAAATGTCGCGAGATATTTATTCGCGGGGACCCGTGAATAGATGGTTATTATGGGGTTCAGTAGTAGTAAATTAGTGAGATGTATGGCGTCCGTGTTGAATATTTATTTATTGGACACGTAAGTTATTGTCCTGTACGTCGTCGCCTCGGTTTTTGGGGGGGATTGTGGGTTATATACGATAGTCATTTATTTAATTATTTTCGGTAATGTTTGGGGTAAAAGATTTTTAAAAGAACATCTACTAACTACGTGTGTTCTAATCTATGTAATGTAATCATCTTGATATACTTAATTGAAGTTTTACGCTCGTGAGTCAATGCCCTAACCGCTAAGCTATCCTTCGAGACAGACGGACGCTATTACTATAGAGGGATTTCTTGAAATAATCATGTTTGAAATTAATGAGATTCATGAGTATTAAGATAACATTACATCACGACTGCACTCCCCGAAGGGTTGAACAGAGGTGCACCCACATTAAGTCAGTTATGTTTAAGTTTCATTTAATAGGGGGCGAGCCTATTGCCATCAACCGGGTACAAATCCAAACTCCGGGCTACTAATAAGGTGTTACTCGAAAGGTTAAGTAGAGGTGTACCTAAAGTACACCCATATTTCGCCATTAATGTTGTTAGTTTTTTAACGTTGTTGTTTTTTTAATAGGTGAATATTACCTACTACTATTCACGAAATCGAATTAAAATACAACCTGGTTCTTAGAAACAGGGTAGGCAGAACCCAAACACGTCGTCGTAGACATTGAATACATACTGTCTGATTTACATACATACATTCGCTTGTTTGTTCGCTGAACGCGGGACATACTTGGGATGACACAATTTTTCCTTGTGCTTACATGTTTAGAACTGTCGCTATGAAAAGAATGTACGAGTTTTCGTGGACAGATTTTTAGGCATCTTTTCTTCGAGAAATGTCGAGAAAGTTCTAAGTCTTTAATGCCGAAAAGTGGTAACATTTAGTGCCACTAAACTGCATTATGCATTTTTTTTGTGTTCACGGAAATATATGCCTGTTTTCACCTTAACCTGCCTAGCCTTTTCCCAACTATGTTGGGGTCGGCTTCCAGTCTAACTGGATGCAGCTGAATACCAGTATTTTACATGGAGAGATTACCTATCTGATCTCCACAATCCAGTTACGGGGTAACACTGTATCCTTTGGCTGAAAACTGGTTGTTAGACTTTCGGGCTGAATACGTAACGACTGTCAAAGGTTTATTAATGACAGCCGGGATCAACGCCTTAACGTGCTTTCCGAAGCACGGAGGAGACTCGATATGTTACGAACGGTCACCCATCCACAGACTGACCTCGGCAAACGTAGCTTAACCTTCGATCAACCCGTGCGGCTGTTTTTATTTAGCCACGAGTTCCTACCACATGTATATAGGTAAACGAAGCAAAAGGAGTATGTAAGGATCGTAGTAGGTGGGCATTCTGTAGTTTCTGCCTACCGACCAAGAATACGTGAGTTTATAAATATAGTTATTAACACCTTAAACGCCAGGTGACCGACAAACAATACATTTTCTATTGTATGTTGTTTTCTAGCAGTTAAGGTGTTAATTAAACGCAGAAAAGATATTATTATAACCCAGTTATAACGCTAAACAACACCAGTCTTCCATCCTAATTTACTATACACCTTCCCTTTCGCTTTCATCTCAAGAAAACCGCCTCTAAACATCTGTATACCTCTTCAAATAAACTTACCCACTCACACTACAATCTTCCCTTCCCAAATGAATTCACTAAACACCGATACAGATCCACTCGTACATCTCAAAAGATATTTTAACCCTAAGATCGCGAACCGAAATAGAAGGGTTATATGTACTAGGCTGGATGTAAGCCTGTATGTGCGGCAGATCAAAGGCTCTGCGCGCCGCGCTTTGAACATGCCGACATACCACGGCCGAGCATACGGAGTCTATGTATGGTACATAAGCGTCTGTTTTAATACCATTTGATGATATTTAGGGATTATTAATGTGATGTGTGTTTGTTTCCAATGGTGTTTTTTTTAATAAAATAACAATTGAACAAGATCTTATAGGAATGAGTTACTTATTTATGAGAAATGTTTTGTGTTTTTTTGTTTGGTCTCGAATGTATTGTTGGTTTTTTATATTTTAATTCTAATTTTAATATTCATGCAATGCTTTTTCGTGCATATGACTTGCTCATTTCCTATGTAGGTACTTCCTGTCTTTATTTTCGACATCAGTGAAGGAAAAAAAGCAAGCATGGTGATTAATGCTCATGCCTTCTCTGTATGAGAAGAGGCACTAAGCATTGAGCTAGTCAGCTGGTATATTTATTTTATTTTTAAAATATGTTGCAATGCCCTAATATGCTCCACAGTCGTTCTAGGCTTCATCTAAGCCTTTTGTTAACATCTAGTACTCGTATAACAGTATTACGGAATGCAAATAACGTAATGAGAGTATAAATTTGGTGATTCCTGAATCAAGTTTTCAGTCTTCACGCGTTTGTAAAATCAATTATTGAATGATCAACTTGTACCTTCCTATTCGAAGTATTTACATACTTACTTACTTTTTATTGCTTTTTGGCGATCTTTGATCTCGGTGTAGCCTGTGGGAAAAATAATGTTTATAGTGTCTAAGAAAACTTAATAACTACACGTTTTAATGAACAATTAGTTTTCTTTAATTTTTTTTCATAAACATTGAGGATTTAATAAAAAATGATATCATTTTCAACCTGCATCGCCATATAAACCGATTGTATCGTATCCAAATTTAGTTAAATACTTGTTTAAGCATTATTAAAAATAATCACAGTTCTCACATAATGATAAAAATCTATAACCAAGTAATTCTGTCAACATTCTAAAGTGTAGCACCCAGATTACGTTCAATTAACCAAAAATCCATACGTCCCCAATCCATTAAAAACCCACAAAGCAAGTTACAGTAACAGAGACAACCCAGCATCCAAATCCGCAGATTAGCGCACATGAGACGACCACGGACGGATAGATCCCGAGGCTACCCTCTGTGGGACTATATCGGTACCGACAAAATAGCAATTAAATTCGCCTTCATTACACAACCCTTCCGTAAAGACCGTACGGGGAATAAGGGTGCGATACTTGAATATTTCGATAGATATGTGTGCGATCTCATACAGGAGCTTATTTCCTCACTTGAAAACTTTTGTAGTAAGTACTTTAAATTATAATTGAAATTGAAAATGATGAATTTAAAACAACAAAACAAGTCTGATAACCAGTATTACCAAAGTGTATCTTATTATTTAGTACCAAACTCGTTTGTGGAGGTTTTTTTTTTTAAACGTTGCACCTCCCTAGGATTTTTTCCTATATCGTGGGTGCGTTTACATTAATTTAAAGTCACATAAACGAACAGCCAGACCCGGAACAATTACCTGTAGGCAATACAAATATTTGTTTCGTGCGGAAATCAAACCCACGCACGCGGTGCAGCAGTCGATCGCTCAGCCACTGCGCCAACCGAGTCGTAAAAGGCCAGGCAGAAGATGAAGATAAATAGATTTATAACATAATTTTACATGTATTTTCTAAGTTTATCTTGGACATCACTGATATCGGTGAAGGAAAACATCGTCAGGAAACCTGAACTCATAATTAATATAAGTCTGAAATCGCCAACCCGTCTTGAGCAAGCGTGGTGATTAATGCTCGTGCCTTCTCTGTATGAGAAGAGGCCTTTGCTCTGCAGTGGGACAGTAACAGGCTGGTATTATATACACATATATTATACATTCAAGTAGATGCCAACATAAAATTATTAGAGTTTTATGAGGCACCAACATCATCGACTACACAATTTTGAAAAAAGAAAAAGATAAAAATGTAACCTCTTTAATTGGTTATTAGATAAAAAGTAACATCAAATAATAAAATTATATACAGGGTATTACAAGGTATATGCGTAATACAAAACGTTAAAATCATAAAAGACTAAACTCCTAATTTTATACATTCTTTGTACTACCATTTCCTCTTATTATGCGAATAAATTATATCAGATCTTAACGCTGCCTTCACTTCCATGTAACTGAAAATCTGAAATATTGTAGGCATTGAATTGAATAACGCACGGCCGGCCCCAACAAAAAATGAACACCCCTTGTTACTTCAACCGCAAAAGCTATCTAGCTCTACATAGACACCTAGCCTGGCGTCCCTCAAAACAAAACACAAATCCCCTTTAATTACGTAAGCACGCACCGTGGCTCCGCGAGCGTCCCGCACAAAGGGTTCCGCACAGCGCCAATAACGCATGAAACAGGATTAAAACATGTAAACGCTAAAGGGTTCCGTACCCGTTTGTGTGTAATTATATATGTTAATTTACAGTTACGTACTTTGAACGTACTGTGGAGTAGGTATGGGGTGGTATAGGGGCGTATAGACTGGTATAGGTGTGTATAAGTTGGTGTAGGCTTCATTTTTAGGGTATCGCGCTTGAATAAGCGTGAGCCGTAAACGGTTTGTTTAGTGTCAGTTGAAACGTAAACGATTTGAAGAATGGCACGACGAATTATGGATAAAGGTAACACGTGTCTATTTAAATTACATAGAACAGTGAACTAAGGAGTTTGGTAAACAACAAGAGGGGATTTTGACGACGCCATATTAATTAAAGTTTGTTGTTACGTTTATGGTTAGTTAGAATATTTTAATTGATTGTATTATAAAGGTACCACAGAAAGGATGGATGGATTGTGTTAAAGATGATATGGCTAAAAAAGGCGACTTTTGATATGACGGCAAATAGAGATGTTTGGAAGAAGAAGACATGCTGTGCCGTCTCCAAATAAATTGGGATAAGGGCAGGAGAATGATGATGATACAAGAAATAGATAAAACTAGTTATTTATTATTTCTATAATAAATAAATGAAAGAAACATCTAGGCGCCAAATTAAAAATAAAAAGTGCTTAGCTGTGGTAAGCTTCATGCCAACGAAGGGCTTTGTTGTATGTACAATTAGAAGTACCAGAAGCATAATTAGTTAAATAATACCAGCCTGTTACTGTCCCACTGCAGGGCAAGGGCTCTTCTCATACAGAGAAGCCACGAGTATGATTCGCCACGCTATTTCAATGGCTGTTGGCGACTTCAGACTTATATTAATTATTGTATCGATAACTCCAGGTTCCCCCACAATGTTTTCCGTCACCAATATCAGTAAACGCAGATGTATTTTGTACGTACTTTGAATAAATACCTTTATGTTAGTCTTGTCTCATTACGTCACAAGGTATGAGAAAAATTCATATCGTAGTATAATAACTGAAAATTACATTACATTTTGCATTAGCTCACCTCTTTACAAAGAACTTGTTGGACTGTAAATAGCATTTAGCATCAAGAATGCTAACCTATGAGATTGTATGATCACTCATGTGTAATGCAAATAATTTGTTTTAATTTAATAAAATTGCCAGTGAGCATGGTTTGTGAGTGCCTTATCTATCTATCTTTTTAATACAAATACAATTCTGTTCGTTGGTAATGGTTGGTAATTCTGGTTTGTTCATCATCATCATCATCATTCCTGCCCTTATCCCAATTTATTTGGGATCGGCGCAGCATGTCTTCTTCTTCCATACATCTCTACTTGCCGTCATCTCAATAGTCACCTCTTTTCTAGCCATATCATCTTTCACGCAATCCATCCATCTTCTCTTTGGTCTCCCTCTACTCTTGTAAAGGGTTACAAGAGTAGAGGGAGACCAATGAATGTATAGGGCTACATTCATTTGTTGTAGTTCTTAAATGGTCGTAGAGGTCCAAATTAGGTTTCTAGGGACAAATAAATTAAAGTTGGCCGGAATATTGCAAAATTCAGGAATAACTGATACTCCATGGTTAGGCAGAGGCTTGCCTATAGTATCGACACCCACATTTCACCAGTTATTTTAAATTCCTATGTAATAAGGGGCGAGCCTATTGCTATCAACCGGGCACAGATCCAGGCTCCGCGCTACTGAGAAATACGAGATGACAGAACTCAATATGAAACATTTTAATGATAACTCGATACAGTACCAGCCTATTACTGTCCCACTGCAGGGCAAAGGCCTCTTCTCATACAGAGAATGCATGAGCATTAATCACCACGCTTGCTCAAGACGGGTTGGCGATTTCAGACTTATATTAATTATAGTCCAGGTTTCCTCACGATGTTTTTCCTTCACCGATGTCAGTGATGTCCAAGATAAACTTAGAAAGCTAACTCGGTTAAAAAGATAACTCGGTACCTATAACCAATAAGGTCATTATAGTACCTACTCTGTTAATTTGATGCTTCACATTCGTAGATATTGGTCGAAATGTTTTGGTAAACTAACTAAAACCTTTCGTATTTATTTTCGCGTTGTTTTTAGATATATTATGTATTCTCAAGCAATGTCGGGTGTCCATTTAAACTATATTTGAGTACAGAGTAAGTATGATACTTTCAGTTTTGATGCATGATTTCTATGCCTAAGCATCGTTGGTATAAAATGCGTTTAGCTAAAGCCCGAAGGTTCTAATATATGTCCCTGCTCTTCAGAATTTAGCTTCTAAAATATTCGTTCCGTGTAAAAATATTTACTTATATCTAGCTATAATACATCGATATGTAGTTTAGAAAATATGAAAACGGTTATTTAGTAAGAAACTAGCCATAAAATCCTATTTTGTATCGATTTGACGACCTATGTGGCGCGGCGGGCGAAGGTCCGCCTGCGACGCAGGAGGTTGCGGGTTCGATTCCGCCTTGGGACAAATGTTTGTACGATCTACAAAGATTTGTTCCAGGTGGTCTGGGTGTTTGCTATGTATGTATGATAAAAAATATCTATCTATGTAATGTATTGTATTAAGTATATCAGCCATCTAGTACCCATAACACAAGCTCTGCTTAGCTTAGGGCTAGGTGATGCTGTGTGGATTGCAGCATTATTTATTTATTTATTTATTTATAAGGAAAACAGATACATTAAGTATAGCAAAATTGAGAATTCAGTAGGTTTTAAGTCTTGTATGTTTTTTAGCGAATTTATTATCTACAAATAAACAAAATGTTATAGGTACTTACGTACGCACTTTATACATTAACTGACACCTTTTTTCCCTGGGGGTAGACAGGAACTACAGAATGCCTCCTGCTTTGATCCATATGAAATCCGTTTGCTTCATTTACGTTCATATATCTGGACATACACTCACGCGTTTGCTAGTACTAAGCACCTGACCTTTCTGAAGAAGATCACCGATAAGGTCAGTGTATGTCCTTCTAGTGCGTCCCCTCTCGTTTTCATCTCTCACCATCTGCCTTATAAATACCTTTTGTTAGTCGCCTTCCATTCATCCTCTCAAGGTAACTAAATCATCTAAGCATGCTCTTTCCAATTTTTATCAATAATTAATCTTCTTTTAAACCACAATGTTCCATTTACAATCAACCTTCGTAAAATATATTTAAAAAAAGAACTACAGTTGCTACCGACTTGCAAATACGACCAAAAGACACCTGTCTTTCCAGCCAGATAGCTCTACAAACATAATACCGCAGCCTTTATACCCAGACCTCATTACTGTGAAAACAATGGATAAAAAAGATATGATAATAAATAAAAAGGCGAGGGGCGGGGGCGAGGCCGCGCCGCCCACAGCTCCACCCACGCAAACACAACATATAATTATTATTGTGTGAACGCGATGCGGTTTCATACATACACACACATAGCGTACACACATACAATTATGGATGTAGTTATGATACTTTGGTAGCGAAACGAGATTAAGGTGTAAGCAGCGTTGAAAGGTGGCTGGGTTTAAGGGTATTTTGTAGGATTTAGACGTAAGACTTTTATCCAAAAGAAAAGGATTCTCTATGTCATATTTGGTAGTTCCAAAAAGTTTTCAATTTTAGTGTTGGGTGTTGTAATTTAGTGGCGAGGCGACATGTTTTGTGACACTAGCCGAAGATTAGAAAAAAAACTTTTTAGTAATTTTATCAGTTCTCGTTATTTGAAAATTATGGTAATTATATTATTTGGCACACTATTGACTATTCCATATTTAAATGGCGGTAGAATTGGTCTTACGTCTTAACCTCCAAAGGGAAGCTGGTAAGAATTTAGTTGTGTGGATACATAACGTGATAACGTGATGTTGTAAATCGAGTTTAGTGGACACTTCAGCACTGTTTTAATCTCAGTGAAGTTAGAAAAAGGCTTTAAGAGCATAGGCCTAGCTGCAATTGCCATTTAGTTGATAGACGTCAATATGGGATTGTATGGCAAAACAAAAAATTAGTACTTGCTAAATAAAACTTTATTCTCATTATTTTTCACGCACCAAAAATGACCATCGTTACACCGTGATATACAAAATCGCCCTCTTGCTTTTTTCCTCCTCTCACATACCTCTCTCTCTTTCATCCGCTGCGTTCCATTTTAACAATATTAGCTGCGTTCATATTTTAGTATAATACTGTAATTTTATTCGACAGTCGGCCATCCTGAGCCATGTCTGTCCTCAGACATCCACACAAACAGTCATCACTAACATTTAACTTAAATTTAAATAAGTACTATTAAAATGTACCAGTATCAGAGTAACAATATGACATCACTAAATTTCTAAGTTTTATTTCAAAAGAAAAGATATTTATTTTATCAATATTCTGCTATAAACTATACCATATATACGTAAGTACGGGTCAACAACAGCATTAAAAGCCTTTGTTATAACCCTTGCAAACCAAAAACCTACTTATATTAAACAAATAACGTCTCAATTTTCAGTTAAAATCAACGTTAAATGTAAACTTAATGTCCTGATGATGCATTAAATAAATTTAATACTTAATTCAATATTCTGTCGTATCGTATCGATGGCGGTCCCACCTGTGCGCACTCGAGCGTCGCGAGTCCTTTTCCCGCCGTTTTCCGACAAAATGGCCGCCACGTGACTAGACTGGCGAAACGTCCTTATTCATTCATAGCCTTCATAGCCGAGCACCGTAAATATTATGTGCTTTTAAATTTAATTGTGGGGTCTCTTGAATATTCACTTATGCACCGGTAAATTATCTTTCCTGTAAACTTTATGCTGGATTAAACAAATTATGACTAAGTTTGTTTTAATCATTACTTTCGATCTTAGTAGGTAGACTAATTTGAATCATTGGGAATTTGAGCCACTCTAAATCTCAAACTAGATAAACTTAAAACTATTTAAAGTAGCAGCCCGGAGTCTGGATGTGTGCCCAATTGACGGTAATAGGCTCACCGCCAATTACATGGGACATGAGACGTAACTGGCGAAATGTGGTAACCTCTGCCCTCCACTCCGGGGGATACAGGCGTGATGTCATGTTATGAAAAGTACCTTCCGGATTCACTCACAGCGATTCTTACTTAACTACAGCATATGTTACTAAACTCTAAAAATTAAACGTATCTACCTAGATAAATTAATAAAGTGTTATAATTACTTACAGATTAATTTTAGCATCCACTGGCCTTTTCACTTTTACAGAAACACTCTCTGGAAACGTTAAAAAGCGATTAGCATTTTCATCCAGTCCTTTTTTTTATTTTTTTGACCCACAGCTAATGTAGTGCCGACATACTTTTTCTTACTGTTTTCCGGTTGAAAGGACATTGTATGATCCATTCCGAATCATTGAAAGTTCAAGGTTTAGGCAGACTACCTTCCTGGCTCTTTCGTTTTCGTTAACTTTCGAGGCTTAACCAGACAGTGATAGTTCCAGAATCACTCGTTGAGGGATAGTCAATATAATAAGAATAATTTTATTTCAATTGAATTGTGTTTTTACACATGTTTATTTTCGTTATTTTTAATAGTATGACAACGATTCATTTATTTATTTATGCAGACATAATGTAAATTGTAATTGAATAAATAAATAAATTAATGATTATGTATGCTTAAAATGCATCTAAACTATCTAGGTATCCACGATAAAAAATGTGATTAATATATTGATTGAAAATAAAAACCAATTATTGCCGAAAAAGGTGGGAAAACTTACACGCTTAGATACCTATGTGTACCTTGTAGGATGCAGACTCCAGACTGCAATTTATTTAAAGATTTGTCCATGAGCTTTTACCTTAGTCATGTTACCTGCATACCGGAACGAAAACAGAGGTACTGTGCCAAAATTATTATCACTAACCCACATTCGTTAATAACATCAAAACAATAATGGAGTTCCAAAAAGACAACCTAATCAAGTAAATGAGCAACCACAATAGTATCTACGTGTATTTATCTAAATACCGCAGGAAAACTCCGCGAAGGCGCGGGGGAGTCGCGAATGAAATACACGTCATAGACGACATTTTTGCGATAAGGCGACACTGCGCCCGTTTTGTTTATGGTTAGGACCGCCATCTTGCACGTCACGGCGGGAAATAGGGTAGCCATGTATTGTTCGTTTTATTTCTCTATGGAAATATTCTTTTTCTTAGGGAGAGTCAGGCTGTAAAAGCCATTGTACAATTTTTATTCAGTTTTGGATGTACTGTCGAAGTTTACCAAACTAAAAATATACCATATGTACTACGGAATAACCTAACATTGAATTCAAAACGTATCTAATCCATATTATTGCAATACGGTATTTAACTTTTATCCAAAGCTTCTAGTTTTTGTATTTGGAACTTAATTTGAAAAAGAAAGAAATGCAGTTCTTAATATAAAACTAACAACTTAATACTTGATTGAGTTGTTAGATGTATTTAGAACTGCATTACTGTACGGGGAAGTTTACACTTTATACAGTAGCCAATTGATTCCAATGGGCAATGATGTGTTTATAAATTAGTCCAGACATGGGCTCTAATTACTAAAGTGAACTTAGCTACTTCAACCAGAACATAAATCAACTTCACAACCCATTATTTTTTTATACAAACATCCAGAATTTAAACATAATCAACTAAACCACAGAAAAACCAACAAAAATACCACCACCACGTTGAAACCCCGCCACAAACATCCACAAAACCTAATTCAACGTACGAAAAACATTCCCATTTCGTGGCGACATTAATTCGCGTTACATTTCGCTCCCCGTAGACATTGAGTGACAGTAAATAGAGACATAGCCATGTCTATTATCTGATACCGATCTACACACATACAGACTTCATGAAACATTAATGTCCCACCATCCTGACAGATGGGCTCTTGATGCACACACATTTTACACCTCAAGCCTCCGCTTTCACGTAATTTTCGACTCTATACCACCCTAATAAGGGTGTGGCAAAAGTTTTGGAGTGAAGAGTAATATGGTTGTCGTATTTCGAGGTGTCATATTCGTTGCGGTCGAGAAATGAGCAGCACGACGAATGTTGTGATGGTGTAGGGTTAAAAAATAATAGTTGGGGATGCATTTGTTTTTGAAAAATGGAACATATGAACTTAGATGACAAAAGGTATATATAGTACAGACGTAAGTGGAAACGCCGGGAGGGGACGCCCTAGAAGGACATACACTGACCTTATTGGTTCTTCAGAAAGGTCAGGTGCGTAGTACTCGCAGCCGGCGTGCGTGTGTATAAAGAGAAAGTAATGATCGTACCAGGTGGCGTTCTGTAGTTTATGCTTATCACCAAGGAAAAAAGGCATTATTTGCTGAATGTATATACGTATGTATAACATTAACAATCATATAAGGTAGACGTCCCCAAATAGGTAGCGCATTGAGGACGTCAGCAAACGAGCTAAAAAGCTATACAATGATTTATTCAAAACAATGCTATGTAAATGTTGTGAGTTTTCCCTCATTCCCAGTACAAAGGTAACGTCCACGCATTTAAAATATTCATAAATTCATTATTTATTTGTACTTATTCAAATATTCACCTACAGAGCATTGTTTCGTTTTCATGCAGTATTCACGACATTTCATAATTGTTGTAAACAGTATGTTGGCTTAGAACAACTTGCATACATATATTTATCTATATTTTAAAAGCACATTTTTTTTTGCTCAAGAATCAGCAGTTTGGGAACTTATCCCGTTGATAGCGATACGGATGAATTTTTAAATGCCCTATGATTGTTTTTTTTTTGTTTTCATGTACATAATTGGTGTTTTTTAAGTAATTTAGTTAAGTCATTTGATTATTAAAAGAAAGTACTTTTTTTAATCAAAATTTAAATCGAACCCGTGAATAATCAAAAATATTGGGGAACCCTAACTTACCCACAGCCTTACCCACAGAACAATAAAAACGTTTTTATTGTTCTGTGGCCTTACCAATGTATTTTGTAATAAGTAGTCATACTTACGCTTTAATGATAACATTTAAAAAACAAAAGAAGTCCCACTTTTATTTAAACATAGATTTACTAAAATAACATGCACAAAATAAAACATTATAATATGTTCGTCGCTGATCGTCAAAACATGCGCAAATCTAAACACACATACTTGTGTCGCGGGCCGTGCTGTAAAAACACTCGAGCCGCTACGAGCACCTTACTATGAGAACTCACACTCACTCTTACATCACTCACTCTCTTCCTGAATAAGTATTTTTACCATGTGTTGTTTTATGTTCCTTCGGCAAGTTCTTTTTTACTAAACTTACCATTCGCAAAATTGTAAGCATTGGAAATAATAAAAAACAAGTTTTTATTTCAGTCTTGAAAGTCTGCTACGCCGTAGCATGGTCTACGAAAAGTGCTACGTCTACTACGCAAGTTGTAGACGCTACGATAATGGGAAAAGTGATGTTTTTTTCATTTTTCTTAGTTATATGTTATTCTAGTACATTTTGTGTATTATGGTTCTGAGGATTAAAACATCACATCACAATAACACACAAAACACCGTACACGTAATATTACCATGTCTACTTACCTACTAAACAATTCAATTTGAATTTATTTTGCTGTTAGGAAAAGTATGATAACTTTGAAATTTTCTCTTAATAACTCAAAGAGAATCTGAACTAGACAGGTCAGACACGACATCAAACAGTTAACAAAGATAACTTTACTAAACCTGTAAATTATCTAAAAATAATTTCCATTTCATTCAAGTCACTTATCACTTAAAGCAGCAAGCCGTTCACGATAAGAATTGAAAATTCAACTCGTTGCTTGTTCATTAAAATTTATAACCTTTTATCTCCAGGTGTGACCCCTGCTTAACTAAAGTGCACCTTGTCAAAACCGGCTCGCCATTATTGGGCATACATTTTTAAGCTCCGATAACACTATCGCTGGCTGGGTTACGTGGTAGGCCGGGCCACGTTATCGTCAGTTTCTGCATGAACGCGCCCGTTACGGCCCCCCCTTTTCCCCCATCGACCCCACCAGCTTCCCCCATCCCCCTTGCTATCCCGGTAGACGGCAACGCGGAGATTTTGACACTTGAACATAATTTATTCGATCCTAAAATAGTTTATGTTATCTAGACCGGCGATATCTCGGGATTTAGGTGTCTGTAAACTTTGCCGAGTACTGTTTGTTTGTAATTATTTGGGGTTAATATTACTCGTATATTTAATGTGTTGTATTTTAGGGTTAACTGTTAACAAGTGTGAATAGTGGAGTTCTGTTTCAATTGAATTCAAATCGCTTAAATATGAAATGTCGTAAATATACAGTCGGTCGGACATTTTGTAAATTTTCCATACTTTTACTTTTTGGTTTTCTCATGTTTATAAAAGTTTTAGAAGCACAGTAGCAACATATCAATAGTTTTTTATATATATTTTACTTAACTCAACCTTATGGAAGCGTAGAATACATTTCCCCATCACAGAATTGCTTCAACCGACTTTACAGACTGATACTTAAGAACACGTATTTATTAAGCATCTTAATGATTAGATAACCTACTGATAATCTTGGAGCCGTCTTTTCCGTCTCTTGTTAAAAAATTAGGAGTATTTCCATCTTTCTCTCTCTTATAAATCAATAAAGCGACGGAAAAGAACTGTCAATTGTAGATCCAAAGTCCTATTCAAATATAGTTGATTTTTCAAATGCATCGGCCAAAAACATGACGAAGCTCAAGGCATAAACCAGTTTGACATCTCTAACTAATTTTTTATCTGTCATCGTGAATTTTTGACCTTTTCTAAAACTGTATTTCAGTAAGAGATGTCAATTCTCTAATTCTCCATAGTTTAGTTCTCGAATAAGGGTATAGACCCAATGTCTATTGTTCAAATTTAATCATTTCTATAGGTGCCAAGTAGCCCAGTGGTTTAGGCTTCGCCTCTTGTGCACGAGGTTGTCGGTACAAATCTGGGCACGTACCAATATGACTTTTTCAATTCATAAGTACTTTCTAAGTTTATCTTGGACATCACTGACATCGGCGAAGGAAAACATCGTGAGGAAACCTGCACTTGTTTAATTAATATAAGTCTGAAATCGCCAACCCGTCTTGAGCAAGCGTCGTGCCTTCTCTGTATGAGAAGAGGCTTTGCCCTGCAGAGGGACAGTAATAGGCTGGTACTACCACTACATATCAGGTATTGCTTGTTAGAACATTTGTCAGCTTCCACACTAGTACATATGATAAGATATTCAGTCAGTGGCCCTGGAACGGCAAACCCATTATTCGTGATATCAAACATTTACTTCCTGCGAGTGCAGTTTGACCGACTAAAGTTGACTAAGTTTTGTTATGTAGTTAGAGGGAGGTATTATCATACAACAAGAGGCGGGTAGGCTCCGGCTTAGTACACATAGGCATAGAACTATTTAAACTAACGAACGTCGACATCAGGATTTTCGTATGGGAAATGAAGGCAGTGCTCATTGGTTTTACAACTCAAGTGAAATCTATCTTAAATAAAATTATCCAAGGGCTGGCTTTAACTTTGGCCAGTGTTTCATTAATACTATATTTGTACTATATATCTTTTAAAACAACAAAGAGTTTACTAATAACAAATATTTTTAAGACTACTTTTGAAATCGACCGAAACCGCTTAATGAGTTAGTAGATATTGCAAAATTAACCAATCAATCCCGGAACACACGGTCAAATAATGCTGTTAAGCAACAAATCCACCAAATTTTTGAGATAATTTAACCGAAAATATACCAAATTACTCAGATTGTTTAACCAAAAAATACAAACCTACCAATTATTGAGATTACTTAACCAAACAAAATAAAATCTACCAAATTATTGAGATTATTAAACCAAAAATGTGCGAGTCTTGCAAATTATTGTGATTTTTCCACCAAAAATATTCAACCCGTGTCAAAAACCTTCCGTCGAACTATTGAGACGGCATTCCCAGCGCGGACGCTCCTTACGGATTACCTACTGAAGGGACATTATAGGATATCGCGATATCTCATTGATAAATTATATCTAGATTAAAGGTGGGGTTTCAAATCATTGTATGCTTGATTTGGAAATGAAATAAGTTACTATGTACAACCCATGATTTGTAGGACCTTATGGAGCGTTTTCAGACTGAGGATATTCTAGGAACAGCCTTTAAAATTATCTGACTTAATCGTGAATATATCTATCTATCTGGACGTTATTTTTTTTTCTAAATAACGAGAAGTTCCCGTAAACAGCCGTGTAATTTAATGGATTTCTTGGATTAACAAATAGAATACATTTCATTCTAGTAGTGGATGTGTAACCATTTTAGTATAGTAGATTTATACCTCGTTTTAGCATATAATGTACCTACATAAAATATTGTTTAAATATAATATTTTAAAAGAGTAACCGTGGAGTTACGTGCCTATTCTACTGCATACGAAACTGTCTTTTGGCAGGAGCAACATGAATAATTTTTATATTTATTTAAGTACAAGTTAGGTTGACATACAAAAGTGCCTTTTTAATGATACAGTTGAAATAAAATATTTAGAGAAGCTCGTGGCTAAATATAAACAGCCGCACGGGTTGCTCGAAGATAAAGCTATGCTTACTGAGTTCAGTCTGGGGATAGGAGAACGTTCGTAACATATCGAGACTCCTCCGTGCCTCGGAAAGCACTTTAAGCCGTTGATGCCGGCTGTCATTTGTAGATCTTTGACGGTCGTTAGGGTTAGTCAGAACCCCAAAAGTCTGATAACCAGTCTTACCAAGGGGTATCGTGTTGCCCAGTAACTGGGTTTTGGACTTCAGATAGGCAGTCGCTCCTGGTAAAATAATTCAGCTGCATCCGGCTAGAATGGACGCTGACCCCAACCTAGTTGGGAAAATGCTTAGCATATCATGAGTTGAAATAAAATATTTAACTTTTGACTTAGTTCCATTAAAATATGAATGAACGCGTTGGCTAGCCCTACAACTAGTGCAAAATAAACATATAAATAAACATCAATTAGATCTACTGACAAAAGTACTTTTGCAATAGAAATATTACATTGCAAATAGAACCAACTGAGCCCAAAATACCCACCGTAAACCAAAAACACAAACAGTTATTATTCAAACTTTTAATCAGGCTTTCATAATTGAATCCCTAGCACGCCCAAAGTTGTTGGATAACGTAAATTTACGAGTAACCACACCAAGATTAACATCGTAACTCGAATAAATCCGCGGTATCGGGCCTGTGTGCCGAATTAAACGTTGCTTGTTCACTTTGTGGGCATAACTTCGCGTCTCTGCCAACTGGTTACTAAGAGAGAGTTCTTAGAAACTTGTGATTTCTGTAAACGGTACCTATTATGTAGATGTTTTGGAGGGGCTTTCGGATGGTATTGTTAAAATGGAATTTAGAGTTGGAAGTTAATTGTTAGAACCGCATTTAAAATTAAAATGGGAATATTGAATATAGCTATACAAATCTGTGTAGAATCTATAGATTTTATTATTTGTCAGTTCTGTTTATTTCTCGTGTAGTAGGTGGCGTGTCTATTACCATTACTAGGGCACAAACTTTAGGCTACGGGCTGCTACTACGAAAATCCAGCTGGAAAAACCCAATGACATTATAGACCCGGATTCAAACTCAGATCCTAAGGCTCAGCAGAAGTGCTTGCGAACACTAGACCAACGAGCAAAAACAGCCTGTAGTCGAATTTGACTAATAAAAGTTACCCCGATCAATCATCGCTATTTATTTATTTATTTGTCTTTAGGCATCGCGGGTCCATAGGTAGTACTTATATAACTATTCCTTTGTCCTCAGACGAGGAGCCGCTGGAAGGTCTAGAAGGTCTACACTCAGACGAGACGGGGTCCGGAGACAACTCCAACGCGGGGTCCAGCGGCGCGGATGATGACGCCGCTCGGCTGAGACTCAAGCGGAAGCTGCAGAGGAACAGGACCAGCTTCACTAATGAGCAGATTGATAGTCTGGAAAGAGGTTGGTATTAAGAAATACCTTTTAGAAATATACAAGGTGATTTTTAAGCATTGGTGATATTTCAGGAATAAGTGCTGATGAATATTATCAACTTTTACCATAATTATTATTATATTTAAATGTAACACATAAATATTATTTACTTTTGTAATGCAGGCTTAAGTTTGGTTTAGGCGCCTATGTGACACTTCACATTTAAATTACATTTTAAGGGCTGATTTTTCAATAAAATAATAACAATAACATTTGAGGAATAGGAATAACTGTTTGACAGCTTTTTTGAAGAAAATAATATGTGAAAACTGTAAATTTTATCTGTCTATTTCAAAAATAACGGCCCGTCTAACAATACAATACTTGCTGTAAAAGTTTTTTTGTTGAGTAGTTAGGTAATATCGCCTCCTGAAGTCCTGACATATTGCCAATACAGTAAAAGTAACCTTGTAAACAGGATAAGCAAATGTAATAAATTCACCTTATAATTTTATTTTGTTTCTAGTTTAACCACCAATAACCCTATTTTACAAGAAACGCACCACGATTTTTCTTTTATTGCTCTACGTCATATGTGTCTTTATTTCTAATCGTAGGTCTATTAATTCGATTCAACTATTGTTATCCACACCTACATCTGCCCAATTTAATATTTCCAGAATTCGAAAGAACCCACTACCCAGACGTGTTTGCACGCGAGAGACTCGCTGCAAAAATAGGCCTGCCCGAAGCTAGAATACAGGTGAGTTTCTCAACTACTTGCTTACATAGGTACTTTGGAATACTGGCCGGAATGGATATCGACACAACCATGCCATAAGTTCAGTACTAAAGAGATTTTTAGTTAAAAAGTAAATACGAGTAATTCACTTCTTTTATTAATAACCTCACTGGCTAGATAGAACACATGTTTTTTTTTTATAACAACAGAAATACCGGCCTATTGCGTGTTGTATCACGAAAGGTTCCGAAATCGGGATGTACAGTATTGATTTCTTCGATTGTAGTTTTTTTTTTAAGTAGGTTTACATTTCTCGAAGGAACTATGAAAAAAATCGTCAGTTATAACTTTAGAATCTCATTCTATATATTGATCTAAACAAAAACAACTTCATCTAAGTAATTTTCAATAGAATTAGTACGCAACTTTCCTTATGACTCCGTTTTGAACGACCTATCCAACGACACCTACTACCACTATATGTCTACATGATACATAGTATATATTCTTACAAGAAAAAAATAAAACCATTCCCCGTATAAGCATAGGGAAGCTACCATATTTCTTTTTCATTAATTTATTTTACCACTTTGTTGGCGTGGTCAATATGTATACCTATGCCAAATTACAGCTTCCTAGCACTTTATAGTATCTCCGTAGTCCGGAGACAGACGGACGGAAAGACATCGCTAAACGTTTCTAGGGTTCCTTGATTACTACGAAACCCTAGAAACGTAGAAATTAATCAAAGACGACGAAAATTTTCAACGCTAGGGGCTTATAAAAACATGTACGGAACTCATGGCATTAAGTTTGCGCCTATGTCTCTTCTACCCCCAATATTCTTTTTCTTATCTTTTTTCTTAAAAAAAAAAAAACAAAAAAAACGTTGCCCTACACTAGGAATTTTGCCTGTGTCGTGGGTGCGTTTACAAACATTTAAAGTGACAAACACATATTTGTTCCGTGTGGGAATCGAACCCACGACACGCGGCGCAACAGTCGATCGCTCAGCCACTGCGCCAACCGTGCCGACAAATACAATATTACCTTTCTATTGATAATGTGTTATAGGTAGGTAAGTACATAGCGTATATAATCACATTCTTGGCGTAGTGCGCGCGTTTACAGTAATTACATGCAGCTAATTGTCATGTAGGTATCTATAGTAGACAAATTCTAATATAACTGCATATACATACATACATTTAGCTTATTTCACCTGTGTATGTACGGCATGTGTCCGGTTGAGTGATTTGATGTGAGGTGTTTCACTAACGCAAGATTTAAACACAATTTATCCTAAAGTTTTAATCGAAATGTTACGTCGCGTAGAGGTACTATTAAGCCATAGGTATTTTCGGAATGGTACCTTACAAATAAAAACTATTAAAATTTTTGCGTACTCTACTTATCTATAAGGTAAAAATGCAAGTAACAACTAACTTTATAAATAATAAATACATCTCACTCATTTCCCGGCATAATACTTAAATGTACGACACTGGCGAGTGGCTGGTCATAGTTTTTCACATTAAAAAGATTATTTTTAGGTTAATTATTTATTAAAACAAAATACGTAGATTGACCATTTTCAGGTTTGTCAATTTGTGGTGTGCTATTTTGGGGGGGTCATGACCTCTACAGCCACCCCTTCGGGACTGCCACTGTACGATCAACATTTATAAACTTGAACACAACATTCCATAAATTATTTGGACCTCGCCCCTGTGTAGGTTCTACCTCCTTCCCAGAACTTGTCACTTCACATGCTGTGTAACACATTGCTCCCATTATTATTTAAATTAGTATCACCAACAAGCCAGCCTTGTAACGATCCTAATTGCACCAAACTAGTGCGTAGCCCGTGTGTGTTAACCTAACCCGAACTTAAGGTGTGGTTCTCGAATCGGCGCGCGAAGTGGCGGCGCGAGGAGAAGATCCGGTCGCAGCGGCGCAGCCCCGAGTGCGGGTACAGCGGGGCCGCTCCCCATGCGCCGGCGCACCCCGCGCACCACCCGCCGCCCGCGCACCCGGCCCACCCGGTGCATCCGTCGCACCAGCCCTACCAGCCGCCTTTGAATGTCGATACTTACAGGTGAGTTGCACAATATAACTTCATGGTGGTACATGTAATACTGACGATAGATATCATTATAAAGACCACCTCGCTAGACATCTCTCGCTATGACTCCAGACAAGTCTACCGTGGTAGTTGTAGAGAGGTTTCAAAAGGACCCCTAACTCGTACCTAAGTACAGAGGCCAGCACGTCAAGCTACCCCAATGTGTTCGATTTTCCCAATAGAACATGAACCGTATTTCTATTAAGATAAAGTTGTAAAACTATCAAAGAAATCTGACACATCGGGGTAGCTTGATGTGCTGGCCTCTGTACAAGCTGACATTGCTATCTAGCACGGTGTTGGCTGCAGTGTCACCGTGGAATTTATGAAACTTGTCGAACTTGGACCTTGACGTGGCCTAGCGTAATAGGTAGGAAGTTATAGAATGCGAAGCCAGTTTATACTAGTTTTGTTATACCACTGACTTACGGCCTACTGCATTAAGTTTTTGACATACTAAATGAATGACAGCGCAATGATAGAACTGGCAATAACATCTAAAGTCATATGTTCCCCAGCCCGCTGACCCCCATGGGGTACGGAGGCGGCATGGTGCCGGAGACCCCCGTATGCGACACCACGGAAGCTGAGCTGTGCAAGAGTGGGTTCCTGGGGTACCCGCGCTACGAGCTGGGGTACAGACAGCCCCCGCACCCGTACGTCAACCATCATGGCTACCAGCATGAACCGGCCTCTCCTCCACCAGGTAAATATATTATCGAGACTTCTGTACAGTAAAACGGGGTGAATCGAAACGCCAGGGTGAATCGAAACAAAACTTCATTTGAGATTTTATTTACTTATTTATTTAGGTAATACTTTAAGCACACAAATGTACAGAGGCGGACTTAATGCCATGGGCATTTTCTACCAGTCAACCTTTGGGTGATGCAGAGACAAACAGTGGCAGGTGCAATTTCGTTCAAATTTTAACGTTGGGTCAATATGATTTATTACTGACAAGATGTCGGAAGTGATTTAATACAATTCCTTAAAAAATAAGAGTACTTATAGTAGCAAATAATGTAAAACTAACGCGAAAATCCCTTTAAAAATTTTGTTTTTATTCACCCCGTTTTACGGTACTCAAAAATGTACACTTATTGCCCCGCTCTATGTTCACAATGCGCTGTATTTCACACACGTACGATTTGCTTTGCATACTCGCACTAGTTTAGGAAAGTGCCACAGATTAACTATTTACTAGTCCAATGCTAGCACTGCCAAGTATCATAGTTCCAGTCAGACGTAGGTTCTATTTTAGGCCTATAACTTTTGTGAATATTGTAAAACATAAAAGTAATTCAAGGTTCTCTGAAGGTGGTTAGGAGGAAGTGTAGGCTGCAGCAGTTTGCAGCAAGGTCTACTGCTCATATAAGAACCACAACTACACAAATACCATTCAAATAGTAGTCTAGTGATTAGTCAATTCTCAGGTCAGATAGACATCAGTCGCTCCAAGTAAATTATTTTTTTTATTTATTAAATTCAGGCTGCTTAGACTGAAACTTACTGTTCCGGGTTGGGTCTTTCACATTTACTGACCAAAAACCACTCCGGTATTCCCTTCGTAAACTTGCACCGAGGATTATGGGAACTTGGGCTCCTTCCACGATCCCCGGGGACTGTGAAGCCTACCCCGACATAGTTCGGAAAAGGCTAGACAGATGATGACAGATATCAGATCCACCAATGCTAGGTGGCTTTCAAATAAAAGGAAACCTCACCTACTCACGTCACATTTTTCAATTCCAGAGCTAGGCGGTCTCCTGGGCACCGGAGTGTCAGTGCCCCTGGCAGTCCCCGGACAGGACACGCAGCAGTACTGGTCGCGCCTTCAGTGACCCTGGTGGAACTAGCCGAGCACATGACAACAGTACTCACACGCTTTTGCTACTACCCGATAAACTCAGAAGCAGCCATTTTGGAATTGATTGCAGTTTTTTCAACAAGCAATGAGGCTCTTCAGTTTTGTCTATGGGGTGGATGGAACAAGTGGCAACACACCGTGTCTCTGGTATTGCAGACTATCAGATCAGATCACGGTCGCCATTTGACTGATGATCAGTCAGATCAAGTGGGTCGCCTGCCTGTTTCCCACCAAACAAAATTAAGAATGGTGATCTGTGATTGGTTTACAAGCTGTAGCACGATTATCATGCAACATAATCTGAAAAATTATAGCTACTTACCTGCATAATTCTGCTGTGTAACTAACCTGCATAATTATGTTCAGTGGTCAAAATTGGATGCGTACTGGATAAAAGAACTTGTGCCGCTCGGTTCTAAGAGGGTCAATTTTGATATTCGGGTAGTATGTATTTCTTTATACCGAAGTATATCATGAACAAAGTTTTATTACGTTTAGTTTTGGAGATTTTTTTTACCAATTGTGAGAATTAAAGTACCTATGTACGTGCAGATATGTGACAATGTAGGTTATACGTTTTCAACCAAATAAAGTCAGGATGTAAAGTCAGTGATTGCACTAAGAACTCTACTGTTATCAGAATAAAGTTCGTATTTTAAAAATGGCTTGATGGTTTACTGTTGTCTTAAAATAGATAAGGCCATATAAGTCTGAGCATCTCGGCTTCCATATTCGTTTGCTATGTTCCACTAGAAAAACAAACAAAATCTGTATTACTAGTAAATAATAAAAAGCATGTCAGATTTTGAAGATTTTTCTGATTTTTTACTAATTTCACTGTATATGTGTTTAGGTTATAGCTATATTTTTAATTCACAGACTGTACTATTATGGTGATATTTCCTTTTGACATTAGATTACCTAACAACTGATGTAACACTTATAGTATAAAGAATTGACATATCTACACTAGATGCCACAAAACAGGACTCTGAGCACAAAAGATAGGCTCAAATTGTATTAAAAATAAATTAGAATATTTCATTCAAAATATTAATTAGTAAATCTCTCATAGATTTTCTATATATCCGATAATGATGCACATTTAATGTTGTATCCTTAGCTTGTAACTTTGAATGAAATAATTTAATATTACGGTGTAAGTGTTAAAAAATATTTTATTAACAATAGTTAGCTAAGATTAGCATTAAATAAGTATTTAATTGTGTATATTTGTTGTAAATGTTTAATTAACAATGCTGAGATTACATTGGAATACTTTTGCATATATCTGATAGTTGTGGCTGAATATTTTGTAGTACTTTTGCCTTATGTATTTATCTGTGGATGGTAAATAAAAATCACATTGATTTACTTAAATTTCATCTGCTTACACACACAGTATATTAAAAGACCCACCATAAGGCCGTCATCTACCCATCCATACATACATCCAACTAAGTAAGATAGTACAAAATTAATTGCTGGGAAAAGAATTTCATGTTTGGTGAATCATCGCAGTTTACGTCTAGCCGAATGAAACACACAAAACATTATACTTATGGGGGTATGCAGTGGTAAAGGGGCTGTAGAGGTGTTTAATGTTAAGTTATAACTTTAAAAACAAAGTTGGAACTTTAAACTTTAATATCATCGTAACCAGAAGGTAATCACACTCTGAAGGGAAAAACAAGTGACTCTCGACTTCCAAGCGTCTTTTTACGCCCGATATATCTTAAGAAAAGAAGGCACAAAGGAATAATTTACAAAAATCATTTATTCTTATCACTATCGTAGCGATTAAATTTAGATTTTTTATGAGAAACAGGGCTTGTTAGTCTTAAGTGAAGAAGTGTAAATAGTTAATTTCGTGTAATTGTTCATTGTGATTATCCCATTATACATGTAATAAGCGCGCAAGGTAAGATGTGTAAAATCTAGATAATTTTGGTTATTTATTATTAACAATGTCTTAGTAGAAAAATAATTTTTATGTTTTTTTTTTCAATTTAGAATTTTTTGCATCAAAATTATACTTAAGTTATAGTAAATACCAAAACTAGTATTTTTTTCAACTATGTTTCTCAGCTTTTAAAAAAAACATATTAGTTACAACACTAGCTCGAACCAACCTCAAGGTGTTAATTTCGAATTTACAATTAGTTTTTTAATGTGTATATGTATTAATTATAAATAAAAATGTGAATAACTGTGTGATGTCGATGAAGCGTTTTAATAACATTATATGAATACACTTTTGGATCAAAGTATTCAGTTGTTTTATTTGTGCATAGCAGCGCCATCTAGGTTAATAAAAAGGAGTTTCTTGACTTCATAGAAAACGGTCGACTAGGATTTGATATTTCCAATAAAACTTCACCTTTCTAGCAAAATTATTGTAATATTTCAATAGAATCAATTAAAGCTTGTAACACTCTACAGTAATGTAAACAAAATACTAAATATTAAGCTCTCCTACCTAGTAAAATTTAAGTCACATTTGTATTGCTTGTCACTTATAAATACTATGTAGCGTAGACTTGCATAAACCTAATATATTGCTGATATTAATCTAATATTTAACAGGAAACTTTTGTACGTGCATCTTTACTTAAAACTTCAAAACCTAGCAACTATAAACAATTGAGAGTCATAAATCGTCATCCAACAAGCTATCAATATCATTAATAATGGTTATTTCTGTGCTGTCTATTTTATTCATTTGCTGGTGACAGCTAACTACAACGTCTGGCATTACCGCATTTTTGCTCAAGTCCAAGTCGAGGTCCGACACGGTAATATCACTCTCATCCAGATCATCACTGAGATCCACTACATCTATTGGTTCACCTAGCCTAATGGTATCTAAATCTATTATTTCATTGTCTGAATCAACCTTTTCTAAATCTACAGAATTAATCTCGTTCAGCTGAACGCCAACAATTTGTACTTCTGAGTCAGAGTCGTCTGTTCTGTTATAGTCTAAATCGTCATACCTAGGTTCATCTGTACTTTTATTTAAACTCGACAGCCTGTGCCTTATAAGCCTGGGTTTAGCAGTTTGTCCTGTAAGCTTTATCCTCTTGAATTCGAAACAATTGTCCACAAGTTCGTCTTCTTGTATTTCATAGATGTCACAACTTTGTTCCGATAGTGTTCGTTTCCTATCATTGGCATTGTCACTTGGCTTCTGCCCGACTTTAGTATGATTGGAGGCAGCAGGGGCACGACGGTCGAGTTTTTTGTACACTACAGAGTTACTCCTAACGACTTTGAGAATCTTATTGCCCGAGGTAGTTATAGTTTCGTGTGTAGATAGTTTTCTTTTCCTACTCAAGTTGAGTGTGATAGGTTTACTGTGTATGATGGTTTCGCCTTTCTTCCTGGCCCTGATCTCGTCGAGGGAGAGCACTTTGAAGTCGAGCGGGGCGCGCGGCTCCTGCGCCTGCTTGCCGACCTGCTCGTCTTGCGCCGCGCGGTCGTACTTGGTGGCGAGGTTGGTGCGCACTATCTTGACCTTGGAGTCAGGCGGCGGCAGGCCGTCGTAGCTGTAGAAGGCAGCCGACTCCGCCTGTATTTTCTCGAGAAGCAAGAGCTCGTGCGACTTATTACGCGCTACTTTGTTGGCGTCGTCTGGCGACACTGTTTTAGTGGGCGTAGACGAGGGTGCGCTTTCATTATCCGACTCTGCAAGAACACACGAACGAACCGCTTAGTCGTACGCGACAATCCAAACTTTCGAAATGATTTTCGTAATTAATTTTGATGCGACCCGTCCGGCAACTTGGCAAGTTCGCGGTGTGTTCTCGTAACGTCATCTGAAAGCGACTCACGAAGGGTGGGCGGTCAAAAATAATTACAAAAATCATATTACGAAACATTTTTATTTACTCGTTGGTATATTAAACACAATTTGATTAAACAAAGCCAAAGTATAATTCTGTTCCGTTACGAGTTCCTATATCAGTTTGAATATTAATTAGCTTAAATGAAAGGTACTAGACACGCGTTACTAACAATAAACATATTTTGAAATTCTTATTACAAAATAAGACTAAGATTAACATAACAACAACCCCGTATTATTTGAAACAAGAAACTACCAGTAGGCACTCGTGACAGTTGGCAACGTGGCAGCCGCAGTCCGGCGACTGCGGCCCGCGCGGCGCACTGCGCACGCGCAGGTCGCTAGTCATATCCTCCGTTAACCAAAATGTCATGGAACACAACGTGTAAGTATCAAAAGTGCTGCATTACTAATTTCATTACATTTACCTCACTTTCGCACACATATACAAATCTTAAAAAATTCATTCGGATTTATAACCGATCGTGGTCAAATGTGGATGGCAGCTTTGACCTCAGTGACTAATGTTCAAATAAATCTTCCGATCCCTCCCGCCGAGCATCAATTCATTACAACCAGCGAACAAATAACATATTAAAAGGCAAGCGTTCCACATTCAACGAAATCGGTTAGTAAAAACATAGTAAGTCTAAGCTGACATCATTATGAAATGTCGTACGACACATACGAACAATCACTTAATACATTGTCTTACTTTCAAGTCTTTTATCCACCAATTATATAAAATAGCTGCTAAATAGAGTTTAGAAATAAGTAATTACGTAGTATAGTCAACACATAGACAAGTGATCTGTTCCATAATCGCAGTACATTTCACAAAGACTCGAGCGCTAACCATAATACGACAGAAATTTAACTGCCTAACGTAAAACATGTAACATTCCAACAATTAATCTAAAGGTAAATAAATAGTTTATTAGTATAAAAAGAGACAAGACTACAACATTATACTAAATATAAAATGTATTGCTACAGTTACGAGAGAAACCAATTTCATTTTTTTTTAATAACAGCTGCCTCTTGAAGCAACCACCCTTTGTACTAATTCATTCTACTAAAATTATATTCCTAATAACTTTTCAGTACACTTTTCCGCTAATTTATAAAAAAAACTTAATATAATTTTAACCTCCCTTTTAAGCGAAACACCAAGAATTTGAAACGAAATAAAAGTTGTATGTAAAAACTGAGCATGTTAAAACAATATAAGAAACCTGCGGACTTAATCTATCCCCACCAATCGAGACTATGTTATTTTAAATATTGATAAATAGTTTTATACATAAATAATGACTAGGCGTACCATGGACCATAACGCGAACCGATTCTTGTTTTATTTATCTTGTCCTGTTAACACATTTGCGATTTTGTAATAAATATAGGAACTTTATTCTCAGTGCAAAAAATATAAGAAATTAATCCTTTTCTTGCCAGATTGCTTTACACAATAAATATATTTGACTAATCGCGTTCAATTAAACAAGCCGAAGTGCTATCGTAGATACGGTAAATCGGAAGCGTTACCAGACTTTTACCAAAGACCGCTAAGCAATCGAATGCTCTTTTTTTTGTTAGCTTATCTCTTTTTTTTAATCTTTCTAAATTGGTAGTATGATCTTAAGCACGATTTTTTTTTTGTTATGCGCGAATCACAGCATTGAAACTCATGCGATTCATAAAACTGTGTTTCCCGCTGTGTATACCTAGAGATACATTTTTTTTTATTATTTTATTAGCTCTATCTAAATCTCACGGTGCGAATATATAAAGTATTGGGGGCAGGTAGCAGTGGGTACCTTTATAAACTGCCAAAGCCCCTTAAAACATCCTACATACTAACATACAAACAATTTAAAGGCATAAAGCTGTTTTTTTTTTTCTTTTTTTTTTCCACCGTTATTAATGAGTTACAATAATCGTGTATATATATTTTTATTTGTATTTTATATGTTATTAAACCTATTTATTATGTACTTTTCTATCATAGACAAAGATTATATCAACATCTATTTAAAAAAAGTATTGCAGTGATATTTTGAGAGAAAACCGAAAGTCTTTTCTTAAAATATGACTGTAACGGTCTATCTATGTGATATAAATTGTTATATAACGATACAGTAAATGAAAAAGCGAGAGATATTAATGAATCTAATTAGCTAAGATATGAAAGAGATTATATTCTCTAATTTATTGCACATACAAAAATACCAACGTCGCTTTTTCTCCGTATTATTTCATTAATAAACTGTGAGAAGAGAGCTATCATAAATTCATCGTGAGTCAAATATAATCTCACTTTGTTTAATCATTGTCTATGGTATAAAAAAACAGCTAAACATTGTCTAAGTTAGAGTCAACCAAAAAGCCGCCTCTTCCGGCAACATAAAAAAACAATATTGTATTTCGTTAAATTAATTTTGGATCCAGTTTCTAATGTAACCGCCTAAACTCTTTAAATCCACACCCACCACAATATAATATTGAATACAAAATCACGAAACTGAATCCAACTATAACTATACAATAAATACTATATTAATTGACTATTGGCGAAATAAAAACAATAATAATACCTTCCATAAACAGGTGTTAAGATGTCGCGTCGAGAACTGGGTGAACAAAAGAAATGTATTTTCTTTCTACAAAAGTTAAAATTAATAAAGCGGCAAGTTGTGACCCATCCGCGTAAAAATATATAAACAATAAATTCCCACTTCGCTAGCGACAATAAACGTAGGAAAACATTCTTAACCAATAACATGTGAACAGAGTAAATATATATTTATTTAATTAATAAATCTAACAGTTTCTGGGTCGTTTTTTTTTTACATAAATATGTTTTTATTGGCACAACAAAGGGTTGGATTCTAAAAAATTATATTGGAACCCTTTCAATGCGACCTACGACCATGAATTTGACAAGAGGATCTAGTCAGCAGTGCCCTAGTTATACATAAAGCATAATATTATATTTAGAAAAACAAAAACAATTAATGAGCGTTTGAAATTTAACATCGTTAATGCTTAACCCTACGCACACCGCCCATAACATGACAATGCAGAGTTTTCAACTACCGAATTATAATAATAATGCATGTTAGGCCCGCTGTCCATTGAAGCGTATCATCAACCAACTGTGGTGTAAGGAGAACAACGAACCGATTTTCCACGTAGAAAGAAGAATGCGATGAAGCAACACTTATCCAAGTCTTCAAGTTACATGGGAATAGGTAAAGGCAGTGCATTGTATGACTAAATTAAATATAGTGCCTTTACACGTCGTAGAACCTCTTCACCAAGTCACTGATAGCGCTATGTACGCACGCTTCAATGGAAATCGAACCTAATGTTACAATCACATCGCCAGTAAGCGGTTGGCTCGAACGTCAGACTTAGTGTCCGCGAGCCGTGATATCAATATTACGAGCATACCTCTAAATGTCTATTGAAAACTCAAGTGCATTATTACATAGTATTATTAATTTTACGTTTGGCTACAAGATTCGCTAATAACATTATTTGGAAAGACATCAAAATTACACTATCGTGAAACAATCCAAAGTGTCCATCAATGTCGCGTATATAGTTTATATACCTTGCCGTTCACTTTCCAACTCGCATATCAAAATAATACATGTATACGATTGCTTTTTATATCACATAAAATCATGACGCATAAAACTTGCTTGCAATCCTTTATCCAGTGCTCTTACATAGAAAATTGTAAAGTACAATGCCACATATGGAGAATATTCATACTACATAACAATATACTAGGAAACAATTCACCATCAAATAGCTTTACCCACTTTTTCCTTACTTTATCTTACATCACTGGTCCAAATTTTGTCCAAACTTATCTTATTTTGATGGCTTTTCAAATGAGTGACAGCAAATCGAGCCGTAAGCCCCAATCATACAATTTGAGAAGTCTGGTTGCTATCGCCGCCCAACTCGGCATCATTGTTGGTTCACACATTACACTATTGCCCCACCAATGACGCCAGTCTCAAGCATTCCTAGAAGATTCCATTATCTAAGTACCACATCTACACTGTGGTAGCTTTAATCAAGACAACCGTAGCACGATCCTTCATTAGTTTTACAGAAATAGTTTACTTCTATAAAATAATCACCTTTTCTAAGAATCATTAATTCACACAACCATTGCTTTGACAGCAGCAATCGTAACATCAACCATAGTTAAGATTGAATTTCCACATCGAATTTCCTATACCATTTCTCAAGTCAGGGACCGGTCCAAACCTTCTTAAAAGAAACGTGAAACACTAGTTTCCTATACCAACATATTTGGTGAAAGATTGCTTAATTCAGAGACATCTCGGTCTCAATAGCTCATAGACTTCAAAGGAAGTATAGCTATCTTCTACATCATTTTAACAACATCAATAGTAACACCGAACACAACCATAGCTTGCAATGGACCGGCTCCACCCGGTTGTCTCGTAACTGGAATCTTTTAGAGCTTAGCTGGTCGCGTGGTATTAGAAATAGCGGGGGATCGAGTTCTCAAATCGTCTGGCAGGGGCTTAGTACATGTAGTTTCAGTAGAGGCGCATACCTTCTTCGAAGTTGACGACGAGGGGGTCGACGGGCATGGGCGCGTAGGGGTTAGCGGGCTGCTCGTGCGCGTGCGGCGGCAGCACGCGCCGCCCGCTCAGCAGCTCGCTGGACGCCGGCAGCACGCCCAGGATGGCCGAGTCCAGCACCACTGCAGGCGGAGGGAAGCCTTCAATATTTGATACAAGGCATCTCTTAAAATTTGAAATCAAGTAACCTGGACGGCATTATTAAGGCACAAACATAATGGTGCAACAAGGACAGGGAATTCCCCCAACCAAAACGATTTTTTGAGGGGGGCTTTCATGTCCTTGTCGCAAATAGCACTCCGATTTTCCGGCAAGTGGTTTAAACTAGGGTAGTAGTTTTAAATAACAAAAAACTACTATTTTTTGTTATTCATGTGATCTAAAACACTATCTTTTACTCTATCATGCAATCATTTTAATAATTATGTTGACATTGACAGATGATAATTTTTATATTTTTTTCGCCATGTAAACTAGGGCATAGTGTAACCATGCCTTATTTAACACAGATCATACATAGAGATTTGCTATCACGCTCAACCATTGAAATGTATATTGCGTGTGTATCTAATGTGACACATCAACATCACACCACCGGTAAATTAAACTGGAAACGATATAAATAAATGTAGCATTATATAATGTAGCATTATATAATTTACGTAAGTTGCATCACGTATTTTCCCATGAGGTGGGTAGTATCAGAAACTAGAATACCATGTGCTAATATTAATATTATAAAGTTATATAACACACATGAAAGCTTAGGTAAAAAGGAGACGGGAAAAGGCTTCATCGCATTTAGCCAAGCTGTGAGTTAGTCTATACAACAATAAAGTCACTGGGGCATCACTAATATTATCACTTTCATTCTATCACTTGGATGAACGAAGTATCTTAATATATATATTTCTTGTGTGCGTGTGTATGTGACTGAACTCCTCCTAAACGACTGGACCAATTTTGATGAAATTTTTTGTGTGTGTTCGTGGAGATTCAAGAATGGTTTAGATTTACAATTGGACCCGGTAGGTGGCGCTGTACGGGCAGGACGACGTCTGTTCGGTCCGCTAGTAATATATAAAGATACTCCTTGGTCACTTCCGACGAAAAGGAAGGATCCGCTTGCCAGACGAGAGGTATCGTCTAAAGCATTGGTTATCAACCCGTGGTCCGCAATAGCTTAAATATCTTAACTAGAACACATTAGTAACTCGAAAATCTCATAAGTGATGTGTTTTCTGTTACAATAATACTGTTAATGTATGTTACTGTTGAATTAAACTAATATGCTAAACATTGCTTGTTTTAATATTGACACATTTTGTTCTTCTTGTACCTTCTGGTCAACAACAAATAAATCAAAGTGGTCCCTGGTCATAAAATGATTGGGAACCACTGGTCTAAAGGGTCACTGGTTAGTACCTCGCAATCGTCGTGCATCGGTATTTTACTCCATGCCAAACATTGTTTGCGTAAATTAATATTCTATGTCGTCAATGATAATGGCGCCATCTACAACTTGTTGACTGCTGGGCGCTCATTTCTGCATATTTTATTTACAAGTTTAAATAAGCAATTGTTTCTTTATGCGGAGGTAATACTTTAGGCAATCAGCCAGTCTATCTTGAAGGTCATCAGCTGCCCAGCCTATTTCGCAACTATATTGCGGAACTATATCCAGACCGGAAGCAGCTGATTACTAGTATTTTTCATGGAGCGACTGCCTGTCTGACCTCCAAAACTCAATTAATAGGCCACACGATACAACTAGTCTATCTTGAAGTAAGCTACAGAAAGTCTGGTAGAATATAAATATAGAATATTGACATGATTGTTACCTTGGCGCTGTTGCTGCCACAGCAGCGGCACGGGCGCAGGCGCGGGCACGGGCGGCGCCACACCTCCCATGGGCGGCTGGTCCGCGGACACGGGCTCCGGCACGTTCACAGACGTCGGCACTTGCTGGTATTGGGAACGACCAGGCAAAGTTACTTGGTGTGTGGAGTGCGTATGTTGTGCCTAGCTCAATAGATGACTGGGAACTGTCAAACTTATATCTTTTTTTTTAATCAAATACGCCGAAAACATAGAAAAGTACAAGTTGTCTGTACTTCTACCAGAAATTTATGGCTTTTAAATTGGAATTCAAACATGTTTAAATTTAAATTTTAAATGCTTACTGGTAGAGAGGCGCTCTTTCACAAAAATTATCTCAAAATCTAAAATGATTGAAACCAGAAATCAAGAAAAATTATACTTATAATACATATTAGGATTGTCTCCAACCCGGAATTTATGTAATCAATTAGTTTCAATAGAGGTTATAATGAACAATATAGGTAACCTAATATCAAAATGTGTAAATTCAGTCAGTTATACACAATACCTTTTTAGTAGCTAGGAAAACTTTCAAGGGTGATACATGCATTGCATACATTGCAAAAATGAAAACATTTTCCCATACGAACTCGTAAGTTTGGTATGGGTTGTTTTTTTTTTAAATAAAATAAGACAATTTCAGTAAAAGTTTTAGACAAGGATCACCCCTGAAAGTTTTCCTAGATTTCTAGTAAAAAAGGCACCGTGTATGGCGTGTAATGTATGTGTTGTCTCACGGGCTGAGGAGGCGCCGGCTGGCTGGGCGCGATACCGTCAGTGCGCGCGTCAGGGTTCTTGTGCATGAACGGACAGTGGATCTTACGACAACCACCCGGCTGGTTCTCCCAATAGCATGGGATCTGCTTGCGGTTTTTCTAGAATTTAACAACATTTTTTCTATTTATAAGAAATAAAATGAAAAACTCACATATCCCGTGTGTCATGTTGGTGTGGCATCCAGCTGTTCCAGGCACCGGGGCAGCATTTGTCACGTACACGCCTATATTTTGTAAGATTGGGAAAAATCCAAGAACGAGTACTTAGACATCTTTTGCAAAACATCCGAGTTAAAGTTGTTACGGGGCAGGACAACTCGAGAGCTAAGCCAAATGGCTAAAGTTACAGATTTTGTCTATGAGCAAAAAGGTCTTATCAAAAGTACTCATAGTTGCTGTTTTTAAATTGAAAATATTGTCCGTTATGTACTGCGCTTTACACGCTACCAGCATTCTGATAAGAGTTTTAACACATCTAAAAACTCGCGCCATACAGTACACTACACTCGCACGTGTTTTATTACAAATAAGAGCTCGTGTTCCCATATATAAACTCACGCCTGTTTCCCATGGGGGTAGGCAGAAAGTACAGAACGCCACCTGCTACGATCCTTATATACTCCTGCTTCATTTACGTTCATACATCTGGTCATACATACACGCCGGTTGCGAATACTACGCACCTGACCTTTTTGAATAACATCACCATCATCACCTCGTGTTAATATACTAACAATATACGAGCACCGTCAAAAGTAAAAACGCCGCCTTTAACGGACGTCACGATATTAAATTATAACTGCTTATCAAAAATACGTAATACCGCTAACTAATTTAATCCCCAGTATTAACGATAAGGAGTAACGAATTGCTTAAGATCATGTAATTCTTATCACCAATAAATAATAATATGTGCATATCTTAAGGTTTAATGATAATGATTGATTACCATACCGCCTTACTGATCTACTGACCGAAAGAGTGGTTAATAAAATATGAGTTCAAAGTCAAATGTTAAGTTCAATGTTTTGGGACATTAGGCAGATACATTATAGTATGTATGTTTTTAATGTCAAAATAACTGATTTTTACGAAATGTATACGGTAGTTATACAAAATAATCAAGTTTTTAAAATATGGCCTGTATAAAATTTTGGCCTGTCTATTTGAAAGGAACGTTGCACACCACTAGGTCTTTCTGCCCTTGTTACTTGGGGTCGGCGCAATACATTTTCTTCCTTCATACTCCCCTAAGTTAATAACCGTCACGCTATCATTCACGCACTTATCTTTCATATCACTCATGACACAATCCATCCATGGCCTTTCTCTTCCTCTGAATCTGCCAGAAAGGCTATATCGGTTGGGGTTTGAACTCTCGTCTCTAGCTAACTCCTAACTTAATAGATGAAGTTCTACAGACTAGTTCATCTGAAAAACCTGATTATATACATACCTAATTATGGACAACTGCTATTATTTAACTTCGTACCATGCTAGTGCACTAATTAAACTGCTATCAGAAACCAGTTTATTTTTTTTTTTTGAACTTTGCCCCACTCTAGGAATTTCTCCTGTATCGTGGGTGCGTTTACAAACATTTAAACTCACATACACAAACAGCCAGACCCGGAACAACTACCTGTAGGTCATACAAATATTTGTTCCGTGCGGGGACCGAACCCACAACACGCAGCGCAGCAGCCGATGGCTCAACCACTGCGCCAACCGTGTCGTCAAGTTGGTTTGAGATAGCTTGTCTAATCAATTCTCTAAGATCATTATCTGACTAGCCTTTTCTTAACTATGTACAATTTGGCTACCAATGTAAACGGAATACTGAATACTAGTATTTTACATGGAGTGCCTGCCCCTCTGACTTCCACAACCCAATTGCTGGTTATCGCAATAACCCTTAGTAAGACAAATTGTCAGACTTTCAGTTTTCTGACAACAATAAGTATAATTTCTAAAAACAGTTATTTTCTTCTTAAACCTTGGGGAAATACAAGTATAGTAGTTACATAATCATCGATAATTGTTATGTGAGGTAATCAATTTCTAATACACAGAGATAAGACACTAGTATACTATTTGCACAGCTTTGTATGAAGTTTTATAAATACATGTTAACTGGCATACAAAGTGATCACAAATATTCTCTATTTGGATAAAGAAAAAGATCATTTCCAGGTGCCAAGTTTTGAAGATTTATGTAGTATTTACACAATTGTGAAACACGAAAAAAAAATGTAATATGACTTTTAAGGTGAATTTGACTGTGTTCCACAGAGTACTACAACATACCCCAAAAAAATGTCAATTTTTATGTGAGAAATCTACAAAATAAGTTAATGGAATTAAAACAGTCCCGAGCAGAAACTAAATTATTGATGTTCTCATTTAATGACTAGAAATCAGCCCTTGATATGTGATAGTTACTAAGAGTATGGATCAGAGTGGTTTACAAGTTTTTTAATTCAACCTAGACAGCTGTAGGTAAATATTTCTGCAGTCAACTTTTGCACTAGACCAAGTCTCCAGTTAAAATACATTACACAAGAAGAGTAATAAAAAGATGACCTCTCCATCTTCTGTAATAAAACCAAGATAGCCTTGTACACAAAGACCACAAAAACATCAAGGAAATCCTGAAGAAAACAAATGCAACATAACATAACGTCACCTCACATCTACTTTCATACTTACCCTCAGTTCCATGTGACGTAGTTTGCAGCGTTTATCGAGGCACTTGCCCTGCTGCCAGGCTGTGCACATTGTCTCGCACCCCAGCGCTGAGGGTTCATGGCGAAACACACAGTTGTCCCCCTTCATAACAGATAAAGTAAGTAACTTACTGAACGTTTTGTACAATATTGTAGCTCACTTATTACATTACAAGTGAACCACATGTAATGTGATATTTCCTTCTAGGTTTAAACCTAATTACTGGCAGGCAAGCATTAGACACTTGTGTTGCTAGTAGAAAAGAAACAAAAGCTAGATGGCTCACTTGACATCATGATATGCATTTAAACAGATGACCTGTCCAGGGTATGTTCCGGAGCATTTTAAGAGAAACCTAGGCTATTTCTTTGTAAAATCTTGATTTTTGTTTAGTGTTGATCATGTTAACCTCATGAATGACAGTATCCAGTGTATAAAATATTGATTTCTTCAGCAGTATTTGTATACAGTAAAACTAGTGAGTAGTCCATGAAATGTGCTGTTTCTATTATGTTAGTAAAGAATTGCTGTAATACAATTATATTACTCGTAGTCTCCTCCCTTGGAATCCCTTCCTTCCTCATTTTAATATGGTTCCAAAGATATCTTACTATCAACTGACATATTTATTGGCCAGCATGTTTGAAATATAATTTCTTTTGAGCTAAATTTACCCTCAAATACCTTATAGTTTTATAACATAATCTGCTAGTATTCTTGTTATCATTTTAATAATAAATTTGTAATATTTGATGGCTTTTCTTCAATGTCAATAAAACATTCTAACCATAAAATATTAAATGAAACAGTGCATAACACGTTAGCTTCCATGATTTTTATCAGAGAATCAGAATATAAACAATATGACATTAGGAGCTACATTTGTTGGACATGTATTCATGAATATTTTCTTACCTTCGTGCATGTGGAGTAGTAGTAAAAATAGCAATCGTTGAATTTCCGTGGAGACTCCATGGTGTTATCCGCCGTCGAGGGTCTGTGAAATATTGTAGCACACCGTCTAGTAATGCCGACACCAAAAAAAATTGTATTACTTAATAGGCACCGTTAAACGCTACAAAATACGTCACGAGTGTAGTCTAGTGGATCCAATTTATAAATAACACATACAATAAGGCTGTAGTTACGCTAAAACTAAGATTTTTCCATTTTGACAATACGTAAAGCACGGCGCGGACAAACAAGTTCCAAATTAAAAACTATCAATATGTCAAATCCAGATTGCACACTTTACTCACCGCGTATTAGATAAACTAAAAAAATAATTAAATTATACAACGAATATCTACACAATAACGCTATCTAACACAAAATAATATGAACGTCACTATTAGAAAGAAGATGTAGTAGATATGGCGGACATGTGGCGGACTTTCATTTCGTTTCGTCCGCCCCACCGTTTGATTGGTTGATCACTTGTCTATTTTCTACCATAGAGTGTTGTTTTACTTTTTCGTGGTAATCGAGATTGTGAGAAAGTACAGGCGCAGGTATTTTACGTGGAAGATTCAAACGAATTTTAAACATACTGACGATTTCTGCCTATTCATTAAACAAACGAGATCATGTTATTTGAATATTTAATATGTTGAGTATTTCTTTATATTTTGATATACAGCTGACACAATAGGACAATAGTTGCAATCTAATTAATATAGCTTTCCGGGGCACAAAGGAGTCTCCATATTATGTCACTAACGGTCCCCTACCCACAGACTGAACCCGGCAAGCGTAGCATGTACTTCGATCAACCCGTGAGGCTTTTTCTATTTAGTCATGAGCTCGCACATTGTTTAAAAATGAAATGGCGCTACATACTTTGTTGCTTGCTGCCGCATCCTACTACTCCTACAAACCACCAGCTTCAACCCTCAACTCAAGATAAGTAACTGTACCAAACTCAAGTTAATGCGATTACCTTACTAAAATAGTCACGAACTTACAACTCATGACAATAAGAAATTAGGAATAACCTTTTGTCAAAATAAATACGATGTGGTGACCACACTTCTTTTGTAGAAACCAACTACACGGAACACATTTTTGAAGTTTCCGAAGGTTTGAAGGCCTCCTATAATATAATTTTTTTCTTCTTTCTTTCTTTTTATAAAACATTGCTCCACACTAGGAATTTCTCCTGTGTCGTGGGTGCGTATACAAACATTTAAAGTCTTGGAAAAATTACCTGTAGGCTATACAAATATTTGTTCCGTGCGAGAATGGAACCCACGACACGCAGCACAGCAGTCGATCGCTCAGCCACTTCGCCAATCGAGAATAATTTAACAACTTCGCTGCCAGCTCCGCAAATTAGCGGAGTGCGGGGTGAGCGCGGGGTGCCGGCCCCGCTAATATGCGGAGTAGCGCCGCTCGATTTCTATGAATTAGTACGCGCCCGGCACTGCGCTTGGCAACACGTTTGTAGGGTGGCTCTGCGCTTGAATAATACAAAATACCGTTATAAGTTGCGGTTTTTTAAAATTGACTTTTATTTTCAAGTAAATAAGGTTCAAATATGGATGACGAAGCCGGGCCGTCCAGGCCAAAACGAAGCAAATTGCCACTAACTTTTTCTTACCAAAAGCTCCTAAAAATATTTAAATATTTCCAAAATAAAAATATTGAAACGTCCCTCATGCATATTTTACAAAAAAAATACATTGGATTTTCTCATGACGTCACCAAATTTCAGTTGGCAGTGAAGCTGTTAAGCGGACAAGTGGGCGATAGTTAAGACCACCTGCGTACCTCCTGTTTCTATGACCTTTATAACGCTACGTAGGTAGAAGTCCTTCAAGGTATATTAGTTACTCTGTCTATAACAGATACATTTAGGTCACCCATCGTATTCACTCACTTTCTGGCCTGATTAAGTCAACTGTATGATTTAGTATAGCCTCACTAAAAGCCTGCCCATCACAATTCTGTAGCTCATATTCACTCATACACTTTTTATTGTCCATCCGATCTACTAGATAACAATATTGACTACTAATAAAGGTAACTAACTGAACGGAAAAGGTATATAAAAATAGCCAACAAGTTACAGAATTTTTTGGTTTTACTACGCAATACCTTGTTACCTTTGGGACTATTTTAAGATTCCTTTGTTAAGATTTTCCAGCTTATGACGCTGTTGCCGGGAAGACACGAGGCCGCCCACACCACCCACGACTTCCAACGCCATTCATCTTATAAATTCTCCATAGGAAACACTGAATTAAGTCCCGCGTGGGAAGATCAGGGACACTCAGGGATCGATTATTTTGGAGAGTGCTTCACCCTCAATGTTTGCGGGCAGATGTTGTTAAATCATTCGTCGAACCTTCCATAAGGGAAGAGCTCATCAAATAATTTTAGTTCTTGGATTCTGATCCTGAAGCAATGCCGCGCTAGAAGTTAGGAGGAAGAATGTCATCACAAAAATGAGCAATTCGGGACTGCCGACAGAAGAGAAAATTTTAAATTTTGGAACTACTGTGTTTTTGACACTGAGTACGTGAACCCTTAAGATTTGTCCCTACTAAAAATCGCTCAGCGCGGTTAAAGAAGTTTTCACTTCAGTTAAATTATTATGCTGTTTAAGTCAGACGACATTCCTTTTCTTTTCATTTTATTAATAAGTGTTGTATTTAAGAAGACCGTAGCACACGCGATATTAGCCAGCATGAGATCCATAGACATGGGGCCAGCTTTTATGTTATGGCACTATGGCGTTCTTCCGTAGTGTAATCGTTGCCACTATAATACTCTTTATTCCTGGCAACCCTAACCAAGACTTCGGATCCAAATTAACTATCTTGATAAATAGCTAATAATCGCCTTTAGCGATGTACTGTTGCCATTATTTGATATTTATGATTAGTTGGTTGTGTACCCAGGAAGTTCATGAGGAAACTCAAATTTGTCTTTGATTTGGAATATCTTCAATTCAAAACCAGTCTCAGTGTTGTATGAACTTTATTTATAATAATTAATATTACATCATGATTTAAACATTAATTTACATAATACAATAAATAAATGCTCACAATAATCATTATGAAGTCATGTTTAAAAAGCGAATGTTTATACTAAAGAAAGACAATAATAGAAATTAACCTTAATTTAACGAATCAAAAATTGGAATCAAGAATATTGTATCGAATAAAGTGAAATCTAAAACAACGAAGAGCTCTTTCACTATAGCGTCTGTAGCATAACGTTAAATAGTAATTGTTAAGAGTGAGTTTCTTAACTATAAGCAATTCGAATATTATTTAACATATCGAGTACATTGTTTTCTCTAAAAATTATGTTATGAAACTACTTCGAACTCATATACTACAGGTTAAGTAAAAAAAACGAAAAATGACGTTAAAAAACGCTTACAATTTCATCTTTCATTATCATATCAGTTAGAGAGGATATTCAGTTTCTCATCTCTGATGACTAAGGCATTTAAAACAGTCAACAACAACTTACTCCCTTTTTCAATATTATTATTAACTTAAAACAAGTATCATAACTGTTGTTTTGAGACTAAAAGAAAATTAATGAACACAATGGCAGATAATGATATAGTTTGATGAAAATGGACAAACAATTTCGTACACAGAAATCCAATACTGGGAGGAATGTATAGATCATATCTTTAACACTGGTTAATGAAACGTGGGGTTCTATTATATGTTAATTATGGCCTCATCTCAGCTCTTGCAAGTTTTCTAACAAACCTACTGGATGACGACTGGTCGCTCATCAACAAAACTAAACTCAACACTCAAAACACAACTCTTTCTTCAAACATCAATCATTGAGTAAAAACAACAAATTATAAGGTGAAACAGATGGTTGTGGTTATGATAGAGTAAATTCTCCATAGTGAGTCGATAACAAATACTGTGACGCATATAGAAAATGTCAATACAAAAACAATAAAAAATATGTAGTATCACCTCAAATGGACCCTAATAACATTACATAGAGAAGTCGAAAAGTTCTCTACTGAAAGGTATTTTTTTTATAACAAATGTCCGACAACCATCTGTGTTACCCTAAACGAGTATTGCTAAAACATATCGCTAACTCTTATAACAGTCTTCGAACACATACAACCAAAAACTCAACTCGCGAATCCAATTAAAAATACATACAAAATATAAATTCAAATAACATGTTATTAGTAATACATGATCAGCATCAATAACAGTTTTCAAATTGAATGAAAACTACATTGACCACTCATAGGTACAAAACTAGGATCATTGCTCTCGTTATATGGTATTTCATATGATTAATTATTATTTAAACATTGATTATTGTGTTGATTGGCTACGGGTTACGTACTAACACTGACTAACATTTTATGTCGTTTATATAATTTGGTTTATCCACAGGGAAATTAATTTTCTACACCACAAAAGTTAGTACCGTACGATTTTAATTTTAGTTATAAACAATTGTTTTAGATACCAGTAGACTAACAAAGAATGAACGGAGAATATGTACAGCAAAACGGAACAATGAGATGACTTCTTTTTTTCAGAATTTAATAACAGCCTGGTATAATTTTATAGTATAACCATGAGTAAATAATTATTGCCACTTACTTCTACGTACGAATCGAGAATGGGGCACGCCTGCTTACGAGTACAAAATACATGTTTTTTGTTCAAAAGTGCGACACGGCATGGTAAGCAAATGAAAGTCCCGTACCGCGACCGTCTTACATCTATATGTTGCGTCCGGTAATACGCATGTTAAACATCTAATCAGGCACTATGTGTGGCGCCACGGTAGTCGCGGATTTGAAGGCATTAAATTTGGGGTCATCCATAAATTACGTTACACAAATTTAGTTTTTGACGAGATTGAGACAAGGATGCAGGCCTCCCGCCTGCATCCTTGTCACTGTTGGTCACATTTGTGAAACCTCCTCACTGGTGTCGTCGCATATTTTTCAATTTTATTTATGGTAATAATTAAATTAAAACAGCAGTTTATTTTACTTTTTCATTTCCTTTTTAAATAATCTTTGATTAAATCAACACAAACCTTGTAAATATATAATAGAGTTACTTTACTATTTTTAAGTTTTTTATTTCGCGTTTTAATGTTTTACGTTTTGACATGTGACGTCACAAACATTTTGCCCATTCTTTAAGCCTCCCATGTGACGTATTTTATGGATGGCTCATTTCCATAGACTTCTCCAATATTACAAACGAGTTCACAGTTTAGCACTCCATTTGCTCACTACCCCGCAAAAGTGCGACATTGAGTGCAATGAGACACACAGTGGAATTATACATTTGTGAACGTAACTATTTAATCCAATGTGCCTATAGTTGGCCGGCTCTAAGTTAATAGCACATTATTTTACAGTAATATTCGATCGGCATTTCAATTATCTCAACGTTAAATTTGGAATTTCGTCACAGTCCTCTTGTTAATTTTCTTATAGGAGTTACTATCACGTCTTTTGGTTATCAGAGTGCGAAGAATAAAACTCTAGTGGTTACACACGGTACACGCTTAATTTTAACATCCAATTTCTCACTGTTTCACTAACAGATAATCCACGACAAATAACGCATGGTCAGCAACAAATGCGTGTGATTTTAATTTCAAGGATTAAGTAATGGTGAAGTAATATTAAAGAATAGTTAATCATTATTTGAATAATCATAGTCTGTTAGTATTGCCAGCTACAATTGTTGCTGACCCACATTGAATTATATCCAATCATCACGTATTTCTATGTAAACGCAGACATTGCTTAATTTAAAACAGATACTCCGAACTCGTACAGTGAGCTACATGCCAGTGGTAATTTCGACCGTGAGCTGTCCTAGCGTAGTACAGAGTTTCAATCAACCGCGAGGCCAGCTTATACTGGTTTTGTTACCACCGACGTGCGCCCTACAGTACTATAGCTAGACATGACTTGCAGTTAGTACCTTAATAACCAAAACAATGTCTGTACCTGGGCAATCACGCTCTACGCGGCGACTCCACCATGCTCTTAGTCAATGTCATTGTGAAATTAAATACATCAGCGTATGTTTGCCGATGAGAAGTATATGGTTTTAGAACATAAATTGATACAATTTACAAAATAAATGATTGAAGTAGCCATTGTTCACTTTATGTCATATCTAGCTACAAATATCCAACATTAAAATTGTCAAGCATTGCCGGCAAGACGCAACAATGTTTAAGAGAGACAAATTTTATCCTAACCGAGTCAACAAAATGATCCCTTACCAAGACACAAGTTCATACATGAAGCGTAATACCCTGTGTAAGGCGATACTGTTTAATTATATTGTCATGTTCTAAACTTGAATTCAGAATCGTAGATAATCACCATGTTTCGGAATCATAACCTACAAATTCCGTCAGCCATGCTTTTTAGGATTCTCTTATCACAAATAGTTACTCAAAAATCAACTTAAACAACATAACTCTAAGGTAGACAGTTGAGTAAGTGGCAACGAATGAACATTATCTAAGACTCAGAATTCAAGAATACTTAGTAAGGGCTCACAACAATGGACGCTTGGACGCTACGTCGGAACACGCATAGGCCTTCTAACATAGTCTTAGGAACTAGATGAGAATGGGAAACTGTCTAAAATGAGATTAAAAATTTCGAGTTATTTCAGGCAAGCCGAATAGTTGTCAATTTACGAAATAAGAACAAGCATTGAGTGTAGACGCGACTTATAAAGGCAAGAGTGAACGCTAATTTCGTTTTTAGTCGATTTTACATCAAATTCGACTATTTTTTGAACGCTAATATCGTTTTTAGTCGAGTTTTCATCAAATTCGACTTTTATTTTGCAGTTGACACTCTCTAGTATTTGAACGCGATAGTGCAAGTAAATCGATGAGACGTAATGAGAGAGCTACCAAATCCGCGGATGGTGTGCGCGTGAGCACCCTTATCTCTTGGAGGAGCTCTTAATTTGTTGAAGCTTGAGGCGTAGTGCGTCCACTTCGGCTTCGTTGCGTTGGGAAAGCGTCTGTGTTGTGTGCAGCTGAAAATAAAATAGCAATATGTAAAATTGCGGTAGAGCTAATAACGATAGGAGACAGTAACGGTATACGACAATTTCGACCAGCCCATAGATTTTGTTTGCAGCTGCAACAATCCGTCGATGCAAGCGGTATCTCTGTGTATTGTATATCGGGCTAGTTTTCTGCAACTCCATGTTCAATCACGTACTTTGAGCACGGTAAAATATCGCCGTGTAATTGCTACTCTTTTTTATTTATTTTCTTTAAAAACATTGCCCAACACCAGGAATATCTCTTGTGTTGTGGGTGAGAACGAACCCACGACATGCAGCACAGCAGTTGATCGAACATCCACTGCGCTAACCGTGCCGTGCAATTCAAAATCCGTGCTCCCATAGTGTTGAGGTCTGCAAACACTCTCGTGAAACTTCCCACTCTGAAGTATGCAGTTCTGAGCCCGCATACATGAACGCCAATATTCGAAATGTGATTAGTCTCCCCAAATTATGGTCCAAGTTTCATTCTAATAAGATTACTAACGTCAAGTTGCGGATCGATGCTGTGCGTTCGTGGTAAGTTCTCGTTGATGGAGTCGGCGAGCGTTCTGTTGTCTCCGATCGGCGTTCGAGGTTGTGACGAAGGCGATGACTCTGTTTTCAAACCGGCTTTAGCCTGTAATACGAAATTATAACAAAAATTACAAAAGTGACACTTTGCACATTACTGGGAAAAAGAACACCGGATATTTTCAAACTTGTAGCACCTTAACTGCCAGACAACGAGACACAATAGAAAATATATTGTCCATCGGTCATCTGGCGTTTAAAAAAGTGCAAAATAAGGTTTTATTAAAAAATAACACCAACCTGCAAAGCTCTAAGTTTCTCCAGGAATACCACATGTGACTTTTCATCGTTCTCATTACTGATGTCTGTAACAAAATGCAAAAAATATATGTAATCAATAAAAAAAAGCACGTGTTCGTAAATTCAGCCGTAACATTGATGCTTTCGACTGTATTTATGAACGTGATAACGGAAGGGACATAGATGCACAACCTGATACCATAAGTTCGGTACATGGTGCTGTATTTACAAATGTTTGTTGGCCAAAGCACAGAGTTCATAATAGTTCTGACATTCAGAAGTTGGACTCGTATGATCTTGAAGAAAACCGTTTTAATATCCAACAGAACATCCCCCCGCCCTCGCGCAATGTAAATTTCACTTAATCGCCGCGCTTAAGAGTTGTTATTACTTTGTCGTTTTATCGTCCGTGACATACCTATGCCGCTTGACCCGAGTACTAGGGCTGTCCGGAAAGAAAAATAAAATGCGGTATGTCTATGTACAATGCACACGTCAAAATGCTCACCAATATTTTCAGACTTGTAGTCGTGTTTGTAGATGGGCATAGAGGCGAGTTTCCTCTGCTCGGCTACCTCGCGGAGCCCTCTCTCTACATAATTGCGGAAGTAGAACGACGAGCCTTGCATAAACGTCCAAATGTCTACCTCTGGATGACGCTCCTGGAACACAAACAATAAATAGGGTTAATGAGTTTTAGGCGATTTAATGAAATACAAAAAACAGGTATGGTTATTATTGGCTTGGATTTTCCCACTGTAATGCTTAAACCTCCTTACTCACCTTCCTCTTTTTCAATCTACGGCTATGTAGGTCGAGCCTTTATCGAAAAAGTTCAGCTCATAAATATGGTAAGATATTCATATAACTTTTATTTTTATTACCAGTGCTTCGTCCCACCCCAATATGTTTCACGAGGCATATAAAATAAATTCACCATGGAAATCCCTTAAAATTCTATAAGTGTTTTCTCAAGGTGTAGTTGGCAACTAGACTATTTCCAATGTTACATTGATCCACTGCCTATCTGACCTCCAGAATCCATTAACTGAGTAATACAATACCTCTTGGTAAGCCAGCTTATTAGGACTCTCAGGGTTGTGACTACCCGGTAACGACTGTCAAAGATCTGCAAATGACAGTCGGGACCCACGGCTTAACGTGCTTTCCGAGCCATGGAGGAGGGTCTCGATATGTGATCGAAGGCTACCCATCCATGGCCCGGTCTTCGCGAGCATAGTTTAACGTTTAACCGCCTTGTGCAGCTGTTATTATTTAGCCACAAACCCCTACTTTTAACTAAGATTATTTCCAGTGTCACTAAGATTCTTATTTGCAAAAAGGTGCAAATAAGAATCTTAGTGCAAATACATGCACCTGAGCCCCTATTTAGTGGATGCTGTTATAAATTATTGGACCGTGAAAGGTTGGAATGTGTTGGAGAAAACTCATTATAACATGTATGGAAACCTAATCATACCCTCAAGTCATAGAGCTGTGACAAAGCGTCTTTATTATGCTCCTTGGTGCCGATCCTTTTCAGTATGAGCGCTAGTTCTTCGTGGACAGCTCGCGGTAGCCTGCCAGCCGCTAGCGACGCGTTGTTTGGTGGGACCGACGCTAGGACTGAGCCGCCGTTTAGAGCGTCTGAGGTATTCTCTTTCTTTTCATCCAGTTTTAATTGCTGTAAAGAGAGTAACAATATTATAAGTCATAATCTGTCTAGCCTTTTCCCAACTATGTTGGGGTCGGCTTCCAGATTAACCGGATGCAGCTGGTTACCAGTATTTTACATGGAGCGACTGCCTATCTGACCTCCGCAACCCAGTTACTGGGCAACACAATACCCCTTGGTAAGACTGGTTGTCAGACTTTCTAAAGACTACCCATAACGACTGTCAAAGATCTACAAATGACAGCCGGGACCAACAGCTTAACGTGCGTTTGAGTCACGGAGATCACCCATCCACAGATTGACCTCGGCAAGCGTGGCTTAACCTTCGATCGATCCGTGCGGCTGTTAGTTAACCTAAATAATTAAACTTTTGTTTTGTACAAGGTCGTCACAATACAATGTTGTTGAAATAACTCAAAACCTGCAAAAGTATATGGGACTAACCCCAAAATTAGGAGAAAAGAATCAGCTGTTCAATATATCTATGTTCACACAACCAGTAGACTTGAGTAAGTAATGCGGTAGTTGCATTGCGCGTCATGTAACCCTACCGCGTAATGTATCATAGCGCATGACTCGACCAAATTAAACATGGCAAATGACACTCAAACATGACTAGCGTTGGCGGCGCGTTCGCGCGCTCTATCTTATCTCATGTAATGTAATGATATATACATTTTACTAAGCGAACATTTCATTACAATAACCACATCGTGTAGCGCTTCATTACGCGTCATGCCTGGAGTCATGGTGTAATGAAACATGTCATGTTTCATCACTTTATAACGCACTGTTTTGCGCATGTCTAACAACCAGACAAAATATATGCAAGAACTAATGTATCGTTAGCTAGTAGGAATTTCTTACTATGTGTGGCAGCATGGACACGAGTTGACGTATAATTTAGAGTAAATAAATATTTACCTTGAGTACTTTCAGTAAGTATGGATACAGATCCGATTCGTTAACGTCAGGTATTTGTGTGAGGTGGTTGGTGATGGAGCCGCCCTTCATTTTGACTAGAGTATGCACCAATGTTTTCACTGTCCTGTAACATTCAAATAGTGTTATCATTATTTGTGTGCCGTACCTCTTGAAGAAATGTTGATAAAAATATGACGTATTATGTGTATTTTTGTATGGGACAAGCCAGCCACACTAATCCCAATCAACAGTGGCGACCACCAGAAAAGAATCGAGACAATGAAGCCCGGCGAGTCCCAGAGAAACGATTTAACTGTCTTGGATCCCACAATTAAATTTATCAGAAAGGAACAGTGGAAGAGTTAGAAAAGAAATTTTATGCATGAATGGTTTTTAATTATTCCCAAACGTCTCATAAATGGGAAATAAGAGGAAATTAGGTGATTTCAATATTTCCTGACCATCATAGCAGTAAATAAGGATTCTTTCTCTCATTTCTTGACTATGTGGTATCAAATTAGAACCACATAAGCAACAAATGAAAGAAAGAAAAAAATATCCAACACTCACACGAATTGCAAACAATAAAAGAGGAACAGTTAAATTAATAAAAGAAAGAACAACGCAATACCTTCATTCTGACGTCCGGACTTTTTATTTATAATTTATAAGCACAGCATTCAAGAAGTGAATCATCTACTACACCTTATGTTTTCAAAAGTAACATACCTGTATGGCGTATCACTAATATCCGGGTTCTTCTTCCAGTAACTATTAGGGTATGCCTTATAGAACAGGTGTATCCTGTATAGCACCGCATCGTAGTCGATAGAGTTGACGTCCCACGTGGAGATCATCTTCAACGTCTTCCAGAAGCATTTGAGGAGTAGGTCTTGGTAACGAGGGTATGCGGGGTCGGAGACGCCGATTGATTCGTGAAGGAGGGATACTATTGCGCTGTGGAGGAAATATAGCTGTTTATTTAGGGTTCATGACGGTGCGGTGTAGTTGTTTTCTTTAATAATAATGAATAATTCAGGTTTGCTCGGAGTGTGGACTCGTGCCTGGTTTATGGCAATAAGCTCGCCCCTTATTACATGGAAATTTAAATGGCTAAATGTGGGAGTTCCACCTTGTCGTTGCACCTCTTCCCAACCCTTCGGGAATACAGGCATGATGTTATGTAAACCAGGATTCAATGACATTCATTTGTTTCACATACACATGAAGAATCCCTTCATGAAGTACAAAAATTCTTCCACACAGCCCTTATCGTCAGAGAGCTTCAGAACTCACATAGAGCAAAATATGCTTTAGTCACCTTTACCAAGATTTATCATCAAGAACTAACACAACTATTGGCGCTAGTTTAAACACCTTCATACAAGTTAGTTAACAAATCGGCGAGGACGAATCTAGTTTCGCCTGTTCCAGAGTTGGACACACGTAGAAGTTCGGCTACTCGTGAATATAGTGCAGCATCCCTAGACCAGATAAGTCAGGTGACTCACAGAAGTCATAACACTAACCACAACAGAGGCGTCCGCGGTGAATGCTCCAGTACTCTCACACAAACGTTGTTCAGTATGCGCACAAGACGTTCGGCGTCGGGCCCAGTGCCCGCAGCACCAGCGCCTGCACCCAGCACTCTGAGCAGCTCGCCCACGAGGGAACATAACGCTGCTTCACCTACGTGGGACCCGCAGCCGGCTGTCTCATAGAACTAGAATAAAGATTGATTTTTGATTAAAATTTATTTTCTGGACGGATAGTCTTTTATTTCGGGAATTCAAACAGGGTGGTAAATGCTTAGTCGTCTAATAGGAAATCTGACTGTGAAAGACGAATTACAGACGGCCAGCATTCACAGGTTATCTATTTGACCATATGTAGTTCTACAGAACGGACTTACCAAAAACAAGCTAAGAAAAACACTGGTCTCCAGCCTGACTTTATTGGCATAAGCTATTGTTTGTAGCAGCAATCTCGCCGTTCTTGTATTTTTTGACAGGCCGATATTTGCAACTCCACGACGGTGCGCGTATTTTGCCTAATTTCTCCTTCTTTTTAGCAGTCTCATTCAAGTTTGTTCTATATATGTGAAGTACCTATAATGTTTCATCTTACCGTCGTGAGTGCACTGGCTAGATACTTGTATGCCGGCAACGCGTCCTGTGGCGGTGCAGTGCGTAGTCTCCGCACCTGCGCGGCTATGGCGCTTATTAAACGTGCCTCGTGCGGCGCCAACGCTCCACCACGACCCGACACCAACGCGCCTGATATAAGAGATAGCGCACGGATTGCAGCCTGTAAATAAAGATTGTGATTAATAATGTTTATGTTTAAGATAATAATAAAAGTTTCGTAAGACCATTTTTAACATTAAGAACATGACCTTATATGCAATTTTTTTTTAATAATATTAGTTGCTACTAATATTATTTTCAGAAAAAATCATGCCTGGCCTTTAAAACTGTATTTTTACCTACCTTCAAAATATGTATTTCAGACAGTTTCAATGTGCAATAAAAGTAGATTGCAGTGAAAACAGTAAAAAAAACTTAATAAATTACTCACATTCAAATCGGGGCTCGCTATCGAGTGAATGGTATCAGCGAGTTGCGAGTCGTCCACGTGTGAGCCGAGCGAGTGCGGCTGCGGCGTCACCAGCGGGTGCGGCGTCGTGTGGCGCGGCGGGGACATCGCCGCCATGCTGCGGACACGAGACTGGGTTACTGTTTGCGGCACTTAGATTACTACAAATTTAAATTTCTGAACTTGGTACTGTAAGCTGTGGTAAACGTTTAATATTAAAGTCAGCCGAATTGTGAAAATACAACTGAAGTTTTCGAAGATCAGCTAATGTGAGCTTACTCAACCTTCTCTATTATTGTTGAAACCTCTAGAAATTTAAATGGTTCGTATATGTTGCATAGACCAACCAATCAAATGCGTTCAATGTGTTACACTGCGTAAACGAGACTTGTAACACAATTTTATTTATCCTCACCTGGATCTAATAGGCTGCTGTGTGTGCGACATCTGCTGTCTGACTCCACTAGTAGGTATAGGCTCGTCGAGGAACTTGAGGTCTATTTCCGCGACGTCCGGCTGTCTTAGTATGGGTACCGCCGCGTCTAGTTGCGCGATCAGTTCCGGGTCGAGACCAAACGGACCCGTTATGATACGAGGTTCTGGTGGTATGCTGTGAAAGATATGATAGTATTGTTCGTTAGGTTAGGACATCAGAGTACAAGATGCTGTGGAATCATTGACGGCAAAATCTTGAGTCTCTATATATAAGTCTTCCTGTTTTTTATTATTATTATTTACTGCTAAAGAACTAGGGGAAATCGCAATATGAAATTTGCAGGGCTAACATGCTTATGTGCCAATACAAGATGTAACTATTTTTTGTTCTGAATTGTAGGTAGGTAGGTTTAAATTTTGGCTGGGGTCCACAGAGTACAGCTACTTCACAATGGACGTCTGTACTAAAAAGGTATGCTAATTTTTCAAAATGTTACGTAAGGGACAGTGTTAGTCTGTCCCTTACGTAACATTTTGAAAAATTAGCAGTATGCCGGCGGGCTGAGTACGATACGCCAAGTGCAATGACAGACAGTGCGAGACGTATTGGCTCATTGTACATGTGATGCAGGCAACGTCTCGGGCGCGCATGCACACGTCACGTAGTGTACTCACACAGGCATGGGTGCGACCGGTGGCGGTAGTTCCTCCTCCTCTTCTTCTTCGTCGTACGCCGGGGTCGTGTCCACTGATATCACACGCCGGGGCGGTTCGGGATCCTATTAACATGACATGCAGTTTTAGAAACTAATATCAACATGAAAAAAAAATAACATTAGTTTGAAGGCATTCCTTATTCCTTCCTTTCAAATTATAAATCGTAAATGCTTGTAAGTCAAACCGAATTTTAACTAGTTAAATACATAATTCTTCCTTTTTTACTGAAGTCGGTCAGGCATTGTGTGGAATATTTCATCACCACTGCTCGTATAAAATTGATCGTGAGGAAACCAAATAGCTAGGCACTAGCGCGCTAGGTCTATGTGATGAATTATGGCAACAGTAAAACGTTTAAAGACTGATTATGCTTTGCTGCCCATGTAACAAAATGCAAGCTTATTGCCATCCACGGCCTGGAATGCAATAGGCTCGCCTGGATCCAAAGGCACAATTCTACTACAACTGAAAAATTCACTCTTACTTTCTTCTATCTTCTTTAAATTGTTATGTGCATTTATTATTATTGTAAATAAATGTTCTACGTTAAGTTTACACATAAGTACCTCGTGCTGTATCTGTACAGGCCGGCCGGACGCTGAAAGTGGCACAAGCATAGACCGTCTTGACTCAGCACTGCGCGACTTGCTCGCTCGCTTTATACGCTCTTCTAGTAGGGACAGATCCTTGTCCGAAATCTGAAATTAAAGCATCGATTGTATTATTTACAGTGCATTCTAAGTGCAAAAATGAACTTATTTCTAGTGCAGTCCGTAGTAAAAATAGATTCGTCACATTGGTATCAATGAGAAATGCAATCTAGATTATTTGCTCCATTCATAAAAGATTGTTTTACTGTTTTACCGACTCAGTGTTGTCATGTCAGTGCCACTAAATGACACTTGGTTGCATTGCTAATTAAAATTGCAACACTGACATTAAATAAAACAGATTTGTTTTATATTTCATAGTAAAAAGTTCAGCCCAGAGTTAGAAAGAGACTAACATACGCGTTACAAAGAGAATAGATTGGTGTTGTACAGCTTGGCCTACAACACCGAGCTTTTCTTAATACAATGTGATATATTTACTCGCCGGGTATTGAAAACTGTCTGCAACAAGGTTCTAAATTGATACTTTTCCGAATTTCTGATTCAAAATCAAAAATCATTTATTAAAATTAGGCTGGGAATCAGCAGTTTTGGAACGCCAAAACGCCCACCTTTCACCACTTCCTAGTGTTTTTGCTGGGAAGAAAAAGTGGCGGAACAAACTCCCCAGCCACACATCTGTCTGATAGTTTCAAGAACTTGAAGCTATACAACAAACGTCAAAAAAAAAAATGTCAATCAACTTTATACATACATCATTAAATTAAATAATTTGCTACATGTTAGATGTTGATTGTTTACCTGGCCTATCATCTTGTACACCTTCTCCCCCTCTAAGAAATAGGCAGAAGCGACGCAGTTGAGGGCACCGGAGCGCACGGCGTTGTCTCGGTCACCGATGTGTCGCGCTAATTCTTTTAAAGCACCGCCTCCACCGCTGCCCATAACAGTTGAGCCGTATGTTTCTAGTAAGTGTCCTATGCACTCTAGACATTCTGTGGGCAAAATTGTATTTGAATATAAGGTCTGGTTCTGAAACGTATGTATGAATTCCAAGGGTGCAAGCAGTGGCTGAGCGATCAGCTGCTGCGCTGCGTGTCGTGGGTTCCATTCCCGCACGTACGGAACAAATATTTGTACGGCCTACAGGTAGTTGTTCCGGGTCTGGCTGTTTGTGTATGTGAGTTTAAGTGTTTATAAAAGCACCCACGATACAGGAGAAATTCCTAGTGTGGGGCAACCTTAAAAAAAAGGGTATCTGTAGATTGTTTTTAAATAGTTTAGTGCGGCAATAGAAAATGTATTGTTTGTCGGTAACCTGGCGTTTATTGTGTCAACCATTAGAACATAGAAGTTAATCAGAGATAACATTACACAACTAGTACCTATTACATGTTATCAAGTACTCAAGTAGTACTTAGACAGCTGATATAAATTGGTTCTAACAAATGCTATTCACAATGAAAACTAGATAAGTTTGTATTTCCTATCCAACATATTCTCTGAGAAGAAACACCGAAATTAACTCAAGAGGTCACAGTCAGCAGTTTACTATAAATCAACGGCTATGTTTAGCTCAATGGTACTGAAGATACTATTTATAGGGATATTTATAGTAAACTAGCTACAGCCCGCGGGTTAAATAATCCCCATTCATTAAACGCGGGAACATAAAATAGCCGTTGAGTTTTCTGAAATTTCCCAATTTTCTGCGCAATGGTCTTAATTATTCTTTCCGTAAATATCCTTTACAGAAAACTTAAGAATTAAATTGGTAATGTCCTTCTCAAGTTATGGCATGATCAAGGGAAACAGGGATTCATTTTTATATTATTATTATATCTATATCTTATAGATAGATATATTTATATCTTATAGATAGATTAACCTCCTCCAAATAATTAAATTATTCCAACTCACCAGCCCTCTGTCGTGCATTCTTAGATTTCAGTCCTTCCATCAAGTAGCCAAAAAGCTTGGTAACGGAGTAAACCACACATATTTGCTTGAACAGAGCTTTCACACCGTTGCGAACTGTATCTTTAGGATCACCAACCTAAGAAATAATGTTTCATTATCCAATGGCAGAAGATTTCACAAAGAAAAAAAGTATGGAACCGAGTTTTATTCGCGATGACAGTAAAAATGCATGACTGACACTGAACTTGCACTCAACTAATAAGCGACTGAAATAATCAGTTGATATTCATTACAAATATATGCAAAATATAAACATAATATTGCCCATTCATTTTATAAAGATATAAAATACAATCTAGCAGTATTATCTTCACACTTATCTTTCTAGATATTTGAAGTAAATTATAATGTATTACTCATCATGTAGCTATGTAGTAGTAGTAAATAAATGAGGAAAATCCCGCGCGGGGTGCGGGACGCGACTCGTCGATTGTTTTAATGAAAGGAAGTCACGCGATTCTTCGCGCTTGTTTGACTTCCAAATAAAGTTGGTTGATGCTGTCGGCGCGAGAAAATTTCGTTCGATAGTTCGTTTGTACCCGCTATTATCATTCAATAACTTACCTTGAGAACAAGATAAGGAATGAAGCAATTGGCTTCATACTCCGGCATATTATAATCACTGTCCATTAGATGGGTGAACACTACGGAGAGATACTCCAAACCCTTGAGGATGACTGAAGGGTTGGTGTCGAAGAATCTCAGGGTCAACCATTTGAGGACCAAATCTAAGTTCGCCATTAAAGCCTGGCCGTTTTCGTGTAAATCTTCAGATAATGCTTCTATTGCTTTTAGATGATATCTGTTGGAAAAAGGTCAAAATAGTAACATAAACTCACAACTAAAACTTCGACAGGCCACTTAGTTTAATATGGATTGTATGTGCTATTACATAAATACTCTTTTCCAATGACAGTGCCAGTGCTGTCAACAATCATCTCATCTCGCGGTCTCTTTACTCCAATTTGATACAATATTTTTGTCAGTATGTGGCTTATTTTAAATTGTTTTAATATGGCGAACATAACAGCGAATGCCATTGTTATGACTTAATAAACATAAAAGAGCAAAAGTAAGTCCTTGACTGTTTCCACAACTAAATAACTCGTTAATTTTCGGAAACGTTGTCAAGCCGCTTCAAAAATATTTACTGTCATAAGGAACACAAATAGTTCACTTATAATATGAGATTATAAATAGATCATGTATTTATACTATTACATCATGACTCCGTAAGTCGATTATATATTAAAATAGAGCGATAAAAATATATATAAAGGGTTCCAGATTTAGAATAAAGTAGCTTGAATAAGCCTTAAACTAAAAGCTGACCTAACATCTGGACACATACATATCCAAAAAAATAAATAACAACAAAGTCATACCTGAAGTCACTGTGGAACATATTCCCGATCAGCTGTTTGTTCATTCCAGCGGTCGTCATTTGTTCCTTCAGAAGCTCGAAGAATTCCTCGCGAGGAGTTGTGAAGTTCCATTTTAATACTGGGACAGAGGGTGATAAATACTTTTAGTATATTTGTTATTTTTTAAATCCTTTTTGGGGTGGTACTTCGAGGAAAGACCGTGATGAATGTTTTACTGATATTTTAGATGTTATGAAATAGTTTAGAATTTGTACCATTTTGTACACAGACCAGCACATCAAGCTACCTGAACCTGTCGTATTTTTGTGATAGTTTTTCAAATTTATTATCAAAGAATAAGAAACATGCTCAAAAAAATTGTTGGAAAAAATTGACAATTTGGGATATAGGTTGATGTACTGGCGTCTGTACCGCTGTTTTGCAATGTTATACTCTTTAGATTTCGGAGATACGATGGTCGTGCTAGAACGAATACTTACATGAATAATGTTTTTCTTCAAATCTTTAGATGATGTACAATAGTTTAAAATTAACACTATTTTGCACCACTATTTAATCATTTCAATTAAGGTGCTCAACCAGGACGATACTGCGGATAGCAGGTCAGTAAGAGGCTCGGCAGTGGTAAGATTTGTCAACATTGTATACTACCTTGCACGACCATCGTATCTCTGAGGTCTAAGAAGAGAGTATAAAATTGCACAAAATTGTACAAAATGTATAGTACAAAATCTAAACCATTATATACAATCTAAAATATAAGAAAAACATTCCAGTTTGTGCAACGAAGTATGTACCACACCAATTTATCTACTGTTTATCATGCTGTTTATACAAGGTTACTTTATGAGAACCACTTTTAGTTCGAAACTTATTTTCCACAAGTATTTTACACGTTTATTGACACAACCAACCTCACATGCATTTACAGTACCTTACCAAGTAGGTACTGTGTTGTGTTGGGCATCATCATCTGCCTCGGCAGATGGGACAACACATACAACAACACCAACATAGTTTGGAAAAGGCTATGTCAGAGTCACCTTCCAGTCTAACCGGTTGCAAATGAATCCCAGTATTTTATATGGAGTGACTGCCTGTCTGATCCTTTGGCTGGACTGGTTGACAGAATTTCGGTCTTCTGACTACCCGTAACGATTGTCTAAAATCTTCGTTAAAATAATCATCATTAAGGGATCTCGGCATGTAATGGATGGTCATTCCTCCACGGAACTACTTAAGCGCGCGTTGCTTCATCTTAAGATCGACGTGTACGGCTGTTATTACTAACCCATGAGACCACGGGCATGTTATTAGCCATACACATGTTCATACGGAGCAGAGCAGAAACTAGGTTTATAAATAAATAGCAGAATATTAGCTGCGGTATTTATTAATACTTTAAATATCTCAGCTTTGTAAGTGAGATAAAAAAGGCCTATGTGAGGCCTGTAAGACTCCTCTTTCAAGTATTACATAGGTCCTTTCTGATTTTTACTTTAATCCTTGTTAGTTTCGAGTTTTTGCCGTTTGTATTTACTGTCTGTGTCTCAAAAACTGTTTTCCCTCCTAATCTACCACTTAACACATCAATGTTATCATACCATACCTTACACACACAAGTACAACAACTAAAACTAATACAACTATCTAATACTAAATACCTTTACATATGTCTTACAAGTAGATCATTCACCAATCACCAATCCTCGTCACACACGCAGCAAAAATGTATTTCGATATGAAGAAAATTAATCCATACATAATGAAGAGTTAACTAAAAAAGATTATTTTGCTATTGAAAGAGCTAACCTTTGAGTTTCTGATCGTCAATAATACGCTGGTTCTTCGCGTTGTTGTTAGGTAGGAGTGGGGAGCAATCCTCGTCGTCTTTCTTGCCACGACTTGATGCTGATGCGGATTTCGCTGGTCCCTGCAAGAGACGAGAGTTTTATAATGTTTGTTGTGAAATAGATTGTAGCTAAAAAGGCACAATTGCAATTTAACCTTTTGAGCGCCAGAGTGTAAACGCAAACGCGTGCCCTCCACGCCAAGCATTAATTTTTAAATTAAAACGTCTAATTATTTCTTTGTTATCAAGAATTTCTCAATATCCATCATGCATTTTATTTTTTTTTCATGTAATTAATTAAGCACGGGAGATTAAATAAAAAAAAGTGATGATTAAATTCTAAATTTCGTGTTATTGTACTTATAGTACAGTACGGGTGTAAAGGGCATGCGTTCGCTTGTCATCTACATGATTATGTGTGACAATGGCATTCAAGAGGTCAAAACCTGCCAAATGACAAGTTTAAGTGCAAAGTCGAACCATAATATTGCGATACAACGAATACAGAAACTGCCTCAAAAAGTCGAATAATACAACATTAGTCTGCAACTGTGAAGCATCTGCACTAGTATACGTAATAAGGCAGTCTAGTTAGATACTCGTACAAGATTGCATTTTATGGCACTAACAACAAAGTCTCCTATTCACTGTCGTTAAAACGCCTCTGTTCAGTGCTCCACTCTGTCTGCCCTGAGTCGAAATAAGGCTGAACATCGCTATAAAACCTTATTCCATTCGTACTTTTATATCTGATGCGGTTGCCCGCTTTCCCTCAGTATTGAGACCCAACGTGTTCATATTCACACCATAAATTTATGTGAATGCTCTGATTTAATTTTCTAACTTACCTTCCCCTTAACAACAGCGCCTTTCTTCTCAGCCTCCTTCTTCAGAGCGCCGGCTGACTTGACGCCGCGCGGTTCTTCCTTCTTGCTCTTAGTTGGCGGTAGAGGCTGCACTGGTAAGCTGGGACGAGCCTTGTCTAGCGCTGCTTGCACTACTGTTTTGGAGCCGGGCTGTTGCAAGAAAAGTTGTATCAGTAAAATAATAAAATCAGGCAGACACTATAAAAATTGACGATTTGACGACCGATGTGGCGCGGCGGGCGAGGGTCCGCCTGCGACACAGGAGGTTGCGGGTTCGATTCCCGCCTAGGGACAAATGTTAGTACGATCTACTAATATTTGTTCCGGGTATTTGCTATGTATAATAAAAATATCTATCTATGTAATGAATTGTATTCAGTATATCAGTCATCCAGTACCCATAACACCAGCTCTGCTTAGCTTGGGGCTAGATGATGCTGTGTGGATTGTCGAGCATAAATAAAAATAGTATCGCGAGAACAATGATGCATGAATTTGACCTCGTTTTGGGTACAAACAACAAGTAAAATAGGGCTTAGAGGTATTTGTGTTTCAAGGTTTTTGCTGCTTTAGACTTTACTCTACCTTCTACAAAGGAAATCTTTACGTATTAATGTTCTAAAAGAGAGTACGTCGCACACCCAACTGGGGTACGTGTATGACTGATGAGATGTTTCAACATAACAGCGAAGAGAAAAGAAGGTAGTGTTCTGTGATTTCCTGCCTGCTTAACCCGATCAAGTAAAATGCAAGTTTGTATTCTTACCTTCAACTTATCAAGCTGTTTATGCATAGCCTCGTATCCCAGATGCAGCATGAATGGTAGTACGCAATCCCCGGTCACTTTACGCACGTCGACCGCGCGGTCTTCTAAGCACGCGTACAGGATTGGCAAGCACACGGTCAACTCTTCCCGAGGGAATGATTTTGGAGGCACTGGAAATAAAACAAGATGTAAGTTTTGAAGATGATACTTTCAGGGTGTAATTGATTGTTCAAGCACACGAAGGAGGCACCAGAGAACGCGTATGGTAAAAATGAGATGGAACCGGCAGTTTCTAATTAAAATTTACCAAAAACTGTCTCAGAAAGCCCATGGCTAACTACTCTTTGTTTAAAACCATCACACGCTGATGATCTTTGGTTCTAAAAAGATAATATGCAGATTGATATAAAACAAGAGATTTCATTTCACACAAGATATATTATGTAGACACACACAACTAAGATCACCAGGGCTATAAGAGGGTAGAGCAATAATATTTGACCTCAAAAGTTTCACAGCAAAGATGCAAGGAGTGAACGCAACATGTTTTGTAGGCTTGTTCTAGTCACAAGCCTTATGGGGACTACAAGCACTATCTCCAGCCCCTGGCAACTTATATCCAGCAGTTACCAGTTGCTGACCAATTTCAACTTGTCACCTACCATTAGGCAGATGTTCAGCCAGCCACTGCAGCAGGGTGGACCGTAGCAGCGGGCTGCCGGACTTGAGCGCGTCTAACAGCATCTCCCCCTCCAGCGGCGCGTGCGCACCCGCCTCGCGACACCACGTCTCCACGCACGACACCGCGGACGCGCGGATCCATTGCTTGCTGTCGCCGAATGCTGGTGACGAATGAACATAATTATTGACACATTAAAAAAAAACGTATTTTTGATAATACTACAGTTTTAATTTATTTTATGTTTTATGTTGTTTTTATACTAGCAATAGAAACACACACTCAGTGAAAATTTCAACGGCCTACCTATTATGGTTCATGAAATACACCCTGCTGTCAGACAGACAGACAGTGGAGGCCCCGATGGTACCATGTAGGTACGGACCCCTAAAAATGCAGTGTTTCGATCCCAAGTAACTTGGTACTAGGACAGAGGATTTATATCATTCGGAGAGTGCTCATGAGTTCCGTTTAGGAGAAAAAGAAATCAGCAATCAAACATGTATGGTGATACTAATGAGGGTTATAGCAATATGGCAAAAATGGAATCCTTTAATACCGGTGCACTTCGACAGTCAGTGCACATAATTCGAAAAATTTGCTTGTTTACACTATAATTACCTTGAAAGAAAGCCGGGAAAAACGTCCTGATATGTGTCTTACTCTTCGTTCCCATCGCTGTTGCCAATGCCTCACATATTTGTAACGCACTCTGCGCCAGTTTTGAGTTGGAGTCAAGTAGGCGCGCTGATAAGGCAGCCGGTAGTTCTCCTAGGGACGACTTGATTGGCGCTGAACTGATGATTATTGCTTTCGCCTTGTCTAAAGCTTCGTTGCGGACCTGCGTAGTAGGAATACGATTTTCTTTTTTAATGTTTTTGATTGGGAAACAAGGACGGGCCTCCTAGTTTCCTATCTAAAAACATTAAACCAGACGTACCAAAGGAGTGGCAGATGTATTTCTACTCCAGAAACAAAACTAAAATGTTTGTTTGTTATAATAACACTGATACTCATATTCTTCTAATCGGAATACAGAGGGGCAGTAAGGCACACACGAATTTATAGAGCTGTCTAAAAGGCATGATTGACAATTACTATCATGTCATGTCAAATCGTGATTTTAGCTTAAAGAAAAAAAAACAAGATTGAAGAGTGAATAAATGCGTCGATGATTCCACCCAGTATAAGCTTACCTTCCAGTTCTTGTCGTTGATCTCGGCAATAAGCGCGTCGGTGATGAGCGGCGCGAGGTCAGTGCGTGGTCTGTTGTCATCCACAACCACTGGTTCATCATCTGCGGCATCTTCGAATGCTTCCTCTATGTCGTCACCCACTGATGCTTTGCTTGCAGACTGCATAAAAACGAAAGTAATATTTGGTTTCGAGTGATTACTCCGAAGATTAATGTTAAAATAACGCTGACAAGTTTCAAGCTGGTATGCGAAATTGGTATGGTTAGCTTTTGTCCAGCAAATCGAAGCTCTATTGTGTGAAATGTCGTCCCGGGTGCGAAATATACACTAACCATAGTTTATGACTGTTTCAATTTCACTATAGCAATCATTCTAGTTGATAAATTTGCAAAGTTTTTACTTGATTGCCCTAGGAGGGTTTATGAGCGAAAGTATATCTACTTAGTTGGCACGCTCTGTATCCTAAACGGCTTCTTAGATTTTAACATGTAAGAGATGTGACATAGGCTATATCAATTTCGAAAAACAAAATCAATACGGCGGTTGCCATTGAAGTATAGACGTATTTTATTTTTGGGTATTGGTCCAATGGGTTATCAAACAAAGGGCTTAAAAAAGACAATTTAAAAATCAGTCTGATGGAATTGGTGACATAAAATCTGAGGTTAAATTAAATTACTGCCACCAACTGGATCTGACTGCTTGAAAATTAATATTTTCTCATTTTTCCTTACCTTACTAACAGTACCAAGCATCCTCGTCGGCGAAGGAGGCGAGCTGTTAGCGTGCTTATCAAGCTCCAAGCTGATAAGCTGCCGTGTAGCCGGTTTCTCCGTATCGAAGTGGTTGATAAGTGACGGACCCACGTACAGAGACAAAATTCCTAGGAAGTTGACGGCGGAGGTACGGACGTTTGGGTTTGTGGCGGTCAAGGCCTTCTTGCAGTGAGCGATTATCGATTTTATGTTCATGCTGTAACAAGACATTAGAAATTGAGTAAAATATCGCTGGATTTCAGTATGTGTCTCATTTCTGTGAGTGAGACTACCTGTAAGAGTTATAGATACTTCGTTCCAGTGGGAGAGAGAAGGAGAGATAAATAGTGATGGATTTTAATACCTCATAATGCGGCCTCTGATACCGAATAAATATTGATATAGTCCCCGGCAAGTAACTTGGCAAGAGTCGTTAGATGCGCACAAGTCGCTTTTTAGGTCTCTTTGGTAGTCAAGCGGGACGCGGGGTATGAGGTAGCGTCAATCCGAGCGCGCGATTGGTGCAACAGTCGACTGTTGCCTCCCGAACTCCCGATTTCACTTGCGTGCACGAAAGTTTGCATCTTAGTTTTTGTTGTGTTTATGTTAAAGAGTTATTGTTATTGTTTTTAAATTTAGTTTTTGTTACGAGTTGATAAATTATTGTTTTTGTTTTAAATTAAAAAATTAAGGCGAAAAACGGTATGCCTTTTTTCGCATATTTTATTCGTATGCATATTATTTATAACTCCCAATAAACTTTACGAATTCCACTCCCTTCTTCAACTTTCTTCTAATCAGATATTATTAAATATAAATGATGGCAATAACCATAAAATAATGACGATCAATAAAAGTCACCACTTTTTTGTTCCACTAAGTGCACGATGCGCGAACTTACCCCCACTACGCCAAAACCTTGCCAACTTACGTGCCGGTGACTATACTATGTGTATTGAATAATGCATTTTATAGATATGGATCCCTATTAGTACTGTGTACTGTATTCGGTCATTTAATATGAAGTACCCCGGTGTCCGCAGGTACGAGTAACAATGTCGATCACAGAGCATGGAAGACTGAAGATGACATGATAGACTTAGGACGTCATAACTTTAGTAATGGCGTCTAGGTATCATATTCGTGTCTGTACAACTTGAGCTGAGTGCAAGTTTCGGCTGTCACTGCCTCAGTTGAAATTGTGTTAGATCGTCAGTTTATATGGGTTAATCAGTGACTCACTCACTAAGATGCGTGGTTTTTATGGAGAAACTCACAACAAGGTAGTTTCTAGCATTTGCCGCTAAGTCGACGCTGTGCCGGACGCGTTCAAAAACTAAACTCTTTTCTTACATTCAAAACTTTTATATACGAGTATATAAATCAATATCAACTTACTTGAAACCAAACTCCTTTATCGCATTGGCCATCCAGATGAACATTTCTGACTGCACTTTAGGGTTTTTCTGTGAGTCCATGGCGAAGGTAAGTCCTTCATTCAGGACATGTTCAAGTCCACATGCCTCGGCTAGGGACGTTAGGCACTCCGCACATATGGCCGCGCAAGACGCCTCGCCGAGTTTCGTGACTACGTCCTGGAGAACGAAGTCTGCGGCTATCCTGTATATGGTTTACACTGTGAGTGATGTCTACGTTAACAAAGTACATTGGAACAACGCTTAAATTACTATTTATTGGAAGCAGTGATTTATAATTTTCGTGAAAAATTCACGCCTTCGATTTGCGACCCATTTTGGGCACATGAGCTGTGTTTGAGTTCGAAGCTTGTCAGACAGACAGGAGAATGATTATGTTTCTCATTTTTAAGCAGTCCCCTACTTTACAAATAATAAAAAGATAAATTGCCTAGTTTACAAGTACAATAAATACTTAATAATAGTTACTTACGTAGAAACTGGGAAATTTTCAGTAATATACTTGCAGGCTTCAAGCCGAGCCTTCAGTACTTGCACGTTAGTGTCTTTCAATCCGGGTTTTCTGTTCAAAGTGCGGTATAATACTTGTGAGGTTGCGTCGCTTGAGGATAGACCTTGAACCGTCGAGTGGAAGCTCTGGACTGAAGATAGGCGGTTCTTCCAATTGCTGTCGCCGAGAGCTGAGAAAAAAACGCAAGAGAAAAATTAAGACAGAAATAAACATCTACAACCAAATCTTTCCCTTTCCATTGAAAATGCTTCGTAATGGTATCTCACGCATGTGCAATGCCATGTGAGGATAACATGCACTGAGGCACAGAATACACTCGTAGAAAAAGCCATGAACATGTTGATAAAAAGTCATAATATGTTGTGTTTCCGCGAATGTGAGGACAAAATGAATTGTTCTACTAATATTATAACTGATTCTTAACATAAGGATAAGTGTGTGGGACAGAGACTAAATACTTTCATGGCTAAAGAGCAACCGGGGCCCCGTGAGATAGCTCATGGGAGCGGAGCCAAGTGTAAAAACGAATAACATACCTGTAACAACATCACCAGGGAACAGCATCTCCGCCTTAGCGTCAACTTCCTCCTGCGACAGCTCATGCTCTCGTGGCGGACTGGGCAGTGCGCGGGCAGCCGGCGCTTTCTTAGCGGGGGCCTTTGCTGCAAATTAAGGGAAACAAGTTGAACTATTATTTGTTTTAACCATAGAACTTTATCGTAAGTAGATAATTATGTATTTATGATCTGTTGGAGCAAGGAGAACAAGGAGCAGCAGTCTAGCGACTATTGACATTCTATTATAAACCTTTTTTTCAGCAGCTTAAGGCCTTATTAAGGAGACAAAATACTAAGAAGAAAATCCAAATGTTTATGACCAGATGTATGAACGTGAACGAAGCAAACGGATCAGAAGGAAAGAATCGTAACAGGTAGCGTTCGCGCGTGAAAAAGGCATGAGTTTAGGTATGCAAGTCAAATCCAAAAGTATTATAGCAATATTAATTTTATTGTCCTTACCAGAATTAGGTCGTCTGACTGGTTTCGGGTTTGACGAGCCAGCAGTAGGCTTAGAATCGCCTTTACCTGATGGTGATGCCACCGCTTTGGCTTTAGCTTCTTTCTTAGGAGCTGCGACTTTCACTTGTATTACAGCCTGGAAATAAATGGATTTCGAAATGTATTATTTAATATTTGTTTTGATAGTTGTGAAAAGTTACTTTTATACATCTATAGAACACCGAGTCTTATTAACAGACTTACTACCAATTTAAATAACGTATCTCAATCCAAATCTAGGGATCGATCTTTGTATGTAATCAATTAATGGCCGAGCTTGCCATCTGTAAAATTGAGGGCGAATCAGAAGCAGCAGTCTAAGAACGCGGATTAAGATTTGAAGAGTTATTGAAATTGGCATTTATTGACATCCAGTTTAGAGCAGTTCAACATGTGATTTCACTGCAGATTCGGCTGCCTATCAACCGGAGCGGAGCGAGGCTGCGGAGCGGATAAACAGAGAAGTTCTAACCAATAATGACAGGGATTATTGGTTAATATTTCTCCGTTTCTCCACCCTGGTGGACAGGTAGCTTTAGTAGCTAACTGGAGGATAATGACCTTTTCCTTGAACCGCAATGAGAGGGGTACTACGCTACTCGTTTAGTACTACAACCTCAACACTGCATCCACTAACCCGTGCGATCCATACCTTGTCCGCAAACTCTTTGATCTTCTGTTCTTTCAAGTTGTCTAGTTTGCCGATGTGTGGGGCAATGTTTTTCTCGCCTACCAGTTTGGTAGCGGTACCTAGAGCTTCTGCGGCTGCGTCGCGTACGGAAGGATCTGGAAGGAAATAAACATAATAAATGGGTAGATCACAATTGACTGGTATTATAGTGCGCGGCCGGAAAATCAATTTTGTTGCCTTATAGAGCAGCATCGTACAGAGGACCTAGTACGAGTTTTACTACTTATTTCATCGCGTTTGCTTTAGCGTTCACTTATTGTCAAATTATATGGAATAATTTAGTTTTCGATTATAGTCACCAGACAGCGCTATTTCAGTTTCAGTACAGATTCAAATTTAAGTTAACGCGATCGAATGGCTAAAAAACCTCACACCGTTCTCTCAGACCTCCGTAACAGTTTCTTTGTAAAGCTTGACCAGTGATAAAAGATCGGGAATCTAACCAATTGTAGATTTACAGCAACCATTTGGTATATCAACTCCAGAGTGTTTATTTACTAATTCCACAGACATCTAGAAAGACAGCTACATACTTGAAAGAAAGAAGAAGATCTTACCAGCACTTTCCAGAAGCTTCAGCAAGCCAGCCACATAAGCCTTGATGAGTTTTTTGCCAAAGGCAGCGGGTTGGGTATGGCACAAAGCTCTGGCTAAGAACAGGGAACTCTCTGCTTTTATGGAAGGATTCTTATTGTCGAACGCGGCTAGCATGTCCTCCATTATCGCTTCGAGGTTTGTCTGGAGAAATACACAGATTTGTTGAATATTATTTCAAAAAAGTTTCAAGTAAACTTCACTTTCCATTTAGCGTAAAATGGAAAGTGAAGTTTACTTGAAACTTTTCTCATCTCACATTACAGTTCGTGTAGCAAAAGCTTATAACCCTGAAACCAGCAGGGCTAGTCAAAAATCCGTAGCGTTAAACGTCAGACGCTTACGTGAAAATGTATGGCAATGACTTTACAAGTGGCAGTGGTATGTAATGTCAACTCAATACAATTTGATCTTTCTGTTGGCGTTAAAGCGTAAGCTTCCTCTACACTTTGGGCAAACGTAAGCCAATGTTCGCCACAGTGTACTTAAACTATTATGGAAACATTGATCTACCGTAGTTTGCGTTAGCTTATTGTTGTAATATTAAAATACTGTGGCCAATATTGGCGTATATTGGGCCAACATGTAAAGGGAGCATTACAGAAAAGAGCTTTTGTCTGGGCCCACAGCATGGCGAACTGCATGTTACCGACTACTTTGGCGCGTACTTAAGACCGGCAAAATTTCATGACGCGAACTCTTCATACATATTAGAACATAAACATACTCACACAAGGATAAATAGCATCGATAGCTTCTCTCAACGCCGTCACCACGTTAGTCTTCTTCTCTTTAAACTTCTCTAGTATAGCCTGCACACACGCGCATGCGTACGGAGAGAACTTGTTTCGTAGACCGGTGGCGATCTGCCCGAGCAAGCGCCCGCCTAATGCAACCAACATTACATTTGTGTCTTTTGATATCACCTGGAACAAGGAATGTAAGCTTTATGTGTGCAGAAAATTCAAATTGATATTCATTTTTTCTTTGGAGGCTGCGTATAAGGTCCTGATAATGTAAAAGAACATAGAAGTGGCGCAATAAGCATCCCGGAAATTATCTTGGGGAAAATTAAACGGCAATTTTTCACAATTCTCGAGTTTTACTCCCGATTATGGCGATATTGCTTTTTTAAATAATATGGGATTGATTCTCAGGCAGATGATGCCGGGATGTTGGGTTTGCAAGTAAGTTTGGTCTCACAAGCACTTTATACTGTAAACTGTTGAATACTTGGCTACTTTTTCCGCCATAGTCGAGTAAGAGATAGATAGATGGATACCAATGATGGATTCAATTACACAATACCTTTTTCAAAGCCCTGACCAAATCCGCATAGTCTCCCGGTTCCAGTCTAGGAGCAGTCTTCAGCAAGTTATCCAAGGCATCCAGGGCCTCTTTCCTTTCCTGCCACTTCTTCGCGTCTAGTTTATCGTAAAAGTCTTTGGGCAGTTTGGATATAATCTCCACTGGGTCCATTAGTTCGTAAGGGTCCATTTCACCTGAATCTCCACCGCCGGTTTCGGCGTCATCGTCTTCTGTCGCACCTGTAATAATTTTTAGTTTTAGATGTTTTTTTTATAAAGAGAAATCTAATGATACTCTTATTGCTCATGAAATATGTAATTTGTTATTTTAGTCATTAAATTTCAACATGATGAACTTATACTTTGGTCTTTGACAATAGATATAACAATATTTTTTATAGATGTCCACCTAAGCGACCCTCTGCGAAGTCACTGTTAATGCTATCGCCAAAGTGGAAAGTTTTTGGGCCTTAACTGTCAATAGCAGAATGAAAAGAAGATAGACATTCGTACACTGGCTGATTCTGAAATAATTAAGTTTCGTAGATTCCATACCATCAGCACAATCGGCCGCCGGTGTGTCTCTCACTCTGTTTTGCTGTGATCTGAGGTACCGTGTCGGTTGAGCGACACCTCCGCCAGTACTGAACGCTTCTCTTAACTCTTGTTGTATTACTGCTTGAAGGGATGCTATGTGAGGCTCTATGGCTGCGCCTATCCATCTGTGTAACGGTGGAGATTGGTTTATGTTAAATAAGGGTAACGATACAATTATTTGACGACCGATGTGGCGCGGCGGGCGAAGGTCCGCCTGCGAAGCAGGAGGTTGCGGGTTCGATTCCCGCCCTGGGACAAATGTTTGTACGATCTACAAAGATTTGTTCCGGGTGTTCTGGGTATTTGCTATGTATAAAAAATATGTATCTATGTAATGTATTGTATTAAGTATATCAGTCATCTAGTACCCATAACACAAGCTCTGCTTGGCTTGGGGCTAGATGATGCTGTGTGGATTGTCCAGCATTATTTATTTATTTAATTATGTTCAGTCATTCGGTTTGCAATGGCTGGATTTTACGATACTGGTACTGAAAGAAATCTATTCGCGCTGGGAAAGTTTGCACAACACTTGGCGGAATTACTTTGCATGATGTGTGCAAAATATATGTACCAAGTATGAGTGTAATTATATGATAGAGGAAGCTATATTGGAAAGACCAGCAGTGGAAAAATACAGATTAAAAAATGGCAACATTTTCGGTACAGCTCAATAATATTGATGAGTAAAAATAAGTTACTTAAGGCAAATGGAACCGTGTCATCGCGACACCGTATAAGTGACAGTTATAAATATTTGCTCTTGTATATCTATATGATGAACTGGGTCAACCATAAAAGGATGTTGCTGGCTGCTAATTGCTAATATATCCTTTGGTAATGTGGCATCGTAAAATGTAGTTCAGGCACTATGCACAAAGAATAACCAATCTCCCAACCAAAATACAAAAAAAAATTGTTGTTTTTTTTTGGTTGTTGCATTGAATCTCTGGAACCAACAGTCGGATTTGAAAATGTTTGATGGACCAATTCTTGAGCAAGGATTATATTGCGGGTGAAACCGCGGGCCACAGCTAGACTTTGACAATTCTTGCGACATCCTTTCATATCTCTGGATAATAAAAGATGATCAGTATTAGATAATTATGGCTCTATGTACTTTAAACGCGTCTCATGGTCTCATGTTGTAAACAAGCTTCGTTTCGCAAGAGCTACTATTGAGCAGAAGGTCCTGAATACGATTTGCAGATCGGACTAAGTGTTATTTTAACCTAGAAATTTTCTATCAATACGGAGCCTGGATTTGTGGACGTTAAATTGTAATAGGCTCGCTTCCTATAATTTGGTACTTAAACATAACTGGTAAAATGTCTGTGCAACTCGGCCGAGTTCTTCGACGAATAATGCGTCATGATGTTATGATAATACTGGGTTGACCATAAGGCGTGATGTTATGTGTATCTATGTAAATTCAAATTACCTGTGCATCTCGACAACCAGCGCCTTCATCTCATCCCTCACACCTTTATCTCTGTCAGATAGCAGTATTGGAATCTTCTTCACCATGGGTTTGATGGCTATCACTTTGTTACCGAACTGTTTCAGTGACGTATGCAGAGCGGACACACAGGCTGCTACTACTTTTGGGTTCTTTTGCTCCATGCCTTTGATCAGCTCCTCTTCTACTGTTTCGTGTTTTTCTATTTCTATGTACATTAAGGTTATCTGTGAAAGAAATTGAAGGGTTTGATGAGATTTTGTTACGCTATAAGAAAATTATCACTAATGTTCCTATTAGATCCAGTGCATATAAAATAGAAATGTTCTGTCGACCTATATTCTTATGAACATTTAAAAGATTAAGTGGAGAAATGTGGGTTAACAATAGGTACACCTCCACCTCAGGAAAAGCTGTTCAGGTGGATATTAACAGACGATTCCAACCTGGAGTGTAAGTGTGGTGCTCTTCCACAAACGATGGGACACCTGATATCGTGTCCTGCGTGCCCTGACACTTGCACGCTGCCGGATTTGATGGACGCTACAGACGGCGCCGAAATTGTAGCTAAGTCATGGGCCGGCTCAATACAAGCTTAGTTTTGATTTACTTAAAATTCTTACTAATTATTACGATCATCTTATATTATGAGAACAACCCCGAAATCGCAAAAAAATACTGCTCAATACACTTTATCGATCTAAGAAACAGGAAGCCTGTACTGAACACCTGTTTTTCTCGGAATTCAGTTTTAGTTCCTAAGTAAAAGTTATAAAACTGCTGTTTAGTTAGTCCCATGGTGAGTTTTAAAAATTAGCCCTGTATTGAGGTGCGTCTGTGTCCGATTTTCAACTGTAATCTGGCTGTGTGTGTATCAGTGTATGGGAGTTTTGAATGTTTTTAAACGCCCCAAGATACTTGAGTAATTCATAGTGTGGGACAATTTTTCTTCGAGACACATGTCCCATCAATAGACAGTTACTTACCCCCACATGGAAATTATTATAACTAAAAGTACCGTCTGTTTCAGTTTTATTCTTTTGATGATAAATGCAGTAAGTACACTCATGTATTGAGCACTGACTCCGTTTTTATTTCCTTCAAAAGCGATTCGTAACGCAGTGACATGGTAAAATGACTTGTACAATTCGCGTGAAGAGTGACCTGGTTACAGATTGTTCTGAACGAACCAGGCCAAGTAAACCACAGCATTAAATAGATATAAGAATTTGAAATGATGAATTTCCAATTGTGGTCAGACATTGTAGGTAAGCACTCTGATTTCCTTTAATACGCACGAATGACGTTCTAAGATAAATAATAAATCTTTATTTATTGAGCAGAAAAACAGCGGTTCATTACTTTCCCTCATTTATAAACGTGACCATCACGGGTACTATTTCTTTCTATTTTAATTATCTTTGTTTAAAAAACGTTGCCCCATGTGGAACCATAGAACGTCGGAGTACAGCCGTTACATCTACTAGGGGTGCCAATGAATACGCGAACAACAATAACTTCCCTGCCCCTCGTCTCGGAACAGTGAAGCTGAAGAAACACCGTGTAGATTTAGCCCACAAGGGTCCCCTTGAGGATTTCAACAAGTAAAACCAGTTTGACCAACAATATAAACTCACTGACCTGTAGCGCGATATCTTTAGTCTTGGTCCTGGGTGCTGCGATGCACTTGGCAACGATGCCAGACATCACCTCACCGGTCGTTTTACCGGCATGTCCACAGTTCTCCACAAACACCAGCGCGGCTTCAAGACCTGTAAAACAATTTTTAAAAGGATAAGGTGCTGTTTGAATCAAAGCAGAGAGTTGTCAAAATGTAATTGATGGCCCGCCCTATGGAGATCCGATGGAGTCCCTAAATGTTTGTTACAAAACAAACGTTGTATCAACCTGAAAATTGTTACTGCTGAACCAAGCCCGCACGTTTATTCGCGGTAAATTGATATGAGGGGTCTGTAGGTCTACCTCAAAAGAGAGTAGCTAGTATGAGGCGAAAAAAAATTTTTACGTAGCCAAATTTCAACTACGGAATCCTTGTATTTCGCTATGTCCGTCTGACAATACTGTGCATGCATAAATGTTCATCCCGAGTACAGAACCCTTTGCTACTGCGCGTGCTCCAATTGGCAGTGGGCCGTTTTCTAAAACTATTATACAACCATATATGTAAACTAACAGCTAGTAATAGCTAAACGGTTAAACAGGATAATGATGAATTCCAGGCTACAGCTCGCTACCTCCCACTATTGTTACGGTCTATTGACACGTGGTCTTCCCAAAATACCTTGGCAAGACCACAATCTATATCTGGATACAATATGGATCTGAATCCATAGCCAGCATTTGTGGGCCTGCTGCTAAACGATCAATTAATTACAGTAGTACCTAACTACCATTCAAAGGACATTCACAGCCTACGCGACAAATTAAGCAATTTAATCCTTTTAATTGAATCTTAGATAAGCGTTTTTCGAAATCAATCAATAACAGCTAATAGGTATTAATGATCGGCATCTCAGTTATCATTTTATAGAAAACTGCATCCCTGATCTGCAGTATGCGTGGCAGCTGCACCGGAATTCTGAAGACTAGCAGATAGGATCTCTTTTCCGCTTTAAATATTTTTTAATTTAAATCGGACTGTATTGACTATCTGAAATTAATGTTTTTTTAATATTTTATTATAAAAGGCCTCTTCTTACACTGAGAAAGCACGAACATTAGTCACTACGCACGCTCAAGGCGGATTGGTAATTTCAGACTAATATTTATGATAAGACCACCCGATTTTTACCCTCACTGATGTTAGTGATGTCTAAGATAAACTTAGAAAGCTCACTAGTAATTGGAAAAGTCACGCTGATACTCGCCCTGATTTGAACCTTCAACCTCGGGCACAAGAGGTGAGGTACAAACCACTGGGTCACACAGTAATAAGCATGAGTCGAAACTTTAGCCCTATTGTACTAGTTAGTTCGATAGCGTGACTCAGAAGGGTTTCCGTGAAAATATTTATCGGTCGATGCCCTTAAGTTGTAATGTGTCGACTAATGACGCACTAACAATGGAAAAATAAACATCGATCGGATTTTTTGTTATGTTATCAAATGAGAACAAGTTACATCAGCATTATAGTAGCCGGCATTTAACCTAAATCTCGGCGTAGTGTATTGTCTAAGGAACAAGGTCTGAAATCCCTTTAATTAATTAAGGGTCAGCGCTCAAGATACATTAACCGGCAACTGTATTTTTCAATGATTCCTAATAAGAGTTTCAGGGTTCAAAAAGATGTTTACGGACTACCCTTACGGATTTCTGATTCGAGACGACACACAACGTGTTGTGATAAAATAATGACTATCTGCAGCAAACATAATTCCGAGATTTGCAAAGTTTTAAATGATTAAAATGTAGTATTGCCGCATGTTAACTTTGATTCAAACACAAAGTGAAACAAAAAAAAAGATAAATTTTGAACTTAGCCAGCTAAATTAAAGGAATCAGAGTAAGATATTTCATATTTGACGACACGGTTGGCGCAGTGGTTGAGCCATCGGCTGCTGCGCCGCGTGTTGTGGGTTCGATCCCCGCTCGGAACAAATATTTGTATGACCTACAGGTAGTTGTTCCGGGTCTGGCTGTTTGTGTATGTGAGTTTAAATGTTTGTAAACGCACCCACGATACAGGAGAAATTCCTAGTGTGGGGCAACGTAAAAAAAAAAAATACCATGATAATTTCACGATATTTGTGCAGTCATTGTTACCGAAAGCCGACTGCCGATGCCGACATTGAAATCAGCACAACAGTTAATCGACGTTCATTATTCTTGCTATATACTGCTACTAGTGCTACTTCAGCATTCTTATTGCATTTTACAGTAAAACTAGCACTTCAACTGCCTTTATTTCGAACGTTAAGTTAAAGTTTAAGTGTTTTATGCCAAAAGGAACCTTATGGCATAAAACACTACACACTACTACAGTCAGGGAAAATATTATTTCTGGCTGGAATCTTACATTCAAGTGATGTTAGCATGTCTTAAAATTTAGAAAGTGCCATTGGTTTAGGGCGTTGCATATTTCGTTTAAGACCCAAATGTAGTAAACGGGCTCGAGCACGGCGGGTTCCGTACCATTATCTATAAAAACGTTATCTATAAAATCACGTTTGTTGTATGGGAAGGTCCCACTTAAATATTTATTTTTTAGTATCTATTTGTTGTTAGCGGCAACAGAAGTATATCATCTGTGAAAATTTTAACTGTCTAACTATCACCGTTCATGAGATAGAGCCTGGTGTCAGACGGACGGAAAGCGGAGTCTTAGTAATAGGGTCCCTTTGGGTACACCAAAAATGACCGAAGCCCCATCATTTATAATTGTAAATTCTCGACGCGGTTCTGTGAAGAGAACGTTGCAGCCAACAAAAATCCATCCGTAATCTCCACAACGGTTTTGACGGACGAGGTGACATCCATAAAAGGCAATACGTAGACACATAACTGGATCACGTATTAAACTCTATTCACCTATTACTGACGTTTGGACATGTCACATGCGATGCCATACAATAAGAGCTGGTCAAAGGCATGTGACCTAACACGTGACCAAGGAAACCTTGCAAACATAATTACTAAAAACGTTTCGAACATTGAGACAGTCCAATTGGATTATAACGAGTTAGAACTGAGTCATTCATTCGTTCTAGACATAAGGAATTAAAGTTGTTGATGACGATAGTATAATGACCTTTTTCGATCAAGTAGAAAGTGGGTTCATAAATCTTACAAGTAAGTAATGTCTTAAATTTTGGCAATGACTTGCGTAAAATGAAGTATAAGAAGAGACGTGATTATTAGAAAGTGGCAATCGGCAATAGTTCGACTAGACGACCGATTGAGAACTCGACTATTTTATCTCTAGATCCAATTACTATGTGAGAACTTATGACTGGCTCATTGGTCTAGTGGTCACAGGTATGACTTCTGAGTATGTGGTCTTCTGGTTCAGTTTTAGATTCCCAGGTTGGATTTACATCGGTGACTGGATTTGGATTGACGACTCAACCCCTATTTAATGAGACTGTCCCTATGTGGATGTGAAAATCATGGTGTTAGATAAAACGATGGACATACTATAATAGAGTATAATAGTACTCACGAAAACCAATTCTAGTACATGATTCACATAAAATTCGAGAACTAATGTCAGCGGCTCCATACATAAATGTTAGCATAACTCGACAAAATATAGGTAGTCGCTTTTCATGATTTCAGTGCTGGGTATACGTGTGCCACGCACCACAAACTGTTTTACATTCTATTTGTATTCATTTAGGGTTTAATTTAATTTGTTAGCTTTTATTATACGAGGCTTTGAGACACTTGAAAGGCCTACCTAACAGCATACAGGTATACGTTGTTCAAAGAATACAGGCGTAATTTAAAGTTGACGCAACGGTAGGATCTGCAGCTGAGCGATCGACTGCTGCCCCGCGTGCCGTGGGCTCGATTCCAGCGCGGAACAAATATTTGTATGACCTACAGGTAGTTGTTCCGGGTCTGGCTGATCGTGTATGTGACTTTAAACTGACTGGGTGCGTTTACTGACCAGTAAACGCACTCACAACATAGAGGAAGTTCCTAATGTGGGGCAACGTTTTTAAAGAAGAAACTGTGTATGGTAACAACTCACTTTTACGTATTTTCAAGAAGTAGCGAGGTCTTTGTACCCAATAACAACAGTTGTGAATCGCAACCCATTTTGTTATGGTTACGTGTGTCGGTATCGTCGGACTACAGAATGCAAGCACAATTTAAAACGGTACATATAGTCGATGCTTGGTATAATATGTATCATCATGTATGGTGTGGTATGAATAAAATCAATACATTCCACGTAAAGCTTCGAATTAACCCCGTGACCTTGACCTTCACAGTCGTCGTTTTAAATAGAAGTACTGAAAAGTAGTTTTTCAAATTATAGTATACCATCATGTGCCTAGCCTCTTGCCAACTACGTTGGGGTCAGAATCCAATCAAATCGGACGCAGCTGTATACTACATGGAGCGACTGTCGGTCTGACCTCAATCACCCATTTACCGGGTAACACGATAGCCCTTGGCTAGACTGGTTGTCAACTTTCGGGCTCCTGAATATGCGTAACGACTGTCAAAGTTATAATACGATAACCGAAGATTTTGACGACACGGTTGGCGCAGTGGTTGAGCCATCGGCTGCTGCGCCACGTGTTGTGGGTTCGATCCCCGCACGGAACAAATATTTGTATGACCTACAGGTAGTTGTTCCGGGTCTGGCTGTTTGTGTATGTGAGTTTAAATGTTTGTAAACGCACCCACGATACAGGAGAAATTCCTAGTGTGGGGCAACGAAGAAAAAAAAAAGAAAAAGAAAGAAAAGAAGATCTAGAATTTGCAGCCGGCAGCAGTAACGGGTTCACCTGCTTTTCGAGTCACGGAATATAAGTAAGCAGACGTTATGAAAAAAAAAAAAAACATTTAACACGTCACACGAAGTCAGAAATTCCTTCTACAACTACCGTTCCGTGATTCACGGAGTGGTCTCTGTATGTCAAGGATGGTCACCCATCCACGGACCGAACTCGGCAAGCGTTGCTTAACCTAGAATCCACTCGTGCGGCTGTTATGTTCTTGCCGAGGAGCCTCAAAAAATTAGGGTATACAGATATCACTGGTTCCCTTACTGTTCGCACTTCCATATTGTTTTTGATTTTTTGTAATAGAGTGTAAACAGCCTCTACACAATGCAAAGGGTAATATAAAATGCGTTGACTATTTCTAGGCATTACCTAAGACAAGGTAGTTTTCAAGGTAGACCTCTAAGCTTAAGATAAAGTACAGTAAAGTACTTTAGTTACCACTAACAACTTAAGGAAGTAATAAGTCTTAACCCAGACACCCTCAATTGAGTGTAACTCAGTAATTACTTATGAATTACGCAGACTGGTAACATAACAATCATGATTCTTATGTTGGCAATAGAAACATGCAGAAGGTACACATGTTTCTCCTAACGCCGCGTTCCCACTTTGTCGTGACAACGGTTAATCGGGTAGTTTTAAGTGTCGTGGCTTACATATTTAAGTGGAGGTATTCACATATAGGACGACACGATTAACTTTCGTCTACGACTTTTTTTGTGGTGACGACGGATTGTCATGACAGTAGGAACGGTAGCACGACAGTCGTAAAACGATAAAAATCGTCACGACTAAATTGTAACGTCAAAGGATGTGTGATAAAATGTCGTCGCGATCCAATGGGAACAGCTAGATACGATAGTCGCTAAACTGTCAAAAAATTAGACGACAAACAGTCGTAATAATGGGAACAGCTAGAGACGACAGTCGTCCGACGATAAATTAACCGTTACGATATAGTGGAAACGCGCCCTAAGACTACACACTACACCCATTTCGTGAATAACCTGGCACATGATCAAGAATAACATACATACTCCTCTCTAAAGGGAACAGTTACTTGTTAGTCGTAAAACTTACCAAAGGATTCCCAGACTTTATGATACAGAATTAATGGTTGTTTTAACCTACATTTTAAATGATTCTGTTTTGTCAGTGCAGCTATAGACAGTTCACTTGCACATAAACACACAGACTAGGAACAATTAATATCTGTCTGTATTTCCTAAAATAATTCCTTGTGTAGAGAATTCAACCTGCCTAGTCAATTCTTAGCCAGTTCTCAGAGGAAAATGTCATATTATGTCATTCAATTCTACAATCTACATATCAATATACTATTAACTTTGCACCACTTGTAAATCATATTGTGCGCCCGGAGGAATATAAGATTATTATAGTTTTTATGGAGGAGTACCAAAAGCAATAAAGGTTGTGGACCACTGGACGAACAAATCTTTGTGCTGGTCTGGTCAACTATGGAATAACTAAGTAAAGATATTGTTAGTTAATGATGTTACATAATAAACAAGTTTTATTTAAATATATATCTAGTAATGATGGCATTAAAAACAATGATAATGTTTTGGCTGCTCTTGCCAAAATTAAGTAGCTTTTGTTTGTATAGAACGCAATTTATTCTGCTTCTCATCAGTTTTATTTATAACCAGGGCAAAAAAGGCATTGCAATACATTAGCATATCGGGCTTTTGTCTGCAACTCCATGACTAACCAAGTATTTTGCCTACCTGATTGTAATGCCTTTAATATTCTTTACATTATTTCAAATTGAAATATATTGATATACCTACCTACCAATTCAGGTGAGGAAAATATGAAATATAAACAACTCAATACTCTGTTAGATTTCACAATTACAAATTAAATTGATATGAGCACTTATTGAAAGAAGAAGGCTTATTTCGAGTACAATCAATTTACAAAAAAAACATTCAATTGTTGTAATATGAAAACCAAATTGGACAATTCAGTAACAGAAAAATGTTATAATATTTTTTTTTCAATTTTCAGGAAAATAAGCACAAAACTGCGAGTGCATTCAACATCAAGACTGTACCATGTAAAAAAAACAAAGCAAGGTCAGTGACAAATTAAGTTTTGATGTTACCTACATAATTAATGAATTTATAATTGCCAAAAAGAGGCTGCAACATAATTAAATTCTATGTAGCATAAAATTGTAGTTAGTTACTTAATCAGTACGTAAGTATCTATATAATAAAATAAAATTGAAGTGTGTAATGTTAAAAAATTAACATTGTTACTCAATGCATATGAAAGTGCAATAACACGCAGTAGTTTTACCAAAAATCTATTGTTATAATTTTGTCTGTCTGCCTGTTTGTTCCAGCTAATCTCTGAAAGGGCTGGACCGATTTTGAAAGGATTTTACTGCTGATATTGTCTGTAGTAACTAAGGCTACTTTTATGTTAGAAAACTATTACACTATTTAGGGTTGTGTACAAAATAATGAAAATCCATGAAATTGTGAACAAAATTTGATTCAAATAGTAGCATTTGTCATTATAAGGAAAAATGTCCAGGCCTGGCTGGAGGATCGTCCCGTTTTATTGATGGTACATATTCTCTATGCAACATTTTATTGTTTTCCAACATCCATGACTTTTTTTTCTTTTCTACTTGATAAAAACAAAAGTCTCTCATGATTCACACACTGACTCAACTCACACAACAATTGGACCTATAAAACTGAATATTGCAAAGAGTTTTTGTTTGTGATACAGATAAGGAACTACTCCAGGAGATATAGGGCAGACGAGTCATTGGCAAAATGTTAGCAATATTTATACCTAAATATTAAAATATTAAGTACTTTTACAACCCATCATACAGTCATGCTCAATAAAGCCATTGGCACTCAAACATTTACTGCAGTATTATTTAACCATAGTGAGGTCTGTCTAATTTCTGATGCGAAGGAATGAGGATCATGTTGTGAGGAAAGTGTTGAGTATGAATGTAGAGGGTTACAAGAGTAGAGGGAGACCCAGGAAACGATGGATGGATTGTGTGAAAGTTGATATGGCTAAGAAGGAGGTGACTTCTGAGATGACGGGAAATAGAGATGGAAGAAGAAGACATGCTGCGCCGACCCCAAATGAAATTGGGATAAGGGCAAGAGGATGATGATGATGATGAGTGTGGTCTGTCTACCATATTTGTTTCATAGCGTTTGCAAGACTTGTGATTATGCTGGAATTTTAGTGTATGCATTATTTTAACAAGAATGTGCTAAAAAGCATGAAGCCATACACTACATACCAAGCACTGTTAGGTAGTAAACACAAACAGACTTGAAATACCATACCATCTTTACAAAAATGTGTAAACAAACAAATTTTGAAGCACATACCTTTCTCCTGAGCCACAGCATTGCTGTCCGTGACAAACTTCTTGATTAGTCCCAAGTATTTACTCCACTCTGGTGACTTTTCATCATCAATCTGGTTGAAGAGCTTGATAGCTTCCTCATAGCCCGCTACCCTGGCCTTCCATAGCTTGTGAATGCATTTCTCTTCTGTCGGCAATTTCTTATATTCATTCTCATCCTCCATTTTGGGTTTGTGAGCCTAGTCAAGTTTTGATTCTAAACTGGAGAAAAAAAGTGTTTTGTTACTATAATGTTATATGGAGATATTTGAAGTATAAGGGCTGGATTATCAACTTGGATCATGTGTTATATTTTTATCCTAGTCCTAGTCAACCTATAGAAAATGCATCTCCTCTTAAAATTGATTCATGACCATTGAGAAACTCATTCACATCTTCAGAGCATAGTATCTAAGTATTTTCTTTTGGAATACCACTACTAGAATGTGATTGTTTTTGAGAATGATCACGAATGTAGTTTAGCTAGTTATGATATTATTTATAAGTAAATCTGAGCAATATTGACTCGCTCCCTATGAAAAGACATTCTGAACTATTAAAACCTTTTGGAATTTTCTCATGTCTAACTGTATGATGGCCAGTGAACTTTGATATCCTATTTTTGTCTTCATGAGGGTACAAATAACAAACACCATATGTGGGTAAGTGATCATTATAAACATGTTTCCTTTAAAGGATCCATGTTAGCCCTGAATACAATAACATGTGCATAATTTACGATTTGCATTTGCCCTTTTAGTGCAAGATTGCAGTTTCTCATACAAGGTCATGAGAGCTTGTTTCTTCCTAAAGAAATATAAAGAATATTGTACATTAACTTACTATATTCTTAGTAAACGGCACTACTATACAATATTAACATTCTTCGAACAATACTGTGGTAAACAATGCACATGTAATGTACCTTTTGTAGATATACAACATCAATGAATAGTATCTGACTCACACAACATGCGCAACTATTTAGTAAATAACGTGGAACTATTGTGTATCAACTTTCTTAATGCGTAGGCGTACGACTTCAACGACTATGATCAATTTACCAAGTTACAAATACGATAATACGTAAGAAACGGTGATTCAACCGATCCGACACCTGCTTTCGAATATAATAATGGCTACCTGGCCAATATTGCGGAACAAATAGTTAATTACGAGCTGGTTCATTTATAGCCGTGCCCGTTTTACACCGAGATGTGAAATTAGATCGCATCTCAGCCGACTGAGAACGCCCGACAAACGGTCACTTTCTCACTTTACAAACAAATCCAATCAAATGTCAGGATACTTACCGTTATCAAGCTGTTTCTGCTGTGTTCTCTTGATAAAACTAAATTTATTAAAACTAAACAACATAAACGATAGCTAGCTCACATTATCCGGCAACATGCAATATTTTAACCGACAAAAAGAAATGCCTTTTTCTTTTTCGTCGTCGTTTTTTTAAGTTTGCGAAATGAAAATGGACGGAAGATTAATGTTGCCAGAAATTAACTTTACAAAACCTCAACTGTCAAAATTGAAGCAAAGGTTTTTTTGGGTTTAGAATTTATTAATAATTTATCCATCATTCATGATACTGAAAAAACTCAAAATCTTAATACACCTTGTTTGAAGATTAAGTGAAACGATAAATGAAAGGTTTAGAATGACGAGTTTAAGATAAATTTATTTAAAACAGAATTGCAGAATCATAAGGAGTTTAACTGTAAATAAAATAAAGTTAGCAGTTACTGGTACTACTGGTAGTAACTTTACAAGTTAAGAGATGTTTTATAAAAAACCTACAAAATAATGTTTAACAACCATAGACACGTTTTACGAATGAAAACCATTTTATAATTTTAGCTTGGCAGCCCTGAAGGAAATAAATTGCTCACACTGTTCATTCAACCATTCTATTTTGCCATAATCATTCGTTCTTTTGTTGATTCACTTCACTCTTTTGAACACACCGAGAATTTCAGAATTCTTAACATAATAAAATAGTTCGTTCTGAGAACATCAGCGAGCGAGACGTGTGTCGCGTCATTATCGCGACAACTGTGCGTTCGCAGTTCCTACAGTCGACAAAAATAAATAGTACCGCTGAATGTAATTGTTTTGATTTCATTACAGCTATTTGTGCGATGAAATGTTTATTTTGATAATGGAGTAATTTAATGGGGCATTAAAGCTTGTTTAAAATTGACTAAATAAACAAGAGTGTTGTGTTTTCGTTCGGCGTTGGGGCGATACTGGAGAGAAGGGAATTCAACAGCTGTCTGTGCATAGTATGCTTCATAATGTGAGTATATTATGCTTTTCTGAACATTTAAGTAAATCATTAACTCGTTAATTGAAACGGTACGGTTAGAAAGCTATTATCGCACTTCGAGTAGCGTTCTTTGTTTTTGAAACGTCGAAGTCAAAATTAGTAAACATTGGAGTACCTATGTAAGTAGTAGGTAATGCGTATGTATTAAAATTGTATTTTTACGCTCACACCGGACGGAGGATACCCATTTTCAAACGAACTTGTACCCACAAGTTATTTAGTTAGTACTTTGGTATTTCGTTATTCGGTTATTATCTAGGTAGCTATAACCAGCTTGATTTACAAATAAAAACACGTTAAACAACTTTTGAGACTACTAACAACTATTCATCCGGTCCGAGATCATCATATAAATCGATATTGAAAAAAAAATTGCCGCGTAATGCAAAATAATGTAGGTACCTTGTGTACCTTCATAACGTGCTTATTATTTAATGTCATCCTGTCTGATAACGTTTCTCATTCTACTGGATAATGTACCTACTTTCTCATAACCAACCGATAACGATACATTCACCCCATTTCATAAAAGCACCTACTAGAAAAACGAACTTCAAGAAAATAAACAAACGAATATCGTTTAGACCCCTACAATAAAAAAAAACACGCATCTATCTACATGCATAGTTATTGTACCTTCCTGCATAGGAACAGTGAGCATTCGAACCTTCTTGGATAACCACAGGTTTAGGGCTTATTATCTATAAGGCATAGATTATAATCATACACTAAGTATTTTTTTTAAAAGACATTAGACAGCTGTTATATTGTGGCATGCGTTTAGCATCATCTTAAAGTAGCTTTGTCTAAGAATAAATCCTATAAATATATAATACTTACGCCTTTTAGTCCCAAACCGGTACCTTTAGAACCAATTAGGGCACTGATTACCATTAATACTGCGTCAAGGGTCAAGGCAAGTATCTAAGTACCTACCGAGATAATCATTCTCTTGTAGGTACCTACTATTATTTATTGCAACAGTTACACTACCTACCCTCTTATCACCTTCATCATATTGATAGTAGACGTTGATAATTACCTACTTATCTTATCGTAATTAGATCTAACTAATAGGTGTACTATCAAGATGTACCTTTATACTGTTTTGTAATTCAGTTGAGGACAAAAGATCAGGATTTCGTAATTATAGGTAATTCGTGTCAAATTAAGGTTAAGGTTGGACGGTTGGTAATTGTAACAAAAAAATAAATAAAAGGGCATTTGAAATCGTCAGAAAAATTGCCAGTGTGATTTTTGTAATTAATCTAAGTTAAGTAATTAATCACCATCATCTATTTGTCACCTTGCAATCATCAGTGTCTAATTTAAGTTGAAAAGATCATCAATCAATCTCAAATCAATCTCTGAGACCCGAATAGATATTGCGAAGTTATTTGACACTTTCTACGCCGCCGCCGTCTATGTGTCTACGGTAACGCCCTACGGCCTACAGGCACGGAATAAAATATAAAGCTGCATGCATAACGGTATTTTCAGGTACCTACTACCAACCTAATTCGATGAGAAATGATCACATATTTTTCCATATGAAATATTGAAGGTAGTACATACATTAAATAAAAGGCTATGAAATTAAACAGTTATAACTCGGTTTATACAACCTTCTTTCTTCCTCTCAATGAATAGATTCACATTCAAATAAAAAAACAAGAATGCAGCAAAACTTTGATATGCCGCTATAAAATAAATCTTATAAATGGAACATACACGGTAACCTAACTTCCCGTGTAGTACAAAAACAAATCGTTAACATGGTGCGTATATTTACAATTCAGTTAGGATCACCACATGTTACAGATTAGATAGATGGGTGAATTAACCAGATGTTTGTTGGAGCCCAAATTTTTAACGCAAACACTCGCTAACGGAACTCGAGGTGACCAAATGCGGGCTTCGAATCCTTGTAACGTTTCGTTGTTCAAATATGATTTAATCCATTCGTATTTGGATGACTATAAACGGCTACAAAGTTAAACACGAATATCTAGGCTAACAACTGGCTAGATAACCCAATTAGTGTGTTTTGGAATACGTCCAATTAGTACTAATAAGTACGAGTGAACTCGTTTCGCACTAATCACACTGTGGGAGGTAGTCAAAATCAAAGGAAAACTGACAAGTGTTGCATACCAGTTAGCTTACGACAGGTTACACATATTTCACAGAAGGCAGAGGCTAAGAACAATACACTCGATTATGAGAGGGCAACCTATTAAACATTGACGAATTGCCCTAGAACCAAAATTCAAAGCCTCCATTGACCCGCATGGTGGATAAAAAGCCGCTCCCTCTCAGAGTGAGGACACCTAAGTTCCAGCGGTGAGTACTCAGAACGTTACCAGGCTGATTGTGTAAGCACAAAAGTAATTTTACCTTACGAAGTTACGAGTGCGTTTTCACTTTGTATTCAAGACCGTGTTCACCATAATTGTGTTTTGTGTGTGTGTATTATATCTCCTATCAAACACAGTTTATTAGTTAATCGATATTTTCTCCCTAAATATACGATGTAGTATTGCTATTACCTACGTGCTACGCTTATTAAAAGAAATATAGGTTACTAGCTGTGCCCCGCGGTATTAACTGCGGTTTAAAAGTCAACATGAGACGCCATTGCCATCCCACGGGAGTAACTCAGTTTATGTGCTATTCCAGACTATAATCTATCTCCGTGCCAAATTTCATTCTGATCCGTTCAGACGTTCTGACGTGATTAAATAATAATCATACATCCAAACTTTCGCATTTATAATATTAATGAGATTAATAAGTATGGATTGGTGAGATTGGAAAAGCGTTAACGACTTTTTAGAATAGTTCAAAACAAAAAACAAAGGGTCTGTGCATAAATTAACCAGAAGACATCCAACTGTCGAAGATAACATCAATATAATTAATGCGGTAAGTGTAATAGTCTCCGCGATCATCAAATTGAATTAAATATCTGTTAGCTGTATTAGAAGATACGGGCTCATAATCTTTTCATTAGTCGATTCGTAATAATCGACTAATTATTCTGTTTAGTACTTCGGAACTGGTTAGAAATCAGTTTACACCTGTTACAGCAAACGGTAGTTTCCACGATTCTTCCGCGAACTTTTTCTCAGTCTATTCAATCAATTTTTTCTCTAGCTACAATAATTGATGTTCCAGTTAGTTTAAGGTCATTAATTAGTGATCGATGGGAATTCCCGGATGGTGAGGTTCATCAAATTGTGTTAGTTCCTATGCCTGATTGCTTTAACAGAATATAAGGCGAGTAATGGGGCGCAAACGCGTGATCCAGTTTCCTCGGCTGTTGTAAATGTCGTCTTTCTGTCTGAAAACGTGTAGGGTTGGAATTAACTCTATTGTGTGGAAAATCATATCTACATTCTTTGTTTTTAAGGTCTCTTGAATTGATCGGGAACTAGATTGGTACAGTCAATATGGTTGGGAGACGTTCGACCTTTAAAGTTTGTGGTAGGCCTGCCTCGATAAATAAATTAAATGTTTGCTATGTCGCTGTCGCGGAAGTTAGAAAATCGATAGACGTGAGGTACATAACTACGGTGCAGTAGCCACTAGAAAGCAATTACGGCTCCATTACCGTCTTTTCAAGAGAAACTACAAAAGGTGGCCTTTACTGCTGCCAATGTCGGTCGGTTAAAACTGCATATCTTTCAAGGCGAAGAATGACTCATTCGTACTGTAGTTTATTTAACCTCTTTGGCACGAAGCATGTTATGGTAAGTAATATTAGGAAAATACATGATATTTCTTTTAATTCTAATGATAAGTCTGATCTCCATGAGTGTAATGCTGAAGTCTACAGAATAAACATCATTATAAATACGATGCAGGATTTATATGAGGTGACGAAATAACCAAATGATGGAAGATTCGCTAAAATATTAATCGTATTATTTCTAATGTGTACGTTGCCCGACCTACAGACCAATCGAAAGTACTTATATATTTTATTGGATTATAAATACGAGCCCACCACATGCATGATATTTCTTTTAATTCTAATGATAAGTCTGATCTCCATGAGTGTAATGCTGAAGTCTACAGAATAAACATCATTATAAATACGATGCAGGATTTATATGAGGTGACGAAATAACCAAATGATGGAAGATTCGCTAAAATATTAATCGTATTATTTCTAATGTGTACGTTGCCCGACCTACAGACCAATCGAAAGTACTTATATATTTTATTGGATTATAAATACGAGCCCACCACATGCAGATGTTTATTTGATGATAATTTATTAGAAAAGTTCTGTTTCGTTCTTGCTAAGTGTGCCAATATTAATCGATTGCTGAAGTTCATTGAGCTCGTAAAGCCATGCCTGTTGAGACGGAGCTTTCTTGCGTTGAACTTTCTTTGGCTTGGTAGTTTGTGTTATCTATGAGTAATGTTTAATGAGAATTTCATGTTTGTCTATGTCACCAGCAGCTGCGTCTCTTTTTGTTTTTTTCTCGTTCCATTTTTCCATTTTCAAATCAAACCATATTTATTTACTTCACGTTTAGCCCTCAAGCATGACCAGTCGCAGTTGTCAGGTAGATTATCACATTGTAGCACATGTTTAGTTAAATTGGATTACCGTGGCTGTCTAGCTGATTTGAACCTCGGCTAAGTGTCAAATAGACAAGCATACGCACATAAATATTCTTCATTGTAGGTACATATGCATCTCATAGTTTTCGTCACGATAACGAACTTTCAAGATGCAGTTCTAAGTATTAATTGATATTCTTGCGTGTGTTAGACTTTCCTAAGATGTAGAGACATTAGCAATCAAGGTATCGTGATTAAAAACATGTTGCCGGTCACGTATCGGTATACGGCACACCTCGTATCGAATATGGATAATGCAATCCCCGCTACCGGCGGCCATGTTGCAGCCGCCATATTTGTGAATCATGCGCACGCGCGGATCGCTGGACTCTTTATTATCTAAGGATGCAGTCTTGAGGACAATGCGTTTCGTCGTTAAATATTAATAGAGTAATTAATGCATCCGCCGTTACTACACTGTTAAGTGCGTGTGTAATATCATAATAATAATATGTAGTAAAGATATTTCTTTTGTTATTTGGTTCCATCTTTAAAATTCTGGAGATCAATATTATCTTTAATGCGAATTAATTTTAACTGTATAAAACTTACCACCTGAAAAACACCGATCTTGTGGATAAATGTAATAATGTCTGTAAAAACTAAATACTTTCCATAGTCTCGAAGATATTAATAATACTACTTAAAATTCAAATGTCCACTGGAAATTATTGAATCACAGCAAGGTCCAGTTGGAATTCCATTAGAATATTTTTATAAATAATTCGAACTGTCAATAAAAAGGTTTCACTGACAGAATTATTGCCAGAAAATCTATGCGAACTCTTTTAATGCTAAAGAAAATCAAAACGTATTCTACAACAGTCTTGAAAAAAGCTTTTATATTGTAATGAGATTTATGTATCGTGTGACATGTAAGTAAGCATTGGTGAGGATTCCTCGTGTTCTGATTTGATTAATGCCATGTACGTGATGCATGCTTTGCAAATCATTGGCCCGTTGATGGAATAACTAAGTTGGGATTTTTTTGGCTTGAAAGGCAATTTATGTTGAAGAGCGGGCTCAGGCGCTTGAGATTTAAAACTTAAAAAAAGCAATAAAACTATTATGAACATGAAAAGAACATAAAAAAGAATCATACCTGGTAAAAGGACTTTTTAGATAGGCGCAAAACTTATGGCTTTGGGTATATATGACATATTGTGATAATATGACATGTCGCGTCAGAATGACAGTTATCCGGCCATGACAGCATATTTAATTTTCGCGTATTACTGTCACCTCATTTATGGTAGACGATGATGCGGTCGACAATGAAGCATGCTTGCTAAAGAGCTACCTATTCACTGGAGACTTGGTGACTCCCGTCTCCCAAGTTATACCTAACGGGAAACACTTACACAGGCAAATTGTAATTCGTCTATTACTTGGACCGTCTCTCTTACGTCTTGATCTAAGAATAGAAATAATGCATCAGCTTTGACACGTCAACCCATTACAATTATTTCAATTGAAATATGCCATTTGGTTTAATTTGTGTACCACAGATAATTTTCTCCTTCCTCGTACGGGCGACCGCGACTCTACATTATCTATTTAACAACTTTTACGGGGTCAACTGGGTGATTTGTTTCTTCATTAAAACATGAAATAATATATTGTACCTTCTTCGAGTGTTGCTGGCAGTCAGGATCTAATTATCTAGATTGATTATTTGATCTACCTGCTTTTATTTTGAAAGTATTAAGATAGTATAAGATTCATAGAAAATGGCTGATAAATAGAAAATGGCGGTCATAGTTAAGTGTTATTATTAGTCTTTATTCTCATAAGGAATTGGCTATCTTACTGATAAAAAAAAGTCTTTAAAGCTTGTATTTTTATTTAAATCCATTTTGTTTAACGTATTCGTCTCGTGTCAATAAAAGGACCGATACAGAGATTCTTAAAAATATCTTAAAGGTTACTTGAGGTCGTTTCGATAAGCAATAAATATTCTGTCAAAGAATTTCCTTGTTCCGATTCGTCTACAAGGACCGAATAAGACGTTATCAGAAAGGACCAATTCACCGGGTTTTCCAATTAATTCCATTAAGAGTTTATTGACGCACCCGACATGATGGGCAATTTCGCCTTCATTCAGAAGTCATTGTTTTCTAAGCCGGCGAGAATTTGTAATTATCTCATTATTAGTTTATTAATTTCAGTAATTAGGCTTGAAGGCATTAACATTGCGGTAGGTTACCTACTCTCCTTTTAAATAAATTTAATTGCTTTTCCTAAAGTGTGGGATGTGAGGTTTACTGTCTTCCTGCATTTTTATTACTGACACCGACTAAAATCTCGCATCTGTTTTAAATGTTTAATACCTTGTATATATCTTCCGCATGCCAAACGAGCTGTGAGCCTATAATATACAGGAATCAAATGGTAGAAAAGAATACTTACTCTTTATTGTATGTGACAAATTTTACCAATTGAACGTGAACCTTATGCACTTGCAATAAAGTTTAAAATCTATCAAAGAAATATGACACATTGGGGTAGGTTGATGTGCTGGCACCTGTACACCATAATAACTTCCAAAACAAAACTTTTAAGAGCTACATAGGGTGTTACAATGGGCGGTCTTATCGCTTAAAGCTGGTACCAGTACGACCTGGATGTTTTCCCTGAGAATTGGGAAGAGGTCTTGAAAAATTGGCGACTTAAGAAATGGACATAGGCCATTGCCCAGCTGTGAGACAAATCAGGCTAGTAGGTAATAATAAAAATAAATAAATAATTAATACCTACCTACCACTCGGTCTCTTCCATATAAACTGCCACTCAACATTTTTAATTGTGTTTACCGTACACAGTCCAGACGCTACCTAGTTTAATGGCCGTTCAATTTCCTGGTGTTTTATTGTCGATAACCGCATGGAAGCTGCGGCAGTTGGTCGATATCCGATAATGTCGCAATAAAACTGGCTCGAGCCCAGTTTTAAGCTTTATCTTATACAGGTCAATGGTTTCAGTGTATCCGATCGGGTTGAACGACACCGCAATGATCTAAATCGGTTGACCGAAATATGTTCGGTATTCGACACCCCAAAACATCAACAAAGTGCGAGGGAGCTCACATTTTATTTACGAAATGTATGTAAACAAATACAATTTGTAACTGTCTGACCTATTTGCAATTCTAGAAATTTATAATTCATAAATGTACACATCCGGCCTTACACATTACTGGAAATGAATCATGCTGTGATTCGGCTGTGCGCTCTTCAGTGAATTTTAAGTGAAAGTCTCATTAAAAATTCAACTTTTAATTTCAGTAACAGTACTGTCATGAGCGGCATTTCGGGAATATTCAAGCAGAAAACATTGCGAGATAAAGTAACCGAGCGCTCTGCACTTGCTGTAGATGTAGCCAATATCGTTGAATTTAAATATTGTATTCATTCCCTTTTGTTTTCCATTGATAATTCAAATCCTACCATTTATTTTCTTTTTCAATTTGTTGAGAGTTTAGACAGTCAGCATTTATTACTGTATCGAACATGGAATTATTAAGTACTGTACAGTGTATCGACCATATTTTATTATAAGCCACAGTGACGTTTGTCACTTAGTTTCATTCAACCTCTATTACAACATTGAATCAACCAAAAAAAAACTATTGCCTCGAATTCAATTTTCTTCTGTTATTCCACTATTGATGCCAGGCATTGAAAAAAAACAAACGATTGTTTAAAAATCGAATGAGCCATTTAAAATCAGAGTTTAACAATAGGAAGCGTTTGCAAGTTCCGTTTGGTCGCGCATGGCATAAGATTAAGAAACCGTTTTTGAGTTGACTTCCTGTGATGGAGGACTATTTATAAACTTATATGGCGGCACGGAAGCACCATGACCTCGGTGACGATACTCAAATGGAATATTGAGTAGCTGCCCGCTATCTGAAATAAATATTGGACTTAAGTGTTTATCATTCTCAAGATGCATTAACATTATGCTTGGAGACTCATTGTAAGTCATACCTACGTCATTTACACCTTGAACTTCTTAAGAGGACGTTCGGACGCTTCTGTATTTGTAATGAGCAAAGGAAAATGCATCAACAAACTTTAATTCTCATGTAGGAAGTGCTTAGACGTTCGATGTTCGCAAACCTAAGATAAAAACAAATTAACACTAAAATGGACCAGAGGATAATTTATATTTGCATTGCTATAAACCGACAAAGTAGCGATAACTTCTAGATAAGAGCACGGGTTAGGCCGCAACCTTCTTAATTGGCTTGTGAACAAATAAATTTAAACTCGCACGCTGTTATTTTATGTAGGTACTTATTACCAGTACAAATGCACTAGAGAAATACAAAAAATATAACAATAAAATATTCTAATTCAACTTAAATTCTCAGCGGGGTGAGCACGGCTACTGTGACATGGCTTGAGTCACATTTTATGCGACACAGTTTGGGCGACAAAACCATAGCCTACCACCGTAATAATTTCTTGTCACAAACGTCTTGTACGCCCGTGATCGCCTCGCTGGAATATTACTCGTATCTTTCTCATAAACAAAAATACAATTTATAAAAGTGCATTGTTATAACTGTCGTACAAGACTCCCAAATTCGACTAATGATAGTAGAAGGTGAGCGTATTATGCTGAAATGTCGCAACCTTGAAAGAAAATAGTTCCAAAAGAGATTTTCGTATTTGTGGCACATTTCCAACTCAAAGTTCTGAACTGAGAATTGTTGAAAGCTTCATGACATCTCCAAAATGCTAAAATACACCGTGGTATTTTAATCATCTTACAACAGCCCACTTCATGTATCCAATGACTAAATATAGTCTTTCACTAAAAATATATATGAACATTAAAAATATGAAAATAATGACGCCTAACGTAATTTGAAACACCCTTGCGTTCCAAGCACGGCGCGAAATGGACCAGCGACATCTTTATCAGAGTTCATTCACCCTAGAGCAAAAATGTGTTTCTTACTATTGCAATGTTTATGTGCTTAGTAATTACTTAATTAATAACTGTAATCGCGTCTAGAGGTACTATGTCCGATAAATTAAATGGACCTTAGTAAGACGACTTAAATGCCACGGCCAAAATCACGCCTGAATTTTCCGAAGAGTACTCCTATGCAGTACCTTTAAACCCTAATTTCAACAGCAATGTCAATGCCATGAAATAAGGGAGCGGCCAAATTGCTATCAATTGGTCACAAATCCAGACATGAGGCTGCTACTGGGAAATTCGTAATAGAGAAACCACTGGCGCTGAGGAACTCAATATCACTGCTAAACCTCGGTACTGGAAACAGGATCTCAAGCTTCGCAGTCACGCTTGTAATGTAATGATGCTGTCTAGTGACAAAGGAAGTTACTCCAAAAGAAGACATAAGTAGTTAAAGAAAAGACAAAAGTAGTTTTGTGTATGTGAGAAATGTTTGTAAACGCACTCAGGATAGAGGAAAATTCCTAGTGTGGAGCAACGTTTAAAAAAAAAGAAAACAAAGCAAGTGTAAGTATGTCGAAATTAGGACATTTCAGATATAGGTCGCTCTACATCACCACGTAACCACCGCATGCTGCCTTCTGCAAGGTTCAAATCAAAAGTCTAAATGAACCATTTGGCATGAGATACGGCAATCCCCTGCCAACAGATACGGTACAGAGCTTTCAATCTACATTTTAATTTGCATCGATTGTTGCAATCGCGATGCTTCATCGATCTTCGTTGTTGCTGATTGAATTTACAAATAATTTTTGACATGTTTCTTTGTCTCCGTAAATGGGTCGTGATGATCAAGTTATCCTTTTTTCGTTATCGTGTACTTCATCATCTCAGGCGCCACCTCCCTCAAGCGTCACACATTGGTCAGTCTTGTGCTTCTCGCACTCCCGCATCCCTCACCATGTCAACGGTCCACTTTGTTATAGGCCATCCAACGGCTACGCGGTTGCCACTCCAAAACCTGTCAGCCCCATCGGCGATAGGTTCTGCGAGCTACGTGTCCTGCCAACTGCCATTTTAGCATTTCTTCCCTCTATTTCGGTTACCTTACCTTCGGATCTCATTAATTCTGTTCGTGTAGTTAAGTAGGTATTAATTTAACCATTTCATATTTTCATACTGAACAAAAAGCCACAATTTTCATTAGAAATGTATCCTAAGCCAAATATCTAATTTGCATTAGAACTCTAATACCCGAGTCCTTCCTGCCATTTATTTCACATAAACTTAAAGTTGGGCCTTGTTTCGAGTTTATACCTACTTTTAGGACTGTTATTAATTACGAATGCTGCTAATTAGATACTTCGTCTACTTCTAAACTTCCACAATGCAACTGTTTAACACAATTAAAAATTACTGTTTCATTAACTTGAAAGGATGTTTGGCCACAAGCGACGCAATTGCTTGGTTCAATGCTTGTACGGTAATGCATTTGCAAATGCATCAATGTCGGGCCTTGTAGGATCGGCCTTGTAACGTCCCCTTTATAAGGGTCTCTATATTGTATTGAGAATCAAAACGAGGGTTGTATAATACTCGTTTTCCTCTTATATAACAACATTATCTTTTCTTAAACATCGTCCTTATAAAACGATGTCAACTTGTTTTATTTTCTTAACGTCGATTAATGTGAAAGGAGCAGCTGCTTAAATCCCTTTGTGATAAAGATCAGTTGTTGCTATAGCAACTTTTACCCTCGTACTTATCTGTGGATCATCTTTGTCAGTTATTCGGTCTTTAAGAAGATTTAGACTGAGATGAGATTTAGACCCAGAAACGCATGTTTACTAAAGTCTTTCAATATTTAGTTCATGGTCAGGCATTTGTACATCTTGATTACATTTAATCTTTACAAATTCTGATAGACTGCTACGGATAACATAATTTACATCCAGCCATAAAAAAGAAAAGTGAGTGCCATATTTTATTACAAGCATATGACACATCATTCTAAGCACAGCATGTGGTATTTTTTTAAGCTTGTCTCCGGGAGACGCAATAAAACGGGTGTGGTGGTACTAATCCACTTTTGCCATACATATGTCTGACAGTCCCTTAATGGTACTAGTTGGCACAAAATATGTCTGGCAAAATTAGCTCAAGAACAGCCCTAATTCTGTAATTAGATACGTGACTTCATGCTTAAAGGCGGTAATTATAGTAGTGGCGATAAGTCTTATGTAATTTTGAGGAGTAGAAAATTACGAACTATGAAGAATATGAAATGGGAAATGACTGGTATTTCAACCTTAATGAAATTTTTTTTCTTCGTCATCTGTCGCTGTTAATCTTTGTTATGGAAGGAGGGTCTACATATGTATGTAGAAGTAATTGAAAACTGAAAGAAAAAGAAAGATAGAAGAATATTAACTTAATACAAGGAATTTCTAATCCTTAAAATCTTAGTGAAGACAAAACATAAACAACACCAATAACTTCCATAATAATCATCGTATTCAGTACAATAAAACAGTGTAACAATTCGACTCATAATTACACACTACTGGCTAAAATCTTTATTATCAATTTACCTCTAACTGTATACCATTCGTTTAAACGAGTAAAGTCTGGAACGATCTCATCTTCCGAGTACTCCTTTCAAATAACGGTTACTGCAGTTTCTATTTAGTTAGCCGTCGTGACAATGGTTGCAGAAAATGTTTCTGTAGTAATGAATATGAATACTTTGATACTAATTGGCTTTATGTGTATCCTGCGTTTGTTATTTAGCTACCAAAAATGTAAACAAATAGGTTTTCTTGGAAAAATAAGTTTAACACCTAAATATAAAGTTCATTTTACGGTACAACTCAACATTTTTATGAGTTTTCTAATCTGTGTTAATGAAAATCAATTGAAGATATGAATATGACAGGAAAACATAAGTTGAAAAAAGTTACAAGTGCTGATCGACGCCTTTACAAAGGTAGGTACTACTTACTAGGATTAGATTTTTAGAACTCTTGCCTGCTAGAACCAGCTTACTCTTGCCCAGAAGTTTATATAAAAACATGTAAGTAAATTAATATGGATACAGTCCCATGTAATTACAATGAGTAGGTCATTAACTCTTGTCTGCGGTCGAAGCTCATACATTACGTTGTCTAGTTATTTGACCGCGACGCTTGGGGCGCCAGCTCGCATGTTGGCAAGCTACCGAGTTCAAGTGCCATACAATGTCGTCACTTGATATTCTCAGGTTACTGTACAAGGAATATTAACACTGTAATGTCTACTACAACAGTATGAGACTTCTTATGAATTACCGACATCTTTACAACTCTGGCCTGGATGCATTTTGATACGTACGGATGATAGAATTTATTTGGTATGCCCGTTTCTGTCTTTCGCCATATTAACATGGATATGTATATCTACTGTTAAATATGGGTCTGTCACTCGTTCTACCCCTTGGGTTATGTATTTGGTGTGCACAGTTAATGATCCATACCTAATTTGTTAAACACCGCTAACACCACTGTTAGCAGACACATTAAATGATGAAATTTATTTATGTAAATAGGTAAAAAAAAACACTTTAACGCGTCATAAAACGGAATAAGATATTGAGAATTAGACTAGGTCGGTATTTCCCTACCTGACTGCTTTAAGAAGAAACAACGAAACAAACTCAGAGGTCGAAGTTTATTTTAAAGTCCAGACATTGTTATACAGATCATGTGAGGACCATGCAGATTAGAGGCTAGATGGTCTTTTGAGGATTATAGTCTTTGATCGTAAATTAGAATGAACTATTCAGCTAACTTCCGGGCTTATCATTACGCTTGCATAGTACAAAAGCTTATTGCATGATATCCAAGACTTACTGCAAATTTTCCAAAGCACAATCCGACACATATCGTCTATAAATCACAGATCAAATAGCTTCCAACAATCCTCTTCTTAACTAGCACAACTTCAAATGTATCTTTAGTATCTCGCAAGCGTGCTGGATAATATTAGCAAAGATTAAAGGATCGACATGACAGGTAGAATGTGCGGCTTACACAATACTCCGTAGGGTAGACTATTAACTGGCTTGTTATATCTTCACTTTATATGTCATGCTCGTTCTAGGGTAGGCAGAACACGTAGTTTGAAGTCTTGTTGTTATGCGTAGCGTTTCTAAGCCTAATGCCTCGGCCTGCCGCGCTTAAAAGAACAGGCCTAGTGGCCGTGCGCTCATTAGGGTCATCTATAATGTCTTGAGTTTTCTAATTTTCACGCTTAATTTCCATGGTCAGACAGTCTTAAACCTAATTCATATAATTCTTGGAAAACAGTAAATACTGAACTCAGATTTTTGGTCGATAATGATACCCTAGTACATGTTATCTACGCTGCCTACCTCTGATAAAACCCTTCCACTGTCGTTAACGGCGACACCTATTTTTAGATGGGCTTACCTGCTTTATTCGGTAAAGCAACCGTGTAATATTATGCTATTTCTAAATAGTCGTGAATGACATAGCATTCTTGATGTTTGCTACAGTAGTCTAGCCTTGTATCTAATAAGATTCCGACAGCATTTCAAGTGGCATGTCACATGATATTATTGGTTCAGAATAGGAGACCATTTCTGATGAGTCTCTTCATTTAACATCTGATGTATTTCTCTGAGTGATCTTTTCTGATGGATTGAGAAACTGATGCTCTCTAGTATGTCGTTTATTGATTGCATCAATACTTTGTCGGCTGACCATGGCTCGCTGACCATGGGAACTTGTGACTTCTTATGAAATGTTGACACATGAATAAGTACTACCTATAAATACACAATATCTATTCCACCGTGTATACTAGTATGAACATGTTTCACCTCTTTCCCTGTCGAAACGAAGAGATGTATAGCTTATAGTAAATAAATAATATGCTGGACAATCCACACAGCATCATCTAGTCCCAAACTAAGCAGAGCTTGTGTTATGGATACTAGATGACTGACTACTACTACTTAATACATTACATAGATAGACATTTTTTATTAAACATAGCAAATACCCAGAACACCCGGAACAAATCTTTGTAGATCGTACAAACATTTGTCCCAAGGCGGGAATCGTACCCGCAACCTACTGCGTCAGGCAGACCTTCGCCCGCCGCGCCACTTCGGTCGTCATTTGTTTTCCGTTTCAATCGCGCTCAGGGACCGTTTCTGCTACCTACGCACCATTGCCTCGGAATCACGTCCTTTAGATCGTCAGCGTCATTCTATCGTCAATATTGCATTAGACAGCTAGGCTGCCCTGCCAGCATTGTCAGTCCAATCGATGATCCAACGGACGTTGCTTGACTACCTAGTGCATTTTCTTACTAATACATCAAATTAGCACCTCTATCACGTCCTGTCTTTGCATGTGAGCCAACTTTGTGTATACCCTTTGTGTCAATAACAGTGATGACAGGTGCATAGTATAGTTTAAGCATAATGTAATTACTTGTTTTATTTCTGGTAATTCGCAGTTAAAAAGTCGACATGAGCCGCGAATGTCGGCATTGCCATGCCACGGGAATACTTTACTGTGTTCACGGTGTTAATCTAGGTTGTAAGCTACCTTCATAAAGAATTTCATCCAAAACCGTTTAACGGTTTCAGCGTGAAGAAATAACAAACATACACACATAGTGACATACTTTCGCATTAAGCAAATTTTATGTTTTTTCGGAAAATTTTCATCATAAGTCAAAACCTATGCGACATAAAAATAAACAAAAATATGGTATACAGACAGACGAAGGTGCACCACTGGGGTTCCTTTTTTCTCCATTTAGGTACAGAAATTGAATATGACAGGCTTCTCGAAAAAGCTTTAATAATAAACTACGAAGAAAACAATTAATATTAATGATAGTGAATTTATTTTAGAACACAACATTCTCATTTATTATCCAACGTGCTGGCAGAAGTATGACCACCTACTGCGTTTAAAAATAAAAGCCCTACTCTACTCCAATATTGTCTATGCTTCAATAAAGTACATTTACACAAGAGCTAGCTCATAACCTAATGCGTACCACTCGAACCGAAATCCTTGAATTCACAACGCTCTTAAGTATTATGTACAGTACATACACCAGTTACATGGTAACATGACGTGTGATGCAATACAAATGCGTTCGTTTATTTTAGGTCGATCTTATCTCCTGCCCGATACCCTATTTTAGACTTAAAGCTGTTTGATGTGGGTTTAAAATCGAGCGCATACCTATGTTCCACATTAGAGCATGTGAGTGCATTGCGAATTAAATACCTAACTAGGTGGGATTTGATATCAGCTTTTTGTAACTGTTTGGAGATCATTAAACGGTTCTAGAAACACTTTTTGCTGCGAATTCTATAGAATTTAGATCGAGACAAAGTTGATAAATTTATACACTTCTATTTTCAACACTTGCTTGATGTTGAAATTAGATTAATAACTTGACCTATGCTGGGTCTAAGAAGTAGGTTACTACTTAGCCACAACTCCTTAGACCCAGCTCCGCACAGGTCGATCTTCATGGTTTAGCTATGCTTTCCGAGGTCCGGCCGCAGTTGGGTTACCGTACATTACATGCCGACGAATACCGACGACCGGGGCCGCTCCATGCCTCGGAAACCTAGTAGTAAACGTCCCTTTGTGCCTAACCCAGTTGTAACCCAGTTGGTCCCGGCTGTCATTTTAAGATCTTTGACAGTCGTTATAAGTAGATATGCAGAAGTCTGACAGCCGATCTTCTAGAGGTATCTTGCCTTTTACCAGGTTAAAGAGGTCAGATAAGCAGTCGCTCCATGTAAAATATAGGTATTCATGTGCATCCGGTTAGACTGGAAGCCAACCCCAACGTAGTTGCGAAAAGGCAAGATAGATGATGACCTCTGATAGACTTGGAATGTATTGATAAATATTACACGTCTGTCGCGAATATAATTGATAAGCCAAACGTACAAAACTGATAACAGAATTAGTGCATTTCGTAGATATGCATGGAGTAGGTACCTACGAGAAATCGGTGCCAAACGATGTTATAACCTACAAATTGCACGACTAGACATTGCTTAAGTTAATCACATTTTGTGTACTGATTTTATCTATAGTTGCCGTAATTTATCGATGTATTTTTTCTCAACACATTGCATGCAGTATTGCACTTTTAGCTTGCACTTTTCTATAGCAATAATTTTGTATGATTATTTATTGTTTTTTGTGTGGACAAAATAAGGTATTGTGAAGCATAGCAATCATTATCCGATGTAGAAAAATATCCTTATAGTACCTACTGGCGTCAACTAATATTAACCGTAAAATCTGCTAACATTTTGGAAGCTACTAAAATTGTATTTCATTCCCCCCGTGTTTAGGATTCCGTACGCAAAACAGAACCCATATAATTTTATTTCATGTTATACAACCCTTAAACTCGGAGACTGTAGACTAATAAATAAATACATCTCTGCAGAAATGACTTTGTTTTAAATGGTTTCTTTTAAAATACCATTAAATATAATATTTTTTTTAGCAGTTGGCAAATTAGATATCATAGATTACCATACATCTTCACTGACGTGGCCCAGCTCGTATTTGGCTGGTGAATTATTCTATACACATTTACATGAAATAAGGAACTGATCTCACACTAAAATATTGAGGAATACTTATCCTTCCAATAATCATGAAGAAACCTTGTCTTGGCACTGCTCTCGTTTTCCCCTTAGAGGTTTTTAATATATTTTTCGCATTGACGCTAAAGATTAGTTTTTGTTGGCATAAGTGCTAAAATCTATAAATGAGGCCTGCCTTCATTATATCACGCCTGTAAAACCCAAAGGGTAAGGCAGGTGTACCAATATTACACCCACATTCCGCCAGTAACGGTTAAGTTCCATGTAATAAAGGTCAAGCCTATTGCCAACAACCGGGCACAAACCACAAGGTCGGGCTACTACTGAGGCTTTTCTAATGGAAAAATCCAATAAAAACGGGAATTGAATCTCTGGATCTCATGCTTAGAAGTAGCGCTTATGACCACTAGACCCATCGAGGCAGTTTTAAAGTTGTAGCGACATCGCGCCAAGTACTGAAATAAAGAGTTAAAGATTTCCTTGTTCATAGACGAATGTCCAAGCACATTGCACCGCGGGTATACGCAGATCACAGGCCAATAAACCATAGATCGTTGATCGAACGTTTGCGCAAACGCATTTAAAGCTGTCTATACACATCACGGCCATTGTTTATTATTGTTCGGTCGTAAAAATATCTGTAAAGCTTAAGAACATGTAGTCATATCAGTGGTTTCTGGAATATACTTGTGTCACAAATAATTGATTGGTTGGCAATCTGTAGTGTTTATTCTGTGGCACAAGGGTTCAAATTAATGGTGTTTGTTCTGTTTGTGTTCATCATATTATCATCATATTATCGTTTGGCATCATATTGTATGTTTTGACGGTAGATAGCTCGGAGTCAAGCTTTTTCAATGTTAGGGGTGAAAGTTTCTATCACTAATGTAGGTATTGAAAAAAAAAACATAATCATCATCTGCTTAGCCTTTCCCCAGCTTCCATTAAAACCTGATGCATACCAGTGTTTTACATGGAGCGACTACCTATCATACCTCCGCAACCCTGTTACTGAATAACACGATACTCTTTAGTATTATTTTCGGGCTTCTGTTCTTACCCGTAACGACCGTCAAAAATGTACAAATAGCAGGCGGAACCAACGTCTTTAAGTGCTTTTCAAGGCAGGGAGAGGTCTCGATATGTAATCGATGGTCACCTATTCACAGACTGACCTTGGCAAGCGTAACTTAACCGTTGATCTACCCTTGCGGCAGGTTTTGAGCCACGAGCTTCAAAACAACGGAAACACGAAATGCAAAATATAGTTGCAACTACAGGAAGGCGCCAAATTGCCAACTATCAACGTCATACAAACCGTCATTGATCTTAATTAAGGATGCATTGCATGTACATTTGACATTAAGGTACTTAAATAGATTTATTAGCATTCAATAAAACGTAGGTAATAATACTATCAGACTTATTAAGTAGACATTGACGAATTTCAAACGGGTGGACATAAATTTGCGTCGAGTCTTCAATGTGTTATTAATACCTAATTATTACTAACAATACGAAGAAATCACCAGTATCCAACGTGTAACAGAATAAACGCAATACCTCTTAAGAGGTCACTATGAACAACTTTTTCTATAGGACCAACCCCGATATATCGAAAAAAAATCAGTTGTTTAGTACATTTTGCCGAGTTGTGACGTTGGTACGGGAGTAGTTTTTTTTCGCGATTTCACGATTGGTCCAGTAGTAAAAGTTGTTAATAGTGACAAAATAAATAAATAAATATTGCTGGACAATCCACACAGCATCATCTAGCCCCAAGCTAAGCAGAGCTTGTGTTATGGGTACTAGATGACTGATATAATTAATACAATACATTACATAGATAGATATTTTTTATTATACATAGGAAATACCCAGAACACCCGGAACAAATATTTGTAGATTATACAAACATTTGTCCCAAGGCGGGAATCGAACCCGCAACCTTTTGCGTCGCAGGCGGACCTTCGCCCGCCGCGCCACATTGGTCGTCAAAATGAACGTTGATCATGATTAGTACAATGACCCCCTTAAGAGGTATTGCGTTTATTCTGTTCAATGTGGTGTAAAGAAACTTATATAGATGAGGAAGTAATAGAGGAAATACATCATTTCCATTGAAGTTTTCTTTGAATCTTAGTAAGGAATTTCTTCAAAGAAAATGAAAATCATTTAGCGGTCGGATTTCTCAGAATTTGCTGTTAGCAGAAGTGAAAGGAGGAATTGTCATTTAAATCATGATTGCCAGTCGAATTGGTACTCGTAATTAATCACATTTCTTTAAAATTTCGAGCATAGTCATATCTAGCGTTACCAGGCGTCCGGATAAAGCCGGACATAGTTAGGCTTTTCGACTAGGTGTCCGGCCAAAATAAACGGTGTCCGGCTTGTCCGGCTTTTGTAAGACAAAGATTAGCATACTTACACCTATGTTCCTAAACTGCCCAACACGATAAGACAGATATTTCGTATTATTTAGTTGAACAAACCATCCGAACACTATTTATATACAATTCCTTTGTCGTACCTATTCATTCTGAGACATAATCCTCAATAATGTAGGGGAAATAATGTCTGAACTTTAAAAAAGAATAAGTTTCTTTCAGTGTTTCTTCTCAGAGTATCCAGATAGCGAAAGACCAGCCTAGTTTAATGACATATTTTTCTTGTTGACATTTAAAAAGGGTTTGTAAAAACCTATTTACAGAAATAAAAATCATTTCATTAGGGTCAGACAATAATTCTGGCAAGTTTATGATAGCGCTTTTCCTAATAAACTTCCATAACAAATACTCGTATTTCCAAGTAACATCAGATGAATAATACAATATTTGGTTAATAAGATAACTGTTCCGAGTAATCTAGCTGTAATTATTTGGAATGCAAGTAGCAAGCCACCGGTTTCTTTTTCAATGCAGTTTTAGTCGATTAGTCATACCACGGAAACTTCAAACTACGAGTACACGCAGGTAGACAATAGTTAAAGACTCCTCTGACGTCACAATTCAAATATTTATTTCCACGTGGGCTTTGTTTAGGTTATATTTCGCTGCTTCTGTTATTATTTTAATGATGTTACGATATATCGCTCTCCGGTAGTGCACTACAATATTTATTATTATCAATATCTGCTTAGCCTTTTCCCAACTATGTTCCGGACGGCTTCCAGTCTAACCGGATGCAGCTGTATTTCACATGGAGCGACTGCCTATTTGACTTCACAACCCAGTTAACGTGCTTTCCGAGGCACGGAGGCGCCGTGCAGCTTTTTTTATTTAGTAACTATAATATAATTAGTATTATGTAGTATCGTTACACTGAATATTCCGTTACAAGTGCAGCGCAGCTGTTACAACACCGAATTCAGTGTTTTTATTGAAAATCACTATCTTCGTAATTACATTTAGTACCTAATATTAATTAAACTGTAACATTACGCCTGTAGGTATGCCGTAAGGGGTTCGGCCCTGTAGTACCTATACTTATATTTCGCCACCACTTATGTTTATGCTCCATGTAATAAAGAGCGAACCTACAGGCGGCCCAAAATCCAGATTGCGAACTGCTACTGAAACAATCCAAAATCCAGAAAACACTGCTGGACCCGGGAATCAAACCCAGGAGTTAATGTTCAGTAGAAGCGCATGCGTCCCCTAGGCCAACGAAGTAGTTGAGATATAATCTGTCTCCTTGCCAAATTTCATTACGATCCGATCAGCCGTTTAGTCGTGAAAAGGTAAAAAACAAACAAACAGAGTAACGCATTTATAATATTAGTATGAATTTGCGACGTTGCGAACTTTTAGACTACTTTAAGTTACCCTTCTGAAGTAACATCATCAAGTCTCGTAATTTTTGCATAATTGGCCACCATTTTCTGCAAAGGCACTAATAAATTAATCCTGTTTATTTGCAACACAATTCAGAAGAATGAATTCATACTGAGTATTTTCTACACAAGGTCTTTGACCCGAGTGATTATAAATAGTTATACATATACACAGGGTGTATTTTTAAACGACCGCGTTATACACTGTGACAAGCATATTCGTGACATTGCTATATTACGGCTGTATCAATTTATCAATCGGTACGTGATTACGAGATCGTGTAACATTACTTCCTAGTGTTTCACTGAAATGCGTAACGTTACATAACAATGAACACAATTTACACGGTAGGGTTGTACGGACATTTACTTAACTTACCTATTAATCGACTGTTTAAATGTCGGACTCAAAATTTATGCGATTCTATTCAGAGGCAGACATTGAAATTGCGTACCAGACTATTTGTTTTATAGATTTCTGTAATTTACATGGGTTTTCGTAGGTAAATGCTTGTCTGAGATAAATGAATGAAAATTATCTATGGAAATACCTTGAACCAATAGGTAAATGAACTCTAAATGCCATGGACCTTGAAACGAAAAGATTTTATTTTCTCATTAATAATACGGCACGGTTGGTACAGTGGCTGAGCGATTGGCTGCTGCGCTGCGTGTCGTGTGTTCGATTCCCGCGCGGAAAAAATATTTGAATGGCCTGTAGATAGTTGTTCCGGGTCTGGCTGTCTTTGTATGTTTGTAAACTCACCCACGATACACGAAATATCCTCATATGGGGCAAAGTTTTTATACAAAAAAAAAATACCAGCTTGTTACTATCCCACTACGGGGCAAAGGCTATCTACTCACACCGAGAAGGCATGCGCACCATCACGCTCGATTTAGACGGGTTGGCGAATTTAGACAATGATTCTTTATTTTAGTCTATTTTCCTCATGATGTTTTCCTTCACCGGTGACCGAGATATCTAACATTAACTCACATAGTAGGTACCTACTTTATGAATTTCAAAAAACCAAGTTGGTACTTGCATGTATTAGAACCCACTACCTTGTGCATGAGAGGCGAAGCCATCACGGCACTATCATCTTCTCGATGAGTAAGTTAAATAATATTATAAAATATTCATCATAACATTAAATTATGATTGGACTTAGTACAGCCCTAAACTTGGTTGCGGTTATCAGAATAGGTACGTGATATCGACCACCTTTGTAATATCGACCTTATGCGACCTCGTGTACTCTATTAGTTTCTGAACTTGACAGGGATTGACTTCGACTATGAAGTTATGAAGGTATGTTATAAGGTTTCAACCTCCACGAAGGTTGGACAAACAAAGAGTTGTGTGTTTGTAACCTTTATTACATTTCCGGGCTGAAAAAATGACGCAGTTAGACTGAAGTATTTGTTTTTCTTTTATGGCTTCTTAGACAATTAATTTTTGGTCAGCTTTTTTCAAGTTTTACGTTTTATGTGATGTTTTTCTTTTCTTAAACTGTAAAAAGAAATAACTAAAAATCTCATTGAAAAATGTTTACGCTTCGGGGTCCAGAATCATGTATTGAACTCTTTGTATCCTGGCCCTTCCACCCTGTATATTGAACAATTAGATAGAAAGGCTGCAAGACCTATAATTCTTCTTTAAAACTATTTTCTATTTCTTTTCCGTGTCAAACTGAGTAAAAATTGGGAAGTATTAGAACGCAGTCATCTACTTAACCCATTAAAAAAACTGTACATATTGCAACAGTTTCCCACAAACATAATCTTAACACAGTTGCAAGACATATAAATAGCAACCACTGGATTTCGGTCCAGTTTTCTGAACACAAGTAATAACTCAATGTACTTTATTGATACGAAACATGCTATCTTGTCGTTGATATTTACATTGCTGGTAAAGTAAAGACTGATTTATATTGATCCAGTATTTCGATCTAGCACTGGAATCCAGTGACACTGATTCGGTATTGGACCAGTGTAAACAATTTTCAGTTTTCAAGCCAGCCGAGCATCCGGTACCCAGCGCTGATAGGGATTTTGCTTGTATTTTTTTTTCACTTAAATCAATAAATTACTGTAATACAAGCCACAGAAAACTGCTTGATACTTAAAAAACAACGCCTCAGACGTCTGTTACTGTCGCGGCCATGATGTGACGTCATTTTCCCCAAGACTGCTTTGCTTACACGTGCTTTTTTCCCCCCAATTCAAATAATAGAAAATATTTTTTGTGCTTCTTTAAAGCAGAAATAGCACTCACAACAAAAACTTAGTGAGATATCAAACAGTTTCTTAGGAGTAATTTAATTGGCATGTGGATTTTCGCGACGATGCGTTGCGTTTCGTTTCACGCTGTGGAATGTATACGTGTTCTTACTGAATAATGTAAATGTATTGAAAGACTAGCTTATTCCTTATTGGCAGATGGCTGATTGAAAGCATCATCATCCTCTTGCCCTTTTCCTAATTTATTTGGGGTCGGCGCAGCATGTCTTCTTCTTCCATACTTATCTATTTGCCGTCATCTTAGAAGTCACCTCCTTCCTAGCCATATCATCTTTCACACAATCCATCCATCGTTTCCTAGGTCTCCCTCTACTCTTGTAACCCTCTACATTCATACTCAAAACTTTCCTCACAACATGATCCTCATTCCTTCGCATCACGTGAAATATTGGATCAATATTTATATTTTGACGACACGGTTGGCGCGGTGGTTGAGCCATCGGCTGCTGCGCCGCGTGTTGTGGGTTCGATCCCCACACGGAACAAATATTTGTATGACCTACAGGTAGTTGTTCCGGGTCTGGCTGTTTGTGTATGTGAGTTTAAATGTTTGTAAACGCACCCACGATACAGGAGAAATTCCTAGTGTGGGGCAATGTTTAAAAAAAAAAAATATATATATATAAATCAACCTTTACTATTTAATCAAATTTCGAAAGGGATGCGTATGTACGTATTCGGCGTGTAGCATTTCCTTCGAGTTGTTGAATAATCTCCTTCCTTTTGCTATACGGTTTGATTACAAGCAATTTTAATTGGCGCTAGAGTTCTGACGTAACTTTAACAATAGCTTTCTAGCCGTTAGTAGGATTAGCTGATTATCCAAGTTATTTCTACGAACGCTCTTGGGATTGTGAACTTGGAGGACTCTCACGCAATCTGTTCAGTAATTATTACAAGGGATGCCGAAATTGTCAAAAAGTATCGATATAAATTGTATCCATATTTTTAAAATGTATTGATATCGGTCATACGGTTCAACGAGTAGTGGGTGCTGTATTTTTTTACTGTTCTAAATTCCAGTCTTTTGAGCTGAAATGAATTTCTTTCGGCAAATGTAAATTAATTGTTTATTATTCGATAGGTACCTATTAGCTTTTTTATATCGAGACAATTCTTAATAAGTTCAAAGTTTATCGAGTCACATACCCAACATTTCTCCAGTGTATATTTTCTTTAATTACTTCCAACTCTACCTGTGAATTCGTCTTAAGACGTACGACACACATAAAATTTCGAGAAAGTAACACGTCCCTTTAAACTTTACTACTGCTAAAGCACGTACGATTTGACCTTTAATTTAATTTTAATTAATGTCGATCCAGTGAAAGTTTCTTGAATTCGGTCAAGGTGGTATTTATGGGGGTCACGTGATATTCATCCTCTTTCACGGGTACCTTGAGCGGTATTCTACCCAAGGATACAATTCATACCGTACCTAAATATTTGTTGGCAGTTAACACGTGTATTAAAATCATTTTATGAGCCAACAATTTAATATGTGTTACATTTCGAAGTAATGTTTGTAACGTGAGTGTAATAGTAATAAAATGACGCACGGAAAACACGAACTCAACTTTTAAATCGTTAAACCTGAAATGTTGGAGCAAAACTAATAAGTAAAAAATAATTAAGTATGTAAATTATTTTTTAGTTATTAGTTTTGCTTCAATATTTACTGACGCTTAGGTAGAATGACATTTCCATTTCTTCAAGAAACTTATTTTTTGAAATATAGGTTTTATACTTTATTGTACATCAAATTATAAAACACAGGACAACCATTTATAAATCTGTTTAAAGGGGATAGATTTTGGGCTGTCAGTCTATAAACAATATTATGAACAGTAGTACAAAGACCATATTATAAAGTACATAGCAATACAACACATGTTATATAGTACACACATAACATAACATCACGCCTGTATTCCTCGAAGGGTTTGGCAGAGGTGTACCCATAGAAGGTACGCCTACGTTTTGTCAGTTTTGCTGAGAATTAATATAAGGAAGAAGCGATATATTTCTCTCTCTTGTTTCGTTTCTCAAATATATAATGATATTTTTAAGAAACAATGCAATGCTAACATTAACTAGTCTTTTTGCTTTTTTTATAATGAAATAAAACATAGTAGACGTATCAAAATAAGAATTAAAATACATAAGAATTAAAATACACAATTTAAATCTCAGTTGGTTTGACATTCCTGATAATGTAAAATATATAATGTCAAGTTAACTCGTTTTCATTGTTTGTAAATGTGGTATTAAGAATTGTAATAAGAGGAATTTGGATGTTTAAGGAGGCGTATTAAGACAGAAGCATTTCTCATCCTTGCACATCCCCGACTTTTTTAACTTAAATATCTTTATGCTTCTACTTCCCGCATCATGCGACGAAAAATGACCTCTCCCTCGGCATAAGAAAGTAGCAAATGTTCAAAGCGTTTAATTATAATATATCTAAAACAAATAGGTATTTGTTTAAATGGCCAATTAAAGTCCTTAGTTGGGCAGTAATGCCTAATGCAATGAATTACTTATTTCTTACCGTATAAGTCATAAGTATATTAGATGTAAATCGAAAATGCATTGAAATTAGAGGGAATTAACTCTTTTAGTGCTCAGCAACCGGCTCCCGGGTCGAATAATAGTTGTTCATGTACCCAGAACTCGCTTCCCGAGTCGTACATGTAAAAAGCTATAGATGAGATGTGAACTTGCCATCACCCCCTACCATGTACCTAACAAGTTAAATCGTATTTTTGAACTGGGCAGCGAAAGGGTTAACACGGGTTTATAACATAGCACAGGAGTCAGGGACTTCATACAATTTTGTAACCACTTCCATGTCGTATTTGAACCCTCGAAAGAAACATGTAATTAGTATTGCAACTTAAATTGTTTACATTGGTCTAGCCTATTTCTTTTAAAGTCCAATTTAGTTTTAGTAATGTTGGCTTATCAGTTTCTTTTTAGGTAAGCCAAAATACTGAAAGTAAGTAAATTATACTTAGATACAGGTCGTCGTCGTGAATGATACTCAATACTTAGTTAGTTTAATAACGCGCCTCCTAGCATCCATTGTTAGTATGAATTGAATCTTTTGAATTCTCCATTCGCGTCGCTCCAGCGTGCAATAGACTAACAAACCGGTCTTGGTTCACTCTTGCTTTCGATCAAGTGGCTTTGGACCTTCGATGTTTATCAAAACGTATAGGTACGTTTTTTTCTGAATAGTTGATCATGCATTTACTCTTTTAGGTACATCAATTGACAAGATGTCAGTAATACTTTGATGTCCTTAAAACAACTTGTTTTCGTTTAGTTTGTTCGTATTCTAAGTCTAATACGTTTAGTAATTTAAAGCTTGCAACTACTATTATAATGAATATCTGCGATCACCAACCCGTGTTGAGCAAGCGTTGTGATTAATACTGCTGCCTTCTATGTGGGAGAAGAGGCCTTTTCCCTATAGATAGTGGGGTTATAATAGGTTAGTGTTATTATTATATTGAATCCTAGCTATAACTGTGAGTCTGTTACTGGACAGACTGTTAGCCTCTTAACTCAAACGATGTAACGACTTAAAACCATCTCAAACTGCCAAACAACAAAATTATCAAGCTAACCACGTGAATGAAACTGCGCAATAAAACGTTATATGAGTTTATCAAGAAAAAGGCCGAGTCAAAGAGGTTTGGGCTAGCCACAAGCTTACGAAAAGCTGTTTACACACACGCTTGACCTAAAATGAGAGCGTTTTATGGACTTTCAAAATGTTCTGGTACTTGCAAATGTGTGGTCTGTAGAGGGCTCGATGCACGCTTGAGCCACTAGTGTTGCGCCATCTTACATCTTGGGAGATATCGAGAAAATCTATAAACATATCTTTTAATTTGTGAAATCAGAATATTTATAGACCCTTTTCCGTATACATAATTTGCATATAAACGATCAGTTCTCACATTTGTATCAAGCACCCACCTCGGAGTTTTATGTTCGTACGCATTGTACATAAATAAAACTTACGACAAAAAATCGTCGATGGAAAATGGTCCTAAAACCCTTTACTGACGACCTGTATTAGATTGAGGAAAAATTCACGGACTTGTGGGTATGATGTAGATGCAGAATGTGTCTTTATGTCGAAACCACTTATACTTGCTTCCTACTGACCTCAAGGATCTTCCTAGTCACCTGCAATTATGTACTATTCACCATAGATATTCATAAGTCCTTAACTTCATAAGTATGTTTAATTGCGTCTATTTACAGAGTTAATGTTGTTTGCTTCATACAACTGAGAAAACTACCGAAGTGGAGTCATAGATAATAAAAACTTCCACATAATAAAATGTATTTTAATACAGCATAGTTGCGAGTCTATAAATAGATACGATGAATATCAAATTCTGATGCAGTTGAATCAATTCTAATTTGTATCTTTTACGATACCTAATTAATTATATGATTAACTTAATATTTGCAGTAGACTTTGTAGCGTAAAGATCTACAAAAGTTATCGATACATAATTATCATAAATACTCGCCAACTCTACTAAGGGTTGAAAAGTTCAGGAAGCATAGTTTCGTTGTGTAAAAAACTACTTACCATGAGTGAAGAACTGGTTATGATTTTGTCCATAGTTAATTTAACTCTTTGTTTGTTTTTTAAAAAACGTTGCCCCACTCTAGGAATTTCTCCTGTATCGTGGGTGCGTTTACAAACATTTAAAACTCACATACACAAACATCCACACCCGGAACAACTACCTGTAGGTCATACAAATATTTGTTCCGTGCGGGGATCGAACCCACAACACGCGGCGCAGCAGCCGATGGCTCAAACACTGCGTCAACCGTGTCGTCGTAATGATGTAAAATTATTGAAGATGTCAGCTTCTTAGAGGAATTAAAGAAGTAAAGGTATACAGGGGATTGATAAGTGAATCAGTCATCTTTATGCTGCTTCTTAGTTGTAAATTAACTTGTAAAATATCTCATTGTATTTGTACCTCAATATTCTAAATGGGATGTGTGGGAGTAGCTACCTAATTCAAATTACACTTTGAACCTTTCAAATTTGGACACAAACATTGTAGCATAAAATCATTAAACTGCGTAGTCTATTTTTTCCCTTGTGCGAAGGACTTCGAAGGTTTTTCAAGCAAAAAGATAACAATAAGTACGTCAAACGCGTCTGTCATGAGAATTACATAGCGACCTTGAAATCATTGAAATCAGTTATTCGACTGGTTTGCATAAAAAAATACAATAAAATCTGTTTGTTGTTACCTACCGCGTTGTATTGTTGATTTATTTTGTTTTCGGATTCACGCCCGCACGAAATTGTTTTGGTTTCCGTGGAGTTATGAGATTAAGAAAACAAAAGCATATCGGCTGTTTAGCGTGACGTAAGAAGATGGATGGTGACTGTTCTTTCATCCATATTTTTTTTGTTTGAGATGGGTTTGCTCTTGATTCTAGTCTAGGACAGAGGTGACAGAGACAGTCGGCGATGGACTGAGCTTACCCAGAAAAAGCCTGTTCACTCTAACTTTAAAGAGATTCCGTTTTATTACGTTCGGAAACTCGGACACAGGCATTTTGCTGCGCTCTGTCATGTTGTCGTGGGTTGTTGCTGCTGCAGTTCTTTACTAATTCTACTCATCATGTTGTCCAGTATCATTCTTTTATGTCCAATATTTTTTAAATCGTAATCATCGCTAGTCGTTACCGCTAAGTAGAGCTGGTCAAGTCTCCTCCTTCTTGTGTAAGATTCGTCTATAAATATTATTAATATGGCAATCTTCTTCTTGGTTTGTGGCAAATTCTTTCTGGGTATAAGTTGCATCGTGTTGCATCATAGACTGGTCCATACATCCACGTCATCATCTGCCTAGCCTTTTTAGCAACTATGTTATAGTCGGCTTCTAGACTAACCAGATGCAGTTGAATACCTGTATTTTACATGGAACGGTGGCGTATCTTACCCCGACGACTCAGTTACGGTGCAACACAATACCCCTTGATAAGTTGTTGTCAGATTTTCTTGCTACAAAAGACAGCCGGAACCAACAGTTTAACGTGCTTTCCTAGGCACGGAGGAGTCTTGTTATGTAATGAACGGTTACCTATCCACCTCCGATCGACCGTGCGGATGTTTTTATTTAGCTACGAGTTCATACATCCATTGTATAGACCTCGTACGGAGAAACTCGTAGCTTGAAGCGTAGTATGAATGCATATATGGGTATGCATTCATATAATGTTTCTGATTCACCAACCACGATCTCTGCAACAGCGTCAACAACGGGGAATAAAGCGTACACACATAATTTTACGGCATATGAGTATATGAGTCACGTCAGTGTTTTGTTGAACAAAGGCTAAACATATGCTAATAATTATGTTGTTGTTCATAATTATGCTCATTGATGCTAATCATCAGAGCTGTTGCTAGCTGACCGTTTTGTATTATAGCACCTGTTGTTATGTCATGAAGTTTTCGTGTTGTACGTTGGAACTTGTGTGTAATTTTTATGTGCTGTGTTCGTGCATGAGCATTGATCACGGAGGTTGCTCAAGGCGGAATAGCTATTTCAGAATGAATAAGATTAGTCCAGTTTTCCTTCACTGATGTGATGTCCAATATGAAATTAGATAAAGATAAAGAGATAAAGATAGTTTTTATTTGTCCGAAACCTGAGTTTACATACAAATGGCATGTAAGATGTTAAACAAAATGATGTCACAGTCATGAAATGGCGTACAAATATAAAAAAGGTAGGATGTTACACAAGCATAAAGATATTAACGAATTGGAAAAGTCACATTGGTTCTTGAACGGATTTGAACGAACAATCTCATTCATGTGGTACAAGTAAGTAGTACGATGAGATGACTATATCAAAATTACAATTTTAACGAAACTGACTATGCACACTTTATTTTGATCAACGATGTAAAGTGCCCCTTCTAAAAGCCAGGGTGGTCTATCCTCGCAGACCACACGGCATATCGTTTTGCATTTTCTATAAAAAGGTTCTATTTAGATTCTAGTCTGACATTGTGAAACATTGTGTCTGGCTTACAAATGTCATGTAGGAGATATTCATGTTTTTTGTATCTTGATATTGTTTTAAATAAAAGGTATGGCTGGTTACAGATTAGCTAACGCAAAATCTAAATATAAAATATATCTATATATAAATCATTAATAGGAAGTACTTGAAATGTTGTCGGTAGTCTTCTTACTGTTTTACAAGGTAAATAGATTACATACATACATTGACTCTCTCGTTAGTCCAGTCACGGGTCGAGGACAGTGTTTCTGGGTTGTTACACACAATTTCTTAGTAGATTTCTATATTTGTGGCCGGTCGATCTCGATTGGCTACCCCATGTTACATGGGACTTCAATATAACTGGCAAAATGTGGATGTCCAACTCTGACTGACCCTGCGGGGAATACAGACTTGATGTTATGATGCAAATAACATCAGCCTAAGTTTCTAAACTAATCGAAATGTTTTTAAACGTCCAATGTTTTATTTAGTAGGTTCCAGCGTGAACTAGTATCTATAATGTTAATGTAAAAATATGGATACACAAGTGTGGAATGACCAGAATATCTTGACATATTACGGTGGCGCTGCTCGTTATGACTAACTGTCAACTGTGCGTCAAAATCAGTACATCAACGCATTTAGTTCCGATTTTCGCCGCATGTCATAATATATCAGAAACGGGTATGTGCGTGTATTAATAGTAGTTTATATGTAGATTGGTCAAGAAACTGTTTATTTATTTTGTTGAGTCATTACTGCCTTATAAGTAGCCATTTATAAAAGAATACATTATATTGATATTTCCTCATTAAGTAAAATGGTACCGTTTTTTCTTTCTTCAATCTTTAATTGTTATTGTTAAAGGTAATAAATGTCAGTTTAATAGTTCTGTATATTTTATTGCATTTATAAATCATTGAAAAGGATAACGAAGCGAGTACGTCTCAGATATGAAAACATATTAATAAAAGAAAAAAACATGACTTGCTCAAATAAAACAGATTTTTTCTAACACCGAAAGTAAAGTCTCTTGGTGAATATTTTTTTATCTAAAATATATGCGAATGTTTTTGTCAAAGACTAGCAACAAAAAAGTCACTAATCATCAGATTGACAACACTTAAAAAATAAACGTCGGTGCTTACCCTAGAACAGGCATAGGGTTATCACAAAGAGAAATTATTTGCAACAGATGCGTAAGTACCTCTTATTCGAAGAATGCTTTATCGAAACAGATAAAATATGCAAGGCGAGATTAAAGTGTCTACTCAGCATTGAAAGGCCTTTGCCCCCGTGAGAACATGCACACTATGCAGCTCCAGTCACGAACTTCGATAATATTTATGTAGAACTTAGCACAATTCTTACTAAGGGGTCGTCCATTAATCACGTGGGGCTTGAAAGGGAGTTCCGGGCGTTCGTATTCTACTGTTTAGTGAGACATCACTTGTTTTAATTTTTTCGTTACGCGCGGGTTGCTGACGTGTATTTAAAGAAAATATTCTGATTTAAAAAATACTTTGTACTAAAAAAAACACGTGATTTTGGATGGTAGGGAGGAAGTCAAAACAAACCTCGCCACGTATCACCAGGTGAGGTACGGCGATGTTAAAGAATTGCTCACCTTCCCACTAATACCATTATGACATTATCATTTCTTAGTTTTGATATTTACTTCAGGAGACTCGGTTTATATAAAGAACTAGCACTTCGTCCTCGTGGCATTCGTTTCTAACAGTATTTTTTTTTTAAATTGGTTCTTTCGTTCCGGAGATTACCCCCTACCTACAAACTTACAAACAAATTCCAATCTTACTAAAATATAACATAATTATGTATGCTCTTGACTGTACCCATATATAGTATCGTATTAAGTTACAGTACCGTTTTGCTTAGAAAGCATAGGATTCAGTTTCATGTATTATGCACATTGTTAAGGACGAAGGGAAATTGTGGAGGCAGACAATGGGGTGTCGGATTACTGAGCTTTCCTCAGATACTGTTCATAACTCTCATTTTACTGTATATGGGTAGTGTCGGATGTGAAAGGTTAAAAGGATTATGTTTTATTATGAGATATAACACCTCATATTTCATTATGATATATGTATAGGCTTAACCCTGCTTATGTCTATTTGAAATTCGTGTTAACAATACCTATATTTATAAGAGGAGCTCGTGGCTAAATAAAAACAGCCGCATGGTTGGCGATCGGCTTCGCGCCGCGTGACGTGAGTTGGATTCCCGCAAGGAACAAATATTTGAATGACCTACAGATAGTTGTTTCGGATCTGGCTGTTTGTGTATGTGACTGTAAATGTTTGTAAACGCATCGAGCACACAGGAGAAATTCCTAGTGTGGGCCAACGTTATTAAAAAAAAGGCTAGGCTAGGGAGAAGATAATTTATAATCTATGTGTTGAAGATAGATCAATTTTCTTTGCTATGGATTAAATCACAATTTACGGTACTGACAGTATATTTATTAATAACATCCTATACACACGACGCTCCGGTCTGGTTCAACAAGCTAAAGTCACAGTTATGTTATAACAGCTAAATAAATACAGAAACAGTTATGACACACGATGTATCATCACAAGTGATAAGATTGGTGATATCTGCATCCGTATCTTAGTGGGGCGCGAACCATAGTGTTTAACTGGGGCGGTGAGATGGGTACTTGTATTGTTCAAGGGTCTTGAGGTGCAAAATTATGGTTGGAATTCTTATGAGATAGGTCTCTGTTGTTGTAGATGTTTATACGCGACGATAGCCACTTACCATCAAAATGAACCACGCCTGATTCAATTACAAGAAAAATACCTCAATCAGCGAGACAAGAAATAAAGACGAAAAAAGAGTATTAGATACATTTTCAGTAAAAAAAAAACATGGCGTGCTTATTATTATAGTTTGTCTCATGGTTGCCCCAAAAAGGTCCACTTTATCGGTAATGACAGAGATGTACTGTATTAGTGCGACTGCGAGTATGAGTCCAAAAGCGGTAGTAGTAAGAGAATAAGATGAACACACAAAGAAGAAAGAATAGAGAGAGAGAGAGAGAGTGATTGATCGTCATTTTTTTATTGATTGAAGTATTAACGAACGGAAGAGAGAGATAAATTGAAGCACTTAAAAGTAACATTTTAGTAAAGATAGAAATTGTTCGGTTCAATTTAAAAGTATTTTTTCGTTACACTCTTTTTTGTTTAAATTCAATTCACACCTAAAAACCCAAAAGAAGATTCACTTCAAAAATATGGCATGCTTTCAAAAATGTAGTGTTTGTCACACGCTTGTGCCAAAAAGGTTCACTTCAGCGCCAACGCCAGACAGTAACAGTAACAAATGAAAAACTACACAAGTTCTGATAACAATAAAGTGAGTAAATATACTATACCTATTTAAGTATGATATTTACTTAAGTGATCTTAGGTTATGTCACATTTGTCTGAGAGACACATGTGACAAAAACCCCTGAGATATGTCTTGTTTTACCTTGACTGGTTCTCAGATTATTGATAACTTAGCAATTTAGATGAACCGGACAACAGATTTATAAGACTACATAATTTGTACAATCATTAAAGTTAGCTTGTTTAACTTCCTGGTCTAATATTTGAGATTTTGCCTTTGATATAATTGTTTCCTTCCCTTAATTAATTACTATCACCCGACTGAGAGCCGACGGAGTGGCACTGGAAAGGAAAGAATGGAAAAGGTTGGAGGAGGCCTTTGCCGATTGGCAAACAGATCTAGGAAAGATAACCAAGCAACAGATATTAGGTTAAATAGTTCAAAAGTTCAGTAGTATAATAATATTATAAGTTTTGAATGCATTGTAATCACTTTAGAGATCTGAATTAAAAGGCTATATTATTATTATAAGCACCCGAATTCGTCTACGTATGTATCTTTATAAATTGTAGCCTGTGGTATCTAAAGTATAAGTTTAATTAAAATCTTTTCAATATTGTTTGCGTGAAAGAGTAAGAAACATCCATGGAACGTTACAAACTTTCATGTTTTTAATATAGGTTTACGATAATCAAAATGGCCGTTGCAGCCTTGCACTTATGTTGCATTATTCTTCACCTTGTAAAAAACATTTTGCTGCGGTGAATATAAAACGTTATTCTTGTGAGTTCCGTATTTTTCACATGAATAAGTGAAGTATGTATCGAATAATAAATAATTTCTGATTTGTTATTTTGAATTTGTACATTGAAATGTTGGCTGGCTAGTGGTTAGTCTTTTCATATTTATCTTTGCGATGTGTTTTTGCCAAAATACTTTTGAGAACCTCTTCTAACTGCGGGTGTTGCTTCGAAATTTGAAAAGTTCTGACTTGAAACAAAAACATTTTAGGTCTCATTAAATTTACATTTTCTACTTTCAAAAAAAAATCCGTTAATCTTTAAATATCTAAAAGTCCGTACAAATGACAAGGTTGGATGAAGTCCAAACGGAGGCTATAAATAAAGCCGGACAAAGTCGAACAAATACTTACTTATGACAACCCTAGTCCTAGCTAATATGACGAGTTTTTAATAAATTTACCGAAACCAAAACTATGTGCAACCAAAAACACTTTTCAGCAACACTTCAGTCTACTTTTCCCTTCTTCAATACAAAACCTAATATCTTATTTCTCTTTCAACATAGCGTGGGAGGTAATACACGTTCAAGTATCGACATAAGCCTTGTACAGACGCAATAATAATAGGAATCGACGCAATACTCGCACAATGGGGCAATTATCTCATGAGCTGATAGTTTGAACCTTGACTAGTTTACTTTATAGGCTCAGTATAAGTAGGGTTGCCATCTCTAAAATCTGCCAACCAGGACAAGAAGCGTAAAATCTCCAGATTGTAGAGCTTAAAACCTGGACATGTCGAGGTCTTCTAAAAAAATAAAACAGTGTTATCTTGAAGTTTTAAGAAACAATTTGCAGTCTAATAACTTAAGGTAAATCTAGCGAAATTATTCTTAACAATTTTAAGTTTAAAACCCGGACGATAAATGTAACCCCGCCCAGACGCTCCCCGGACGCCCTCTAAACTAGGACAAATCCGGGGAAATCCGGACGGATAGCAGCCCCATAGATAAGGACAAGCTTCACAGACACGGTTTGATATGTTGAAAAATGAACATTAAAATTACGTAAACAAACTTGTCATATTCCTATGAAAGGACGGTCTTTAATTAGTAAAGTCAAAGATGTGTCTGTGAATCTTGCCTTAAGTAAACCTTTAATGTACATGACACCTGAGATATTACCCAACTGACACATAATGAGGTTGTGCAATTAGTATCTAACGTGGAGGAATATTCCATTGATATGATACAAGATAAATTAAAATACCCTCCTCAATTGATCTTTATTATTGATTATCTCAGTTGATACCTAAATGTCGTCCAGCGAAGCATGGATTGGCGAGTTTACAAATGCTTCTTCATCTTTGGCTCAACTTTCAACCCCCAACAAGTGGTGGCATGAAGGACCATTTGCAAACACGCGTCCTGGAATCACTTTACTATACAGCATCTCCCCCTGAGTTGTCCGAAGTTGAGCTGAGAGGCTAATATTTTTATTTAACATCTAACAACTGGACATCCATACTAATATTATATATGGGAAAGTGTGTGTGTGTGTGAGTGGACATAGTTGCAAGGGATGGAGAGTGACATAGGCTACTTTTTGTCTCTTTCTAACCCCCACTTCCTAACGCGAGCAAAGCCGCGGGCAAAAGAGTTTTTAAATATGGTTTATTTATAAAACCTTACAAATGTCGAGAACAGTCAAGGAGAAAAAAATAAGGCGTGTAAAACTGGGGGTAATTAAGTTCAGAACAACAGAATAATAAAATTACTTGCTGATTGTTCAATTACTCATAACTTAACTGAATCCAACAACTTACTTGTAACAACAACGTCTTTTGTTTTTTATCTTACGATTACTTGTAGTCAAACCATCATCGACTGATATTTAAATTCCATTTCCCTCTTACTTCTGAAACACAAGTACCTATCCATATTTAAACATAAACAAACATACGAATAAATAAAACTGAATTGTCTGTTTGTAATGTCAAAATAATAGCTTGCAAAATGTCAGCTTTTTCATAAATTACTTACTTACATCAAAGTACTTTACATAAGTTAGTTACGCGAAAAAACATATAAAAAAAAATTTGTCTGTCGTTCCGGCTAATCTTCGAAATGGCAGAACTGATTTTAACAGGACTGGCAGATAGCTAATATTATAAGGAGTAATTAAGGTTACTTTTATTTTAGAATAATAATTCGATTTCCGTACAAAAAAAGTTAAAACTGCACCGAATTGGCGGGTAATAACTATTTAGTATTTAAACATTTAATAATAAATCGAGTTCAATTTACATAAATACGATGGCGACTGATAAAAATTTCTTCGTTATTATTTCGACTGGTAACAAACATTGCATAACCATCTATTAAAATCCTCAATCTGCCATATAGATAAATCGTAACCACTTAATATAATAATGCAATGCAAACTACTCAATGCAAGCGGGTTATAGATTATAGAGCACAGGTCACAGGTTGTGTAATACAGGTTAATTTATGTTAATTAATTTGTGGTTTACTAATGTGGTTGGAGATACCTATTTATAGGCTTTTACTAGTTTAGAGACAACATGTCGTTTAAGTTAAGTTTTTGATTATGTAATAAAGATAATCCTAGAAATAATTATTTCTGTACACACATAAATTACCACAACCGCAACCTAGCTAGCCGTGCTACACTTTTTTTATGCTAAAGTGATATCACAAGCCCCTTCACCTGAACTTTGATGTGCTATATCTTTGTCACCTTTTATTGGTTTGAGAAAGCAAAAAATACGTGTCCAATATTTTTTGGTAATCTAACTGACAGACTAAATAGACTTATTATATTTTTACCTAGGACACATCCCTATTACTTACGTAATATCCTAAATAAAAATATATATGTCCTAGGTAAAAATATAATAAGTTAAATAATCGGTTGTAAATCGATCATTACTTCAATACATAAGTATTTAAGTAATGATTGATTTACAACCGATTTGACTAAATCAAGATCCATGTAGGAACGGGCAAAAAATCTAATGAACACGTTCTAGATTGGTTTGGCATTTTGAATACTGGATTAATAAAAATATAATATTTTAAGTAAATATTTTCCGTCGATATTCTATTTGGGGATCATAAGAAGCGATGGATGGATTGTGTGAGGGAAATGGCTAGAAAGGAGGTGGCTGTTGAGATGGTGGCAAATGAGATGTAAGGAAGAAAACGACATGCTGCACCGTCTTCTAAGAAATTGGAATAAGGACAGGATGAAGATGATGATGATGATGATAAAATAATGATGTAGAGTAGTTGCCACTGTGGCGCCGAAGATATACTTTTTTTTGGGATGTTTAACATTGCACGCTTCCAAGTGGTTTTGAGTAATGTTAACTAATTTAACACGAATACATAAAGTAAAATGGCAATGTCACATAGTTATTTATAATATTTTTCCTTTTAACAAGCCGGTGTGAAATAATAACAGCTGATCTAACCTGTTATTCAACCAACCAGTTCAGAAACACCTAATCATAAACAACATCATTTTACATCGTTCCGAATTTAATTAATTTAAAAAAAAACACAAAAGAAGCACATATACGTCAGAGGGCCCAGTGCGTGTTTTTATACTTAGGTACTCGATCACGGTAACGTTTACTATGTATGGAATAATTCATCATCTACCTAGCCTTTTCCCAACTAAGTTGGGATCGGCTTCAAGTCTAACCGAATGCAGCTGAATACCAGTATATTACATGGAGTGACTTCCTATCTGACCTCCATAACCCAGTTACTGGGCAGCACGATACCCCTTGGTAAGAGTGGTTGTCATACTTTCGGGTTTCTGACTACCCGTAATGACAGTAGGAGATCCAACAAACCACGAACAGACCTATAGGACCAACAGCAAAAAAAAACATGATTACCTACTACGTTTATTTATAATCGTATAACTTGACTAACTGTTTGGTTATTTTTTAGATACATGAAAGGGTGGTCTCACAGGTATAGTTTTTCATTGAAAAGCAGAAGAATTTTCAACATTCACTTAGGTCATTGCAACGTTGCGTTACCGCAGGCCACACAACTCGTTCGCACTAGGCGTATCTGCCATTGTTCAAAGTATTAATTGGTCTGATCTACCGATAGATTCCCACTATACCTACAATTATATTATATATCTCGATTTTTCTATTAAAGACAATTGTTGCCAACAAGCGACTCCAAAAGGAAAATCGCACGTTAATTAATTAATCGTTTGTACAGTGTCTGGTTATTACGACATGGGTAGGTACGATTACGTGATAAAAACACGTTCTTCTTGACTTTTGAATAATACATAGGCAAGATAAGTATTGGAAAACCGACAGCCTCTATTACTGAGAAAACATCCTGGTATCGGGACTCTTCATCCTACTGCCCTTATCCTATTTTATTTGGGGTCAGCGCCCATGTCTTTTTCCACCATGCATATATATTCGCCGTCATCTCAAAAGACACTTCCTTTCTAGCCATGTCATCTTTTACAAAATCCATTTAACGTGTCTTTGGTCTGCCTAGTTTTACCAAATCCACTAATACCCGTTTCCACTTCGTAGATCACTGACAGTCGTTACGTAGTCAGAAGCCCGAGACAGAGTCAGAAGTCGGACAACCAGTCTAACCTAGGGGTATCGTGTTACCCTGTAACTGGGTTATAGAAGCGAGATAGGCAGTCGACCCATGTTCAGCCGGGTCAGGATAAACTGGAAGCAGAACCCAAGATAGTTGGGAAAAGGATAGACAGAAATATTAACTATAATATGCAATTGCCGTTAGTTATTAAGTAATCTCCGTAGTGCTCCATTTATTAAAATTAGGCTGAGAACCAGCACTTTTTGAACGTCAAAACGTTTACAAAAGACAGTCCCCCAAAACGCCCACCCTTCACCACTTCCTAATGTTTTTGCTGGGATGAAGAAGTGGTGGAACAAACTCCCCAGCCACCGGTATTTGCTATACACACATACATAAATACCCTTCACTGTATTATTCCTTAGATCTCTTTGCGGGGTAACATGCCAACAGAATATGTAGCTATTATATCCCTTTACAGGGACGCCTACTCACTTGATTGCCATATTATAATGCTTAATATAGTTCAGGGAGATATGAAGTCTTTCTTTGTTTGATGGATTACCGACACCTTAGATTCTGAAAACATAATACACGTTTATTTATTGTTTATTATATTTTTTTATTACTACAACTATATTTATTCCTTCAACAATGATAAAACTATTAATATATGAAAAGAAAAATTAAAATATAGAATCACAGGGATTTGAAAAAATCGACAACGGGAAAAGTGTCCAAAAGGCTGGCAGCATTGCCACGTTGAATGGAAATGCTGATTCTTTGGCCAAAAAAAGGCCAGCCCTCTGGTCACGTGACGAGTCGACCAAACGCTTCGCGATGTCTTGAAAAACTTAATGGGCATTAATATTTTTTAAATATTTATGGTTTGCAAAAGACTTCGACCAACGACTCTTTCAAATTAAGATGTACTTTCTAGGCTTATCTTGGGCATCACTGACATCGGTAAACGAAGTTATTTACTCGTAATATTATGATTAATAAATTAAATTCGTGCTTTTATTCAGCTACCAGTTGACAGCATTTATTAAAAGTTTCGTGGTGTATTTTTAAACCGATGAATCTCATTGCATTCTGCGTGAGAATGAATACGACGTCAAATATTTAATTTATTTGTCGTTATAATTCAACTGTCTGACTCACCACAATTTTTCAAAAACACCACTATTTAAATACAATTAGGCCATTCAACCAAACCTTTACTTCTAATCCGAAGTAATAGGTACGTCAATCGCTGTTCTATACAAAACAACAGTATTTTAAAGACAGTACATTTCCAAACAATAGAATTGTGGAAACCGATGGTCGTACCCGTGACCCAGGGAACCCTGACCCATCGAAGACACAAACAACTGGGTGGCTGTTGGAAACGACCTCGCGATTCCAACTCCTTATGAAATTACTGATATTTAGCACTCTGATAACAAAAAACCGCTTGCGCATACGTTTGCATCGCTGATAACGCGAGTAGATGCACTGTTGCGTAAACATGTGTTGTAATAATTGTAACGTCACGCATTCGTGGTTTTGGTGCGGTTTTTACTGTAGATTTGATCAAATAACTGACATTTGGACATGCTTTTTATAATAACCATCATTAAGCTTGTTGCACATGCCTGGCCTATGTAGTCAATGGTGTCAGGAACAAACAAAAAATCTGTGGACCATGTGCAAAGAAAAAACGTTCTTAAAATAAATATACAAAATATTGAGTCACAATCGAAAGGTAAATTCAATTCAATTACTCTTTAATTTACATGTATTTGTTAAGTAGCTGTTGACTCATAAATATACCGAAAACAAACTACTACCCACTGATATAGAAGCTGCGCCCTTGACTGGTATCGAACATTAAAATAATGAATATTTTGTATTGTCATCACCATGGCGACGTGGTCACAATATTTCTTTTCAATACGGAACTCATTGGTGCGTTGCTACTGGCCGGTACAGAAAAACTGGTCAATTATGGAGTGCTCGCTCCATTTCTCGACGTGATTGGATGGCGCTGGAGCAAAAAGACGCCATGAGGAAGTGAACTTCGGTTGATGACTGATAGCACGAATTGATGGGATATTCGATGACCGGTAGCAACCTTCGCAGAGCTTTGATGGATGTTTTGGGTTATTCCTTACGGCTTTAAGGCGGAAAAAAAACAGACATGATAAGATACTAGGATATTATTCAAAATCTAGAACTTGGAAATATAAAATGATAAACTTGTTATTCGAACTGTAACATTATCTCTGGGGAATTCTTGATTTTTGACCTCTGATAGAAGCAATCGCATTAGCAACTTAGAGAAAAAATATAATATTAATAATTTTAGCGAAAATTTCGAACCCCTTTTTAAGAATATCACTCTCACGGATGAGTGTGATTTTTGGCATACTTAAAAGTTTATGTATGGAGAAGAAGCGCAGAAAGCTAAAATAGGTCCATTTCGGCCATTAGTAAAAATAAAACTGTTAAAACTGTGAACGAACAAACCAATCTTAAGTAAATATCAAATGTACTTGTATGACAAAGCTTCGCTCGGATAAAACGACATTTTCTAAAAATGAAACCTAGCTAGATCGTTTTTTTTTTTTTTTTTTTTTTTTTTAAGTTTTTCACTAGGCGTTTCTTTCTTTCTTTAATAAAAACATTGCCCCACACTAGGAATTTCTCCTGTATCGTGGGTGCGTTTACAAACATTTAAACTCACATACACAAACAGCCAGACCCGAAACAACTACCTGTAGGCCATACAAATATTTGTTCCGTGTGGGGATCGAACCCACAACACGCGGCGCAGCAGCCGATGGCTCAACCACCGCGCCAACCGTGTCGACGATTAATCGCCCCCGAACCCCCTTGCATACTAAATATCATTAAAATCATTGGAGCCGTTTCCCAGATTCAAATTATATGTACATACATATATACAAGAATTGCTCGTTTACAGGTATTGATACGTGGCACATAGACCACAGATAAAATAATTTTCGCGCGTGTTAATAGCATCTTTTTCCACATAACCCGCGTTATTTACTGGTAAATGAAATTTTACTATCAATTTTGCGGTAGCGTAGACGTCATCATTGTAATGAGATCATTACACATAGTGCATATACTCATCGGCTTTCTTCGAATGCTGAATTTTTATGACTCATAATAACTCATCATTTCAAATGTTCTCAGGACCTTAAATATCTAACTGCCTACTTCATTGTTTGTCATTAAATATGTCTTGGATTCAAATGTTTTTGTGTTAATTTTTATCTTAACTTCTGAATTACCCATCACGAAGCAAACGCGTGGTTTTTCTTTATACATCTTTGAAGATAAATAATTAAAATAAAGAAGTTACATAATATTTTGTGGGACGGTTGAGTTTGTAATTAATTTCAAACTAGATACAAAGTACTTGTATATTTTTAGAATGTTTATGTGGCCATCAACCAATGTTACTGGTCACTGTCAGCGTCTGCCAATTAGTGCCAATGGCTGCCATAACACTATAAAGGGTAGTAAAGCTAGCTTCCACCCGCAAAATCTAAAACAGTTGCATGCGCCCAACTCATAAAACGTGCAGTCACCGACACCTAAACACCCCCATAAAAGCTGGGGCATAAAACTCCCATAGCCCATGGCCGTAGGGTGGCCCAATGTCAGCCTGCCCATTACCCACACAAGTTCAGGGGAACCTTGGATGAAGTTCATGATCGAAATGGAGTCACGCGATGCTCCGACCCTTGCTAGAGAGGGGATCGAATCTATCGACCGTTTTGTTTATGGTAACTCATTTTTAATAAGTTTGTATCCGATATAGAAGAATGAGGGACATGTCATGGCGAATGATTTGAATTAGATTACAATGGGAGAGCAATGGTACGATGGATGTGTGAGAATGAAAATATGGAAAACAAGATTAATGCTGGGATGACAGCTAATAAATTGACAACGTTTTGGGATCGAAACCATTGCAACATTGAGGTTCTTGGAGGACACAGGGCCATCTGTCAAATAGATTGGATCTTTTTTAATGATGTATCCAGGGCTACCAATTTATTGCTCACTATTGGAAATATCAGTAAAATTTCATGAGTTGATGGACTGAATGAAATGACTAAGTTGGCAATTCTGTAACATACTTTTCTACTAGATCGTGGCATAGAAAGTCGTAAGGTTCAGCACATTTCATAGTTAACTTAATTATTACTCGGGTGGATCCGTCGTCAGTCAATATATTTAAAGGTAAACAACCAAAGATATCACCCCAACATGGCACCATTACCCCTGGGCGTCTACCAAGGACAGGGTCGCAGTCACGGTCGCAATACAACCTTGTTATACCATGACATTATGGACTTCCGTGTTATTTTTCAACCCTGTTCGGGCTATGACAATGTTGGGGATGTTTTACATTTTTGTTACTGCCGTTGTAGGTAGTTATAAATTACTAGCTGTGCTTTGCGGTTTAACTCACTGCTGTTGTCGTTGCGTTAGTTGCAAATAGTCGATAACCTTCGTCTAGAATTGAGTTATTACATGCAAGAAGATTTTTTGAAATACGGCTGGATGTTCCACAGATTGGCGCTTTAAAACAAACTCTTCACTTTTATTATATTACGAAACGCATAGATTTGTGTATGTGCTAATGTGTTCATGTAGTAGTCACAGTTTAATTAGCTTGGCTTTTGTTTAGTTTTCTTCTTGTTATGCGTGGAGTATTATGTATTGAAGTCAAATCGATGAATAAATAAACAAAGTTCACTTTGCATCCAACATTTACAAGCGGTCGATAATCGACGGTTTTAGTTTTCTGCACTTCTTCTTCATCTAACCTTTGACTATGCGCAACCAGCGTGCGTGTATGACCAGATGTATGAACGTTAACTAAGCAAAAGGAATATGAAAGGATTGGAGCAGATGGCGTTCTGTAGTTGCTGTCTAGGTCTACCTCCATGAGAAAAAAGCGTGAGTTTATTTGTGTATGTATGTATGTGTGTGTGCCAAATCTCACACACCTCCGTTCAAAATACTTATAAAGGGGTACAAAGTTTCCTCATCACGTCTTAATATTTTGATACTAGAAGAAAGTTCGTTTGTCTGTTTGTCAAGTTTTTTCTGCTAATGTACCGAATGGCTCGTCATCATTACTGGCTCAGTCACTCAGACTAAAGTAATTGACGAAAATGTACAACCTGACGGGGACCCAGCTAGTAAACAATCCTTGAAGATAGTATCTATTTATAGACCCAATAATGACACCAATACCCCTGAGATATCTTCCTGAAGGACAGCTGTCATGGCCGCCACACAACCTTGCCGAAACACCATGCCATTAAGAACTTCCGTCTTTACAAACGTCTAGGGTGAAACTAAGGGTTGTTTTCCCATTCTCACTGGGTTAACCTTCATGAATGGTCTTTTATTTTAGCAGTCAAAAGAATTTGTCTCAGGTTCGGGCGTAAAGAAATACAAAATGTCTGTAGGCTGTGTGCGAAATGAAAAATTGTATAAGTACCAATTTTTATCCAAAATATAACTGTGTGTAATTGGGTTACTGTGGAAAGTGGTTTTATAACTTTAAATAACATATTTATCAAAATTCATAATTATATGATAAAAAAATAGTCATGTTAAATTGTTAAAACAATCCACAATGTACCCAACACACCTACACAGCCATATTTTATGAAAAACGAAAACAAATCATTGGGTTGGTAAGACTTTTATTGTTTCAACAAAACTTTGGACTAATTTGTCATTCTTTGACGGATATTAATAAACCTTTGAACTTGGTTTTCACTCGTAATCGTTTAAGCTGAAGTTTTTTAATTTCTGTTATTTTTCTTTGCAAATATTACTTTTCTTCTAAATGTAATTTCAGTTTTCATGAGGGAAATTGTGGGCGACGTTTTTCCGAGAACTGTTTACTCCCGCGATGTTATCGACCTTTATTAGCTTTTATTGAGGTATTATAACAACTACTTATATTAGTATTTGAGGTATGGTTCGTTCAACTTTCTGTCTGGACAAAGTACTTATAGGGGACTCGTCTATCTTTTCTCATTTATTATGAATTGCTTGCTAGGCAAATTCGTCAGTGAAAACATATGTTTATCGTAGCAGGTGGCGTTCTTTATTTTCTGCCTACCCCCATGGGAAAAGGCGTGAGTTTATGCATGTATGTTCAGATATAGTACATTTCGCTAGGTAAGTTAAAGTCCCATGTAAGAGGAGGCACAACCGGGCATTAATCCAGACTTCGAGTGGATTAATGCCCGGTGGTTTTTTGTTTTGGTGGTTAGGTGTTTCCATCAGTAATTTCTTAGTCCCAAATAAGAAATTACTGATGGAAACACCTAAAATCACTGAGCCTGATCTTAGAACCGAACCCTCATGCTCAGCAGTAGTAGCAAATATAATAAGTCTATTTGGTCCGTCAGTTAGATTACAAAAAAATATTGGACATGTATTTTTTGCTTACTCAAATCAATAAACAAGTGACAAAGATATAGCACATCAAAGTTCCGGAGAAGAGGCTAGTGACGTCACTTTTACGTGAAAAATGTAGCACGGCGTGACGTCACGCGAAATTTCATCGCACTATATCGACGTCATTTTTGGTTTACGTGACAAAAGAAAAAATACGTGTCCAGTATTTGTGAGTAATCCAACTTTCGGTCCAAACAGAATTTTTAAGGACACTACCCTATTGCGATCACCACGACCAACGAGGGATTCGTTGTCTGTAGGTATACTGATACTTTTTATACTAGTTCAAACAATCATTTTTAACCTCTATATTATTGCTTGTGGCTCGTAAAAATCCGGGGTTCCGTTTGTTCAGCTGCCAACAGTAAAATTCACACCTAGTTCTACCAAACGCCAAAGTAAACATTAGGTACTGACTACATACAGTTTGGTAAATATTGTATTAATAACAGACAGCGTTTTGATAACAGCCTCCCAGTAGCGCAATAGCGAATCCATGAAACATGAATATGTAGAAGAGAAACAGTTGCTATGCCATATTTTGAGCTTGATTATGCAGTAGCTTGCGCAGTAGCAGTAAAGACAAACAAGTATATCCAAACAAACTTTGAAGATGCATAATATGTGGTCCCTAGGTGGGCTTACACGTCACTAAGAATTACGGGAGTCTTTCGTAAAATCTCTTCTTTATTTGCGATATACTAGCAGGATCATAATGAGCCAGTCAGTAATAGGGATGAAGCCAGGGTAAAAAAGGAATTATATTAAGCCTGTCAGTCAGATAATAAAAAAAAATCCTATTAATAAAAAATGAATTGGTTAAATAAAAAAGATGGGGAGTGGAGGCTCGCTACGTCACATGTGGGTATAAAATCTACTTACGTGCGACGTCACGCTACATTTTAACTCAATGTATTGACGTAATCCTTTGAATACGTAAAAAAGGAAAAAACGTGTCCAATGTTTTTAAATAATCTAGTGGACGGAAAAAAAAACTATTATTTTTTGTCCGCATCCCTGTTCAGATTGCCTAGTATGAGTTTTATGCTAAACTCGATTTGTTAACGTTAATGTTCACTTACGTCAATTTATACGTACCTAATTATAGGAATGATGCCTAGGTAAAAAAAGAAATAACATATATTTAGTCTGTCAGTAACACAAAAAATATTAGACACGTATTTTTTGCTTTATCATACTCGTATTAATAAAAAATGACTTAGACAAAACGCATGAAAGTTGGAGAGGGGGGGTCGCTACAATCCAAGTATGTATTAAATCTACACACACGTGTTGTCATGCAACATTTTAACTTATGACTTAATCTTTCATTATGAATCATCAATCTCGAATTACATACATTCATAAACTCACGCCTTTTTCCTAAGGGTATTGGCAGAAACTACAGAACGCCACCAGCTACGATCCTTGCATACTCCTTTTGATTAGTTTACTTTCTTAAATCTGGTCATACACGTTGCGAGTACTGTACTACGCACCTGACCTTTCTGAAGAACATCACTCTAAGTACGTGTCCAATATTTTGTAATAATATACGAAATGGACGAAAAAATGTTTAGGCATCATCTTAGTGTTCTCCATTACTGTAACCAAACCAGACCAAAACCACAGACTACTGAATAGTTACCCAAAACCTAAAGTCACTGTTTTCTATAACTGTATGTTTTACGGTGATACGAGTATTATGACTGTAAACTTTTGCTACTTGTCAATACAACAAATAATACAATCCAACTACATCAAAAGCCTACCTACTTATAACACAGACGATAATTCTCGACTCTTGTCGCACTCCGTACCAAGTAATTCTTCTGATAAAACTGTTTCGTGGTAACCAGCGTTAGGTCATTCGCACTGACGCAAAGTCGTTCACCTAATAACGAGATAATAATAAAAACATGCGTGACACAGTTTCAGTTTCACTTTTATGTTCTAGTCAGATTAGATAACATTGTAATTAATCATGTTTAACTAAAAGTTGCCCCCTTACTATTAGGTTAATGGTTACGTGGATCGGCTGTTCTACGCTGTGAAATACTAAGTATGGGTAGATTAGATACTATATCTATGTCAATGCGAATGGTTCGCTGACCTACTCGTATCTCTGAGAACAGCTTGGCTTTTCTGAGAAAACTTACCATGAAACCCTTTTCTGCTGTTTAGTTAATATCAGAACCAGAACTCCTCTTCTTGCGATGTATCGGCGCCATATTGTAGCAGGGTTTCCTGTCATGCTATTTCCTTATGTCGTCTCTATAGGGGTGTCAAACTGCTTTTTCTAAAGGGCCACGTATTAGATTTACGATGTGTAAGCGGGCCAGACTCAAAATTAAAGACACTTATGTACTAAACTGTTAAAAACGATGTTTAGGTAGTAGATAGTTAATGGCATTGCGTGCCGTCTAGAAATCCTCTGTATGTGGTATGTACATAATATGAAAAGTATTAATAAACAGGTTGACTAATACACTGTTTCATAGCTACTGAATACTTATATCCCATTCAGTATAGCTACAGCGTTTTTCATCTTTGTACCCCCTTTTTACCCCTATTAAATTATGACAAGCAATTGGCTCTTATGTTTTCTTTTGCCCGAGATACGCCGACCCGCAGAGTACACAAAAGGCAGAAATTGTTATCTTAACTTCGCCGCGTCTTAATTAAATTAATTTAATATTATTTGAACATTTCCAACAAAAAGCGCAAGGGCTTCAAACGTCGATTGTTTTGCAATTTTCCGCGATTTAAACAGAATTTGTTAGAAGTCACGTGGAAATCAAAAAGTCTTTGTGGTTACGTTGATAATGTTATGATGCTAAATGATATTTATTTCTGTAAATTGGCTAATAAGCCACGCTTGGGTGACCGTCCATCACATATCGAGAAAGCACTTTAAGCCGTTGGTCCCGGCTGTCATTTACTTATAGATCTTTGAAGGTCCGATAACCAGGGTTACCATCACCATTGAGGTCGGATAGACATTCGCTTAAAGTAAAATACCAGTATTCAGCTGCATCTGGATAGACTGGAAGCCAACTACAACATAGTTGGTAAAAAAAAAGACGAACTATGATGAAAACTCTACAGAGTATGTATTTATTAAGCCGGAACAAATTGGTCTTAAACTGCTGAAGTTTTTATGGTGTAATATTATTTTATTGGGCTAAGTCCAAATAAAGATTAGACTATGAACGATGATCAGACACTTTGTGAATTGATTATGACCACATTAAGATGATTGATGTCGTTAAAAGTACATTAAAACTGTAAACCGATCATCCTTTGCGAAAACCGTTAGCCGTTCAAACGGATTTCTTAATAAAAAAAAACTAATTACTTACCGTTTTATTTTATCTTGGAGGAAATAAGATTTGCCGATTACTCAAGTTTAAGGCTACGCTAGTCGAGGACTCCAATTCGTTTCTGGGATTAACGATCAGCCGGTAATTATGACTTTGGATGTACGATGCCATACAATGTATTAATCACCCCATAAAATTTGTATGAAAAGAAATGACGACCAGCTCATTCTTAACCTAAGACAAACTAAATAATGCGGTAGTCTAACTTCAATAATGAGTAATCAAACAATCTAGTCAAGTCCTGTTTTTTTTTCTGTACACATAAAGATACTTTAACAAGATAAAGTTGCATACCGTCTCTACCACCTAAGCCTCTTTTATCATTTGTCGTAATATGTCATGAATAAAATCTTTTACAAATAAAAGAAAATAAGATAACTAACGTAACACCTTACGTAATCTTTTACTAGGAAGTTTTACTTTGACATTGCGAATGTATTAATATTAAATAACCAGAAACGTTTTTAAGCTTAAAAGGGGGTAAATTGTATTTGATTAGGATTAAAAATCACTAAAAACGGTAAAGATTTTGTTGAGGAAAGATACATTTGTTTTTGTAGTTGCGGATTGTGAGTAACGCATTCTAGTTCTTTAACGTAGTCATTATGGGATGACTTGATATTTTATTGCGATGGGTATATATGTAGGAGTATGTAAGAGGAAGTCTGAAAGTGGCGCCTGTGACCGAGAAGTTGTGTGGAAATCGGTTGTCATAGTATGGGCATGCGATGCGAAGGAATGAGGACCATGCTGTGAGGAAAGTTTTGAGTATGAATGTGCAGGGTTACATGAGTAGAGGAAGACCAAAGAAAAGATGGATGGATTGTGTGAAATATGATATGGCAAGAAAAGAGGTGACCCATGAGATGACGGCAAATAGAGATGTATGGAAGAAGAAAACATTGGGACTAGATGATGCTGTGTGGATTGTCCAGCAATATTTATTTATTTTATTTATATATCCATATTCTAAATTCAAATGCGTAAAACAATAAACCACTCACTAAGCTTGACCAAAATATCGATGTGACGATTTATCGTTCTTGCGGAATATATCGAAAGTGAAATAAATAAATCTATATGTTTAAGTATGTAATATATATAAAACAAATTCGGGTTAGATACACCATTTATAACTCATTTTTCTCTCTTTTGTGGAACGGAACCCTAAAAAATGTTTAAAGCTACTTTATTTTAAGAGCTCACACACAACAGGAAACAGTAAAACGACGCCATTATTAAAGGCAGGTATACAATGTCAGTTATCTTTTACGACGCACATCCCAAATTTCCGTCAGTCACCGGCACGGTTTGTTCTGTCTTTAACAGCATTTTCACGAGCGATTTGCTTAAAACTTTTTTCTTATTCATTTGACACTTAAGGTATTTGGAGTGTGAGGTTTTCTAAGGGCAAAATATAGAAGTTATAGGTAATTTAAATGCAGTCATTCCAATTACCTATAACTTGCACACACCTGAACCACAAACCTGAGAAGGGGTCATTGTACTGTCGACCGCACGTCGTCGGTGCAAACACTTTGATCGCTCGAACCTTGATAGCTAGCTAATCTAGCGTAGTACGGGTTTTCAATAGCAAAAGAGGCCAGCTTACACTGGTATTGTTAACTAGCTACTGGACTACTCCTTATAAACAACGTTTACTATAGGACAAACCCTAAACTCAAAAAAAAGAAACAAGTATATTTATTCGACTTATGCCAACATAAATGTATAGCAGCTAATTTATTTTCACGATCTCTTATCCAGATTTTAGTTACCCTAACTACTATTGTGTAAGAAAGTATAAAGGCTACTATTTTTATTTTTATTTCAGCCTCAAGTTCTCATGAGTTAAAAGTACTCATGATTATTAACTACTTAAGAGGCCAACCCTGGAACCTGATCTGTTAAATATTGTATTTTGTATGAATCACCTGATACTGGGTTGTAGAGGTCAGATAGACAGTCGCTCCATCTTCACCCAGCTGCATCCGGTTAGACTGGAAGCCGACCCCAACATAATTGGGAAAAGGCAGATGATAATCTGTATGAATCAGCTGATATTTCTGTGTCGGACTCACAGTAATTTGTTTCTAATCATGTCACATATGTGCTTTCGCCCCCTGAGAGGTTGATAGTGTTTTACAAATACCCCCCTAAATAATTATAAGAGAGGGTACAGTTAGCAACAAAATTGGTTTATCTGACCTGTCCTGACATTTCGAAATCCCAATGACGTGACGTTACGAATGCATTTATGTTATCGTACAAATGCGATTCTCTTTGGAACGAAATATCATTCGTATAGGGGTTATCGTTATCGACAATGTGTCATGCTCTCATTATTTCTGCTTTATTATAAGAACATTTGTACTTATATTATTACTAGCTGCGCCCCGCGGTGTTACACGTGGTTAAAAAAGTCGACATGAGACAACACAAAATTCCCACTGGAAAACATTACATTTTCTCGATAAAAAGTAGCATGTGTATGAATTCAGGGTTCGAGCTACCTTTATAGCAAATAGCATTTCAGCGTGAAGAAGTAACAGACAAACAATACACACACACACACATACCGACACACTAACGCATTTATTTAATGTAGTAAAAGCGACTCCTAGCCATGTATGCGAGAAAGATCAACACATCGAGTATTAAGAAAAAAATGAAATTGAAAAAAAATATTAGGATTATGAATTGTACTTACATCTATATCCAAACTAATAAATAGTAAGTATTAATAAACTAAAGGAATTTATAACACTTGCTTTCATAATATTACAACCACCTACCATTCACTTTTTGCCGACCAAAATATTTGTTTGCGAGTGTTTTAAGTAAATAGATGACATTCCCTTGCACTAAATCGAGTTTCTGAAACTGTGGTAATGGCCATTCGACTTCCAAAGATCAGTTTTTACGGAATAAGACTGTAATTTCATCATCATCATGATTAGACCATTATGTTCAAGATATAATTATGCGTAAGTTGAAATATATTTCACGGCACAAACAGTAGCCAGTCGGAATTGGTAATTGTTTACTAGATAAATATGCTTTGTGACACTTTTGAAGCCCACTACAGTGTATGCTATGACGATGACGTCAACAGTCTGCGAAGATCTTTACACCGCGAGATGCGTGAAAAGGCAAACAAAAAGTTGTACATAAACGTAAAAAAATTGTCAAAATATTTGTAAAGAAGTCTGCACATGAACAACTTTTTCTCGAAATTTAACCACGATAGGTATGTAGGTACAAACTACAAAACTGGTTCCACATGTACTGGGTTAGAACTAAAAGGCGTATTTTTACTATTTTAGAATTAGGTACATGCCAAACGCCTGTCAGCCAAAGGCTATCTAATCTTTTCTAAAAACAAATTAGTATTTCATTGATATACTAAACTAACTTCTAAATATCCAAGAAGGTTCAAATGCTCACAGTACCTAATGTCGAATTTAACTCTTGAGTAAATAAGTACCTAATAGTAATAACAAGCAAATTAATTTGTAGGAAATATATATATTAACAGAAGTAAAATCGTTCCGTAAATACAATCAAATTACCATCTATTTTTATCAAAATTAATTTGCCATTAGCTTCACGACAATCACAGTTTATTTCTGAAACGACAAACCACCGTAGGCGAAGTGGAATGAACCTGCCCCACCTTCGTAAAGGAACAATGTCCTGGCAATAGGCCAGTGCCAATTACCTGCTTTTTGTTCCCTCTAATCACACCCTGTGCCCTCGGCCATAAATTCTGATTACCTTTATAGACGATGGCAATGAACTAAAACAGTTTTATCCCACAAGTTCAAGAACGATTCGACGATTCCTTATTGCTGGGTCAATGGCCCGACACTAGTAATAAATAGCTTTTCGTAAAATTGGAACAAAAATCTCGAGTGACTCAAAGAATGTCCCAATATTTATTCAGGGAGAAAGCATAATGCTGAAAATTATCTATATAGATAAGTTTTAAGTAAAAATATTTTATTTGTTATTCCGTTTCTATTTATTATATAATAATTAAGTCATTTAAATGCGATAATTGAGCGCCTTGTCGTAACTAAATGCGTTTAAGATAATGTATCTGTTACTAAAAAAAATATTGACTAAATACTGTCTGATCAGTTTAAAAAAGTTTACAAAAATATACAAACAAGATTACAATTCTGAGATCATGGCCGACCATCTCCGGTCAATGTTACCTTCAATTCAACCATCAGGATACTTTATTATTTATTTACGCGAATAAACCTGCGTGCATCCATAAATATTATAATTACAATAACAATGAAAAACAATGCTATCTTCAATGATTCATGTATTGTCGATACTTTTTACATCTTTGTGGCTAACGCGTGTCATCGACCTAATAAATAGAAAAATGTAGACAGATATATCTAGTTAGACTTTGCTTTTATCAACCATACTTATCTCTTGATACGGGATTTTATGTTTAAAGTCGTTATACTAGTTTTACGAATAAATAAAATGTCCTTTTGACCCACTTATCTTCAACGGTTTATTGATTTTTATTGTAGGTCTGTGAGGGACGGCTGCAAAGAGTTAGAATGTCATGAACATTTTTAATATTTCAAATAAAGAACGTGAAATATTGTCTGTGAATAAGAAAAGTGACATAAAGGTAGTTGTAAAAATGTACAAGACATGTATTATTAGGTACGATAATGATGATTGAGGAGTATACAGACTATACAGTTCTATTCTATTGTATTTCTTAATATGCCAAACAATGCCGATGTCGGCCATTCTGCCAATGTCAAAGGCAAGTGTGTATGTGTGTGTGTATATCGGATTTTTTTTTATTAAAAACGAAAATAAATTTACAGAAGGCACAATTTTTTATTTTCCTTTGAAACTGTTGCACTCAAAGAAGATTGGAGTGGATGGAGTTTATATAGAACTGAAACAAACGAACATACAGTTAAATGTGAGATTTATGTACAAGTAAATAAAACAACGTTCTTATATTCAATTTTGCCATCATATTACATTTAGGTTAACCGTAAGGTTCTCAAAATAGTTCAGAAACCACTGTTCGTATATAAAACCTGTTACCTTTTGTTTTGATAGTCATAAAGATGATTAAATATAATAAAGTTTTGACTGTTTGGATGTTAATCCACAAGTGAATAGTGTTGTCTTAAACAAGGAAGAATTTATCAATCTGGTTGTAAAGTACATTTCTTAAGATTACGACCTGTTTTTATCATTGTTTAGTCTCTTCTAATAAAAAATACTTTCCATTTTCCCTGTTCTAGAATGTCCATTACGCCGGCTATCGCTAATTTTGCATTACGACAACATGTGAAATCTGAAATCCTACTAATACTAGCATAAATGTGAAAGTTTGTGAAGATGTTTGTTACTCTGTCACGCAAAAACTACTGAACGGATATACCACATATCTGTAATTTATAAATATATATACAGATTTAGACAAAGTCGCCGGTCTTTTATGAATATGCACTTAAAATCAAAACAGAAGCCCCTAAGTTTATCGTTTTGCGGAGTCTAGAAGTTTGGTGTCCGTAGCGTACCATGAAGAGTCAGTGATTGATTGCTTAGACGTGATCACACACATACTGGCCTAGGAATTCCTCCGTGTTGCCTTTTAAGTTCAGAAATCAGAGTATTAGTTGTAGTGTAGTGTGACTTAGTAACAATATGCTGCGTAGAAGTAGAAGCGAGTTATTTCTCGCGTTTACCGTATCCCAAATATGCACCCACGACTGTATATCTGACACTAGTACGGCACTAAGTATTTCCAGTCCTGAATCCCACTCGATATACATATTCTAGGATTCGACATAAGTATTAAGGACAATGGACATACTACGTTAGAAACTTCAAAGTTTATTTATTTATTGATTTAATCTTGAGAACAACGTTAATCTTAACCTTGGTAAGAATGATATAGCGCCTTATTTTTATCTAGTTGTTATTGATAATAGGAAACAAAACACTCTAAATAACGAAAACAATAACAAACATCGGACCATTTACAAATCAGCGTTCCATTACAAAGAAAAGTCTCGCCAAGTACTTTCCATATTTATAGGTACTGAATGACGGAATTCACTTCACAAACAGCAAAATTTAATTGTACACTGTAACACAATCATTTTATTTTATAATTCTGACGTCACATTTCCATTGTTTCAGCTGCCTGCTGCTGTGAAGTTCCTGGCTGGTTATGGGGCAGCAATTGACTTCAACAACAATAATACAAAACAGAGCTAACGAAAGATAATGCGGCACAACTGGCCGAAACTATCATGACCTTTGCCTGCTAAAAGAAAAAAACAAGTCGACGACGTTTGAAAGTGGAACGCACCAGAACTTTAGTCGCACCAAAGAGTTCCCGGAGGAAGCTAGTTTTGTGCTAAGAAGCCAAGTCAGTTCGCAAAAGATAACGTTATCGCGTGCTCAACTATATCCATTGCGTCTGTTTTCGTTAACCGATAGCGGCGTTGATAAAGTCTTGTCGAGTTTTCATTTAACGTCACACCGTAGACGGTCGCGGTTCTACCAAGACGTGTTAGTGCTGGTGTACGACTGATATCGTTTCGCTCGCCAATGTTTAAAAACATATCGACCGTTAGCAAAGTGTGTTCGTTTACGGTTCGAGTGAAGGCTACGTAGTGTAGTGTAACATTATTTTAGTGTATGTTGTAAAAATGCGTGGGTTGTGGTCTCGTTTTGCGGCGCTGGGGTGGGTGGTGTCTCTGGTGGGATGCCACACTCCTGGGAGTGAGCTGGAGTCTGTGCGGTACGGACCCACGGATGACCGGTTCATCAGTGACACGTATACGGTTGCAAACATCAATATCACGTATAAAGATGAACACGGAGAGGAGTACACAGAGACGTCTGAGGTGAGTGACCTTATTTTCTTTTTTTGAACATTAAATTTTCTTTTTCGTAGTGAAACATTTGCCGCGTGAATAACGAATTCCTTTTTTTTGGTGGCCTAATGTCCTGCCGCAGAAAAGAGGTCCATAACCTCTTTGCTCTGATTTGTTAATGAAAGCAGAATATTAATTATACTTTTACCCCGGTCATGTAAACATAGGCTTTTATTCAATTCAATACCAGTCATTAGTTTCGGTGAAAAATACTCAAAGGAAACAAAATTTTTGTAACTTTTTTTCATTTAATTTTAGTTATAATAATATATTTATGAATCATGGCAATCATGACTTCTAACACGTAGTCTATTCTACTGGGAATTGTAGAAAGAAAACACGCCCATTTACTTTAATTTATTTTCTCGACAATGTTCTTGTTTACGAGTCATCATTAGTTATTATACCTACAGTGATTATTTTAATGTTTTACTACTAATACTGGTTTTCCCTCATTCAACATGGACACCATTTATTATAAAAAAAACACTGTTATTTGATATTACCATAACATACTTTCGGATGTTTTGATTTTCTAAACATACGGTTTACACCATTTTATGATTACGGTAAATACGAATTTAGGTAGAAAATAAAATAATATTAAAGTAGGTAGGTACTTACTTAATTTTTTAAATGCCTACGTGAAAAGTATTTAATGTTTGATAAGATACGATGATATCTGTCTCAGGAAACAAGTAATTTCTTGATTAGAAAATAATGAGATAAGATCTTATGACATTTTCCTAACATACGCCTTTTTATCATGTTTTTTTGCGAAACACTTAATTAAATACACCTACAAAGTTGCAGGTATTTACAGCAGTATTACGTTATCTAGTAACTATATTATTATAGTGTTGTTACGTCTGTTCGCCCGCATGGCAGCATCCCACATAAACTATGATTCAAATAGATAAATAGGTAATTCTAATATTTACAAGAAGTTCAGAAAATCATGGACAATGTTCTTGACGCTACTTGAAAAGGAAAATATCAGCAATACGCTTGATATGTTTTGGGTTAGTTAGAAGAGACTTTCTAGATGTCATTAGTATAATAATAAGTACCTAATACCCATTGTTTAGTTTAGTTTTAATATGATAATTGTAGCTATTATGGGGCTGGCATTATCACTAAGTGATAAAACCCCTTAAAATAAATAAATAGGCATAAAAAAAAATGTTTTGGGTTAAGGCAATTTCTGGTTTATCTTCAATTTTCATACGTTTTGAGTTTAGGGTTTATTTTGTTCACTGGATTGTCATTCTAGATTTTGATGACATCTATGTGTAGATATGTGTAACTTATTAAATCACACCACTTCCCAGATGTACGTTTTTGGCCAGTGCCGTTGACTTTCCTACTTCGTATATCAAGATAATTTAGGCTTTGTTCTCAGTTACACAGATGCTACACATCCATCATTGGTCCAAATCTTTTGATCTGACATGTTCATCGATTTTCTTTGATAATAAAAGAAATGCGCAATATTATATGACTCTGTCTACAAGTTTGATAATAATGCAATTTTGTCTTTAGCTACATCCATACAATATGTAAATTTACAATGACGCAGAACAGTTTACGAAACCCTGTAAGTCTATTGTGTTAATCTATAATTAAAATCGTAATAAACCGTTGACGCATTTTATGTTTTCCTTTCTTTTCCTGATAACGCAGATGGCTTTAATTATTATCGCAATTATTGTAATTAATTAAATAATTACTTACACAAAGGCTTGTGACGTACGTAATTACTTTGTAATTAATTCAGTGGTTTATCTGGACCATGTGCTTTAGTGGCTTATCAGAAGCTTGAGGAAATTACGCCGTATTTACATTTGATAATTTGGGTAAGTACAATATTATCTTTGTATCACATGACAAGTACCTACTGGGAAAATAACATTTGTAAGAATTCAAAATCAAATCAAATTAAAACAAATGTTTATTTGCATGAAAATACATCAGTACAAATTACATTCCCTTCTTATTCTTTTGTAAAGCCAAACCCCCACCACCTTACCTTCAAATGTAGAAGAGATTAGACAAAGCAGATTCTAATCTATATGTATATTCTGTGTCTACATCTAAATCTACACTAAATTAATTTGTCTATGTCAATGAAAATAAAATGCTGTTCTTTAATACGCGTTTTTGCTATTTTTCGTAATAAAATTTACGCTACACACTAAATTAGGGTTTGAAAGAAAGGGAAATTGGAAAAAATACCAGGAAAATTTAAAAAAGCGGGAGAAATCTCATCGAAAAATGCGCATTATCTCTATATTATAATCTCCAAAGCTACTCATCGGATTTCTTATTATTTAACTAATGGAAACCTACATTATTGGCTAGTGCTTTATGGTATATTTAATAATTTATGGAAACACATACTGAGTCGAAGTCACGAGTTTTTAAGTTTAATTTAAAATAGCAAATAAATATTAAACCGATAAGCTAACAGCCAAAGATAAAAAGCAAATAAGTAACAGTTATTCGTGTTAACACCGCTTGCGAGACTTGTGATAAAGCGCAATGAAAACTGACCCACATAACGTTGAACGTAGATTAACATAGCAACACATGACAGTACTTACATACATAGACAACTAATACGTCAAATGTAGAAAAAATCTGTAGTCTGTGCGCACGACGTGTCCTGAGGAATGCATTCAGTTTTATTTATCGTAAGTGCGGGATGACATGCGATCAGCCGGTGTGTGATGCAGCGAGCCAATTAAAATATTATAATTGGAAAGCGAAATCCACGTAAGATTCGTTAGAAGGAAAAGGAAGTAGGATAAGATGAAGTTTGTTTCTAACGAGTGGAAATGATGAAACACGCGCAAAAAGTTGGTTGATGACCAATCAAAAATAATTAATTCATTAAAGAGTTTTGTCATTGAGTGTATAAGAAATCTTTTTATCTTCCAAATATAAACGCAATAAAGTCATCATCTGCCTAGCCTTATCCCAACTAAGTTTGGGTCGGCTTCCAGTCTAACCGGATGCAGCTGAATACCAGTAATTGACATGGAGCGACTGCATATCTGACATCCAGTTTAGTACTGGGCAACACGATATCTCTTAGTAAGAGTGGTTGCCAGGCTTTCGAGCTACTGACTACCCGTAACAACTGCTAAAGATCTACAAACGACAACCGGGACCAACGGCTTAATGTATATTCCCAGGCACGGAGGGTTCTCAGCACGTGATGGACTCTCACCCATCCACGGAACTACCTCAACAAGGATTACTTGAGCCGTGCTTGTAGATGTTATAAATGCAACGAAGTAGGTACTAGTGATTATTTCCTACGCAGCCCTGGCAAAGATATTTCCCTAAGGAATAAAGTTATTGACTAATAAACTGAGGAGTACCTACTTATTTCCTACGTCATCAAGTTTAACGTCCTCACATAAGTACTCACTTAATAAGGTGACATCTGGTAATACGCAGATATAACGTTTATTTACTCATCATGTATTAGTATAGAGTACCGTATTAACAATCGAATGTGTGAAGATGGGAGAGTGATGGGAGGGACACGTTAATCGTGAGTCCACTGACGGCAAGAGGATGTTTGTACAATCAATCAATCATGAACAATAATATTTTGGTTGGGTAATTTATTTAGAGAAAAATAATCCGTCTCGTATTTGGTTTGGCGTCCCGTATTGGGGACATTATTTGCGTAGTTCTCTTTTATTATTGTTCATGGCAATTGTGGGAATGTCAATCTGATCTGGATAAATGTGTGTGATAAATGAAAAAGAGGGAAACTAAATTACTTTAAAAATAACAAATAGTGGCGACGTAGAGGGAGTCCTGTCAAATTTGACGGCATGGTTGGCGCAGTGGCTGAGCGATTGACTGTTGCGCCGCATGTCGTGGGTTCGATTCCCGCACGGAACAAATATTTGTGTGACCTACAAGTGTTTGTTCCGGCTCTGGCTGTTTCTGAATTTGAGTTTGAATGTTTGTAAACGCACCCACGATACAGGAGAAATTCCTAGTGTGTGGCAATGATAAAAAAATGACATTCTGTTACGCATAAAAAATGTAAATTTTATCTTATAAGTATTTTTTTTTCTGAAATCCTTATTCTTTTAGACTCAGGATGCGATGCCTTCCTTTTCTTAAGCACAATAATGTACAGGAATATGTCAGTCCAGTACTTTTTATCTTATTTCGACACGTTCATTGAGACCCATGTCGGACTTTATTTGACGCATTAAACTTTGACAGGTCTCCATACGCAGCAGCGCCATCTAGCGGGAGTCAAATTTCAGATAATTATGTTCCTATTATAGTCTCCGGCTCGTAAGTTGGCAAGGTTTTGGCGTAGTGGGGGTTAGTTCGCGCATCGTGCACTTAGTGGAACAAAAAAGTGGTGACTTTTATTGATCGTCATTATTTTATGGTTATTGCCATCATTTATATTTAATAATATCTGATTAGAAGAAAGTTAAAGAAGGGAGTGGAAATCGTAAAGTTTATTGGGAGTTATAAATAATATGCATACGAGGAAAGTATGCTCAAAAAGTATGCGAAAAAAGGCATACCTTTTTTCGCCTTAATTTTTTAATTTAAAACAACAACAATAATATCAACCCGTAACAAAAACTAAATTTAAAAACAATAACAATAACTCTTTAACATAAACACAACAAAAACAAAGGGTACAACTTTCGTGCACGCAAGTGTAATCGGGAGTTCGGGAGGCAACAGTCGACTGTTGCACCAATCGCGCGGTCGGTTTGACGCTACCTCATTCCCCGCGGCCCGCTTGACTACCAAAGAGACCTAAAAAACGACTTGTGCGCATCTAACGACTCTTGCCAAGTTACGTGCCGGGGACTATACCAATGTCTGCATCTATCAACGTATTATTTTGTCACCTAGTTCAGCATCAAATTGAAACATAAAATCAGAATAGTACTTAATATTAATAGCAACTGATAGGTAATTTGATATCTTATACCAAATCGTGGTTTTCCCTATTATTTTTCCCGTTAATGTTCTTTGTGTAAATTATTGTAAAGAGTGGAAATTAAACCATTTTCCTTCTAAAGTTACATGCAGCTATAACTCCAACACCACAACAATGGCTTTCTTCTGTTCAAAGTACAATAACGATTGCGAACAAAACAGTTACATAAATTACAACTAACTATAAAATATCAAACTTAGTTAACCATTTCAAAGATACTTAAATAACTTGAAAATACTCCTTAGTCGAAATATTGCAAGGACGTGGCTATTTTTCACGTATCGCTTTTAACGGTCGAAATTGTAATAGGGCCTCGACCTTTTTGAATAGAAATGTTTTCGCTAAGGTTTCAAATAACGTCCCTATAATTATAAACCGTAAATTAATTTTAATTAAGCTTCAAAGGAAAGTTATACATGTATTATTCACAAAGCGAAGTTTGGTCGTCAGTTTGTTGTAAAGGGCACATTTGAGCTGCTTCGCAACTCATTAGTAGGTCACCGCACATTATAAAATCATCCGAAGGGGGAGGGGATTTAGCTTTAATCTTTAAACGTTTCACAAAGACTAAATCTTTTGATAAAATTGTAAAGCTTATGAACCATGCGATAGCCCAGGAATGGCGAGCCATTCATTTGAATATGTAAATGGGTAACATCATCGCAAGACTGGCTGTCAAACTTTCAGGCTTCTGACTGATTCCCAAAATTCTATTAAATTTAATACATTACCTAAATCAGTGTTAGTTAAAAACAAATGAATGAATGTTGCGCCCAGGATTTTCTATTGATATGTAGGCATAAGCTCGCCATGACTAGCCTAGACTTAGCCTAAGAAAACTACGTTTTGTTTCACACATCAAGAGCCTTTTCCAGCGTCGCGTCAGTTCAATCCTTTTAAGTGGCCCTTGGATCCCTGTACGCCTGTACCACTCAACCTCAAGTGTTTTATTATTTATGAACGGTTAATCTACTTGTATTATTTCCGGGAAATTGGCTCGTGAAGTAGACTTGATGTCGCCAAATGGGCTTAGGTGATGGTAAAACAAAAGCCATGTGGTATTATCTCAGAATTGAATAACCAGCATCATGTAGGCCTATAACCAACATTTGTAACCTACCCCAGTTACTTGAATTTACTTTTAACTATAAATATCATTAAAAATAGGTACATTACCGTTATTTAATTAACTTGTTTACGTACATAACCATGACGTATTAAGTATCTGCTTTTAATTTTTATATGTTGTTCAATGTAAGTTATTTATTAATCATTTACTTGTTTAGTTTTAATTGCAATTAGTGTAGGTAATGTTTGGTTAATAATACTTAAATAACTGGTGAATTACTTAGTCTGTTTAATAATTACCTTTATATTATTTATATGGTTTGAGTCATTGTATCTGTGGTTTAGGTTATATTAGATGCTTATGCATTTTGAGACTTCCAATTTGTTAATTTCTTTTTAAAATCACCTTTAACACAAAATTAATTCATTTTAATGCAAGATTCACCATACCAGCACATGGCCGAACAGCGAACGGTTCGAGTTTTTCTTGTTACTTTTATTTACTAGACAGGAGGACGCTGTTCGTAAATTCGTGCCCTCCTGACATAATCCCCACCACGGAAGGAAACTACCGTTCCGTGCTCAATTTATAACCTTATCTAACCACTAAATAACCGTTTCAGTTATCACACGTCATACCGAGAAGCAGTTATTACGACAATTATGCACGCGTTTTAACAGTAGCGGTTATGGCGTAACTTATTGTTATGTCCACTAGTTGATTGTAAGTCCCCCTCCCCTCCTAACACTCCTAACCTAGCCTTGTTACATCACACTGTATTGTTTCAAACTGCGAGTTAAATATGGACTGCAAGTATTGGGGATTTATGAAAGGTGTCGGGAGGTTGAACTGCGATCATCAATCCGCGGGTTCAGTGGCGATTTTTGCAATAGTCTCGGAGGACCATTATATGGATCTGACTGCAAGGCCCAATTCTGGAAAGTACTAGCATGTTAAGCTTGAAAGATAATAAAGGTAACTAAGCACAAAATGACAAAATATGATGGTTCTATACCAGAACACAAGGAACAGAAGGTAGGTAGAACAAGTGATCAACGCTGTTAATGTTGTTGAGGGTCCTTATTGTTCTAAAGCTAACTGAATGTATCGTTTTGTGAGGCAGCTGTGGACGTGTGTCGGCTATTGTCTTGAGCAGTGTAATTAATAAACACACATAAAGAATAATGTTAGTAGTACGTCGTCAAACTTTAGTTATATTCGTCGTCTATGATAAATTCATAACAGAACGTAAAATATGTTCACACGCAACAAAAGGCCACTGCGGTAAGTGTGTCAAAAGGAATTACACTTGCATCATAAAGTATGTGAAGAAAATTAAATTTTTCATATCGTTTTTATGTTTGTGCGTACATTGTGTGTTATTGATTACGTATGACGCAGTTGAAAAACGCCAAGGCTGAAGGTAAATTAAGTTAAATAATTACTTATAGTTTTATTCATTTATGACAATAGGGTAGTTTCCTTAAAAAATCTGATTGGTCCGAAAGTTGGATTACTCAAAAATACTGGACACGTATTTTTTCTTTTGTCACGTAAACCAAAAATGACGACGATATAGTGCGTTGAAATTGCACGTGACGTCACGCCGTGCTACACTTTTCGTTAAAAGTGTAGCACGGCGTGACGTCACAAGCCCCTTCTCCTGAACTTTGATTTGCTATATCATTGTCACTTTTTATTGAATTAAGTAAGCAAAAAATACGTGTCCAATATGTTTTGGTAATCTTACTGACGGACTAAATAGACTTAATATTATATTGTTACCTAGGAAACATCCCTATACTCTTAGTAATCACCATCAGTTTTAAACTTTGAGGAAAACAACAAGTTGAAGGAATGAAGTGTTTAATTATTAATAATATATTAACATAATATCACACCTTTATTCCTCAAAGGGTTTGGCATAGCTTAACCTATAGTACACCTACATTTTTCCAGTTATGTTTGAAGTCCCATGTAATAGAGGCGAATTTCGAGAAAATCCAGATGGATAAACCCAAGCTCAATTTATCCGACCTGGGAGTCGATTTAGGTTCAACAGCAGCGATTGCAACCACAAGACCAACGAGCCAGTCAATATATAGGATTTATCAATTCATACACGAAATATTTTAAGAGGTCATTGTATTCATGAATACGAACAAATTTTACCATGAATTAACCAGCTGCAAAAAACAGCTGTTCAGTACATTATGGTCGTGAAGGTATTAAAACATTACTGGGGAACAGCAGATTTGTTTTTTCCTTGAAGTCTTAAAATATTTCGTGTATAAAAATAAATACACCTTATATAATAGACCACACAAACATATTTAATACCTGATCCTGTTGACACGTGTCGGTGTCACGTCTTCTATTGTAGCTTTTCATAAATGGGTATTTACCCAATTATTGTTCCTTTGACGAAACTTATTGAATACCACTTCAAATGCTTCCTTTCAGGCTCTTACATCAAAAAGCCTTATCAATTTTCCTTGAAACGTCTCCGTACCACCATCTTTCCTTCTCAGGAATTGCTCTTTTATTTCGCTAATTTTATTGACAAGGTTTGTGATTCTACGTAATATTAAACGGTAGGTATTTAGAATCATAGGGATATGCCTAGGTAAAAATATATTAAGTCTATTTAGTCCGTCAGTAAGATTACCAAAACACACGTATTTTTGCTTACTTAAATCAATAAAAAGTGACAATGACACTGGCACATCAAAGTTCAGGAGTAGGGGCTTGACGTGACGTCACTGTTACGTCAAAAGTGTAGCACGGCGTGACGTCACGCGCAATTTTAACGCACTATATCGTCGTCATTCTTGGTTTACGTGACTAAAGAAAAAATACATGTCCAGTATTTTTGAGTAATTCAACTTTCGGACCAATCAGAATTTTTAAGGACACTATCCTATTCAATTCAAACATTTATTTTGGACATTTTCCATTATATTGTATTTATTTATTTATTTATTATGGCACTCCAACGACAAAGTCACAAAAACATTCGTACATACAGGATTTCTTAAATATTACTATAGTGACTTTGTCACTTAAAGGTGTGCCCAGGTTTTATATTGTGATACAATGTTAATGGGATAGTAGTGAAAATTGTACACAAAGCATTGTAGAATCATTAAATGAAATCATTAAAATATTTGAAATATTACCATACACGATTAAAATTACTGTATAAAATTAGATTATAAAATTAAGAAATTAAGTTAAATTATAACACTAAATTAAGCTATTATATAAAATTTAAATTAAATTAAGAAATTATAAAATGAAATAAAATTATTGCATTGACATTACGTTTCAGTAAACATGGTGACAATACGGGTTAAGTACCCATCTAAACACAACATGAAAAAAAAAAAAAATAGGTATTATAATGAATTGAATTGAAGAATACTAATAAATTATTATTAATGTATTAGTATTGACAACTTACAAACTATGTTAGTGGCACTAAAATTAGACTGAAAAAACTACACATAACTTATTTATTTATTTATCTCACACTTACAGCTATCATTACAGGTTATTCACCTAATGCGATAGCGCAGCTATCCTAACCTATTTGTATCTTAAGTTAAAACTTATAACAGATGGTATATAAAGTAACCCTCGTGAATTCATTTAGATAGCAATAAAATATGTCCGTCTCCAAGAGGTTGAGAGTTCGCAGTGCGCGCAACAGCGGCGCCTCCCGCAACAGGTTGGTGCGCGCGCGCGGCACCGCCAGCAGCGGCGGCCGCCGGCGGCGCCACACGTACCCGTCCGGCACGCACAGACCCACCTGTTCCAATATGTCTACTTAACTCCTACATAGCACATTAATATCACTTTAAGTGTCTTTCTTCTCCACCGGGCCCACAGCAGTGTCTACGGGACCAGTGCATCAGAAAAGGACAGTCTGGCCGCTCCCCAATAACTTTCAGGATGCTATTGGAGCTTCTACGTACCCTTCGCTATTTTATTTCCTTTTAATGTTACTATAACAGAGAAAAACCTCTGTTATAGTAACATTAATTATACAGATGCATGTGTTGCAACAATTTGCATTTGCTTTCAAATAGGTGTTCTCATTTGAAAAACAACTCAAGTCACTTCCTAAACTATTGTTTCCTGAGTGACATTCAAAAAGTATAATTTATTTAAAGAATTGTAACATCGATTCGACGCCGTACGCGTGACCCAAAGATTCGTTCCGGCCCGGTCCGATGCCGTTCTCCGCTCTATGTGGGTTAGCTAGCGAATAAATATTAAACGGTTGTTAATTTACTTAAAATAACTTAGTGATAGTAAGTTGCGTAACATTGACTTTACGCTTAGTGTCCTCGTATTTTATTATACCTTGGGGTTATCTCGCTGAATTAGATTTATTTGTTTGTGAAATAACTAACGCAATTGAGTTGACGACAATAGTTCTGTTCTCTTTTGTTTTTTTTTGTGTTAAATACTAAGTAAGTGGGGAAATGTGGGTGTTACTACAGGTGCATCTCCGAAATCATCTCATCGAATCTTCCGAAGTATGGACGAGTATCGATATGAATAGTCACCTATCCACGAGCCCCACTTTTTCCACTTCCTCTCATGTTATAAATAGGAGCAAGCGTAACTAAGTAAAACGTGTAATATATAAATACGTGGGTGTCTCCTGATTGAATGACCTGAATAGGGGTCGGTGAGTGGGTGTCGTGTTGACTATTTTAAGGCTAAATCACAAGTATAATTTCCTAGAATTGCCCTGGGAAATAACGACGTCGAATTTGACGTCACTCTTCTTTCTTACGGTTCCGTAGTCTAATGTCAAAAACGTGAGCATTATAATTTCCTCCAGTCTGTCTGTCCGTTCGGTTGGAAGACAGGCATTTCACTCAGACAATTTTCACTATATCGATGATATTTTGAAGAAAGGTGTTTTCAATGTAACAATGGTGTAGTGAAATTATTAAGAAAGATATTAGTGTTGTGAACCCAAATATTTTTGTTCGTAATTTCCCAATACATGTACTTTAGTTAGGGAAGAAAAATCAGATGTTTCTAAAATAATCTTACTCAAGTCAATATTGATGTGATATGCGCTTGCATAGATACAACTGCAGAAATAACAATTTTCATACTTGAGTTTCTTTGAGAAATACTACTAAATACGAATTCGATGAACTCATTACACTGATATCTTAATCTTTGGCTTAGCGTATTAAAGTCGTGCCCATCCTACCATGAAATTGTACGCCGCTGAAAGAAAACCATTTAACGTACAGTCAGACGCACATCAGTGGTAATACATCTTAGCTGGTCTAGCATTGTAAGGAGTTTCAATAAAATATGAGGCCAGCTTATACTGGTTTTATTGCCATGTGCGTACGACTGTACTTTAAATTGTATTACAATCTGTTGAGTCATAAAAACAGAACTGCTCTGAAAAACCGTATCGATTCTCCGCTAGTGAGAAACGCAATGAAAGTCTTCAGTAGATTACGCTTACACGCACTAATTAAAATTTATTGAAAGCCCGTTTAATCCAATTACATATATCTTCATTTCGTAAAGAACTTTACAGCAATCAAATTGAATTTACAAAAGAGTCTTGTTCTATTTATAAACATTTCGCTACCTGAATTTATTTTGGGGGAATGAAGGACCAAGATATTTGGCACAAGGCCTGCATTGGTGAAGCAGAGCTGATTGATCATATTAATAAGGATTTTCGTGCTAAACTTGCCTAAACATAAACAATATCCATTGAACAAAGGCTTTCTGAAAATAATACTATAACCTATAAAAAATATAAGATATGGTTTTACCATAAACAGCACTTTTGGCAGGCGGATTGTATGCCAAACTATGCTGATACACGGAAGTCCTTAGAAGCGAGATGTCCCTTATCGAATTCGACAGGAAGTTTCAGATTAGTTTATTCGATGCCTACATGATATGATATTAAAATAAGTGTACTGAGTTTCTACGCCCGAGGTCTTATTGCGGTGGTAAATTATCGCTCACCCAATGCTTTAATTTGTATTGTTTTCGGTCACAATAATAAACGTGTGCAACTGTTCCTTATGAAGCGTCGCACACGCACTTCATAAAAACAAACTCATGCGATAGGAAACTAAGTCTTATAGCGCGGGAGTTAGGACCAAAAACAGTGTGCTTTGTTTTTTTTTTACTGTATGCTTTGTTGTGGTCGTTTCTTAGACAGACGTGAGTATATGGATTCGGGTGTTATCATGAGTCATGTTGTGATTAACCCTACAGTACTTGTCGTAAGGAATCTTCATTCTTTTGTTAAAAATAAACGCTAACTTCGAGAAATTAAAATTCAGGCTTTTGTTTTCAACACTATTTACTGTGTTTGATTCGTTGATGGAAATCTTTGGAATCAGATTGAATTTAAAATTTTCTATATATTTAGATTAGGAGGGGCTTCTAGCGAAATGATAACAACCGCAATCCAAGGTTAAACTACGCTTGCCAAGGTTATGTCTGTGAATGGGTGACCATTCATTACATACCCCTTCACACCTCGGATAGCATCATAAAAAGCAATTAGTTCCGCATCTGTCATTCGACATCTTTGACAGTTATTAATAAGCAGAAGTCTGCAAGTTTGACTACCAACCTTACCAAAGGCATCGTGTTACCCAGTAATTGGTTTGCAGAGGTCAGATAGGCAGTTGCTCATTGTAAAATACTGATATTATTTAGCTGCATCCGGCTGGACGAGAGGCTGAACCCAATATGGTTGGGAAAGACATGGCAGATTAATTTAATTGATCATACTAAATCATTGTAGGGAATGAAGGCAGCTGAGAATAAGTTTATCTGTGGAAAACTTCATTGCTCAACAATCAGAAAAAAATACAGTTTTCCAACAAACATTTTCATTGAGACCAACTTTCGTTATTGCAATATTAGTAGGTTACATTTTTTATCGAATAACTTTATCAATCGAGGACATTTTTATCTTGAAATTTTACGCATTTATCACAGATACCTGCGAGTCCTGTTTTTTGCCATGGATTGGCTATTTACACATAGACATAATTAATAAAACGAACCTGTTAAATTCCCACAGCAGAGCAAAGGCTCACCACGCTTCCTCAAGGCGGGTTGGCGTATTAAAACTCACGTTAATTACTTGAAATTTCCGTGTGATGTTTTGATTTACTTATATATCTAATTTATATCATAGTCTTCAAAAGTACACATGAATTGAAGATGATGACATGTAATACCTTGGCTACTGGGTCATCACGACATACCTACATGTAAGTATTTTATCCACAATTATCTCAATAGACTACTAAAACAATACAAGGTTGGAACCATAGTAGAATTCTCTTTAAAAGTTTAAACGCATACATGTAGTTATTGGTTAATCTTAACTCCAAATTCTACGAAAGACAAAAATAATGCTGTTGCTAGTATACGAATTTATAAGGGAGGCTGGTCCTTCTACCTGGAAAACTGAGACTAAAATAAAATGAAACCTTTCCCAACTTAACTAACCTAGTTTCTAAGCACGTGCAGCCTTAGTTAAGTAAACTTTTACAACTTTACACCGTTGTTTTAACTGGGGAGGATTTAGTTAGTTTATAGGTACTGTGGGCACTTAGTAAGGAAGCGGAAACACTGAGAACTATTTGAAATTACTATCACGCTGTTCGAACGACGCTACCATACATAATGCACTTCGTCAGAGATGGTTAACATTTTAACAATTTTACATGGTGAGACTGCCTATCGCCCGCGACTTCGGTCACATCTAATCTTAAAGCCCACTTGCAACTTTACTGGGGTTGATTCTCGAGAATGCAATTCATTCTGCACCCCTTTTAATACGAATTAAGTACTTTACAAAAACTAGGTTGGGCAATGATTTGAGGGTCTGAAAACAGTATGGAAGTGATAAATATAAATAAAAGCCCATTATTATTTCATGGTTTAAACAGATTTACAACTCACAGTTGTATTTTAGTTAGTAGTAAAATGTAGTGGTTATAAATCTAGTTACATGGTTCAATGAATCAATTAACAGTACTGCTATCAAAATGCACTGTTTTAGGAACTCCTTACTATAAATTATTCCTGTGCAGCATTGGTTCCCAAACATTTGATTGGTCCATGAGATCTTAAATGAAAAAAAAACACACTCCCGTCTCACGTCACTCACGTCCTTTCACAAAACTCAACAACCACACTGGTGCAAACCGATTTGCCTTTTGAATTGAACGAATAGACTATAAGTTGTTATTGAAGTTTATTTTTAGATTGGCAATTGATTATTTCTTAAACCTTCTTTCTGTCGTCCCAGATCAAAAAAGGTTGGATACCACTGCTATACAGTAATGAGGTATTAGCATGAAATATAGATGGGTCACCCTTGCATAGATTGTTACCCTTGTCTGTATACACAAGAGCATAAAACATATTGACAGATAAGGACATTCCACATCGATTCACTTTCAGGTCTAATCGACTTATCTTGTTAATACATTATAAATCTAATCGCAACGAAGTCACTACACTTTAAGGTTACGAGAAGGATAATTTTGCGATCATTCGCTTGTATTTTACATTAAACAGTTGTTTGTAAACTATTATGTTAACAAAACAATATGTACGTTTATTTTCATGTCCTCTAACAAAAAATGTAAACGTAACTGGCGAAATCTGGATATAATTAAATAGGGAATACGGGCGCGATTTGGATTTTTTTAAGATGTGTGTCTTGACGTTATAAATGTCCGTTAAACCAGTTTCTAGTTTAAATCGGGTTACTTACTGAGCTGCAAATTGAAATGGGGTGGATCCCGTATTATGCAATGTGCATCTTGTGATTCATGTAGCGAGCGTTGCGAAAAAAGCACCTTGATAATAAGGGAATTGAACAGCTAATAAATAGGACAACATTAAAATCATTTGTGTTCTGATTTTTTCATTCATTTGTTGCAAATTCTTTGTGTAAGATTGAATTTTTCTCTTTAGGATTCAGTAACAATACTTGACCTATAAATCATAGACATCATTCAAATCGATTTGCAGCTCCATAATTAGAAAATGACTCAAAGTCCTTCATTGAAACAGTCAATATTATTTGGCAACAAAACCAAGATACACATTATAATAAATTCACATTATATATTCGACATCTATTCTGTATACACTCATGTTTATTTATATATTGAAACAAATATGTCGCACGGAAAACAACTGCATATGTGAAGCTTAAAAAATGTTGCCGGGCATATTATTTACATTTTAATTTGCATGTAAATTTTGCTACGATTCATTGGTGCAGCAGAGTGGTACCTAGTACGAGAACCTAATTATATTTATAAATAGTTGGGTGGATTCTTCTTCTTCAGCTTAGACACTTGAAAGAAGCAAGACGATTTAAGGAAAATGAGTTTTCTTGTATGACGTCTGAACTGGACTACTGATTTGGAAAAGAGAAGTTTTAGATGCTTATTGTTATTTTACAAGATATTTACACTTATGTATATATGTAGGTGACGATTTCTTTAAAACAGTAATGCTGTCTAAACTTATATAAGTTTAATGTACAAAAAAAATAGTGATTGTAGAATTCGGTACTTGTTCTAATAGATATTTATTCTTTTTCGTGTCGCTGGCACGAAAGTATTTCAAATTTTGATTTTGCTACTTCAACGGCTTCATCGGTGGCACAGATATACTTAGTACCGGTCTTTCCTCACCAGTCTCATCGTCTACGGATTTTCAAAGCATGATATTTTTCAAAACGTGTTCTCAGTTCGTCGAAACTTGTAATTTTAAATTTGGTTATGGCAGCGCAGATGTGGCATCGTCAGGCGTGCGTATTGAATAAACATCAGCGCCCAAGGACCCATCCGAGGCCTGTGTCGGAAACTGAAGTAAACGCAGACATCTTGATTTCCTTTGTTATTGTTGTAGGGCCTCCTGGTATTGAGATGTGGTTGATGTCATTGTTTGTCCATTTGAATAATATTCCGATATTTGATTCGAATCTAAAGGCTATGTTGTTAGCCTTTTAGCTACATTTCATAATGCTGGGCCGTTTCTCGGTTAATGATGTATGGTTGGCGCAGTGGCAGAGCGATTGACTGCTGCGCGTCGTGTGGAGAGTTGGATTCCCGCACGGAACAAATATTTGTATAGCCTACAAGTAGTTGCTCCGGGTCTGTCTGTTTGTGTATGTGATTTTGAAAGTTTGTAAAAGCACCCACGATACGGGGAAAATCCTAGGGTGGGACAACCTATGTCTTAAAAAAAATACGATTTCAGCAGGCATTTATAGTTGATGTTGTTGCCCCAAAATTAAAACGAATATAATTAATATTATGAATTCTGCTCGCATTGAAGAATGCAACCTGTGAAAGTGATAGTATAAATTAAAGAATTACAATCACTTTCACGTAGTGAGATACTAGACTATGTACATATGTATGTACCTAACAGAAATACTTCATAATTTAATGTAATTATGAGACCTGTATAATGCTTATTGTGACCAGTAATTAATAATTAAATTCTACATAATTTGTATTGCGAGGGCGATATCAAAGCATCAGATTACTTATGTAGTGAGGTAAAATTAATTAAGCTTAATTACTTTAAATAAATTTAATAGTAAATCAATTTTAGACGTGTAAAGAAATTAATGATGTTTGTGAACTGGATTTTGACTCGTCTAAGTGAATACTTAGGTATAGGTACTTACTGGCTTTAAGAAAGTGGTGTAAATTAAATAAAACTTCACGATGAGTTGATGTCGTACGGAGATCATAGAATCATTAACACTTAGTGTCGGGTCGAATAATAGGTTGTTCTGTACCCAGAACTCGCTTCCCGAGTCGTACATGTAAAAAACTATAGATGAGATGTGAACATGCCCATCACCCCCTACCATATACCCACTCATTATGTATTTTGCCAAACATTATGACATAAAAGTTAAATCGTATTTTTGAACTGGGCAGCGAAAGGGTTAATTATAATCCACTTGCGATCAGATTGGGATGCGACCTGTTAGAAATGTAACAACGCGCCCGATTGTCTCGCGAGCGTCGACGCGAGTTTGCCAGCGCTGCCGCTAGCGGGCGGGTTATTGAACATAAGACTAGTTTTGCGTTAGCACTATATTAAAAGCAGTCTAACAAAAATTGAATACCTACACTATGGTGGGTCTATTAATAACTGTCCCTATTCCGGAGGGTTTCAATACTTCAAAAAAAGTTAGTTATAGCTACATTAACTACAATTTTTTATTTATATACCTAGTAATTCGTAGATACAAGTATTCAGTGAGCAATTTTTTTTTATAAATATCGTTAACAAAATCGCGTGGGTGATTCAACAGTCACAAAGAGCGAAAGTATACTTCATCAACTGATAAATATGTAAGTATGAAATACTTTATACATAATCATCTTACTTATAGGTGACATTTTATTGTTGGTTTTGTGATAATTCACGGCAACATTCCAATGACACATATTCTGCTGAAATTTTAACTGAACAAAGACATCCTCATCATCTTTCTCTGGAATCGTCCTTTCGTCCGCAAAGCCTTATTTATATACGTTGCGAAAGGGGGCTAGACGGAAAAATTTAAGACATTAAGTTGTAACGACACGTTTTGCTATAGTTGTAAGCCGTGCGGCGTGCGCGTATTTGTCTGCCTGCCTATCTCTCTCTATTTCGCATTGAACAGTGTGGTGTCGCGACGATTTGAGTGTATACAGGTTTTTTGTACATAATAAATAATAACAAAAGGAACTTCGTTCCATCCGGGTGTCCCTTGACACCTCTCAAGTTTTTTTATTAAAAAATATATAAAGAATTTTAGATATAACATATAGACATCAAACTTAATATAAAAATATCTAATATTATTTATAATTTTTTGCCAAGTCAATGATTTATTTGACACTGTGATTATATAACATCCTTATCGATAAACTCAGAAAAAACTGACAGCTCTATGAATAAAACCTGTATCAATTTATACATGTTTATACTTAACTCACTTAAGAATTAAATAAAAAATATTTCTTACCTTTAAATATTAGAATCGTCATATTTTAGGCTATGATTATTAATTTAGAAGCTGATACCAGGAGTAGCTTTATAGCTGGAATAGCTTCACTTGTATGTTTGTATGTTTGTAACCGACTCCTTTGGACGCTTTTTTTTATATCTAGAATGGATTGAACGGTTTTAATTGTAAAAGCAAAATGCTTATCTACCTCCTAGCCTTCCTCTAACCGACTCATGGTACAAATGTTGTTTCTCACGAAGGCTGGTGGTCTTTGAGTGTGCGTGTGTGTAGGATCCAAGATGCACGTACATAGTGTTTCTGTGTGTACGTGTATCAGACACACACACACACACTCAAAGGCAAGAGGCCGTTGTGAGATATAACATCTATACCAATAGGAACTGAGGGGTAACCCTCCTTCGTCCCCAAATGAAGGTCCAGTGTAGGTTAAAAAGGCTTGTAATGATGGCCAAGCAATAGCATCTTTCTTCAGCAACCGATAGAACCAGTGTTATAGGACTCATCATGACAATGTATCTAATAAAAAGGCGGGTAATCGAAGAACATATAAAGAGTGTTATCACACACACGAGGTTAATATCCTTAATTGTTAATTTCATCATGTTTATTAACCAATTAAAACATCGATGAGAGGCTTAAATTGTTTGGTTATCATTTTTATCGTTTTCCGTCATGACTAATGAGGTCAGTGAAATGCATGTGGTCTGTCATTCTTAGGTGCATCGGCACCGGTCACTTGAATCCACTGGTGTTTTTAAGAAGTTTTCTAGCTGTGCGCCGCGGTTTTACCCGGTCCTTAGGGTCGTAGCGTGATGTTAGATAGCCTATAACGTTTCACAAGAATTGGGCTACCAAATACGAAAATATTTTTTCATGTCCGACTGGTAGTTCTAAAGATTAGCGGGTTCTAAACAAACAAACACTTGAAGAAAATGCATTGTTGATCGGTCACCTGGTGTTTAAAGTGTTAATAGGTTATTTTGACCTGCAATGTGGTCTTGCAAAATTCCTTTCAATGAATGGTGGAACCACGGGTAGATGTTAATAACGTATCCGTAGGTATAAGACCTACAAAGCCGATAAAGAAATTTCCGAATCCGTTGAGTTTCTGGTGTATCTACAGTTTTGCAACGTTTTTGGATTTTAGTCAGTCATTATTAGTAGAATTCCCCAAGACATTATGGATTGATTGTGTAAAAGATGATATGGTTAGAAATAAGGTGACTGTTGAGATGACGGCAAGTAGAGATGTATTGAAGAAGAAGACATGCTGAGGCAACCTCAAATAAATTGGGATAAGGGCTGGAGGATGATGATGATGTAAGAGTCAGTATGTCAGTTTCCAAACTCTGTTCTGCCTGACAAACTGGCATTCAGTAAAGAAAAAGCCAAGTCGCAAAATGATTCCACTCGACTCCTCGTAATCATATTTATCGCGCATATTAAATGTTGATTGGAACATTACGCGTACAACAAGCACCTGATAACGCTTGTTTTTCACTAATAAAGTAGAAATTAATCACTCCGATAAATTAAATACACAATCATCCATTGTGTACATGTGAATGTTTCCGCTCGACCACTTTACAATCTAATTGCTAAGGGCGTTTAGCGAAATGTGGTCTTCCGGGAACTTTCACGGTAGTACACACATCACGACTGTATTCCCTGAAGACTTGGTGTGCCTATAGCACATCCGCACATAGGGGGCGAGCATATTCTTCTTTTTTAAAAAACACGTTGCCCCACACTAGGAACCCTGTATCGTGGGTGCGTTTACAAACATTTAAAACCACATACACAAATAGTCAGACCCGGAACATCTCGGCCATGCAAATATTTGTTCCATGCAGGAATCGAATCAAAGACACGCAGCGCAGCAGCCGATCGATGCATCCGTGCACAAATTTATACTCCAGGGGCGGTAAACTCCTGATGGAGAATCCAATAACTGCCCGACCCAGAAATCGAACGTAGGAGCAGTCGCGGTAGTACATTCTTATGTAAAAATAAATGAATTCAACAGATAACTTTTTGCTGTAAACATTGATTTATGTTACTTACAGCACTGAGTTATAATGATATGATTGACACAAAAAACATAGCCTTGATCTGTATTGTTAATCGTGTATCCGATTATAAACCGGTTTTCAATAGGTGCTTAGTGTTTAGTAGTAGTTAAATTGGTATTCAACTGATTTTAACTATCTACTGGCCTTATAATTGATTCGTTAGTGTCTGCGATCGCATTAGAAGGCATAATGACTGATTTTGTATTTACTAGTTGCATTGTTTTAAAGAGTTTATTTTTATGTTGAAAATAGCACTAGTTTGCACGCGCTTCGCCCGCGTTTTGGTCGGAAATTATCCCATGAAAACTAACTACCGGGATCAAAAATTATCCTATGTACGTACCTAGGTTATGGTCTTCCGCGTGCCATATTTTATCCAAATCAGTTCAGCCATTAAGGTGTGAAAGATAACTAACAGATTTTCTTACGCATTTTAATATTGGAACGGATTTGTTTTGCTTATTAAAAGTGTAATGTTTCTGAATCAAATATGAATTCCTAAAATCTCTTCTTTGGCTAAATGCAGCCTGATAATTTTGGCTAATGGACATACGAATGTCCTTACAGTAATATATAAAAACCTAACCGTAAAACACTGTCAACAGTAAAGTCCTCTACCCAATTCATTTATTACTTTCCAAGCGGGGACATAAATATGTAGAGCTAGTTCCTTTGTTTGTTTCCTTTGTAAGTAAGAATCTACGTGTTTTAGCTGGAACCAGGAAGTTTGCCAGGCCCTAGGGAACTGGTTGCCTTTTTACCCTCGTCCGTGATCCCCGAGGAGTGGTGACGTCACGCGATTAAATAAGTACTTTGTATTAGTTTTGTTAGGTAGGAGTTAATTTATTTATAAGTAAATAATGTGTTGCAAGTTAGGATTAGCAAACTCATTATCTTGAACAAACATACATTGCTGGGCAAAGGACTTCCTCCAATATTTTAACTCCATTTTAGTTTCAGTCCCATCTTCGCGATTTTTGCTTTTGTACACCAATACTTTATTATTTAAGCTTAAGCGTTTCGAGACCAGTCTTTTTTTGAGTGGAATCCCCATAGTAGTTAGTGCGCGCAACCCGCGTCGCGTCGTGCGTGTATGGCCAGATATATGAACGTAAACGAAGCAAAAAAAAATTGTAAGGATCGTGGTAGATAGGTGGCGTTCTGTAGTCTCTGCACTCCCCATAGGTAGTGCCCAAGTGCCCATGTCGTCGTGTTTGTAATTAACTAGCTGTGTTCCCCGGTTTCACCCACCCTTGATGTTAAATCTCTTTCGTTCTGATCTTACTTGTAGTTCCAGTGATACAAACAAAAAACAAACAAACTCTTCAACTACATTATAATTATTATTATGTATTAGTATATAAATTTATTTGAATCTAAGTGCCTCTTACGCTTATTGTATTGTACTTTTGAGTACCCAAGTAGGGTTACTATTTCGAAATTTAAAAAGTCCTGACCAAAACAGGACGCTCGCAAAGAAGTCCTACCATTTTGGTTTTAAATCCTATTTTTTTTTAATTTTATTTCACTTTTTTTATTTTCCAAAAGAAATCGCTTGAAGTCGAAATGTCGGACAGATTACAGGACCGTACAAAGTCCAGATGGGGGACCAAAAAGCCGGACATGTCTGAAAGGGTGGTCACCGACACCCAAGCCACATTTCAATAATAATGATTCATACATTTCCTATTTCACACTTCCGTATAGCTCCGGTCGAGTTACGGTTACGCGTATAATCAGTGGATTATATTTAGCACTTATGTATTAGTATGCGTACCATTTTCTATTCGGTATTCGAATAATCATTATTGACATAATCGCCAGTATCGGTTACGTCACTAGCGTATCCGGTGTTTGGAATTAAATGAGCTAGAGTTGTCCCATGGAGAATCGATAACATTGTGTTATTTATAAATAATAATTTATTATTGCTTCGTGTGTTAATTAATGTTATTTGCCTTTATATTTCATCCGAGTTATTAGCATTTTAACGTATACCTAATTGGTTAATACATTAGTGAAGATATTATTTTATCTAATATAGTTTCGAGAAGGTATGGTCTACCTCGGAACTCCTTTATCTCTCTAAGTTTAAATTACTATTTTTGCAGTTCGCATCATTACATCTCTGGTTTGAGATATTCAACCTATTTTATTTTAAATAAATTTCGTAACTGGCTTGATCAACTTGTCAAAAATTGGAAATAATTCATTGGAATTAAAAAATAAAGGGTTTTGAATGTTCTTTAGAATGGAATGGTTTGAACTAAAGATACGTCCAATGTAAAAAAAAATAAAAAAATATGACATAAGGTAAATTTGGTCTATGTGACAGATAGTTAAGCTTTACTGAAAAATTCAAGAATTATTGTCAAAAATAGTAAATTAATCAAAAAATACTTGGATATCTCAGATAAATGTAGGTTTTGAATACAGGTGTTAGAAAACAGGAAACGAAAAGTCTTTGTTTTACTAAGTATTTGTTTCTTCTATTCCTTTAAGACGATTCATTCAATGTAGCCCGCTTTTTTATATACGATTAGCAGCAAATATAATTAAAGAGCTATATACATATTTTAGATGACAATAATTTAGTATTTTATCATAATTGACATGCGTCAATTATGATAAAATACAAAATTATTGTTATGTTATTGTGTTTATCGAGATCAACATTTAAAAAATAATACGCAAGATTGTTTGAATAACGCGGCATGCCTTGACGGGTCGCCTTTAAATACTTAGCCACAGCCAATTTACAATCAAAACCGCCAATCAAGCTTCTCGACCACCTTTCGCATAATGAATGTGGTCCAGACACAGATAGGAGTGAGATATGTGGGTGGGAGAGCCACACAACTGCTTGGTCAGCTTTGAAATGTTATCCGGGAACAAGCCCCAACAACTACCCACACACATCACTCAGGTGATTGGTAGCTACATATATCAAAACTATATACACGTATAAAAGATGCTTTCGTACCTTTTTGTCAATCACGTTGAGTGGGATAAGGGTTGACCTATTTGGTGCGGAGAGTAAATAAATTCCGGATTTATTTATATTGTTTTGTTTTAATCCATATACCATGTGGCAATGTTAAACTGCACCTTGGTACCTATAAAGGCTTAAATTTCCCAGCAGCGCTCCCCCTGCTGTGCTTCCGTCATCAAAATGTTATGTACATCTGTCTCCGTATAATTGTAAACGTCGTAAGTTTTGAATAAATTTCGCGAGATTACAAACTCGCGATTATTTGTGAACACTCCTAACAATATTGACAGGAAATTGATTTAAAAACTCACAGATAATTGATAAAAATATAGATTGCGAATCTGTTTAAGGAATGGTGAAGGAACAAAAGGGAAACTGCGTTTCACATTACATAAATACGTTGCTTTGCTTAACGTTATTGGAAACGGGCAAACGGAACCTACTTATCAACATAAATGTCTTTGTTATTTTGTAAATAAACCGTGTGCCCAAGGGATGTTACCACCGGTTACTTCTCAAGAGCCTTAAGGGATGAGTTTCCTAATAAAACATTTAACTTTCATCTCCTTTCCAACCCCCTTAGGGTATTACTATCCATGAAAAAGATAATGAATTAACTATAATGTATAAACAGGACTTAAAACATGACGAATTTCAATATAAATCTTCATCTCGTATTTACATTAAATTTCGAAATTATATTTGTTGAAAATTAGACTATTTCGTGAACATAATATGACGATTTGCAGCAAAGATAGTTTCAAAAGTATTTTAGATCTCTTAAATGAATATAAATTAGCAACTATTGTATAACATTTCCTGTGAAATGAGTTTTAATCAACATACAACGCAAAACAGCACAAAATTCGCAAAAATCGTAAGAAAAGATAAATTTCGCTGCCTACGTTGACGATTATATCCTCCTTAAATAGAAGACATATTCGCACGGCAACCAAAACGTATCGATTCTTCTGATAGCTATTTATACCCTGGTATGTACCTTCTAGAACACGACAGTATTGATAAAATAAGTGACGACGCCGTGTCGGTGTCGTCACGAATTATTGAACAGCTATCTACGCAGTTATCATAGTCTGACTGAAGGAAAAATTTCAGATGATATGTTTACTTGATAAGATCAACAGGTACTGAATCTTATTCAGTGTGTATTACGTTTTGCATACATGTCACGTTTGTGGTGAGCCCTTTTCGAGATACTTACGAGTAGTGTGAAGAGCGGTTGGATACAGTTTGTTGTGATACCTGAGAGCTAAGGTTTACCATTTTCTTTTTAGCTCTCTATTTTTGCTGTTGACCTTAAGGGGATCAGGGTATTTGACAGGTTACTGCACTATGTTCGTCTAAGGCAGTAGTCATCAGTGGCCTTAGTGCGACTTTTGAAATATTTGTTCGCGTTAACTTGAACTTGAATTTGTACTTAGAATGAATGAGCGCCGTCTGGTGACAATAATCACAATTAAGTATTCTATACATAATGACGAAAGTGAACGTTAACTATGTATAACGCGATCGAATAAGTATAAAAACTTGCACTAAGCCTTTTGATTGCGGCACACCGCCAGTTTTCTTTCGGCCCGTAACATATCAGCAATTTTAGAAGACAATAAAGAAAAATAGAAAATAATCTTTAATTCGGACAGTCATTTCAATGCACGATATGAGATTTAGATAGTCCAAGATAAGATTTTTATGATCATGGCTGTACATAATATCCAATTCATAAGGCTGCAATATTGCAGGCCGCACAGTCTGCAGTGGTACCTGAATTTGCCCTATGTTTCCCTTGACTAGCCCAGTCAAATGTAGCTAAAATTCTGCGACCTACCCTTTTCATTTACATTGTGCAACGGGATACCATTCTACATTCTATGACAACTTGCAATTATGGTACAGACAAACGCTAACACACAGACTCTTTTACTTTTTTTTTTTTTTTTTTTTTTTTTTTTTTTTTTTTTTTTTTTTTTTTTTTATAAATAAAACTTATCTAGTAATCCTCCCCTATGGATCTTCCGGGGACGGCTGAAAAATTAAGATAATGAAAAGCTAATTTTGTCTTTAAATGGCAACACTATGGGCTATACGCGACCACAGCTGCCCAATATTTCGACGCACCGATGAGCGATGATATCACGCCTGTATTCACCGAAGAGGTAGGCAGTGGTCTACCTATAGATAGTAACCCCACGTCAGGCCAGTTATGTTTAAGTCCCATATAATAGAGAAAATTTCCAGATGGAAAAACCCAATAACACTGCCCGAACCGGCAATCGAACCGAGGATTTCGGGCTCAGCAGTAGCGCTTTCGACCACTAGACCAACGAGACAGGCATTCAGATGAGCTGTTTACCGTGAATCACTAGTTCAACAAACACGGCAATTCTTTTTCCTAAAACATTATGAAAAACAAGTCCGTGAGAGCAAATATTTTGATGACGTCATCATATTTAAGATGTTTTGTAATCGAACCAAAGATATTGATTAAACGAAGTTCACTAATAGAATGTGTGAAAATTAACGTTATCTTGACGAATGTCGTGGTGGCTCTGTGGTAAGGCTTTGCCCTCATGCATGAGGTTGTATGTTCTAATCCGGCCAAGTACCAGTATTACTTTTTAATTCATTATGTAGGTACTTTCGAAGTTTATCATAAGTGACATCGGTGAAGGAAAACATTGTACGTAAACCTGGACTTATTTAATTAGTAATTAATTTAAATCTGAATGAAGACTCAATCCGCCTTAAGCAATCGTGGCGATTAATGCTCTTGCCTTCTCTGTATGAGAAGAAGTATTTGCCCTGCAGTGGGACTATTAGGCTGGTATGCTTTCATAACCTGAACTAGCTGTAGGTACTAGCTGGGTCCTATCTGATTTCTCAAGAAATACAACGGAATAAACGTAGAAATCTGTTTCCAAATGGACATCATTTTGGAGGATAATTTGAGATTTATAATAAATTTTCATACATGAAAAGAAAAAGAAATGATGATTATGATTATGTTTCATTAACAACATGAAAATTATAAGCACTTCTTCTCTCTTTCCAGAATAATTGTACATTTCTACGCAATATTTCAGATATCAATTACTTAATCCAATTACTAATCCGCAGAATGTAAGTAATCCATCTCACGCCCACACCTAATGATTGATTTTTATTCCGTCGTCAATTCAGTGTATGTACTAACTAAATTAAGTATCTTCAGCGCGTGACTTGTGTACTAACTAAATAAACTCAGCATATTTTCTGTTATGGAGGAGCTGCGCCTTATCTCCACTATATTCAATAATGCTAGCCTCAATTACTGTCCCACTGTGAGGACCTATTCTCATAAAGCGAAGACACACTAGAGACGCTGGCGATCTTTTCCTTCATCGATGTTTAAGAAAAACTTAGAAAGTACAGGTACTATCTTAGTTTTTCTTAAACATCGAAGTGTTTTTTTGAATTCATATACCTGCACGAGATGTAAGGCTTTAAACACTGGGCCTTCACATCATTTACAAATCTTCTCTACATAAATACCGCTCAGTTTAAAGTAGAAGCCATCACTCAATATTATTGAAAAAAGGCAAAGCGAATAGGTGTAATAACACCCTGTATTACCTGTATAGATTAGAACCGTACTTAGTTACTGTATCTTTCCAAACGGATCACCTTATAACAGTGAAAAAAAAAACAAAACAAGCAAACTCCACTTTTATTTCTACTTACAAACAGACTCCCTAGAAATATAAGTCCTCCTAGATCTCATTAGGTAGGTGAGTTTATATGCAGGCTGGCTGCTTTGGCATGAAGCCAGCCAGATGGCTGTCTCAAGGCAGCCTAATGTGCTGAGGTTATGTATTAATTAATGGTGATTGGCGATGAATAACAATTAGGTGTAACGCCATCTTGTGATACGCACGGTCAGTGCGTAGAACAGGCGCGAATAATTGATTTAGCTATTGATTTTTCTCTAGCCAAGTAATGGTGACTTAAACGTCATCGCCTGCTGAAGATCAAACTAATTCATACTAATATTATAAATGTGAACTAATTCTGTCTGTCTGTCTGTCACTTTTTCACGATCAATTTCGCTGAACTATATAAAAATTGTATGGAGATAGTTTGAGACCCTAGGACCCGCGACTTGATCTGAATCCGCGATAACCGACATTCACGCCAGCGAAGTTCCAGATTAATGCTAGTAATATAATAACTAAAGCTTATTTTCTTAGAATACAAATAGCAAGATGTTAGCTGTTAAAATATGAACTGTAGCGCATCTACTAACGCCCATTACTAGAAACAAGATAAACTGAGTTCTATACAAAATAAAAACATAAAATCTAACTAACTATTATCTATTCTATGAGAATGGGAATTATATAACTTATATTATAGTTTCTGATAGATTCATTAATCTTTGCGAAAGACGATAGACAAAAATAATTGGTTTAAGAGTATCGCTCAAATTGGAAACCTTCAGGTTTGGTTTTAGTAACGTCTGTCTAGCAATGTTTGAAGATAAATTGAACAAGTTTGTCATCGATTTCCAGACTACCAAAGACATATAACCTCGAAATTCGATAAGCTGAAATAATTTGAATAGACGTTTCTTTCGGCATTTAATATTTGTTTGCATCTCTTTTTTGTATATAAAAATTCAACTTTTGTCTCTTTCTTTCCAGTCTGGTAAATACGGCGAGGGCTACATCGGGTCATCCCGGGGGTTGGCAGTACACGTGCGAGCCAAAGGTGCGGGGGGAGAAAGGGACCATACTGGCTGCACATGGCCATTGCTGTCAGCAGCCGCGCCCAATGACCCCCTGCCCACGGAGCCATGGGTCGCGGTCATCCGGAGGGGCAGCTGCAATTTTGAAATCAAGGTGAGGAAAATATTTTGACATGTATGAATTACTTATTCCATATTTAAATTCATATTTCTAGTAAAAGTAACTACATGCATATTTACAAAATAAAAAAGCCGACCAAGACACTCAGGCGTCAAAGTACTCCTCCGCATCGCTGTCACCTGGAAACGTGCCCAAAAGACTGGCAGCATTGCCACGTTGGATGGCAATACTAATTCTTTGGGCAAAGAATGAGCCAGCCCTCTGGTCACGCGAAGTGTCAATCAGACGTCGAGAAAATTTGAAAGAAAGAAAAAAAATCTAGTTGATACATATTAGGTCTTTACCTATGAAATTGCCGTTCTGCAGTACTGGCCATTTCAAATCAAAATATTTTTTGTTTGGCTAAGAATTCTAATTTCAAATTAATTTTATTTTAAAAACATGGATTTTTTTTTCCAAAAGTAGTCATTTGTTTATTGATTAGTGTTACATTTTCATCGCATTTAAATCTTTTTCGTCATCATGGATACGTTAAAAATTCGAGTAATTATGGAATATGAGTACCGTCGTGGCAGCAACGCGGCACAAGCGGCACGCAACATCAACGACGTTTACGGAGCTAACACTACAAACCAACGCACTACCTGTTATTGGTTTGCTCGCATCCGTTCTGGAAATTTCGACCTGAAAAATGAACCTCGCGGTCGTCCGAAGACTTTGGTCGACAATGACGAATTAAAGGCGATTGTGGAAGCTGATGATACACAATCTACGGCTGAATTAGCAGCAGCTTTCGACGTTAGCGTCAAAACAATATTGGTCCATTTGCGTCAAATTGGCAAGGTAAAAAAGCTTGACAAATGGGTGCCCCACGAACTCAATGATCGCCAGCGCGAAGTACGCGTCGAGACGTGCCTTGCACTGCTCAACAGACACACAAATGAAGGAATTTTGAACCGCATTAAAATAAATAAATAAATATTGCTGGACAATCCACACAGCATCATCTAGCCCCAAGTTAAGCAGAGCTTGTGTTATGGGTACTAGATGACTGATATACTTAATACAATACATTATATAGATATATATTTTTTATTATACATAGGAAATACCCAGAACACCCGGAACAAATATTTGTAGATCGTACAAACATTTGTCCCAAGGCGGGAATCGAACCCGCAACCTCTTGCGTCGCAGGCGGACCTTCGCCCGCCGCGCCACAACGGTCGTCAAAATTGTTACCTGCGATGAAAAATGGATTCTGTTTGATAACCGCAAGCGCTCAGCAAGTTGGTTGGATCCTGGTTCAGCACCTAAACAATGCCCTAAACGAAAACTTACCCCAAGAAAAGTGATGGTCACTGTTTGGTGGTCTAGCGCCGGTGTGATTCAACACAGCTTCTTACCAAACGGGGTGAGCATTACTGCAGATGTGTACTGTGAAGAATTGAACACAATGATGGAGAAGCTGGCACATCTCCAACCAGCATTGGTCAATCGCTCGTCTCCGCTGCTCCTGCACGACAACGCGCGACCACATACTGCACAGCAGACGGTCTCCAAGTTGCAAGAACTGGGGTTGGAAGCTCTCCGTCATCCGCCCTACTCACCAGACCTTGCGCCTACTACTTTTGCCAGAATTTGGATAACTTCTTGGCGGGAAAAAAAATCAATACCCGAGAGGCAGTACAAAATGCCTTTGAAGAATTTGTTGCCTCCCGTCCAGCTGATTTCTTTAAGAAGGGCATCAATAAACTGCCACTGCGTTGGCAAAGATGCATTGATTGCATGGGTGATTACTTCGATTAATACAAATAAAAAAACATGAAAAAAATTCATTTAAATTTTTTCATACAAAACGGCAATTTCATAGGTAAAGACCTATTATTATAACTATATGCATTACATTTTTGGAAGTTAAATTTTAAACACAGCATTGATGATCGTATAAAAATAAAGCTGCTGTTGATTAGGTATCTGTTTTTATTATCAAATAAGAGCAAGTTGAACTTAAGACAAAATTAAAAAACTTTATACAGGATAGCAAACAGAACTAAATACCTACATTGTACAGGATTTAAACATAACAGTATTAAAAGTATTAGTTAAGTAAGTAAGGTGGTTAATTATGATGTAAAAGAGCGCCTCTCGCCATCAAACGTAACAGTTTGGCGAGTTTAGAATTAAGCAACACCTCTGTATTAAAATTTCTTTAAAAAAAAAAACCTGTCGTAGTTCCTACAACTCTTTGCTTAGTAGATCTCTTTTTGAACGTACCTACTAAAAGGAATGGATCCGTCCTTCTCGTTCGTTCCAATAGACCTATCACACCTAACATACGCCTGTATTTTGTGAAGGGTTGGGCAATATCACCAGTTATGCTTTTAAGTCCCAAGTAATAGGGGGTGAGCCTATTAGAAACAACCGGGACAGTCCAGACACTGAAAAATCCCAATAACACTCTGGTATTCCAGATGCGTATGGCACCCGATAACATGACATTCAATAATCTAACCCGATAACATGAAATTGACGACACACGAGAAATTCCTAGTGTGGGGCAACGTTTTAAAAAAATGATGTCTAGACTATTTTTCGAATCGATAACTAAAATAGAGACAATAACTTGTGAGACACACTTTTACTGCTATTGTTGTTTGTTCTGACAGTGTGTTGCCCAAACCATATTTGGAATATGCATGACAGGTTCATTAAAGTGTTAAAGAACGGAGCTATAATCAGTTTTAGTTCTAAGCAGCTAACGAACCATGTGGCTTCAGACATGCTAATGCAATTAGCTGCGATACTCGTTAGCAAAGCGCACTTGAACAGGCCATAATAATGCAGTACGTACTCATACGCATAGTTGGTGAAAATATTACGGTTATATAATTTGGGATGAGGATGATCACGGTGAGACGATGGATGAAAGACGAATAGCAATTGGTATGGTAAGGATGATATAAGGCAGATGTAAGCGGGAAGAGATGCATACTGGACATATACTGACCTTATTGGTGATGTTATTCAAAAAGGCCAGGTGCGTAGTACTCGCAACCGGAGTGCGTGTATGACCAGATGTGTGATCGTTAACCAAACAAAAGGAGTATGTAGCATGTTCTGCCTACCATGGAAAAGCGGCGTGAGTTTATATATGTAACTTGGGAGTTATCAAAACTCGAGTAAATAGATTACTTTAGACAAGACTGTACCATAATGAATCGAATCACTAGCAATAATGCCATATCCATAGCCACACTATATACACTGATGAAATAAAGAGGTATAGTTTGTAAGTTTGGTTGTAGGTGGCAAATATCCGTAACGACTCATGTGATTTCAAAACTTCTTTCACTAATGGAGAGCTCCATTAACGAAGAGTGCTGTAGGTATATGTTAGACAAAATTGCGGGTTTCTAATCTATACTAATATCATCAAGAGGTAATATGTGTTTCTTTGTAATCGATAAATTCTGAAACTAAGTAACCAATTTTAATCATTATTTCAACATTACAAAGTTACTTTATATACGCTTTTTATCGACATGCACCGTACCACGGTTATAATCTTATACTGTAAATAGTGACTTACTTAGTCGTGCTAAAATGCGTGGCAAGAACGATGCTACACAGACACACACAAGTAAACTTTCAGACTCGAGTTACCAACGACAGTTCAATAGCAGATCAAACGTACATATATTATATACCTACCAGTCTAGACCAGACTAAAGGCAATACCCTCAGAAGACAAAGACGTTATAATGAACTTGTCAACGGCATGTACCGACCCAACTCATTTAAAATAAGTTAAGTGAAATGGTTGACGTCTATATTTTGATGTTACATAGGACTATTTACTTTCTTGTCTTAGCAAGTAGGTGTAGAATAAAAATACATGTTGTAATCTTAACATAACATAGTATCACACCTGTATTTTCTGAAGGGTTAGGAAGAGGTGTTCCTATGATACACTCACATTTTGCCAGTTATAGTTAGTCTTCCAGGCAGGCATTTTGAGGTAATGTGGGTATTGATTTTGATGACAAAATGCAAATGCTGATGGTAATACAGTATAGTACGCTTAAGACAATTTCTGCAGGAACTTCCTAATTTTCCCGTATATTAAGAACATAATAAGAGGGGCTCGTGGCTACATAATTGATGAAGTCAGTCCCACCCATCCATTACATATCGAGACCCCGCCATGGCTCAGCAAGCATGTGAAGCTGTTGGTCCGCTTTTGTTGTTGCTGTGGTTGGTTATGAGTTATTATCCAGAAGTCCTAAAGTCTGACAACCAGTCTTACAAAGGTGTATCCTGTTACCTAGCAAGTAACTGGGTTGTGGAGGTCAGATCGGTCGGTACATGTAGAATCCTAGTACACAGCTGCATTCAGTTAGCTTGGTAGTTGACCCCGACATAGTTGGGAAGAGGCTAGGCAGATGAGATTATGCTCAATTGTAAAAAAATTACCGGATCGGGTTGATGGCAATAGGTTCGCCCCCCATTACATGGGGCTTAAACATAACTGGCGACATGTGGCTGTACTATAGGTACGCTTCTGCCTAACCTTTCGGGAATCAGAGGCTTGAAGTTATGTCATGTAAATGTACTTTAAGCTATTAATGGACATGTACACATAATTACGTAATTTTATATTGTATACCTAGATAGATTAAGAAAATCTGCGAAAGCCTGAAGTTTAAGCCCAAGCCATGTGACTGGTTACGCTATTAAAGGACTTGTAGCTAATCCAGGTTTAGCAGCTTTGTAATCTTGAAGATTGAACACTTCAAAGTGTAAAATATAGAGACTACTAGCAAACAAGCTTAATTAATTAGGATTACGCTCTCCCACTCAAATAGTTAGGGGTTAATTAGCAAATTAATAGAAACGTCTGAAACAAGTAGACAGGTACTTATGTAGCACTACTGTACTTATGTACTTGTGTACATAAGTACATCTTGCGACATAAGAACTAAATCTGACGTATCCTACATCTCGATATTAAAGTTATCCGAGCGATTGAACATATAAACAACAACCCGACAACAAACGTCAGGTAGCCCACCAGACACAATACCTGTCTGGTCGGAGAATCCTCCCCCTTCAATGGTGGATGATCAACTTTACACCCTGTTCCTCATAACCCCGAACTTATTACTTCCCCTCCTCGAGGCCTCACAATGTAAGTATATTCTGTACATGAAGATTTTATTTAATATATTTCTGTTTTGTGGCTTCGCCTTTCTTTCATGTCCGAGGTTATGGGTTCAAATCCGAGGAAGTACCAATATGTCTTTTTCAATTCACGTGTTACCTACATACGAAAAGAAAAAGTCATTCTTTCTAAGTTTATCTTAGACGTCACTGACATAGTTGAAGGAAAACACCGTGAGGAAACTTGAACATAATATAATCAATAAAAGTCCGAAATCGACACCACGCCTTGAGCAATCGTGGTGATTAATCGTCGTACTTTCTGCGTATGAGAAGAGGCCTTTGTCCAGGAGTGGGACAGTAACAGGCTGGTATTATTTCACTATCATTATTTGTTCTAAGATAAACTAGTAGAACGCAAGGTAGTACTATGACCAGGTGTATGAACGTAAACGAAGCAAAAGGAGTATGTACGGATCGTAACAGGTGGCGTTCTGTACTTTCTGCCAATCCCCATGCGAAAATGGCTTGAGATTATGTTTGTATGTATACACATGTTGTTCTAAGATCTTCGTGTTATAATCACCTATTCGAAACAAAATAATTGTGTCGCCAAATGCATAAAAAAAACCAATGAACTCCATTATCTTTAGCCGAGGATAAATAGCAAGGATTATTTTTCACACAAGTGTGTCTGATACCAACGATTGATCACAAGATAACAGTTGATAGAAATATAAATAGGACTCTGGAGGTGATAAGGCTAAAATACAGGCTGACTATGGATTCATTTAAAATCTTTTAGCAGGCAAAAGTACTCACTAGTTGGAACAAGTTTTACTGTCGGCCTGACTCAGAAATAGTGAGAAGAAAGGATTTATGTAATACAATCATAACATCACGCCTGTTTTCCCTGAAGGGTGAAGCAGAGGTGTACCTATAGTACCTACATTAACATTTTGCTAGTTAAGTTTAAGTCTCATGTAGTAAAGCCTATAGGTAGCTGACCCATTGCCATCAACCGTACACATATCTAGCTGCGGGCTGCAACTGAGAAAATCCAAAGCAAAAAGCTGAATAACACTTTACCCGAGCTGGGAATCGAACCCAGTACCTCACGGTCAGTAGAAGCGCAAAAGTAGTAACTTATCTAAATCAAGATTTATAACCACAGACGCTTTGTATCTATGTAGGCCCTTTTTCGCAGTTACGAGTAGAGGTGACTATTTGAAATTAATACTCGTATCTAAGACTAAAATCTCCCTTCCTCTATGATAAGAATTGATCTAATGGTCAGCCTATACCTAAATTTGCAATATAACGATTACAGGCTTTTTAAGGATTATGTTTGATAATGACACTTAAGTATACCAGTAGTTGTTATTAAGTATCATTACGTACTTTGCTATATTGCTTTTCGCTATCATAAATACTACATAACAGAGCTGCACGGGTCTAACGAAGGTTAAGCTACGCTACGCCGAGGTCAGGCTGTGGATGGGGGACCGTTCATTACATTTCCAGAGTCCTCCGTGCCTCGGAAAGCACGTTACACTTTGACAGTTGTTATGGGTAGCCAGAAGCCCAAAAGTCTGACAATCAGTCTCACCAAGGGGTATCGTGTTGCCCAGTAGCTGGGTTGTGGAGGCCAGATAGGCAGTCGCTCCATGTAAAATACTGGTATTCAGCTGCATCCGGTTAGACTGGAAGCCGACCCCAACATAGTTGGAAAAAGGCTAGTCAGATCCTGTGTGTGAAATAGAACATAAATTGTTAGAGGCCCGTTTCGCCCGGTTCAGCATCATCATTATTTTATAGAAAAGATGTCCACTGCTGGAAATAGGCCCCTCTCAAAGATATCCAGTCTTGCGGTCCATCGGTGCTGCGTTTCGAGTTATGACAACAGAAATAAAACAAAATGGTTCCCTGATCCTACATAAAATGGCGGATGCCTGATCTACGTCAAACGATTATTATCAAAGCTTCTTTAATATTTATATTGTATTTATAATCTTTTCTATCGTGCTTGTAAGTGATCCGAAGATTTCGAATACTTTTTTCTATTTTTACCCGTGGGAAACCTGTAATTGGCTTTGTTTCATATTCAATGACTAGCATATACATTTCTTATAGCTGTTGGTTCTCCTAAAAAATATTTAGTATTTAATTAACGTCATAGCTGACTATGACTTGCATCAAGGTATTTAAGTAAAAACTCAGGAATACCGTAGTAAACAGCCTGATACCACTCATTTCTAAGATTTATTTCTTACTCGTGAGATTTACCGATACCTCGTAATAAGAGATACTTTGCTAGCTTTGTCTATGGAACATATTATTAGTAGAAATGTCGTGATGGCGAAGAGCTTAAGATGTGTCATCTCATGCACGAGGTTTTGGGTTCAAATACCAACATGACTCACACAGGAGAAATTCCTAGTGTGGGGCAATGTTTTTTTCTTTTCAATAAAAGAAACGAAGACTCTTTTCAATTCATATGAAAGTACTTTCTCAGTTTATCCTTACTGACTTCTGAGTATAAGTCTGAAGTCATTAGCCCTCGTGATACTTAAATGCTCGTTCCTTCTCTGTACGAGAAGAGGCCTTTGCCCTGCTGCGGGATATAAACAGGCTGGTATTTTGTCTTAAGTAGAATATAAGCAGGGTTTTAGAATGCCTTTGTATTATGATGCAGACAAAGTGACTACATGTTAACGAAGTAACTATTTCGACATAAACCTAGATATTATTATATGTAAAACCGGTCTAATAGCAATATAATAATATTTATTCGTCCCGGTTATTACCAGTGAAAGGTTGTAGGAAATGCGAAGTGGTCAAACTAGTCTCCATGCCGCCATACGGTGGATAAATGTCAGGATGTATTATGTACCTTCATTTTGACTTTATTTTATGCCCATGGGCACTCAAATGTGGACACTACACACTACACTATACCGATTGAATTTTAACTCTTTAGCTGCCTTCCAGGGGATGAAATGACTGGTCGTTGTCAGATTGCAAAATACTTATACATAATAGGACCAACCTTGCAATAGCGACAAAGCGTCTGTTGTCACAAATGTTGATTATTTACATAAGTAACTATTTTTGTACTTCTGTTGACCACGAGGGTTTGATTCTCGGGTCGGGCAATGTGTTATTGGGTTTTTCAATCGTGAGATTTCCTAGCAGCAGCCCGGGGTATGGTTTTTTGCACGGTTGATGGCAATAGTGTTTGCTCCCTATTACATGGGACTTGAACATAACTATCGAAATGTAAGTTACTACGGGAATTCAGGCGTGATGTTGATTGTTTTTTTTTTTGTTATGTTTAGTATTGTTGTGTGCCTGAATCCGTGCTGAATAAATGTTTTTTCTTTCTAACAAGTTTTTATTTATGAAGTTTTCGCTCCCTGGAACAGGGATTCCAATGAACGATACTGGGCTTTATGTTACAAAAAACATAGCAAATTAAGTTTTTTTTTATTTGTATTACAGGTGCAAAATGCATGGCGGGCGAACGCGACCGCTGTCCTCATTTACAATGACCGGGATACCACTCTACTGGAGAAGATGAAGTTATCTACTGACAATGGACGTAAGTGCAACTTATGATAACTAAAATAGAATATAGCGAATAAATAACATAGATTTAAGAAAAACAACGGATTAAAAACTATGAAAATAAAAATAAATAAGCTTGATAAGGTAACAGACAGACATACAGATAGAGACACTTTTACATTTATAATATTAGTACTAGCTTTAGCCCGCGAGTTCATCCGCGTGAACGTCGGTTATCGCGCAGGAAGTCGAGGATTAAAGATTAATTCGAGCTTAGTCTGTACCAAAATTCATCAAATTGGTTCAATAGTTTAGCCGTGTAAACGTTACAGATAGACAAACAGGGTTTGTTTACATTTATAATACATATTACTGTGTTTATAATATTAGGTCTTTACCTATGAAATTGCCGTTCTGCAGTACTGGCCATTTCAAATCAAAATATTTTTTGTTTGGTTAAGAATTCTAATTTCAAATTAATTTTATTTTAAAAACATGGATTTTTTTTTCCAAAAGTAGTCATTTGTTTATTGATTAGTGTTACATTTTCATCGCATTTAAATCTTTTTCGTCATCATGGATACGTTAAAAATTCGAGTAATTATGGAATATGAGTACCGTCGTGGCAGCAACGCGGCACAAGCGGCACGCAACATCAACGACGTTTACGGAGCTAACACTACAAACCAACGCACTACCTGTTATTGGTTTGCTCGCTTCCGTTCTGGAAATTTCGACCTGAAAAATGAACCTCGCGGTCGTCCGAAGACTTTGGTCGACAATGACGAATTAAAGGCGATTGTGGAAGCTGATGATACACAATCTACGGCTGAACTAGCAGCAGCTTTCGACGTTAGCGTCAAAACAATATTGGTCCATTTGCGTCAAATTGGCAAGGTAAAAAAGCTTGTCAAATGGGTGCTCCACGAACTCAATAATCGCCAGCGCGAAGTACGCGTCGAGACGTGCCTTGCACTGCTCAACAGACACACAAATGAAGGAATTTTGAACCGCATTGTTACCTGCGATGAAAAATGGATTCTGTTTGATAACCGCAAGCGCTCAGCAAGTTGGTTGGATCCTGGTTCAGCACCTAAACAATGCCCTAAACGAAAACTTACCCCAAGAAAAGTGATGGTCACTGTTTGGTGGTCTAGCGCCGGTGTGATTCAACACAGCTTCTTACCAAACGGGGTGAGCATTACTGCAGATGTGTACTGTGAAGAATTGAACACAATGATGGAGAAGCTGGCACATCTCCAACCAGCATTGGTCAATCGCTCGTCTCCGCTGCTCCTGCACGACAACGCGCGACCTCATACTGCACAGCAGACGGTCTCCAAGTTGCAAGAACTGGGGTTGGAAGCTCTCCGTCATCCGCCCTACTCACCAGACCTTGCGCCTACAGACTACTACTTTTTCCAGAATTTGGATAACTTCTTGGCGGGAAAAAAATTCAATACCCGAGAGGCAGTACAAAATGCCTTTGAAGAATTTGTTGCCTCCCGTCCAGCTGATTTCTTTAAGAAGGGCATCAATAAACTGCCACTGCGTTGGCAAAGATGCATTGATTGCATGGGTGATTACTTCGATTAATACAAATAAAAAATACATGAAAAAAATTCATTTAATTTTTTTCATACAAAACGGCAATTTCATAGGTAAAGACCTATTATTAGTACCTATGGATGAATAATTCAATGAGTAATTTGTATGTTGTGTATATTTAATATCCATCCAGCAACCTTAAACGTCAACAAAGAGAACTTCCCGGAAGGGAAAAAATCAAGAATTCAACTTTATCTTTGAAGGAGCTCAAGAATGCGCTCATAAAACACAGTTGACAATAAAATACTACATATGTCTCGATAAGTATAATGTATTAATTAATAATCCTTGCCTTATCTTGGACAATGCAAATGAAAATGCGGAAGTATACACGTACAGTACGACCAGTATATCTCGGTAGATGGCGGTGTATGCAATGCGTACACTGGACCGCCTTTTTGCTCCAGCAAGCACCGACATAAAGCAATTAAAATATACTGGACACGCTGTATGATAGTCGTTATCGTAACTTTCGCAGGATCAGTATATTTCTCAAGGAGGACGTGGTCGGTAAAGGCGTATATTGTCGGATTGTCTTATTTATTGCACAGTACAATAACGCTTGCATGTCATAAATCGGTTACCCTTTCACGTTTCCCTTCCTTGTGTGACGACACTGGTATTAAATCTGTTGAGGTTGTCGTCGAAGATGTTTATGGTGGCTGTAGTGGTAATGACTATGTATTGCATTGCAAGTGTCATACTCCATCGTGTGGATTCATTTCGTAGTGCGACTAGTATAGATTTATATTTTTTGCTCAAGAAGTTGTCTCCCCCTGTTTTTATTTCTTGTCTAACAACCACATATGGGGCTTTCGAACCGTGGCGCATGCCCTTCATTTGTAGGGTTCCGTACCTCAGAGGAAAATACGGAACCTTTATGGATCACTTCGTTGTCCTTCTGTCTGTCTGTCAAGACCCTTTCTCTCAGGAGTTCTTGACAAGAAATTTATATAAAAAACGTAGGTCTACGGTCCCTTGAAGCATAAAAAAAATAACCTAAGTCACGTAAAAAAGAATATGGCCATGTACTTATGCGATATATTTGGACGCTCGTAAATAAACCAAAACCTATAGCTTACTTCGCGTTGAACTAGAATCATGAATTTTTGCAAAAGTAAGATCTTACAGCGCAACTAAAGGGAAAAGACCGAAAATAGTTTCAAAATACCTATATATTTTTCGATGACAAACTTACATTGGCAGTTGGAAAATTGACCGAGGCTTTTATCAATGTATGGAAGAACAGAAATGTTCGGTGCTTTCATAGTTCATGAACTCCAGTAGGTAAGGAATGTCATTTTGGTGTAAGTAGCTGTACAATTACCTCAGGTTTGGACGGGAACCCTTATTGGGCGAGTCAGACTAGCACTTGTCCGATTTTTTTAGTACTTATAAGCACTAGTGATGAATCTAAAAATAACTACCTAATAACCACTTTTGCCTTTTAAAGATCCCACTCATCTAGTAAATGTTTTAATTAAATACGCCTGTAGGAGTTTTTTTGGACTTATCGCTTAACGTAGAACCAATTGATGTCCACTTGATCAACGCCAACGCAATTGAAAATGTCTTAATCAAGATTTATTCCCTTTTACTCCACACTGTCAATAAGATGAATTGCGACTGTAAGATACAGGACGACATAATAAAGTAAAAAATGATTGATTAATATTAATCATTTTTTATCAAACTATTTTTGTCAATATGTACAGATGCCAGCACATCAACCTATCCTAAACTGTAATTTTTTCCCAATTAAACATGAACCTTAATGTTTTGTTATACAGTTCAAATACTATCAAAGAAATTTCGTACATAGCTTGATGTGCTGGCCTCTCTACAGTACTATAATTTCTTTCTTCAATATACTTACTCTATAATTGTGCAGCTGTCGTTCAGTACAATAACTCGTGCAAATGGTTCGCCAGACAACAAGACAATTGAAGCTCGCGCCCTTCGTGTGCAGTTAAATCAATCGCCACACGTGACTTTAATAAGTCACTAACTGCTATTGAGTCACTCGATCTATGTACTCGTAATAATAATAACTCATTGTATATTATCCCTTAAAACATACTACACTTAAAGTTGGAACAAAATTGGAAGAGAGACAGGAGCCCAAACTAAGCAAGGATTGTATCTTGGGTCTCCTGGCCCCAATCGAAGATCTATCATTATAATATATTCCATTTCGGAAGGAGTCATTTTATTGCAGAGCTTAACCGTCTATGAACCTGATTTCTGTGGAAACCAGATGTCACGGTACGGGCATGTGGTGGGAAGGAATGAGGACCATGTTGTGAGAAAAGTTTTGAGTATGAATGTGCAATAAAAGATGGATAGATTGTGTGAAAGATGATATGACTAGAAATGAGGTGACTTTTGAGATAACGCGAAAGAGACATGTATGAAAGAAGAAAACATGTTGCACCGGATAAATCGAAAGAGCAGGAAGATTATGATTATTCAGCACTCCAATTGCACACAATATATAAGTTCTAGCAACATCTAGCTTCTCTATTGAATCAGGTATTCCAACATAATAATAATAGCCATCGTGAACTATTCCACCTTTATCATTTATAATATCATGAAGACTCACTTCACCAATACTTGGTGCTACAGTTATGGCGCACAAGGCCGACCGGTCAATCCCGTCGTATTGTTCACTCGCAAGCCTAATAGGACAATTCATTACAATCATTATCATATCGTTTATATACCTATGCTTAGGTAGGAGGCACTTGTTGTGTGTGTGCTCGTACTCACGAAGGAGTTGGCAGCTGAATATCTACCGCATAAGTAGATCGTGCAATCTCTAAAATTTCTTTGTACTTATATGTAAAACTCGATAGTCAAAAAGTGATGCTTTAGCTCATTTCCTTTACTCACTTAGTCCTTTCATAATCCCTTTTGCTATATTTATAACGATCATGCATTTTGACATAAACGCACGTCGTTGGGGGTACCAACTTACCTAACATTTTTTGTATGGTTTGACAGTAACTTAATTTTGATAATTTACTTTAAAAAAAAATATTTTTTTTTCTAAGTGAACCTATGTTAAATTAATTCATTCGTTCAATTATAAAGGATCCTTTATATAATACAAAAATATAAACAAAACTTAAATAAGTGTATTCGTTACTTACTCCTGAAGTCCTAACATCGTTTCGAAAGTTAAGCTAAACGTAAAGCGCAGTTCAGACTACGCTATAACTATTTCGCTATATACTATAGCATATTGCGTCATTTCTTAATTAATCAATACTTTATAGCATAGCATTGTGTGAACGTGTCCATGTTAAATGTATGCTGAGCGATACTTGCTGTATCACTACATAGTATAAAATAAAGTTGCCTGCCGCGTCTGTACTCAAAAAACTCAAAAACTACAGAAAGGATTTGCATGCGGTTTGCACCAATAGAAAGGGTAAGAAACGGGTAAGGTTCTTGTATACAATTTGACACTGGCGAAGCCGGAGCGGATTGCTAGTGCTATGTATTACGGCGTAGTCTGAACTGACCTTTAGTACAAAAAAATGAACTATTTTAAACAGAGAATCCCATCTCGTTGAAATGCACAATTGCTCTTAGAAACGTGTGTTCTTTGTGAAGTGCATCCCAAAACTTCATTCTTTCGTGGAATGGATTCCTTCCCTTTGTCAGTTCTGAACCTATGCTGAGGTAGTTCAGCCTTTCTTTGTTTTCTACAGGGTCCCAAGTTATCGGTAGCAATGCGTCATCGTCATCTGGTGTGGGGTTTCTGAAAGATAAGTCGAATTATGAAAATTTTACAAATATTACTGGTTAATGTCAGCTTCTTTATTGATGATCTCGTGACCTTAGTTAACACTTACCCAGTTTTGGCAAAATTGGTCCACATTTTGATTACTCTTCTTCTTGTTTTTACAGAATCTCGACTACCTTTGCATTCATCTGGCATTTTTATACGAAACAGGAAAGATAGCTCTGCACCATGCCCAGTAGAGTTAAAGAAATTTAATTTCTTAGGTACTGCCCATTCACCGGCGTAGTTGAGAATATAGTAGTATATGGGACAACCAGCCGTGCAGAGCAGTCGTACTGTTTTATTTACATAGTATGAAAAATAGTAATCACTTATCAGTTGTAAATATTGTGTCCTTGTATCTGCCCTTAAATATTCTTCTCCGTCCAAGTAAAATTTTAATAACTGATGACCTATACTTTCTGATAATTTATCTTTTCTTGCCAGCTCTCTGGGCACTAGAAGCCTGACATTTTCGTTATACTTTTCAAAATTAGAATAAAAATTCTCTACAACGTGTTGTAACACAGCTGCTTCTATGTTATTGCTACCAATAATACACGGCACTTTATTGAAATTACCAGATTTAAGCAATAAAAGTGGACTTTTTGTGAGAAATGCAGCGTGTCCTTCGAGGTCAACCTCAATGACTGGCTTGAACACAGCATCAATCAGATCAGTATCGGCCCCTTCACCAGATTCTATCTTGCAGTTTTGGAAAGCTAGAGTAATATCCATTGCAGGAATAGACCGTAGCTCCTCAACTATTTCTTCTTTACATGTTTTCTCGATGCCAAGTAACTTAGCTAATTCTATTACGGCTAGTAATGGGTTCTTAGCTAAAGACCAATTATTTAATACACTGGCGCTTTGTATAATAGCTTTGTGAAAGAGTCCTGTCGCCATAGGTGATAACATCATGAAATTGACAATAGATCCACCTGATGAACTTCCAAAAATTGTGACATTATTTGGGTCCCCTCCGAAGGCGCTTATATTTCTTTTGACCCACTTTAAAGCCATCACTATGTCTTTAAGTCCACAATTTCCTGGTGCTGCATAGTCATTTATGGAAAGAAAACCAAAAGGGCCTGTTCTGTAGCCGCATCTTACAAATACAATATTCTGGTCATTGATTAAAGTGGCATCGAATATGTGATCCATGACGCAAGCGTAACCATAGCCTCCAATCCAAAACATAACGGCTATGGGCTTATCAGGCTTAATATTTGGTGTAGAAAGTTCTATGTATAGACAGTCTTCGGACCCAAGTATAATGTTAAGCACTGATCGAGAAATGGGCAAGGGTGCATCTTGCGTACAGTCCATTACTTCTGTCCAAGGCTGAATTGGGGATGGTGGCTGTAAACGAAAAAAAAAGGTATTCATATTATGCAAATAATGTTTTGAAAAGGTTATACAACAATAAAAATGACGGGGCACTTATTTATGATGATTCTGTTTGTATTGCAAATAAGTTTAAATCAAAACAAGCTATGGAACGTAAAAACGTCGCTGCCGTTCAAAGAAGGGACACACAGGGCTTAATGCTAAAACAGAATATACAATTATACAACGCTGACACCTTACTTGGATTGCATCGAAAAAGAGAACACCGCACCACTAATTTTCATGAAGGCAATTTATAACAATAATAGCCTGGAGCACTTACTCAATGCACAATCATTGAGTAAGTGCTCGAGGCTACATATACTAGATGAATTTAACGATTGTAGTTGAATTGCTCCAGTTCGCGTAGATTTTATCACAGAGCTGCAAATGGCGCTATTTGATCATCAAATAATTACCTATTGGGCATTTAAAAAGAAAATACGTTGAATAGAATAGAGATAAGAGATTGCATATAATTTAAAAATAAAATGTTTATTCTTATTTTCTAGTAACTAACAGTCTTGATGGTAATAATAAAATAATAGCATAATTGTCCAGTTTGTTCGAAATAACCGAAACATTTTTGTTTAGTGCGTTTTTTTGTTTTTTAGGATATCAAAATAATAATTTTAATCGCCTTTAGACACTTAGGTGACTATATTCGCAGGTGATCAAAGGGCACTAAAGAGTCGCCTATGACCACCCAGATGATATCACCTAGGTGATCATAGTAGAATATACCGATAAATGTTGGCGGTGCAATTTTGTTGTAAAGTTTATAACTTACCAAGAATCGTTGGCTGCCTACTGGTGGTTTAGCATACGGTATACTTTTAAACTTGTAACAAGTACTTTCATCAGTTCTCTCAGAATATCCGCAAACGGGACCATCTTTCGTTTCCACTATGCATTTGACATCCTCTGGTATTGCCGCCATTTTAATGGACTTCCTGCAACATTAATTACCAAATCTATTAGAGGAATAGACCATTATAAAATGATTGAACTTGACGTGTAAGTTTTATGAATGTTTCGTACATTATTGTAGGTTAATATAACATCTTGAGGAAAATATTATTATTATGCGCGGTTTAAATCCAGTTCTGTGATAATAACAAAACTGAAAAAAAAACAATTTGGATAGGCCCGGCCGGCATTATAAAAGTGTAGGTATTTTAAAGTTTTGATTGGCTATCCTGTTTGAAGATTTTACGACGATCTTTGACTTTCGATTTTTCTTAAAATAGGAATCTACTTATGAATGTTATTCAATAAGGGGGTGACTTGGAGAGGGGAGGGGAGGGCGGAGGGCACGCTGTTGCCTGTTGCCCAAGCAACAAGTCAGCAACGATGGAGTAAACAAAATATTTTTACAATAAAAAATCAATCGCATGATTAAATCAACTTATGCAAATTAATGGTACCAAGACATGGTTAGGTATCTATTCGTGTCTCGCTACCTATAGCTAATAATAACATCCCAGCAGGAAAATAATTAAACGACGTTGAAGGAAAATAATACACCCAGTCAAGGCAATTGACATAAGACAACACCATAATTAAATTTGTAGAACAAAAAGCAACTTACGTTTACGAGATAGTACGACAAGAAGTTAGTGCCACCATGCAGTTTCTTACTATCAATTGCACCTACTATTAAAACCCAATTAGTACTAACGGGTTCAAGGAAACCTAATGTCAGAATCACATAAAACAATTTAAAATCACCTATGTAGGTACGGACGTCAAAACAGTGTGAACACATAAATAAACTGACTGGTGTTAGTGGACCAAATAGCCTTGATATAGCTAGTTGTTCAGCATACACATAGATAGAAAGGTCAATGTTGCCAGCGCTAGATGGGGCCAATTGTGTTTTGCGTAGGAAACAGATTAAATTACTTTTAGTTTTTTTTTTATAATGACGAGTTCGAAAATCAATATTCTATGTGGTGTCCAGCTATCGCCTGTACAAAAATGTACAGAACATAGTGATATATGTACAAGGATCGGTAATAACGCCGCCATCTTGTTTTATCAAATAACAAAATTGAATGCTTACCAACCACAGGGGAGCTCATCCTGTCAAAGTCATTCAAGCGCTATAAGATCCTTGTAGCACTGCCAGCATAGTGAGACATAGAGAAATGGACTTTAGTAACAGACTGATGACAGTTGATTTGATAGACAACTACTGTCCGCACATTTGCTTTGTCGTACTTTCTTACCCATCCTATTTTATTTCACAGCTGTATGGGAACGCTCAGTCAAGTTCTCTACTCCATGACTGCAAGCAAATTGGACGATTCATTTTTGTATTTCGAATGTTGTTTGTTATTTATGATTCATGAATCGGCTCGGCTGTCAATGTCATTATTCACTACCTAGGTACATTTGAATTTAGAATATTTTATATTGATACTTTTTTACCACCTGGGGTCTACTGAGCATAATGTACTCAGTATTCAACGACGCGTCGTTTGGTAGTTCGCGACTACTACTACTACGGTAATGTAAATATAACTTGAGTAGATAAGATTTGAGTTAACAAGTTTGGGGGATGCGGGTGAGACTCTGCACTTTAAATCGGCAAATGTACGTGATATTCTGATACAAAATGCTGAGCTGCCGTGGTAACGAAACCAGTCTAAGGTGGCCTACGCTAGGCTCGAGGTCGTAGTGCTACCACATCCACGCGGCCAACTGTACTTGTGAGTGATGATGTTTAGTCTGATGGTGTAATTAGCTAGAAAGAGACTAATTAAGATCGCTTTGTATTGTTCGACTTCTTATAACGTTGAGGATATTTTCGCTTGTAATCTTGCGTCTATGTCAATATTTATGAGATTTATATTTACTGCATATTTACTATCTAGTAGGTACGGACGCAAGGAACACTTTTTGAAGAGTTAAACTGATCTCCGAAACAAGACTAAGGCTGAACGAAACTTATGTTTTTTGAAAAAGAAGTTCAGATAGATTTCGATTCACATTCTGGCTCCCACGATTAATTCAAACTTTGCTGACTACCTCGGTCAGAAAAGTTCACAACTGAGAATGGCAAATTAAACCATACAATAGGAAATGTTCTTTGCGCCGTTGGACAGTGCGAAAACACTGAGCACTAGCGGTGCCCCGCTATTTCACCCATTCCTAATGGTTATAGAGCGTGATGTTTTTTATGTATTTATTTATTTATTAATCTTCAAACATTCACCATTACAGGCTAACCCAGTGCGATAATAATAATGTTAAATAGCCTATTACCTTCTTCAAGAATTGGGTTATCAAATGCAAAAAGGTTTTTTCAAGTTTCACTGGTAGTAGATTATCGCGTTCAAACAGATCAATAAACTTCAGCTTTATAATATTAGGATAGAATAGCTGCGCCTGCGACTTTGCCCGCGTGGAATTAAACAAAACACGGGTTTTAATCTTACTGCGCGGAACTCTAATTATTTTATCCGAAATAGAACTCAGTACTCTGATTTTAGTTACTCCTTACAACATGAGCTATCTGCCAATCTAAATCGGTGCTGCGGTTTCGGAGATTAGCCCAAACAAACAGATAGTTATGCTTACAGCCAAAAAAATATTGAATTTGTCGTTTTGGTTTTCCTACCGTAGGTATACATAATTTATATAGTTTCAGATGCGTAAAAAGCTGTTATTTTAACATTACAAACAAACGCTTCAATTTTATTTATTTGTATCTATAACTTAACTAGGTGTCGCTTAGTGTTGGCGAAATCGGGAATAACAGTCCCACCATACCGCCAAAGACAATAAATATCATTCGCTCATTTATAAACGTCACCATTTCTGCTCAACGCCTGCACATACCATCATGCATCCCTAACTGGCTTAAAACTCTATTTATACGTGAATATAATAGTATAATCTTCCTCACGTGCCGTCGCCTTGACTGTGAAACCCGACGTGATCACATTAGAGCCGTTAGTGCACATGTTGTAACTAAGCACAGCTTAACTGACTGTATGAACTATCTACTGGAATAGGGTAGCTTAGCCTAGCTTATTTTCAGACGTGGAAATGTACCTATACTTGCTGGAAGTTACGTAAAGACAGCTGCATTCATTAGATTAGAATAGAATATAATAATACTCTTATTGGATATAACAAAACTAAAAAATAATAATTTTAAGAGCTAAAAATAGCCAGGCTTTCACATTGAAATTGCTTGACAAAATAACTAATTTAATGTTCTGTTTATTTCCTCAAAGGACACTAAGTTGCATGGTCCTGATATGATCGATTTGGTCAAGATAATGTTTGGACTTTTTAAGAAACTGTGACTTCTGGTTTAGTTTACAGCGTTCTAGAGGAAACGCCTTTTATTGTTTGAATTTATAATAATTTATTATGTATCTAATAAAATACGAAGAAACGGTTAATGATTAACATTGTTTAAAATGATGACATAAAACCCCGTTACGAGATAATCGTCATCTCCCACATAATCATGTACAAAGTCGAAACTTTTTGTTCAATGTGCTGTCTAATACTCAGCCCCTAATACTGAGTCATTACAAATAGGTTGGTCATTGGAATTTGAACCCTCTATTTATAGTACAAAACTTAAGCAAAAAAATATGAAACGAGTATGTTCTACTTGACGACAGGCTAGGCTGCAGAGGCAAAAAATATAATCTTAATTTTGATGAGTTTAGCTATAGTTTACTATATTACTCATCATCATAGAATTTATTTTCTATGTCATAAGTAGTTTATCTGTAAAATAATGGTTTCCTTTTGTTAAAGCATTTGGTTAAGCGTTTTACCCTGCAAGGCACTCTATGGACTTCTCCTTCGGGTTTTATTTAGAAAATACAAAAAAAAAATAAAAATAAAAGTTAGGCTGAGAATCAGCACTTTACGACCGTCAAAAATTACAAAAAAGTCCCATAAAACGACCGCTCATCACCACTTCTTAGTTATTTGCCTGGGAATAAGAAATGGCACAATAAACTTCCCCAAACTCTTTTATTTTAAACAGAAATTTTCTGCAAATCTGAACTCTTTATAAAAGTTGATCAACATCTAAACCAGCTCACCTATTCCATTCTCTGCTGGCCTTAGGCTTCTGCAATCTATGACTTCTCGATTCTCGGCTACTCCTACTAATCCACCCCGCGCCACCATAACTAACACTCCAGGTTAGTGCCATGTTTTTTGGGTATTTCCATCAGGACCTGCTCAGTAGCAGCCCGGAGTCTGAATTTGTGTCTGGACAGGGTACATCAGTGCAATTTTTTTCGAAAAACAAGCGTATTGTTATGATGTTATGTATCTATTTATAACAAACAAGCAATAATACGCAACGTAACGCACCCAAATCATATCAGAATCGATAAAATGGACACGACAGGTCCCTGGAACGACTTGCGATACACGGATTCTCCCTCAAGTTAAAGAGGAAAATCTACAAATTAGAATATGTGGATGGATGACATGGATGCCAAAGAAAAGATGGATGGCTTTTGAGGGGAATGATATGAAAGGAAAGTGAGAGACAGCTTGACAGTTGTTAGGGAAGAATAAAAGAAGACGTCAGCGCCGACCCTAAGTCACGTGGGACAAGGGCAGGAAGATGATGATGCAATAATCATGCAAGTATGACACAACGACACTGTTATGTGAGCTATCTTGTCTGACAAACTTGATGATAACATCATGTGATAGGTCATAAAAGTATAACTATTTCTGAAGAGACAAGCGTACGCACGTCGCGCGCTTATGAGAAATATGTACGTTGCACAATGGATTCCAAACAATAGGGTTTTAAACAGAAATTATGATGATTTCAGTTCGGGGAATTATCTTGGAGTTTACATACGACGGATGATGGACTATCGCCTTCAATATGGTGATTTGGAATTGAGACAACTTAAATAAATGTCATTCTTTAAAGAACCTAATATTGTAAATATTGCACAAAACTAGGAACGTTTTAGGCGTTTTGGGGGACACTCTTACAATTATTACCGTTCAAAAACTGCTGATTCTCAGCCTAATTTGAATATTTTTTGCAAAAGTTGTGTTTCACATAAAAAAATCAGCGATCGTTGTATATTTTTGCACTTAACCTGGGCACTAGCTGAGCAGTAAGCCCCACTGAAACCTTTGCATAATAGTCCTATAGTGTTCCCACTGCTGGGGCAAAGGTCCTGTAAAAGATAGTGATTAATAACTAATGTGACGATTTCTACCCAAAGTGGAACTTGGCAAAATTATGGCGACAATAGTGACACCACTTCAAATAATTGAAGATAAAATAAGACAGTCAAATAATACCTGTTTATATATCAAATAGGACAGTAGGAAAAGCTAATAATATTTATATTTTTTTGAAGAGCATATATGTTTTTTTTTTAATAATCCTGGTGGCTCACCACGATGTGCATCACTCGGCGCAGGTTACACTACCAGCCTTGGTGACCAGCAAATCAACACAGTACAAGCCTCCTTGTTATACAACCTATCTGAATCTAAACACATTTTTCTTTTACTTACAGGTAACATAAGTGCAGTGTTCACATACAAGTGGAAAGGCGAGGAAATATCGCGTCTTGTGGACAACGGTACCAGGGTCATGATCGGCATCATCAAGGGGAGGACTTTCGCTCACGTCAGCAACAATATTAACAAGTACGTATCATAGACAAATACTATTCCAGATAGCTGCCTACATAATAGGGTAGTGTCCTTAGAAATTCTGTTTGGTCCGAAAGTTGGATTACTCAAAAATACTGGACACGTATTTTTTCTTTTGTCACGTAAACCAAAAATGACGTCGATATAGTGCGTTGAAATTTCGCGTGACGTCACGCCGTGCTACACTTTTCACGTAAAACTGACATCACTAGCCCCTTCTCCTGAACTTAGGGTGTGCTCTATCTTTGTCATATTTTATTGATTTGAGTAAGCAAAAAATACGTGTCCAATATTTTTTGGTAATCTATCTGACGGACCAAACAGACTTATTATATTTTTACCTAGGACACATCCCTATTGTTAGGTTCATATTAAATGTAATATAAAAACCTGCAAAAAAAATAGTTTGTGGGAGCAACAATTTTTATTAAGTGAAAACTTTTTCAGCCGCTTTAAGCGTTTTTCGGCAGGGGAAAAACGAACGGGATCGTGTCACCGACATGCTTATATAACATGTTGCGTGAAAACAAAATAGAACATAGTTATTCCAAAGTTTTCACTTCTGTCAGAAGTCCGTCCGAAGAAAGTCCATATGACTGCCTATTTTTTTTGTAAAATCACTTCATTAAATCTTGTAAACGCAGACTGCAAGGCCAGAAACAACCATCTAAAGGCCATCAAAAAGTTTGTTTTTTATGTCGTAAACCCGTTGCGCCACTGAATCAGTCTATGCGCTCAACAGTGTATTTCTTCACTTTATAATTCTCAAAAACTACGGTTTGGATGAACCTTAGCGATTTATAGTTAACCACTAGCTCTATTAAGACTTGACGATACTCATTTTCCACACATCATGTCCCCGATTTATCAGCACTTAAAATAATCTTAAATCAACTCCAAGACACGTGGTGCTGCAGTTAAAATATTAATAATACTTCCATAACTCACGAGTCACAATAACAGTATCTATGATTTCTGCAATAAATACTGGCTCTGCTAATAAAAACATCCATATGAATATATATAACATTGATACCGGTTTAATGAGTCTCCCACCCAGTTTAATATGATACGTGGAAAAATAATGAACTAAAATTTACACAGTTCTGAGTTTGCACAATTTCTTCGTTTGCCGCAACGTGCAGCGCCGCCACAAAATGTCAAGTTCAATTTGACAGTGTAATTGCATTTCGTATGCAGAATGCATGTGATGGCAGCGGACATTGCCAATTCCAAAATAAACAAACATATTTCAGTCTTTGTAGAGAGCGTAATAAATTATTGCGAGTACCTGTGTACCCGAAAATCAGTGACGACAGATATTTTGTAAGCTAGATCTAATAACTTCGTTAAAGCCTAATGAGGATGTACATATTATGTATGCTAGCTAACACACAAGTTCCGCTGTAAACGGCGTAGGTAGTAGTTTTGAATTCTTGACTATATGTATGTACAAACAAAATACACTACTCAGGTAAACCAAGAATAAACCCTTCAATTTTAGTGGGTTTACTGTGGAAAACGTTTTCACATTATCAAAATTTCTGATAAAAGTTTTATGAAATTTGTGAATTCACCTTCAGCATAACTACATTTCACATAGATGGTTTTGCCAGCAATATTTTTTTATTTACATATCGTGCCGTCAACATTAAGTTGACGCACGTCATTAACAATTAAAATTTTGTAAGTTAATTACAGTATCGAATACTAGAATTATTACCCTTCCTCAGTTGTCGTTTGCATGTCACATGCAACAATGAATATGCAATCTTATCAACCGTTTTTATACAATACCAACATAATTAATTTACTAACTTAATGAGCAAAAAAATACCCGGGTGTCTTGTCACTGCAATAAGATGTAAATAATACATTGTCTTTCACAATAATTGTTAAAATTTTAAGTATTCATTTATGGACATTTTTAATAAACGAGTGACCTCATGCAATTTAATTTTTTATACATTGACTGTTTGTGTATGTAGGTTTGAATATTTGTGTATTATTTGTACCCACAACACAGGAGAAATGCTTAATGAGGTAAAGTTTGATAAAATCAAATGGTATGTCTAGGGTATTTATTTGCATTATAACTTAGTAATAATAGTATAATGACAATGTAATAAATAGAAAAGGAAGAAATCACAGGATCATACTAGTCTTGCTTGCATATTTCATGTGAAATGAAATTTACTATTGGAAATGTTGGTTTATTTAGGTTTCCGTCTGTGCTATCCTGTTTTCTCTTCATAGGTACTGCATTTGAAATGCGAAGTACCTACATAAGTAGTTATTAACAAATCCGTGTGCTGTTTCAGGACATCTGTGCTGTTCGTGTCGATATCCTTCATCGTTCTGATGGTGATATCTCTCGCCTGGCTAGTCTTCTATTACATACAACGCTTCAGATACATACATGCCAAAGACAGACTCTCTGTAAGTACATACAATTATCCTTATATTAGTAAAATAATCTTTTGTCTTTGGTCTAGTGGTCACTTAAATCAAAATGGCGAAATGCTTTTAGCAATGAGACGAATAGGAAGGAAATATGGTTAACTTGGGTTTGTAGTTTAACATTGACCCGTCAGTTTGTTGGCACCGACACTTCGAGATTGACGTCACCTTATATCCTTACCATTGAATGAAAAGGCTAGAGCGAAGGTGATCAAAGGATATTTCTATAGGTACTAACTTATCATAAAATAATATCCATGTAAGTATAAACAAAGAAATAAAATGGAAGTATCTGTTTAAGGTCAAAATATATCTTTTTACTCAATTCATATGAACGTATATACGGTACTTATAAAATAAATCAATTTAAAAATATTTGTCTATATGTCTTTTCGTTCCGGCTAATATCCGAAACGGCAGGACCGATTTTGACGACATTTTCACTGGTAAATAGCTGATGTTAAAGAGGAGTACATATTTAAAAAAAATAGGGTTCGCCACAAAAAAAATAAAACCGATTAAATTGTGAACAAAATCCGATTCAAATATATACAAAATTACACGCGGAATAAGTCGCGGGTGACAGCTAGTCATAAAATAAAATGAAACAATAACAAATGATGAACAATCAAATTAATCATCTAAGTATATCCTGTTGCAACGGTATGAAGTGACGTTATACCACTGACTAACGGGTCAGGAGTACCTTTTAAGGACCATATTCTTGCACTTGTGCCTTACAAGGCACACTGACGTACAATTTCGTTTATTTGTATTGTTTTGTATTAGCGGAAAATAATAACGGATCAATATTGTAACTACACTCAAGTTGTTGTAATTGTATATTGTGTCGACAACCGCCGTCACGCAGTCCATGAGATATGAATCACTGAGTGAGTTCCTTGTTTAAATGTTTTAGGGGTACGAGGAAAAGGTTGTAAAGTTCCTCATCCACCATTGAAAAGGGAGGATTCTCCGAACAGACGGATATTGTGTTTCTCGTGGGCTACTGCCCGATGGTTGTTGTCGGGGTCTTTGACGGCACGGTTGGCGCAGTGGCTGAGCGATCGACTGCTGCACCGCGTGTCGTGGGTTCGATTCCCGCACGGAACAAATATTTGTATGGCCTACAGGTAGTTGTTCCGGGTCTGGCTGTTTGTGTATGTGAGTTTGAATGTTTGTAAACGCACCCACGACACAGGAGAAATTCCTAGTGTGGGGCAACGTTTAAAAAAAAAAAAAAATATGTTCAATCGCGCGGATATCTTTAATATCGCGATATAGGACACGTCAGATTTAGTTCGTGTGTGTCGAGATAGATGTCGCTACAAGGTAAAGCTCTAGATAAGTTAGGTTTTAGATTCGAGAATTTGACTTTAAGCTTTTACACAAAAAATAAATGTCAACCTCATAATAAGAAAGCCATTCTTGACTGACAATCGATAGTCAGTTATTGGGTTTCGTCAAAATATATAATTTTGATTACATACCATAACATAACTAGTATTCCTCGAAGGGTCGGGCAGAGGCGCTCCTATATTCTAAGTCCGATATAATAGGGGGCGAGCCTGTTACCATCAACCGCGCACAAATCCAGACTACTGCTACTGAAAAACTTCAGATTAAAAACCCAATAACATTTTGTCCGACCCGGGATCAAACCCTTAACATCATGCTCGGCAGTAGTGACTTACAACCACTAGACCAAAGAGGCATTAGTAGTTTTGATTATTATTTGTGTATTTTTTGATGTAAGGTTCTAAACGTAATTTTTTTTTCAGAAACGTCTATGTTGTGCAGCCAAAAAGGCGTTATCCAAAATACCTGTTAAGAGTTTAAAGACTGAAGATAGGGTAAGTAAGCAGTATTCTTAACATTAAATATTAATTTGAACCAACACACGTTACCGCTGGAAATATTCCCGACACAGTAATGGCTAAGTGACCTTCATAAACAAAGTACCGACTCATTAACGGTCATTCGCACTTCAACTTACTTGACTTTTAGCAGGCACACACCGTTTTCGACCATTAACGACAGTGTACAGCTGACGTCGCGGCGTAGCGACTGGTCTCATAGCGACTGTACTGTGAGTGCGTGGGTTCGTACTCAGCGGCTCGCCGGACTTTTTGCATTTTATATATTTTTATTCTTTTCAAGAAAATATTTCTTTTATCAAATTGTTATCAAGCCGCAAGTAAATCGTCGGACATTTTTATTTAGTTCAAGAAATTGTTTTATATTAAGACAATAACATACCAAAGTAGTAAACATAAATTAACCAACTTTTATGTTGTCGGAATATTGTGTAAACCAACATAAAATGGAACATAAAGAAAACAACATCACTATGAGAAACCGTCGGCGTCGTTTAATACGATCTCACTCCGACGTATCTGTTGACCTACTGGATACCTCCTCATCTTCGAATTTAAGTATTAAGAGTATGATGGACTTATCTACTCATGTCAAGAGTGACGAAGTGCTGGATTTGCAAAAAATAATTGAAACCCTAAGGGAGCAATTATTAAGTGCACATGCGGAGATTGAAAGTTTAAATTCAGAAAATACCACACTGAAAGAACAATTACAGAAAGAAAGACAGAAAAATGAGCGACTTAAGGAGATTAGCCAAAGCGGGAGGAAAATTGATAAGTCATATAACAACGCAAAAAGAAATAATCATTCGACAAGAAAACTAAATCTAACCTTGGAATATCACACTCCTAAATCGTCTGCTCAAGTAAAGTCATCTATTGAATCCCGAAAATATGAAAACAATTCAAAACCTGCCGTTGACCATTCTCAAAATGAAGGGGAAAACTCGGCCAGTTATAATTTGGTGCACAATATTAGCAGCAATAAAACGAGTTCACAAAATGTGGTGGAACATTCAAATAATGCTGATAGCTGCAATGTCAAATGCAATAACATTCAAAAAAATCTCGAACAGTATCAACACATAGGAAAAACGAATTGTAAAGCTGGCAAAATATTAATATTATCGGACAATCAAGGTAATGGTATAGTTCAGATGTTGATCGAAAATAAAAATAAACTAATATGTAAGGATTATAATATACAATCTGTTACAAAACCAAATGCAACAACTAAGAATGTGTTATCTGGTTGTTGTAACATGGCAAAATCCTTATCTAAAACCGATAATGTTATTATAATGACAGGTAGTAATGACTCTAATCCAACTGAATTTATGTCTGAAATATCGATAGCGTTACATTTCCTAAAAAATTGCAATGTATTTATAGCCAATGTACTTTATAATCGGATTCTTAATGAACTTAAATTGAATGACCAGTTAAAGCTACTTACTCGAAATTATAAAAATTGTACATTTATAGAAGCAGGAACAGAGGATGTTTTGCAACAAATAATCTATAAAATCAATGTTAAACATTACAACAATGCATTCCTTTCCTATAACAACCACAAAAGTAAGGGTACTGCCGCTATTAAGGGTACAAATGATAGACAGAAGGTTTATGATTCGAATAAAAAGGTAGAATTAAAAAGGGGTACGATACCCTATTGCTTTGAGAATCAACTAAGAAATCATTCAAAAAAGGTTCACAACTCATCTTGTCCAAATAATAACCAAGAACCATTGCAGGGTACAATACCCTATTATTTTCCAATTCTCAAAAAAACATCACAAGTAGATCCAAAAGACAATTCCAATAATATTTTTTTTCGTTCCTAAACATTCTTTTGCAATAGTTCACCAAAACATTGCCGGTGCCTTAAATAAAATTCTAGATTTTGAGATAGTGTTAAATGAGTTGCAAGAATTAAAGAAAAATGTTGCAGTAGTATGTCTCAGTGAACATTTCATTAAAAAAGGTGATGAAAAATACTTAAATGTAAATAATTTCAATCTTGGGGCCATTTACTCACGCGAAGGACAAAAACGCGGAGGCACATGTATATTGTGTCAAAAGGGTTATGTAAGTACTGAACTAGGTTTTACAAAGGATCTTGTAGTAGAGAAACATTTTGAAATATGCGGTGTAGAAATTGAACAAATCAAATTGATTGTGGTCTGTATATACAGAACACCAAATTCTGACATAAATATATTTTTTCAAAATTTCATTAAAGCATTACTGAAACTTCAACATAAAAAATACAAGATAATAATTTGTGGTGATTTTAATATAGACTTACTAATAACTGATAAAAACAGTTCTAAATTTAAAGAAATATTACTTAATTATGGAATGCAATACTATATAAATGAGCCTACTAGGCTTAAGACATGTATAGACAATATTATTGGTAATGTAACAAATGCTATAGGCGAAACATATAATTGTTTCCTGTCTGATCATAATACAGCTCAAATCGTTACAATTGATCAACAAATTAACAGCAAAACTGATTTCTTTTTTGTAGCTATTAATGATTTAAATAAACATAATGTTGGTAAGTTCATTGAATGCATAAGTTGCTTAAGTTTTAGTGAAATTTATGATATCTTAGATGCTAATGCGGCCTTTGATGTATTTCATGATCTTTTAACTTTGATCTACAATCTTTGCTTTCCATGTATAAAAATTAAAAGAAAATATAACACGAATAAACAAAAATGGATAACAAAAGGTATTAAAAAAAGCTGCAGTACTAAGAGGTCATTAAGAAATCAATATTATTTGAATAAAAATAATGAAAATAAAAACAAATTTAAAACATATTCCAAATTATTAAGAAGTTGTATGAATAACCTGCAATCCCTATGTAACCAAAAGCACATTACTTATTCGCAAAACAAAATCAAAGCTACATGGGATATTGTAAAGCGCAATACGGGCACTAAGCCGTCTAGAGATTGCATTAGTAAAATCGATGACAATTGTATAACACTAACCTCCGGATCTGACATCGCTAATAAATTCAATAACCACTTCATTGACATTGCCATTAATCATTCCTCTAATTTTAATAATAATCATAATGACAGACACAACTTAGAAATTCATGATGATAGTATATTTCTAGAACCAACAAATGCTTCTGAAATTGAAAGTATAATAAAGTGCTTAAGAAACACTAAATCAGCAGGCTATGATAATATCACAACTGAACTTCTTAAAAGTATTTCAAAATATATATCAACGCCTTTAGCATACATTATTAACCTATCCTTGGAACAGGGCTGTTTTCCTGACAGATTGAAACTATCCTTAATTAAGCCATTACATAAAAAGGGCTCCCAATCTAACGTTGACAACTATAGACCTATAGCACTAACACCCATACTTTCAAAAATATTTGAAAAAGTGATGTACAGGCGGTTATTAAGGTTCCTAGATAAATATAACATTCTAGTCAGTCAGCAATATGGATTTAGACAAAATAAATCCACTACCGTAGCAATTTATACGTTAATAAAACAAATCATGTCTAATATCAATAAAAGAATCCCTTCCTGTGCATTATTTTTAGATTTAAGCAAGGCGTTTGACCTCGTTGACCATGTTAGGCTATTGGATAAAATGGAAAGATACGGAATAAGGGGTCCCGCTATAAAATGGTTTCAGTCATATTTACGTAACAGGAAGCAGATAACAAGAATTGCAAAGTTGAACCATATGGCAAATAGTATGGATAATTTCGAATCCGAACCAAGAATTAACCTTTGCGGTGTCCCTCAGGGAAGCATTCTCGGGCCGTTATTGTTCCTTCTCTATATAAATGACTTACCGAAATCATTAAAACATCAGTGTGTTCTGTTTGCTGATGACACCACAATTATTATTAAATGTAAAGATGAGCAAAACTATGACAATGAAATTAATCAAGCATTGAACGATATTATAAAATGGTTGGATATTAATAAACTAAAATTAAATATTGCGAAAACGAATGTAATCCATTTTAAAACATAGAAAAGTAAACCTGTCCATCTTCATGTCGCGTATGATAATATTAGCGTAAAGCAGGTACATAACACAAGGTTTCTAGGGGTAACACTTGATGAGCACTTAACATGGAAGAATCATATCGAGATACTCTGCAAGAAAATTAACCAATTTGTATTTGCGCTCAAAAAGGTCAAAAATGTAACGTCGAGAGAAACCTCCATAATGGTGTATCATGCCTATGTCTGTTCAGTAATTCGCTACGGCATAGTTGTGTGGGGAAACTCCTCAGAAACAGATCGAATTTTCATTGCTCAAAAAAAGTGTATCCGCGCAATTTTTAATATGGATTGGTCTGATTCGTGTAAGCCTATATTTAAGTCACATAACCTTTTGACTGTACCCTGCATATATATCTTCGAAGTTGCCAAGTTTGTGAGATCCAATCTTGCATTATTTGAACGAAGGGATAATACAAATAAAAGGAAAGCTGCACATCTAGATTTCGAGATACCTGTTCCTAAGTTGCAACTCTTCCGAAAGAGTTGTATCTACATGGCTCCCCTAATTTATAATGCTTTGCCGAATACAATTACCCAACTACCCTTCCAAAAATTTTGTTCGGCACTACGAAAGTGGCTGTTGCAGGAATGTTTTTACTCAATTCACGAGTTTTTTGTAAAATGTCCCTGTAAATTTTTTTCTCTTGATCTGGTATCAAAATACAGGCATAAGTAATGTAATTATTTAAGTTAAGTGTTATTTTGTTAAACTTATTGTTTTATTTAATGTCATGTCAAAATAGAAGTGTGTAGTTTGTGTATAATTGAAATAATGATAAAAAATTTAATATTAATATAATGTAAATAATGGTAACTAAAAATGAATGTACCTACTTCAATGATTGTATATAATAATAATTGTAACTTGATTTGCATACCGTTAAAACGGTGAGACATGTAGCACTATGCAATAATACGAACACCTTTTGTAAACATGCCTTGTTTCTGGCAAATAAATATTCTATTCTATTCTATTCTATTCTATTCTAAATAATACATTAAATATGTTATTAAGGTTGCGCATACCGGTTATATTTCCACACAAACGTAGAAGGAACATTACTTCATTATTTGATGTTTTATGCCCAAAATTAAGGGTAATATCGGTTTGCCTCACTAATCTAAGCTTACTGCTAAATATATACCACAGATAAAAAAAAACAATTTGGAAAGGCCTCAAAAGACCTATTTTAACGCAACTTGGGACTTAAATAAATATCTACTCTACTACTAAAACTCTTTAACAAATATGCAAAAGGCATAGTTTTTAACATTGAACGTTCAAATAAAATTATTTTATGCAAATGCATTGAGTTGTTATGTGTAAAAAACATCTTCCAAAAACCTACAAAAATTGCGCGCTTACTCGTTTTGGCTAAGCTCTTCATTATCGTTACCTACCTCGTCTGTATGCTTACACATGAGGTGAGACGCACGATCTTAGCCAGATTAGCTACGCTAGCTTTTAACTGTTTATCACTGGGGGGCTATATTTTTCTCACAGAACGCTTGATAGAAAATATAAAAATAATAGGTAGTAATTTAACCATGTTGGCCCTAACAGCATGCGCACTCTTAAGTAAAATACCTTTATATCTGAACACAGCGACATTTTATGACTTTTTCATGGTCATTTTACAACACTAAACACTATACGTTTAGTAATATGTAGCAACATTTTGTAATATTATTGTTTTATTGTTCGCAGGAAGTTCAAGGCGACGGCGAGTGCTGCGCCATCTGTATAGAACCTTACAAAGTGTCTGAAACACTTAGATCTCTTCCTTGTAGGTCAGTATTTAACTTTTCATCATAAATGTAGGAGAGGGGCGTGATGAGAGACACACTATTGATATGTTTTCTACGTTTATTTTGGCTCGTTTTACATAGATTACGTTCGTTTTCAATCATCCGCAATTCTCCCCCTTCCCCTTTCACACACTCGCCTTTCATTCACTCGTCTTACGTTCCATTCCGCTAATGAATTGAATGTTTCGTTACACGGATAACTGTTATTTCAAAGGAAATAGGCCCACATAAATATTTCGAATACAAGGCGGCACGATTGGCGCAGTGGCTGAGCGATCGGCTTCTGCGTCGCGTGTCATGGATTCGATTCCCGCACGGAACAAATATTTGTATAACCTACAGGTACCTAGTTGTTTTGAGGCTGTTTGTGTATGTGACTGTAAATGTTTGTGCACGCACTCAGCACACAGGAGAAATTCCTATTGAGGGGCAACGTTTATGGAACCAATAAACAAATTTAGCATTATTATTGTAATATCATAATAATAAAACGGTCAAGAAGACTCCAAAGTACATTCTGCTGTAAATTCAACAATACATTGTTCTGGTTTCAGACACGACTTCCACAAGAACTGCATAGATCCGTGGTTGTTGGAGCACCGTACGTGTCCCATGTGCAAGATGGACATCCTCAAGTACTACGGCTTTGTGGTCAGTTACCGACAGTTAACGTTCTGCATGTATTGGACTTGTGACCTTCTTAACCTATCATAGGCCTTATCTATTAATACGGGAAGACAAAACTTCTTACCCCTTTTTAGGTTTATTGTGTACACGGTAAGGGTGAACTGGGAACACGCACCGACACAAGTAAGGTGGGACAAAGGAACGAAGCAGTGTAATTATGTACTGGTCATCATCTACCTAGATAACAATGTTGGGGTCGGCTTCTAGTCTAATCGGATGCAGCTGAATACCAGTACTTCACATGAAGCGTTTGCTTATCTGACCACCGCAACCCAGTAACTGGTTAACACGATACCCATTGGTAAGACTAGTTGCCAGACTTTCAGGCTTCTCACTGCCCGTAACGACTCTTAAAGATCTGCAATAACAGCATGGACCAACAACTTAACGTGCTTTCCGAGGCAAGGAAAGGTCTCGGTATGTAATGAATGGTAACCCATCTATAGACCGACTCCTGCAAGCGTTGCTTATCCATGAAGTTTGGAATGTGGGAGTGTTCATTCTTAGTCATTTTCTGGTCCAAAATAATTGTGTGAAAGATGATATGGCTAGAAAGGAGGTGACTTTTGAGATGACGGCGAATGGAGATGTAAGGAAGGAGACATGCTGCGCTGACCCTAAAAAAGTTGGGATATGGGCAGGAGGATACTGGTACAAAATAATTAATAGTTACTTTTTGTTACTGTCCAGTTCACGGGCAGCCAGGAGAGCATCCTGCAGCTGGAGGTGGAGGAGGCTCGCAGCCGCGCGCTGTCTCCGGCGCGCAACCGTCACCCGCTCACACTCGTAAATGTTATACATACTTTGATATACTTATGTGTGTGCTTGTGGTCCAGTGTCGGTCAGCTAGTCCGTTCCTTCAGCACTTCCCGCATTACATTATACAAATATCACTGTGTGGGTTGTACCTTACACCTCGTATAAACTAACCCCGTACCTGTGTTGGCTAAAAATGCTTGTGACTAAAATGACTTTCACCTTTTAAAAGTACCATGTTTTTGTCCCTAGTTAGTGATCTCAGGTAGCATCTGAAATGAGGATTTTAAATCATCATAATCAATATTTTTTATTATTAATAAAAATTGTCTGCCATCACATTGCCCGGCAGATGTGAAAATCATTGAAATCAATGGTTATTGAAGGAATTTTTAATTTAACCAATATGTAAAATTGTAGATAAATAATATGTAAAATTGTTGTTAGTCGTAGTAGTCAGTCAGACACCCATGACGAAGAGTTAGTACTTACCTAAATGTCATCGACGCCATTTTGGATTTAAATTTTGACCCCATAATCGTTATTATCGACCCCCGGCAACCACGAAAAGAACACTAATGCCGAAAAGTTAATATATTCCATCGGGGCATTCTTGGATTTAAATTTTGACCTCATAATCTTTATTAGCGACCCCGATAACCAGGGAAATTACACGCATGGTGAAAAGTGAGAAATCTATGAGATCGGTCAGTCGATCGGTCGCTCGGTCTACCGGTCGGCCGGTCGGTAGGCAGCTCATACAGAGAAGCAACGGAGTGTATAGAAAGCGCGTGCGCACACTCAACGGAGTTGAGATCGGTGGCGTAGTGGGGGCGTGACGCATAACTATCGCTGTGTCGGCAGTCGGCACGAAGTGCAGCAATAGATGTTTCACATCAATAGTCTTTGTTTTTTTTGTTTAAACGCACTAATCTATACTACTTGTAGGTTTACATGGAGTACAGTAAATAGTATTCTTTACGATTCTATTCTATTAATAGGTTTTGAAAAAATGATTTTGAGGAAGGCTATTTAAACATCACGCATCGACCCGTGAATCGTGAATCCGTAGGGCACAGCTAGTTAATCGATATAAATAATTAGAGCCCTTTTCTTGGAGCATCTTAGTAGTTAAAAGTGTTTGTTAGTATAGTGTGCCTCATGGCAAAGATCTCTTTTTAGATTGTCCACCTGCCATTTTGCAATAAAACTCCGATCCAGCTCTTAACCTTGATCTCCCACCAACAGCTGACGAGCGACAATTCGTACGAGGAGGCTGGCAGCGAACGCAGCAGCCGCGCCTCGTCTCCGGACGAGCTGGTGCCGGCGCTGGCGCGGCCTGCGGACACGCCTAGACATGTTAGCAGGTACATTTTACTATCTTAGTGTCCCTGTACTGCGTTTGCAATCTACCATCCAAAAAAGTTAACATTCATGTGTTTTTGGAAAAGTTACTTTAATACCTCCACTTAAAGTTCAGTTTTCAACTTAATTTTTTTTTATGACTTATTCTATACTAGTCTATCAAACCCAGTAGGACCTCATGTTTGGCAGTAGTGCTTGCAGCCACCAGACCAACGAGGCAACATTTATTTCACCGCATTATTAGGATGTCTGTATACAACCTTATATTTTCTTCATGCTGAAACTCTCACAGGGCCATTGTACTCATCATTATGAATAACTTTTACTAAGGGACTAACGCTGAATTACGAAAAAAAACTGACGTTCAGTACATTTTTCTGTTTCTTAAATCATTTATGGAGCAGATGATTTTTTCGCGATTCCCGTGTTGGTCTGATATTAAAAGTTGATTGTAGTAATGAGCACAATTAAGTGGTTTATTAGAAAAATAAGGTTGAACAGGGCTATTAAAGATCGAATAGTGCTAATCCTCAGTTCTTTAATAGTTCATAAATAAGAGCCGATTTTGACTTCTCCATATGGTTGTGCTGCAGGTCGTGCACATCGTCTCCGTCCGGGCCGGGCCGCGCGGAGCCGGCGCCCAGCGCGGCGCAGGAGTGAGCCGGCCGGAGTGATGGCGCGCCCGCAGATGTGATGTGTTCATTAATAAATACTCAACAAAGAGACAAGTACCTCCAGTGATGTGACGCTCGTAGAACGGTGGATTACAAGTGATATTTTTCGTAATTAAGGACGTATAGCGTATAAATGGATATTTGGACTTTTGGATATTCACCGCATCTCCGCCTAGTCGACGAAATAAGTGTTCTTCCTAACGCTTGTGACCTACCAACAGTTTTGTAATAATTGTAAAACCTTTAAAAATAAAAACGACCTTTTTTAATTTGAAATCAATCATACGTCGTACTTAATTATTGTTTTTGATTGGTTAGTGATCTCATAAGTTAATCGTATCCTATATTTCTGCAGTAACTTTCAACGTGTGACTAATATAATCATGTGGTCTGTGATGGCCCTTCGTTTTGTAATTCTAACTCCTGTACTGGGATTAAGGGTATCCGTCCATATGATAATAACTAACACAATAATACAGTGTGTACTGCCTCGTCTGCTGTATTTTGACACTGTATGAAGCCATAACATGAATAACAGTAAGTGTTAAAATGTAGCAGACTATCATTTCTACTAAACACCTATCCTTAAATGGGCTACTTTATAAATGTCATAAGTTTAATGATTTAGACGTAAGCGTTTTCTACATTAGTCAGCCATATGAATGATATTGTAAGCTATAAATGTTCAGCAACCATTATAACATGAAAGACTATAATCATATTGATGTGTAAAGGGGGCCATAACGCAACCGAATTCGTTTTTAATATCAACTTGTATTGTACAGTACGTATGTATAAGCTTATGTTCTTTTGGAACGTTATATATTATGTACTTAGTGTACCTATTTCCACATGGTGCAATGTTTGTAAAACTTTGTTAACACCTAACACTTTTTCGTGACTCCGAAAATATGTAGTTAATAAAATCTAGTCTGAAGATATGTCGCTTTTAAACTCAGTAATTTATGATTTAGTAGTTTGATATAAATTTAAGGTTGAAGTACTTTTGAACCAGGAATGGATTGTATGTTCGATACTGGATATCGTTAACCGTTAATTAAATAAATAGGAATGCAATGAATGTATACTGTTCTCGGTTTCAGATCGAATAAAACATATTGTCCAAGCATGATTCTAGTGTACTAACCTCTTATAATGAAGAGATAGGACTGATAGCGCCTTTTGCGATTATCGTGACAGTTTCTTGTAATCAAAATTATTGTGTTCACCCAAAATTGTGTTTAAAAGCGACCTAATACATTCAAACTGTCTTTATATTAATTAAAGAAAAAAATAAATGTTACTTTAAGGTATATTAAGTGAGCATTTAAGTTATTATGTTCGAACATAGACAGAAGGTAGGTACTTAAATCCATTGGATTTTTTTATATAAAACAAGGAGACTGGTATGTACTTTTTAATAACAGATAATTTGTGTAAAGATGTTTACATTCCCATTCTTGTTCGAGTCGAGTGTTCTGCGTAACTCCACGTGTGAGCATAATGTGTTGAAATAAAAACCAATACAGTATTGACATTTGTCTTTTATTGTTAACACCCCAAATAGATGTATGAACGTAAACGAAGCAAAAAGAGTAAGGGTCGTAACAAGTGGCTTCTGTAGTTACTACCTACCCCCATGGAAAAAGGCGTGTGTCTATGTATGTATTTATGTACCCCAAATATAGATGTATGGAAGATGACTTGCTGCGCCGACCTCAAGTAAATTGGGATAAGGGCAGGAGGATGATGATGATACTGAATTTTATTTTCATGAATGGAGGTGAGTGTTTCCTTCTATTAAGATGTTGCTTTGTGCCTATCTATAGTAATCTTTCAGTCTTTATGGGAAGTCAGAAGCCTGAAGTCCGTTACTGGAAATCGACTTCAAAATCATCCTCCTGCCCTTATCCCAATTTATTTCGGGTCGGCGCAGCATGTTTGTTCTTCCATATATCCCTATTACTTCTGTAGAGATGACTATTGAAGAAAGTAGAGATAAATGAATGATGTCTTAGCCATCTTTCACACAATCCATCCATAGTTTCTATCACCAAATATATGGGTAGAATGAAATTGAATAACACAGGTATAAAGAAAAAGATACTTTATTGACTTCTAAACGTGATACACAGAAACGCCAATACATTATTTACAAGAAAGTATAAAACAAGATCTTTCATAGAGTAACAACTCTGTTACAATTAACATACCTTTTTTTTTAACAATAAAAACCGACAAAACACAGACGGAGATAAACATCACAATTTTCGCAATGAGCTAACTCCAAATCTTCACAAAGGTGGACAAGATTTTACTATAAAGAGGATCACAAATCTATTTTAGTATTTTCCCACTATTATTAAATTAATACAAAATTTATTTAATAGTACATTTGAAATAAAACAGTTATTTTATTAAATAAGTTTATACGAATTTTGATTAAATCCGCTTTTCTAGGATTATTCAATAGTACTTTATGAATAAATTTTCACAGATACATACAATTCTGGTACAGCACATCAAGCTACCCCAATCTGTCAGATTTATTTGATAGGTTTTCAACTTTATTTCAAAAATACAAGGTTAATTTTCAATTGGCAAAATTTAACACAGGGGTAGGTAAATACTAGACAAAAATGTATAATTTACCAAATGGTACAGTCAGCAACAGCTGCGGTCGATTGACACACTGATAACAAGCCACAACATTTAAAAGTTTTCCAAACTAACTTTTCATTGATTTTTGACATTTATTTTACTTACTGTGTTTTTGTTACTGTACTAATCCTATTTCCTATTAAAAGTATACCTAGGCAAGTTGAATAAAATTAAAACTTGCTAACCGAAAATAAATCCACAAAATCTACATAAAATCACACACCATTAATCCCCAAAGGGCTAGACAGGTGCTGTGTTTGGACACATAACTTAATACAATGATCAAATACTAACTAACAACTATATACAATATACACTCGTTGGAAACAAAAATGCAGCAATGACTCGCTGTGTCGTTAAAAGAAAAACTTATCAGTCTTATTATATACAAAGCTTTAAATTAATACAACTAATTAGATGAAAAATACACATAATAATGTAAATTCTTCTACTCCATTTTGAGGAATCTATTACAGAGACAAACAGGAATCTAGTGGTGGACCTAATTAATTATTGAATGTTCAATATTTTATTTTCCAGTAATGTGTTACCTAGCCATGTAGGTATATTTTTCAAATATGTGTTGTTATTGTTATTGGAAAATTAACTTTAAACCTCACACAAAGTTCAGTTTGCGTTACAACTTCAATATTTTTTATAACTTTTTCAACAGTTATCGTAAAATCGACTTAATTTACACGCACATAAAGTTGATATTTGTTTAAGTGGAAATATAAATTATAATTAAATATAAATTAGAAATATAGGATTTGAATATGGAATACACTTGAGCCGTGAGGTTCCATCGTTAGTTGATATCAGAATGACTATTACGGCATTCTGTTTTCAACTTAATTTACACTTCCATAAAGTTGATATGGATGTATCATTAACTGAATCCAAGAACTAGAACTAAGTCTAAACGCAATACCGGTTTTCCATGCTTGTTATATGCATGGATTGTCATTATTAATGATAATTATTTGAGCAAATAAAGAAAACAATATGTTTAGTTATACACTGTAGACAGAATGTAATGTAAGTTCATGTTACAATCATAATTATATCCTTTTTTGAATTTCCTTACAGGATGAGCACACCAAATTTTCAATACTTTTAAGCGCTACTTGGTAGCTTCCAATATTCAAAAAGTATTTACTCACTAGTCAATTTTTTTTACTCTACAGTAGAGTATAAAATAATACAAGTGATTCAATACTCTTTTTCACAAATTTAATTAAATTAAGTTAATACATTTTCTTCTTACTCTGATCGCGTCACATAATATTGTCAATAAGTTATCTGTCGATAATATAATGTGACGCGCTCATATTAAGAAAAAAAATGTCTAGTGCACCATATCGTGATGTCTTCCAACTTTGTGAAACCCTGCTCATACCTCAGCGTTGCCTACTTATTGTTGTCGGTGTCTTTGCGCGAGATGATCACCTCAAGCGCGAACGTCGCGTCGTAGACTCTGACTCAGATCACTTGTCCCATAAACCCGCTTCCTTCATCTTAGTGTGGAAGTACTTCTCTAGAGTGTTAGCGCATCTGTTGAATGAGAAAATAGTATTTATAAATAGCATGCTCTACCAAGCAAACGAAAGCACAGTACACGGCCGTGAATATGAGAGGTTTATGTAGCTTAACACCTTAAACTGTGTCTCGTTGTCTGGCAGTTAAGATGTGAAGAGAAACTTCGGCTCAGTACAGCATTGTCGCTTCACGCAAACCTGAGTGCCTCTCTTAAAGTCCGAAGTGTGCTGATTTGTCGAGGTCTGGCGATTGGACAGGGCCTAATTGGGGAATATTGTCTCCTAGACTTAACCAATATCACACGTTTTACGAAGTCAAAGTTAGCATTAAAACCAACAATTTTTTTTGAGCTTAGGATGTAAAATTGGTTGTGTACACAGTGCATTAAATAAATAATTATTTTTAATATCGACCACCAGTAAAACGGTGTGAATCGAAACAAAAATTCTAACGTTAATTCAATATTATGTATAACTGCCAAGATGTTGAGATGATTCATTTCAATCCCTTAAAAAATAAGATTCCTTGTAGTAACAAACAATGTTAAACTAACGCGAAAATCCCCTTCTAAGTGTTGTAGGAGTCGAGAAACAATTAGTTTTTTTTTCTTATTTTTGTTAAAAAGTACGTTTTCAGAATTCAGGCCAATAAAAATCTATTCTTAGCAAACTACTTGGAATCACTCACTAAGGTTTTATTGGGAGTGCCATTTCTGTAATTTATTTACTTTGATTTATTAGAAAAGTTATTGTGCAACAAGCAGTACTTGAATTTAACTTGCAATGCTTTTCTTGACTTTGTATTACAATATAAAGAATATCGTAGGTTGTAGGCATACATTAAATAAATAGTTAGATATCCCTTATGACAAATTCAACTCGGAAAATAATGTTAAAATTCTTTATCTTTGTAGGAATTGACTGTTGTGTAGCTAATAAACGGATTTAGCTATCATAATGTATCTGATAATACACTTACCTATAGTAATCAGTATCAGGTGAGTTGTAAAGCCGGCAGTTGGTGAAAATTCTGGTCATATCAGCTATGAACAGACGTTTTGACACGTAGTACCGTGCCTTTAGGCGCTCGCCTATTGTGCGTAGATCTGAAACCGTATGAACACTTTTATTAAAGTCTCTTGGGTTGAACTTAAATAAATAATTCATGAGAAGAATCTCACGCAAGCTGAAAAAAAAGCGTTCTCATGTATCGTGGGTGCGTTTGCAAACATGTAAAGTCATATACACGAACAGCCAGACCCGGAACAACTACCTGTAGACCATGCAAATATTTGGTTCGTGCGGGAATCGATCCCACGACACGCGGCGCAGCGGTCGATCGCTCAGATACTGCGCCAACCGTGCCGTCAAATGATGTCAAGATGTAGCCTACATCTTGACGAAATATTCAAGCATAAATGTATTGAACAGTAGTTTGCGTCGCGACTTCAGGGTCACTCAATTACACCTTGTATTCAAGACTCCATACTTGTTAGATACATACTCAGAAGGTCTTGTTTAGCTGGTGCAAACTTACCCATAGGAAATTTGATGTGATCATAGTAATCCGGCACTTCAGTCTTATCAACTGGTTTCAGGAAGGGCCAAGCAGTCGCGTGGTTCTTAACCTGTAAGAAAATGTTATATCTTGTATGAGATAATTATATATCATCCTCCTGCCCTTATCCCAATTTTATTTGGGGTCGGCGCAGCATGTTTTCTTCTTCCATACATCTCTATTTGCCGTCATCTCATGGGTCACCTCTTTTCTTGCCATATCCTCTTTCACACAATCCATCCATCTTTTCTTTGGTCTTCCTCTACTCATGTAACCCTGCACATTCATACTCAAAACTTTCCTCACAACATGGTCCTCATTCCTTCGCATCACATGCCCATACCATGACAACCGATTTCCACACAACTTCTCGGTCACAGGCGCAACTTTAAGACTTCCTCTTACGTACTCATTTCTTATTCTATCCATTCGCGTAACACCACACATCCCCCTCAGCATTCTCATCTCAGCTGCATGTAACTGCCTTTCATTCATGCCTTTTGCGGCCCAACATTCTGATCCATACAAGACAGCAGGTCTGACCATTGTTTTGTAAATCTTCCCCTTAAGTTTAAGGGGAATATGGGGGTCATAGGTTGTGACGTGTGTGTGTGTATGAGATAATTATATAATAACTAAGAAAATTAACATATTATTATAGCTTTACTTCATAGAATTTTTGAATCCAATCATTCACTGGTGGGTGTTCTGGGTATTTGCTATGTATAATAAAAATATCTATCTATGTAATGTATTGTATTAAGTATATCAGTCATCTAGTACCCATAACACAAGCTCTGCTTAGCTTGGGGCTAGATGATGCTGTGTGGATTGTCCAGCATTATTTATTTATTATTTTATTCACTGATAGACAACGAACAAACGGCTTGTTGTGGAATGGTGAGGTTTTCACAAGAGTTGCATACGATTGTTTCTTTCAGATTTTTGATGTGAGTAATAAAATAACTGTCTATAGTTTTAGTATCACTGTGTGACACCATAAAGTTAAAAACAACTGTACTGACACAACCGCATAGCCATGCAGAAAGATAATTAATTCAAGAAAAATATTTTATCATAAAAAAAATCCTAAGTATACATTTTTTAACATAAATCGTCTTTGATTATTACTTAATGGTTAAAAAAAAATGATAACGATAAAACATTGTTTGACGAAGGTGAAATATTTTTTTTTATCCCTTTTATGGATTAAGTAGTGGATGATCTTTGTAAAATATAATAATACAAAATCGTACATATATTATAGTAATTTATAACAAAGGTATAGGAGAGTGCAGTTACCCCGTGCAGTAGGTTCCGCAGCGCGGCGGGGTCGGGCTCGGGCTCGGGCGCGGCGGCCGGCCGGCCCGCGCGCGCGCCCGCCTCGCGCAGCCCGGGGATGCACTCCGGCGGGATGCTGCGCACCTGCGCAGGGGTACAGCCAAGTACTACTCACTTACTTGTACTATGCTTTTTAATATAGCTTCATAAACTACTGTTTTAAACAGAGGAGGAACAAGAGGAGCTTGTGGCTAAATAAAAACAGCCGCACGGGTTGATCAAAGGTTAAGCTACGCTTGCCGAGGTCAGTATGTGGATGGGTGACCGTTCGTAACATATCGAGACTCCTCCGTGCCTCGGAAAGGACGTTAAGCCGTTGGTCCTGGCTGTCATTTGTAAATCTTAGACAGTCGTTACGGGTAAGCCCGAAAGTCTGACAACCAGCCTAACCAAGGGGTATCGTGTAGCCCAGTAACTGGGTTGTGGAGGTCAGATAGTCAGTCGCTCCATGTAAAATACTGGTATTCAGCTGCATCCGGTTAGGCTGGTAGCCGAAACCAACATAGTTGGGAAAAGGCCAGGCAGATGATGGATGAAACTACTGTTTTAAAATAGAATCATTAGTCACTGCTTATAAAATAGCATTTTAAGTTTCGGTTTTTAAAATAGCTTATAAATATGGTTGTCTTATCGCAATAGTATAGTGGTTTTATACTTACACCTTCCTTGAAACATGTCATTCCAGGGTGAATTTTTCTAACGTCTTTCTGCCTCATATCAATCAGCTTTTTCACGATCTGTAAAATACATCATAACATATTCATTTCTGTACATTAATATAACATCACGCCTGTTTTAAGGTAAGGCAGCAGTGTAAATCCAGACTCTGAGCTACTACTGACAAATACCTGATGGAAATCCGAATTACACTTAGCCCGACCTGGGAAACAAACCCAGGGCGACGTCGATTTGCATATTTTTTCCTGTTTATTGTCTTTATCCAATTTTTAGTGTCCTTATGGATAATCTTAATGTTTGTACGGTCAATAAATACCCACCCATGTCGAAGTAAAAATACAAATAATTTATTTTGATTAGACCATTACTTTTGAACGTCAATGACTCTAGTTGCCCCATCCAATGGCTAGTTTTGTGTGGTGAAGAATGGGCAAGAAACTCCGCACTTACTCTTTCAAAATAGTGTTTTTTACAATATTTTGTATACATTAATCAGATAATAGGGTAGTGTTCTTAAAAATTCTGTTTGGTCCGAAAGTTGGATTACTCAAAAATACTGGACACGTATTTTTTCTTTTGTGACATAAACCAAAATTGACGACGATATAGTGCGTTGAAAATTTGCGTGACGTCACGCCGTGTTACACTTTTGATGTAAAAGTGACGTCACAAGCCCCTTCTCCTGAACTTTGATGTGCTATATCTTTGTCACCTTTTATTGATTTGAGTAAGCAAAAAATACGTGTCCAATTTTTTTGGTAATCTAACTGACGGACCAAATAGGCTTATTATATTTATACCTAGGACACATCTCTATTGATACAGGTCTAATTCATATTATGGTCAAAAGCCCTTTTCATAACTTCTGGTTACATACCTCTTTCTGCCTGCGTATGATCATGGTGAACTGCGTGTATACTATGCGAGGGTTTAGTTCGCAGTGCATGAGCGTGGCTCCTTCATAGTCCTTTATGTAGCCCTGGTACATTGCGCGCGGGAGCTTGATGTCCTTGCTGAAACCTTGTTTCTTGAAGTAGCCTAGAATAGAAAAAAGAAGTCATGTAAACAGAAGATTTTACACTTCTTTTATTGATTGTTTTTGTTTAAAAAACATTATCTCACATTAGACATTATTCCTGTGTCGTGGGTAGGGCAAAACCGCATACGTTTTCGACACGCCCACGATCAAGTCATTACCGTCAACTAGCATAGCTTAAACAGATCAAATCCTCGCTGCTACTGAGTAATTCCCTAATAGGGAAATCCAAAGAAAATGCTCACCTCGGAATACGAACCCAGGACATCATCAGGCTCAGGAGTCAAGTTCGCGACTGCTACACCAACGTGGCAGTGATAACTCATCATAACCCTGCTGCCCTAATCCCAAATTATTTGGGGTCAGCGCAGCATGACTTCTTCTTCGACACGTGTCTATCTACCTTTCTAGCTATATCATCTTTCACGCAATGATAACTGACCGACTAATATAACTAGTTATTGGAGGTGATACTAACCAATAGCGAACTCATCAGCGAAGGTCAGGAAGTGCAGTATGTTGTTCCGGATGTGGTAGTCCTTCAGGTGGTTCATGAGATGTGTGCCGTATCCCTTCACTTGCTCGTTTGACGTCACCGCGCAGAATACTATCTCGCTGAAGCCCTGTAAATGTCATACGATTAATACTCCTATTTTTGGCAAGCCAACTTGTTGGTAAAAGTACCAACAAGTTGGCTACACATACCTATTAAAGAATAGGGATGTGTCCTAGGTAAAAATTTAATAAGTCTATTTGGTCCGTCAGTTAGATTACCAAAAGATATTGGACACGTATTATTTCCTTACTCAAATCAATAAAAAGTGACAAAGATATAGCACATCAAAGTTCAGGAGAAGGGGCTTGTGCCCTCACTTTTACGTAAAAAGTGTAACATGGCATGACAGACAAATGGATTGACTTGAAATATTTACACAACGTAGCATTTTAATAGAAAAGTTTAATATACTTCAAACTGAGCCACAGCAAATAGTGGCCGGATTTAGCCAATATATTACAGTTTTTTGTGTCTGTCTGACTGCTTAGTTCTTATAACCTATGCAAGTAATTTTGATGCACGTAATAGCATTATATAGAGAACTTCTACACAGAAAGTGTATGTACATAATAGCATTACATAGAGAACTTCTACACAGAAAGTGTATGTACATAATACTTGAATATTTAAGTAGATCACGTCTCACGTCACGTCGGAACATCGTTTTGAAACGTCGAATGCGCCCGTGCAAAACAAGGGCTGGTAGGTAGTTTTAAATAAATAAATTAATAACATACCTGCGCACTAAACGTTCTGAAGCAAATCCCTCCGATTGGCCTGCCTTCCTTGATAAGGGCCAACGTTTTGTGTTTGCTATAAAAATGCAGTTTAAACATTAAAACCATCTTACAGAACAATATACAGATTACAAAAGATAAATTTATTATTATTATTACTAGCCCAAATTATCCCAACTGCTGGGCAAAGCCCTCCCTCCATTACTTTTAACGGTCGTGACTCTCCGCCACTTATTTCCAATTCTTAAGGAAGACTATAGGTTGCCCCGCCATCTCCTTCGTGGTCTACCGACCAAGACCGAACTGAAGATAAACTTAACTTTTTGAAATAAAATACAAACTTACGGATCGAAAACTAATTGCGAAATATACTCCTTGGTCATCTCAGGCAGCTGATGAGAGAATACGTTGTGGAGACCTGAAACAAACACCTCGTTTATCACATCTTCTGTGGAGCCTTTTCCTGAATGTATTCGCTTTGGCTTCCATTCTGACCGGATGCAGCTGAATATCAGTATTGTCCAGACGGCAGCACATCAAGCTACCCCAAGCTGTCTAATTTTCCCAATAGCACATGAACCATATTCGTTTGTAATAAAGTTGAAAAACTATCAAATAAATTTTACACATCGGGGTAGCTTAATGTGCTGGCCTCGGTACACGGAGCGACTGCCTAGCTGACCTCCAAGACCTCCAATACCAAGGAGTGTCGATACTCCTTATTAAGATTGGTTGTTAGACTTTCGGGCTTCTGACTACCCTTAACGTACAAATAATTGGGAGTCAAACAGCTGCAAGATACTTTATAAAGCAGCTGTTATATCATTTACCGTAGCTAATTACTATTTCTATGAAAAATAATATTATAATAATTTTTGTAGCGACATCTATCGTGCCGCATACTAATAAATCTGATGTATCCTACATCGCGATATTAAAGTTGTCCGAGCGATTGAACATTTATACAAGAACCAGACTACAAACTAGACATGCGCCAAACAGTGCGTTATAAAGTGATAAAACACGACATTACATTTAGTACCGCGATATGCTTTATTACACCAGGACTCCAGACATGACGCGTAATAAAGATGATATGGTCCACACGATATGGTTATTGGAATGAAATGCTCGCGTAATAAAATGTATACATGTAATGACATGAGATGAGATAGAGCGCGGTCGCGCCGCTGCCACCGTCATGTTTGAGTGTCATGCGCCATGTTTAACTTGATCGAGTCATGCGCAATGATACATTACGCGGTCGAGTTACATGACGCGCAATGCAACAATCGCATTACTTACACAAGTCTACTACAAACGTCGGGCAGTAACCCACCAGTCGCAACACCGGCCTGGTCATAAGATTCTCGATTTTCAATGGTGGATAAGGAACTTTACACCATACTCTTCATACCCTCAAATTTGTGATCTGTTTTAATACTGACCGGACTACTAAACAATGCTGAAATTGGCATCTAAGAACGTTATCTGCCTTTTACTTTTGTTATTTTATTTTTTTATAAAACGTCGCCCCACACTAGGAATTTCTCCTGTATCGTGGGTGCGTTAACAAACAAATCAAACTCACATACACAAACAGCCGGAACAATCGCCTACAAATATTTGTTCCGTGCGGGAATCGAACCTACGCGGCGCAACAGTCAATCGCTCAGCTACTGCGCCAATCGTGAATGTTATTATACGTAATGATATAATTCAGGTACTTACCTATAAGCCACAGCATAGTCTGTTTGTTGACGGGTCCCGTGAGAGAGTTCCCGATCACATGAAACTCTATAAGCTTGCGTTGTTCTTCTAGTTTGGCTGCCTCGTCTCGAGGCGCTTGCATTTGGAAAAGGGCCTAAATGTGAAACATTTTTGAATAAATCAGAGGCGTTGTTTTCAAGTATCGCGTAATTATATTGTGGAAAATGAAATAGAGAAAACTTTAGTTGTAGAGTCAATGCCATATTTTATTGACAAACGCAAAAACAAGATTATGAAGAAAAAATACATAAAACGAATAGGAAAGATGTATGAACCTGCATGTTCTTATATTATTATTAACAACGTTTTGTCGTAAATAATAATTATAACATGCAGGTTCAGATTGAGTAAATAAGTAATTGTTACATTGAACTCACATCAGGTCCACACATGTAGTTGGGGTCGGTGATGGTGGCCACGATGTCGGCCACGGTGCGCTCGCTGACGTCATCAGCCGGCTCGTCGGCCACGTCGGCCACGCGCCGCCGCTTGGCTGCGCCTGCGCCGGTCGGCTCGCCCGCACGCTTGCCACCTTCTGATTTTATGGAACCTGGTAAATAGTGAGCTTCCTAGTACACTAACATTTATTTGCAGAAGCAAATACATACCTGTTTCCCATCTCGTGATTGGTAGAAAAAACAAAACAATGAAATGGACAGATCGAGATTGACAAATATTTATTTAATTCACAAGTCCACGACATTAATAGAATTACAGTTGTTATCTAATTATGACATGTCACGGGTGTCGGATAGTGTCGGGGGTGCACGGACAAGTAAAGATTGCGAGATTACAAAGATTCGGTAATATTACCAGATGAGAGTGTGACCGTAGTGAAGCCATCTTTGCTATCACCCGAAGCTGTTACACGTTCAAACTCGCCGCGTCGAGCCGCTGTGGAAAGTCAACTTTTTAAATATAAGCTAGTACTAACTACATGGATTCAGCTCCATTCAGTTATGTTTATAGAAAACAGTTTTGTTTAGAGATGCGTAGTATGCGTACGCGTCCGTTCAGCTGAACGGACGCGTACACATTTGTTTTTTTTTTCTTGAGAAGCATTTAACCCTTTGACCGCCACGGACGTCTATGGACGTCAAATTAAAATGTGCTCACGACGCTTCCGACGGCATGACACGTCGAAAATACCACGTTTTTACAGTTCAAAATAAACACACAAACAATATTGTTATACTAATTATTAGGATGTACTCTAGTCTCATTTCTGAAAAATTCGTTTTCTCTATTTTCACCCGAGCAGAGCTCGGTCGACCATGTACTATACGTTATTTCAGATGAATTCTTAAAGACAAGAAAACAATTAAAAAAAAAACATATATTTTTAACGTTTTGTTCTTGTCAATTTTTCGATTAAAATAAACATTTCACTATACTATTCTTGTAATATATAATCACGTGATTATAATATGTATTACGTATTTCATAAAATAATAATATCGTTAATTAAACACACAATGTGCGTATTTACAATATGTACATAGCCAAAACGCATCCATAGGAAACTGCTCGCGTATACTTTGTAATGCAGTTTTTAAATTTGTGATTACAAAGTATGCACGAATTTTGCTTACCACTCGCGTATAGTTTGTAACTTACACGTGGACATGCATCTTTCCAATGTATACACGGCCAAAATGCCACCAAAGGAATTTATAAATAGTATAGCATTAAATAAATAAACTCAGACTCAGACAAAAGCCATTGCTTCTGTCTGAGTTTTATTTAATATAAAAAATCAACTTATTTAAGCACGAATTTTCCTACTTCTATTTTCTTTGTTTATTGTTCAGTAAAAAAAACACAAAATATAGAAGGACAAAAATTAACAAGTATTATTAATATTCTGGGAAACATTAAATGCCCTGTAGAGGTAACTGAGGGTGGGCCCGCTTGTAATCTGTTTTTGGTTCCCTTTTTTATGGTTCGTCTTGATATAGACGTTGGCTGTACACGTATTTTGCGGGACATGCCTATTTTGAAATTATTGATTAAAAAAAATTGGGCCTGATGATCGGTACAGACATTTTTAAGACAATTGTGGCTTGGAAAAATGGCTTTTAAATTGGAAGACGATGGATGTTTTTCTAATATATTTGTTAACTTCTTTCTTCCCCCCGACCCTTTGCTATAGCCAGCCCGCGAAGCTGAGCCGTTAAATGTTTAAAAAGCCCCTAAAGATCCAGCCCTTCCCTTGCTGTCCTCTCTCAGCGACGTCCTAAGCCGAGGCTCATACCCCGCAGGGGGTGCCCTTAGTGATTGGTCGCTTAGTTTTTAAATTTTTACGATCTGGTTGGAGGCCTTAATTTCTAATTAAGCCCTCCACAGGAAAGTTCGGTTAAGCAGTAGATATTCCTGAAGCATAAACTGCGAGATGACCATTGCAAAAAAAAAAAAAGTTTCTTCCATTTCAGTCAGTGCTTCAAAACAAACAGCACGTGCCGAAAGACGATGCAATGTTTAGAATAGATACGCAGATATGACTATCATTATAATAGAAAGAGAGGTCAACAAATAAAAATGGCGAGCATGCAATTGCTCGCGTATAGATTGGAATCTAAAGTTTTTCGCGCCTATTCCGATCTATACATGATTAGCTGCATGCGGACTAGCACTGTATATTGTGGAACAAAGCTAGTTACTTTGGCCACTACAAAGTATACGCGAGTATTTGCGTACTACTGTTGTATACATTGGAAGACTTTGATTAAAAAGTGGTTACCAGTCTATACGCGACTAGTTTCCCACCCTTGCGTTCTAGCCGTGTACATATTGTAAATACGCATGTCACACTGGTACAACTCTAACTCAGATGCGACTAAGTTTGTAAGCGCAGTGCTGGCCACGCCAGTGACGTTTTTTAACGTGGATTTCGTCACAAACGAGATTAGTGCTGAGACTTTGTTAGTTAAAATAGTTGAATTCCGTTTTTATCATAAAATCTGCTCTTATTTTACGCTGTAATTTCTGGGTAAAGATTACTAAGTTTGGAAAAAAAGGTGAAACATGGGTGAAATAATACAATTCAATGGTACTCATTAGCAGTTTTTATTCGTAAAGCATGCACAAGAATAATGTATCCATGTTTTATCGATATATACTTTTACCGTGACTATTATTTTGCAGTTATGAAATAAGGTATTTGTCGCTTGGCGTAGAGAACCCAGATTTTCGATATTGACGTGGTGGTCAAAGGGTCAAAGGCAGTGACGGATTAAGACTACTTGATGCCCTAAGCACTCTACGCCTGTGGGCCCCCTATCCGTATGTCAACTAGAATCGGTCTTTAACCTTTACCGCTTAAAACAACATTAGTTTTTTTGTAAAATAAGATGATGTACCTTAGAAGTGGAGTAGGTGCGACAACAATAAAAACGTAAGCATAATATATTTTTTTATTGTAATGAGCCTTGCGGCTTTTTCGGGCATTGAATTCACGCAAGATAGTAGCGGGAGCGGGGTTATGACCAGAGGTCGGAATTAGGTAGATTTATGTACTTGCATCGAAATGTTGATATTAATATGGATCTTCCCGGGATTTCGCGGGATTTATAATATAATCCCGTGTGGCCAACAATATTACAAATAAATAATAATAAAAACCTCAGAGGTAGATAAGACATTCGGACATTCGATGTCGGATGGTTTAAATTGTGTAAAAGTAAATAACTTTTTTTATTTAATAAATCACGGGATTATTCTGGTCTTTATAACTAATCCCGGGATTTGAAGCATATCCATTTTATTCTTTCGCTGTATGAAATCAGTGTAAGCACATGAATAGCTCTACCTAATTCCGACCTCTGGTTAAGAGTCTAGGTCGGACTCTATGTCAACTTAAAACGCGCGAATTTTGAAATTAGTCCTTGTGGTTTTTGGTGGCGTGCGGGTGAGACGTGATGCCCTAAGGATGGCTTTTTTTTTCTGCTTCTTCTGGTCCCCAGACGTGATGCCGAAGCCAATTGCTTAATTTGATTAAGGGTTAATCCGTCACTGGTCAAAGGTAAATTGTGGGTAAACTCACGGTTCTTATTATCAAATATGGCTTGCAGATGGTTAGGTGGGATCTGCTTGAACTCGGTGTCCCAGATCGGGGAGTTGGAGCTGAATATCTCTTCCTCAAGCAGCGCCAGGAAGCGAGGGAAGTGAGTTAGGACTAGCACCTGTGGATAAAGCATAGTGTTGATAGATATAGGAGTGTTTTGTATGCAGTGGAAATTCAAATAAAACCTAAATTTTCTTCAAATATTATAAAAGATACATGGCGTGTGCCCGATGGGAATGTACAGGCAACTTCTCAGCAGCAAAGAGGTAACGAAAGCACAGTAATGCTTCATCTCTCTCCCTTTCTCTTAAGACAACGCCGCCCATAGCCCTTAGGGCTCCAGAGAACTTACCGATGGGAATTCCTAAATACATTAATTCAAGCACTTTTCCCATGGGGACAGGCAGAAACTACAGAACGCCAACTGCTACGATACTTAAATACTTATGTACTTGTGTTTGTTGAAGTTTAGTTTAGTTTTTTTTCTTACCCTTTTCTCAGGCGGCATCCGGTCCCTCTCCGAATGACACTTATCCATGAGCTGCCGACAGACAGACTTGAAGACGGCGCGTAGCAACGTACGACCGAACACGAGAGACGTGTCGTAGTGAGGCAGCGAGTCGCAGAACGCGGGGACGTGGCAGAATACTAGCCATCTGGAATGTTAGGCTTAGTTGAGATTTGAAATTTCATTATGTAACTAAATTATTTACATAATCGTTGTGGTAGCCGACTGTTTAAAAACATTCGTTTAAAAAGATTATTTTTCTTTTTTTTTAATCCTCGCCCCACACTAGGAGTTTCTCCTGTATCGTGGTTGCATTTAAAGACATTCAAACTCACATGCACAAACAGCTAGACCTGGAACAACTACCTGTAGGCCATACAAATATTTGTTCCGTGGGAATCGAACCCACGACACGCAGCGCAGCAGTCGATCGGTTAGCCAGTGCGCCAACCGTGCTGATTAACAAGATTCATGGCTGCCATGACTATGCCAATATTTTTCCACCAGAACTCGAATCTTTGATGAATGAAGCTTAAATTATTACTGGCATTCAAAGGGCCAGGAAATATGTAGCAGACACCCACAACTTGGTCTGCGTATGTATCTTTATAAATTATAGCCTATGTGTTATTCTGAAGTACAAGCTTAAATACTCGTACTGCATTCCATATAATCCTGGCTCAACCAAATAGCGATGATGCGAAGAGTTTGTTTAGTTTTACGGCCCAGATATTATGACCAACGTGTATTTGGGGTACGATGGGACTGGCAAACGCATTAAGATTATAAATGTCCCTAAATAAAAAAGAAAAAAAAATCTTAAATACTAGTAAGTATCATCAACATTCAACGTTCAGTAGTTTTTGCATGCAAGAGTAACAAATATCCATCATACTCACAAACTTACAGATTTGTGATATTAGTTGATGATATATAAGGGACTAATCAAACTTATTCAGCTCATGTCTATAGAAAACAACGATTTTAGACGCGTACGCATCCGTTCAGCTGAAAGGTCGCGTACGCATATCATACAAAACTGGTGTTTTCTATGGACGAAAGCTGAATTGAGTTTTTTTAGTTCGTAAAGTTTAGTTTAGTCCGACCCTAACCAAGTCCAACTTTCAGATCTTGATACCTAGAACAAATGTTAGCTAGACATCATTTTGAACACATATTGAAAATAAACATACCTTGTATAATTGATTTGGTATGCAGATATGTCTTCGGGATTCGACACTTGCTGAAATCAAATATTTATTTATTCAACATTGTTCACATTTCAGTATCGAGGTATTGGTGTGTTGTCGAGGTACTTATTTATTTATTTATTAAAATTAACTTCAGTTGGATTATTTTGTATTATTACGTAAAGCAATTGAAAAGTCTTGGGGGAAGCCTTTGCCTAGCAGAAAAATCAAAATCATAATCATTTAATAATTTGCAGAGGGACAGTGGAAGCTAATAAAAAAAGCGATTGTATTTTGACAACATAAGTTGGACGCATCTTGATCCGATTTCACTTCTAATGAGTGCTGCATAAAACAATGCCGAAGTATGGATCTGATTTTTAAGTACATTTTATGAAAAATGCAAACAGAACTGTTTTTTTTTTCACTGTTGGGCAATCGCCTCCCCGAAAATCGGTCCGGGTTTCGTTTTCTTGAGCCACCGGCATCTAGATCGACCAGCCAGAGCCGGCCTCGGCTGTGCCGCTCATCTACATGCATTGTGTGGATTACAGTTACAGTTTAGTTAGTACAAAGAAATGCGCAAATATCATCATCTGCCTAGCCTTTTCCCAACTATGTTGGGGTCGGCTACCAGTCTAACCGGATGCAGCTGGATACCAGTATTTTACATGGAGCGACTGCCTATCTGACCTCCACAACCCAGTTTACTGGGCAACACGATACCCCTTGGTAAGACTAGTTTTCAGACTTGCAGGCTTCTGAGTACCCATAACAACTGCCCAAGATCTACAAATGACAGCCGGGACCAACGGCTTATCGTGCTTACCGAGGCACGGAGGAGTCTCGATATGTTCCAAACGGAAATGCGCAAATATGAATGTAATAATTAAAAACTTACCAGTTTCCTCACACTAGGTGTCTCAAAGTTCCAATGATTAAAACAATGTAGAAACATCTTGGCCAGATCATACATGGTCTGCCATTCTCTCTGAGCGAGGCTGTGGAACTTGAAGAGCACAAAGTTTGTGATGGCCTTGGCTATGGAGGGCCTCTCGAAGGGCGGCTGGCCTAGCGGACCCTCAATGCGAGGGTGGGAGCGGGTAAGGATGCATTTGCGGAGTATCTGTCGAGGACAAACGTTTTTGTGAATTTCTAGATATTGGTATTGACATCTTTTGATATTAATTTTAATTTTATAAAGAAACTAGCTGACCCGGCAAACGTAGTTTTGCCATTTTGATCCAAAAAAAAAACAAGATATAAAAATAATGTTTGGGGTGGACCACCCGTATCACTTAGCGGTATGAAAAAGGGATGTTGGCCGATTCTCAGACGTACCCGATATGCACACAAAATTACGTACAAATCGGTCCAGCCGTTTCTTTTATGTCATAACTACATTGACTTAGCCTTCAAGTTATATCTGTACTTAGCCTTCAATAGCCGAGTAGACTTGACTGTCTGTACATGAATTGAGGTATTGATGTTCAAATAAGTACTACCTATACCTGGATTCATGCGTCAGGCAAGGGGCGAGTAGATTAAGATATTATTACTAACACTAGTTATAAGTTATTATACAACTAACAAATCCGTTATCTTTATTAATTAACGTATATTATTATCATCATCTGCCTAGCCTTTTCCCAACTATGTTGGGGTCGGCTTTCAGTCTATCCGGATGCTGCTGAATACCAGTATTTTACATGGAGCGACTGCCTATTTGACCTCCAGTACCCAGAGAATGGGCAACACAATACCTACTCTATGGTAAGACTGGTTTGTCAGACTTTCGGGCTCCTGACTACCCGTAACGTCTGTCAAAGATCTACAAATGACAGGATTAAAAACTAAAAATGACTAAAATAGAAAACAAACCAAATAAGTAATATGATTAAAACAATGTACTTACCTTGAATAAATAATAATAAACCCGCTTAGTGTCATGGTCATCTTCCCTGTGCATAGACATGAAGATATTCTCGACATCTACCACAGCTCCTAGGAGGCGGTTCACCTCTGCCACTGCCAGGCTTTGCAGTTGAGTCACATGTTTTTCTGAAAATATAAGGGCATGTGGTTAAGTAATAACAGCCGCACTGGTCGATCTTCAACGTAAAGCAACGCTTGTTGGGGTCAGTTTGAGGATGGGTGAACATACATTACATAGCAAGAACCAGCTTGCCTCGGAAAGCATGTTTGTCCGTTGCTGTTGCTGTCCCAGCTGTCAATTGTAAATATGTGACAGTTGTTACTGGTAGAACTATATCCGAAAGTCTTAACAAAAGATATTGTGTTGCCTAGTTGGTGAGTTGTGTATGTCACATGGGAAGTTGCTCCGTGTAAAAGACTTGTATTCAGTTGCATCCGGTTAGACAGGAAACCGACCCAACATAGTAAACAACTACTACTAGAAAACACTAGCAGCATATCTTTTGGTGGAGTACTAAAGTGAACAGTAAAGTTGGCTCTGTAGCCAGTTGCCATTGCATTATGTATTTATTTGACCTAAACATATACTTATAGTCTACAAGTGCTGTACAGAACACTTGTAGACTATAAGTATTAAGGTTCCATATCTCAAAGGAAAAATGGAACCCTTATATACCACTTTCTTGCCTGTCAGTCTGTAAAGACCTGTTTTCAGGAACTCTTGGATGTTTCAACTTGTTATTAACATCAAATATGTAGGTCTACAATGCCTAGGAGCACTAAAAATCAAGCTTCTAAGTCAGTTTATTTTATTTTACTGACTTATGAGAATTATTTGTCTCATTACAATGTTTAATAATACCTTGTATATTGCAATATGTGGTTAACTAGTGACATCGACAATTTATTATTATTTTGCTGTCAGCACTATCAGGGGTTGGGTTTTCCTCAAATATGGTGGGGGGGAGTAATGGCTGAACTTTGTATTATGCTCGTGAATGGGTGTTTGTGGAGACCGGTCACTTTACTGGCTATGGTTACGTGTGCATCCTGTTGTTGCTGCCTACCATAATAGAAAGCATGGGAGAGTTAAAGAATGTATGTAGTTACTAACCTAGTACATATGAATTAAAAACTCACATTGGTACTTGCCCAGGTTTGAATCTACAACCTCGTGCACAAGAGGCGAGGCCTAAACCACTGGGCAATCATGACATAATTCACATGTACTTTCTAAGTTTATCTTGGACATCACTGACATTGGTGAAGGAAAACATTGTGAGGAAACCTTGGACTTATATAATTAATATAAGTCTGAAATTGCCAACCCGTCTTGAGCAAGCGTGGTGATTAATGCTCATGTCTTCTCTGTATGAGAAGAGACCTTTGCCCTGCAGTGGGACAGTAATAGCCTGTACTTTACTAACCTAGTACATGATTGCAGTTCCGACAAGGATCATTGAAGCTGGCTAAAGGCTGGTTGTCGGCGCGAGGATTGCCTTTCACTGTTTGCTGTGGTGCAGGTGTCTTCCATCCATTACATGTGCAGTCTGCTACCTGCGGGTAACAAAATAAATTTGCATGAATTTTTTTTGACTGTGAGTAGACGATAGTTTAAACTTTTAAGAGCAGTATACTCAAGTTAGTTTTTAGTAAATTATAATAATATTTAATGAATAATGGCTTGTTATTCAGATAGTAATGCAAATTTTTCATATTTCCTGTCTACAATACAGTATTTCGACACTTTTATCTGTTTGACATAAAGCCTCCCCCAACTGTTATTAAATTATAATGACCGAAAAATAAGTTTGCACTATAGTTTTTTATTTTTTTCTTCATTTGTTTAAGTATTTTGTAGCTGCATAACAAATTAATATTATATGACATGTTTGCACATTCTGCAACATATCACAATACGTTATTGAGGTTTCTGGGGCACTGCATCCATCTGGGTCAAAGGTTTGACATTATGGTACGTTACCATGAGAATATTGAGAATTTATTTCTCTCCACTATCTGGAATTAAAGAATGCCTCCTGATTCCCCTATACCCATTTGTTAAACAGGTAGAAGTAGAAGTTACCTGGCACTCCGAGTAAATAGCCAACTTGAGCAGCTTCTTATTATGTGGCCAGTTATACACTTGTTGTTTCCGCTGTTGTATACGCTGCAGATTTGACTGTCTGGAGGCTTGGCCTTCACTGCCTGCTGGCGTCGCCGCGTTGCTTGACGAAGCAACATCTGCATTTGCACTTGATGTTGCTAAAAAATGAGCATTTTGAGTATTTTGAAATAGTAGCTTAGTGAGCGGGGGTCGTTTTGGATGTTTTATAGCTGCAGCGTTTTTTTGCAATGAGTTGCAATGTTGAGTTAAGTATGGAATCAAGTTATTCAATTTGTTATGTTGTAAAACAGTAAAGAAGGTTTTATTGTACTACGAATGCTTTGGACTACCTTACTGAACTTTTAAACGTAATACAAATGATGTGTTTATACAGGGAACAATTGTACAGTTACTCAAATTGTTTGTTGTTATTATATAATTGTAAATTTGTTTATTTACCTTCGTGCCCGTGTGTTTGTGAAGAATCTGCTTCAGTGCTTGTCATAGCTATGTCCGCAATTTCGTCGTTGATTTGAGAAGACATTTTAAATGCTTCGTAGCTTTCATGCGCTAAGGCATTTACAATTTTAACTCGATTTACGATGGAAACACGAGCACAATTAGCATTTTAACCATTTTATTGATTACAATTCACCAAAATTCCGAAGTATTTGACGTTGAGCGTTGATGTTTTTTATCTGTGACTGAGATAGCGGGCGCGGCCTGATCAATACACACATTTACAGATAACTAATTGTACGAAATTCTCTGCGTTCTTACCGAGATCATAGACAAGGCGGATTGAGTAAAATCGACTAAACCATGTGGGAATACTCAAATCATGTAAACGTCAAACTTGTTTAAGCGGGAAAATAGAGCGGGAGATTCGAAACAAAAAAGTTGCGTATAGAAACGCTAATACATTGATGGTAATTTACTATTTGTTTTATCTGTTTATGAATTCACAATTAATAAAAAGTGGGCTGCATTAACCAAGATAATCGTGAGGAGATTAAAACTGGCGTGTCGTAAAAACTATTCTCGAGTGCATTTAATTGACATTATTTTGACTCTATTAAAAATAAAACAACGAAAGTTAATAATTATCCAGTGTACCAAATTATTTTTAGTCATTTGTATTCTAAAAACTGCACATCTTGATTACAACCGAATAAGGTTCCGCAGTTCCGTAGTTCTCAGTTCTGGAAGTTTCAGTTTCAGCTGTGTATCAGTGCGCGCGGGAATTCGGATGAATCGGTCATGTTCTCTGCGGTTTCGAATTTTATCAACTTTTCGTAATACGTTTGGGAGTCTGGTATCTTTTCAATTATTTAGAATTATCAAAATAACAAAGAAAAAAATTATTTAGTGAAAATTATAAACATCTTTTTGGTTTCATCTCAGAAATTATATTTTTAAAACCTTTGTGAAAAACTCGAAAAATGGAATCAAAGTTATTTCTTCGCGGAAACGAGACGTATGATGGTTTTTTTAATCGTTGCAACAATTTTTCTCATTTCGACTGTAGTGAGGAAGAAATGCTATGGTGGTTGATGGGTTCTAGACGTTTACCATTGAAGGAAATCGTGCCAATCACTGTAATATTAGTCGTAATATTTCTGACTGGAGTTGTCGGTAATGCCTGCGTGTGTGTGGTTATTGTGAAGCATCCCGGGTTGCATACTGCGACCAATTACTATCTCTTCAGTTTGGCTGTTAGCGATCTTTTGCTGCTAATGTTTGGTAAGTACTTACACATAATAATTTTATCTATTTAAACTTAATCAAATAAAACTGAAGATTACATTGTTTTGAATATTTCGCACCTTTTTGACACCACCTTCGCATTTCGTCTTTATTTTCAGCTTAGGTATATTATATTATTTAATGACTGTTTCAGGATTCTCATAATCAAATGAAATAAATAACCACATTTAAGAAAGGTTTGAGGATTTACAGCATTTAGGCGTTTCTTAACTACTTAGGTATTTACCGAAAAGCACAAAAATCCATCAGTGAAGGTATCAGGAAAGTTGGCGACGTCAAAAATAACTGTCAAACATTTAGTTGTTTTAACTATTAAAACAACTAAATGTTTGACAGTTATTTTGTGTTTATGTTTGACAAATAAAATGTTAATATCGCGCTACCGGTTACTACCGATTACTATTTGCGTACAATAATTTTTATCGTAACACTGAATACTAACGTTAGAAAGCTTTCGGAACTTTTCCATATGTTTCTTTTACCTACATCTTAAACTGTAACAGCACTTAATACCCCTGTATTTCTATTAATCGTGTTGACGAGGTATATTCCATAAGTGTACCTTCTATTTCTACGAAGTTTTGCATATATGTATCACCTTTTTCGTACCTATTCAATATTCAAATCCATGTTTCCAATTGATGTTATTTCTACTTAAACAAATATTATCTTTACATCGATTTTGCAATAACAAATACTTTTGAAAAGGTCGTAAAAAATTGAAGTTGTAACCCAACCTGATCTTTAAGTGTGTTAAGTAATTTTTCTACACAATCCTATTTGTAAACATTTTTGGGAGCTAAGTAAACTCGGGATAGTATGTACCTAGTCTGGTTTTTTCCGTCACTTAGTTCTCAAGTGACAGGTGTCGAGGCCAGGATCCTGGATTAGGTATTTAATTATAAAACTTATCAGCACTATACGAGAATGTGATCGGTCTAGCCTTCCCTTTAAAGCTTAGTACTTCTAGCGAAGGGATGAGCTTTTTGCGCAACTAGCCTTGCTGTAACATTTTGCGCAAGTCTGCGCCCTTGACCGAGTGTATACTAATTGTTCATTAGCTTAGGTGATTTTCTCATGTGCGGATACCGTCGTATCGTTAAAATTTGTTTGACGACCGGTGGAAAATTTTGAGAGTTCTTGTTTTTGATTTTTCTAATTATAAGGTTGATTTGCTTATTATAAGATGGATAAGAATAGGGTTAGATAGAGGAAGTCTGTTCTGAAAAAGTTTGAACAATACTGTAGACTTATACATCGCACTGATATTTTACCTACTTCGTATCGTTTTTTGTCTTGTATGGTGTCTGGGTTCTATTTCAAAGGTCGGAAAAGTGTACTTTTAACCGACTTCAAAAAAGGATGAGGTCGTGTATTTTTCATTTATGTTCTGCGATTTATCCGTAATCTGGCCGATGAACGTGATTATATTCGTTTGGTAGAGAGAGCCCCGCGGTGGTCTATACGATACCTACTTAAGTTTATATAAATGTTTTTAAGTTTAGCTTGAGCAGTTTTTTTGTAATAATTTGTTTTTTTTCACTTCATCTGGTGTAGTACCTTATCTTCACATGGTAACAGCAACAAAATTAAAGACACAGACTCCGACTTCCGAAACTAAAATTAGTTTCCCCTTAGAACTTAGTAGTTTTTTGTAGTGTTAAATAATTTTTGGGTTTCTTCATTTCCGACTGATGGAAATACGCTCGAAGGCCCCCTAGTGGGTGAAAAGGGCAGGGAAAGCCGTTCAGTCTCTCTCTCTCTCTATTCTTTGTTATGATTTTATGTTTGGTGTGTCCTTGATTCTTTATTACCTACCAGACAATAATTTTGGGCATAAACAGATATTGGTTTCATCTTGCTAAGTATACATTGTAGATTGAATGTCCTCGATAAAGATATACGTATAGTAGGGTAGGTACCTATGTCTCAAATTAAAGGAATCAGTGAATCGCGATTTTTTGTTCGATAAATCTGTACCCATTTCAAATACAAAACTTTGCCTCGAAGTAGAATTGCTTACGCTCTCCAGAATTTATTTTCTATTTAGAACAGAGCTTCTTAGAATGCTTGACCTTTATCACAAAATTCGACATTGTAGGTACTGGTATTTACTGTTTTTTTTTAAAGGAGCTCCTGGCTAAATGAAAACAGACGCACGGCTTGATCGAAGGTAAATCTACGCTTGCCTAGTTTAGTCTGTGGATGGGAGACCGTTCGTAATATATCGAGACTCTCCCGTGCCTGCACGTTAAGCCGTTGGTCCCGGTTGACATTTGACAGTCGTTACGGGTAGTCAGAAGCCCGAAAGTCTGACAGCCAGTTAAGACTGGTTGCCGATTAACTGGGTTGTGGATAGGCAGTTACTCCATGTAAAACACTGGTATTTAGTTGCATCCAGTTAGACTGGAAGCCGACCCCAACATAGTTGGGAAAAGCCTAGGTAGATGATGAGGTACTGGTATTTTATAATGGTTATAGCGTCCAAAGTGGCCACGCTACAAAAATTACGTTTCTAGTGTGTAATAAATAACCAAGAATGGTTCTCGGTTATTAAATATACCTACAATAAACTAATAAATATTAGGTCATGGTAGGTATATCAATAAGATAAACAGTGAATTGTATTTAGAGGAGATTAGACCGCCGTGGGCTGACTGGGGCTCGGCATGTTTTATAAAAATAGCAACATCTAGAAATAAATCCTTTGATTAATCATTTTAGCACTAACCCGGTATCTACGTCAATAACTATTTAGGTTATTTAGAACCTACGTCCAACCCATCCTTCACCGTCATCAAACTTGCAGACTGAAGTATTTATACCATCGCAATAATTAACATTTAGATCGTGTTGTTACGAAGAACACTGATACTTACGTAAAACTACATTACTGTCGGACTTATAATTAGATGCAGTAAAGACACTAAATCATGAAAACAAACTGGGGTGTAGTAGATTCTAGTACGGTTTAGTACAGTACCTTTCTGTTTATTCTATGCACCACTATAGATCATTTTTCAGTTTTATTTGACAAATGCTGTCAACTTATTGCTTCGAATTAAACGTTCGACTTTAAGAACAATACAGAATGCCTTCCGAAAGTTGCGTCAAACTTAATGCTCTATAAAATCACTGGTTAATCTAAAGTTACTTTATACTCTGCGTTTATTAGCACCTTAGAAGGGGCTGAATAGGAAGTCTTTGTCAATTTACATGTAGTTACGAGTATCAACACAAACTCATTTTAGCTTTAGTTCAACACATCCGTAGGTGGTACGTGTCCCGAAAACTAGTAGAAATGATTTCAATACCGTTGTAAAAGTATTCTCTTACAATCCTGTGAGACGGAGATAACTACGATAAGTAGGGATGCCAACAACTTTTTGGTTCCAATAAGTAAAACATGATACCTACAGATAGGTACGTTAGATTTAGAAAGAGTGGAAGCGGTATTCTGCAAGCTGATTTTTAAAATGGAGCCTGTTTGTATTACGGCTGAATGCACGTCAGCCGCAGGGTAAAGCGCGGCACTAACCAGTTTCAATTCTAACCTAACGTATTTGGTCGGGGTGTCGAAATGTCATCATATGACAGCGCGACTAGCCAGATCTAAAATAGCGCTCACTGGCGGCCCCCGCGCACCACTTGCGCGTTATTGTGCTCACTCTAGTCGAATCTAACCCCTTTGGTGGGGTGTCGGTCGTGCTAACTAGAGCACGACCAGTTTTGATGTCACTTTGGCTAAACTTTGATCTGCCGCAATACAAAAAGTTTTCGTCTTCTAAAACGGCTAGCCAGTATGAACCTAATACGTCGAAATTTAAGGCTTCAACATTTTCATAAATAATTATTAATTAAAATTGTGTTGAAGCCTTAAATTTACATTTTATTTTAAATAAACATTAAACACGCAGATTTAGTGGCTATGTACATACTTCCATACACATTAAAACTATGTGCTTATGTTGAATCCAGACCTAAGAGAGCACCAAACACGATTATCACAATCGATAGCAATATGCTTTTTTTTTTTTTTCCGCATGTCACAAGTCCACTATTTTAATTGGATCTCTATAGTGGCTGTCCTGTATCGTGACATCCTCTGCGTGATATATCCCGCGTTTGCAATTTATTTTCCAAACATGCAAACAATGTGTTAAAAAAATAAGTTTAATACCAACCACATTGTAATGTTCATGATCAACAATTTAAAGCACTTTTAAGACTAGTCAGTTACACTTCAATAGTACTAGTCATTTTGAAATCAACTTAATGAACTGAAACACAACGTTGGTATTTCTTATAGAACTAATTTAAAAAAATAAAAAAAGTTTTAATGTATTATGGTATTCCTAGATTTTTTAAACAGTGTTTTGTTCGTATGTCCTATGACTACGATTATAAAGATTTGATGTTACTATAATTCGATTTTGCCAAACAGATCGGTGATCGTAAAAGTTACTTTTTGTTTTTCCCCACATAGTAGAGTAATGGAATATCCATAGATATAAATCTTCTTATATATAAAATTCTCGTGTCACAATGTTAGTTACCGCACTCCTCCGAAACGGCTGGATCGATTTGTATGAAATTTTGTGTGAACTTCGGGTAGGTCTGAGAATCGGCCAACATCTATTTTCCATCCCCCTAAATTTTAAAGGTGGTGGGCCCCCAAACATTTTATGTGGCAAAACAACGTTTGCTGGGTCAGCTAGTATCTATATAGATACTACATGGAGTGAAGTTACAACCAGGTACAACCAGGATTAAGTTGGGCATAACTTTACTACGCGCTTGGTAATAAGGGGGCTACAGTATATCATGATAATCTTGTTACGTTTTGATTACCTATTAGCAATATTCAAGCTTAACTTCAATCTAAAATAGTTAAGTATTATGAATTATTAACTATTTTAGTTTGGGACTCGAGCAACTCAGGACAAGCTTTAGATTGACTAACTTGGTTTTAAATTAGTATAAAAGGGAATTGGATATGGTCTTTAAAACCCAATTTTCAGTCCCTAGATAAACGGCCAGATAAGTATCGAGGAAAATAAAAATAAGAATATCATAAACTCACTTTCCCATGGGGTAGGCAGAAACTACAGAACGTCATCAGCTACGATCCTTACATACTTCTTTCACTTCGTCTACGTTCATACATTCGGTCATACACGCACGCCTTTTGCGAGTACTACGCACCTGACCTTTTTGAAGAACATCGCCAATAAGCTCAGTTTATGTCCTTCTAGGGCGTCCCCTCTCAGCGTTTCCGCTTACATCTGCCTTATCTCCATTCATCCTCTCAACGTGATAAAACCATCCAAGCATACTCATTTCATACAAACATAACGTGTGCGTGCGAGATGAATATATTTTTATTTTTTTTAAACGTTGCCCCACACTAGGAATTTCTCATGTATCGTGGGTGCGTTTACAAACATTTAAAGTTACATACACAAACAGCCAGACCCGGAACAATTACCTGTAGATCATACAAATATTTGTTCCGTGCGGGGATCGAACCCACAACACGCGGCGCAGCAGCCGATGGCTCAACCACTGCGCCAACCGTGTCGTCAAATAATAATATACATATAATATATAGAATTCAATGCGTAAGACCGAGAAAGGACATTTGTTTTTCCCTTCTATTTATCTTACAACTTGTGTTAAATCTAATTGGCAAAGTATCTTGTATATAGATACTCGTAACTTGGTCTTGAAATTTCTTATTATTGTACACTTTAATGGTAGGTTACAGAACTTACAGTGATACCTTTTTCGTTTTTACCAGCTTCATTTTATAACCACCTGTAACAATGAAAACAAAATGTTCTACTCCATTCTACGTATGTCACAGAGTTTATTCAATAGTTAGGTGATTGGCACACTGCACCGCATCACGCAGCGGGGTGCGTGGTGGCGTACGAGGAACTCTGCGCGTGTTTGCGTTTTCTGTGTGTTGCACTTGTTTTCTATTCAAACATAGATACTAGCAAACAACGTAAGAACACACACTCCCGCGCTACGCTGCGTGATGCGGCGCAGTGTGCCAATCGCTTTAACTATTATTTGCCTCTTGAAAAATCAGAATTTGCGCTATCCATTGGCTATTTAGTTGTTTACCTCAGGATTGAAAAATTTGCCCTTAATTGCAGTTACCATTCATCTACCTATCCAATTGCTATTTATGTTGGGGTCGGCTTCCAGTCTAACCGGATGCAGTTGAATATCAGTATTCCATAAGTAACGACTGCCTGTCTGACTTCCGCATCCCAGTAGATATAATGATTGTCCTGGGTAGGACTGGTTGAAGACTTTAGTGGTAGACTTTAGAGCTTCTGACTACCCGTAACGATTGCCTAAGGTCTACTTATGACAGCCGGGACTAACTGCTCTCTGTATGTCATGGATGGTCACCCATCCACGGATCTACCTGAATAAACTTGAACGCTATCAAATTGTTGCAATTAAGAGCTTTCAATTTATGGGTAGGTACTCAGTTTTTATAATCCACGTGAAAGCTGCTAACAGCTGAACTCAAATGCGAAAAGATCATCTGTAATTTTATTATACCATAAAACTAATGTGTCCACAGAATCTCATCCAGGAGGTACATTGGTACAGTTACGAACTGCTTATAACGATACCTAAGCAAATTAAACAACTCCAATTTAAATCCGATTTGAATTTAGAAATGGTGACTTTTGGAAGTCCTTTGAAGACTTCCAAAAGTCATAATGGGTTTCTTGTGAGTTATAAAATCTGTGCACCCATAAATTGGAAGCTCTTAATTGGAGCATGAATAATTTCAGTTACAAAAATGTTGGATTGTAGTTTTATTTATTTTGAAATATCGTATGTTTCCTCTGAGTCAAAACAAAAATATGTATGGTACTTATCCTCCAGGGCCGGATCCTAATATTAAAAAGGATCAAGGGAGTCTGGTAGGTTTTATTTTCATAGTCAAATAAAACTTTTCAGCTACTTTGTTGGACGAAAAATTATGAGTAAAGGTACTGTTCTATTAGGGATGGGCCGAACGTGGTTTGAACTTGGCTTATTTTCACTGCGTTTCTCGAGAATGGAATCTTGTTTACACGCTCAATTGGAATTATTGGTGCTTATCCCGCCCTCAGTTGGCATGATTCCCGGGTCTCTTCAGGCCGGCCGGTTATACTTCATCGTCGCGACAGTTGCGTTACTGTTTGCATAAAATAACATATGTCATTTCAAGTCGATTTACGAAGCTTAAAGTAAAAAACAAAATAGGAGTATGTGTGTGTTAAAAACAGTATTTTTGGCGATGATTACCTCAATGTTTTATTGTCAACATTCGAATAATGTGTAGAATATCTACATTTAACTGTCAAATAATGTGCTAGTCTTAATATATATATTTCTTGTGTGCGTGTGTATGTGACTGAACTCCTCCTAAACGACTGGACCAATTTTGATGAAATTTTTTGTGTGTGTTCGTGGAGATTCGAGAATGGTTTAGATTTACAATTGGACCCGGTAGGTGGCGCTGTACGGGCAGGACGAAGTCTGATCGGTCCGCTAGTTTTTGTTATATAATTTTAGTCAAAACAGTTGAGTTATCTATTATAAAAAATGTAGTAAGTAAATGTTCGATATTTGAACGAAACAAACTTCACCCGAATGCCGACGTTCGGTTTAAACTGCCAAAGTTCAGTTAAACCAAAATGATATAAATTGCCTAGACATGCCTAGTTTTTATCATTTATGCTATAAAGTCGTCGTAATATTTCGTGAGAGCGACGGAAATAAAGAAGTAATTTGTTGCTTTTTTATATTTTAGGGCAAATCCTTCCATTACCGTTAGGGTCTTTTATTTTCTTTTGTACTAACATTTCTGTCTTCCTGAGAGTTAAGTACCTTTTCTGTGAAATACGAGGTTGTACGTCTAGTGAAATTAAAAACGAAGAATATCTTGAAATTAATTTTTCGTTCATAATGGTGTTAATATATAATTTATATTTCAGATTTTATTAAAGTTTTGGTTTAAACCCTACGTTTTTACTTTCTTTTGTAAATTCTTGCAACATATACTCGAATTCTACGAAAGACTGAAACTGCAGATCCCAGACTATAAGTTAAAATAATAAAAGGCTCGTTTTGGTAAAGCGACTTTTTTTTTAAGAAGTGCCAAGTTGCTAACTGAGTTTGTTAAAGCATTTTAATGAAACTATTATTCACTGAATTATTATTTCAAAAATAATTGGTTTTTGGTGGTTGGCGCAGTGGCTGAGCGATTGACTGCTGCGCCTCGTGTAGTGGGTTCGATTCCTGTACGGAATAAATAATTGGCCAACGGGTAATTATTCCGGGTCTGGCTGTTTGTGTTTGTGAGTTGGAATGTTTGTAAATGAACACACGATACAGGAGAAATTCTTAGTGTGGATAAACGTTTAAAAAAAAGCTACAATATTTAAACGAAACTTCTTACTCTTCCTCCATGTCTGGTTCATTCAGGATATAATTATTCTTACTAAACAAAGAGTTACTAGAGAACTAATCCTTTCGCCCTTCAAGCACCTCATCATCATCATCAGCTTAGCCATTCCCCAGCTATGTTGTTTGATTCTAGACTTAACGGATGCAGCTGAATATACCAGTTACTGGGTAATATCGATCTTCGTGACCGCCTTATTACAGTTTATTCTTAGAAAAATAAATTCTCCATGAAACACAGTACCTTAAGCTAAATAAAGCTGTGCTTCCGGTTGCCGGAAGTTGTTGATATGTTAACATTAATATAATAAAGCTCAAGAGGTTGTTTGATCTTTTCTCTTACCGTGCTAATATCTGGAACTTCCAGCCGGATTTAAACTTTGCCCACACTAGGAATTTCTCCTTTGTCGTGGGTGCGTTTACAAACATTTAAACTCACATACACAAACAGCCAGACCCGAAACAAGTACCTGTAGGCCATAAAAATATTTGTTCCGTGCGGGAATTGATAGCTCAATTTGGTAGCTAGATGATTATGGGCTATTAAAATACATATACATTTATTTATACCATTAATATATATTATAGGCATTAACACCACGCTACGACCCTTGTGCGTGTAACCGCGGGGACCAGCTACTAGGAAATAAGATAAAATTGAGATGGATACGTTGTACGTTCTACGTTGTAGAGTTAAATATTTTACAGTTACACTTCACAATTTATTTAGAAATTGAAATATGGCCGTTTTGTTTTAAACCAAAAAAATTTATTCACACATCATTTTGCATCGTTATGGTGGGTGCTTATTTACAATAGATTAACTGGCTCTTTAAACTCTATATTTGTGTAACATTATACTTAAATTCTAAAATGCCTGAATCATGTTGTGGAAATTAATAGATCACATCTAATGACACCATTACCAGTATTTTGTTAACATCGTTCAGAGACGTAAATTCAATAGAATTTTAATTATAAGTGACTTTCTCGTTGGTTTGGTTGGTTTCTCTTGTGGTGCTAAGCATGAGGTCTTGGGTACCATTTCCAGGTCGGACTAAGTAGTTTTGAGTTTTTCTATCAGAAATTTCTCAGTAGCAGCCTGGACAGGGCTGCGGAGTCTGGATTGATGCTAAAAGACCCTGCCCGGTTGACGGTAATAGGCCCGCCCTATTTTACCTGCGTGGGATTTAAACCACAACTACCTGGTGAATTGTCGGCGCAGTTGGTGGGCTAGGTAGCCTAGAGGGGTATAGGAGGTGTATCTAGTCTACCACCTACCCCTTCAGGCAAAACAGGCATTTTGTTAATTATCTATTCTATTTCCTAAAATATCTTTTCGTTACTAGTATCAAAGTTTTGTACAACATTATTTCTTCTCCAGTTGTTTTTAATTTGTTTTCTTTTCATCGTTTATCGTCGTGTTGAGTCGATAAAGTTGTTTCTGGTAATTTGTTTTTAAATTGTTGTGCTTGTGTTTGTGACGTTCCTTTTTGCGACGAGTGTTGGCGAATCAAAATCCCTCCGTGCCTAACAAAGCACGATATGCCGTTTGTTCCGGCTGGCATGAGTGCATCTTTCACAGGCGTTAGAGGTAGTTAGATTAAAGTTTTTTATTTCTGTTAATAGGGTTTTCCTAAAACTTTTACACGTCAACAAGTAACATGTATTTTTAAACTAGTTTGGTGTTTCCCTATCTACTAGTCTGAGAAGAAACAAAGAAAGAAACTTACAGATCCCGAAACTCTAAAGTCAGACAGCCAGTCTCATCAAGGAGATCAGATAGGCAGTCGCACCTTGTAAAATACTGGTATTGAGCTCCATCCGGTTAAATTTGAAACCGACCCCAATTTAACGTAGTTGGTAAAATTCTAGGTAGATGATGGTAAAAGATTTGCAGTCTTGTGCCATGCTTGCAACTGGCAAAGGGGTTATTTTACCTTATATCGTCTTTACACCCTTGGGTGGATAGCAGTGGTGTACATTCCGTACATGCAAATAAGCACTGCATATCCTGTGATCCCATGTGTACATACATAAATGATATATAACTATATTAAAAAAAAAAACCATGGAAACATAGCCTACGTACTTGCTTGTTGCATCTACTGTAGGTACAACAAGCCGAAACAGTTAAGTTTTTTTGTGCATACCCTGTCTTAAATCTCTGTGCACGCCACTGAATCACGTTCATGATCTGTCAGTGTCGTAATTGTTGTAGAAAAGAATAATATTTATTGAACACCATAAAAAATACGAATAATAACTTTACGGGTTACATAGGCTGTTACAATGGGTAGTGGAACATGTCATCTATGTCAAAGAAAATATGGCTCGCCCACTAATACATGGGACTTAAACATAAGTTGCGAAATATGGGTGTTTGTAAAACAAATAAAGAGAAAGGATAATAGATATACTGTTCAGTTTTGTAGGTGAAATTGACTCTACTCAGTGTTTTGTATAGTTACGGGTAAATACCTAACTTCGTATACTTACCATTGTTTATGCATTCATTCAAACCTCTGCGTTTTCATAGCTCTTAAGTGTGACGAAAACATTTATCTATATTTCATTGGGGTTTAAATGTATCTGCAACGGTTACCATGTTAAGCCCCGAGGAATTATCAACATACCACCCACAACACCCAGTACGTGCAATATATTCGGTATTCGCGATACGCCGCGTGTTACAAAGAGTTTTCCCGCCCTAGTTTCGTATTTATTGCGTTTTATTAGCCATTTCCAAACGGTTTACAGATGGTGTACTAAAACCGTACTCGCAAAGCTGTTTGTGATAGCCGATACACATAATAATAGTTCCAACACCTAAATTTAGACTAAGATGAAACATATAGTGTATCTTTTTATCATAGTATGTAATATGTAATATTTTTATTCATCTTTTGGTAATCATTTAATTATTTCGTAATGTTTTTAATTTAACATTGTATGCATATGGGCCAGTTCTGCAATAAATGAATTTATTTTTATTATTATAACTACAAATTGTATTTATACAGGGTGGAAGCTAGAATAATGGATATATTTACATTCGTTAAGGGAGTGTAGTACTCATTAAAGTGAATAAGTTTTACCATCGGACTAACAGAGAACTCGCAAAAATAAAAACTGCTGATCCCATTTCGTAATTATTTTTCTCGATTTTTGTTTTTTCCCCATAGTCAAAGTTGTTTAATTACATTAGTACTAGACTCCTTTCCAGTATGTCCATCGTTTTACCTACCTACCTGTACAGCTTGTTATGCTAGGTAAGTATAGGGACTGTAGAAGATGGCCTTTTACAGCATCGGATCGGGAGATTACACATTGTTACAAATAATAATGCTCTGCTGAGTTACGTCACACACCAGAATCCTACTTTTACTATCCTACCTTTGACAAAGCGCCCGTTCTACACTTTGAACAATGGAATTTTGCTTGACTGTTTGCTACCAAGGAGAACCAATGTTCTACCAGCCTGTATAAAATAAGTTCTAGTAATCTATACAACCTTTACAGTACGTGCACAAAAACAACATATGTCGGTAAAGGCATCTTCCAACCATGAAGGTACTTTACTTCGTTACTGAGGAAAAGAGCCCTTGAAATATTTCTTTCGTTTTCTTCGAATATAACAAATATGAACTGGTCTCTATAACCATATATTCATACGAAGAAATAATTGGGTTGTATGTTAGTAAATGGGTTGTACTAGTGTTCGATAGATAGAAAATTATCTAAAGATAGCCTCCTAGATTTTATATGTTTCTGTGGCCTTCGTTTGTGACCACGAGAAATAATAAAAATTCTCACCATCAGATTTGGTTCACTCGACGATCTCAACGGTGATTAATAAATAAATAAATAATGCCGGACAATGCACACAGCATCACCTAGCCCCAAGCTAAGCAGAGCTTGTGTTATGGGTACTAGATGGCTGATATACTTAATATAATACATTACATAGATATATATTTTTTATTAAACATAGCAAATACCCAGAACACCCGGAACAAATATTTGTAGATCGTACAAACATTTGTCCCAAGGCGGGAATCGAACCCGCAACCTCCAGCGTCGCAGGCGGACCTTCGCCCGCCGCGCCACATAGGTCGTCAAAAAAGATTAGCCATGCAGGACATATAATAGTGCCCAAATTTGTGCGAAAACACAAGTGCATTCTAATAGCCTGATGGAACAACAATCCGACTCGACCGGGGAACGATAAGACGCTGGACCAACGTCTTAACGTGCTTTACGAGGGACGGGTGTGTCATACCCGAAATTCCTAATAGAAAAACCCAATTACACTGCTCGACTTGGGAGTGGCACCCAGGACCCCAGGCTGTGCAGTCGCGCTTGCGACCCCGCGATAAACGCAGCAGTTAAAATAAATAATAATAAAACCACAAAAACATAATCACCATAGTATGATTGCTTCGAAGCAGTGTATTAGGTAAAGTTTTACTGTGTCTCGCCAGAAATCTCTTTCCTTTTAAATTAATAATGTAAATGTTTGTTCCAGGTCTCCCAAATGATTTGTCGGTGTATTGGCACCAATATCCTTATAGCTTGGGTATCGTCTTCTGCAAGCTGAGGGCCCTGATCTCTGAAGCGTAAGTATATTTTTCTTAACAACTTTTATTACAAGCCCTGCGTCCACTGGGATTTCCCATCCGGTAAGAATGAGGAACGTTACATACAAATTTACGTCTCCCGGGGAAGCATTAAAAAACGAATCCTTCCTTATTGCTCATTTTCATTATAAATGGAAATTTACTAAAACTAAAAAAGTACAAATACTGGTAGGGAATACTGTCAAATTTATCATTCCCTTCTTTTCAGAAAAAAAAGAGAAGGAGTAGTATCCTTCCTAGTAGAATTAAGTAGTTGTTGTTGGTTGGGTATTTTATTCCAAACCTGATCAAGAACACTCAGGCTTCAAAGTAGTGAATCGCATCGCTGTCATTTGGAAACGTGCCTAGAGGACTGGCAGCATCTTCAAAAAAAGACTAAAGGAAGCAAAAAAAAAAGACTAAGAGAAAGCTTCTAGACCCAGCGGTTTAGGCAGTGCGTTGTCAGTCAGTGAGTTTAGGTTTTTTGTTATGTAGTCACTTCACAGTACATTGATTGTAACAGTTTGGCCATTACATGCAGCTGTTACATCAGTGGCGGTGATGTAAAGGGAATTGTGCACCGAAATTCTTTAAAGACTTCAAAAACTCCAACCATCGTGTTTAGTCTTACTTAAACGTTGGTCAATGGCAGTACGCCTTAATAATTATTGAAATAGTTATTCGTCGATATCCGTTTGCTTGTATTCCTAGATATCTTGGGAACTTAAGCCACTCGATTGCGTAAAAAAACTCAACCATAATAAGAAAAATACCCCACTTGTTGATAGTCTCCTATTACTACTGCTTTCAGTTCATAATCTTCATGTAATGAAGCGATTAACGCTTGAAATAACGTAGTATTCCCTCGTGAAATTCCCACGTAAACATCCCTCGGCTCTGGGTACTCAAATATAATAATAGAAGCTGAGCTAAACAAGTACACACCACTCCTTTTGTAAAATTTCTATATAATCTGAATTTAACTAGGTAACATGTACTGTTTTATCAAGCTGAAGAAATTTTCTCAATTCCAATTATGTGGGTTTTATAATATTGAGATGGCAAACGCTCGCTTATATAGATGTCAATTAGATTTGATAAATGATGATGCATTTTTATGAAGTAGATAGAATGAGCTCGCTTCTAAGCAGAGGACATTTTAAAATAGCATCACATCCATGTAAGCTGTACGTAGCTGAATAATGTTAATAAAAAAGTAAGTGGAATTGAAAGGGACTGATTACGACCTATCACTCAAACTGATATGTCCAAAGTTCAACGAAATCAACTAACTGAACCTGGCTGAAATTATTGAATGAATTTCACAAATAAAGGCATGATACATTGAGTGACTTTGTCTTTATACTGTCTAAAATGGTTGTTTTATCTCAATTGAAAGGCAAAGGTGAAATTATTTTCCATATTTCTCAATGACACAGACTTGACCCAGAAAACCCATTTTAACAAGCTGTACATTATCAGCACGTTTTTAATTAAATGAAGCGAAATCAAATTGACATACGGGATGCGTAAATATGCGATATTCCAACATGCAAATTTTGCCTCTCATGAATATAAAATAAGTATCTATTGGCACATAACATTGGGTAAATCGGAAATGATGATTTTGATTGATGTGAGGACGTAATGTTTTGGTAAAAGACATAATTATGCGGAAATGAGTTGGCAGCTTGCAGTGGTTAATCTAGTTTAGTAACGGAATCTTTTTGGGCCACAAAAAGCATGAATGAAAGGCAATTACATGCAGCTGAGATGAGAATGCTGAGGGGGATGTGTGGTGTTAAGCGAATGTTTAGAATAAGAAATGAGTATGTAAGAGGAAGTCTGAAAGTGGCGCATGTGTCCGAGAAGTGGTGTGGAAATCGGTTGACATGGTATGGGCATGTGATGCGAAGGAATGAGGACCATGTTGTGAGGAAGGTTTTGAGTATGAACGTGTAGGGTTACATGAGTAGAGGGAGACCAAAGAAAAGATGGATGGATTGTGTGAAAGATGATATGGCAAGAAAAGAGGTGACCCTTGAGATGACGGCAAATAGAGATGTATGGAAGAAGAAAACATGCTGCGCCGACCCCAAATAAATTGCGATAAGGGCAGGAGGATGATGATGATGAGTTACGTAATCTTTTTGCCTGTTTTCTCGTGCCGGCTGGAGATATGCTTAAGTATAGATCATGTTAGTTTGTTAATGGGGATGCCCACTAATTTTCAGAACAACTATATGACAACCGTAAATCAAATGGCTCGCCCCTATTACAACATAAATAGAGAAATGATAGTATTATGAGGGAAGTTTATTTTATTTCAGTGCCATAGTCAAGCAACTTAATTTGTCTTAAGTATTCATGATATTAATCTCGAGATGTTGTTGAGTTATAACGGTTTCGGATCTTATATCGTCGACTAGCAGTGGGCTGCGTGGAATTGGCGAAGGATCCATGCTCCTTATATTTGATGTATCAATTCAGACACAGCAACCGAACCCGCAATCGTATTTAGGTAAAAATATTGGGATTTCGGTTGCAGTGTCTGAAATACTTGTCCTGGTGATGATGATGATGTTTAAACTTTTTACTGTTTTTAAAACACATCAGAAAAAAAACCTAGAATTTCGGGTAAATGTCCAATGTCCAGAATAATATACTGAACTCATAGTTTCAGTTTGTGCGTCTATGGCAATGTAAAGTTCATTATATTTATCTATAAAGGAGGGATCTTAAAATATATCTTTAGTAGTTTCAAGTTTCATATTTTTCGTCACTTTTATGATAGTCTAACTTTATACTTGTAAAATTGTTGTCAAAATAAAAAGTCAACGCCCTTACAAAAGGCCGTCATCTCCTTTGAATGTATTTATTTACTTAGAAAATTATTAAGACCGTGTTCTGTGCTGAAAGCTAACTGACTTTAGATTTCATCAGCACTCGTTGCAGGCGTCGATTTGAATTTCAAAATGTCAATTGATAGTTTCCTAGCTAATCTGTAGCGGTCGGTAGCGAAACGTTTATTGCAAAGAAGATTTCAATTTCAATGCTGCCAGTATATATTTATGCTTTGATTAAAGTTAATTAACACACATACAATTATAATATAAAACTAACTATATACATACTCGTATTTATACTATCAAAATAAAATAAGAAACCGATCAAAACACTCAGGCCTCAAAGTACTCCCCCGCATCACTGTCATCTGGAAACTGGCCCAAAAGTCTGACAGGATTGCCACGTTGGATGGCAATACTAATTTTTTGGGCAAAAAATGAGCCAGCCCTCTGGTCACGCGAAGTGTCGATCAGTATTATGCTTAATGCTTTTGAATTGATTAATTATTTATTTATTTAAACGTAAGACATCTAATCAACCATCAACATTGTCTTGGAATAGTCTACTTACAAGATGTAGGTACTTTATGAATAAATAAATAAATGTTCAAAAGTGGACTTAATGTCTTAACCATCCTACACTAGTCCACCAAAGAGATATAAAAAAATTATATTATGCGGGACAATAAGTGAGGAGGTGATCAAAATAAAATAAATAAAATAATAAATAATGCTGGACAATCCATACAGCATCATCTAGCCCCAGTCTAAGCAGAGCTTGTGTTATGGGTACTAGATGACTGATATACTTAATACAATACACTATATAGATACATATATTTTATTATACATAGTAAATACCCAGAACCCCCGGAACAAATCTTTGAAGATCGTACAAACATTTTTCCCAAGTCGGGAATCGAACCCGCAACCTCCTGCGTCGCAGGCGGACCTTGGCCCGCTGCGCTACATACGTCGTCTTAAAATGCCTAGTATCTAGTTAAAAAGTATACAGAGAAGTAAATTGTTGTCCCATTTAAATATTAGGAAAAATACGTAAGCCCTGGAGTAATTCGGAAGTAAAAAATAAACAAAAGAATCGGAACCATTTAACTTTTCTCCTGATTGCGTGCTTTAAAATCCGAAAATACGGTTCCAAAAATCGTCCGACCGATATAATAAATTCACACAATTTATATTGGCACGCCCCCGTACCATCCTCACTTCATCCCATGTCTCAACCTCGACTGGGAACGCTTCAGAATCATATATTTCTCTTGGGAACAAGGTTTTGTCACCACAAACAGTATTTTTCAAAGAATTCGTTTCTTTGACAGTATTTGTTATCTTTCTTTTGTTTTTGTTCCTCGTACCGCTATTACGTAAGTTCCGCTCCCGTTTCCCTAATCTACATATTAAGAAAAGATGAATTTGAAAAACTGTCTCCGCTAAATTGTTTTATTCGCAGCTAGCCGTTTTAAAATTGTTTTGTAATACGCCGAATCAATTTTAATCCGTAATGTATTACGCTTGATCGAAAGTCCATTGCATTGGATAGTTCAGCTAGCGTGGTTACTCACAATATTAACTTTAACTTGGTTAGGGTGTCAATATCTAGTTACTGCGATGAGTGTCGGTGTTGCGCTCCCTCGGCTCGCGCGTGGTTTGTCCTAGTTCTAATCTAACCTAACTTATTTGGTCGGCGCGGCGTGTCAAAGTCTAGTTACCGCGACAAGTTTCGATGATATTCCGACTGAAGAAAGATTTTGCAAACCAAAAAAACTAGTAACAAGAAATACATTAACAATATATATACGAGTAAGTATACATATATTATTAAGTATGTGCCTTACGGCTGCGCTAAAAGGGTCCAGTTCAGCAAAAATGCCAGACAACTAGTGCCTGACGCTGGTTCTCAACTGGACCTGGGCTATCTCCACTATACAATAGGGCGTAATATTCCAGCTGGACCAACATAATACAAAGATTTCGTAAAATGATTTGCCGCTATGTACCGCACCAAATTGTATAATTTGGCTTTGACATTTAATTAATTAAAATGTTCATTGAGCTTTACTTTAGTTTTTATCATTGTTGGTCTACTTTGAAATCTGCTCTCTGTGGTTTGACTTGTTGTAGCCTGGTAAATTTGTTCATGTTTCTGGATAAAAGCTTCTGAAACTCGTAGATGTTTGTAATTTATATGTGCGCCTTTCATCTGAATTCCTTCGGCCGTTCAAGCGTCATCTGATCAAACTTTCACGTTTATAAACGCGAAGACAGATTGATATATGTAGGTGACGAATATATTAATATTCCACTAACCATATTAATGTGTTACAAGATTGTTATTTTCCACTTTTATTGACCTATATTAATATCGCATGGAAACAAACGTTCTTTCGTAATTGAAAATCGTGTCGTACTCGAGAAACAACAATGATTACAAATTACATTGGAAATTGATAGCGTTTTCCCAGAAAAACGTCCTGGTCTATACCTACCAATAATAATAACACTTACTTTCCTTATAATTTCTTTCACTGGAATTACAAGAACCTGTGTAATAATTTGTTGAATCACTATTTTGTTCTCCTTCCATCCAAATAAATATACCTACTAGCTTCCGCCCGCGGCTTCGCCCGCGTGGTTTGCTGTTAAAAAGTAGCCTATGTCCTTCCCCGCGATGCTAAATCGATGCCAAATTATATCGAAATCCGTTCAGTGGTTTAGGCGTGAAAAGGTAACAAACATACTTTCGCGTTTATAATATTAGTTAGGATTATGTTTTTGACATAATAGGTATATGTGTAGTATCATAATGTATACTTGTCCAAAATATGTATAAAACATAAACATGATTGATACCGAATGAAAGAAACGTTAGGTTAAACACAACTAAACGGCGAAAGTCATATAATCAAATATGTTAATAAAATAACTAATCTATCAGTCAATTCGCTTCAATTTCACTGGCGTATATACATACGTAGACAGTGTACCTACTATGTGATAAAATACACGTATTCTTGCTAGTCTTGGTTGAAATTGTCCTTGAATAAAGGCCTTAATGTTAGTTTCGGTCGAATAAACATTTATATTCTTGGTTTCTTACAGAACAATATAAGCACATATTCTGTATAGATAATAATATTCTATATTTTATTTTACAGCACCCAGATGTACACTGGACAATACGTCACAACAAAAGCATATTTGTAAAAGGATTGTTGAAATATAAATAAAATCGAGCGCTTTATTGTAACAGAATATCATCTAGGACCTCATAAATCTAGCGGTGTTTTCTTGAAAACCTTATAAAAAGCGCGTCACTTTTAATACGCTTCATATTTCATGAAGAAGGGTTTATTCAGAAAATGTTGCGAGTTTCATTTGTTGAATAATTGTGTCGCTTATATAATGTGCGGTTAGAAAATTGAAATTTTTCACCATATGCAAAAGCAGGATGTAATTATGTACTACATTTTTAAAAAAGGTCTTGTATTGTTTGGTTAATTGGATGCCTATCTTTTTTATCTTTTCTGCAACTAGCAGTCTAGTAGTGTGGTATAAATATAATATGCGGAAGTAATCAACGAATTAAAATCATTTAAATGATCGTCAAACGATTCTCTAAGTTTAAATTGGTCGATGATGTATTGTAATGTTTGCGGCCAGTTCTAACTAAGAGAGTTATTTAAGCTGCAGATTTCTAAAAAACTTATAAAAAAATAAAAATTATTTTCGCGGGCAATCCTGGCGTGACTAAACGTTTTTTAGAGTTATCTAGGATCACTTCGTTGTCCGTCTGTCAGTCGGTCAAGACCCTTACTTTCAGTAACACGTGGGCGTATCAAGTTGAAATTACTACTACCAAACACGCAAGTCTACAGTCCCTTTGAGCTCTAAAAAAATCAACCTTCTAAGTAAACGAAATAAAACAGTCAATCATTAGTAAATCATATTCTGTTGGGTACATACTTCCCGGTGACCTAGAATCGCGAAAGGCAAGAAGTAAGGTCTCACAGCACAACTAAAGGGAAAGTTCGAAAACCGTTAATTTCTAGTTTAATCGCATTATATAATATGTTTTTGCGATTTCAAACTTACATTTTGCATTTGAAGAATTAACCGTGACGTATTATATGGGAAACATTTGTTTATACAAGTAAAGTATGCCCTTAAAAATAACTTATCTTTTGGTCCAGTAATGTTCCGTGCATTCATAGTAGAAACGGTCTTTTGCTCGACATGGTTACAGACTGTTCCTATGATAATAATAACTTTTTCGCTCTCAAAGTACAACAAAAACTTAATCTATAAATCCGAATTTATAAAAAATTATAAATTCGGATTTATAGATTAAGTTTTTGACCGGTTTTCTTTTAAAGACATTTAAAAAAAAACAAGGTCAAATTTTGAGTAAGTTTGTACAGAGGCCAACACATCAAGCTACCCCAATGTGTCAGATTTCTTTGATTCTTTTTCAATTTTATCACAATAGAAATAAGGTTCATGTTCAATTGGGAAAATCTGACACTTTGGGCTAGTTTGATGTGCTGGCGTCTGTACTTAGTAAGCTATAAAAAACATTTCTATATTACGTTATCCTTAATACCCCAGTCAAAGGAAAGCTTAAGTAATAAGAATTCTACTTTAACCAGCATTTAAATGTCTCACTACGCTTTCAGGGCCACTAAATGAAAATAATATTTGGAAATAAAGGTACGTCTGTTGAATTCAAATCGTTTTATTCCAATAAAGGGATTGGTTAGACTCGCCTAAGTAAGTAGGGTTCTCCTAAATAATCATTTATCACTGAATGTCCACCCAAAGCAAAAGCATTTTATTTGTGTCCGTCCTTAAATGTGGACCGCGAGTGAGTTGGCAGTCGAGCTAGTGACAGATAAGTGACACTTACGAAGGATTTCGGAAAGACGAAGAAATATTGGTAGTCCAAGCATTTTGCACGAGCTGATTTTCTCGCCTTAAATTGACGACTATCGCACGGAAACGAAATAGTTGACTCGTGTAAAAACCAAGAACCGCGAAACCTTAAAAATATAAGTGTTGGTGAAGAAGGAATATTATTTACGAATTACAGTTCGAGAAAAAAGGCTGATGAATCTCGTATGACTTTGCGAGTGTTTTATATCGTATGAGTGCGATAATCGCCTGGCGAGTTCTGCCTGAGAGGGGCGAGAAATCTCTCCGTGTAAAATGTCAATGATCCTTTATAGTGGCAGTACAAAATGAAAAAAAAAGCCGAGAATTACGTGTTTCTTTTATATTATTTGCATTGTATTGTACTATCAAAGACAATCAGAATATAATGGTTCTGTTTCTGATCATAGCTTTTGTACGTTTTATTTGAAATGTATTCTCTTGTGATTTAACAAGGGATCTACAATTTTATATGTGCTGGTATTAAAATATTCAGACTTCTGGAATTTACATGCTTTGACGTTCGTTTTTTAATAAAATTAGTTTTCGTTTTGTAAATTCCTAGGAACATTTGGTATATTTCCTTTTAATCAAAGTATTTTTTGTTTTTTGTTTCATTAATTTGTTAAGAAGACACAATCAGATCTTTCCCAGAGAAAAACGTTAAATTAGATGTCTAGTATTTTTTAGTATTTTTTTTGGTAAAATTTCGCCTAGGTAGGTACTTACATAATGTCTCTTGAACAAAAGTTTCTTCTAGCAGATATATAAAATATCTTTGCATCCGGCAAAGACCGAGAAATATTTTTTTACCATTGTAACAATGGTAAAAAAATATTTACGACGGCAAAACTAAGGTACAGATAGACATGCTAATAAATACAATCCTTATTAGCATACTTAACGAGCATACTTTTTGCTTTCTAGAGAATAGCATACTAACACGCTTTAAGCATACTCAAAGCATATTCTCCATCTGCCACTGCTTTGTCGACACGATTGGCGCAGTGGTTGAGCCATCGGCTGCTGCGACGCGTGTTGTGGGTTCGATCCCCACACGGAACAAATATTTGTGTGACCCACAGGTAGTTGTTCCGGGTCTGGCTGTTTGTGTGAGTTTAAATGTTTGTTAACGCACCCACGATACAGGAGAAATTCCTAGTGTGGGGCAATGTTTTTATTAAAGAAAGAAAGAAACGCCTAGTGAAAAACTTTTTTACGAAAACCGACTCCAAAAGAAACCGGTCCAGTGCGAGTCTGAGTTGCTCACTGAAAGTTCCGTACAAAAGTTAGGTAATCATTCAACTACTTTCACTAAAATAATTAACATTACAAAAAAAAATTAGTCTTTATTTAGAAAAAGGCTTTAATTGCGCAACGATTTCGCAAATACTTTTTATGTGATAAAACTGCAAATTTTCAATATTCGTACTCCTTTTACTTGTGCTAAGAAAAGACAAAGTTCGTAACGGTCTCAGTTACGTACTTTCTGTCTTTTCTTTTATCATAAGTTAAGAATAATCCGGCTTAACTGACTATTCACATATGATTTATAATGTGTAAATGAAATCCTTTCATATGTTATGTAGTTCCTAAAATAAGCAGCCGTGGCAGACTGATGAGGTCGCACTATACGGGTTCTATTTTTACCATTTTCGTACGGTAACCAAAAATACGAGTTTCCGTAGCCCACTTTGGAATATTCAATTTCAGTAAAAGTCTAGGCTTAACGTCAAACATCATTCTAATTTTGTCCTTTATTTCATACGTATGTCACGTTCCCAGAAACGCCTAGTGGCTATTCTAGTCTATTTTTATTTAAAAAAGGACACGAAATCAATCTTATAGAAAGGTCAGGACATTCAAAATGGGCCTTTTTAACAATTTATTTGTACTTCGTTTCAGGGCTACCTACGTCTCGGTGTTGACGATATCAGCATTCTCCCTAGAGAGATACCTGGCTATTTGCCATCCACTCCATCTCTACACAATGGCAGGACTGACCCGAGCCTCAAGGATTATTCTCATACTGTGGATAATATCCGTAGTATGCGCCTCGCCGTTTGGTGTATACAGTGAAATCAGCTACAGGGATTATCCTCCAAGTAAGTTTATTTAAGTATTTTTAGCCACCATTTTGAATACCGCTGATACTACTACTATTTTGTAGATGAATTTATTGGTAAATAACATTTTTGAACTTTGAATCTTTACTAAATATCGTGTGGAGGTGTGATGAACCGTCAATTTAATTTAAACAAATGAGTGTGCTTTTGCAACTTAGTGCGTATATGTGGTAACTTGAGTGAGTTTAAATATGAACTTTAAAGAATGTCACTCTACTCTATCTCTCTATGCAATACTACAATTATAGGTATGTCCTATTTATGAAAAAGGATGTCGCTTCTTTCTATCCTCTAGAGATAGTGGTTCCCAACCATTTATCATACGCGCCTTCTCAATCAACTGTCAACTATAAACACTACGAACCCCCTATACCTGTTAGGGTAAAACTACACGGATGTTTGCCGAATGTTCCGTCATATACCTTGAGCTGAAGGCCAACTCCCGTAGTTAAAAATAAACAGTATTTAGTTGATTCTCTCAGCTACAATCAATGTCAAAAACCTGTCAAAAATAAAGGTTTTGTCAAAAATTAGTAACGTATTTTTGACCTATCGAGACAGAGATTAGAAAGCGAACGTCTTTAGAAATACGGAAATTGCCTCTCTGGTTACAACACACACACTGTTACCTAGGGTTGTTGGTATTTTTTTCTTCTACTAAGATCAGATTAATTTTTGGTAATACCACGCCCCCCGTGGTTCAATCTACGCCCCACTTACTGATTGGGATCTCATGATCTAATGACAACGGGCGGGTCACCTTAGATCGTTTTTGGAAAGGAATACTGATATTAGTGAGCCCTAAAACCTGGATGGACAAATCGTTTCTTCATTTACATAATGTTTCTGGTTGGTGTCCGATTTAATTAAAGTCTTTCTCTGAAAAGGTATTCCCTGCGTGGCAGACCCATGTCTCAATGTAAGCCTGAAATACCAAACCGGATTTTTTCATGTAAGCCGGATGTTCCGGGATTTGTTACTTAATTTTTCCCGTCCCGTGTTTTTAGTGCTATTCTTTTGTTTATTTTCACTTCAGTTGCTATTTATGTGTGTTGGTTGTATCATTCGCATCACGAATTCTCTATCCCCCTGAAAGTATTTTTTTTTTAATTTGAAACCATATATTTGAATTAATTGACAAGTTCAAATTTAAAAGTTGTATGGTAAGATAAGATATTCACCAGTTAATGGCTTTTTTATAACTCTTCTGTACTCTAAGGACATTATTATAATATTCACAAGACCGAGTAAGGGTTGTCAAGGGAGCCACAGTAGAAATATACAATGCAATATGACTTTAAGCGAAAGGAGGATGGTCAAAGCGTACCTGACGACAAGTTGGTGGCGTCGCGATATGACATATATATGCAAAAATCCGTTATTCTTTAAGGTTTTAAAAAATGTAACAAATATCTCTATAAGAAGCCATAAAAAAAAGATATTCATATTTTTTGGTTTAAGTAATTTCTTTGAATTTTTTAGATTATCATGTTCAGAACGCACCTATTGACGATTCGTTTCGCATAGAAAAATAATTTGTACTCAAAGATTATAATTATTCACGTTTTTCTGAAGGTATTTAATGTAATTTAATTCTACAAATACGTAGGTATCAAATCAACTAATGCTGTTTTTATTATTATGTATTGGATTCTTGTCTTAGAAAAATAATGGTTCATAATAAGTATCAGCGTTTTGTTGAATTGCGTACAACGGAGCACATTCACAAATCATCGACGCGCGCCATTGATTGACACCCGGCGATCATTCGCTTCCTTCGCATTGCCGTTGTTGTTGTGAATTGCGATACGAACTGTGCTATTTTGGATTTCCTTTTGTTTTACTAATATTACAGCTCATCCCCTTAGTAATATTATATTCCCCCGTCTAGAATATGGTGAGGCTATTTGCCCTAGGAACGTACCAGATCCGACAGGCAAGGTCATATTATGGCGAACATGTCAGGTTTCATGGAGGATATAGAATTGAAATATGCAGAGAAAACATTAATGTAACAGAGTATGGCTTGAGAGGGAGTGGAGATAATTCACTAATAAGAGGCAAAATTAAATCCAGACACATTTCGAGAAAAATATATTATGTTTATATATTAATTGAAAATAATGTGTCTGGAAGGGAAGGTATAGTGGAATACTGCTGTAACTGTTTAGTTGGTGGAAGAACCATTGGGTGCTGTGCACATGTAATGACCCTTGTGTGGTACCTTGGGTGGGCCAGGTATCAGCCGACAATATCAGCGCCAGCAGCATTTCTCGATGCTGTAGTTGTAAGAGAGGATGATGAATAAAAAGTATTTATATCAAAACCCTTTTTTTCTTTCGTTTACCCAGTAGCAACGCAGACTAACAGACAGTACCTAGCGACTAACCCTATGTTCAGTCAGAATTGAAATCAGTCATGGTGGGCTAGCTAGAAAATGTCCCACTTGTTTTTTTTTCGTGATCAGTCCTGGATAATTATCTAACAGTCTAGTAAAAACTCTAAGTCGTTTGCCTAGCATTAAATCGCCTTATTTATTTATTCTAACCTCAAAATTATTTTTTGCATTATTAAAATAATCGTGGCTATTTAGATATTATTTTCGAACGGGATGGTGTTTACTACATAAAAACTAACCAATCTCACTATAAGTTATTTCTGGACACTGAAAATTAAAGTCAGGTCCAGCGTCTATAGAAATTTGGCCGATGTTCTTTGTGAAACTGACAAACACCATGTAGTATAAAAAACAACAAATATTAAAATAAGGTAAAAGGACATTTGGAAAGGTCAATAAAGTTTGATAAGTGAATCTGCTATCAAAAGAAACCTTAACAGCAGATACACTGATGAGCTATTGGTTGACAAAATGTACCTATATTTACCAATCAGACCCATTCATGTCTACACGTCCTATTAAAAAGTAAAGCCCTTTCATGCCGTTCTGAGTGGCTGGTTAGTTAATTAAACTTCACTATGAATTTTTACGAGGTTTGATTACGTTTATCATCTCGCCTAGCCTTTTCCCAATTTGTTTGGGACGGCTTCCAGTGTAACTGGATGTAGCTGAAAATCAGTATTATTCAGGGAGCGAGTGCCTAATTGACCTTCACAAACCAGTAACTGGGTAACACGACACCCTTTGGTTACACTGGTTGTCCGGTTTTCTGACCAGATAGCTTACTTATGTGTGTTAGAAGGTTAGAAGTATATCTATGATGCAAACGTGTATATACATTAATATTAAAATGCGATATAGCACAGAAATCACATAACTAATTGCACCCTTGTAAAGCACGAGTTGCTAGTCTATTCTTGAAGTTAAGAAACTAGTACACAAATCGTAATCGTAGTTTAAAAAGTAATTCGCACCTGGCCAAATTTATCTTCATTCAGAAACCCTACCAAGATTTTTTTTAATTTTGTTAGTTTTAGAGCTTGTTCAGATGATGCGATTATTCTACCATGCGTCACTCCCGCGATTCAAGGTTCCGGCAACTGCACGCGATTAACCCGCAAACAGCAAAAGGCGCGACTGCATGTGGACGGAATGTACAAACTTGTAGTATCGCACAATCTCAATATCGTAATTTAGATATTATTGATATGTTTGCGTCTAGATAACGAGAGGTTACGCGCGTATTTTCTGGGTCAGTTTCTGTCAATTAACAACGCGGACCTTGGACCACCAGCGGCAATTATCGCGGATGTTCGGAGTACTGGTGTCAAAACGCGCGACTGCCACGTGTGACATGACTCGTGCGTAGATGGCTTCGTCTAGACCAGCTCTTAGTTAATTCACTTTAAAACTAAATTCAACTCTCGTTAGTACTTACAACGTGTTTGAATATACTTAATATTCCAGTGTAATAAGTCATAATTAAACTGCCCCTGGCGAAAATTCCTTTTCGCTTTAAAATCAGGCAAGTTTTTGAAGCTTAATGAACGGAGACAATCTTTTTGCATATTTTGCGGCAAACATTGATTTTGCAGACTGAGTCTAAGGACGTATCAATGTAAATGATGTAAGAAGAATAAAACAGTTTAATACGAGAAAGTGTGTCGAAAATTTTACGTGCGCACCATTTCGCTGATTTATTTAGTTAAGAAACGATTAGGTAGGTACAGTAGGCCGTACGTCAGTAGTCTCAAACCAGTTTAAGCTGATCTCTTATTCTATTGAATCCCCAGTTCGCTCAAGTTCGAAGTACCACAGACGTGCAACCTTCTTTACTTTTAGAAAATCTTTGAATACTGATTACGTTTCTCTTATTTAAACAACTGGCTAGGTACATCTATCGTACTCAAAGACATTATACTCATATTTATTTTGAATACCTTTGCCTGAATTCTTTACCTTTATTTAATTTAAACAGCTAATTTTTAATTTGAATATCTTTACGTGTATTAATTATCTTCAAGATTAGATATATATATGACCATTTTTAAATCTAAGCAGGTGCGTCTTTCTTTCATTAACTTCTGCAAAATAAGTTATCAAGAGATTTTTTTATTGTTTTTATTTGCTCTATTATCATTGGACTTATTCCAATCTTTTTCGCTTTTAGATTAATCCTTGTTATCCATAATTCTAACAGCCAATTTCAAATCAACGATCTCTTGACCATGAAACGTGATGAGTTTTGACCCCGTCCTTATCAGCGCTGATTAATCCATTAACCGCCCAAGTCAGATTTATCCAACCAATATTTTCGTGCCCATTCCGCCTGAATTGTATTTATACGACAAAAATTCGTTTGTTTGTCTAATTTGATGGTGAGGTCGCACTTTATAGTCTACCCAAAAATAGATCATTTTGAGCAAGATGATAAATGTACTGACGGTTTATAAGCTGGGCGTGGGGGCACGGTAACTATAAGCTCAGGTGTTTATAGGGGACACAATTTTGCGATTTAAATCATTAGAACTATAAATAAGTACACGTGAGACCTTACTACCAAACTTTTACATTTGGATTTAAATACCGTATTTCGATGGGATTTCCCATCGGCAAAAATCAAGAACTTCCATAAAAACTTTCCCCTCCTATAAACCTCTTTGTGTAGGGAATGAATTTCCAAAAATCCTTCTTTAGTGCTCATTTTAGAAACTTCAAGCTAATAGACCCAGCACTTTTGGCCGTGTGGTTTGTGTTAGTTGATTTTATACGGTTTCAATTCATTTATTTCTAAAGATTACAAATCACTTGTGCAGAAAAAATACAAAAAAATACTTGATTAATACATTTATGTTGTCCAGGAGTAGCAGGAGCTTAGTGTTAATATTAACATTGCGAAAAGAATAGTTCTGTTGAGTATAAATAACCTAAATTTGAAATGCGAATAGTTTCTAGATAGTATAGAGAACAGTAAGAACCCGCTCGGAATAATTTAGGTATACACATCCTCAGAGAGACAAGAAAAAGGTAGGCTTTCTTTAATTTTGTTTTACGATTACGTTGAAGTACAAACGCTTAGATAGGCAGATGCCTACAGGCGTTTGTTTTTTAGCAAGGTATTCCAACGAGGACTTTTCTGTTCTCCTCAAACCTAATTTCAAGACTGTTATGCTGATATACATATCGTTATTAGGTTATCTTATCTTTATAATATCTTTTCTGTCTATTTATAGGTACTATTATATTAAGGCATGGTCGTTTTCAGATCTTCGTCTTATTATTTTGGAAAGACTAAATTCTAAGTTTTAACAAGCTGTTGTGTTAGAAAGATATAACTTGAAGATCAAGTAAAACTTATTTAATCATAGGTATATTACCTACCTAAAACTTTTAACTAACTTTACCTAAACCTTAATTTTGATTTTAGATGGGTAGATACTTACTTAACGTCTTTTGTAGTAGGTACTTATATTAAAATATGATTTAATGATCCCATGGAGCTCGAGGCTAAATAAAAACAGCCGCACGGGTCGACCGAAGGTTAAGCTACGCTTGCCGAGGCCAGTCTGTGAATGGGTGACCATTCGTAACACATCGAGACTCCTTTGTGCCTCGGAAATCACGTTAAGCCGTTGTTCCCGGCTGTCATGTGTAGTTCTTGGGCAGTCGTTACGGGTAGTGAGAAGCCCGAAAGTTTGCCAACAATTCTTACCAAAGGGTATGGTGTGATAGGCAGTCAATTCATGTAAAATACTGGTATACGCAGCTGCATCTGGTTAGACTGGAAGCCGATCCCAACATAGTTGACGACCGATTTGGCGCGGCGGCCGCTATATTTGCTATGTATAATAAAAAAATATCTATCTATGTAATGTATTGTATTAAGTATATCAGTCATCCAGTACCCATAACACAAGCTCTGCTTAGCTTGGGGCTAGATGATGCTGTGTGGATTGTCCAGCATTATTTATTTATTTATTTAGTTGGGATAAGGCTAGGTACATGATGACCCTAACACCACTGTAGTACTTAAGTATCTAAAAATATTATTTAAGAATTCCATCACAAAGACACTACGTAAAAAGCCCTTTTACGGCACGCGGCGCAATTTCCGCCACATTTTTTATCACGCTCCGAAACCAGCCAAGTGTCATAATAAGAGCAAAACGGGTTGTAAGAAGAGGAGACCGTTATTCTTATGTGACGTCACAATATTACTTTAATATGATATCATAAGCTTGTGTGTTAATTCATTGGGGATAGATGGCTTTATTTGAGACAGGTATTAGAAATCTATCTTTGAAATAAAAAACGTATTAGGCATTTGAAATGTGTGAAATACATAGTTACAAGTTGCGTTTTAACCATGTAATCGCGAATTAATAATCAGCTGTTCTGCACACGTATATTTACTTATACATAATAATTGAAGAAAGGTATGAACCAGCTAATCATTTCTTAAGTAAGAAAAATAATGGTTGATACTGTTCGAAGTCATTCTGCAGGGAAAATGAATTTCCAATTACGAAGAATGAATGCGGTCATTTCATGACATGTACAGCTGGTTTAACTTCATCGATGGCATAACATAACATCACGCCTGTATACCTCAAAAGCTTAGGCAGAGGTGTACCTATAGTCCCTACACCCATTTTTCACCAGGTATGTTTAAACATACCTGGTGAAAAAGGACCCTTGTAAAAGGGATCGAGCTAATTGCCACCAACCATGCGAGAATAAGAAATTTTGAGATCTAACAACACTGCCCGACTCATGAATCAACCCCAGGACTCCTAACTCGGAGATAGCGCTTGCGACTACTATGTATAGAACAATGAGCCATATATCAGTTATATATAGTTTGACGGCACGGTTGGCGCAGTGGCTGAGCGATTGACTGCTGCGCTGCGTGTCGTGGGTTCGATTCCCGCACGGAACAAATATTTGTTTGGCCGACAGGTAGTTGTTCCGGGTCTGGCTGTTTGTGTATGTGACTTTGAATGTTTGTAAACGCACCCACGACACAGGAGAAAATCCTAGTGTGGGGCAACGTTTAAAAAAAAAAAATATATATATATATTTTGAGGCAAGTATTTCATACAAACTGATCGATGTCTATTTACTCGTAACACCGTATAGTTACACCTATAGTAAGTAACAAAGGGAATCTTCCTATCCATACAGTAATAATTAACTAAGACAGCCTATAAGCTCACCACATCCCCATGCATTTACAACAAAGGAGTTTTGGTTAAAATTAATACAACGCGCAATACAACTGGCAGGCATCCAGCAATCCATCAACATAGATTTATAACATGATTAAGTAACATTTCTATTTGCAACAACAGATGGGAAACCGCTAGTAATAATGTGTAGCAAAAGCATACAACTACTGCGTTTGTTGATAGGCTAAGTTCACCTCACATGGGTATGGAGACACAAAGGTTGACTGGCAAGAATGCCTTCTAGAATTAAGTCGGAGCAGAATTATGTCTATAATTCTGCTCCGACTTTCGGTATCTCGGTTCACTAGTGCAAAGTGACGGAGGAATAGATCGGACTGTTAAGCACAGAATGAAAACACAGGGTGTATAAAATGGCGGCAGGTAACGGGAACAACTTGCGATTCCCACGTTCCCCTTAAACTTAAAGGGAAGATCTATAAATCAATGATTAGACCTGCTGTCTTGTATGGATCAGAATGTTGGGCCACAAAAGGAATGAATGAAAGGCAGTTGCATGCAGCTGAGATGAGAATGCTAAGGGGGATGTGTGGTGTTACGCGAATGGATAGAATAAGAAATGAGTATATAACAGGAAGTCTGAAAGTGGCGCCTGTGACAGAGAAGTTGTGTGGAAATCGGCTGTCATGGTATGGACACGTGATGCGAAGGAATGAGGATCATGTTGTGAGGAAAGTTTTGAGTATGAATGTAGAGGGTTACAAGAGTAGAGGGAGACCCAGGAAACGATGGATGGATTGTGTGAAAGTTGATATGGCTAAGAAGGAGATGACTTCTGAGATGACGGGAAATAGAGATGTATGGAAGAAGAAGACATGCTGCACCGACCCCAAATGAAATTGGGATAAGGGCAAGAGGATGATGATGATGAATTCAATTATAACCTATAGTGGTCACCCAGTTTAGTTTTCTGCACTCCTTCACCATATAAACTTTCCCTATGTGCGCAAAATGTGCTTAAAAATGTTTTCTATTCACATATTAACACACACATACACACATACGTTGTAATAACATCTACGTAAATGTAAGTTTGAAGCCTGTTTACACAAATTCGCGTAAGAACTCTCGCCTACGAATCTAACATGGATGTCGTAGCCTCTCGATGACAGTCGGGAAACTCTCCCAGTCTCGTCTCAGCTTAAGAAAGTAAATGAATTGTATTTTTTTATTTGACACTTCTGAGCAAGGGCTCCTTCGTAGTAAGGTCAGCATTCTAAAAAGCTATTTATTTGATATTGTGCTTATGGATACTTTAAGAATATATTAAATAACATTTATTATAAGCATTTTTTTCATTTACAATAAGTGTAATTTACATACATTAAACACACACAGAGACATACACTGTTTTTATAACATTTATTCAGTTATATCAAGAATAATATCTTATTTTCACAATAGTTCCTACTGAATGACTAAATATCTGTCTATTGTTTGTTTGCCATCTATACAAATAAATAAATTTATTGCAGTTTTCTTTATAAATCTACGGTAGTATTATAAAGAAAACTGCGACTGTGGGGCTCAATAGTGGTACACGTAGCGGCCTATGGGAACGGAGACTGAATTCATGCGAGCGATTTCTTATGGTTCAATAGCTTATTAACATCGCTAAAGAGCTATGAGGCCTCGTCACCAACATCATTGAGCTCATTGTACTATTTCGTCTACCAATCATTTGTATGTAACGATCTTTTCCATGTGTGCTTGTCCTCCATGTCTCTGTGCCACGCTGTCAGTGATGCAGTAACGTGTCCAATGTCAACGAGATATATTTAATTTCGCGATCTACATTGAAAGAATCACAGAAGGTTTACGGATAAGGGATCCCCCTTGAGCACCTACCTCACTTAGACAGAAGTCTAAATGAGGTAGGGAGGTTTTCAAAGTTAACAAAGTAAAACAAACCTAAATTTCGCTAAATAAGGGGTAATAAATCGGACTTTACGGATTACCTAACTTTTAACAGCCGACAATCCTGCAAAGTCAATAGGTTATTGGTCTTACAAAAGTAGTTCACCAAAATGTAGTGGTGTAGGTATTTGTGAGAAAGTAATACGGGTCCAGTCCAATAGAAAATTCTACTAAGTCACCTTATCTAATATTGATGAAAAGTAATTAGATACCTTGTTAAATTTTCGTCCATGTTTGAAACTCTTGCGTAATGAAATTAAATATTTTGTGGATTCATTCATTCATCAGAGAATTTGTATTGGATTTAATTGTGTTTTTCAATAGCTAAAAGTTTTGTTCGAACAATGTTTTACAAGGCTTTTGTTGTAAATGTTTACAAGGCTTTTGTTGCAGCTATTATTAATGTTATCAATAAAAGTTTTATCTGAATTTTCAAGTATTTTGTTTTGTTTGCTGTGTTTTAAATACACACTGATAATGCATACTTTTAACTTACACATATATCAAGCTACGTATAATCAATACATAGATAAAACACTCTGAAAAATTAGTGTCAACTACATTCTTATGGTACTGTACCAAAATGGTGAAAAAGGAATTCCTGTGATGCGACCTGTCAAATTTCGTTGATAGTTTTTCAACTTTATCACAAAAGAATAAGGTTCATGTTGAATTGGGAAAATTTGACAGTTTGGGATAGCTTGATTTGCTGGCGTCTGTACATAGCAAACGAAATTATTTCAAAATAATGATATTTTCATTGCAGTAGGAGCCAAAATGGGGGTTTGAATGTTCAAAGTTGGGATTTTAGGGCTACTGGTGTATAACAATATAATCTGCAGTGTATGCGGCATAGTTTTGGGCTTAATGGCTGATGAACAATCAAATTTTAACCAGTAAAAAACAAGCAAAGTAAAGGCCCCCACCCCCTCTTTGCTGCTTACATAATACTTGATTAAGCATTATCCCTTATCTCTAAAGTTTTTAAAGAGCAACATTTTAAATATTAGTAAGTTATTGGCACGGTAATATTATAATACAGTAGTGTAACTCGGCCGCATGATAGAAATAAATGCCTACAGCCGCGCGGTACGTAAACATGCGTTAGGGCTGCCCGGCATTTTAATTACATTTGCCTACTTTCTGTTTCTATTTAGATTTGTGATTATAAATATCCTTTTTATATAAATAAATGAAGTACTTTGTATATTGAATAGGAAGTGTTCAATAAAAATGCGTGTTGTTTTTTGATTGGTAGATTTAATTAAAAAAACATGTTTTTGTTTGATTTTTTTCTAGTATTATTCATACACACAGATAATAAACAAATATTAATAATAATAAAATACCACGTCTTTACTTTGAATTATGCAAACTAACAAAACACACATGCACCGAAGTTTTAACTCAAGCGTAAGTAGGTAGGTACCTACCGTATCATGATTTATTCAGAACTACCTATTTCACTCGTCTCAATAACTTTCCGTTACTCTATTCGCTTTATTTATAATTAATCCAAACACCTTTTTTTCGTGAGATAAAAGGAAATAATTATCCATTAAAAAGACACACATTATGTACCTACCTACTAGTAAGTAAAATTATATTATAGTCTTACCTTACAGAGTTTCCAGGGAATTTAAAAAAACTTTTGTCTGGCGTTATTTACGAATTCATACAACCAATAACAGCACAATATTTCCTACTCGTCATATTAACTGATTTTTACAGAAAAAATCGTGCGGTTATTGTTAAAAAAACAACACACCGTCCGTTCGACACTGCGGTACAGCCGTGCGTGACTGTCTGCGCTCCGAGCGCATCCCGAGATCGAGGCGCGTAGGTATAGCTCGCGTTTCGTCCGTTTGTATGAAATTGGAGTACTGTATTATTATAATATTACCGTGTAATTAGTTAATGGATGTTTACAGTTTTTTAGTAATCAGCCCCTCAACAACGGACTTAGTTTTGAAGTCGCAAACAAAAAAAATATAGCTTTGAAAATGGAATAATATTTTTTCCTACCAAGATCCTCGGTGGGCGAGTCCGACTCGCTCTTTGCCGGTTTGTATGATACACGGGCCAACGGGGCATTGTTCATGACAGCACGGTATTAAGTTACCATCACGTATAGACACTTGCAATTATAAAGGCTTCTTCATCATCAGAATCTTAAAATTACCAACTGAGACAGAGACATAGATCGATTTTCATGAATAACACCAGCGTCTCAACAACAAAAAGTTACTACTTGTACTAGTACTTTTTTACTAGTACTTACTTCTTCTTTTCCCTAGCCTTTCATATTACCTTAACATAATTTGCTATTTCCACCTCACAGATAGTGGAGCTTAAGATATTTATTCCGTGCGGGAATCGAATCCACGACACGTGGCGCAGGAGTCAATCGCTCAGCTACTGCGCCAACCGTGCCGTCAAACTAGGTACGTTTGTAAACAAAAAACACAGATTTAACGGATAAACTGTATCGACCGGTTAAGCAGTAAACAGCCTCATAGTGCTGAACTGCGAGAGGCCCTACCTAAAAAAAAAAAGGATAAACTGTACTGCACAACATGTATGGCTGTAACGTTCTATAGAAAAATTATTGTTGCGGTCGAAATCTCATTAGCCAAGTGTGTGGAGTAGGTATATATGTAGGTACATATGCTTATCTCACGTGAGGTAAGGAAGATCGTTCCAAAGTTGTTACAAACCTTTCCTTGAAATCAGGATAAACTCGTAAAGTAGAGTACTCCTATCGGTTGTGATCGCATTTATGTTTATTATTGAAACGTTTCGATATGGTCTGGGTAAAGTAAACTGATGACCGATGAATGACTCTGAATGAAGTGGAAACGCAATATCCGTTCAATATGCAAAAACGATGAGAGATATCGCAAGGAAATTCTCTTGCAAATAATGTTTTAGTTTGTGCAACTATTCGTATGTTCGAGCATATAAAACAGTTCTATGCCAGAATTATTCACTGCAATAAAGAGCTCGTTATTGAAAACGTTATCTAAAGGTTACCGAAACATAACATAACACATGTTATGTTTCCGAGCCTCGGAAAGCACGTTAAGCCCAACGGCTTAACGTGCTTTCCGAATCCTAAAGATCTACAAATGACAGCCGGAACCAACGTTCCGGCTGTCATTTGTAGATCTTTGACAGTCGTTACGGGTAGTCAGAAGCCCGAAACTCTAAAAATCAGTCTTACCAAGGGGTATCGTGTTGCACGGAACTGGGTTGTGGAAGTCAGATATGCAATCGCTCCATGTGAAATACTGGTATTTAGTCGCATCCGGTTAGACTAGAAGCCGACCCCAACATAGTTGGGAAAAGGCTAGGCAGATGATGATGATCTAAAGGTTATTTTATCAAAAAATAATTCAAAATACACCTTCTACTAAAATGGTACAGCTATATAAAAAAAGAACCATACCACTAAATAGGTAAGGTGTATTTTTGATTGAAATCTTTTTCGGAATTCCACCTCCGCAAATTATTTCATGGAAAAGCAGTTATAAACTCACTAACGACATGTCCTGAAACATAATGACTAAATATGGATTTCCAGTTATTTTTATCCATATCTCGGGAATTGGGGTAGGTATACGGGTGGGTGTACGGATCAAACATTGGGATTTGATTGACATTTCAATTATGAACCCGTCACTAAAGGATGTCTCATGGAACAACTATTAAAGTACTAGTAGGTAGGTACAGTCTACAACGCTCTGTATTGCCTTTTTATATTTCAAAGTAGTAAGGTTGGTTTTCGTAGTATACGTGTGTTGTACGATTGACTGTACCTACGATATCGGATGTGTCTATTAATACATTGTACTCGAATCGGTAATAATGTACGGAGGCCAGTACATCAATTCAAATTTCTTTGATAGTTTTTCAACTTTATTACAACCTTATTGGTTCATGTTTAATTGGGAAAATTTGGCAGTTTGGGATAGCTTGATGTACTGGCCCCTGAACTACTGTTCGATATATTTAGCTTTCAACGTCTTTTTAAGAATATTGCGCGCTCGAAGGACTGTAAGAATGGTCATATTTAAAGTTTATATGAACAAGGAACGCAGAAAGCTATATCGGTCGACCATCTAACAACCACTAGTATTTAATTAACGGGTTTATCACGTATCTTGCAAAACGACAAAGTTACACACAGACGGTCCTAATTTTCATAGAAATACATGACAGTCAATACGGAATGAAAGAAGCTCGATAGTCGGACCACTTATTTATTTGTACAACCAAGTCTATAAAAGGCTCATGTTTCTTGGACAAATATAGCCCCACTTAGTAAAGTCGAGATACATAATACAAAGACATACTCGAAACTGTATATCAATCTTATAAAACGTAAAGAAATATACAGGAAAACCTCCTCTTATTTCTGAAGTGATTTATTCGAGTCTTATAATAAAGTGCCATAAAATAAAAGCTCATTGTTCAAAATGAAAATGTCTGAAGAATAATATTAACGACAGCAGCCATAAGCATTATTAAATTTAGTCAAAAATGAGAATCCTCATAATACTTTACTTTTCATATTAAATTTTCCAGTTAATGAAAGCTGTTCACGATACTTTATCTTATCATTTATAAGAATCCAATTTCAAATACTGTCGTTGATGTTTTAAACTAATGACTAATAAAAAAATAGCGCAAAACTAATACACCAAGAACGTTGCCGTTTGCTGTGCGGGGTGTGTGTAGCTGCAAGCGAGTAATAGGTAATATGCATATAAAAAATACACTTTAAACGCTGCCATGATGTGACGTCATTTTCCACAAAACTGTTTTGTGAACTAACTTTTCAGCCCCAAATGAAAAAAAAATCGAGAAATCGCAAAGCCTTTGGTCGACTCTTCACGTGCCCAGAGGGCGGGCCTATTTTTTGGCCAAAGAATCAGCATTGCCATTCCACGTGGCAATGCTGCCAGCCTTCTGGGCACATTTCCCGTTGACAGTGATACGGATGAATTTTTCGATGACCTATGATTAATTATTTTATTAATGATTTATGATATTGACCTATAGTTAATAATAATAAATAAATAAAAATTTTATTCAAAATATAAGTAAAACTAAGATTTACATTAATCGTCATAGAGGAAAATTAATTCTAACTATAATGTAGACCTGCCTGAGCTAGGTTTATGAAAACCTGTGTTTCAGGCCATGTTGTATTGTTGTTAAAGAAATAAAAATGTACAATCATAAAAAAAAACAAATAAATTAATTTAGGTTTTATGCTGTCAAGATTCTTTTAAAATAACGATAACTTACAAATTAGTAAATATAATTGAAAGAGGCTATTTATGCGTGGTGGCGTTGTGTTTGCAATATAAGAGATTTGTTTATATGTTAAAAAGGCCCATTGCCGATGCCGTAGCGATAAACTATAAGGTTCGCATTCACATTCCACAAGTGTTTAAGAGGTCGGCAAATTGATGTTGACAGACGCAGGTTAAGAATTAATAGTGTTTGGGGCAGTAGGTCGGCTATTCTACCTGTCCCCTTTTTGTATGCGTCTCGCGAAGTATTTGCAATAAAAAAAAAACAGTCTAGAGTTAAGTTATGTATTGTTCAATATTATCAATAGAATATGGTGGCAGATGTAAGCGCCCTAGAAGGACATACATACACTGACCTTATTGGTGATGTTCTTCAAAAAGGTCAGGTGCGTAGTACTCGCAACCGGCATGCGTGTATGACCATATGTATGAACGTAAACGAAGCAAAAGGACTGTGTAAGAATCGTAGCAGGTGGCGTTCTGTAGTTTCTGCATACCCCATGGGAAAAAGGCGTGAGTGTATGTACTCGTATGTATGTAATATGGTGGTTTGACAAAAGCCATTAAATCGCAATTTAAATATCTTTCATTTTTTTCTATACAACGTAAGGTTACAGTTACGCTCTATTCTAAAACTAGCAGAATATAAAGTGAACTTAATTTAAACCGAACGCGTGTCTCGCACGAACTAGACTGTTGGACGTCGGTGCCTGAAGAGTCCCTTCGTAATCCCTCTTTGCGTTGCCACTTGACAGAACGTCGATATTTATATTACACGTGACTCCACAAGTGATAAATAGTGAAAAATAGTGTAAGGATAGTGTTTAGAAAGAAGTCAGTCTACATGAACCAACATCTGAGTAAATAAAGACTACTCGTTTTACTTCCAAAACTCTCCGGGTATGCTCCCAAAAGTTAACTATCTATAAGTTTTTCTCACCTTCCTGAAACATACAAATGTGACCAAACAAATATGTTCATTAAGCTCCATGTTATGTACAACTGATCTACATAATGGTTAGCAACACACAAATTCTAGTTATCCCAAGTGTTCATAAATTGTAAGTTAGAATAACAAACGTTCTCGTTCCGTGTTTGTTTTGGACATCGGAAGTTTAATGTGGGTATTATTTGTGAATGTTTACAAATGTGTGGTGTGCGTGGTCAGTTCCATTTCTAGCTGTGGTATTTATAAGCAATCTATTTAAAACTCTAACTAGTAAACAAACGATAATTTCACAATTGACATTAAATAAAATACGCCATTGTTTCTGCAACCTTCAAAATGTTGAAAATAAAATAAAGTTCTGGGTTCGAGTACCGGGTCGCACAGTAGATATTGGTGGATATTTCCATCTGCGATTGCTTAGTAGCAGCACCCTTCGATAGAGGAATATAAAGGGTCTTTCAAATAGGGCGGGTCGATGTTGACTGTTTGTGGCGGCCGTGTTGTTTTGGCGGCATCTGTCAAATGCATTGTTATTTCATCAGTTACTGATGCCAAATCACCATGAAAAGTAACACGATTGAGCAGCCTGTCCAAATGATAAAACTATAATTTTAAAATGAGTGTTCGTTAGTGCAAACGTTGCGCGCAGTACGTCCATTTTAAGGCAGACGCGGTGGCCCTTCAAAGTCGAATCTCTAACGTTTGGTGAGCAAATTCGAGATGACTGGTTCGGTAAACAACAAACCAACACCCTTACGTCAAAGGAACCCCAGATCGGCCGAGAACATCGCTGCTGTCCGTGAGAGTGTGCAGGAGAATCCGAGGCAGTCGATTTCTTTCTAAAGTTACTGTTTGGTGAGGATTTTGGAATCGAATTAAACGATATGGACGTGGAGAACATGTGGTTCCAACAAGACGGCGCTACGTACCACAAAGAGAGTGACACAATGGTAGGTTCGAGGGTTGGGTTACCGACGTGAATTGGATACCAAGATCATGCGATTTGACCCTGCTACACCTTTTATTGTGGGGTTTTCTCAAGTCGCAAAATTAACATATTTCAGCAATAATGGCATAAATAGGCATTTAAAAAAAAAAACTTTAATATCTCACATACAGCTTTATTTATTTAATTTCAACATCGACCCGTCCTTGTTGAAAGACCCTTTAGTATTTTCATTTGAGATTACTCCCCCCATCATACGTCGTCTTCACAGTGACAGTATCTTTTCACATTTCAATTCTCCAATTCGGCGCCATGAGCTACCCCTCTCTCAAATTGGTCCTAGGTTCACCTCTACTTAACCCTTGGGGAAATAAATTATGTTACGAGAGTGAAAAAGTACATAGATCAGAAGCGATCATTCGTATCAGAATTCCTTGAAATAGCCACTATTTATCAGTTGCTATCACGCAAAAATAAGAGTGATTACTCAGCCAGATCTCACAGAACATAATTCGTTGAGTGATGATTTTCACGAGTTATACAAACAACACCACTTCGAAATGTTGTCCTCGTTAATTATAACCGTACAGTTGAGGTTACGCCAAAGTGACATTGTCTTTGAGTATTTTCTGAAAAGTTTTGCTACTGACAGATATCTACTTGAGGAAGGTTACAATGTACCATCTGTTAAAGTAAGATCATATTGTGTCTACCAATTACTAGGTTGTGGTGGTTTTGAAGGCCGTTGCTCCATGTAAAATACTGGTAATCAGTTGGATCCGGTTGTGATGGAAGCAACATATTTAGGAAAATTTCACTGACATCGCGTCGTCACATCATCATCGCTCCAGAATTTCTGACAAATGCTTGCACTGACTGGACATGTCCACTCATAACTGTGGGGTTCCTTTCTCAAAAGACCGTCCCAGATCTAATCTACACGGTCCTCACATGGTCTGACCAAGATAGTTTCTGTACTTTAAAAGGGACTGTGACGTGACTTTTGAGTTTCTTAAAGTAGTCGGAAAGGGAAACACCAACCTCGTTTAAAAAATAAAAAACTCATTTAGTTAGTAATAAATATCATTTATCAGCCGAGAATGATTAGGTTATACCTTTAGCATTACGCACCTTCTTCTCACTCAATTTTTCATCATGCAATCAGAGTTTGTCAGTGGATTCGATTTCAAGTCATCGCACGTAGCCGCGCGTGGCCGCGACGGTTACTTGAATGCGAAAATAGAAACAGCTAAAAATGCTAGATTAAAATCTGTAACCATTTAAGTAACATGACCACTAAAATACTAACATAAGCCATTTCTAGTTCTAAGTTTATCTTTTTTCTGTAGCAAATATACCATTATTCTTTCTATAAAAAGCTACACTGTCCTTGGCTCCTTATCTAAATCTCATTTAAGATTAAGCTCCTATTAGATTTCAAGCACGTAGGCCTGGCTGACTGTAATGTCCACGCATTACAATAACCAGGGTCTAAGTCAAAGATAAACTTGACCGTTTATGACGTTACTTTTATTCTACACTGATACTAGCTGTGCCCCCCAGTTTCACCCGCTCCTAAGGATCGTAGAGGGATATTAAATAGCTTATAACCTTCCTTAGTAAATGCAATTAAAAATATTTAATTAAATCAAACTGGAAGTTCCCTTTATAACCGTCCAAACGAAAAACAAGCAGTATTCAGCTTTATTATATTTATACGTATAGATTGAGAAAGATTCCAAGCAGAATCTGACTTGTATTAAAAATAAATCTCAGAAGATATTTTTCAGCGTTGCCCCACTAACCTTAATATCAATTCTCAATTTTCATGCCTTCTGATCCTCTTAACATATTTCCAGACACGCACAATGACTAAATTCCTTTACAAGGTCAGGTGCCAACCGAGATGGTTCCCTAGCCAATATTAATTAGTTGCAAACAAAAGCGTCTTCGTGGTTTCAATTTCATCATGGAAAGTCGGATTATTATTGAACCAAGACAATCACGACAGAGTAACAGGTTTTTTTTTAAGTTTTGATCGTCTAAATTTACAAGGAGAGTGAAATTGTATCTGATCAAAAGTTGAAAGATAATTTGAGGATTTTTTCGAGGTGACTAAAAAAAGCTGAAAAACCTGTGACTAGCTCTGACAATTGGACAATGTATTTACGGTTGTAACTTACACTTACAATAACAAAATAAGCTTCAAGCTCATCCCCTGAGTGGATCTAAACAGGGATCATACGAGCAAAATCGAGGACCACCAACATTATCCTTCCGGAACCTTTGGTACGCTTAGGGACTGACCCCTAAGCGTAGTGATTATGGCGATAACGCCACGGGATTATTTTTAATAGCGTTTCAAGGCAACCTCTCGTTGTTTTGTATTGTTTTTTGTTTACCAAATTCTCACACTCAATATTACAAACAACACAACAAGTATTTCTATCAAGTAGATCTTTTTCGCATAGAGATATTGTGGATTAAGTGCCACGTTACGTTTTGAAAAATCAGGAGCTCTATATTATAATATGTTGTCCATATAAACATGCCCATTCACAATCTTTTGGTACAGTTTCTTAGTGAATACATCACTATAGGAACTAGACAATAACAGAAGGGCTTATTGGGAGGATCAGTTAACATGCGAGGCGATATCCCAATTCCGGGGATGTGTGTCAAGGAAACTCAAAGCCATAAAGGCTTGAGTAACTTATGACTATTTCTTTCCTAATGTGAGCCTCAATTTGTTTCGAACATACGTTCTGAGAATTATGATCCTTAGAATAAATTGAAGATAAAATTCAGAAGTAAAAATAAAGGTCATTTTTGTTTCCTTAGAAAATAAAGACTGGATGATTTTCCTAAGACGTTCGCCGAAGGTCTGTAAGACATTTTTCCATGAAATTACAATACGTGAATTACCCACTAATTAAGTACTAGACGTTGCTTAGTGGTCGAAATTCAAACGTTTCAGCTTTCTGAAATCCTTCCACTATGCGAATTCGCACACTCCTCCGTAATCGCAATATTCTTGAAAAGGAATCCGAATTTTTCGCTTCGCGTATTACTATAATAATAAAATCACAAAAGCTGTCAAAGAAAAATTTCATTACTTACGTACGTCCTATCTATTAATTCTTGGTAATTTATGTTATTGCTTCACGAAGCGATAACTTTCGTAAATTGTACATGTTGCTGAAGTAGTAAATATGGTTTTCACATAGGGTAGAACCTTATAACGGATCCTGTGTGGAGAGTTTGATACACGTCGTGTCGTCCTTATCATATCTTCGTAGTCGTCTGAGTTTAGTATCCTGGATCTTAAGTTTTATTTGGTGCCACAAGTAGGAAATTGTATGCAGATGTCATTCATTTAATAAGTGTTCTTATACTTGCACCTCTGCCCAATAGTTATTTATAAAATGTTAAATTGATATTGCTTTCGATAAATTCAAAGAAATGTCTGAATATCGAGAGTTTTCTAACAATCCAATTGGGTATTTAATTTTAGTTTATGGACCTGCACTCCAGCCTTTCGAATGAGAGTCTTTTTTCGGTGGGTGTTAAAATATAGTTTATGACTCGTTTTCTACATTATCTGATATCGATTCATCATAATATTATGTTTCGATTAAAAATATATTCAGAAAGTACTTCGTTGATGTAAAGTCGCAATGTAATTGAACCCGAGTCTATCTTCATTTATCAGACCCAGGCTTCATCCCAATTACCTATAACATTTTTTGTGAGAGAATAAATCTAATTACACGACCTTTTTCTTGAATTTATGATTGGATGGGATATACTCTGAAAAAGCTGTTCGTACTACTTTATGAAATTACGTCTTTCCACACTTTTTTATTACGTTGTGAAATATAGTTGTTTGTACTATTGTTGGCACAGTAGGCGGCTCGTGATTGGTAACATTTTTTGCTTAAACCGGCCTATCGAAGTACGGAGTTTGAATAGAATTCGAGGCCAACTTATACTAATTTTGTTACTACTGATATGCGTAAGAATATCGAATTTTAGAAATGCAGATACCATAATATCTAATGAAAAAAAAAAACTAATTTTTGGTGTAAGTCTTCCTTCTCTGTCAAACGAGAGTAATTCTTGTCGTATCACAAAACATGCTTGTCATGAGGTAACCAAAAAATATTGCTCATGTCGTGGTTAAAAAAGAAGGCGGTCGGCATGTGGTAGTAGCTAGGGCCGTCTGTTCCAAATTGCTAAAGATGTACATTTAGGTACCCCTTGCAAGTTCATCACAACAGCATTAACTGTGTACTAACAGGTATAAGATTTATCCTACATGTATATAAATGCAGCTTATAATACATGCCAAACGACTATCAGCCAGCGGCTGTCAAATCGAATCTGTTTAAAATATGAAATAGGCGTTTATCTCATTGAATCACAATTCATTTATTCAAATTAGGCTGAGAATCAGCACTTTTTGAACGTCAAAACGTTAACAAAAGACAGTCCCCCAAAACGCCCACCCTTCACCACTTCCATTGATATTCCATAACCTTTTAAATATCCAAGAAAGTTCGAATGTGTGAGCATTCGAACTTTCTTACTTATAAGCTTTCAACAGACCGCTAACGTTGGGCACTTGTTATCGTATCTTATCCATTTTAATAACAACGCTTTGATCCTTAAGAGAATGCAGCTCCCTTATCTTTGTGATAAATTGTCTTTAGACATCTTTTTTATTGGAATGGTTTTGCCTTGGGGGAGCGATCATTTATCGGTAATTGCAGAACAATGCTCTTCTTGCAAAGATATACAGTGACAAGCTACTTTGTAGTGTTTTTCTTCTGTCATATTAAATGTAGATGGAAAATACAGTCTTATACGGAAATTCACACAATAAACAACAATCGTATATTCCCAAAAAATATATTTCGTTGTGGGAACACTTTGATTACTTTGTTTGTTAGCCAGACCAGAATATCACACACATCACATCATCAGGCTATATTAGTCCACTGCTGGACATAGCCCTCTCCTAATGAGCGCCATAGCGCCCTGTCTTCAGATTGCCGCATCCAGAATCTGCCTGCAGTCTTTCGCAGATCGTCATGAATCATCATGACCAGAATATGAACTGTATAAATCTAAAAACAAATTTTAATCAAAATCTGAATCTATTTCGTTAAGCTAAAGTAACATGCATTAATCGCCCCATTGTTATGGAAAACACAACATTTCAAACGGAAAATTAAATTTGGGTTGCCCCAATCTCATTTTAGAGTGGGAAATTCTAACCCTTTGTTAAACAATACATAAGCTCTTGCAGACCACTGTTTGGAAACCAATGCTCTATTAAATCCTTAAGGACATTCCTATCTATTAATCCTTAGAATCTAACCGAACTTAATGCCTGAGTAACTCGTAAGCAAATGTAAGTATGTAGATTTCAGTTCAAATACTGGTTTGAATTTCTGACTTATAACCTAATCTAGAATCCAGATTGCTTTTATCGAATTGATTTGCCAATCAAACATTGTGACGCCTCAATACATTTACTTCATTAGGCAATTAAAGGCAATCACTTAAAGCCCAATAAACTTAGTATTTTACGTAAATGACATGAACCCGACATACTTACGTGCTTCCAAAAGCCCTAGTACAAGTATTATTTTTATTGTTGTCTCATCTCTGTGGATATAATATTTTTATGTTAAGAATGTGGTTCGCAGCATTATGCTAAGCGATGGCCGTTTTATTTTACTTACTTATTTGTGTTCTTAAGTATAAACTTATTTTCTTACTTACTTTCAACATGCAGAAACATCTATATATTATATTAAAATGAAAGGGCCAATACATAAATACAATCAAAGTCAAAGATCTTTATGGTGAGACAGTGGTGATAGAGTTGTTATTAGGTTAATTGGTGTGCGTTTGCACTGCTCTTCTATGTTAGGCATACAATAGTATGTTGTCTGAGACCTAGTTTATGCGATATAATTATATAAAACCAAATAGACATTTCAATATAATTGTAATAGACCTTTATTTTGCATCAAAACATAACATCAGTTTGGCACTAAGCCATCATGTATCTGTCGGACAAAAATTCATATACTAATAATATCTATTTACTTACCAAGAAAACATTAAATTATTTAAGAAAAAATGAAACCATTTTTCTTCAATAATTTAATGTTTTCTATTTCTCTTATTTGTTTAGGAGGCTTATTATAAATACGTGAAGATATTTCGAAGAAACTTTTAGAAAGTAAGGCTGCTCTTGAGTGCATATAATTTGCTATTTTGTCGACATGACGACGGGAGTGCAAGTTACCAAACTTTTCCCAATTGGTTTTTATAAATATAGCGACCTCATAGATAAAGAGGCCAGGAAAGGTTAAAATCTTAAGCTTTTTATAATATGGCATACAGCTATTCCACCATCAGCTCTAAGATATTTCTTATGCGCCTTAAAAGCGAGTTCCCTGTCTGCAGCATTTTCCCAATAAATTAGTCCATATCTAAGCCGTTAAATAAGCATTATAGGCGGTTAGTACTGCTGCTTGATTTACAATCTTAAATAGTCTGTATAAAGCATAGGAGAAAATATTTAGTTTTTTACGAACCGTCCCAATTTGCGTTTTCCATGGTAATTGAACTATGGTTGTTGTGGCTCCACTTAGGAGAGGCTTATATCTAGCAGTGGACAGCCTACAATGGCGAAGGGCTGAGTAGATTGATTCATGCTGCCAGACGCATCCTAACAGTATAATTAATGAACATAGTAGTGAAGCTATCATACAAAGCTCACTTTACAGTCATCCTATTTATTGTTAGACTAATTAAGCTCTGCACACAAAGGGGTAATTACGGTAAACAACTCCTTTCAAAATGATCTCTTACCAAAATGACAGCATTAGGAAATTGTTAAAATGTTTTGATCTCTTTGCCCCTTCAAAGGACTTTATTTCAGTAACTTTGAAGGTTTTCTAATAGCGACAATTTAATTAGGTGTTTTTGTTTTTGCGTCTTTCATTATATGATATTCTTAGTCTTCATCAAATTTGTTAATTTTGTTTATTAAATTGTACCTTTGTGTTTTATTTAGTCTAGTGCATATATGGTCGTAAGCAACGACCATTAGAGCAGTGAGACGAGACTTAACAACTTTACATATTCAAATTTCATGGTCTAGGCTCAGACCGAGCTACAAATTTGCAAACGAAGCTTTTCTTTTAATACTCATACAGTGCAGCTATAGTAGAAAAATGTTAAACGAGGCTAACAGCAAGCTCCTTGCCGAAGCAAGCGATGCTTTAGATAATTTTGCATATTATACGATACGGAGGAGCTAGACCAAGCAGACAAAACAGTTATTCATTTGCACTGGACCCTTTGCCATGGTTTCGTCACATATTTTACTCGTATCGCTGCACCTGTTTATCTTTTAAAGACAATGATAATTGTTTCGCAATCTATATAATGATATACATACATAGTAGAATAAATTCGTTAAAATGCTGAAGCGGACCAAATTAAATTTTTGATCGCACCACACTGGTGGTAAAATGGAAAACAAACCTTATAGACTATTCAATGGCGTCCAATAAACTTATTTAAATGACCGTAGCTTCGTAGTTGGTTGGATATGGATGTTAAAGAAGGTCAAACAAAGCTATAACCCTAAAACGATGTTAATGTTCCTATTCTCATTTTAATTACCGTCAGAGCAAATTGATGGTTACGGGGTCTGGAAATTTATCAAGGGCTTCTAAATAACGGATGTTCCACCCCATTTAAGACATTGGACCCGTGTTTGGTTAAATTTATGAACCCTACTTGATAACAATTGACTATCCTGGCACCACCTGGTCAGTTTCCGGATCCAAGGCGTACCAAAATATTTAGTTACAATTTCTTGAGACTAATGGACTAATGGAGAGTAGTGGAGGTAGTAAAAGATAGTAATGCAATAATAGTAAAAAACAAATAAATTTTACAAAAAGGAGTTAGTCCTTTTTTTATTTGTTGAAGGTATATCCATCCTCCACCTTGCTAGAACTGGTTTTATAGAAGCTGTCTTTATAAAGTTGACATATTGTTTGTAAGTGTCACCAGATTTTAACTTCCTAATATAGGTAGGTATATAACATTTCCTGAGTTTTTGCTTTGCAAACCTCCCTTACAGTTATTTTATTAAATTATAATATTCTTTTTTAATGGTCTGTTTTAGCATCTCTGATGTGTTCTGACTTCCAATATTCAATACCTGAGGCAAATAATTCAAAAACATATTTTGTCCATTTTCTTCTTGTATAGTGTCTCTCCGGACACTTTGAAACAAGCCCGAAAAGTAATGTCGTATGAAGGTATGATGATGATATCATAATATCATTAATCCATATATAATACGTCACACGGTTGGCGCAGTGGCTGAGCGATTGACTGCTGCGCTGCGTGTCGTGGTTTCGATTCCCGCACGGAACAAATATTTGTAGGCCTATGGGTAGTTGTTCGAGGTCTGGCCGTTTGTGTAATGTGTAAAATATTTAGTAGAAAATTGAAAAGCTGTTTATTGTACTGTATAATGTAATGGTTGTTCACGTCAAAAACAAAAGTTTGTAATCAATCAATCCGGTGAAGTTAGCATACAATTTTGGCAAACTTTGCTGGGGTTAAAATCTTCGAGTCGGATTATTTTAATTGCTCAATCTTTAGGTTCATCGACACTAATACTTGAGCACTTAATTAACAACAAGAGGTTTATGGCACTAATTAACAGATGATATTGAACAATCTATTTGCACATTTATAGTTTCACGTTTTGAATAATGGTTGCACTTTTCTGAGCGTACAAACAAGTGTGCTACAGAACTCTCAATAAACGTTGTTTTTTTTTATTAAGGCAAGAAACTTACATTGCTTTCCAATACTATACAACTGGTACTACTACTGGGCTTAACACACTCTAGTCTAATCTCAAAATCACAGGACTCTGGAGACTAATTTAAATACATATTGTACGAAAGAGTTTCAATTTACTAGCGTCTCGTTATTCTAGACTACAGCGGACGACCGTACTGTCGGTGATATGTTCACTCGCATATAAATTAGTCCCTAGCGACTAGGAGACTATACCGTGTCGTGTTTTTATCATTTCATGAAGTGATGGTCCGATGTTGTGCTTGGCGTCTGCCAACTCCTCTAACGTAAATTAGAATCCTTCTAATTTACGTCCATGTAGTAGGTGGTGAGCCTATTGCGATCAACTGGGCACACATCTAGGTTGCTAATGAGAAATTTCTAATAAAAAATCCCAATATCACATTGCTCTACCCGGGAATCGAACCCCGGTCCTAATGCTTGGTAGTCACGTTTGCGACCACTAGACTATCGAGTCAGTTATGTCTATTCATATTCATGAATACGAGCAAATTTTACTATGGGACTAACACTGAAATATGAAAAAGACAGCTATTCTCTAGTAAAGTTTAATACCGAGGTGATCAGACTGCACTGAACAACAGATTTTTTTTTGTATTAAAGTGTTTGTTCCATAGTGAAAGTTGTTTGTATTCATGAGTACAATGATATCATAAAAGAGTTCGAGTATAAATAGATACACCCTTTTTATATATGTTTTAGTACATTATTTATAGTGTTGTTTATTGTGCGTGCTTCATAGTTCGAATAATTTTAACTTTGACTTTTACCTTTCAAAAAAACCTTAGGGCTTGCATTCGCGTTAATCATTAAATTAATTTTTCTTCGAAAACGTCTTCCTAATGCCTTTAGGTAATGTCTTACCTAGTGAACCTTTTTTAATTACTTTAAGCAAAAAAGTAACGCGGAAAAGGTATTCTTGAGTACATTTATCAATTCTTAGAGGAAATATTCATAATTAGGTATATTTAATTTTGTGTTTGTTTTTTCCTCTTCGCGATACGCCCAATGCAAATTAAAATCCGTAAAAGCGTTCATCTGACAACGGTTTGAATTTAAATGACAGTATCGTTACAGAGCTTACAACAATTTGACAGCCATCCATAATAAATACCTTTTGTTTAAAAGCGACAACTGAAATTCTCCAAAACACAGATTTATGTATATGCTACGCAAAAAATGGCGTACAGAATTGTCCTGTCGCAAATGTTTCTGCGAAAATGTCACGATTCACAAAATGGGCAAGAGAAAATTCGCGGCATTTTTAATCAGGATGAAGCGAGTGAAACTTTCTGCACAATTTATTCTGACTATTCAGACAGATTAAGGCAATATTTACAAATCTGTGTAAACCAAAACTACACTTCAATTCCAAGGCGGGAACAATTATTGTTTTGCAGAAGATGGGGGTTTCATTTGATTATTCGAGGAAGTTTGCTAAAGGTCAACATTGTTATTGTTTTGCTCAGTAGTTAGTTAATGTAAGTAAACAATTTGATAAACACATAGAAACGGTTCAGCGGATATTGTAAGCAGAATATTAAAACAGTTTAGTGGTATGTTGAGACTTAGTGCCTTCCGTATTATTTATATGTAAATGTATTGTTCAATAATATTTAACTGAGGACATGTTTAAGGGTTGATTAGATTGGATAAAAACACTGTAAGCGAATATTTTAAAATTTAAGTACTTTCATCATAAAGCTCCGTAGGTATCACCGTACCATGTGTGACTTTCTTTGCTCTAGTCTTAATTTCAAGAGGTACGGCCAAACGCCTGCAGGAGTAACCTTTACTTTAAGTAAATCAACATCTGCCTAGCCTTTACCCAACCACGTTGGAGGTCGGCTTCCAATTTAACCGGATGCAGATGAATACAGTATTTTACATGGACATCCACAACCCAGTTAAGTACTGGGCAACACTATATCTCTTGGTAAGAGTGGTTGCCAGACTATCGAGGTTCGGACTACCTGTAACAACTGCCAAAGATCTTTCAGTTGCACAGAAGGGTCTCAGTATGAATGATCACCAATCCGCGGCCTTCAGCATAGGTCACGTTGAGGCTGTTATTTAACAATCGTTGATGTTTCCAGATCAAACGAAAATCGGCTCTTCGGTCTAGCCTCTCCTTCTGTTAGGCTTTTGATCTAGTTATTTCCCCAAAGACCTTGATTTCGAATTGTTGAAGTTTCTAATCCGATTGAGTTGTTTTAGTTTTCGTAATTTATTCTTCAACATTAACACTATCACCCTTGGGTTATACTCTCTAGTAGTCTCTAGCCGAAGCCTGCGCAAACCCGATTAGACTAATCTCTCTACTCTATACAAATTGGCTGAAAGTGGGACAACACTGGCTTCCAGCTCAGCTTCCAGCTTCCAGCGCAGTAATTATTATTGGAGAATGGCTATTTCGCATAATACATATTCTATTTAAAAATATTTTTTTTTTCTTTTCACGTATAACTTAATAGTTTTATCATGTTTACATATTTGAGTCGTTTCTTTAAGGCTACTGAGGTTCCTAGAGACTATATACTATTGACAGACATGAGGTGATTTTACGATACCCATAAAATATCCATAAAACAGTTTTCAGAAACACACGCCCTGCGTGTCGCTTTGTCAAGTCGCGCCTGTCTGTCTGTTTTCACAGACATTTATTATGGCTGAGTAAGAATGTATTACGAAGTTTTATTAGGCTTGAAATGGATCGGTGCGGCGCAAAACCGATAACAGTAATTAAACATTTCTATTTTTAAGAAACATGCATGCATGCATCATGTCACGTTACTAGAATGACTAATACACCTGGTGCATCAGAGTACCTATAGGTAAACTAATTACTAACATTCGAATCCATATAAAACATATTATCCATCATCATCATTATCTGCCTCGCTTTATTCCAACTTTGGGGTCGGTTACCAGTCTAACCGGATGCAGCTGAATATGCAAAAAAAAACAACAAAATCAAAAACATATGGATTAATAACTGTATTTTCCTTTTATGCATCTAGGCATCCTATTAAGTAAATAAAAGACGTATCTGCTGCGGTTTAGTGCAGCTCGTAGTCGTAGGGTTTATTTGAAAAAGAAAGCCAAATTTTACCCAGATAACTAAAACCCTCTATTGGATGAGAAACTACGAGTATACATGCTCTCTCGTACTCCAGTTTCATTTTTAACCCCTGACGAAAAACGAGGGGTGTTATAAGTTTATAACGAGTTTGATTCGGATACGTAAGTAGGTGGGCGAAGGTAGGCAAAGACAAATGCCAAATAAAATCAAGTTAAAACTAGAACCACAACAAACTTTATAAAATTGACTTATGTACGTACAAAAGGTGAAACCGACCCTTGACCATTTTCTTTAGGCCTTTCTTTTACTCAACTCCGAAAACGTGCGTAGCCTGACAATTATGCCTATTTTTTTTCTTATACCCTTAAGTGTAATAAAGCTAACACAACGTCGTCCCAAGGTAAACATCAATGTTATAAAGCACGGGTAAATATTACGTAACGTGCTGACACAGCTGTTTATAATGTTTCTGCAAGTATGATGTATAACATGACAGCCCTCAGGAATGGATTACCACATTATATGCTTGTGAGTCTGCAGTTTGCGTCTTTTTTTAGATTTACTCGAGAACACGTGTAGCCTGGATAATGGGCAGTGGTTGTATTGTATGTTTATAGTGCAAAGTATAAGTGTGTTTTTTTTTTTTTTTTTAAACATTGCCCCACACTAGGAATTTCTCCTGTATCGTGGGTGCATTTACAAACATTTAAACTCACATACACAAACAGCCAGACCCGAAACAACTACCTGTAGGTCATACAAATATTTGTTCCGTGTGGGGATCGAACCCACAACACGCGGCGCAGCAGCCGATGGCTCAACCACCGCGCCAACCGTGTCGTCAAGTGTGATATTAGCTACCACGTATTAATCTTGCGTACACATTTACGCTGAATGTTTAGTAATAGCTATCTAATCGCACCGTTCGTAACAACCGTTATTATATGTTATACGTCTACCACATCGATATTTATGTTGAATACAGCTAAATATTTCAAGTTGCAGGCTTTTTAAATCCATCTTGTTCAGGAATAAAGCACCACGTGCTTTCTTGTCATTATTTTGCTGTTCATACCACGAGGCTACACACTTTGAATTCCCAAGTTTACACGTAAGATAAATGTGTATCTCATGCGTCGAATATGAGGTTTTTAAAAGCAACACGTAGAGTAACATGATGCTCAGCTCCACAGGAATATTCCATATATTTTTTGAATATTTTAACCACATCTATGTGGTGCGATATGTAGTATATTCGAGAGTAAATCTTTACTTGTATAGACAAACCCCTGTCTTAAGCCCAGTCGGACTAATTCAAGAGCCTAACATGTAGAAAACTGCGACGCTTACTGATCCCATTGAATCGAGATATTTTTCCCTTACCTTGTGTAAAAGATAGATGATACCTACAAAGAAAGTCCCAAACGTGAAGATACAAATAAATATACCATGTTAGAAACGTAACACACAATAATAAATCGGTTAAAAATATTTTTTGTTTACGATTGAAATACGCAATCGCCAAATATGAAGATCGCGCAGTTGCTGCCCTACATTTTGTTCAATAGGTCGAAGTGCAAATGCAAGTGCAGTGAAAGTGACGTCAATGAACATTTTCTTGTAGACTATAATTCAAATAATCTAGCATTCCATAATCATACTTTGATTAGGTCTCATCTCTTTTATTTTATAAATAGTTAATAATTTTTTTTTTTTTTCGATCCTCTGACTGCAGCTAACGTAATTATTGTGTGACGAGAACTGCCGACAAACTGATTATGCAGTATCAATCTACATAATAAGTTTGTGAATCGGTCTGCCAAACTGCCAGGCAAACGTTTTTCTTCTTTATTATGAAAAAAAAAACACCTTTGCTTCTTTCTAGGTAATTTATTCAGATTTCAATACGCTGAAAAAGGAATAAATTATATTCTTTATTAAGAACCCTCTTGGGATAGTAAAAACTAGACAGAAGCGAGTAGCACCCGCGCCCGGAAGGCTCTGGCTTAAAACTGTACCCGGCCGCTCGTGGCTTCTCTTAAGAGACACGGCCTATGAGTTTTTTGATCCGGATTGAAGGGCAAACTTAACTTTGTAGTAGGAAAAATATTCTCCAATAGATATACGTCCCGGTCAATTCTCCAACTGCGTATGTAAGTTTGATATCGGAAAAAAAAGTTAACGATTTTAGACCTTGTTTCAAATTTCATGGTACTAGGTCAACGGGAAGTATCCTATAGGTTTTGATCCAATTGCGAGTATCAAAATTTATCACGTAAATGGTTTTATGTTTTTATTGCGTGGACTTAGACGCTTGATTTTTTAAGAGCTCCGATGGACCGTAGACGTAAATTATTAATAATTATTTGATATCAATTTAAACTTGATACCTCCATGCGCTTGACAGATAGGCTGACGGACTGACAGCGAAGTGATCCTTGAAGGATTCTGTTTTCCTTTTGAGATACGGAACACTAACAACAATTATAAAGACGTCACGTATACTATGACCTCTGAAACTAGTAGCAGACGTCATTTACGACCACAACAGAGATAGGATGTGGGTGGTCACTAGACCACCCACGTCCAAAGCACACTTATAGGACAGTCTACAATCTAGCTAGAAATTGCAGTAGATATAGTCCGACACACCAACTCTCGATTTGCGTGGGATATTGCCCCAAGCTGTTACCGAGTGATCCCTTTCTTTTTTCACATGTAACAGAATCAGCAAGTTCGTCTTGAGTTACCTACCAAACTTTTGAAGCCATTAAAGACACATCTTTGTTCAACTTCGACTGTAAATTCTTAAACTGTTTTTGAACTGTATGTCGAAACTCAATTTATATTCGAAATGTACGTTTATTTGTGTATGATTCAGATTACTTGGAAATGCTTCAGCTGATTGAGTTTTAATTAGTTAGAACGTAGTTACTGTGTTTTGTTACCCGTTTATGTAAACAGAGATTTTCATAAAATGTTGTATTTCAGTAGTATTTTCTGTTTTCTTATTGTCTACAAAAAGTTTAGTATGCAGACGATATGAAATATCATCGTTAGAAGATAATAATTTACTTCTTAGCGCACCCACAAGACGGGTTAAAATATAACTGTTGTCATCTGCCAATTTGTCTATTTTTTTTATTGCAAAACATGAATTATTTGACCAAGCACGATGAACATCTGTATTCTCTATCGAAGTCTAATTTAAAAAAAATAAAAAAATAAATGTAAAATACTTTTTTTTTTCCAGGGAGCGGTAACATATCGTTGAATTCTGCGTTCTGCACCCTGACGGTAACGTCTCCACTTCTAGAACTTAGCAGCATATTCTTCTTCTTCGTGCCGGCTATTCTTATTCTCTGCTTATACGCGAGAATGGGATATCACATAAGGTACACATTGTTAGTATTTCTTTTTATTAATAGTTTTAATTTAGCATAAGTTATACGTTGGCCCGGAACTCCTCCCAAAAAATAAATGTTCCTCCGTCCAAAATACACGATAAAGACAGGGATAGGCTTACTGATAGCCTCTAGCCAGCCTATCCTTCTCATTGTCATGCCAATCATGTGTCTGGGCAATATGGGTATTGTTAGATGTATACGAGATTGGACTGACGGTCTTGAGTGGCTTCTGATTCTGCGTAGATCTCTAAATGGTAATAAAGCCTTCATGGTTTCCTACGAAGCCTTCTGAAAACGTGGCACCATAGGATAACATTTATTTATATCTATATTTTTTCTACCTTTGCCAAAAAGTTTGAAAAATAAAGTACATCACAACGGTCATTACATGTTATCTAAACAATTTCTCGGTCGTCCCGGGTTGGGGTTCGTTCATAACTTTTTGCGAAAGGAAAACTTTCACCTAATGACCTTTGTGATTACGCTGAGCTTAATCATACCGAAAAATAATAAGGGACCTATTGAAACACTCACTTATTTTTCTTGAGAAATAAGCATCAATTTTCCTCACGTGGCATAGCGGGTGCTTGTCACGTTCCCGCCTCAGTGAACATTCGTTGGACAATGAATTCTCCTACTTATTGTACCTACATGTAATTTGTCAGTGTCGGACATACTAACAGGATTTTCGAATTTTTTACTAATATTTCGTAAGGGTACATTTTTAGACATAATTTGGACGTCTATGAAGGAACTATGTTTTATATCATAAATAGCGATTACTTGTGTATGTTATTTGGAAGTCGATTAAAACTCTGCCTATGGTAGTCCTCTGCTGGACATAAGCTTCTTTCAATCTGCACCACACCCGGTTCCATCCTTCTGGTCCAGGTTTGTGTCAGCTACCTTTTAAAGTCGGCGGTCCACCAAAGTAGTCCCACCGCGACCCCTTGCTCGAGCCAGCCCGCGTAGCTGAGCCAGAAGTTGTTTAAATTAGTCCCTGAATTATATATCTATTAGATCTACCCCGTCCATTGCTGTCCTCTCCCAGCAACGTTCTAAGCCGAGGCTCGTACCCCGCAGGGAGTGCCCTTAGCGATTGGATGCTTAGCTTTTAAGTTTTTTATGCCCTGGCTGGAGGCCTTAATTTCTAATTAAGTCCCCACAGGAAAGTTCGGTTAAGCAGTAGATACCCCTGAAGGGAGATACCAATTAAAAATAAAAAAAACTAGGGAAGAATTTCGGTCCTTCGACAAAGATGGCTGCTCCATTGCCACTTTAGCTTCCTAACCCTGCAAGCTATGTCAGTGACTTCGGCTGTTCGGGAAACCCGAGCATAGCTCGTTCCATTCCAATCTGAGCTGCTTGGGAGTCTACGTAATATCAGACTAGCTGTGCTTGCCACTTCATCCACCTGGAATTTGTCAAAATTTAATGGTTTTTTTTTGTCGGAACCCTATTTTTTTTTTCGAAATAAAAGTAGCCTCAGCTACTCCTTAATACGTCAGCTATCTGCCAGTGAAAGTCTTGTCACAATTGCATGCAGCCATTTCGGAGATTACCTCAACCAGACAGATATATAGATACTATTTGCATAGAATAGATGTCATTGGATTGACGACGTTGGGGATTTTATTGCTACCTGTTTGATTCTTTTGTAATGATGTACAATAAGGAGGCCTTGTGTTTAGGTTTTATTTTATTTTGCACTAAACAGAGTACGTTCAACGCTGCTTGAATAATGATGATGATAATTATGTTGTAAGTACAAACACAAGAAGAAAAGTAAAATCTACATCTGTTACGGCCTGTGTCTGGTTGTATAAAAATACTTTAACTGCGCATTTCATTTGGGTGCAAAAATATATTTTCATACGTATACATTACGTAACGACGAGTATTGTGTTGCCCAGTAACTGGGTTGTGGAGGTCAGATAGGCAGTCGCTCCATGTAAAACACTGATATTCAGCTGTATCCGGTTAGGCTGGAAGCCAACCCCAACATAGTTGGAAAAAGGCTAGGCAGATGATAACGTAACGACAAATAAAATAAATTATAGCCCAGTAATTTTTCAAAATATAAATAATACTTAAATTTCTAACAATTTGTACCCGCAACCGGGGTGCGTGTATGACAAAAGATAATATCCTGTTACTTCATATTATGAAAGTAAACGAAGCAACAGGAGTATGTAAGGGTCGTAGCAGGTGGCGTATCGAAGTTTCTGCCTAGTATATACATTGTACATAATTATATAACATGAACGTATATACCAAAAAGTACTTTCGGAATCTTGATATATCACATTACGATAACGACTTTAAAAGTTTGGAAATTACATCTGCGACACAGATGCGGAAAATTATATTGTCATGAACATTTCTTACTTTTTGTTGAATTTTAATGTAAAAGTACTCGTGCAAGTAAATTGTTATTCTTTATATGTCGACAAAATTTAAACTTTCCTGATATTTAGGCTCGTGAAGAATTTTTACGACCGATGCACGATGTGGCGCGGCGCGCGAAGGTCCGCCTGCGACGCAAGAGGTTGCGGGTTCGATTCCCGCCTTGTGAAAAATGTTTGTACGATCTACAAATATTTGTTCCGGGTGTTCTGGGTATTTGCTATGTATAATAAAAAAAATATCTATCTATGTTATGTATTGTATTAAGTATATCACTCATCTAGTACCCATAACACAAGCTCTGCTTAGCTTGGGGTAGATGATGCTGCGTAGATTGTCCAGCAATATTTATTTATTTTTAACGTTAATAAACCAAGATTGAATTTAAAGACAGCAATAAAACTGGCTGCAATTCTTGAAGATAGTGTTTTGGTACAGAATTTACGTTTAAGAAATGATAAATTTGATGTAAAAGTACTAGTACTAAAGGTCCTAGTAACAATAAAGTCCCTCAAAAAAAAGTAAAAGTGAATTTACTAGTAATTGAATGGGACTGTAACTCTTGAAAACGTACTTGTTTTAATATAAACAAAAAACTTGTTGAAGTCCTCAGCTAGTTTAGTCTGGACACGACCCTCGAAAATAGGGTTGATATAAATTGCCCCTTTGGAAAAAAAAGAATGTAACTAAATTTCTAACTTAGGACTTGGAGATCTTTATCTGACTGCACAAAAAGAACTTTTATCGGCTATTGGGCCGGTAACCAACTTGTTTTTGCCTTTGTAGATAATTCTTCGTGCTACATTTTCCAATTTTTCAAGGTCAGACTGGGCTGGTTTCCAGAAACATAACTTTGTTGAGTCATCCCATTAGGGAAGTTACGCTTCGTTTATATTGTGTAAGGCGTTAATCCTCAGGTTTTTGTAGGTGTTTGTGACACCGCATTGCGCTTAAAACCGAATTTGGTTTATCAAGGACAGATTTTTTGACAACATAAATCACAATATGTTGTCAAAAAATATACGAGAGAAGTCATTAGGGTAAGTTCTGTTACTCACAATAAAAGATGAAAATAAAATAAAACTACTACAGTCTTGTAGATTATTCTTTATCCGTTAGACCAAAAAAATCAAGTAAGTGGATTTGTATCTCGTCGGCGTGAACAATTCCAGAATTGCTTACACAGTCAGCCAATTCGTGTGGGGTTGCCCATTTTCTGTAAGTAGGTGTACTGACTTACTTAACCACGGAGATGTAATCTATCGCTTAGTTTTCATCAGATAGCTATATTCCAAGCCCTGTTTATTCAGATGAAACATCACGCTGAATTCCATGAAGGGTTAGGCAGAGCTGTACCAATAGTACACTGATATTTCGCCAGTTACGATTAAGTCCCATGTAGTAGGGCGCGGGCGCGAGCTTATTACCAGCAAACGGGCCATGAGTTTTCCGTACCGATTTTCCAATGACGTTACAATTGTTTACATTCGAAATTTGCAGTAACTTTCAACACTTGTGGGTGTATAGTAATTACAAACAGCGTCTGTACGTAGGTTGTGGGTACTATGACAAGTCTGGTCTGGACGTAATCGGAGTCTCAAGTCAAATCTTGTGGTATCAAAATCCTCTTGAGACTGCTTGTACAAATATCGTTCTTGTGTCGAGGTCAATGTCTTCGTGATCACGTGTCTTGGATTTGAAGTGATTATCCAATTAATTTCAGTTTGTTGGAAATTTACATTTTGTAATAGGTTTTCATTGCAGTTCAAGTATCGAGAAAATTGCACGAATTTTGATTAATTATAAATATAATAATAATAAATAATGCTGGACAATCCACATTGCATCATCTAGCCCCAAGCTAAGCAGAGCTTGTGTTAAGGGTACTAGATGACTGATTTACTTAATACAATACATTACATAGATAGATATTTTTTATTATACATAGAAAATACCCAGAACACCCGGAACAAATCTTTGTATATCGTACAAACATTTGTCCCAAGGCGGGAATCGAACCCGCAACCTCCTGCGTCGCAGGCGGACCTTCGCCCGCCGCGCCACTTAGGTCGTCGCTTTTTAATTAATTAAGCTTCGATATTCTCGAGCAGTTAAACCACATAGATTATGCTGTCGTCTCGGCATTCTCATCTATCTCTACCTACGTGTGAAAAGCTCATAGTTGTCATACTAAAAAGATTAGTCAGTCCTTAATCCGACGGGAGTGTGGTGGGGTGTAATATACCTCACCTATAAATTATTATTGGTGTATCACACGCATAAAGTTGTTCGCGGGAATTGGACGTTTGTTTGACAAATACAAATATTATTCAAACATAACTTCGTTGATACCCAATAATAGTATTAAATGCGCCACCCGCAGTTTGTTTTCATAAAGGTATACCGTATACGGTTCGCCTCTCATAAATGGTTTATCTCGCGTTCCAGAGCGTTTATACAAGACAATTAACGCTAACTGGCTTGGTAACTAGTTGGTGCAAAGCAGCAAATGATAGCGCGGAAACTATACCCAGTACTGGGAATAATGTGGACTGAATAGATGAAGTTTAAAGGTAAAAGTTTGGGCGGGGTCTTTTGTGATAAACGATCCCGCCAAAACTTTAACACTAAACTACCTTCGTTTGAGTTAAGCATGTAGGTACGGGAATCATTTGAAGAATGATGATGAGTTACTGTTTTAATAACTTGACCGGTATGAATTTGAGTAAGCGACAAACTAACTAAAAAAATAACGAGCTTTAAAAAAATCCGCTGTGATTAATCCATTTCAGATATAATAGAAATAATAGAAAGGCGCTGTTGTTATGAGAACTTAGGACAAGAGTGAGTGGAGCGAGCTCGAGACTTGGAGCACCCCGACTCAGATAGGTTAGGTTAGAAGGGGATGGCGGGGTCTAGTGAACGAGCAAAGCTAGTGAACGACCCCGCGATCCCCTTCGTTAAGTTACTTTAAACCTCGCGAACAGAAATAGGAGCCTCACGAAGCGGGGCTTCATCGATATAGCCTTGTTACTCAATTTTTTTTTTGGGTTTTGCCATTACCTTGAAATGTAAGAGTATTGAGTAACTCAAATTAATGTTTGTAAGTTGTTGTTCTGTTGATTTCTCACTAGCAATCAGTCGCGCGCTTAGTAATACTATAACTTAAATTAATTATTTTTGTCACTAAAACTTTAATTTACAGTCGTATGTTTATGCCCTTTATAAGTGTCACGGTATAAGGTGCCAGTAATTAGGAGTCTGACCAAAAGCTGTGCTACCAAAAAGTCTCATGCACCAAGATCAAAATTTTACAGTAATTATTTTTCATAATTTTTACGACATTTCGCGTCTGGGATTTGAATATTGAATAGGGAAATTAATTCAAAGTAAAAAGCATGGATAACGTTTTTTTTACTCCCTTTACATGACGTTCCGTTTCAGTTGATATTTAATATAACGTTGAATTTTGAAAGTGTCATGATCACGTTTTTCAAAAAACATGTATAAATTATACTTTGCCAATTACATACAACTAATTAAAAATAACTAGAACTAACATCAAATACATATAACTAGAATAGAATAGAATTGTTATTCACAAGACAAACATTTTTTTATCTATGTTTAATTGGTCGTTAGTCGTTAACAGTTGGTCATAGAGATATATAAAGCAATAAAAACTATTTTTGATGAATCGACGAACCAACTTTCCTTGAAAAACATGTCGGGAATCATACGCATTAGCTTTGCTTTCGTTTAGCTGAATAACAAAAGAATTAGGTAAAATCAGTAACACCAAATCCATTTGGACATAAAATGCTAATTGACACAAAATGGATTTTATTACTAAAGATTTTGATTTATCGATCACATCCTTAAATTTGTGATTGGGGGGTTGTGGAGGTCAGATAAGCAGGCGCTCCATGTAAAATACTGGTATTCAGCTACATTCGGTTAGACTGGAAGCCGACAACAACCTAGTTGGGAAAAGGCTATGATGATCACATACTTAAATCCCGTGCGGCAACATTTCTGATTTTAATTTTGATCCGATGTAGGTAATATGTAGCTTTGTTTGCGCTTGCGCAAGCGAATACGTTCGTCTGTGTTCTTGAGAGTTGAGATTAATTAAATATTGTATTGTATGTTGAGATTTTTCCAAAACCGTTTCTACTTACAAATGGTTTGTATTTTGTAACTTCTGTAGGAGTTAATCTTCGATCAATAATAGTACTAGATATCGGGTCGGCGCAAAAAATACGTCTCGGTAAATATAAGCGCACTTGAAATGTGAGCTCTTATTTTGTTTAGTTGGCTTGAGACACAGCCAATGTAAAGACGTCTCACAATGCCGCTGTGTGTATTTAAAAGTTGCAAAAATAATCCCCGAAAAAGCAATATAGCGGCCGGAATATCTTACTTTCAGTAAGTACATGAAGAATAAGTTATATTTTAATTTTTAAACTAACAAATAATACCAAATTTTGAACAAAATGACTGATTTTAAACCACCGCTACAAATGTTTGGCCAAGGCTCGCCAACATACGCACAAACTTTTGTTCAACGGAACAGTAAATGCATGGAGTAGATTTGTATTGTAATAATAATTAAAAAGAAATTGTAACTAGAAATTATAACTAATATTATTAAAAAGAAATTGTAACTAGATCTTCAAAATTGTTTGGTTAAAAATTGGTTGATGCTACTTTTGTGTCTGTTTGTTGGACTCTCATTAGATACTTAGCTTTCCATTCGTGTGCAGAATGGTTCTCGATTGTCGCCAGAGAAAGAAGAGATGACTTTTATAAGCCAGCTAAGAATTCGGTTATATGTTCGGATCACTTTGATAAATCCGATATATCCGGAAATACTAACCGACGTCGATTGATTAAAACAGCAGTTCCTAAATTACAGGTACATTAATTAATGACTATGGCGCCTTGGCTATGACTATTCTAATGTAAACGCGCGAAGTTAAAATAGTCGTGAAGTTTTCCAATTTTCTGCGCAATTTTCTTAATTTTTCTTTCCTTAAGAACCTTCTACAAACTTACAAAAAAAAAGAATGAAATCGGTGAAGTCGTTCTCAAGTTTTGGCGTGACCAAGGGAAATAGGGATTCATTTTTATATGTATATATAGCTGATTAAAGAGTCTTTTCAAAAATACAGATTCAACCCCCGTCGAAGGACCCACAATTGGCAGCACCCAATACTAAACTCTCAGTATCTGACGTTGAAGTGCAAGTGAGTAATTTAGCAGTAGGTGTCGTCAAATTATTTTGTGAGAATATAAATAATTAATTTATTTTGAAATTAAGTATTTTTTTTATTTAATTTTAATTTACGCAAAATCATTTTAGTAAAAAAATTGGACTTAATATTTTCTTATACTCTAACAATTTCGCTAAGTGATAATAATTTTTATTTGAGATTTGTAATTAATTTCAGTAACGTATATTCGCGCCTTTGCAGATAATTAATTGAGGACATACATTATTTTTTTCAGCATCTATCATCGAGTTATCTCTCCTAATGAGCGCCATACTACTACTAGTGTGATAACTTCTAAATCGTGTTCATACCTATGTAGACGCACTCATTTCTGTATACGGGTTGATTACAATGAGCCAACCAGCAGACAATTCATGGCAATGTCTTAATAAAATATTTATTGTACTAATTTAGTCCTACTACTTTTTTAAATCGGTCAAAAATATTTGCTACCATATATAAAACGAACCTTAGTCTAAAAAAAATATTATTATTCTGCTACTCTACGTCTTTCAATTCTTACTGTGTTCTGAGCATTGAAATGTCATACCAAGAACTACGTCTAGTTTGAAAATAGAGTAAGCACTAAATTGTCAACAATTTTTTTTTGACCTTATTGCTTTTGTTTTAAGTTTAATTTTAGAATAAATATTTCTGTACTTATTATAAAAATGACTATTTATTTTCAAGCGATATTTAAAATTTAATTCTTTTACCTTTCTCCGATGACAGAAAAACTTAAATATAAATATTTTGCAATCGTAATTAAACTTTATGCTTGAGTGTTAAGGATTATAATGAACTGAAGTTGTTAATAATATAACACTTTTTTCTATATTTGGTAGTAAGAAATGTAAATGTCTATGTGTGTGTAAACGTGGCCACTTTAGCGAAGTATTTTTGTTCCCAATCCTGTATCTAGTACTATTATTGATCGAAGGAGTTAATATATAAACTGTCTTCTAAAACAAAGTTTAACTTTGATGCAGCATGGTACGGGATTCTATACATCCATAATATACACAGTAGTTGGATATGAATTCACATTCATATAATCCAAATACTTCTGAGAACGTAGGAGAATACCGTACAACTTTTATGAAGGCAAAGGCGCTAAGGTGGCCGGTGGAATTACAATTTCTAACTCTTGTATTAGGAACCCCGTCAAACAGTTGGATTCATAATCTATCCAGCCTGTTTAGCAACTGAAGTTTCACATAACAATAAAAGTCTGCTTCATTACAAGTCAAGCATCTGTGAAAAACCATCATTTGCAAATTGATCATCCTTGACTTGTTTTTTAAATTCTTCATATTTTTAAACAAGGATAGTCTACGAATCGTACATTGACCCCTACATTAATGTATTTTTGGAGGAAAATAACGGGCTCCATTACTGATATTTTCCCATAATTCTGAAAGGTTATTAATTCTAACGACTACCCACAAATTACAAGTGGACACAAGGAGATTGGACTTGTAATGAGTTATTTTAGGGTTCCACACTTCAAAAGAAAAAACCTAATATTTTTGTAGAATCACTTTCAGTCAAAGTCTTTAATCTCAGGAACAGGTAGAGGTATCAAGTTGAAATTAATATTAAATACTTAGGTCTGCGGTCACTTCGGCGGGTGATAAATTCTAGTTACTTTAAGATTTATAGGATACATCTTGTTGACCTAGCTGCATGAAATGTAGCAAGACGAAAACTCTTCTTGCCAAATTTCATGTAGCTACTGCAAGAAACAGCTTTCTGTTATAAGAATTGCTGATTTGTAAATAGAGGTCTACCAACTTAAATATGAAATTGGACAACCGGCTGTGTGGTAATACTATGATTGAGAAAACATTTTATTATAATCGGACAGTTTGTACTTGAATCCGTATTTCGAAAGTGGCTGTGTCAGTAAATGAAGCGGGCAGCCGGGCACAGCTTTGGGATGGAACCCCTAAGGCGCGAGTCCTACTCGTACTTGTCCGGTTTTTGCGTTGTTGAAACATTGTATTAAATCAAACGTTATAAATGCCTAAAGGTCAATATTTTGACGACCGATGTGGCGCGGCGGGCGAAGGTCCGCCTGCGACGCAAGAGGTTGCGGGTTCGATTCCCGCTTTGGGACAAATGTTTGTACGATCTACAAATATTTGTTCCGGGTGTTCTGGGTATTTCCTATGTACAATAAAAAAATATCTATCTATGTTATGTATTGTATTAAGTATATCAGTCATCTAGTACCCATAACACAAGCTCTGCTTAGCTTGGGGCTAGATGATGCTGTGTGAATTGTCCAACATTATTATTTATTTATTTTAATATAATGTTTTGTTGAAAAATAATATTAGAAGAAAAAAAAATATTATAAAATAGTTCGGTAGGTATCTATGATGCGAGATCATCCAGTTGCCATGCTATTAGACTTTTATGAAGTCACTTTCTAAGGAAACCACCAAACAATTATTTCTGAATATTTTCATGGTAATTTTCTAGAACATTTGATAGAAATTTCACATTTCACAGACCTAGGTCGAAGCCCCAAAGATAATTCAGAACATGATTTCCTGAGGATGAAAAAAAGTCGAACGAAACGATGATAAAATAATCTGTCTTTGGTCCCAGCTTTTGATCTGTTTGGAAATCAAACCATATTTAGGAGAAAATAGATGCCTGATAGGCTTAAAAAGATGAAAAAGAATAACGATGGTAGATTCTGACTTATTAAAGTATTTAGATAAGATAAAATAAGTCCATCTAACTTACCACCATTTTCAATAACAAATTAGTCAGATTTGATTACTACAGACAAGATTTTGTCTTTTTTTATGTGGCGCAGCGGGCGAAGGTCCGCCTGCGACGCAGGAGGTTGCGGGTTCAATTCCCGCCTTGGGACAAATGTTTGTACGATCTACAAAGATTTTTTCCGGGTGTTCTGGGTGTTTACTATGTATAATAAAAAAATATCTATCTATGTAATGTATTGTATTAAGTATATCAGTCATCTAGTACCCATAACACAAGCTCTGCTTAGCTTGGGGCTAGATAATGCTGTGTGGATTGTCCAGCATTATTTATTTATTTATTTTTATTAAGAGTGAATAAATACTACATTCGATTTGTAATATAAAATATGCTTGTAGTTTCTGAGATAACGACTTCTTACTCCTTGAGAATAAGAACGTAGCGCTGAAAGCGTTCATGATAATAAATCTAAGAATAGAAGGAATTTATTTTAATCCAATGTCCAATCAAAGCCATCCGCCATGTATGTAGTACGATTAGTATCGACAATGCATTGAAATTAATTGTTTAATTAGGTAACTTCGTGTTGATTTTCTATTGAAGAAATTGTATTACGTATTTGATGTTTTTGCATTTTCAGAGTATCATGTACACTAAAACGTGGTGAATCGAAATGCCGGGGTGAATCGAAACAAAACTTTAAATGAGATTTATTCCTTAATTCAACATTATTAATTACTAACAAGGTCATCTTCCATGCCTTCGGCCATCTGCCTAGCTTTTTCCCAACTATGTTGGGATCAACTTCCAGTCTGACCGGATGCAGCTGAATATCACTGTTTTACATGGAGCGACTGCCTATCTGACCTCCACAACCCAGTTTACTGGGCAACACGATACCCCTTGGTAAGACTGGTTGTCAGACTTTCCGGTTTCTGACTACCCGTAACGACTGTTAAAGATCTATAAATGACAACCGGGACCAGCGGCTTAACGTGCTTTTCGAGGCACGGAGGAGTCTCAATATGTTACGAACGGTCACCCATCCACAGACTGACCTCGGCAAGCGTAGCTTAACCTTCGATCAACCCTTGCGGCTATTTTTATTTCGCCACGAGCTCCTCTAGTTACTAACAAGGTGTTCAAATTAATAATTTCAATTCCTTAAAAAAAATAGGTGTCCTTGTAGTAACAAACAATGTTAAACTAACGCGAAAATGCCCTTCAAAGTTTTGTTTCTACTCACCCCTGCGTTTCTATTCACCCCGATTTACGATAGCTACTCTTGCAATTTAAATTGCATATTTAGTCTCACAAATTTCATGTCAAATCACGATTGTCAATTTTAGTTCATATCCCACCGGTACAAGTAATGTCAAAATCGTAAATCAGCGAATCGAGTGAGCTTATCTTTTGATTGATTTGTTATTGCGCTCGGCTGTTAGGTACTTCATATCAGTATGTCTATCAAATTAATGTCCAATTTGACAATCGCGGAAACAAAAAGTGTAAAATTCAGTGTCAACATACTAGCCTCTTATCACAGTTTTCAATCTGTATGAACTGTGTACCAAATATTGCCATTATCTCGTTAGCCTTCTTCTCTACGCCCTCTGAAGTTATTCTGGAATAACCATAAGTTATTGTATAGCAGCGGTTCCAAACCTTCTCAATTTCGTTAACGGTTTGACATATCGGGGAAACTGAATAAGCCCAATTTGCAATGTCATTAATGACTACAGTGCATGCAAATAAACTTTATTTATCGTCAAAATTGTTACAGACACTTTTTTAGCTCCCGTATCTGTTACATTTTTTACGGGAAACAGATACAGAAATATAGGGTTTTCTAATAAGAGGTGTTTTTTGATATTCAAAGAAAAATGCCATTTTTTAATATAAATGATTGGATGTTTATTTCATTATGAAGAGGAAGGTATGCCTTTAACAGTGGAAAATGACATCAGGCAAATGACCACCACGACCACGCTTACAGGACTATATCCTTTTCATGAAATTTTCTATAACCAAATCGCAAAGTGGCTGCCTATGTCCTCGACAGCCTCACGAATGAGAGAGTTGGCGTAGACATCCTTTATCAAGAAAAATTAAAAAAAATGTCTTTGAATATGAAAATAACACCTCTTATTGGAAAATCTCGTAGTGGTTAAACACCTTGGGGAGGTTAATTACGTAGATTTCGTAGGTTTCTATATCCTCATAACGACTCTCGTTTTTTTTTTATAAGCGCGTATGCCACTTGTTAGCCATTTCGTTAGATTCGTTTTTAATGATACTAAATATCTCATTTGTAATGTTTTACCAGCTTTATTACTCGCGCAAATAGCTGTTTTACCACCTCGCTAATTATCCCAGATGCGGAACCACTGTTGTATAGAATCAGCCAGCCACCAATAGGGTGCTTCTACGGTTGCTTAGTCATCAATCATTTGCTATCAATCAATCAATCAATCGAAGTACATGATGAGCAGTTTTGATATAGGTATCCACTGTACTCCGTGTCTTTGTTTAAACATAGTGGACTTAATCGGGGTTGGTCCTAATCTGTCTGTATATGAGACAATTTGGTACCCTTTTTAGGTACATTGCCATCTATGTTTACGTAGGCGTATATCGATACCGAATATTTCTAGTTCCTGTTGTCGAACATTTTGATTGACAGTTGTTATTATAAAGCTGCTCGTCATGCTTATTATCGGCAGAAGTTCATTAATTTTTTCGTTTAATCCACGCTTTGGAGTTATAATCCACGCCGTAAAGTATCGACTAGAAAATCCATCGAATTCTAACGTCTTCTAACTTTAAGGATAAGGGATTAGGCGGGAATCTGAATATGTGCCCGGTTCATGAAAATAGCCTCGTCCTGTATTGAATGCGTTAAGTTGTGCGAAACAAGGAAAACCTATTCAGGTGAGGAGATTAACAGTATAGTCTATTAATCTCCACCTTAGCAGGGTGGAGCGAAAGTGTGATACTCTTGTACAAATAATAGGGTACCTGATTTCGGGTCTTGCATCACTGCACGCTGCAGAATTTTATGGACGCCATTGATGGTGCGAAACTCGTAGCCAAATCCTGGGAAAACTGAATAAAGATTGCGATCGATACGCTAAGAAGAAGAAGGTAACATGGCAAAAGGCGAATATTCTATAAACATCTGCCCACCTCTTCGCGTTTAAGACTTTAAATATCGTCTCTAGTGCAAGCAACTTTGTAACATCTGTCAACAAATAATACTCAACTCGTCAAAGCAATAGGTACGTGTTTCCAAAGCTCAAAGACTTCAAAGACCGCTCAAGGAATAAAGACTAGGTATCGTTGTATTCAATGCGTACTTACGATGCTTGAAACGTACAGAAATATCGCTGTAGCAACGTTATTGAAAACTATTCAACTGGTTAGAAATGTAACCCACTTTACGGTATAGTATACTTTTATTTGGTTCGAAGTATCAACGGCAAAGGCGCTTTCCTTTCAATACGGCACGTGGCTCGTGACTAAATAATAATACGAGTAGGGGCGCAGGTTGGATGAAGGTTAAGTTCGTTAAGTCCGCAGATGGGCGACTATTAATTTCGTATCGAGATTCTCTGTGCCTGGTCGACACGTTGGTCCTGGCTGTACGTTGGAGAACATTGAAAATCGTTACAGGTAGTCAGAAGTCCGAAAGTCTGAAAATCAGTCTTACCTTCGGGTTTAAGGTATAAAGGTTAAATAGGCAGTGGTTTCATGTAACTGGTATTCAGCTATTTTTGCTTAGACTGGAAAACGACCCCAGCATAGTTGAGAAAAGGTTGTTATGTCATAATTGTGTTATTGATGTTGACATCAACAACACATCTTTCGTTTACTTTGTACCAATTTTGGAATAGTATTTTTTACTCTAGGTACATTGGCATCACAAATATTGTAATTATATGATTAATGTACTATACGTGCTGTACTCTAAGTACTATAACGTATGACGTTCAATATTGTTAAACATTTATTTTAAAAGAGTAACTAAGCGGGATTTCTTGTCCATTTTATCCACACGATCCTTTTTAAAGGGGCAACTAGAGTATTTACAAAGCAAAAGGAGCACTTAAGGATCGTAGCAGGTGGCGTTCTGTAGTTTCCCTCCCCCATGGGTTTTCCCGCGTTGGGCGTGAGTCAAAAGTTTTCTGTAATGGTCTCATTGAAATAAGTTACTTGACTTTTTTCATTTTGTGCAAAATAAACTATTACTCTATCTTAACGTCACTGCTCCGAAATAAAGAACTTCCCTAGAAAAGATTTTCTAGGACCAATTCTGTCGATCAAGTTTGGTATCAAAAAAATATTTTGGCCAAATGCAAATCAGCGTGGGTCGTAAAATGCTTAGCCTGAATTCAAAAACGTGTTTTCAACGCTATAATAATGTAGATAACGAGCTTACGGTCGTCGTCACCGCCTCCGGTTCCGGTCAGGTTAACTTAATGGCCGATAATACTGTGCAGATAAAAAAAAAACTGTATAGGATTTGTATGAAATCGGGATTACAACTAAGTAGGGCTAGAAATCATATCAAAAGGAACTCAAATAAAAAAATATTTTTCAGGGAGAGAAAGTATTTATGAATATTTGCAACTTTTAGTTATCATCATCTGCCCAGCGTTTTCCAAACATGTTGGGGTCGGTTTCCAGTCTAACCGAATGTAACTGAATACCATTACTTTACATAGAAATTACTACCTATCCCCGATACCTCCACAACCCTTTTGGGTAACACGATACCCTTTTAGTTAACTGGTACTCGAACTTCCGGGTTTCTGACAAAGTACTCATAACGACTGTCAAAGATCTACAGTCGGGACCAACGACTCCACCGGCTTTCCAAGGCACAGAGGAGTCTCGATATGTAATGGACGGTCACCCATCGAGAGACCGACCTCGGCAAGTGTAGCTTAATTATCGATCGACTCGTGCTACTGTTATTTGGTAGCCACGAGCACCATAATACCACGAATAACCAACGTATTAGATTTAACCTATGAACTTTCTTGTTTACAGATCGACACGTGTCACGGAAAAAACCAAGATTGGCTTATTAAACGGACACGTGCATGGCGAGACACGACAAGCGAAATCAAGGAAAGCAATCATCAGAATGCTAGGTAAGTTTATGCGAATAAATAGACAATCACCGCGTTCTACGTAGAATCCTTTTCTATGCGATTTAATTTGTTTACTAGACAAAACTTTTACACTCGTCTCAAGTTTGAAGTACTCGTAAACAAGAGCTAGTTATATGTAGTTTAGTAGATGGGCAAATTTATTATAAAGGTAAGTACAAACACAGTTCTGGGTATTTGCTATGTATAATAAAAAATATCTATCTATGTAATGTATTGTATTAAGTATATCAGTCATCTAGTACCCATAACACAAGCTCTGCTTAGCTTGGGGCTAGATGATGCTGTGTGGATTGTCCAGCAATATTTATTATTTATTTATTTATTTAAACATAACGTTACGCCTGTATTCACAGAAGGATAAAAAAATAAGTTATTGGACTAAAGCCTTCATATACCAGGATTTAAATAGTAAAGAAACATAGACAAGAAGCTTTGGCTAAGTACAACACATTGAAACTCTTATCTCTAAACTACCTGAATCTTAGAGATTAGTATCTGATTAGGCAGAGGTTAGAGGTGTACCCATATTTCGGCTATTATGTTTAAGTCCCAAGTAATAGGGGGCAAGCCTATTACCATCAACCGGGCACAAATCCAGACTTCAGGCTGCTACTGAGTAATTTTAGATTGAAAAACCCAACAACGTTTTCCCGATCCCGGAACTGAACAGGACCTCATGTTCAGTAGTAGCGTCTGCGACTACTAGACCAACGAAGTTATTGTTTGCTGCACCTTAAACCTCTTTAATAAATAAATTCAACAGCGACGGTAAACATTACTTAAAATAAAACACACATTCTTTTTATTTAAAAAAAAATGTTGCCCCGCACTAGGAATTTCTCCTGTATCGTGATATACAGAAACAGCCAGACCCGGAACAACTACATGTAGGCCATACAAATGTTTATTCCGTACGGGAATCGAACCCACGACACGCGGCACAGCAGTCAATCGCTCAGCCACTGCGCCAACCGTGCCGTCAAACATTGGTTAAGTATTCAGCAGTATAATAGTATTTCAGTATTTACTCTAGCTAGACACATTTTACACTATCCTCTAAGGAGATTCTTAAGTAATAAAACGGAAGGTGGTATAATTTATGCAGGCGTATTTCTCCTGCTTGACCTTCAAAAGCCATTATGAACAAGCCTATTTCATTTAATTACCAGGTAGTGTTGACCTTTTGACAAACTGGCTGGATCTTTACGTTCCTATAAAGTAGCATTAACATGTCTAGGTAGACACAGATGTTGTATCCACTTTGTAAGGTCCAAGGATACAAAATAAACCGTCCCTAAAATAATGGTATTCTAGAAGTCTCTTCAGACTAGTTTATTAGTTCCGTTGTACATATTGTAGTCCCTCTCAATAACCAGGATGTATACTCATTTCTTTTTCGTGTGTTACGCTATATACCTACATAAATAAAAATAAAAGTCTAAATGTGTTGCTTACCGCAAAACTCAAGAACGACTGGACCAATTCGGCTTCTTCTTTTTTTGTTGTTTGTTATTGCAAGGAGAAGTTTCTTATTAAAAGAAAAGTTCGTGTGTCGCGGGCCCAGCTAGTGTCTTTAAATATTGGATTAAAAAATAATAGTTTAAAAAAAACTAAAAAATCACTTTTTTAGAAAATCCAACTAAAAAATAGAAACCAATCCAACTAAAATTTCATAAATTTGGATTAAGAAAAGGGTAAATAAGAAACAAATGTATATGAATGGAAAAAAGCGTGGGGTGCGTAGTGTCAATAGTTATAAACATTTTCTATTTTATATTTATAGTCATTCACTATTCACTACATGTATCGGCGTGTAATCTTCAATATTATCCGATACGGTGTTTGTGAGTGTGCGAACTAGACGTTTCAAAAATCAAAAAATCGAATCAAAATTTCATTATTACACGTACATTATAAAGTTGGTGGCGTTTCCTTTTAAGCAGATGCCTGTGCCAGGAGGCGCCGCTCTTTTATATCTTACATTTTTAGAGTAACATGTTACTGAACAAGTTTATGAATTTATTTTATTTATTTTTGCATGTAGACAAGCATGTAATTGCTCATATCTCTATCTAACACGATGCCAGAAGAGACAGCGTGCTTTATAGCCATGCCCACCAGTGAGTTCGAGGCAGCGACTAGTTCAACTTTACCATATAAATGTTGATCTCTAGTTTAATGGCCCATATCATCGTTAAATGTAATTTTTGCGCAAAAAATCGGAAATAAATAAATATAAATATAAATATTGCTGGACAATCCACACAGCATCATCTAGCCCCAAGCTAAGCAGAGCTTGTGTTATGGGTACTAGATGACTGATATACTTAATACAATACATTACATAGATAGATATTTTTTATTATACATAGGAAATACCCAGAACACCCGGAACAAATATTTGTAGATCATACAAACATTTGTCCCAAGTTGACTAATTAGTTAGCGTAGACAAAAATGGATGTTTTATGTCACTGAAACCGGGAAAGATCCCTTGAATTTAAATTGGCACGTTTATACGAGCTCCATGACTATTTTCGTATCATGTTAGTCACAATAATCGCCCGATTATGATTATAGAAGTTTGGCAATTGTTTTCACTTTGGGTTTTAGTCTGACTTTTATACTGAAATTCCATGCCGCCCTATTACCGAAATATAATAACTTGAAAATTTGCCGTAATAATGTTCTATTAAGATATATTGACATTTTGCCTATGACAAAGCAAAACATTAATATATTTTTATTTTTTTATGATTTTCAAATAAACGAAGTAGCTTTATTTGCATTATTGAAAAAATGGACTAGTAATATTTAGTGAAAGATAGTCAATATTTTTCATAAGATCAATTGGAAAATATTGAGCAACAGCTAGTATTATAAATGTGAGTGTCAGTTTATTTGCTAGTTTCATGAAGATGAATGCTTTCAATCCAATATATCCTCTTGGTACAGAAGGCAGCACGTCAGCGGCAACAAAACCGGGATCAGCTGGCCTTTTGTTCCATTGAAACCTCGTACTACACTAGGCCGGCTTAAGTTGAAAGTGAACCGACATGCGGCCTACTGTACGTTGCCTCGTTTTTCATCCGTGCAATTGAGACCCATGTGGCCTTTAACACCTTACCATTAACACATTACCGTTTAACACCTTAGCGGCTATGCGTTCTATACAATCTCTCAAATCTAAGTTTTTTAAGTCTATACAATGACTTAGTTTATAGGATAGTTTTTTATCCCGGCTATGTGTTCCCGTGGGATAATTGCAGACCGTCACGCGTGCGAAACCGCAGGCAAAATAAATTTATATTAAATATCCATTTATATTATAGCCGCACGCCAGTGGTAACAATTCGACCTTGAGCGCCCAGCGCAGTACGGAGATCAAGTTCTAGTCGGTATTAGCAATTTACTGGAACGTTTCAGCAGTTAATAACTTCGGGCGATTCTCTTGAACCGTGTCGACAGTATTACATTCAACACTGAAGTTTGAAATGCCAATACTCTCCTTAGAGAACGGACGCTGTTGGCACTTCATCGATGTCTGAAATGACTAAGTATTTTAGTGATTATATGCAAGCCAAGAATTGGCTTTACCATAATACAGCTGAGAGCCCAGTCTGTCAGTACCTAGTCTGGTACTGACAGACTGGGCTCTCAGCTGTATTTGGCGACACTTAGAGCCTAAAAGTCGCGACATCAAGTGGCACTTACTCATGCTTCACGTATCACATTTTAGTTAAATAACTAAGTAGTAAATTATCGTAGTGGACCTAACTCGCAACTGGTTTTATTATTTATGGTAGTTCGTACTTAATCAAATACAAAACCAACTCATCCAGTATTCTATTTTATTCAGAAACACACTGAAACAATTTTCACGGTTATCGGCGCGAGCTTTCGACTGTTGCCAATTTATTGTGTTGTGTTAATATTATATCACATTCAAAGCTGATATTTATATAGGTTGAGAACTAGTACTTTCTTTTCTTTACTTTTATGGTGCTTCATTCGGAAATTGTCAGTAAGTACTTATTTCTATGTCAATAGAGTGGTTTTATTACACAAACTCCGTTACACAAACAAGTTATTCTAAGTATGTGAATGTTCTTTGTCTGTCCACTTACAGTAAAAAAACGAAAAAGAACGTAAATCTAGACCTTGTTTTATTATTTTTTTAGATACTTTAAGTACACAAATGTACGGAGATGGACTAAATTCCATTGGCGTTCCCTACCAGTCAACCTTTGGTTGATGCAGAGATAAACACTGTCGTAGATGCAATTTCGAAAATAAAGGGATACTTACATATCATACTTACATATATACATAGCATGTAATAATGTTATACACTATAAATAAAACACAAATTCATAATGTATCTAGGAGTTATACTTACACTGAAAGTTCTAAAAAATTGGCCAGTAAGAAAAGTGGCCTATGAAAAATTAATTTAAATTTTGAATAAAGAACTCTGGGGAGCAAGGGGAGGAAACATGTACATTGAGTTCATGTGTTATTTGTTTTAACAAGTTAGTAGAAATTCAAAAAGTGCGTGTAGTACATCGAAATAAATTTGACAGGAAATTTTTGCTCCATGATTGATTTGTTACGACTTTCAGCATAGCTTTAGGAACATTGATCACCTAGGTTGCCGTTGTTGCCGTATCCGTTTCCTTTACGATGTATTTCTAAACTCCTTCACCAGCACCGTGTCAGAGGTGTCCAAAGATAAACTGAGAAAGTACATATGAATTGGAAAAACAGTTTGGTACTTTCCCGGATTTGATGATACTACTAACAGTGGGTCTATTAGTATTATCAGCTACGTACTTAATTAAAACTAAAATGGATGCAACACATCTACTTTAAAGTCCTTATTATATTAAAAACAAGGTAGACAGGGTTCTACTGAGTGGAAACTACAAATCTTTTTATTTACACTCACATACTAGGTATTCAGCCTAAAATCTTTCCGATTTTTTTTTCTTTGAACTAAAACGTAAATTAAAGCCGCCTACGCACAGCTATGTTGACGTAAGCTAAAAGAGAATGATTAAAACATGCAAATTGCAATTCTTCTGCCGCTTTTAACGCCGAGAAAAGTGTCATGTTTCCTGTAGTTGCGTCAGCATAAAGAATAATAATTATAATGTGAGGGAGGCTCGTGGCAGCCAGACGCATGAGTCGATCTTTAAGGTTAAGCAATGGTTGTCGGGTTAGAAATATAGATAGAAGCCACGTTACGCCGTTGGTCCCGTAGTCAGAAGTTCGGAGATCTGCGATATACATATGTTAGTAGGGCCCAAAGGGATGGTAACGAGTTAAACAGTAACTGGGTTGTGGAAATCAAAGAGACAGTCGCTCCATGTAAAATAATGGTATTCATCTGAATTCGGTAAGGACTTAGGAATTAGGATTCGTCACCTATGACTATTATAACTAATCCTAGGTACTTATAAGAGGGCAACTGTTTAATTGGGCGTGTTATCTATAGCACGTTCTAGTGGAATCTGCATGTAAATGAATAAACTATGCTCCATTCTGCCTGTCAGCATGAATGTACTGTATACGCTTTATTACATACTGGCTGACTTAAATGTTGACTACAGTTTGTGTGGACATTTTCAAACGGTCCCTGCACACTTAACTTACGTGGGTGTTGTATTATAGAGCTTCTGAGTTGAAATGTGTGTACCAGTTACGAAACCTCGTATGTTGTAACGCATCAAAATCATCTATAATAATGGTTATATAAGCCTTTTTCAACACACAAAGTTTTACATAATTAAATCTTATGTTTACAAATCTGGTAAGTCGAAGACGAAAACCTATTTGCCCAGCTTTTTCAAAGCCACCTCCTCCATTTCTTTCCACTGTTTTCGGTTTACGCTTTCCTGATCTGGATCCTGGATCAGGCTTTTTCTTTCATCAAATCTTTTGATGAAAAGCCATTCTAAACTTTTTACGGAAAACAAACCTTATTTCAATATCGTTATGAAATTTTCAAAATTAAAACAAGAACACTGGATTATTCGGTACCTACAACAAGCTTCAACATCCTCGGTAATCCAATCAAGCAATTACGAATTTATAACTCAATTTAAAGTGCTTAATATACTAATAAATGCTTTACTCGATCCCGTAGGAAAGCTCGTTGAGGTAACGATAAAAGGTTTTGTATATTAAGCCTGGTTAATCTAGAAAACCACTTAAGTATCGTACCCAAAGATTCCCGCGTTTTGCTTGTGATACGAATCGCTAAGTTGCTAGGAGTCTGACCTCCAAACATCAACCTGAAGGAACCTTTATAAGAAGATCACGTTTTGTCCATGTGTCACAGTGTATTTCGCGAGATATATGAAACGTAGGCTTCGATCAATGATCGAAGAACGTAGGCATTTGTATTTTGGAATACTATTTACCTTTTGCCGTTGGTTCCAAGACTAGTTGTACAATGTATGGTAAGTTAGTAAGAGTTCCTCAAGTTCCGAGTTGAGCTACACAAAAGCGTGCACTGACTAATCCCGGTCTACCCAATACTGTGGTTCTTCCCTCAAAAGACCATCTTAGATATTAGGACAGATATGAAGATCGTGCAAATGCACGTTCCTCATATAATTCAATTAAGTCTGACCTAGAGAATGTCTAGACTTTATTTAAAAGTGTCCTCTAAAAACGTATTTGCAGAAATATACATCAGTTAAAGTCAAAGTTAGCCTTTATGGACTTGAAAGAGAAATTATTTAACTCAGCCGCAACAAAGCCAGCAACTCAAGAAATAACTACAAGCTACCTAAATTCCGTCAACTCTTAAAAAGGGTTAGAGGTAAATTACATACAATGTACAAACAATTGGGACGATTGCAGAATATCTAAATTAACTTTCTTTAACCTGAAATTCGACGCACGGAGAGTCATCCCGTTAGGCTTTTCATCATAGATACACCGATATTAATTTATAAAAATAAAACATTTCTATCTATACTTTTAATCTCTGTTTTTTTATCTTTTATTTGGGTCCTTTCCTAACTATTAAAGGCGTTGTTCGTAACAATCTGACTAGTAAGTTTTTGGGTAATGTACTAAAACAAAAAGTATTGGATTAAGAGATAGAACCTTTCTTTCACTTAGGCCTTTTCTTTCACTTAGTTCCTTTAGGCCCACTTTACTAGGAAATGGTTAAGGTATATTGATACAATACACAGTAGACTGAGGACATATATAAACTTCCTGTAATTATATGAACAGAAGAGACACTATCGCACACACAAACCCACACACCATCACTTACATACCCATTATACAATTCCATTCCTACCACATTTCCTAATACAATTTCTCAGTTGTTGTTCTTTATTTTAAAACCACGGACAAGTTTAAAAAAAAATGGTGCATCGTTGAAATAATCAGTAAAAAAGGTTTATTGGTATAATAGTCGCAGCAGAACGCTGACTCTCAAGTCACAGGATTTCCTAGTTTGGGAGTTAGGGTTTACTCTATTTATAAGACCTTAAATCTGTACCCTAGTACAGCAATGTCAAAAGTTTTTGCATCATAAAGATTTTATTACTTTAACAAGAAAGTAAGCATGCAAGTCTGCCTCAATGTTCTGGTGGTCGCAAGTCTATCTGCTGAGCATGAGATCCTGGGCTATTCCCGGGTCGTAGTATGTGTTATTGGGTATCTTATTATTCATCTAGGATATCTCGGTATCATCCTGGAGTTTGGATTTGTACCCGCTTGATGGCGACTAGTTCCCCGTCCATTACATGGGACTATAACATAACTGGCTAAACCTGGGTGTACTATATGTACACCTCTGTATTCCCCGAATGGTAAGACCTTCGGCGAATACAGGCATAACATTATGATTGTACTTACCTGTTTAATATATTTCCATTAACTAAACTACATACAACTTATGCTAAACTTTAAGTAGTTAAACTTTTAAGTCGTTAATGGTACCTATGTACCATTGTCATTGTCATGATGGCCCAGTGGTTTAGGCCTCGCCTCTTGTGCATGAGATTGTGGGTTCAAACCAGGGCAAGTAGTAATGTGACTTTTTCAATTCATATATACGAGTACTTTCTAAGTTTATCTTGGACATCACTGACATCGGTGAAGGAAAACATCGTGAGGAAACCTGGACTTATATAATTAACATAAGTCTGAAATTGCCAACCCGTCTTGAGCAAGCGTGGTGATTAATGCTCGTGCCTTCTCATAGTACTAGGTAGTACCATTAACAGTTTTTTTTTGTTGTTTTTTAATTGATCAACATAAGGCGCGGTAGGTCAGGGTATTTCTCATTACGATCATAAATACCTAACAAGATTTAAAAACGTTTTTTTCCAGATTTGATGAAAGCTTTATTCTGTTACGAACAAAGAATGATCGAAACCATACTATGATAAAAAAATTGTCGTTTTTCCACGACAAAATCACTTTTGAGTTTTCGTGGAAGTGTAAGGCTCTAACTTTGAGCTAGAACACAGCAATGCTAATAGGGAATCTTGGAACCAAACTCTCCCGCCAGTTCAGTTACAGTATATACAGTTCACGAGCCATTGCCTTTAGCAGTAGTTCTATAGATTAAAGAGCAAGGTCGAAAATCCTAACCTAAAAGCCACTTTTATAATATTTCTGCTATGCCATTATGTACTGCCATAACTAGGCAGAGTAATAGCTGTACATAAGTAATGCATGATAGCTATACAAGCCGGATCGCGGAGAATACGATCACCTAGGTTTTCGTAGACCATGGGTGTAGTCGAAACGTATCAAAAGGATTACAGCTGTTTTACACCAAGTCATCATGTCGGGGGGCTGCACCATAACATCACTCCTGTATTGCTTGAAGGGTTGAGCAGAGCGTACCTAAAGTACACATTACACCAGTTACGTTTTTAAGTCCTATGTAATAGGGTTTGCTCAAACATAGTGAATTCGAACTAAGATACAAACTGAATACTTTTTCATTCGTCAAAAATGTAAAATTACATATTTAATTACATATTTAATTACATATACACCCCAAGATTTTGACACATTACAGTTAAACTTGAAAAGGACGTGTTTCTATATTATTTTATAACTCCGTTATTATACAATGTATGTTTTATACCTAAATTGATTGAACACTGTCACTATGATACATGTATACGACCCCTATACTACGACAGCGGGCCTTTTAATAGCCCACTTCCTGGATTTCCCAGAAATGCTGAAATTCACTCCATCACTTTTTTATTCATTCATTTTTAGTGATTTTAAAATAGATCGACTATACCATTTTTCGGTTTATTTTTATCCTTGTTAACAAATTGGCGGAATGTGGGTATTACGTAGGTACACCGCTGCATAATTCTTAGAGGAATGTTAGTGTGATGTTATAATTAACAATACTAATAGGTAAAAATCATGCACTATCCTAAAATACTATGTATGATTTTATATTGAAAAATGGAAGATACTGAAAAATTGCCAGGCGCCGTTGGCAGCTTAACGTTATGTTCAAGCGGCTTGTTTTGTATGAGATTCCCCATTGATGTAGGTGATTGTTTTGCCTTGAGCTCTACTTCTACTAAAATGTTTACTGCGTTTGATAGCTTAGCTGTCAAAACAGGCCCGCCAATTCAATTGCCTATATTGGAATTGAGTTTCGCCTACGAAATTTGCGAAGCCACTGTGAGACCTAAAATAGTGTACCAATACAGTCTATTTCAACGTGGTTTGCAAATTGGTGGCCCAAACCCAATTAGCCGACCTCAAACGAATGGCCAAGATCGTATTGCGGGGCTAATGTAGTTGTAATAGTCGACACTCTTGAGTTAAATTGATCCCTAACTCGGTCAACGTATAATTGTTAAGTAAAGAAAGAAGTCATTTGGTGAAGGACCGACTTTTTCAATGCGAACAAATTTTAAAATATAAATAAAGTTTGGTTTTGTCTTACAAAAACTGTTTAGTGACAGTTTTAGCGACGGATAGAAGATATGTATATTCGAACTTTGAAAAAATCGGCCATTAATGAAAGATAAGCAAGGCTTTCAACTTAGGCTAACTGGTTTAACTTATAATGTATACCGTAACTACATAGGTAGACGCTATAGTCCGTCTATAGCGTCAATACAGATGAAGTCGCACCATATGGGTTCCTGCATTATCTGACTAAAACAGTATCTCGTGATAAAAACATAACAGAATGTTCTTAAATGAAAACCTGTTGAATAGCTAATTTGGGCAGGGGATAAACGCGTGATGGAGAAACATTGTTTTGAAAATTTGGAACATAAAACTTAGAATTAAAGTCTGGGAGTAAGCTGAATGAGATTTTATAAATATCATTTAGTGGGGAACTTTAAATAGCTTTGTCTACATCAGGGCTATTAAGGTATAGGTAGAAACTTAAAATAAATGTCTCTTGGGAAATGTGTTAAAAGGTTTATTTATAAAGATAAAAAAATTGCCTTAATTTAAATAATCGGTTGGAATCTCATTCAATCAAATTAGTTCTATTGTGTTAGCTGTTGTCAGCTGAAACAGAGTAGTCGTTGATGGCTTGCGAGTCCTATGTTCAGCAGTAGGTACTTATATGATGATGAGAACGTCGCTTCTTTTTTCTGTTGCTAGCATATTACTTATGTATTTTTTTTTCATAAACATAACTTCACGCCTATATTCTCAGAAGCTTAAGGTACCTATTGCAGCGTTTTATACTCTGCTTTGAGATATTTAACCTATTTTTCAATACATTTTGTGACTGGCTTGTTGCACCTTGGTGTCAAAATTTGAAAATTTGAATTTATTTAATGGAAGGATAAACGTGTTTCAATTTTCGGACAGAATAGGAAGATGGTTTGAAGTCACGTCCGATATTTTGAAATAAATAAATTATATAATTCGATGCTTTAAAATAGTACCTACAATAAGAGTAGGGGAATATTGTGGCCTGAGGAATAGTATTTTTTACCTCAGAATTTATCTAGAGTTCACCCTGGAATACAAGCCGAATTTATCGTCTTCAACGTACGGGCTGCAGAGCGCGTTTCGGCGGAAGCGTTGGATTGACGAGGTCAAATACCTACCTACATTTCACTCATCGTCTTTAAATCTCTTCCCGACAGCCACACGGTACTCTTTTCTCGCAGTAGTCACTGGAAGTGGAGGAGACGCTGAGGGTCGGAGACAAAGTACAGTTGACTACACGGTTGGCGCAGTGGATGAGCCATCGGCTTCTGCACCGCGTGTTGTGGGTTCGATCCCCGCACGGAACAAATATTTATATGGCCTACAGGTAGTTGTTCCGGGTCTGGCTGTTTGTGTATGTGAGTTTAAATGTTTGTAAACGCACCCACGATACAGGAGAGATTCCTAGTGTGGGGCAACGTTTTTATAAAAAAAAAGTTATCAATCGGAAGGTCGCTCACTTCCTGCCCGGAGTTGGGTGAGCGGGCTCAAGCAGCATATGTCGGCGTGAATGCGGCCCACAAGCTTGAAAAACTACCAGTAAGCAAACATATATATTCGGTTCTATATATATTTAATTGTTTGTCATGCAGTTAACCCATATTAATATATTTTTGTTTTATTCGTGGACAACTGAAAGTGCCTTGATTGTTCATCTCGATGACACTCGCCACTCCACAAATACACACCTGAATATCCAGTTCATTTCCAGGCATTTTCGCATTCATAAATTTTTTTATGTATTGTGTTTAAATATTTTATATTTTTTTATAAATCTCATGATATAAATAATGGTGTGATCAAGACATTCTTTCATTTATTACGCTACAATACGATACACCCACATTTCACCAGTTATGTTTAAGCCCTATGTAGATTTTTATCGTTCATTATTCCTCAATTAAAACGTTAGTGCCATAGGCCACGCAGTACGAAGTTTTAAAAGAATAAGAGGCCGGCTTATCCTGGTTTGGTTTCATCCGTGCAGCATACTTAAAAGCTCAACTCTGTGTTACGAAAGTCGCAAAGTTTCTTTATAATAAACGAATCCTTGAACAGACAAACACAGGAGCGTGATATACTCTGTGCATTCACGTAAATCAGGTCTATTGTCAATGAAACCGCGCGTTGTTTGTTGTACAGTCGCGACGGTACCAACGTCGCCACCAACCAGACAAGCGGGAGTTTAATCTACTGAAAAGCTCTTACTTTCTTCCAATTGAGGGTATTACGTAAACAGTGGCGGTATTCTTTGAGAACTTTTGATTTATTTGTTTTTACGTTCTTGATAAGAGCGGTTATAAACCAAAATGTTTAATCGTAAATCTTCTTATATATAAAAATGAATCGCAAAATGTGTTGGTAAGCGCAAAACTCGAGAATAACTGAACCGATTTCGCTAATTCTTTTTTTGTTGTGTTTGTTATTGTCAGGAGAAGGTTCTTATGAAGAAAAAACATTAGGGTATAGTATGGGAGAGTTGGGTAGAGTAGGGTAGGATAGGGTATAGTAGTCAGTTCACGGGAGCGAAGCTGCGGGCAAAAGCTAGTTTATCATAAATATAAGAAATAGGCAAGGCTGAAGAATGACTAAATAATACATGATATATGATTACTTTTGAGGCTCTTTGGATAAAAAATACATAGTCAAAAAAATTGAATGCAATTTAGAATTTTACTTTAACATGCAAATGATTTGACAAAGTAAATAAAATAAATGGATGATGTCAAGAACGAATTACCTAATCTATAATAAGTATTTATTTTAGATGGTAATTTTAGTTTGTGCCTTTTGTAAAAAAAAAAAAAAATTGTATGTTTTATGTTCTTTGTGAGTCTGTTTAATATATTTCTGTGCCTATGGACTGTGGTCTGAAAATAAAGTCTTATTATTATAATTGTATTCATACACGACGGCGGGCTTTGATTTGGCATTGTGGAATATTCCTTCTGGTTTTGGACTTCTTACAATAAAACGCATTCAAAACTGACTACGTTCGGTTTAAAGAATTTATTCTCATAAGAACAATACATAGGTTCACTTAAAATGAGATACAAAGTTTTTTACATCTAAATAAATACATTTTGCCTCCGATGCGTGTTGGTGAAGTTATACAAAACAAATATATGGGAAGTATGTAATTGCTAACATTTAATAAGCGGTATGACTACATTCCATAAACGTATTTTCTTAGTTTTAGTTTAAATCTGTTGATATTATCACAATCTTTTACGTCATTAGGTAGGTCGTTAAACAGCTGTGCTCCTTCGAACAATATGGTTTTCTTACCGTAGTTTGTCCGAGCTTGTCTTCGTTGTAATTTATTTTTATTTCGTAGGTTGTGTGATATTGTTTTTTTATGTAATTTTAGCTTTGATTGTACGCTGTTCGTGGTGATTTTTTTTATTAGAATGCAAGTACCGTATGTGTATAGTTGTTTGAGATTTAATAATTTGGTTTTTTCGAATAGTGTTTTAGTTGGAGTAAGGTAGTGATAATGGTATAGTGTTTTTATAATTTTGTTCTGGGTTCGTTGTAAAGGCATTAGAATAGTTTTTGCGGCAGACCCCCATATTTCAATAAGGTACTCGAGATGTGATTTTACTAATGAGTTATAAATAATAGTACGTATTTTCCTTGGAATACAATTTGAGATTTTGCGTAATGATGCTAGTAATGACGTTAATTTTGATTTTACATGCTCGATGTGCAGTTTCCATGTGAGTTTGTCGTCTACCCTCAGACCGAGGTATTTTTCGTGGCTCGATCTTTTTATTATGGCATTGTTAATAGTAAGAGGCGGGAAGTCTGGTAGTGGTTTGTTTTTTGCGGTGAAAATCATGTATGTTGTTTTGGACGTATTTATTGTAAGTAAATTGTATTTAAGCCACTCACTGAGTATACCGAGATCTTTTTGAGCATTTGTTATAATAGTATGGATAGTTTTATCGAAATAAAAGAGACATGTATCGTCCGCGTATAAAGTTAGGTGGCCCGTTAACCCTATTTTGTTTATGTTATTAATATAAATTAAAAAAAGTAAGGGACTTAAAATTGAGCCTTGAGGACAGCCGTATGGTACGTTTTTTATGGAACTAGTGAATTTATCTATTTTGACTACTTGTTGTCTATTTTGTAAATAAGATGTAAACATTTCTAGGGCTTTATCTGTGACTCCTATGTTTTTTAATTTCTGGAGAAGTTTATATTTACGTTTACTTCCCGAAGAAGAATAAGTCTTCTTCCGTGAAATCATTGCATGTTGCCGGAGCTAGAAACATATCTTAAGTTCACAAAACGGGGTTGCCCTACGCGGGTAAGAACTTTGTCTGTCTTAACGCATCCTTTACATTTATTTTACCAGCAAGTTTAACTAAATTAAACACACAAATTAATGTTAACTAGGTTATTATAAAAATGAACCATACTGAGCCTATATTTTCATAACGCAGAAATAATAATAGGAATCGTGTTATATTTCAGAGATGATCCATAAAATGACTAACTATTACAAACTTCAAAATTAAAAAGAAACAAACTACAAAGGTTCGTTAAATATTATAAACTTAAGAAGGTGATCATTAAAGGCTCCTTTGTGAGTGAATGTGGTATGTAATTACAAAGGCCATAAATTCACCCTTTTATGATACTAAGTTCTTAATTTTAGAAACATCCCCAAAATCAAACACAGGAAATTTACTGATTTCATTTTGAATATTCCACGGCAAAATATTAGAATTAAGCTTAAAATAAAACACTCATATAGAGCAATAACCATAACGTATGCATTAAAAGATTTAATCACTGACACAAACCAACCATTTTCCAAAAAAACACCTTTACCTAACACATTCGGGAACATTTTTCTTTTGTTGTTAGTAAAATATGTAACATCAGAACATGATGCCTATGTTCCCTGAAGAGTTATTTATTTTTATTTTAATGTTGTATTATTAAAAGGCCCGTGTTTGACCATTATCTCACCTGATTGCAAGGCAACAGCGAAGCAGGCTTGCCTGGAGATAGAATAGAATAAAAACTTACAATATTAATAATTTTAAGAGGTACATAGGGTGTTAAAATGGGCAGCCTTATTGCTTAAAGCGATCTCTTACAGACAATGAACTGGACTAGACGAATGATTTAAGATGAATTGAAGCAGAAAAGATATGCTGGTAGTCCGTGGTGTACCATTCTTTAATTAAAGACCCCGGTTTAGGCAGAGGTGTTGCGGGTTCGATTCCCGCCTTGGGACAAATGTTTGTACGATCTACAAATATTTGTTCCGGGTGTTCTGGGTATTTCCTATGTATAATAAAAATATCTATCTATGTAATGTATTGTATTAAGTATATCAGTCGTCTAGTACCCATAACACAAGCTCTTAGCTTGGGGCTAGATGATGCTGTGTGGATTGTCCAGCATTATTTATTTTATTTTATTTAAAGTAATAGGGGGCGAGCTTATTCCATCACACACGGGAGAATTCCAAGCTTCAAACTGCTTCTGAGAAATTCCATATGGAAAAAACCCATTAATACTTTGCCCGACCCGGGAATCAAGCCCAGAACCTCATGCTCAGCAGTAGCGCTTGGGACCATACGACCAAATAGGCAGTAGTAAAATATGGGAACATTCTTTCACTTTTATAGCGCTAAAGAAAATTAAATCGTGTGCAAAAATTCGCACGTATTTGGTCTGTCGGCTGTATGGTAGATATCGTTTTATTGCTTAGCTCCAAATGAATCGGCTTTGTACGTGATGTTTGTAAAAGGATTCTTTAAAATTTGAAACATTTTTTAGTTTTTTGTCAGTATTGCAAGGATCAATTTTGTATGAAACTCTTTATGCTTTGACAGCCCGTTTTCTTCTTTGAACAAGCTTTATATATATTAAGCTTGTATATTTATATAACTATAATGGTGAATACTACATATAAAAGAGGAGCTCGTGGCTAACTAAAAAATAGCAGCACGGGTTGATCGAAGGTTAAACTACGCTAGCCGAGGTCAGTCTGTGGATGGGTGACCGTTCGTAAAATATCGATACTCCTCCCGTCCCGGCTGCCAAGTGTTGTTCTTTGGCAGTCGTGACGGGTTTTCAGAAGCCCGAAAGTCTGACAACCAGTCTTACGTGTTGCCCGATACATGGCTTTTGGAGTTCAGATAGGCAGTCGCTCCATGTAAAATAATGGTATTCAGCTGCATGCGGTTCGACTAGAAGCGGACCCCAACAAAATTAAAATCGAAATTCATTTCTTCAAATTAGGCTAAGAATCAGCACTTTTTGAACGTCAAAACGTTTACGAAAGACAGTCCCCTAAAACGCTCACCCTTCACCACTTCCTAGTGTTTTTGCTGGGAAAAAGTGGCGGAACAAACTCCCCAGCAACACGTCTGTCTGATAGGTTTGAAGAACTTGAATCTATACAACATACCTATGTCAAAAAAAAAATATTATGTCAATCATCTTTGTTAGCTAGCACACACCAATATGCCAAATTAAATAAATAAAAACTAATATATACCAAAATCGACAATTAACTCAAGCAAAGCCTGTTAAACTGAATACATATAAGGCCTCCAAGGCAGTCCAAAGGCGTGCCCGCTGATATGTGCAATGCTGGTTTTTTTTTTTTTCTATAGGGTAGTGACTAAAGTCACTTATCATAAACTATTCATATCATTAACATAGTTAGTAAAAGGCTAGGCAGATGATGATGATGATGATGGTGAATATTTTAAAACATGGACAAATAAAAATTCTATAAAAAGTAACCATGATTAAAAAATCTTCTGTTATGATCTCTTAGCACTTAAAAAAATTGTAAAGGTCAATGTTGCAATTACTTGTAAAAATATATTGTGTAAATAATAATTGATGAAGAATAAACACTATTAACAGTATTAAACAGAGGTGCTACGAACGTGTATTCTTAATTAGCATTTTACGTTGAACATTCTCAAGGCTTGCTTGCTCTAAAATGCTAACTCACTTAATAATTTTGGTCTTACTGAGTTCACATCATGCTAACAGCATAATATTTCAACATGACAACACCTTCTGAACAATGTACATTCAAAAAAAGAGGGAATTTGAAACTACAACCACTTAATAATGTTGTGAGTTTATTATTGCAATAGGAACCAAAACAAAATTCTAGACTGCTATTGTCTCGCTACAGGACAAAGGCCTCTTCTCATGTAGAGAAGGATCCAACATTAATCGGCTTGCTTGCTCATAGCGGGTTGGTGATTTCCAGGTTTTTTCACGATGTTTTGCCTTCACCAATGTCTTAGATAAACATAGAAAGGCCGAACTGTCTACAATTTTTACCCTCCATTTTCATTGTCTCGACGCTTTGTGGTCGCCACTGTTGATTCTGGTTTTCAGGAGTTGCAGTGGTTTGGGGATAGCGTGGCGGGCTGTCCCAAAAAAAATCCTCCATTCCGGCTTTTATGCAGTTAATTTCAGTAGGTTATTATTATATGAAAGGGTTCTCATAAGTCATTCTTTTCTTTTCTTTGTATATAAAAACGTACACTAGGAATTTCTTCCATAACCTGTAGACCATATAAATGTATTCTGTGCGGGAAATGAACCCGTGACACGCAGTGCAGCGGCCAATCGCTCAGCCACTGAGCAACTGTACCGTCATTACAAATTCAAATTTTATTTTTTGACATATTTTTAATCATGAAGAGTACATTCTTGGAGGGTCTTGCGGCTATAGTTATAACAGCCGCAAGGCCAATACATTTATATATTTCTTTCTTAAAGAATTTGTAGACTTAACAGGTCAACCCAAATTCGTTACATTTAATAATATACGCGTACAGTTATTTGTTAATTAACAGTTAAAATAGGTACTATTATTAGTTGATACTACTGCATACCGACAACCAGCCCTGTCTCAGAGAATAATAATAATCTTCTAAATCAACACAATTAAAAAATACCATTTATGCCACATATTTTAATTAAAAAATAAATCCAAGCTAACAGGGTATTTTTTGCGGTTACATACTTTTGCAGTTGGATTATTGTCCGTGACGTATATCGGCGTATAGTAGAACATTTTTTAACTACAAAGTAAAATTTGTACCTCAATCCTACATAACTTTAACAATGTGACCTTTTTGTGTTACATAACCCTTAGTGCGCGAGTAAAACTCGCACTTGGCCAGTTTTTCTTACAAAGATGACCCAATAATTGGGGTACGGGGTCATCTGTCAATTGCTTTCATCCAATTTTCTTTATAGACTTATCATTTTCTGATTTTCCTCCTGTATAATATTACGAGTCATTAAATTACATTCTTGCTTAATAAAGGTCAAGCAGATTACCATTATCAAATGTTGTTATCAGTTTGTCTGTCCGAGACAGTTAGCGCTATCTACAAAGGAATAACGAGGGTTAATATCCAGCTATACGCTTGAATGCTTTTTGTATCATTAGGGGGAAATTGTATCTTCCAAAATCACAGCAATGGATGGAAATTAGTTTATCAAACGAAAGCCCAAAAATTTTGAAATTTCCAGGACTTAGATCTCTTTTTTGTGAGTGAGACTGGCAATATTCCGCCAATCACGCGAGCCCAATAAAAAAAAATTCAATGCAAGTTAATTTATAAAAATTACAGACAAAAAAGTGAATAATCCCTGTGCAGTCACATGGAATAATATTTCTAAGGACCTGTTTTTACTTATACGCACTGTAAGACAGTGAAAAGTTTTCAGGCATCACATTTAGGTGTCACGTAGTGTTCGTGAAAATGAGAATACGGGTAGATATATATCGAATTACCAAAGATCAAACACAAATCGTTTAATCGATTTAAAAGGCATTCGATTTAAGGACCTTTGGACAAAGCTACGATAAACGATTCGATTACCATTCAGTTCAAAGAATATTCATCTTATTGATGTTTTGTTTTTTTTTTAATTTAAGCATTTGAACGTTTATATAACAACGAATGTTTGAATATTTCAGTGTAAACCAAGTAAATGTATTCTTTAAGTTCGTTCTGGGTTTTTATTATCATGTTCAAAACATTAAACGAATTTTGCGTAAAATGTAATAAATTTCTCATATCATTTTATTTCAAAACCAAGTAAACGCGACCCTGTGGACATCATTGTTTTGTTAATGTTACCACAAAATGTTAAAATTGTCTCTATTTCTATTCCATTAAAGTTCTAATTACCAAAAATGAAACTATTTACTCGGAAAAGTATCGTTCTCCCATATAAGCTCGGTATTAGCTGCTTGATCTTTGTTCAGACACCAATATGGTGATAAAAGTGAGCGATAAAAAGGCTTCCATACCGGACACTTTTGGAACTAACGTTTAGATAATACTGCCGAATTCTAATTATTGAAGAAAAAATTTCTCACTTGAACAAATAAATAAATAAATATTGCTGGACAATCCACACAGCATCATCTAGCCCCAAGCTAAGCAGAGCTTGTGTTATGGGTACTAGATGACTGATATACTTAATACAATACATTCCATAGATAGATATTTTTATTATACATAGCAAATACCCAGAACAACCGGAACAAATATTTGTAGATCGTACAAACATTTGTCCCAAGGCGGGAATCGAACCCGCAACCTCTTGCGTCGCAGGCGGACCTTCGCCCGCCGCGCCACAACGGTCGTCTACAAGGTCGAACAAGGTCAACGTTGGATAAAGTAAAGTACCTTCAAGCCTTTAGCAAAATTTTTAAGAAAACATTGTAGTTTCTTTGATGAAATTAATATTTTGGGCAAACAAATTATTTGGCTTGTGTAATAAGTTAAATGTAATTATTGTCTGCAATCTTGACCATTTTATTTTAACAGATCGCTAAAGGAGAACTAAAAAAAAAAATATCCTGGGACCCTTAGCAAAACTTCAATCCAAACTTTGCTATAGGGATAGATACAAATATCAAGTGTTTTCCAACACTCATTAATTTGCTCTTTCCAAATAAATCGAGTCTCGTATTTTTAATAACGTCGCATTAATCTCGGTCTCAATCTGTCAAAAATACCTCTAGATCGGTTTTGAACCGGTATTAATTACGCCTTCTGATTTTAAGTCGTGAAAATAAAGGTTACAAGCCTAAAGCCCTAGGAATAAGTAGCTTAGCTCTATGTCGTGATGGAGGGGATGTCCATACACGAGTGTTAAGTGGGTTCATATCCGGCAGAGATGATGAGAGTGATGTGGGTTATAATATGTATAAAAGGATAAATAAAATAAAATCACCACCACGCCACATTTGTTTAAAGTTCTGGTGCCTTATTGCTCTCTCTCCGCACGTCACCGTACTTTACTGGGTAACGACGACTCTCCGTAGTATACCCGTGTAACCCCGTAATTTAATTTAGAAGTACTCATTAAGATATAGTACCATTGCAACCTTTGTTGTTTAATTCAACTCGTGTTCAAAACCCTTAGAAAAACAAAGTGATACGTCGCGGCGAGAATTGATATTTGTAGCAAGTGATTTTTTTTATTTCTATCCATAAACAAAGTATTTTGTCCAGAGGAACCAATTCAGTTATTTGAAGAGTAGTATTAGCCCAGAAAAATGAGACATTTTCAGAGAACTTTTTTTGTTCTTTACATCTCTGGGTATTGTAAGCCGGGTTATCTCGGTGTCGTAAATAAAAATCTCCGCTAATTTTATTGCGATTATTAACACCTAAACTGCAAGAAAGTGATACAATAGAAAATGTATTACCTACTTGTCAGTCATCTGGTGTTTAAGGTGTTAAGTATCGATCCTATAATTTAACAATCAAGAATCCCTCTGAAGACAAGTGACATATTTCATCATTTAAACTATTCAAATCTTTCTTGAGTGGTTGAAACCATACTAGAACATAATATACATACATAATAGAACTAATGATCCCAGCCTGTATACAATAAGGTATGTCATTGTATACAACCTCTACTACAGTATTATCTGGTACGAAAAGGGTACGAATACGATGCTCATCCAGGGTTGGATTATGACCATCAAATCACTTGTTGTTGAATCGAAATGCAATTTATATCGAAACAACTTCCTCCTTCCTTACTCCATTTATAAGAAATATCCATCTCTCGTTTTACAAAGTTTCCTTTTCAGAGAATTTTGTAATAACTTTTCAGCGTGGTTTAATTAATCTCATTAATTTTAGGCACTGTTTAAGCGTTGCGTGTAATGAATTCTTGATAGCTGGGAAAACTCGCAAAAGTAATGTTTTTTCGGGGGTCAGTAACCTTTTAATTTCCTAGTTGTTTTAAGTTATTGTTTTCTTAGAAACCTTATTAAGTCAACGGGTGCAATTAAGACGAAAAAATAATCGGCATATTTATTGGTTCAAAAATCGTTAGAAATTATGTTCATGTAAAATCAAAAATCAAAATCAAAATTCATTTATTCAAATTAGGCTGAGAATCAGCACTTTTTGAACGTCAAAGACGTTTACATAAGACAGTCCCCCAAAACGCCCACCCTTCACCACTTCCTAGTGTTTTTGCTGGGAAGAAGAAGTGGAGGAACAAACAAATAAATATTGTAGAATCCAATAATGTACATATATCAGAGACGATCGACTAAATTCAGCTAAACAATAATGAAGACATCGCTACGCTGCTACGCCGTAGCATCGTAATGATGTCATAACTATGCACGCCTCATAAGGCGCTTGGCAACCCAATTGCGATTTTCCGCTCCGCTTTTCTCCACAAACCGGTTGCATTTGAGAATAAAAAATTTAGAATATTATTATACACTGTACTGTTGTTTTCTTCAAATATTTTTTTTTTTTGTCGAAACATATTAAAACCTGATATCGACAATTGTTTTCATTCGCAGCATCCAAAATGATTTTTAGCAAATATAATTATTACGAGACACAATGCCCAAAATTTGTCCTGAATTAAGTGGGATTTCCTCGTCACGTATTCTAACGCCTTTAAACGGGTAATTAACTAGTAGTTCATCACCTAGTTTCAACGAGTAGCCATCCTTAGTGCAACAATAACTAGGGATTTGCCTAGAACTGTACTTTGGTTAAGCATATTTCCACTATAATTAACCCCCGGGGTTATCTCCAACCAAACATTAGACAAAACTAATCGTACCCAAATATATTATAAACTTACGAATAACACAAAGTTACGAACATGTTGGTACCTCTGAATGTTATTCACGAGTTTTGGAATAAAAACATTTCACGAGTTTTTATTCAGTTTTGATCATGAAATGAGTTACCAGTCGTATATTTCCAACGTTGAATTGGGTTTAACACTGAACTCTCTATTCAATTGTACACTTTTGGGGTATATGGCTCGTCACGTCGAGGGTCGTGGTTAGAATACTGAGTTGAACTCAGCTTCACCTGGTCCTGGTGGTGGATAGGAAACTTGCGCGACCAAGCGTACGGCACACACATTACATACATAAATGATTTCTTTATTACATATGGGTCGAATAAAACATCGGAAAAAAATTCAACGCTCAGAATCACGGCGTACTGAGCTCATGGCATCAGGATGTGCGTCGATGTCCGTTCCACCTTGTGGACATAACGAAAAAGAAATGTCGCGTCCCATAGAAGTTGGTAGAAACTATAGCCAACTAGAGCGATACCAGCTACGATCCTTACATACTCCTTGTATGTAAAGATCGAAGCAGGTGGCGCTATTGCTTCGTTTACATTCTTATATCTGATTCATGTACGTTAACGCGCGCGGTGAATGCGAGTACCCCTGACCGGTCGGGATCAAATAACTCAACTAAATCTATTTGAGTTTTATATGAAACATTGTTTAGTTTTCAGTGCATATCTGAAAACTATCCAAAATAACTTTCAAATTAAATTATCAGCAGAGCTTTTACTCGTTATATTTTGTTTACAGCTGCGGTAGTGATAGCATTCTTCGTCTGCTGGGTCCCCTTCCACGTCCAGCGCCTGTTCTTCACTTATGGGCGCAGCCTGCCGCAGTTCACCGTGATCAATGAACACCTCTTCAATGTAGCCGGAGCGCTGTACTATGTGTCGGCGACTGTCAACCCCATACTGTACAATGTGATGAGTGGCAGGTGAGATACGCTTGATGTTTTATGCTTTTGATCTAGGTACCTTCTACAGCCTTTTTTAAGTTAAAACTTTGTTCCACACAAGGAATTTCTCCTGTGTCGTGGGTGCGTTTAAAAACATTTCATATTACAGCATTGCCTCCTCCTCCTCCATCAATACTGATTTGCCAGGACCCTTCCCTGTTTGATAAAACAATCAAGATTAACATTGTACATCTAACCTTTCTCACCTCAGCGTGTGATCATTGACATAAGTGGCTCCTTATTGATTTGACACACGAATTGATGGTGTATTTACTGTACCTACCTTTTGGGTCTGTTGTCAAGTACCGACCCTTTGGAAATTTATGTTTGTAGTCGCAAGGGCTGATAGAATTATGATGATAAAACGAGACTGAATTAATAGAATTTATTGTAGACAGTTGTACAGAGCGTGTGTTCACGGGTACAGCACGATGTACTCGTGCATCTAAAGAGTTTTACTCTGTTTGGTTTCTACTAGAGTAAGCACTTTTTAACAAGCACAAATAAATAAAGACCAGAGGCCACTAAACTTAATACTATAACACACAAATAACGAATCAATCACTGTATTTATTTTCTTATATTTAGGAAATCTCGTTTTATATAAACATCAACGTTTATCCACTTACGCAAAAAATAGATAAAAATCGACATTTATTCCCGTTCCAGCGTCCGTAAATGTCAAATTATTTTCAAATTACGACGAACAACACCGACGATGAATGTTAAAAACGAAACACAATTTATACAGGCAATATCTGTCAGAAACATATTAAAATAAACAATGAATCTTTCTGATAGTATATCTTACAAAAATACATTCATACTCATAAATCATGTTAGGTTCAACATGATGTTTTGGAAGATATAAAGAGAGCAAACAAATTTACGATTTATAAGCTTTTAAATTAGAATGGCCTTTAGTACTAAACATATATTGGGCATATAAAATCGTAAACAGCGCGTCTGAAACACTGGAAAATATCGAAAGATCAAAGCATCTATAATAATTATTCTATTTGCGCAAAGTTTGCAAAAGTAATGGTGTTATAAAATATAGTTATGAGTTGTACAGAATAATTTATTCCGGAAAGTGTTTCCACTATTTTAAAAATAATGCTGTTGCCAGAGTTCAACTGATTTTAATTTAAAAAATGACTTATAGTTAATTCGTATTTTATACTACAATATATACGTTTTTGTATACATTTTGTCTTTTAACTTTACCTTCTTATTATTACTATTTTTAATAATATGTGGACAATGTAGTGGGTTACATGTTTATAATTTTAGTATAAGGATTTGTTGTGTAACTTAGCATGTAACTGTTTTTTTGTCCCTAATGAATAAATAAAAATAAGAATAAGAATATCTGCGTTCACATGGTCCGCCATGACCGAAAAATTAAACTAGGAGGAATGTATAGGGCTATGGTCGTTTTCTGATAAATTAGCGACCCGCACCTATTTTGCACGGGTGTAATAATTACAAATACAAAAAAAAACAGACAAATCGGTTGATACGTTCTCAATTAAGGTATTTCATAAATGCAGAAATAGATTTTGATTTATACATACATACATAAACTCACGCATTTTTCCCATGGGGGTAGGCAGAAACAACAAAACGCCATCTGCTACGATCCTTACATACTCCTTTTTACTTCGTCCACATTCATAGATCTGGTCATACCGGCACGCCGGTTGCGAGTACTACGCACTTGACCTTTTTGAAGAATATCACCAATAAGGTCAGTACTTCTAGGGCGTCCCCTCCCAGCGTTTCCGCTTATATCTGCCTTATAAATACCTTTTGTTAGTCGTCTTTCATTCATCCTCTCAACGTGACCAAACCATTTAAGCATACTCTTTTCAATATTTGTCACTACATCTTCTTATAAACCACACCGTTATTCTAAAACATCATTCCTCAATCTATCATTGATAGTTGAAAGAGACACCACACATACTTCGTAAGGAATGCATATCTACCACATTTATTCTGCTTTCTTGTTATTTATACATATCATTTTGACGACCTATGTGGCGCGGCGGGCGAAGGTCCGCCTGCGACGCAGGAGGTTGCGAGTTCGATACAAACATTTGTCCCAAGGCGGGAGCCTTGGGACAAATGTTTGTACGATCTACAAATATTTGTTCCGGGTGTTCTGGGTATTTGCTATGTATAATAAAAATATCTATCTATGTAATGTATTGTATTAAGTATATCAGTCATCTAGTACCCATAACACAAGCTCTGCTTAACTTGGGGCTAGATGATGCTGTGTGGATTGTCCAGCATTATTTATTTATTTATAACATTAATAACCTCAAGAACATATTATGTACTTACCAATAGTTTGTGGAAACAAATTTAAAAGCAGGCACTGATATATAAAGCGCATCCTCATAGTTCTAGTACATAGTTTATATCCTAATTGTCACAATTAGTTCCACAAGTTAGTTCCTGTTTATTAACCAAAACAGAACCTGAACTTATGTCGTAATTTATAATTGTTGTATGGACAGTGTTAAAAATAGTTTAGAAATGAAAGATAACACATACTTGCAGGGAAATGTGGAGTTACACTTTATTTTATGGTATTTCATTGAAGAAGGCTCAGTACTTGCTCATTTTGTCTTTTATCTATAAAAGTATCATAATTTTATTGTGGGTTTATGTTTTACAATAATAGTAATATACGATTAACAAACTGAACAACTTAAATAGCACTTTGTCCAACTTGTGAATCGAAATCAGGGTCTGCAGTCCCACGAGACCAACTTAATTCATCGTAACTTCCGATAAATTAAGTGTTCATCAAATACCTATACAACTGGGTTTCTCCTTATGCATGAGAAACACGAATTTTGTTAAGTATTTGGTCATATTTCTAACTTTGTAGTCTGGAATTCATTGGTTGATTCAAGTTACGAAATATCCGTTAAAGCCAACTAATATTCGCACACACTAGCATTATTCATTTTACATTACCTTGTACCTACTAATTGCAATCCATTAGGATGGAATTAATTGCGAACTAAGTTAAGCGTACATCCTGCATCGGTATACGATCGTTAGCGGTAACAGGGCGCTCAAAGTTAAAGTTATGCCGCATTCATAATAGTAATAAAACCTCTTTATTTTGAGCCAAAGTGAATTTGTAACTAACCCTGATATATCAGGGCTAGTCACAAATTCACTTCCCATTCTCAATATTAGCGTCTTCCTTAGCCAAACAGTCCTCATTTAGTTCTCCTAGGCTGTTTCTTTTTATTATATTTATGTATCGTCTGAACGAGATCCCAGGCCACAATTTACATCTAAGACAAAGTCTATTTATTATTTGACAACAAACACTTTGTCTGCATTAAAGTCCTTTTCCTTTTTCTTGTTTCTTTTGACTAAACTCTTTCACCTGATTTTTTGTGAACATAGTCGATAATATCTTGTTCCTATATCTTTGTGTACGTTTGAAATAAACAAGGCTATCTTAATTTCAGCTGCTTTCAATTTTTTGGAAATTTCAGTAGTACTTAGTGTGAAACTTATTTTTTATAGTTTTGTGTGCCATCGCTACAACCCGTCGGAACTTAAGCAACTCATGGGGAGCACTGCCACTACACCAAGAGGCGCCATTACAACCGCTTACCCATACGACAGTTTATTTCACTGGTCACATTGAAATCAAACTCGGCAAAGAAAGAGGGGTGCAAATATACATTTTCGTATTATATTTACAAAGACTTATTGTGGAGCTCGTGGCTAAATAAAAACAGCCGCACCGGTCGATCGAAGGTTAAGTTAAGCTTGCCGAGGTCTGCCTGTGGATGGGTGACCGTTTGTAGCTTATCGAGATTCCTCCGTGCTTCGGAAAGCACGTTAAACCATTGGTCCCTGCTGGCATTTGTAGATCTTTGACAGTCGTTACGGGTAGCCAGAAGCCCGAAAGTCTGACAACCAGTCTCACCAAGGGGTGCTGTGTTGCCCAGTAACTGCGTTGTGGAAATCAGATAGGCTATCGCTCCATGTAAAATACCGGTATTCAGCTGCATTCGGTTAGATTGGAAGCCAACCGCAACATTTTTTTGGGAAAAGGCTAGGCGGGTGATGATTTACAAAGGCTGTCCACATTAAGGACGCTATCATATTTATCCACAAATATAAGTGCTTTCCGGGTACCATTTTTCTGAATTAGTAGTCAACAACAACTGCGAGGATATCTTAGCTTCAAATTAAAGATCAAAGATATTTTAGATTCATCTCCAGAATGACCCCACAATTTTTTTTAAGCCCCTAACATTTTCACATAATTGCGTTCATACAATTACATTAACAGCAAAAAATGAGAAAAAACTGGGGCTGAATAGCTAATTCCACTGCATATTTAAACTTGAAAATAATTTAAAAAATGTTGCTTAGTTCTCTGTACGATTAGCTAAATATCTTATTGGAAAATAAATGTCTTTAGGTGATGAGAAAAATAAAAAACACTCTCAAACTTCTCCATACATTTTATATTAGTGGACCTCGCGAGTAGCGGTCACACACGGATGAACCGCGGGCACATAATGTATGGAGAAATTTGGGAGCGTTCCTTATATTTCTCATAAACGGAACCCTAAAATTGAGTGTACTCAGTTAACAACTACAACACCCCTTATATACTGGTTCCCAGAAAACGTAATAAGCTCTTTTCGTATTACGATCAAGTAAGTGGATATTAAGTTGTTGTGTGTGTGTGTGATATACTTTTAGTTTGTGTTTTGTCTTCACTAACTTTATTTAAGCAAATACATATATTTACAAGCACTATCATTAGATTTACCTTAGATTTTATGCCTTATTACTTATGATATGCACGACCTTTGTGGCAAATACTTAGGTAAACATTTTTTATTTCTTCTTCTTTCTTACATCATCATCTGCCTAGCCTTTTCCCAACTATTTTGAGTTCGGCTTCCATTCTAACCGGATGCAGCGATGGAGCGACTGCCTATCTGACCTCCACAACCTAGTTACTGGGCAACACGATACCCCTTGGTTAAACTGGTTCACAGGCTTCTTTTTAACATATGCAGCAATAAATATATAACGGGGTTTATATTTCATGTATGGGAAACCGGAAAAACAAGAAAGCGATGTTTTATAATTTTGACACATCTGACTTTTGAGTCTGGTTAGTTCAAGTTACCAAATAACAGTTTAAGCAAACTGATATTTGCTTTAATACTTTTGTTACTTAAACATTATTCAGTGCTAATTGCCACCCATTAGACATGATTAAGGACTGAGACGATCCGCATGAACTTAAAGCAGCCACAACTAGACATTTCTGAATTGATTCTTGAATCTATGTTATGTCTCTTTAAATATTTATAAATGGTTTGCCTTATTGGTGATGTTCTTCAAAAAGGTCAGGTGCGTAGTGCTCGCAACCGGCGTGCGTGCATGACCAGATGTATGAACGCAAACGAAGCATAAGGAGTATGTAAGGATCGTAGCAGGTGGCGTTCTGTTATTCCTATCTACCCCCATGGAAAAAAGGCGTGAGGTTATGTTATGTTATGATATGGTTTGCCTTATAAGAGGTTTTCTGTGGGAACTGATCAAACATGTTTAACTATGCATCACATTGCAAAGGTTGACTGGTAGAAAATGCCTAAGGCAAGTGTGTGACAAGGTTAGGCAAATGTATATGCCGATCAAATGATCATCTAATACCTACAATATCCATATCCAAACTAATCAATACATTGTATAAAACAAAGTCGCTTTCTCTGTCCCTATATCCCTATGTATGCTTAAATCTTTAAAACTACGCAACGGATTTTGATGCGGTTTTTTTAATAGATAGAGTGATTGAAGAGGATGGTAAATATTTATAATAACATCCGTTCAATAGTGGAGAAATACTGTTATTTTTGAGGTTTCTAATGTGATGTCGTAAAAAAAATATTTTTTCCGCTTACATTGCAAACGCTGGCTGAACCTTACGAGATTTATCAAAATAATTTACTAAGTATTGTACACATTGATATATATTTTATACCCGCGCGAAGCCGGAGCGGGCCGCAAGTACCTATTATAAATAAAGGTTAAAGATTTGCTTACTTGTTCGTAATTGAAAAACTCATGAAAAGCTCAACTGATTTATAAAATTCTTTAACCTATAGAAAGCTAAATTATCAGAAAGTAACGGGCTATACTTTATTTTCAAAATAACTCTTTATAAGGGGTGGAAGGGAAGTTAAAGTTCGATAAGAAAAGTACGAAATACACGCAGACGAAGTCGCGATCAAACTGCTAAGTAGTTAGTAATAAAAAAGCAAATCGTGAGTCAGAATTAATACACTTTTCGCAAGCCATAAAATTGCTCATGGATGGCCATGGTTGTAAACTCACCAATAATGATTAACGATGTGAATAGAAAATTAGCTAATGTATTCACTTCAGCTTTTTTTGTTTATTTATACTAGACCATTCGGTTCGCTTATCTAGTTGTTGCGATCAGTTAATTACTTTTCTGCCGACAAGAACATAGCATTGTAATGTGACCAGTATTTTCTTGGTTACCCAATATTTAAATGGCGAATGATGTAATCAATTTTCTATTTATGTGTTGCCCTTGCCCGCACACTAACTATTTTGTTAGCTAAGTAATTAAAACAAATAAATTAATTATCCCTTTCTATCGCCTGAAATTGCTCAAATTCAAAAGGCGGTGAATACGCCAAAATTATATTCAATCCACAGTGGAATTTAAAAGGTCATTCGAAATTACTGCCTTCTATCACTGACAAGTCACTTAACAAACCACAGATGAGGTCTATAAATACATACATATATAACATCACGCCTCTTTTCCTTGAAGGGGAAGGCAAAGCTACCCATATATAGTATGTAATAAATAATAAATAAATAAATAAATAATGATGGACAATACACACAGCATCATCTAGCCCCAAGCTAAGCAGAGCTTGTGTTATGGGTACTAGATGACTGATACACTTAATACAATACATTACATAGATAGATATTTTTATTATACATAGCAAATACCCAGAACACCCGAAACAAATATTTGTAGATCGTACAAACATTTGTCCCAGGGCGGGAATCGAACCCGCAACCTCCTGTGTCGCAGGCGGACCTTCGCCCGCCGCGCCACATAGGTCGTCAAATAATACAATGAAACACGGATAAAAAGTTTGATCATGATGTGATCCCATTTTCGTACATATGGGCAAGGGTAAGGTATGTGTGTTACTCAATTTTCTATTCAAATATAAACTTCTCCAAAAATAAAATGTTAATCGGAATTTGACAATGAGTGAAGAGCCGGAAATCGTTAAACTATTAACAGATATAAAATAGTTTTACTCTGTCCGGGTTATTCTTAAATAAACTTTCAATAGCAATTGTTTACAAAAAAAAATACTTTAAACCAAATTACTATTTTTGTTACACTTTTATCCTTGTATTTTATATCTTGTATTTCGAATTCTGTTGAGTCCGTGTATTCGGATATATAAACTGTTGAGATGCTAATTTCTTGCAGATATCGAAGAAATCAAATGGATAAAGTCCAGTAAAGAATACCTCAGACACCGGAGTATGTTTAACTAACCAGTAACAAACACAACCTAGTCGATACTTGATTCTAGTCCGAAGATATCCAAGCTACGAGTATCTCTTAGCCAAAAACAAGCATCAATTTATCAAGTTGCCCCACACAATCTCTAGACTAATGTCCTCCCAGGTGGCACAATCAGCTCGCCGCCTACTACAATTACTCTTTAACCCCCTTAATTAGATAGTGGCGCGTGGCTGGGATTCGGGTCTGTTGGCTAAATAACATGTGGAAAGGAATGCACACTTTGTGTACAGAAACATTTACGTATTAAAATTTTGTAAACAGAAAATTTTGAACGTGTAAAAATGTTTTTCACATGTTTTTTTTAAATAAATTAATATCATTTAACCGTTTAAAGTGCCCTAGTTAATAATATTAATATTGATTATAAGAAATAGACAAATTAATTTTAAAATAACCCAATTTGACACGAATGCAGGAAAATCTAAAATAAACATATTTGCTCTACAGTGACAATTTCCATCATTTAATAGTTGAAGACAACACAATAGAGGTTAAATGTACTGGCATATTTATGTCTTCGAATGACTTCAAAACTTTAAATTCTGCTTCCAGCATCCCTTTACAACTAGTAATTATCCTACGTAGAACTGTCCTAAAACCACGTTATTTGCGACTAAAACAATAGGGTATTTTACACTATGTAAGGAAAAATATAAAAATGTTTGTTCATAATAGATTTCGAAAAAAGTAAACAAGAAACGTCGATATTTATTCATAAAATTGCAATTTTAATTTTATAATTCCATTTTAAAAATCGTCTTTTCTAATCTGTTTTTGAAATGTCTAAAACGCCATTCGCCATGTTGGATCCCGCCGTGACGTCATTCCGATAGTAAACAATCTACTGAAAATAAGTTGTGCGCTGTTATTTTGATAAATTTACGAGTTATTAATACGTTTGTAGACTTCTAGCCTTTATTTCACTATGGAAGACGGTTTTGTGAAAGCAGAAAGTACAAATCTGCCAATGGTTAATACTTTAATGGTGGCGAAATTTTTTGCCTCCAATCCCGATTTCTGTTCTGCGGAGTTGAGAAATGTTAAAACAGCAATGTAAGTTTTTGCATTCAGGCACAAGACACCAATGATAACTCATTATTTTCACGAATCTTAATACTTGGTCTTTCGCAGTCGTATTGTTTACTAACCGAGTGACGTCACGAGATGAAAAAGCATGGCGGCTAGCGTTTCCGCGCGAAAATTCAAAATCATAAATAAAAAACAGATTTTAAGGCGCTTTTCGGTTTTAAAAAAAATTAACAAAATTTCTACTAGTTCATTACGATCTCAGGATTAATTTAAAACAGTTTTTGAAAAATGGTGTAATACCCTATTGAGGTTCCTCCGCACCAGGGACCTACAATGATTCTTCCCATCCTAGGCTATCCAACCAACTTGTTACTGTACTTATTACCAACTTATTAATAATCACAGAGAAAAACTACAATCAGTACAACCTTCAGTTTAACCATCGTTTTCTAGAATTAGTGGTGACATTACTTTAACAAGGGGTCTAAGCATAACAAAATCTGTCGTATCTGCTTACCCTCTTGATAAAAAGACACGTGTTTATGTATGATGGTAATAAATTAAGAAGATTAAATTAAATTGTATTCGTTATCATCTACCTAGCCATTTCCCCAAACATGTTGGAGTCGGCTTCCAGTCTAACCGGATGCAGCTGAATACCAGTATTTTGCAGCAGACTGCCTATCTGACCTACACAATCCAGTTACTGGGCAACACGATACTCCTTGGTAGGACTGGTTGTCAGATTTTCGGGCTTCTGACTACCAGTACCGACTGTCAAAGATCATCAAAAGACAGCCGAGACCAACGGCTTAAAGTGCTTTCCGAGGTATGCAGGAGTCGCGATATGTAAGGAACGGTCACCCATCCACAGACTGATCTTGACAAGCGTGGGGCTGGTTCAAATTTCTTTTTTATTAAATTAAATTCAACATGACCTATTTTTAGATATTATTTTTTAAATAAGGTACATACGTACCGACATCAAATGTAGAACAAAGCATGCTTCGTTTCAAAATGGCGTAGAGAATGAGCTGAGTGGAAATAAAGTGCTGTGTGGTAACCAAGGTCTTTCGACAAAGACTGATGTGGTTATTTTTGGCACTCCTAATGAAACCTAGATGCTTTTAAACAAGAGTGAATACTTATAACTCAGTCCCCCCGCTGTATATACGTAATTACTCGTATGTTGTGATAGTCGTAGCGAGTGAGAAAATAGTTAGATAGCCAATATGAACTTGATCTTTCCTTATCCTTGCGTAAAAATAATAAAAAAATGTGCTTTATTGCTTTAGCAGTGAGGTTTGCCTTATTTTACCAATGGAAGCGTACGTGGAGGCAATATCAATACGTTTATAACCACTCATTGTAACTGGCTGGGGTTGAACTTTTTCTTTGCATCTATAAGAGTTGTGGTTGTTGTTTGTTTTCACCTTGACAGTTTACTAGTAGGCATATGATGTTTCATTCTTGTCTCTCAAAGGAATATACGTTTCGTATTCTTCATAGAACACTGTCATAAGGATCAGTCATCACAAAAAAGAGAAAGTGGATTTGAATATTTGAATTGGAAAAAATCGAACGCCAGAGATAATATTCTAAGAACCTATTCTATTTACGTTTAAGCTATTGATTCGCCGAAAATATTAGGATATTATATTTAAAGAACAGAAACAATAACGAATATTTTATTAATAGTAAGAACAAGAATCTACTAAGCTTGAAAGATTTTAATAAAGCAACAGTTGTGATTGATCATTCTTAGGATAAGAGTGGCCTGTCAAGTCCTAATATAAATAAATTAGTTCCGTGTCATTACTTACAATATATTCTCTCCCATTTCATTGCCTGTTACGCCTGTAAACCTACACCCATTAAGGAACTCAGTAAATATTTATTTATTATCCACTGACGAAACAAAATTCGGTACAAGAACATCTTTTATTTGTCCGTTTTGTATTAAAGGTCCCAGAGTAATTGAAGATTATCAGATTGAATTCTGCTAAAAATAACTGGACACTTTGTTTAAATTGGATATTATTTAAATAAAAGAAAGGTGAGGACGATGATGATACTATCAAAGTAGGTGGCTATTGGTAGTCGTAGGGCTATATTTGAATTACTTAGTTCGACCAGGATAGTACTATCACCATTGCTATTGTCCGGATTAAAACCCACAAATACATGAATGAGAGGTGAAGCCCTAGTCACTAGGCCACTACGACGTTACTATATCTATACGTAGTCCAGTTTAAGGAACCGATGAGTGCCGAAGCGATGGGGGTTACTAATCTAATTAAATTAATTATGATTTCTATATTTTTCTTACTGGCCGTATAGTATACTTGTCTTAAAAAAAAACACCCACCGACAAGCAGTACGCAGTTTAACAAATAATAAATAAATTTGTTGATTAACAAATATGCTAACCAATTTTTTTAACGTAACCGTAAGCTTAAGCGTTTTTATCCTCGTTGAACAGTGTCTTGTAATATAAATCTAGCAGCCAAACAGATTCCGTCAGTCAGTCTCTGTCTGCCAAGTGATTTTAATTTGTTTACTTTATTTAAACCAGTTTTTTAGATATTACACTTATATACTTCTATTTTTATAGTTGCGTATAATTTTAGTTACTGTTACACTTAAAAAAAAAGATAGTCCAATTTGGTATTAGAGGCACACCACATTTCAGCTTTGTCAGTGGGCTTCCGTGATGCCTCTGGTATTGAAAGATGTCTGTGGGTGACGGCAACCACTTACCAAGCTTCTGGACAGTAAACATAAATTTCTGTTATCAAAGTACATTCGACGTAGGTCCTAAAGAAGCACACTTCACAGCCAAGTACCAATTAATTTACTTAGACGAAGAATTGATCACACTTCAAAGGCTTTTACAGCCGAGCAATTAAACATGCCTACGTCAATCCAAGTCTATTAAACAAGTCGAGATTTCTAGGCTTAGATTTATTAATCTCCAACGTCGACGGATATAGCAGCCCTCTCTAGCTTTATCGTATTTGCCCCAGTTTGCAAACAAAATGCTCGATATTTCGATTATCTCAGAACTTTCATTAGCCCCGGTTTCTCGATAGTGTGAAAAATCGTTCTAATTTTTGCCATACTTAAATCTTTGTTATTAGTAAGGGTTTTAAAACTTAGCTATTATGTCGAAGAAAAATAAAGATTTCTTTTTATCTCGTCATTTAAGGCAATAGTGTTCAACAGGGCTACTCATCATCATCATCCTCCTACCCTACTACATTACATTTATTTGGGGTCGGCGCAGCATGTTTTCTTCTTCCATACATCTCAATTTGCCGTCATCTCAAGAGTCATCTCTTTTCTAGCCATATCAGCTTTCACACAATCCATCCATCTTTTCTTTGGTCTCCCTCTACTCTTGTAACTCTGCACATTAATACTCAAAACTTTCCTCACAATATGGTCCTCATTCCTTCGCATCACATACCCATACCATGATAACCGATTTCCACACAATTTCTTGGTCACAGGCGCCACTTTCAGACTTCCTCTTACATACTCATTTCTTATTGTATCCATTCGCGCAACACCACACATTCCCGTCACCATTCTTATCTCAGCTGCATGTTATTGCCTTTCATACATACCTTTTGCAGCCAAACATTCTGATCCGTTACCTGCCGCCATTTCATCCACCCTACATATGTTAAGTCGGTGCTTGACAATGGCTACTGTTAATCATTATTTAGAAATGCCAATGAATGGGTGACTTGTGACATTCAGCAACTCATACTGGACCGTGGTGGAGTTAGGCACACGTCATGCAACATTTTAACATACCAACGTAATCTTTTTATTAGATATGTATAAAAGATGAGTCCAATATTTTTTAATGAACTAACTTGCGGTTAAAAATGTTTAAGTTTGTTAGTAGGAAGTCGAAGCAGATTTAATGTAGAAAGAGTAGGCATTTGCAGTTAAGGAATGTAGTAAATTGAAAGATTATCCAGCAAAGAACTAGCCTCCAGCTACGTCAGCTTAAATGGTTTTGGAACGAAGTTCCTTTTCGCACGTTGCGAAAGGGGGCTAGACGGAAAAAAATATGACAAAATGTTGTAACGACACTTTTTGATATATTGTATGCTGTGCGGCGTGCGCGTGTTTTTCTCTCTGTCTCTCTCTCTCTCTCTTTCTCTCTCTCTCTCATAGAAAGCAAGCCATGTTGCGACGATTATTTTTGTTGAATGTATACAGGTTTTTTGTACATAATAAATAATAAAAAATAATAACAAAAGGAACTTCGTTCCATCCGGATGTCCCTTGACACCTCTCAAGTTTTTAAACGTATTGTTTTATTTTTTTAGATTCAAATACCTATAATTAATTACAACGCCGTATCATCATCATCATAACAATAATTAAATAAATACATTTACAATAAAGTAATTCTAAGTAAGGTATTTACCAAATGATGGAACTATTAATAAATGTCGCGAGCCTATGGAACTGAAAGCCGTTTCCCAGAGTTTCGCCATAACTCATAGGAGATTATAAAACAATTAATTTACAGCACCTAATACTGTACATTTAGCAAGTTTAACATCAGGAGAGAAACCATTTGTTTGTAAACTTATGAAGACCTTTAAGGCAATGTTACTAATCGTTTTAAATTAGGCCATTCTTTGGCCAGTATTCTGGCTGAAACATAGCTACTTTTATTTACCTAATTTTAGCCGTAATACAAAAATGTCTGGGTTCCGGCTAAAATTAGGTAAATAAACCGGCCGACCGATTCAAATTGGTAATAAAGGCCAGTGTCGGTAATACGGGCAAATAATTTCTTCTTTCAAAAATATGATTATGAGTCACTACCTCCCTCCTGAAATGTCATAATATAACAGTTCGTTAATTTGCACGTTAATAAGTATTCATGTCCTATTGTAGTTTTCATATTTATATGTTATGTATTATAATGTATGCATTGTATATACATTAAGTACACCACAAACTACCAACACATCTTTCTCCTTCTCTATCAAGTCACTCTAAAGGTTGTCTGTAAGAGATCGCTTTTAGCAATGAGGACCGGTGTGTGAGGTGTGGAAGTGTTACAAAGGTAACACTTCCACACCTCACACACCCTATATAGCTCTTAAAGTTATTATTTGTAAGTTTTTATGGTGTACAATAAAGAGTTTTATATACTATTTTATAAAAGAACCCTTATCGTACGACTTTTTCTGTCTGTTTGTCGTAATTGTAACTTGAAGTAGTTATCAACAATAATGGTTTGTCATGATTTTATGTCTCTAACTAGCATATTTTATTGATAATCAGCAAAAACCTTCTGCGAATAAACTATGTTTAAATTTTGCCTGATTTAAACTTAGTTTAGTGAAAGTACGGAAAATTGCATTAAAACAGTTGCTTCCCTGAGCTGGGAATCAAATGCAAACTTACTATTTCTTCTTGATGTTTATTTTTCAATGAAATCAAAACCTATCTATTCAAATTAGCCTCACAATCACCACTTTTCAAACGTCAAAACATACATAAGACAGTCCCCCAAAACACCTGCCCTTCACAACTTCCTAGTGTTTTTGCTGGGATGAAGTGGAGTAACAATCTGTTTACCAGAAGTAAGCCAGCAAAATGAGCTATTATAACATTTATTTAATTTTCCTCCCGTTTCCGACGCTTTTATCGTTGACAGACATTGTTAATTCAACTTTTTGGGTAATTACCTTCCTTGATTGCTTTTTCATGTTGTTTTCAAACGAAGTGTCTTTTATAAGGCGATAAGAACAAAAGGATCAATTTTAAATCTGTTGTCTTGCATTTTTGCTGAACTATATGTATATAACTATTTCACGGCGATTGTTGCGTTTTGTGTTGGGGGGCACAACACAAAACGCAACAATCGCCGTGAAATCTACGCTATCACTCTCGACTCTAATGTGTGTGTGCGCGCCCAAACTGTACACACCGTTGCTTCTTTGTATGAACTGCCGACCGACCGAGCGACCGATCGGCCGACCGACTATATACTTAGTTGTCAGTCGGTCAGTCGGTCGAAAAATTATTAGTTGTTGTTAGTACAAGAACGTATAATTTCACTCCACTTTTATTTGTTTTATTTAATTAAAAATTCTTCTAATAACCTCTAATTTCGACGTTCCATCTACTGGGCGTCCCTTGACAGCCAATTTTTAACACATTGCTTTGTTAAGCATTGTTTGCCTGAGCCTGTGCAAAATTAATGGTAATTCTTTCTTTCTTTCTAAAAAGCTGATTTTGAAGGTTAAATCCATATTAATATCATAATAACAATCTGTATTAAACGAACCAATCTTCCCCAAATTATTTCATACATATATTATGGTATCATACAACGAGAAATAACTTTCTATTTAAGTTAACAGCGTGAGGCTTAAATATTAACTAGAATTTGCTGACATTGTAAAGTACTTCCCACTTGGTATAATGAACCTTGTTGAGAAATCTCTATATAACTTAGATTGTTCTTAACACAAACTATTATGACATTGTGTGACAAGTCACACAATGTCATAATAGTTTGTACTATAATTAAAATTAATTTTTTTTTTTATTAAAATTGAAACTCTGTACAAGTACAGAGTTTCAATTTTGTAAAGGTCGATGAATCGTGATCGCACTTCCTTAGAGTTGAAGGTTACGGACGGTTGTATTGGACCATCTCAGACATTAATCTGCATGATGATCGATTGTCATGTGATCGATTCACCCAAGATGTCTTTAAAAGAAACCTCTTCGACTTAGTTTCGGTGTTTCTTCTCAGACGATAAATAAAAGCGAGCTCATTTTATTTTTTAGAAACCAATTTACAGGAATAAACATTACTTATGATTCATAATACAGTATCTACCCTCTCCGGCTTCGCACGGGTTCACACATATATTTTGTTGACATTTTCACACGAAAATATCATCCAAATTTTCGACATTGCTAAACAAATACTCTTATACAAATTGGTACTGTCAAATTGGTCAAACCGAACTCAAGTGATGATCTTTCATATATGCGGCCATAGGTAGATAGATAGATTAGTTACCCCTTTGCTAAAGGTATTTGTATTTTTAATGCGTAGTTGATACCCAATTTACCGAAGGTGTATGTACATACGCCTACGTTAAATTGAAGATTGATTGAGATTCAATTGTCGTTACTTCGTTAATTGGTTTGTACCATGTACATGGTACAGTTCAATGGTAGGTAATTCCATGACTGTTACAAATCCCAAAAGTAAGGTGCGTAATTAAAAAAAACCGACACGCTTTCCCTAAACGCCAATTAAGTGTGATGAGAACCATTACCGCTGATTGAACAACAACAACTCTACGTAATACCTTTAAATTTAGTAATCCCTACTGAATCTTCTTATGGCTCATTTGTAATCCTATTAAGTACTCGTTTCCTTTATATAACCCAAACCATAATTGTGGTTAACCAAACAGCCGGCTAACCTTCCCTCGAAATGTTCAGGAAAACGTCGCCATTTTGTTTGTTAAATTGCCAAAAAGACTTATACTTAAAGAACCACACTTTATTTTGATTGCTTTTGAAGCTAATCAATAACGGAAATAATTAAATTGCCAGACGTAGGCACAACTGAGAATTTTAACAAGAATGCAAATGCCACGAATCTCTTACATAATTTTATTTGAAAAATTGATTGCTTAAGTACCTACATTTTTTATTCAGTATTTTTTATTTTTTCCTCTCTGGATCTGGATTATTAGACTTTGTTTACATAGAATTTCGGGGAGGATCTAGTGACCCATCCACCGTTGCATGTGGAATCTTTGCTAGGCTCAGAGGCGTACTTTTTCCTGATGCAAGCATCTCGACTTATGAGATCTGAAGCCAGCTTGTTTGGGATTAGTTAATTTGAATACAAGATGATGATGATTGGCGGTAATTAATTTTCATGCATTCTCCCTTTATGAAAATAGGCTTCTGCCCTGTAGTGAGACAGTAACCAGCTCGTGTTTTTGTTGTTGAATACAATAATGTACTTAGGTGCTGCGTGAACATTGTTTAAATATAAGATTTCTAGTTAACAAATAAACTGAATACATCATCTGTCTAACCTTTCCCCAACGTTGGTGTAGGTTTCCAGTCTAACCGGATGCAGTTAGATACCAGTATTTTATATGGAGGTGCAGCAGGTCACCTCCACAACCCAGTAACTGGGCAACACGATACCCCTTGGTATAACTGGTTGCCCGACTTTCGGGCTTCTGACTACCGGTAACGAATGTCAAAGATCTACAAATGACAGCCGGGATTCACGACTTAACGTGCTTTCCAAGGAACGGATGAATCTCGTTATGTCACGAACTTTCACCCAACCAAAAACTGACCTCGACAGACGTAGCTTAACCTTCGATCAACCCGTGCGGCCATTTTTATTTAGCCATGAGTTTCAAATAAACTGAATACCTGTATTAATTATTACATTCACCAACTTTTTATGATACGTCATTACTAAGACTGGTAGGCTCCCGCTTCTCATTAATAGAACAAGGTTCTATTACTACCATTCGTTATTTCGCTTCGTAAAACGATCCTATTTCAACACAATCTGTGACAAATTGTTAAAGACACTGTTGTTAAATGAGCTGGAAAACTGATTACCTACATTAAAAATCGTATTACCTTTGCTAGAGTTCTTTTAGTGGTTTCGAAATTTTGATCGAACCTAAGCTTCATTTACACTCGATACGATCATGTGAGACCCGTGAGACGAGATTCGCAGAACAGTTTTTTCGGTGTATTTTGTATTTTGAGTTTCATATTACCTATTGTAGGCTGACGGAAAACCGCTTTGTATTCAACAGTGGATGTAAAAAAAAAAACAAAAACTGACATTGAGACAAAGGGTGACCAGTCTAAGCATTTTAAGTACCTACCTTAAATCTGCACGAGTATATTAAATGTCTGTCTACATGCCCATTATGTCCATGCAAGCATTTGCATTGGCATAATGGGCAGTGTGCCATTGCCACTTTAACCACCATATTCACATATCATTGTTTATTATATTTATTTATTTCTAAACTGGCTTAGCTCTTGTTAGGAAGTGCGGAGCTAGAACGAGACAAAAAGTAGCCTATGTCACTCTCCATCACTTCAACTATCTCCACTTAAAAAAACACGTCAATTCGTCGCTCCGTTTTGCCGTGAAAGACGGACAAATATACACAGACACTTTCCCATTTATAATATTAGTAAGGATTAGTGATCTCCAGCGACTTATTCACATAAATATACAGTAAGTAGTATGATCGTGATGAACTTGTCACTTTGACGGCACGATTGGCGCAGTGGCTGAGCGATTTACTGCTGCGCTGCTTGTCGTGGGTACAATTCCCATACGGTACAAGTATTTGTATGGTCTACAGGTAGTTGTTCCGGGTCTGGCTGTTTGTGTATGTGAGTTTGAATGTTTGGAAACGCACCCACGATATACCCAAGGAGAAATTCCTAGATTGGGGCTCCGTTTAAAAAAAAAGAAACTTTCAGGAGTGCACAACACTTGCAAAAATAATGACTAAAAACTCACACATAACTCAAATTATAAAATGTTGCTGGGAACATTTAACATATGTATTATGTAGGAAGCATGTGAATCATCGAAACACACAGGATAAAAAAGTTAGCACTCAAGGCGTTCTGTGATTTCTGCCCACTCCCATGGGTAAAAAGCGTGTGTATATGTAGGTTATGTTCATATCCACTCTCTGTATATAAGAAATCATTACTTTCCCTTTGAATAGACAGAATTTCTACTTGTTCGTTAAACTTAATTCTACGGAGGGGCCGCCAACAAACTTAGTTTGAAACTGTTGATAATAAATTGGATTACGATAGTTGAAAGCAGGAGAATCCAATATTTACTATCGAACCTCTCAACAAACGAACAATCTTCGATAGCGTAAATCGTTCGGTAACGTAAGCTTTGATCTGTTTCCGAGATTATCGTTTGCTTTAAAGTTAAATTAAGCCTTTGCTTGTTTGTCTTCTGCTTACTAATAGGATTAAATATTGTATGAAAATTCTTATGGGAGTTTCTTATATTTAAGTTACAAACGTTAACGTTCTACTTAAAGTTATTGAATCATCGTTTTTTGGAAACTCATTTCCTAAGGAATCTCAAAAGTGGTCGATGGCAAGATTGCATTAGTATAGAAAAAATATTGTTTTTTTTTTTTGTTTTTTTTTTTTTTTTTTTAAAAAAAAAAACGTTGCCCCACACTAGGAATTTCTCCTGTATCGTGGGTGCGTTTACAAACATTTAAACTCACATACACAAACAGCCAGACCCGGAACAACTACCTGTAGGTCATACAAATATTTGTTCCGTGTGGGGATCGAACCCACAACACGCGGCGCAGCAGCCGATGGCTCAACCACTGCGCCAACCGTGTCGTGATTGATCTTCGCTTCACTGGCTCAGTATTATATTAAAAAAACAAACGTTTAAGCTATATCAATTAAATTATACATTACTCGTTATAAGTAAAAAACTTAATCATACTCGCGATACATAATATAAACATTAATAACACAATTCATCATATGCCTAGCCTTTTCTCATTTATGTTGCGGTCGGCTATAGTATTTTACATAGAAAGACTGCCTTTTTGATCTCCACAACCCAATAACAGTGTAACAAAAAACCCTTTGATAAGACTGGTTGCCAGACATTTGGGCTTCTTATTACCCGTAAGTACCGTCAAAGATCAAGAATGAGAGCTGGGCAAGTGGGCTAATGGCTAGTGTGCTGATGTGCTTTCCGAGACCCGGAAAGGTTTCGGTACGCAATGGATGGTCGGGTGACCAAGGTCATTCCGTGTGTATATACTATAGGATACCCACGGACTGACCTTGGTAAGCATAGCTTAAACTTCGAATCTTGAGTTTTAAAATATATTTTTCCAAGAAACTAGAAATGTACTGATTTTGAATGAAGAAAATTATTTTTATTCCTAATAATCACAATTAATCCCTTAGTAAAATTAAATACTAATTAATTAAATATTCATAATGATGAGCACCCCTAAAGAGGTTATGTATCAACAAAAAATAAGGTTGTATTACGTTTATATCCGTTTGTTTTCGATCGCGATGCAATCAACGATCGATGAAACTTTAATTTCTCAATGTTTTCTAAGTTCTAGTCTCGTCTAATCAAGATATATTTTCTAAAGCTAAAAGTAATTTTGAAGACATTTTGTAGAAGGAGAAAATATCAAACTTATAGTTGCCGCTTGAACTTGTTTGTTGATTTTTAAAGTTTTTCTGTTTTAACGACACTTGATTTTATTATAAAACATATCATTAGTTTATCAGACAAGCTAATATTGACACGTTTTGTTTAAGGGGCTGAATTCCAGGTTAAGAAGTAGATAATCGTACCTTGAAACTATTTTTCTCAGTAACTTTTATGCAATAAATCCCAGAAACACTCGTATGTATGCTAATACCTTAAACGTCAAGTAGCCGACAAACAATACATTTTCTCTTGAATCTCGTTGTCTGGCAGTTCAAATTAATCTCCATTATAAACAGCAGCGGACCCTGAAATTAAAAACAATAAAAAGTAGTAGAATATTGATGGAACAATACTGCAGTGTGGTTGCATTTGAGCCAGTTTTTCTTATCATACGGAGCTCAAAATTTACCCGTTGATTCAGTCCCAAGGGAAATAGATTTTTATGATAAGCGAGACCTGATTACATCCAGGATAGGCTCCAGTAGATAAAACTCTTCAACGGTCTGCAGCACAAATACGAAATTTAATTTAGTTATTATAGCCCGTTGTAAGCAGTATAGTGAAGGGTGGGCGTTTTGGGGGACTGTCTTATGTAAACGTCTTTGACGTTCAAAAAGTGCTGATTCTCAGCCTAATTTGAATAAATGAATTTTGATTTTGATTTTGATTTTGATTTGAAAAAAAAAAAAAAAGATAAAATTGAGACTTGTTCTCCATTCCTAAATAAATAAATCGCGGGAACCAGTAAATACGAATATATACATATAAAGTTATTTTTAGTAATTATTGCCTGTTCGTTTAAAAAAATGTAAATAAAATTGTTCTGAGCGCGACGTGCATTTTTATGCGTTATGCAGGACCTTAAAAGTCAACTTTGCGTGGCGTTGTAGCCTACATTGCTACGCGTAGCTGCTATGACATTCGTAGCATATTCCCATAGGCGCATGTCTTCACGACAAGAGCAGCAAATTTCATAATGGTAATTGAGTATGGAGAGCAAAATCGGACCCTAATTGATAGAGTAGTTGGAGGAACGTACAGAAGGTTACATTAATTACATTTAACGCTAGCTGTGCCTGTGACTTCGTCCATGTGGATTTTAACATAATTTTATGGGTATTACTTTGTTTGCACGGATCTCTAATTCTTTTTCTAACATCAAAGTATCCTTAGTTACTCCTTAACACATCAGCTATCTGCCAGTAAAAGTCCAGTGAAAATCGGTGGGTCCGTTTTGGAGATTACCTCAAACAAACAGACAGACAGACACACACACAGACAGACTGACGGACAAAAATATTAAAAATTGTTTTTTGGTATAACTACCATATGTATTAACCGTGTACCGTATGTATCTGGTAAAACTATATATATATATATAGATACAGATATTTCAATTTTTATTTATTAAACACAAATGGAAGTTTTGTCACTGTTTAATGTTTCCCACATTAAAACATTACCCATACATCCTTGACTGAATAGATTGCACTTCGAAGAATGATATTTTTTGTTTTAGTGTTCTAAACGAATTTATAAGCTGAAGTCACCGGTATAGTCTGTGGTAGCTATCTATACAGACGTACTTTGAACAAATAGTTTTGCATGTTTTTTTATTTCTTTAAAACGATACAATTAATTATTAATACATGAAGAAATAAAATAAAGTAAATAATCACAGGGCATCGAAAAATTCATCCGCATCACTATCAACGGGAAAAGTGCCCAGAAAGCTGGCAGCATTGCCAAGTTGAATGGCAATGCTGATTCTTTGGCCAAAACAAGTCCCGCCCTGTGGTCACATGAAGAGTCGACCAAACGAAAATATTTCACGAAAAACTAAATGGGCATTTTCTATAGCTTTAGTTGAAAGTATATACAGATGTAGGTACTTTTAACTAACAAAACTGGACCTTCTTTACCTTCACCGTTTAGTGGTACAGTCGCTTCCTAGATTCAATTAGGGCCAATCGTTGCACTAAATGGTATAGTGTCAGTGGTCACATAGTTACACAGCTCGTTAACCCATTTATGTGCAGTCAGGGAAATTAATTGATTATCACCTTAAGGTTGAATGTCACTTGCGCGTCATTAAGCGACAAGATCTATTTGTCTATGTGATAGTTAGATTGGTTCAACCTTTAGTGATGGTTCAATTTACTGGGAAGTCTTGTTTAAAGCGGTAAACAGGTAATTTGTCTGTCTTTACCATATTTTTTTTTTTTTTTAAAACGTTGCCCCACATTAGGAATTTCTCCTGTATCTGTGCAAATTCTTTTATTGAATCTACATTTAGAAGGTATACAATAACTTTTTAAGACATTTTCTGTTATTTCAATTACATCTTGTATAACAAGATTTTAATTTTATGAAATATTCATGAACGAATTAAAGCTGGCCTCGCCTAAATTGAAAGTCCATACACCGCTAGGCCAGCTCAAGGTCAACGTGTTACCACTGACGTGCGGCTTACTGTGACCAAGCGAACAGTTTCTAACATTTCTACTCTGCTTTATATCATTATCTTTCTGCCCTTATCCCAATTTATTTCGGGTCGGTATAGCATGTCTTCTTCTTCCATGCTTGCTTCTTCATTGCTTCTTTTTTCCGTCAGCTCAGCAGTCAAAAGTCATATGGCTAAAAACGAGGTTTTTTGCCATATCATTCTTCGAAAAATCCATCCATAATTTCTTGTTAAAACTTACTTACTACATTCATATTCCAAACTTTCCTAACGATATGTTCCAACACCATTATGAATCTATGTGTAAATGTGTAAAATGTCTTACATTATTTTTAGACGTATGTGCCACTACGTCATGTGTCTATGTACCTATCTTATGTTGAAGGTCCCCAATAATAAAGAAACCCCGAACAGTAGGCTGAAACCATTTTTTTCGTATTCAGAACATCTTTCATACAGTTTACAAAATAAATAGGATACTCAAGGCTTCGAATGTAAGCTTTTGTTATTGTATATACAAAATTGAAGTAAGCACTTATATATTGCCTGTTTCGAGGGTAAATGTTTATATTTGTTTCGAAGAAATGGCTGAAGTAGTGATATTATTTAGTGATTTCTCTCTCCTATGTAAAGTAACCTTGGAATAAAATTGATTATTCTACAATAATATGTTATCAACAGCTACTTAATAGATTTATGTTTCAAAGATTTTTTAACATAAATTTATGTCCTATAATCACCACACTATACATGGTGACCACCATATTCGCATTGCCAAGCTATCTGGTAAGGTAGGTAACTGATGAGGGAGAGATGTAAGTCATAATCCTATTAATAAGACCTAAACTGAAAAATTTTGACAAAGAATTCGTTTGTAATAAAGTTGAATAACTATCGAAAGAAATTTGACATATTGGGGTTGGGGTAGCTTGATGTGTTGGCCTCTATACCATGTTTAAATGCAAAGAAATATACACTATTCTAATCTATTTCATTTATTATTGCTGCTGTTGTCATCGAATAAAATGACAAAATCGTTCCTTAGTACTAGGCAGTCTGAAAAAAAAACTGTACCCAATGTATTTTAATTAGCTTTTTGGGTACATACATTATAAAAAGATACTGTATAAACACTTCCACGATTAGCAAAATGTAAATATTTAATATGATGTAATGATTAAAAAATATTTACTCTGGTCAGGCTAAAATACTGTAACAATTTTTTGCTTTTGTTTTGACCTTAAGCTGTCCTTGTGTTCGGGATTAATGGTAATTGTTTTAATAAGAAAACAACGTTATATATTTTACCCTGAACAAGTCTAAATTAACATAATTACAACAAAATTGCTAAGCGCTCTCAAAGTTTAACATTTCAAGCTTTTAAGAGGATATTTAAAGTACTGTCTTACTACGAAAATACTTTATTGTAATTGGCATGGCAACATTTAACAATTACATTTATTCCATGGAACCAATTTGACTAACACCTTTTTTTCGATTTTATAGTTAAAAACTCTCATTTGTAAATTATGACAAACTTAATTGACAGGTAACCCGAAAGTCTGACAGGGGGTAATGCAAAACCCAGTAAACAGGTTGTGGAGGTTAGACGGACAGTCGCTTCATGTTACATACCGGAATTCAGCTTCATCCGATCGCACTGAAACTCGACCCAAACATAATTGAACAAAGGCTAGGCAGATGAACGGCGATTAGTCCAAAAGTTACTTCTGCTGTGTGGTTACCAAACTTTCCAACTGTGTGCTGCAACGCAATTACAAACACCCAAGTTAACAGCTGATTAATATTTGTATGTCAAAGTTCTTACTTGTTTATGACAAACAAATGTGTTGACATCAAGTTTAAAGTAATCTTGACAAATACGTAAATGGAAAGTGGTGGGGAGCACATACCTACCGGTGGTATCGAGTTGTCGGAAAATAATATATACGTTGTACAATGTTCTTACGTGGTTCAAAGTTCAGGATCGCCCTGTTCTCCGAAATATGTTTGTTAGGAAAAGTTTTAAAGTACAAAGATCTTACACGCCAGAGTTACTGAGAAAGTTTCATGTTTCCTATGAGTTATTTTCATTGCTATAGCGGCGAACTTTGAATTTTCTGTATGAGAATACCATTCTTAAAAACCAGCCAAGTGGAAGTCGGATTCGCTCGCTCAAGATTCCGTATCACTAAAACGCTGCGTCTCACGGTTTAAATTCCTGCATGAAACAAATATTTTTATGTATTTGTTTGTATTTTTGTTTGTTAGTTGTTCCGGGTCTGGTTGTTTATGTATGTGAGTTTAAATGTTTGTAAACGCACCCACCGTACAGGAGAGGTATCTAGTGTGGGGCACCGTTTAAAACAGAATAAAGAGGTACTATTTAAGTAGTTTACTACTGGTACCATACTATAAATATGTATTCTGAAACGGTATTAGAGAACCTCACAATGGAATTATACATTGACTGAGCCATACTCGCCGACCGCACAGTTCACTTTAATATACCAATCAGCGGTGCGACACAGCTACATCGCCGTGCCACATACTCGTATGTAGCTTATAGACTACAATAGCCGAAAATCTACCCAAATATAACGACCTAAAAGGCTAAAAATTAACATGGCGACGCTGGTTAAAAAACTCAGTTTATACAGTGAGTTTAGTTAACGAGACTAATATTTTAAGGGAGTAAAATACTTATGAAATTTAACAACTTTTACTAAAGGACCAACCCGGAAATAATAAAATACAAAACCAGCTGATCCCCACGCGACCAAAGTGTTAACTGATACTAAAAATCTATCAGCTATCGGCATAATATCTTTAAATAAATAAATAAAAATAACATGATAATTCCTTATAAACAACTAAAAAGATTATTAAAACCACTTGTACTATGGGTCTGACCTTACTTTCAGTTATTTCACCCATTACACAGACATTTCTTTAGTTCGTTGCGCATCAGTTTTCAAAACGTATGTAAGGTATCATGTAGTAACTCACACAATTGAAATTTAATATATTGGTCTTCCCAAAAATGTGAAATCAAATTTATAATCGGCAATTTTCTCTTATATTGTTGCGAGTTCAATCGAGTAGACAACATAAGACAGGCAATGCGTATGTAAGACGTTGGTTAATTTTAGAGTCTTAGGCAACTGGATCGGATTGTTTTCGATCAGACTAATGCATAAATCACTCAAGCTCTTATTACTAGAAATTATAGCCAGGGTGATTTATTATAAATTAGATTAAGTCTGTATTTGCTCCAATAACATCTCCGGTATTGTGTCCGATTACACATTGCGTAGGTACATATAATATTGGCCTGCAACCTTTCCACTAAAAGAAAGATTAAACATTTATTCAACACAGGCTCAGGCATACAATGACACAATACTAAAAAAAAGTTTGAAGCCTTAAAAAAAAGTATTTTGTGTAACAGAATAAGTAACAAGAAAAAGACTGCCATACACTGCATGGCCATAGAAATCTTCACCTCTTCTTGAACAGCAAAGGGTCGAACATTGATAACTATTCTAGCTTACATGTGTTGGCGATTTCAGACCACATTTACGAGTATCTCTAGGTTTCAACACGGTGTTCTCCTTTGCCAGTCAGTAACATTCAACCGACATTTAAGCGTGTGGGTGTAGGTAATATACACTTACACCGTTTGATTACCTTACTTCTTCGTGGAAACTACAAAATATCAATAGTACTCGTATTTTACAATACTTATGCCAGCCCTTTGTTGTTTGAGTGGCTTGTGGTTGAAAGACAGGCTAGTGGCTAAATAATAACAGCCACACGGAGCGATGGAGGTTAACTAGGTCGGTCTGTAAATGAACACCCATTATATATCGTGATTTCCGAGGCACGGAGGCCCCCGACTGTCGTTTTTAGATCTTTGACAATCGTTACGAGAGGTCATAAGTCCGAAAGTCTGACAGCCAGTCTTACTAAAATGTATCGTTTCTACCAGTGCTAACTGCGTTGTGAAGGACAGATATGTCTCTCCATGTATAACAGCCGCACGGGTCGATCGACGGTTAAGTTACGATCGCCAAGGTCAGTGCGTGGGTGGGTGACCGTTCATTACAAATCGAGGCTCCTGCATACCTCGGAAAGAAATATAAGTCATTGGTCCCGGCTGTCTTTTGTTGATCTTTGACAGTCGTTACGGGTATTCAAAAGCCCAATACTGGTATTCAGCTGCACCCGGTTAGACTGGAAGCCGACTCCAACATAGTTGTGAAAAGGCTAGGCAGATAATGAGTCCAACCCTTTGTTAACATAATTTTATTACCATAACAGAAATAAGTCGCATCCAGGAATAGTTACAGACTATGAAGATGACGATATTTCCTTTGTGATGTGTTTTGTGTAAACACTGTTTATTTATTTACTTTGGAATGAGTCCAACTATTGCAACCGGGTATATAATAAGCTATACCATTAAGAACACGACAACAATGAATGCAATATGCATGGCCTACTGAAAGTTGGTCCGTGTCTAGTAAATGTGTATGTGCTGTTACCACTGGCGAAATTCCTAATTTGGGGCAACATTGTTTCAAGTCTGAAAGAACCAATCAATATTCACCATAACACTTCAGAAACATTTGATTATTTTGCGTCAATACATAACATGACGCCTATATACCCACCCGAAGGGATAGGCAGGGATGTGCCTATAGTACATCCACATTTTGCCAGTGATGTCTAAGTCCTAGGCAATAGGGGTCGAGCCAATTGCCATCAAACGTGCACAAATCCAGACTCCTCCACTTTACCCGACTCGGGTAAAGAACCCAGGAGTTCACACTTAGCAGTAGCGTTTGAAATCACTAGACTAACGTCTGGTATTTGGTGTCCGTTACTGTTAAATTGATAAATATGTTCATCAATTGGCTTCGTATTTCATTACTTTATTTTACCTACTAACTCTGTTCACAAAAGACTACCTTTACAAAAGGATGGTTCTAATATGTTGAAACCTAAAATATGTCGCTTATTCAAATATTTCGTATCTTACCTACAAGAAAATTCAACATACTTATTCAAAGGAAATATTTATGTAAATGATGAAATTATGTTTGAAATGAATAAATGTCTTCGGCGTAGAAACATCTATTTACCTTTAGTATTCAAAATCTACAAAGATACTTTTATTTAAAAAATAATACTTAAGTTATCTATTGAAATACTTTAGATTTTCGTAAAAATGATAAAACTATTACTGCATGGAAGGAAAAAATTAAAATAGAGAAGCCCAGGGCATCGAAAATTTCATCTGCATCACTGTCAACAGGAAAAGTGCCCTGAAGGCTGGCAGCATTGCCACGTTGACTGGCAGTGCTGATTCTTTGGCCCAAAAAAGGCCAACCCTCTGGTCACGTGAAGAGTCGACCAAACGCTTTGCGATCTCCCGAAAAAAATATACGAATAACTTGTGTATCTACGGCATATACTATAACAACTAACTATTTGTACTAAAACTAAGAAAATAGTCAAATGTTATTAAACAAAATGAAAATAAAATATAGAAGGAAGGAATACTAGTAACTTCTTGGACTCAAAGTACTTCTCCGTATCGCTGTCATTTAGAAATGTACACAGAAGGCTGGCATCATTTCAACGTTGAATAGCAATGCTAATTCTTTAGCCAGCCCTCTGGTCACGCAAAGTGGCGTCCAGTCAGCGAAAAATCTCCTTGAAAAGAATACGCGTATTCAGTCCTCATAACCTGAGCCTTTCGACCCCAAACGGCTCAAAGATAAAACAGTTTCAGTAATCTTTAATTTAATATATGTAGATATGTTATTATTACTTAGAATGTCTGAACGGATCAACGATAAATTTCTTTCTTAATTGCGCACAGGAAGCATTGCTCATCGATGAAGGTTATTACAAACGTTTATAAACAGCACGTTATGCTGAAAGAATATTACAAAGAAAAAATGTATTGGCCGCCGAAAATCACCAGAAAAAAATGGGTTTTATTAAAATCAAAGGCCACTCGTAATAATTCTCTCAATTGAAACCACGCTCACGAAAATCTTGATTTTTCTAGCTTCGTTAAATCTCGTTAAGTTTATGTAAACGTTAAATATTTACCGGCATGCCCCTGATTTTCCCGGTTTTCATTTAAAACCCTTTTTCCATAAATTCAATTAACTAAGCTTGTCTCGGTCCACTGATGTCGCCTCTGCTAATTTCAATTAAAAAGGATTTTACCAATTCAAAGACAACAATTTGAATGTCGTGCCTAATTATTTATTTTTTGCTAATACCATCTTGAACCACTAACTACTTAACGTCGCAATCTTTGATAAAAGCTGCCCCGAACCGTTCAGTTTGTTACTGTTACTGGGCCAATTATGACAAGATTTTCACTGGCAGATAGCTTATTTTATAAGGAGTAGGCATGGGGAGGCTACTTTAGTTTTAAAAAATATTTAGTTGGCCGCACCAAAAAATGAAAATGTTTTGTTAAATTCCACTCGGAAAAAGTCGCGAGCACAGTCAGTTACGAGTTTAAAATAAAGAGGAAAGATATATTTGAATGTTTGTAATGGATAAACTCAAAGAATTAACCGATATAAAAAATTATTTCACCCATAGAAAGCTACATTATCAGAGACTGAAAGTAACGTAATTTATTTTCAAAACCACGCGTTGAAGGGGGTGGACGGGATGTTAAAGTTCGAAGGGAAATGTACGAAATTGACGCGGATGAAATCTCGGGCGAAGCACTAGTACGTAATAATATATTCAAAAGAAGTTAGGAAGCCATTCTAGTATCTAGGTGATAAATGAAAAGGTCGGAGACCGGATCAAAAGTCGTGCGGAAAATATAAAGCTACACACGACACATGTCATTTGTATACGTATTTGCGTCATTTGTGAAGGCCTTGAAATCTCTGTGAATTCTCTGGAATACTCAGATTCCTGAGAGAAGGTCGTGACACCACAAACATCCCTAGAACGTCAGTGCGTGTTTAATGTTCGTGCCTTTTGTAGCGACAAAGAATGTTTATTTCCTCTAAACTTTTGAGCTTTAAAAACACATCACGCCTGTATTCCTTGAACGAGTAGGCAGATAAGTCTCACTATGCGCACATAGTTTTATTTTCGGCCCATGTAATGTGAGCCATTTTAACCAGGCGTAATAAAAAGAAAGTAAATATTCGACTTTGATGGATCGGATCCAGACCCCGCTGATAAGATAATTATATTTTAATATGCCCTCTAAACGTGTACCGTCTAAGTATATTTTAGACGTCATTGACATCGATGAAGGAAAAGGTCAGCATCGTAAGGAAAATTAAATTGGCTTGGTTTATTATTTGTTTTATTCAACAGTAACATACATTAACAGCACTGTAATAGAAAACACATCAGTTTTAACAGTAAATTAAATATTGTGTGCATCGATGTGATTTTGAGTTAAAAATTATGTAATTTTAGCCTCCACGGGTTGGGATCCAATGACATAGATATAAGGCCTCCATGAGTGGCGATAATTGAATTCACGTCCAGTGCACGCTGGACAGCCAGCCATGCCACCACTGCTATTAATATAACCACGGCATGTCCCATTTTCTTTCCTATTCGTTTTCTTTCGCGTCGATCCAAGAGATTTCTTTAATTAAATGTGATTTATATCGCACCTCCTTCTTTTTTCTTTTGTTCTTTACAAAAAAAGTAATATTACTTTTAACAGGAACGCAATGAGCCAATCTCGGTTTAAAAGATATCTTTGACGAAAAAATCCTGCTTTATGTAAAAAGATCAAAGAAACCAGATACTAAGTTCAACTCGATAATCTTAGCAACAGGTGGATTCTATTAAAAGTCTGCCTTTAATATAACCTGTTGATAATGTTGGGATAAACGTCAGAAGGATGTCTCGATAAAGGCTCTTTTTATTAGCAAATTTTTCTTTTAGCTATATCCTTAGACGGCTTCTGTCACAGCTAAATTGATTAGTCCGTTTTTGAACCTCACACTGTATTATCTTTATCTGTGGTCTTGGAAAACACATGTTGACGTTTTTAAGTTATTTATTTTCATCTCTGTATAGTTCATAATATTACAGTAGGTATTATATGTCAGGTGCGTTATACTCGCAACCATCGTCCGTGTATGACCAGATGTATGAATGTCAACGAAGCAGGAGGAGTAAGGATCGTAGCATGTGGCTTTGTGTAGTTTCTGTCAACCCCCATGTGAAAAAAGCATGTGTTTATGTACGTATGTATGTATGTATTATACTAGTGCTACTGCCGAGTTGGAGGTCGCTGGGGTAGATGGGTTAACTTGATAATGATCCCGTGTTAGTTTGTGTATCCTAAACCTACACAACAGAATACTGAATAACTAAACCAATATTGATACAAATCAATCATCATTCAATCAAATACGAACAGGTTAGGTACAGTTACTTTGTAGATTGTAACCAAACGCAAAATTATTTTCAACACACGTACTCGAAAAGTGGCTCTTATTACACCGATTTTAGGTTCACAATGCAATGTGTTTCCCATGTGAGCGTTTTACGTTTTGGTTTGACAGTGGCGTAACTAGTCCTAAAAGAGTCCTCTATTAAAGTTTTATGGGGATCCTTTTTACCCAACTGCGGTAAAGTACAAAAGCAGAGTAATGGTTTTTTGCAAAATAAACAAATTACATCCCGACTATCCCAGTCGGGATGTAATTTGTTTATTTTTGTAATTTGTTTATACTTGACATGGATGACTTAGATTTTAATAAAGAACGAGCTAACCACAATGAATACCTTATCTATCCCTATGTGATTTCAATAAGAGAATATAACGGCAATTTAAAAAATTGGAGCATTCTGACTGATAGGAAAGTGGTCATCATAACAAATCAAGTTAATTTTCATATTGTCATTCATTTTTATCAATAAGAATATGTGGTTGGCGATAACATTGACCAATTTTTGCTTCCACACGTCGCCGCGTCGGCCGGGCCCCTGTAGCTCCGCGGCACCGGCGAACCGTATAATTGGATACGGTTTATACGACGGTAGCTACGGCCCCGCAGGCATTTTTCACAACTTGTTTAATGTTGCCTCTAAAATGTTTGGTATCACAAAAATAACGTGAAACGTGTAACGTAAAACATGGCTTTATGAAATCTATAGCACACTTTACTCAGTATTCATGTTTAAAAAGTTGTTTGGAAAATCTTATTACAACTAAAATAGCACTATATAAAATGCCATTTTTATTATTATTATGCAGAACCACCTACATACTTAAATGACAGTTAGTTTCGCCACTGAACATCAAAATACGATCCTTATTCAAGTTGCGTTAATCTTCAGCATTTGATCAAAACAAAATACATTTATTTGATATGCAGACCCATATTTAATGTTGAAGTCCTTTAACAAGAATCTGTTTGAAAGTATATATTCATGGAAACTTTATGAATAACTTAACCGTGATATGGACAGATCGCCAGATCATCATTATTCATTCTCTTAATTTGATCCACTTACTTAGCTAGAACTGTTATTTAAATATCTTATCTCTTATATCTATAATATATTTTGTTTCAGATACCGCATCGCGTTTCAAGAGACGCTCCTCTGCAGAAAGGTCCGTGGTCGTCGAGATTCTCGCATCATCAATCTAGATCACACAATCTGTAGGGAGGTGACAACCCTACCGAGCGTCAACTCGACTAGCACCAAGCGAGAATCGAGAATATCATTTATTAGCAAAGTCGATTTCGTGAAGGATCCAGCACCGTACCGCGTCGGGGATGTCGAAGATAGGGATTGCGAGGAACCAGTCTTCAAAAGTTTTTCTAAAACGTGAACTTATTTTATTGCATCAAGGTTAAATTAAATGTAACTCTGTAAATAAATCTTTTTTCAATTTAGTTGTGAAGGTAAGCTAAATAATATATTTCCAACAGATTTGTCTTACTAAACCATTATATTTACCATAAAAAAGTAAATTTTGAAAACCAAAACTCTTCCTCGTAACCTAATTAAGATAATATCAACGAAGTTTCAAGTTGAATTTTAATTAAGTAAATATTTCTTCCAACTTCAGCTATTTATAAACACTTCAGGAAGTTTTTTTTGATTATCTTCTTAATTAAAACTTTTAGATATTGTACTTCATGAAAAGTTTTATTAAAAAATATTTTTTTGAGCAAAGCGGTAGCCTGCACTTAAATTACATTTTGCTATGTTATACAGCTTAACCTACGGGCCTGGAAAAGTAGATTTTACTGTAAGCAACAACCAATAGAATACAAAATGTCTAAATTTCGACTTCGACTAATTTATTTTTCATGAAAAGAAATTATAATATCACGTCTTTCAACAGTTATTTGTTCATAAAGATCCTTGGTCGATTGCACCATTTGATTGAAAATGTATTAACAAATAAATTAAAGTGTTACGAATTTCATAAAGTAATTAAAAAATTAACAATTAGACTAAAATTAGGATCAAGACTACACCAAGGTTAAATGCTAGCCTAGAAATCTGATTATTTCTGACGACAGTAATGGATGAACGAAATATATTATGTTTAAGCTAGTGGAACTTTGGTCTAGTTCATTAATTGTTAAACTAGGATTTAAATAGAATTCAAGAAATTTCGAGCGTAAGATCTAGGTTTAAGACTAATTCAGATTTAACTCTTCTTAAGACTGTATTATTGTATTGTGTATCGCGCAGCTAAACAAAGCAAATAACTAAATACAGTGACTTCAAAGCTGGTCTTTCTTTCTTTTAATAAATTGTAAGGTCTTTTTTATACAGATACAATTCAATGTTTTATTAGTTTCTGCTACATAACATTTTACACGGTAAAGTGAAACCTACTCTCCGAGCTTTTTCTTATGAGTATTTGTTTGGTGACAACTTACGATCTTGCCCGCTTACGATCCTTTAATATTTCTGTCCCAAAAAACATATAACATTGTACTAACTTGAACTTTAAAGGTTGATAACTATCTTTTCAATTAACAATATTGTTTCTAACTCGATGATCTAGTGGTCGCACTAATGCTAAGCATGTGGTCCTGGGTTTCTATTACCGGGTCTGGCAACATTTTCTTGGGTTTTCCATGAGACTTATACATGACTGGTAAAGTATGGGTGTGTTATAGGTTAACCTCTGCCTAAACCTTCGATGAATACAGGCGAGATGTTTTGTTTATATAAAGATTTATATAAATCATGAAAGATTTAACCTTAAAGGTCAAATGCCATGAGAAACTGAAAAATTTATTCTTCTTCTTTTTTTACTTTTAATAAAAACATAGCCCCACACTAGGAATTTCTCCTGTGTCGTGGGTGCGTTTACAAACATTTAAAGTCACATACACGAACAGCCAGACCCGGAACAAACTACCTGTACATATAGATACAAATATTTGTTCCGTGCGGGAATTGAAACCACGACACGAAGCGCAGCAGTCGATCGCTCAGCCACTGCGCCAACCGTGGCGTCAAAATTGAAAATTGAGAGTACCTCTATCAATTTTTCCGTTTCTCATGGAACAGCAGAGTAAACAGTGTGAAATGATATTATAATAATCCTACTGTGAATGAAGTCATCACATTGAACTCTGAGAATATAATTATGATCAAAGTAGATACTTCACAAGTTCAAAGATATTCAAGTCGTTTGCAGTAACTTGTATCAAAATTTCTTGGATAATTGCTGTGGTTTTCAGAGTTGTGAAGAGACGTTGAATGTTGTAAATGTAAGTTTATAGTTACTGACCACAAAGTCATCAAAGTACGAGTAATCAAAGGAAGTTTATTACTAAGGAATACTTGGATTAATAGTAAAATCAGTCGCTTCAGTTATTTTTAAGTCCCATATAATAGGGGGCGAGCCTAGTGCCATCAATCGGGCACAAATCCAGACTGCCGGCTGCTACTGAGAAATCGTAAGAATCGAACCCAGGACATCGAGCTCAGCAGAAGTGCTTCAGACCACTAGACCAATACAACTGACAAAATGTGCGTGTACTATAATATACGCTCTGCCTAATCCTTCAGGGATTATAGGCTTGATGTTATGATGTTATGTTTATATCGCTTCATATATTCTCATTAAATTCTGTTACACCTAAGTAAGAGTATTTATAAGCTATTTAAGATTCTTCTAATTTTTATATAATTATAAATTGTCTATAGAATACAGTGTGAAATGTCTTCGTTGTTTAATTTACGAGGTTACCCTTTTTTCGTATTGTTTCAAACGCTGCCCCACCCTAGGAATTTCTCCTGTATCGTGAGTGCGTTCACAAACACAAACACTCACAAACGAAAACAGCCAAACCCGGAACAAACACCTGTAGGCCATACAAGTATTTGTTCCGTGCGGGAATTGAAACCACGTCACGCGGCGCAGCAGTCAATCGCTCAGCCACTGCGCCAACCGTGCAGTCAGCCTTTTCTTGAACTAGGATAGAAAGATGCCAGAAATTATGCCTGGATCGAGAAACTTTAAAACTAAGACGAACGGAATTTGAATAAGACGTTTATCACGAGCATGTAAACTACACGTGCGAAATGGCAGAGTAATAATAACCTTCATGAAGTCTGGCATCAAAGAGATCCTCTCAAATATTTGAGATGAATAGTAATCAAAATGTCTATCTCAAAAAGGTCAACAACCATTTTTAAGCAACCCGGTTTACAACCCACAGTTGCGTCTTTGTGGAAATCTATCTCACGATCGTAAATATACAGAAAAATGTATCATTATAATGGGATCATAACATTTAATATGGACCACTACGCACAAGATAAACCACCGCCACAACGATCTATGTACTTCTGTCAAATTACCAATAAAATGTTCACCGAAATTGTGTTCGAACAATAAATAACTCGAGCGAATATATAAGTCCGAAATCTTCGTCTTTGATCGGCCAAATGTGAAGGCATTTCCGTCGAACAATTTCCATGTCTTATATCGAAAATATAATTGAATTCTTTCAGGTTGTTGTTTAACATTTCCCTATTTTTGTCTCTTTGACTTTGTAACCTTCTCGATTTACGCGAAATGAGATATGCGAATGAATGGAAAAAGCTTTGTCTAACATATACACTACCTAGTCAACATTGTATTGTTATTATGAGTAATTATCAACATCAAAATCAAAATCCATTTATTCAAATTAGCACTTTTTAAACGAAAAAAAATACACAATATAAAACGCTCACCCTTCACCACTTCCTAGTGTTTTTGCTGGGAAAAAGCAGTGACTCAACAAACTCCCCAGCAACGGTATGGTGTCCCACTAGGTAGCATCATAGGTGCTATGCTGTTGCCATTATCGATAGTCTAATAAAGAGAATCAGTGGGAAATGTATGTAAATCCAACTAAACCGAGACCCTTTATTGCGTCGGAGATGTCACCGTTACCACCAGGTTCAGTACGAAGTGTATCAAGTACCGGTATATTTTAAGAACCACTATCACTTCGTCCGCATGGATATCGTTCTTTTCCCGTCGAACTTATAACTTATATCCAACTTCTTTAAAGCGTACTTTTGGAAATAAAATATAGCCTTTGATGTTAATCGCTGTTAATATAGCTTGCTATAGGTGAAGGAATTTAAAAAATCGGATAAGTGTTTTTTGCGTTTTTTCCAGTACAAACAAACAAACCTTGCATCTTTATTTATAATAATATTTTAGACTAGAGAATCGCCTGGAAGGTATCAAACCCACAAAACTTCTAAAATTGGATTACCAGAAGGTCGATAGTTTCTTGGAAAGACCTTTTTCTTCCTTAATTTCCGCTAAGATATTGGAATAGATAGCTGTACTTAACTACTATCTATAAACGTATGCTGCTTAGTGCTACTCCTGGGTTCGATTCTCGGATCAGACAAAATGATATTGGATTTTACCATCAGGAATTTCTCAGCAGCACCCTGGACTATAGATTGGTGTGATTGATGGTAATAGGGTCAACCCCTATTACATAGAACTTAAATAAAACTGGCAAAATATACATACACTATCGTCACACCTTGGCCTAACCTATCGGAGAATACAGGCGTAGTGTTAGGTTATGTTATGAATGCAGTCTGGTATTTCCAAAACATACACATGAATAAATCTGTAAGTAAATATAAACATGACCATACATACCAATATCATTATTCTACAAAACCCGGATTTTATTCTTTGGGAATTCATTTGTCATACGAACGAGTAAATTTGATCGGTTCGTTGCTAAGACGTTAAATAAACGATATTGGCAAGCACACATATCATGTTTGCTGTTTCTACCATTATTTGAACGCTCGTGATGGCTACATCATGAAGAGAAGCCTAAATAAATAGTAAGAATATGTGTATTTAGGCTGTGAGTTTCCTGTTCCCAATTGAATTTGGCTTGATTGCTTCAGAAGCGGGGCCGTGGGCGATTGGTGTCTACTACAGGTAAGGTCGCTAGTACCTTTTGTCAATCATTTTACCTACGCGTGCTTGAAAATAACAATTTGTCAGTTCGTAATTAAATTGAAGGCACGTGAAAATATACCCTGGAAGTTAGCAGGACTTCTCAGACCTCAACTACCTTGCAAAGATCATCGTAATATAATGTTATAATTTCGGGTAAAACTTACTCTAAATTCTGTGAACCTTTTGAAAGCTTTGAGTAAAAAAAACAATCTTCTTTAATAATATTTCCTATAAATTACTAAACACAAAGAAAAATAACTTAAAGGTCCAACATTTGTTCAAGTAATTTTGCTACTTCACTACGCAGTACTTATTAAGAGTCTAACTTTGAGAGGATGATGTTATCAAGTACCTCCAAGGAGTATTTTTGTTAACGTACACAATGTCTAAAGATAAAACCTTAAACTACACACAAAACTCTAAAAACGAAGTCAACCATTTGGCTTATGGATTGTAAACCTTGGCCGTCAACTGTAAAACCTAGGTAAACTTAGCCTTTCCTTAGGAAATAAAACCAGCAATAAACTTGGAGTAAGCACCCGATTGTACTCCAAGCGAGCATTGCATGTTCTGACGTAACACTAGCGCTGAAATAACAGTTTTAAACACAATGACTTTGTGTTCAATATAAAAAACTTGGGAATTATGCATCTGTGGTTTTACAGTTTTAGACATTTATTTTCTCAAAAGATTTACATAATCACTTACAGAGAAAATACAATATTATAATTTATAAATACATGAGGTCGATTTGCGTAGTGGATTGGTACAATAAGTCAATAACATCAGTTCGTAACAGTATAGTAGACTTGTAAAAAATAAATGTAGGGTAATTGTAGAAATAAGTGCACGACATAAGCATCGCTAATGCGGGTAGAAGTGCATGAGCTGAGGAGTACAGTCATAGAAAAACACAATACATGTTTATTAAGGCCCAGGACACAGTAGCTTTTTCACCGCGTTTAAAAATCGGTACTATGTTGTTATTGTTGTGCTCGTAAAATTAAACTTTTATCTTATTAGTAAATTTATATGGTTGCAGTAATTATTATAACTAGGTAAGTTGCATTTATATATTTTGATTACTTGTGTTTCTATGAATTTATGTGTATGATTTTGTGTGTTAGGTAAGGAGTGTGGTTTTCTAATGCTGTAGGTACTGTAATAAATTATTTTTTTTGTTTTCTTCATGTATATAGTAGTAAATAGGAAGTGTCAAATACGTAGGGTAAAATATAGTGAATGTATATATTTTGTTTTATTTATGTATACAATTTTGTATGTTAGGGTGTGGTTTATACAATAATATTCCATAATAAATATAATATAGTCTAATATAGTCAAAGAGTCTGTATGTACATATTATAATGCCGTTTCCGTTTCCCTCCCGATGCAATGTGTGTGTTGAATTTTGTGCCTGAGTATCCAAACATTTTGAGAATCTGACGATTTGCTAAATAGACGTTCTGCGATACAGACCATCTGATAGGTGGACGTTTTGCTACATGGACATTTTGCTAATTAGACTTACTGCTCATTAGACGTTTCGCGATGTTGGACGTTGTGCTACTTAGACCTTCTGATCAGGAGGGTTATAATCGTATATGGAGAATTGCCGTGTGTGTAAGATATATTTTGAATTGTGTGTGTTACAGTGTAAATTAAGTTAATGATTGATACCACTTAACCTAAATTTAACTTTTATTAATGAAATAATCCTTTAAAATGTGGCGTTTTAATATTTTTTTAAATGTGAACAGGGATTTTGCTTCTTTTATAGATTTAGGTAATTCGTTATAGAGTTGGGCCCCGTTATATAGAATACTCTTTTTTCCGTAGTTTGTTCTATGGCTCCTCAAGCACAGGTTATTAGCTTGCCTTGTCATGCGTTTATAGTGATCTATCCTTTTTGTGAATGTAATTTGTGAGTGGTCTTTAGTTAGGATTTTTCTAACAAAAATGCATGTATTATATTTATAAATTTGGGCTAGATTGAATAATTTTGTTTCTTTATAATTTTGGTTGTTGGTGTCAAATAATTGTATCGAAATAATATTTTAATAATTCTATTTTGTGCAACTTGCAATTTTTGTAAGTTTGTTTTAGTTGCTGTACCCCATACCTCTATTAGATAACCAATACGAGACTTGACCAAGGAATTATATATCGTGTATCGAACTTCTCGGGAGACATCTCACTATGCCTCATAGCGCGCCTGTTAGTGAATTTATTTTAGTGCGGATTTTTTCAATTTGCGGTTTTATATAAAAATAATTATAGAAAAATATTTATTTATCTATACTAATATTATAAAGAGGAAAGATTTTGTGTTTTTAACATTTATCATTTTCTGTTGTGTCTACCGAATCGACAAAATCATTCGCAATATCGTATATAATCGGATACTACATTTTATTCTAATGAGAAATAAAGTAATCTAAATAAGAGTCTACATAAAGTTTTTAAGTAATTGTATGAAATGACATTTATAACATGTATTTACACGAAATTTCAATCGGTTCAAACCATTTCTAGAAAAAAACCAAGAACGGCGCAAATATACATTCCTTATTGGTTATGCGTGGGGAGGGGGCACGGATCCGAGTGTCCATCTAGTTTTTCAGGACATTGCCGAGAGGGACACTCGGAACTTTTAGGACACACGGTCGATCGACTCTTCACGTAACCAAAGAGAAAGACCAAAAGGGCTGGCTTTTTATGCCAAAGCCATATAAACTTTTGTATTTTTCTAGAAAGAAATAAAATTATGGAATTTTAGGAGCTTCGTGTGACGTCTTTAGTAGATCGTGTTTTTTATTCAATCTTCAATAATGTAATTGGTATTTATAAAAGTAGCTTTTTAAGGCTAGGTACCTACTATAAAAAGGTAACTGCAAAGACATATAATCCTAGGATATGGTACAGACGCCAGCTTATAAAACTACCCCAAAAATAGCTTTTCAAGGTCTTTTTTTTACATTGTAAAAAAAAAAGTAGTATTACCAGCCTATTACTGTCCCACTGCTGTGCAAAGGCCTTTTTCTCATACAGAGAAGGCATGAGCATTAATAACCACGCTTGCTCAAGACGGGTTGGCGATTTCAGACTTTATTAATTATAAGTCCAGGTTTCCTCACGATGTTTTCCTTCACCGATGTCAGTGATATCCAAGATAAACTTAGAAAGTATATATGAATTTAAAAACTCACATTGGTACTTGCCCAGGTTTGAACCCACAACCTCGTGCACTAGAGGCGAGGCCTAAACCACTGGGCCATCATGACAGTCACATTTGGAACATTGTAAGCCTACTATTATATATACGATAATTATTCATATACCTATATATATATATATTTCTTTTCTCTTTTCTTTTAAGAAATTGCACCTGCCACTGTTTGTCTCTGCATCACCCAAAGGTTGACTGGTAGAAAATGCCTAAGGCATTAAGTCCACCTCTGTACATTTGTGTGCTTAAAGTATTAAATAAATAAATAAAAATACCATTACCCCTTATCTCCAAGTTTGCACGGCGAAAAAATCCAGTAAATCTCTCTTAAGCTTATTTAAATTTGGTACAGGAAAAATAAAACGATGCCTCTAACTAGCACAGTTTTTTTGCAATCAGCAAGAACCCTTTTGCAAACAAAGTTAGTTTGGCGGTTGCAAAAAATCAAATTTAACTTCGAAAATGGAATAATATTTTTCCTATCAAGGTGTCCTACGATAGGCGAGTGCGACTCGCTCTTCGCCGGTTTATTTTCATATTAAACGGCAGCTCTATATTTGATCTCTTTGTAAGCAACATGGAACGACGCATTCTGGGTTTAAAAAGGCGGGACAGAATACGAAACACCTCGCTGCATTCCAAAACGGGAATAATGTCCGTGGGGAAGAAGGCTGCCAGGCTCAAATGGGAATGGGCGGGTCCAGGGACCTTTGGGCAAAAGTCTCCTCACAACGGGTGCCCGAAGATGGCCAGCGCCACCGATGCTGACCGAGAAAGTGGTGGCGATACAACCAAGACGCATTCTATGCGGGCTGGCATGAGGTGGCGCACTTGGAAGGAATTGGGGGAGGCCTTTGCCCAGCAGTGGGACAGTATATACTTATATGTAAAAAAGCATCTGCTTTCTAAACTACATCCCGCAATCCGCCGAAGAATACAATATGTTGGTTACAGTAACCCGTTATCCTGCTCTCAAAGGAACCAATACATCTGTTTACTTGCAGAAAATATTGTTAAGCTGGTTCACATTCAGACCACATTGTTTACCTCTTACCTCGTCCTATTTACATTCTTAACTAGATGAATACAAGGCAGACATCAATCACGTTAGTAGGCCAACTATTGCCAAAGGCCACTAAGTAAACATCATAAACAATAATACATCATTATCAATCAACCTTATTAGTATTATTTCATCTTAAACTTCCGACAGTAACGCTTTACGATACTATATGTCGATCGAAGGTTTAGTTGCGCTTGCCGAGGTCAGTCTGTGAATGGGTGACCGTTCATTATATCTCGAGACTCCTCCGTGCCGCGGAAAGCACCTTAAGCCGTCGGCCCCGGCTGTTATTTCTTTAATTTGACAGTCGTTACGGGTAGTCTGTAGCCTGAAAGTCTGACCACCAGTCTTAACAAGGGGTATCGTGTAGCCCAGTAACTGGGTTGTGGAGATCAGATAGGCAGTCGCTCCATGTAAAGTACTGGTTTTCAGCTGCATCCGTTTAGACTGGGTCCTAACCCGAACACAGTGAGGGAAAAGGCTAGGCAGATGATAATGAATACAATTTAATTTGATCTTAATTTATTGCAATCATACATAGACACGTGCCTTTTTTCCAAGAGGGAAAGCAGATAATACAAAACATCTGTTACGACCCTTGGATACTCCTTTTATTTCGTTTGCGATCATTATACACGCACATTACGAGTACCCACTACGCACCTGGCCTTACTACAAACATCACCGATAAAGTTAATGTATGTCCTGCTAAGCCCTCCCGGTGTTTCCTCTTACATCTGACTTATACTTACTTTTTGATAGTCGCCTTTTCAATTCATCCTCCCAACGCGACACACCATTTCTTTCAAATTTTTGTCTCTGCATCTCCTTTAAATTATTTGAGCCAATTTAGCGTATACTTGTAAGTTTAGTTCCAACGTTGCCATTGTTTGAATCCACGCATATTGTAGTTAATGCTGTGCTTTTCTATAAGTAATGCGGAGATTAGACTTAAGTTTACACTGTACTATTTGCTAAATAATAGTGTACTTATCGTTGAAGAGCCCAATAAATAAAATGAAATTATGCGGCGGCCGCAGTGGGTATTCAAGGACAAGCGCGCAATTGAGCAGTATCGGGGAATTTCGCATGCTCTGTCGTCACCAGAACAATTGCATTCAGAACACTCAACTATTAACTATTTGAACAGCTTCAGAGGATTTGGTTCTGTTGGGTATTTACGTACGAGTATGTGCTGTGACGGCAATTGTTTCGCAAGCGTCGACGCGCGCACTCTCGAGCAAGCTCACGACGACGGCCCGTGTATTTGCGATCAAAACGTGCGCACGTGCCGCGCCGTATTATATTTTGAACACTATTCTATTTGGAATATCGCTTACTATCAATTAATCAACGAACACTGCTCGAGCTCTTGTTTTGTCTGCGCTGATTCTTATTCCTTTAAATACGGTGAACAGGAAAGATTATTCTATCTATCAGTTATGTACACGGATCTTATTATGTTATTTACCATCCTATTTTGTATGTACCTGCATTCTAAGCAAATAAAGACATATTCTATTCTATTCTATACGGCTGAAAAATGAAGCGACCTATAAATTTAATTCCATTTTATGGCTACAGATTTGATGTAAATCAGTCAGCATTCCTTACAAATTAATAATAATTTTAACACATGTCAGCATTTTCGCATTATCTCTAGATATCGATAAATTTGTACAGTCAACAGCATTACTAAAGACATTTTCCATGAAAACTGAAATACTCTTTTTATTATGTCTTATAGAATTTATCGAGATACTTAGCTTTCTCATAATACGGGTAATTTTATAGTTACCGAAGAAGATTATCAGTTTGACGTCAACAAGATATTTTTGAATAGTTATTATTAGCAACTAAGGAATGTTTGTAATGTATCAGATTTTGGGATTATTCAGTAAACCCTTGCGACATTATAATTATTAATACGAATAGATGTGGTGTGCAAAACATAAGCCTTTCTAAAATCAGTCAAATCGGTATAGCTTCGGTCATTTAAATTGAGGAGGGCTGGCAGAGGTGTCCCATCAGCGAGGACTGTACATTTTATTATTTTTGATTCTCCTACCCCATCGTCCTTGGCACCAGGTGGTATGACGTCACATATTATGCAATTTTATAGTTAGGAATAATTTAACTCTTCTTCTGTTCTTTTAAAAAAAACCGTTATCCCACACTAGAAACCCTTCTATATCGCGGGTGCGTTTACAAACATTCAAACTCACAAACAGCCAGACCCGGAACAGCTACCTGTAGGCCATAGTCGTACAAATATTTATTCCGGGCGGGAATCGAACCCGCGACACGTAGTACAGCAGCCAATCACTCAGCCACCGCGCCAACCGTGCCGTCAACTAAAACGGCAGTTTCATTTTCATTTTAATTTCCATTAAAAATAATCTTTAGTAAAATCAACATGAGGCTTATAAAATAAAATAAAATAAAAAGCCTTTATTGTTGTAACAAGTTTTACACAGAGTAGTTTCGTGTGCCTAAAATTAATTTACTTATGACTACTATCTAAAAAAACACATTTTGACTATAACTAGAGTTTAACTAATATACTAACAATTGAATTTAATATCTATTGATTATCGGCTAACGGTAGTTCGGTTACAACTTGTCTTCCGACAAAGGCCTCCTCTAAAGCTCTCCAGTCTTTTCTCATTTTTGCAGTGCGAGTCCATGTTGAACCCGCTATTTTCTTAACGTCATCCTCCCATCTTTTAGCCTGTCTTCCTCTATGTCTCTTTCCGTCTAAAGGGTACCATTCTGTGATAAGTTTTCTCCATTTTTCTTGCTTTTCTCTCATCATATGTCCTGTCCACCTCCACTTCAGCTGTTTGTATGTTGTGTATGCATTCTTAAACTTGGTTTTACTTTTGATGTCTATTAATTTTTCTCGGTCCTTTCTTTTGACACCTATTGTACTTCTTTCTATGCTGTTTTGACAAACTTTAATTTTATTTGCTAGATGTTCTGTCAATGCCCAAGTTTGACACCCGTATAGTAAACATGGTAGAATGCACATGCTATATACCTTCCTCTTTTCTTTCATAGGCATATCTTTGTTCTTCATCACTTCGCTGAGTGACCAATATCTTTTCCAAGTATTGGTAACTCTTCTTTCAACATGAGGCTTATAAATAGACCGAAACATATATATTTTTTGCTCTGAAAACCATGATAAATTTGACATGTGATGTCACAAAGCTTTTGATTTCCATCCCCCCTCCCTTAACGGGTGACGTTATTTTAGGATAGTCTCTTAGACATGGTCATATTGTTATCTAAATAGCTCCCTGGATTCGATTCCCAGGTCAGGCCAAGTTTTATTGAGTTTTTACAATAGAAACATTCTCAATAGCAGCCCGGAGGCAGGATTTGTGCCCAGTTGATGGCAATAGGCTCACCCCCATTACATGGGACTTAAACATAACTGGCGAAATGTGGGTGTTACTATAGGTGCACGTCTGCCCAACCGTTCGGGGAGTGCGGGTGCGATGTTATGTCATGTAAATCGCTTCACTGACAGATTGGCGCTTCGTAATGGCGTCACTGTTGTCTATATCCTCCTTTTTTGTAATGTTAAATACTTTTCATCCTATTGATTGTGTTGGTGGGGTATTTGTTTCACCAGTTCTTGTTCTCAGTAAAAACACTAAGAGGTAAGCGGACTTTTTGGAGTACTATCTTACCTATTTTTTTATCACTATAAATGTGCTGATTCTCAGCCTAATTTATTTGTTGATCCCTTCGACACTAATAGTTACACCACAAAGGGTTGCTTCCACGAAGCTGAAATTATTTAACTTGAACATCGTCCTTGATTGATACTGTATAGAAACCCATCAACATAACGAAAAGCAATAAAAATATGGCGTCCCAGTATTTTAGGCAAAGTAATAACATTTTCGGGAAACTGATTTGCGAATTCTCGTGAAGGAGATAGAAGATAGTACAATTTATCTGTGGCCGGGAGCCGGCTGGTTGGAATTCCACATAACTTTGTATGAGTTAATATTAAGACCACCCACCAATATTTACTAGTAATATGTTTTAGTTCCGTAGTATACTAACGTTAAGTGAATTATATCAAGATTCATGAGAAAGTCTCGTTGGTCTAGTATTCTGAGGTCCGGGCTTCGATTCCTGGGTAGGGCAAAGAGTTTATTTATTTATTTATTTAGGATCTCCAACAAAGAATGTACACTAATCATGGGAAATAAATTATAGGCGACAAAGGTATCACGTAGGTGTACTCCTTCACTTACAGGACACCACAGCATGCATAATATACATACATCTAAGCAAACAACGTTAAAATACTAATAAAAGACATTTAAAAAGCTTACAAAAATTAAAATAAAAACACATTTGGTAAAATTTTGAAACAGAAAATATTATAAAAAAATTAAAATTACAAATTGAAATAAAATTAAAATAATTAACAAACAGATAATTCTTTGAGTTGTTTAGTTTTACCATCTAAACTTGCTCGGTAACAATCTGGAGTTTAGATTTCTGCCCGGTTGCCTCAATGAAATGTTGGTGTTGAGGGAATACAGGCCAGATATTATGTTTCGTCAATAATGAGTAATGTTAACTTACAAAGCATAAAAATGTGCTTAAGTATGGATTGATTCAATTTTGTTGTTACACCATAACCTGCAACAACACTTGGAGTTAATATCTGCGTTATCAACTTCAAGACAGCTCAAATGTAGACGAGGGATCAGCTTTGTCTCATGTTGCATTTTTAACACTTTCAAATAAATCATCCATTTGGATTTTCGATAAAAATATATCTTCATCCACTGAATACATCACAATGACCAGGGTGGCACAGTGGCTGAGCGATCGACTGTTGCGCCGCGTGTTGTAGGTTCGATTCCTTTCGGTACAAATATTTGTATGGCCTACGGGTAGTTGTTCCGGGTCTGGCTGTTAGGGTATGTGAATTTAAATGTTTGTTAACGCACCCACGACACAGAAGAAATTCTTAGTGAGGGGAACGTTTTTTTAGAAAAAAAAATGTTAAAAGAGAGAGAGACATCTGTAAAGATTGAATTATTACAAATTATTATTATATTATTCTTATTATCTGTATAAATGGAGAAGCTTCGTCATCATTCGCCGCATTCCCAACTACCAGTCTATCCAGAGGAATACATCTGAATCAAATCAAATCGTTCATTGCAATCCATAATGTACACTTACAGGTGGTAAAAATTAAAATGTATAGAAACAATTATGGACCCTGTCGGGCAAAGCAAATTTTAAATAATTGGAGAGAGTATTTACCTACCTATCTGACCATAACCCAATTACGGAGTACAAAGATATCCTTTTGAGAGACGGCTGTCAGAGTTTTGGACTTCTGACTACCCGTAACGACTCAAATTTCTACCAGTGACGGCCGGAAGCAACGTTCCGAGGTACGGGGGTCATCATGTAGCCACGGCCTGACCAGGGCAATCGTAGCTAAGCCTTTGATCGACCCGTGCGACTGTCATTTAGCCACAAGCAAAGGGTAATTCGGGGGAGCACTCTGTATCAATAGGGATGTGTTTTAGGTATAAATATATTAAGTCTATTAAGTCCGTCAGTAAGATTGACACGTATTTTTTACTTACTCAAATCAATAAAAAGTGATAATGGTATAGCACATCAAAGTTCAGGAGAAGGGGCTTGTGACGTCACTTTTACATTAAAAGTGTAGCACGGCGTGACGTCACGCGCTTTTTCAACGCACTATATCGTCGTCATTTTTGGTTTACTTGACAAAAGAAAAAATACGTGTCCAGTATTTTTGAGTAATCCAACTTTCGGACCATACAGAATTTTTAAGGACACTACCCTATTATAAAAGGGGTTGCTACCTAATAATTAACGACCTCGAAGTCGGGTAAGTTATTTCAATAACCTGGGCCCTGTATAATATAACTGACAATGCGACCTATTTGTCAAAAAGTTACAATATGACCACATTTTCGCGTTATCTCCTGTTTTTGTATAAAGGAACTGTGAAAGTGGTTGTATTGCAGATTGTTACCCATCACTTGCCTAAATAGGCCCCTGGTATTTCTAGTTTGAAAGGTATGAATGATGACGAAGGAAAATCATTATTTCCGAATAATAACAGAACATGTGGAAACCTAAAGAAACACTTCGGTGCAAAGCAGGCGCGAATGAATGTTATCTACTGTTTCCTTTATTCTTTTTTTTCTGTAATTTGACGTTTTTGGTTGGTAAACTTCTTGCACAAAATCCGTGCTAGGGTTTCATACAAACTCTTTTAAACACGCATGTTTACCCCAAGGGATAAGTAGCGGTGTATAGTAATCCCACATTTCTGTTCAAGTTTCATGTAGGCAATAAAGGCGAGCCTATTCCTATCTGCTACTTTAACATTCCTGATGGATACAACCTCCTGATTTTTAGTTTTACTTAAGGTACTTCTTTTCAAAAGCACTAAGTATATAGTAAGTAAGTGACTTTTTCAATTCATCGTGTACTTTCTAAATTGATGTATCGCAGACATTACTGAAGAAAATATCGTGAGGGAACCTGAACTAATCTATACTAATATGATAAATCTAAAGAGTTTGTTTGTGTTGAACGGGTTAGGTTTAAAGATACTTTATTTCTCATAAGAACATGATACAGTTCACTTAAATGAGTTTTATCATTTAATATAAATAATCGTCCGCGTCGTCTAATGACGAAGCATGCAGACGTATGTAATAACTAAAACTATAACATTAACAACATTGCAAGGTAAAAGTGTAAAAGTGTAGGTAGTTATATAAAACAAGTTAGTATAGCTGGCCAATTTGACACCAAGGTACCCTCATAAGTATTGGTAATTCACTTTGTGAGGAACACAAACAACGATCAATTAAGAAGTGTACAAATGTGTGAATTGAATAAGCTTCTGTGTGCTAGCAAAATGCCTGTACGTGATTGTTTGTGTGCGACAAGTGTAGTCTCGGAGTCCGGGGTTATCTTGATTTTATAATTTTGATTATTGTGTGTGTTTTCATGTGTTCTTAATTTGTATTATTCACGTGTGTTTGTGTTTTATTTTGTTTATTATTCTTATTGTTATTTTAATTAATTTTATTTTTTATATTTTTTGTTTTCTTTTATGAAGTATTATTTTTATTATTGTGTAGTTATGGTATTTAGGTAGAAACTATTTTTTTTTCATTATGTAGTCCTTTAGTTTTCGTTTGTAAATATTCATATTTTTGCGCTCTTTAATTTCATTTGGCAGTTTATTATACAATTGGACCCTTTCATATAGAAAGTTCTTTTTTCCATATTTTATTGTTCTAGGAAATCGCAGAACAACTTCGTTTCTATTGAATTGACGAACGGGTTAATCTCTGGAATAATAGGATAGCTCAATTTTTGAGAAAGATTATAGGATATTTAACACAGGTGAAATAATTAACAGTATAATTCTCAAACCGCCAACCATTCTTGTAAGAGCGTGGTGATTAATGCTCGTGTCTTCTCTGTATAAGAAGAGGCCTTTTGCTCCATTTCGTTACGGGATCCAAGACAGCTGAATCGTTTCTCTGGGACTCGTTGGGCTTCAGTGTCTCGACGCTTTTCTGGTGGTCACCACTCTTGATTCTGGTTTTCCGGAGTTACAGTGGTTTGGGAATAGTGTGGCAGTCCTGTCCCAAGAAAAAAGCCTTTTGCCCTGCAGTGGAACAATGACAGGCTTATAAGTAATTATTTTTAATTAGGAGTACCTAAGTAATCTTACCTAGTAGATAGTAATCTACTCGTTAAAAATGTTTTTGGCGTTATCCATTCTGTAACCGTACAACTCGGTTGAGTTCAACATACGTTTTATGATGGTCAGTTCCATCCCTAGAACTATCAACATACAGTTGAGTCCGCCAGGGTTTATTAAACGTCACATTGACAACAGTAACTTTGCTCATATCGCGTTGGCGGCTTGTTAGTGTTGCCACCACAAATAAATACTCGCACTAGAGGGCAACACAGTTTAGTTGGAACACAAAGTTTGTTTTGTGAGAGCAAATTTGCTATGGGTTAAGAACATCTGATGTCAGCAGTTTGTTTGACTGACCTACAGACACCGCACAACCTAAGAGCAGTTACGCACTGCATCTGTTTCGGATCAGATGCAGTGCGTCCTTGAAAATACGCTCCGAAGTAGTCATACAACTAGGTATTTGTATAAATCCGATTTCCGTTGGACGTCAGACGTCGGACGTCGTGACGGACCGATGTAGCAGTAGTACTGTTTTTATGAACGCTTGGATTTCAATCCAGATGTGCCAAAGATGGCCCGTGAATTGCTTAATTTTGGATCAGAGATCGGATTAGTGCGTAAGCAATATCCGAATTTGGTCCGCGGTTTTAATTATGTTCCGTATTTTTACGTGCGTACCTAAGTAATATCAGAATTCAGACCGCGTTTCTTTGTTCTAGTTCCGTATTTTCACCAATTCGGATCAGATGCAGTGCGAAAACCTATGGACATATATCAGAATTCGGTCCGAGTTTTTATATCCGTATTTTCACAATTTCGATGTTTTTCACATAATATTAATTTAGTTTCACTACTACGAGACTATATTAATATGTATACTCAGTCTTTGCCGCAATCATTTAAACCTAATGTAGCCGTGCTTAAAATCGATCGTATTGATGTTGCGTTTCCTAATCTTGCTAGTAGTTGGTTTCCTATGATTTTAAAGATTAGAGAGTACGAGATTACCTCACGTTGCCTTGTTAGAGTCTAGGGTCTGAAGACACGTGGCTATATAACAAGTGGAAATGAAATATAAAGGTATATCGTTCTTCTAAACCAGTTATAATATAGAAAATTGAATAATTCTCGCTTAAACGTAATTTAAAACTTAATCAAAATCATTGAAAATAGGTCGTAATCTCAGCTTATCAATACCCATAAAAATAAACCAAGGATCGAAGTGTCCGTTCGTAATGTCAAAATAACAGCTTTTATCTAAATTTATTAAAAAAAAATATTAACGGTAGTACCTACCGTATAAAAAAGCTAATTAACTTTTTGTGTCTGTCTTTTGTTTTTTTTCCTATTTGTTCGGGATACTCTTGAAAACTGCTGGATTTTATGCTACTTTTGTTTGAGAAAAAATAATTAGGCGCAAAAAAACCAAAGAAATTCAATGAAGTCGCATGTAACAGCTAGTTTTGAATAATTTTGATTACTAAGTATGTTTTCGATTGGAGAAAACATGAGGAAAAACTTATTGAACTTAATTTTTAATAAGCGTATTTGACCAAAAGCCTGGAGCTTTTCAAAGTAAAACAAATATAGTATAAACAACTTGAAAATTGTAATAATCGTAAACCCAGCTTTTTCATAGTGTAGTAAAAGGAAAATACCAAGTTTATACTCTCTCTAAATATTTCTTATTATGTCATTGTTTTGCTTTGTTTTGTTTTGGTTTGTTGTATTGTTTTGTTGTTGTCATTTAGTTACTTTAAAAATATGTAAGTTCAGGCGGCCTTCATCAGAATCCATCTTCATCCAAACACGGTCATTTAAATTAAACATCTTCGAAACGTAAACGATTTTACTTCTATAACACTAAAATAATTCTACAGTTGCATAAATGGTAGTCACTAATATTCTGATCAACAGTTATCACTTTAAAATACACTAAGTATGTTTGAGGCGATGGATAGCGATTTGTCGAAAACGTAGTGCGGTGGCGACCGCTCTCCAAGAAGGGAATCCTAAGATGGCCGCCCGGCTACCATCGACTGGAAGCTCCGTTAGAGTGACGTTGACAACCTGTCACTCTTGTCAATGTCATTCTAAATTTCAATTCAATGATAAATAAACAAAATTTAAGTTACTGTTTGTAACGTCAAAATAACAGGTTTTACTAAATGCATATGAAGTGTACACGGTAGTTAAACCAATTTTTAAACATTCTGTCTGTTGTTCTGCCTAATCACCGAAACGACTGGTCCGATTTTAACGGGTTTGTTCTTAGGAGTAACTTAGGTTACTTTTATTTTAGAAACCTAATACGAATAATTAAGGTCCTGCGCAAGGAATAATCACCAGTTTAGGTCGGAAGATCCCCTCGTATTAATCTTCTACAGTAAAATACATCTTCTAAAAGCAACGCAATGCTGTTATATGACATCCATGCGAACAGAGTCGCGGGCACATCTAGTGTACTTACAAAAACGAATTATAAGTCAAAAAGCATTTTAGTCTCTAATTATAATGTCAACGACGACGCCAGGAATATTCATAACGTGTTAATAAATGTCAAGTTTAATAAAATACGGCGTTTAAAATTAATTAAATACTTTCATTAAGATGTAAATCAGGCAGATAAACCTCATTTTATTTAATCATTTACTTTTAGGTTGTTTATTAACGTCATAACATTGTTTTGTATGCTGAAGAGGGTTTTTTTAGTTAATTGAACCACGCTTGTATTTGACAATTATCAACTGCCTTTTATCAACTAAGTTGGGGTCGGCTTCCAGTCTAACTGGATACAGCTGAATACCAGCACGCGTAGCATGACCAATTGTATATCTATTCTACCAAGCTTTCTTTCCAACGTGACGTCTCTTCTATCCGAGCACGGCGCGCCTGTACAGTGTGACTGTAGAGAATAGAAAACTTTCCTCTCTTTAGTTTTAACATCGCCATGCTTAGGACGGTAGAAATCTTTCAACAATCTGTCATGTTGTCTATTCTGTCGTCGACAAGACCCGTCTCTATGGAGGTCATGCTATGCGTGCAGTATATTACAAAGAGCCTGCCTTTCTGACATCCACAACTCAGTTACTGTGTAACACGATACCCTTTGCTAAGATTTATTCCAGACTTCTAGGCAACTGAAACCGTAACGACTATAAAATATGTACTAATGACTAGCATTTTGGTTCCACACTTTCCGAAGTAAAGGTTATTGCCCCCTAGAGAACCGCTTTAGATCAAATAGCTTTTTGTGCCACGCATACAAAGCGACTGACGGTGTTCCAGGAATTTATAGACGTGTACTAAGGTAATGCGAGGCGTGTTCAATCGTGTGCTACGAGCTACGACAGCGTAGCACATTGTAGCCCCCGCTACGTCGTAGCATCTACTATGTATTTTATTATTACTGTATACGTTGTAAACAGAGAATATACGAAGAGCCTGTGTTCTTACTTCTTACATAAACAGGCGTAATGCAAGTAATTTAAAACGTTTGTATTGTTTTAGTCTACAGTCTATGGAAGTCAGAAAACAATTTGGTATTTATTTAAAGCATGACAATTCATTATTTTGCGCAATTATTTCGTGAAACGGAACGCAAACTCAAAGCGAATCGCCCTCGATAGCGACAAAAATAATAATGTGCATAAATATTTATTCTTAGCAAACTGCATGAAACATGAGGTCCTGGGTTCGATACCCGGGGCGGGAAGAGTGTTATTGGGCTTTTCCACCTGAAATTTCTCAGTAGCAGCCCAGAGTTTGGATCTGTGCCTTGTTAATGACAAAAGGCTGGATGTGGGATTACAAATAGGTACGCCTATGCCTAACCCTTCGGTAATCAGAGGCGTAATGGTTTATGTTATGCATGATACCTCACTAAGTTTTTGTTGTTTTTATCTTACATTTAACGCATTGTTCTCCTATTTAATGTAAAATAAAATAAACAATTTGTTTTTTTACCTATTCTTAACGTATATATAACAAATAACAAACATCAACAAAAGCTTCGTCGAAGATTCCATTTGAATAGCATATTTTGTCTAAGAATCGAATTTACAATGAGCTATAGATCTATATACTAGCTTTGCCCGCTACTTTGTCCGCGTGGTATTTCACAAAGTATGGGTTTTCATTTTTTTGCACGGAACGCTAATTCTTTTTCTAGAAGATAATCGTTAAGTATCCTATGTTACTCCTTATCACATCAGCTATCTGCCAGTGAAAGTCCCGTCTAAATCAGCACAGCCGTTTCGGAGATTACCTAAAACATACACACAGATATACTAAAATATGCACTTTGGTATACCTATTTCAAATGCATTTAGTATAGTAAAAATCTGTTATTTTGATATTAAAACGGACACTTCAATTTCACTTATTTGTATAGACGTATAAAAGGTATATTGTTGGTAATCATTTTGGTAATAAAACGAAGAAGTAATATTATCACATCAACGTTACCAATAAAACAGACTGTTTACAAGGAATCGCCTTTCTAAAAGCTAACAGCTCCATTTTACTGTAGAAGCTACGGCCAATGTCTTTTCAATTTTATATCCGAACGAACAAGATCAAAGATGGCGGCGACAGCGATTTTACTTGTCAAGCACTAAATTGCCTTTGCGCGATAAAAGAATTTTACAGTATTTTTCTAGGTTGACGATGGCTTTCATAGTTGTATTTGCTGTAAACTAAATGTTTTTAAACACTTTTGCTGGAAAAATTGCTGAGGCCGCCATTACAACGTTTTATCTCCAAAGTAAAATTCGAAGACAAATCTAAAACATGAAAATTTAAATGTAAATTTTGCAGGAATAATAAAACGATGCCTGTACCTAGGAAAACATCGTGAGATAACCAGGACTTACAATTAATATTCGTCTGATATCGCCAACGCGCGGCGATTAATGCTCGTGCCTTCTTTGTATGAGAAGAGACCTTTGCTCTGCAATAGGAAAGTAACAGGCTGGTATTTTATGTTTTAACTCTAACTTTTTTTATTTTTTTATTGTTGTTATATTTAAAATTTATTTCTTTTAAACGATACAACTATAAATACAGGAAGAAATTCTAAACCCTAACTAGCGCACCTTTCAGTACAAACTCTGGTAATGCGATCGAAATTACTTTAAAATTGGAAAAATATTTTTCAATTAAGGAAGCCACCGGCGCGCGATGCCAACTTACTCGCAGCCAGTTTTTTTTACATCAAGCTATTTGGTGGCTTCAACCTAGTGTTTTAAAAAAAGCGAAGATTGAATAAAAAGCTGCGCGTCGCGATACCGCTTGTATTAATTTCACTACTCATAAAATTTCCATTTCGAAAATCCGCGAGCCATTTGTCATAAATATTTCTGACAAAATTCTACTAATTTATCCTTGCAAGTGTGTTACAAAACGTGGTTTGAAACGCGAGAGCATTTACCATTTTCCGTTTGCATTTTCAACGAAGGAACTATAAATAAACTGAGGTAGAAAGACAGAATTTCGGAATTTTAAAACTTTTAATTGGGAAAAACTGTCCCACCTCTAGCTTTGACACAGAATTCCTATATAACACCTACCGTGTGTTCGCGTTTTACTTTCATATTGATTGAGAAAAGGTTGTGGTTTATTAATTGGTTCTCTCAGCAAGCTTTCAATCAAAAGTCTAATGATTTTCAGTTATTTATTTTACGCCAAACAGGGTGCAAGGGGGGACATCGAGGCAAAAACTGATACCATGTGTTCAAAACATAATTCTGGACAGATAGTTAAAATTTTTCGTCTGTTTTTCCCACGGATATCAAGTTTATCCTAATTTCTATGTTTTTTTGTGATATTTTGTTTAAACCTGTAAAAAAAATGATTTTTAATTTACTATCTGGTATGTTACACAGTGATAAATAGAGTTCATTCACAAATGCGACATCCGAAAACATTTGAGTGATAGAGAGAGATAACACAGAATGATTATACTGATTAATGAATGTAAGTGTCGTGTGTGGCGCAAGAGACAAGAAAGTTGAATAACTCTAGAAATGAGGTCCTTGCGAAGTAAGTGTGGTATAACTAGGAATGATAGATAGAGGGATGATGTGGTTTAAGGTAAGGAGGTGCTAATATAGGTGATTAGTAAGGATATAAATTAAAAAGACTATGCTTATATGGTTTTGGTCACGTTGAAAGGATGGATAAAAGGTGTCAAACGAAAGGAATTTTAAGGCTGATGATGGTGGAAATGCCGGGAGACGCCCTAGAAGGACATACACTGACCTTACTGGTTACCTTCTTCAGAGAGATGAGGCGCGTGGTGGTCACCACAAACTTGCGTGTATGTAAATGTATGGACGCAAACGAACCAAAAGGAGTATGCCAATAGCGTTCAATAGTTTCTGCCTACCCCCATGGGAAAAAGGCGTAAGTGTATATATACAAACATAGTTTATAACATAGTGATGACTAAAGTTTATGTACATAGTACATACATACATGTATCCCAGCAAACCTTTGAGTAATAGAGAGAGATAACAATAGACGGAGATATAACTGATCTGTATAATAGAGTAACACACCAACGATCGAATTCAGAAAGGACAAGTCAATCGCAGATCTCTTATAATGAACAGTATTGATTGGTATATGCCTATTGTTTTAATTAAGGGCGGATTACTAGGTATAATTGGAACGAGCAGGCACCTGACTCCGTCAATTAATATTGTATAAGGGCTATCCCGAAATTGAATGGATCAAACCCTTCCTGTCTTATCGAATATTTCGGGTAGGTCTGTAATTACGAACGGTCATCAAATTATGGGGCAGATGATGGAATCAATTTATTAGGTGTGTTATTAAAATGGTTATTATTTAGGATCAGCGCTTTATCCTGCTGAGTATTGTCCTTTTTGCCATCAAGTTATGTTATGAGATTAAGAAAAAGTATGAAAAAGAATTGGTCATCATATTTAGTACGCGCGTGTGTCTATTCGATACCTATGCATAGCAATCAATTCTGAAGAAGCAACTGCCTAGCCTTTTCCCAACTAAGTTGGGGTCAACTTCCAGTCTAACCGCATGCAGCCCAATTCCAGTATTTTACATGGAGCGAATTGCCTGTCTGACCTCCACAATCCAGTTACTGAGGCAATATAAAAAAAAACCCCTTCGCTAGACTGGTTGTCAGACTTTCGGGCTTCTGACAACCCGAAATGAATGTCAAAGATCTGCCGGGATAAATGACTGCCGGGACCAACGGCTTTACGACCTTTCCGAGGCACGGAGGAGTCTCGATATGTTACGAACGGTCACCCATCCACAGACTGGCCTCAAGCGTAGCTTAATCTTCGATCAACCCGTGCTGCTTTTTTTTTTTTTTAGCCTCAAGATCTTCACACAGAAGGAGCCTAATACAATAACAGAGAAGATAATATAACCTCTATTAACCTTAATACTAGGTGGAGTGCGAGAATTAATAATTATAAATATTTATTTCATAGATCAAGAACATTTTGCACTGTATACTTTGTAGATTATACAATTATCATATGTCATACTATAAGCACAATTATATAGACTCTATCCCTTAAACTAGGTCTAGCCTGTATTTTAAGAGATATGGTTCAGCCATATAGGTACAGAATTGATTTTTATAACAAGTGGAGCAGTGTCGATAGTTGTATTATTATACTATAGAGCTCGTTCCTCTCGTCCTTCTTCCTTCTTCTTAAGTTCTTCAACCTATCTGCAGATGTTGACAAAAGATGTCGATATTGTCCGAAAGAAAACCTATCCTATTGGGAACGGAGTGCTATAATTGTGATGCTCGCTTTGCCCGCTCATAAATCCTACATTATTTAGATTGCTAAGCTGATCTTCAGTAATTGACAGAGTTAAACCTCTTGGTGCAACAAGTCTTGTTGACTTAGTTATGCTAAATTTGTGTCTCCCTGAAAAAAAACTACCGATACCCATGGTACCTACGAGTGTGTGTTTAAAACGCAAACACCTCGAATGTTTTCCATAAATAAAACTATCGCTCCCACCCATCAATTACCCGCGATGGCTAAGGGTAAGGCCTGAACGAGGGATCAAGGCCAAAGGCTTAAAGGGAAGTTGAAAGATCAGTATTGTAAACTATTTACCGTTGGATCAAGATTGCTTAGGATCAACGACTACACTTTATATACCGTATGGAAATGACGGTAGCCGTGACGAGGGTTCCCTCTTATTGGGAACTGTGATATTATAAGAGCGCTCTCACAACCGAATCTGATCAAATATAACAAACTTAATAAGATAACTTAATAAGAAAACAGGTCAAACATTGCGATATATTTCTCTTAAATGTGGAAGCTTCTTGAAATGTAACAATTACCAGCCTGTTACGGTGCCACTGCAGAGCAAAGGCCTCTTCTTAAATAAAGAAGACAGCATTAATCACCACGCTTGCTCAAGGCGTGTTGGCGATTTATGACTTATATTAATTACTAGTAGTGCCCCGCCAGTTTACCAGCTCCGAAGGGTCTTAGTGTGATTTTAAATAGCTTATAACCTTCTATAAGACCTCAGCAGACGAAATGCAAAAAATATATATTTTTTAATGTTACTGGTAGTTCCAGAGATTAGAACTCTCAAATATACAAACAAGCTCTTCAGCTTTATTATAAAAGTTTAAGAAAAGTCCAAGTTTTATCACGATGTTTTCCTCAACCGAAGTCAGTAATGTCTAAGATAAACTTAGGAAAGTACATATGATTCGAAAAAGTTACGTAAATACTTTTAACCCAATGACAGACAAGGCCCTAACCACTGGGCCATCACGACATTTACAAGTAATTCGGCTAAATGTGTTGAGGAATGTATGAGCACAAAAAACATGCCGTTGTTATCTATGAATACAACCCAAGTATACAAACATGAAGATAAATTGATGTGTTTATATAAAACAAATTTACTAAAGCCCAAATCATAAGAGATTGAACGACAAATACGCTGAAAAAACCAATCTCAAATATCCGACGAAGGAAATCGGGGCGGCACTCAGCAGATTATTTTTGTAAAAAAAACTTAGGATTGGAATTACAAATTAAATTAGAAAAATAAAAATCTTTTTATTTCAGACATCAAAGGCCCATAGCGTGTTAGTATTACTTTCTTAAAAACTATGTTAGTGGAACAAGTAAGTACACAATAGTACAATCTAGTCTAATATACTAAAACCTGAATAGATTGTCTGTATTTTTCTTGAACCTGCCAATCTCGCCAAAATTAAAAAGTCTTTTTGCTTTTCATTTACGCCTGTATTTCCAGAAGGGTAGAGCAGAGGTGTACCAACAGTACCAACAGTAGTATTTCACCAGTTACGTTTCAGTCCCATTTAATAAGGGGTGAGCCTAATGCCATCAACCGGCCACACATTTAGACACAGGCGATAACATATTGCACGATCCGGGAATCGAACCCAAGACCTCATGCTTAGCAGTCACGCTTGCGACTACAAGCCCAACGAAGCAGTCAATGATTATATTATTGTTATTACTATTTAACATAGCGCTACGGCCCTTAGGAGCAAGTAAAAATTGAATATTGAATAAAAACTATTGTGAGCCGTCACGGGACGCCTGGCAGATATGAAATGAAATTATTTTTTTACAAGTAATGTGCATGCTGGTAAGGTTCCGTGTGAAGATGATGAAATAAAACTGCGATGGAAAGTCTACTTTGATAGGTTAATGAACGAGGAGAATGAATGGAATGGTATGCTTCAAGAGACACAGGTAAATATGGGTTTGGTGAGAGAAATTAGCATGGATGAAGTTAGGAATGCAGTCAGAAGTATGAAAAATGGAAAAGCTATGGGCCCAGATAATATACCAGCAGAAGTATGGAAGGTATTAAAAGAAGATGGATGTATGTGGCTGACTTTATTCTTTAATAAGTTGTTGCATGAGGAAGTGATCCCACAAGAGTGGTGCAATAGTTCACTAGTGCCCATCTTCAAAAATAAAGGGGACGTACAGGACTGCAACAACTATCGAGGGATAAAGCTCCTGTCACATAGTATGAAAGTATGGGAGAAGGTGATAGAGAAAAGATTGCGAGAGGAGAGTGAAATTACCCCAAGTCAATTTGGGTTTATGCCAGGTCGAGGAACAATGGACGCCACCTTTGCACTCCGCCAGCTGTGTGAGAAATACAGACGTGCACATAAGAACTTGCACATGGTGTTCATTGATCTGGAGAAAGCGTATGATAGGGTGCCCCGGGAGGTGTTGTGGTGGGCCGTGAAAGAGAAAGGTGTGCCTGGGAAGTATGTGGAGTTAATTCGTGCAATGTACAGCCAGTCTAGGACGTATGTCCGATCAGCTGCTGGCAACACCGACAAGTTATGTGTGGCTGTAGGACTGCACCAAGGGTCGGCATTAAGCCCTTACCTCTTCTTGTTGATAATGGACGCTCTGACGTCGGACATACAGGAAGAGGCACCCTGGTGCATGTTATTTGCCGACGACATTGTTCTTGTCGGTGAAGATGGACCTGAGATCCAGAGCAGACTGGAGAAATGGCAACAGAGGCTGGAGAGTGTGGGCTTGAAAATCAGCAGACCCAAAACTGAATATATGTTCTGCGATTTCGGCGGTCTCTCCAGTCCTGAAGCAATGTCACTTAACAGCGTGCTTCTCCCGGTCTGTTCCGACTTTCGGTATCTCGGTTCACTCGTGCAAAGTGACGGAGAAATAGATCGGGCTGTCAAGCACCGAATTAACATAGGGTGGATGAAATGGCGGCAGGTAACGGGAACAACCTGTGACCCCCATATTCCCCTTAAACTTAAGGGGAAGATTTACAAAACAATGGTTAGACCTGCTGTCTTGTATGGATCAGAATGTTGGGCCGCAAAAGGCATGAATGAAAGGCAGTTACATGCAGCTGAGATGAGAATGCTGAGGGGGATGTGTGGTGTTACGCGAATGGATAGAATAAGAAATGAGTATGTAAGAGGAAGTCTTAAAGTTGCGCCTGTGACCGAGAAGTTGTGTGGAAATCGGTTGTCATGGTATGGGCATGTGATGCGAAGGAATGAGGACCATGTTGTGAGGAAAGTTTTGAGTATGAATGTGCAGGGTTACATGAGTAGAGGAAGACCAAAGAAAAGAAGGATGGATTGCGTAAAAGAGGATATGGCAAGAAAAGAGGTGACCCATGAGATGACGGCAAATAGAGATGTATGGAAGAAGAAAACATGCTGCGCCGACCCCAAATAAATTGGGATAAGGGCAGGAGGATGATGATGATGATGATGAAGTAATGTGCATAAAATAACAGATTACTACAGGAACCTAAATATGGCTTAGTAAAAAAATTAAATATTATGAATTTTTCGCTAAAAGTGACTGTTTATTTAATAGTCATTAATTTATTTTCATTAAATACAAAAAGAACATCGGCCAAATTTCTATAGACGCTGGACCTGACTTTAATTTTCAGTGTCCAGAAATAACTTATAGTGAGATTGGTTAGTTTTTATGTAGTAAACACCATCCCGTTCGAAAATAATATCTAAATAGCCACGATTATTTTAATAATGCAAAAAATAATTTTGAGGTTAGAATAAATAAATAAGGCGATTTAATGCTAGGCAAACGACTTAGAGTTTTTACTAGACTGTTAGATAATTATCCAGGACTGATCACGAAAAAAAAACAAGTGGGACATTTTCTAGCTAGCCCACCATGACTGATTTCAATTCTGACTGAACATAGGGTTAGTCGCTAGGTACTGTCTGTTAGTCTGCGTTGCTACTGGGTAAACGAAAGAAAAAAAGGGTTTTGATATAAATACTTTTTATTCATCATCCTCTCTTACAACTACAGCATCGAGAAATGCTGCTGGCGCTGATATTGTCGGCTGATACCTGGCCCACCCAAGGTACCACACAAGGGTCATTACATGTGCACAGCACCCAATGGTTCTTCTACCAACTAAACAATTACAGCAGTATTCCACTATACCTTCCCTTCCAGACACATTATTTTCAATTAATATATAAACATAATATATTTTTCTCGAAATGTGTCTGGATTTAATTTTGCCTCTTATTAGTGAATTATCTCCACTCCCTCTCAAACCATACTCTGTTACATTAATGTTTTCTCTGCATATTTCAATTCTATATCCTCCATGAAACCTGACATGTTCGCCATAATATGACCTTGCCTGTCGGATCTGGTACGTTCCTAGGGCAAATAGTATTACCTCACCATATTCTAGACGGGGGAATATAATATTACTAAGGGGATGAGCTGTAATATTAGTAAAACTAGATGATCGTCTATTCATATTCACTGCGTTTATAAAATCAGACAAATTATTATTCAATGGAAATCGTTCCCTAATCACATTTATGATTTGTACAGCATCATCCCTATTTTTTAGTCTAACACCGAATTTATTTAAAAGGCTTGCAGCTATTGAGAACATTTGCATCATATGAGGCACATTTATATTAAAATAATCTTGCCGGAATATTTTATAGTCTCGTTTAAAATACCCGTTGACAACTTCCACTACCCAACGGCATATAGTCACACAACGACTCCTGTTAGCCTGCTCGGTGGTGAGCTGATGTTCACCCTCAAGCAGGGATTCCGGCATGTATGTTTTATAGCTGCAAGCCAAGACTAATTGAATCTCTAAATCTCTAAATGTTTAGAATAAAAATATCATTATTTTGAAAGTATTGTCTGAGAGGACAGTTTTCATCTCTGAAAAGGGAAAGCATTGTATCTGCATCAGATGTGGTAGCCTTGTACGGGCCAAAGCAATCTACAATGTAGCCATCATATAATAATAAAAACAGCATTAGTTGATTTGATACCTACGTATTTGTAGAATTAAATTACATTAAATACCTTCAGAAAAACGTGAATAATTATAATCTTTGAGTACAAATTATTTTTCTATGCGAAACGAATCGTCAATAGGTGCGTTCTGAACATGATAATCTAAAAAAATCAAAGAAATTACTTAAACCAAAAAATATAAATATCTTTTTTTTATGGCTTCTTATAGAGATATTTGTTACATTTTTTAAAACCTTAAAGAATAACGGATTTTTGCATATATATGTCATATCGGGACGCCACCAACTTGTCGTCAGGTACGCTTTGACCATCCTCCTTTAAAAAATCAAAAATTTATTTTCAATTGCGACTAATCAATTATATTATATCAATCTGTGCCTGCAGTGCTTGCGGTGGCGACGCGTCGCCTCGGCAAGCGTTACCACGCCAACAATCGGTCTTACCCGCGGCAAAAAAATCATTCCTCCCATTTTTATACATGTATAACTACCAGATTTAAATAATTCATGAACAAATATAAAATAACGAAAGCAAAACTCAAAAAATATTTTGCAAGAAGATCTTGATTTACATAATCGAATAACTCGGTAAATATTTTATGTTGTAAAAATCTTTACACTGAACACGAGTGAATTCCGTGAACAAACGCCATCATTGTTTTCATATTTCGTAAGCATATTATGTGCCTTAAATTATTAATGGCGGGTGCGTAGAAAATTCAAAATATTTGAGTACATTATTTGAAATATTTTACCGTTAAAGGTAAAAATTCACGTATTTGCTTCCTTCGTAAGGTTTGATTTGTGAAAGCATAATTTCATTGCTACTAGCGTACATGGTTTTGGGATAAAACCGAAGCCGTAACCGTAACGGTAGATAACATTTATGCTTTGTTAGTCAGGATGTCTTTGACAAGGCGGTATATACGGAGATGTAGATAGGTACATCGAGATATTTATACTTAATATTATTTATTTAATCATTTAATTCTAGCACCAAGACTCATAGTGTTTTTTTTTATTTAAAAGAAACGTTTCCCCACACTAAGAAATTTCTCCTGTATCGTGGGCGCGTTTACAAACTTCTAATGTTATATTCACGAACAGCCAGACCCGGAACAACTACCTGTAGGCCATAAAAAATTTGTTCCGTGCGGTAATCGAAGCCACGACATGCGGTACAGAAAGAAAGAAAAAACATTTATCCAGCACGGGTTCAGGCACACAACAATACTAAACATAAATTAAAACATAAAAAAAACGAGTAACAAGAAATACATTAAAAAACATATATAAGTATATATTATTAAGTATGTGCCTTCAGCTGCGCTAAAAGGGTCCAGTTCAGCAAAAAATGGCAGTCAACTAGTGCCTGACGCTGGTTTTCAACTGGACCTGAGATTGTGAGATGTCACGGACGTAAAACAGCTCTATAGTATGGTATGATTATGTGGAGTAAATTATGATGTGATTTACATAGGTACAGCGTGATGTCAGTGAAAATGTGAAGTGTATGTGTGTGATCTGTTGTATTGTGTATATCACAAGAGAGAAATAATAAATATTTTGGTAACGGGCAAACAGATTCATTAGTGTCAGATCAAATAAAAACCTGTTTCCAACGCTGCGCTGTTAGCTTTATTACGCATATACTATACATAATGGGAGTTAATTAATCCGTGCACTTTACCGTCATTTCAATACGCTGCAAGCAACCGAGCACGATGGACCACACAACAGATGTTTTTACTTTTTTATATAACCGAACAAAAAATATAATAAACAGGTTGCTTTTAGATACGACAGTAAATATGTCAGAAGCCAAGTTAATAAATTTGTCGATAAAAGGAAATGATGAAGAAGCAAGAATAAAAGGTAAGTAAAATCTGATAGCATTGTTTGCAAAAAAAAGTAATTATAAAGCATTGGTTTTTATTATTGTCAACAATTTTAAGTTACCCTCGTTTTTTATTTTTCAGTACCGCCACAGTTATGTCAATCCATATCTACATGTGAGATGTTAGAAAGGATGAAAGAATGACAGCTGTTTTCCCGACAAAGCATGCTCCAGTCGCATGCAAGTAGGCCGCACACATTAGGTAAGTTGTTAGTCAACGCGGCTCAGCAAGGCATAAGATGACGAAAAATTAAAATGTATGATGTAATGTGCCCTTCTTATCCCATAGGCCACACATCTGCGATGGGACAAACCGGAGTCGAGGTCATCAAAGCAGCGTCATCCGAGTCGGTGACACAAACACTAGGAGCGATTCAAGCGTGAGCCCTCCTAACCTACTGTTGAACACCTATTTTCACTTTTGTTCAACGATACAACGAAAACAGACAAACTGAAACTCTCAGGCGAAGTAGATAGGTACATCATATAATTGAGACGTTAAGTGTGACCATATCCAAGTTCCGTTGCGCATCAATAAGATACTGTCGTAAGCGTCTTCTGAATGTGTCTATCGTGTTGATTATCCTTATCGGTGGTGGTACAGCAGTTAATTGCACAGCCACTGCGCCAATCATGCCGTCGAAAGTGTTAAATACAAACATGTTAGTAAAACACTTATAAAGACAAAAACAAAACCATAAACAGATAATAGATTGTGACATCATTGATAAGGTGCCAGGCCCAACCGAAATCTTGCAGCTGTGGTTCACAAAATCACAATCAAGTCTGCTAGCTATCCTAGACAGGATGCTGTTGGAGCTTCCCCGCACTCTAAGGACCAAGGATGCGCAACGTTTCCGTATCACCGTGTAGACACAGTTCACGTGAGCTCCAGCAAACATTCCTGATGCGCTGCAGTATCGGGGCAACCCCATCATCAATAATAATTAAATTTAAATTAAACCCCCATTATTAACTTTCAGTTCTTTGTTATCGTAACTGACAGTTTCTTATCCATTACAATATGATTTTCTCAACGTAGTTATCTTAAAATGGTAATGTACTAACCATATCCCGCAAATGTTATCTACATTTGCGGGATATACTCGTACGCAGAGTAAATGAACTGGGTTACAGTCAAAAGGCTGAAAAAATATGGTTAGTACATTACCATTTTAAGATAGTGTGGGGCAACGTTGAAAAAAAACTAAATATTGATAAGTTTAAATATATAAATGTACATGGTACAATGGTTACAGTAGGTGTTATATTTAAACTTATTTTCAATATTTAGTTTTTTTTAAACGTTGCCCCACACAGGACTTTCTGAAAACTCACATACACAAACACCTAGACCCGGAACTACTACCTGTAGGTCATACAAATATTTGTTACGTGCCGGAATGGAACCCACGACACGCAGCTCAACAGTCAATCGCTTGGCCATTGCGCCAACCGTACTGCCACTGTACCTGGCAGGTCCTTATCCATGACAATATGGTTTTCTCAACGTGGTTATCTTAAAAGGGTAATTGGTACTCATCGTTTATTTTTGGCCATCTGCCTTTAACCCAGTTCATTTAGGGTCATAACTATCAGGTGTCATCACAGTATTCAGCCTTTTTCATTCGATGTCATCTTTCAGAGGATCCAAGCATTGTGTCTTAGCTCGTCCCCATACTTTCACTGTTCATTCATACGCAATCCGTTCCAAATTGACTGCCACGTCGGTCTGGTGGCCGCAAGTGCCACTGCTGATCATGAGGTCCTAGGTTTTATTCCCAGGTCGGACGAAGAGTAATTGAGTTTTTCTCCTACCTCCTAAATGTCTGGACCGATTTTGATTCGTCTTACACTGGCAGATAGATGATGATGTGAAGAGTAACTGGACTACTTTTATGTTTAGAAAAAAAAGTCTTTTTTTTTCTTTTTGCTTAAAGATGGGAAATCATCCAATGACTTCTCCCATTCTAGGTGGAACGGGAGAAAAATAGGGTAACACACAAAAAATAAAATTAATACACTTTGTGTAATTCCACGCGGATAAAGTCACGCTCATAGCTAGTTAACAAATAAATAACTACCTCACCCTGTGCCTATTTACGGCGTTCCCAAGAATATTCTCCAAAAATAAATTTAATGAACCGTCATGATTTCTCTACGGATTTACGAAAACATATTTTATTTCCAAATCACACAGTTTTGACAATGAAATATATTTTAGATTTTGTACACAGATACTAACAACAATAAATTCAAGCTGAAATTCTAGATAACTTAATTACGGCTTAGAATTCTAGACTGTCAGTGGTCAATAACCCAGAGTGCAAACTGACAAGTAAACTTGACGAACTTTACTTGCTATTTGCACCGTCTATGAAAATGATAATTATAATATGTAAACAATGATTTCACGTTAGTCAGTGACTCTGTGTGTTCTGCCCGTTTTCAATTACATTGGGTCACATATAATTGTAATATTTAAATAAAAACGCACTGTTTTTTATACAGTGCAAACATATTAAGACAGTAGCTGTGCCCTGAGGTCTCACCAGCTCCAAAAGGTCGTTGCGTGATGTTAAATAGCCTATAACGTTCAATAATTAGGCTAAGCTAATAATCAGGGATTTTTTTAAACATAATACGAATAAATAAGCAAATAAATCAGCTTTATTATAGAGGTAACAAAATATAGATAACCATCCGTAATTAGTTGTATCCGAAATATTATCTGAGACAGGAAGCGTATGATTAATATATTATATATTAGATAGAGGTTAACCTTTTCCAATATACACTTCCAAGGAACATCGACGCGTAGTCTGACACCATGAGTATAATTTTTTTCTTGGATCATGTTTGGAAACATACGTACTCACATAACAAGGCCAGAAACTCCGAACCATGCTAGGCCAGCTCAAAGTCAAAGTGTTACCACTGACGTGCGGCCTGCTGTACGCCTGAAGCTCTGTAATAAAACTTATAAATACAAATGATAATTTTGAAGTGTCTGTTAATAATGTCATAATAACAGTTTTATTCTTAGTTAATACATATGAAAGTTTATACGGTGTACCAAAATACCATTTTTTTTGTCCTTGTATTGGTTTGTTTGAAGTAATCTCCGAAACGGCAGGACCGATTTTAACGAGAATTTAACACGATAGCTAATATTCTAGACGTAGATGGAGTCGCGGGCATATCTTGTATTATTTAAAGAGAAAAAAATTGTCTGTATGTTTGTTTGTAAGTAAACTCAAAAACAACTTAACCGACGATGTTAAAAATTATTTCACATATAGAAAGCTGCATTATTATCAAGTAACATAGGCAGATAGGCTACATTTTATTTTCATAGTTATGTTTAAAAGGGGGTGGATACGATGTTAAAGTTCGAAGGGAAAGGTATGAAATCCACGTGGACTAAGTCGCGGGCGAAGTACTAATAAACTTAAAAATATATGTATATTAAGTTGGTAACAAATGTGAATAATCTGGTAAGGACATTAATGTTTATTAGAGTTTGAATGTATAGTTACTTTAAGTTTTAACTATAAAATTAAAGTAATTTATTTAAATTGACCTGAAATTATAATAAGTAATTAGTAGGTACCTACTGTTTGAAAATTACAAAGGGCTCATGACTAAAAAATAACAGCCCGATCGAAGATTAAGCTACTCTTGCCAAGGTTGGTCTGTGGATGGGTGACCATCCATAACGAGATGTCTCCGTGCCTCGGGAAGCATGTTAAACCGTAGGTCCCGGTTGCCATAGACCTTTGTCAGTCGTTACGGGTTGTCAGAATCCCGAATGTCTGACAATCAGTCTTACCAAGGATTATCGTTTCGCACAGTTACTAGGTTGTGGAGAGCAGTCGCTTTATATAAAATATTGGTATTCAGCTGCATGCGGTAAGACTAGAAGCTGACCCCAAACTAGTTGGGAAAAGGCTAGGCTAGGATGATGTTTGAAAATTACAAATGGCAGCCCCAAAATCGATAACAGAAAACTAGCTATTCCTATATTATGTGTGGCAAAATAGATTCTAGTATTTTTTCTCAAAATAGGTTCCCATGAAGTGTTCCAAAAATACTTCGATCAGGTTTAGCGCTTCGAAAAACGCCAATTACTTGTAACGATTTATTTCACCCAAGTACCGTCAAACCGTGGCCTATGCTAGGCGGGGAAAATGCCTCAACATCCGTATTCATTTGTAACCAAAAACATTTTTTGCCACTAAGTAGCTCAAATGAGTAAATATCTTCACTTAGCTAAGCATATGGCAAAAATGATTATTCGTAAAATAAAACCACAGAATTAATAATAGTAGGTACCAACGGTAAAACTGTCATGGCCATTTGGAATGTATTATGACTGTTGACCAATGTTTGCGCCTCCAGCCAACTATTGTGCCAATCAGTGACAGCTTTTGATGACATTCCAAAAACTGCGTTTTGTTTAAAAAAACTGCACCAATTTATATTTTAAGTTTAATAGTATAAGTTTAATTTTGGAATAAATATTATAAATACCTACTAACTTTAAAAAAAAGATTTTTATTGCAAGTGATTTAGTTTTATTATTTTTGCAGATGATAGACAGTGTTAAATTCATAAAATACGAGTATATCCCAAACGTAAGTACTGTTAGTAGGTATGTTTGAGTGAGGAATTAGAGTGTAATACCTACTTGTATTAAACTAAGTAAATATAAATGTGACTTTTTCAATTCATATGTACTTTCTAAGTTTATCTTGGACATCACTGGCATCGGTGAAGGAAAACATCGTGAAGAAACCTGGACTTATGATTAATATAAGTCTGAAATCGCAAACCCATCTTGTGCAAGCGTGTTGATTAATGCTCGTGCCTTCTCTGTATGAGCAAAGGCCACCTCCTTTGCTCTCCAGTGGGACAGTAATAGGCTGGTATTATTATTATTTATTAAACTAAAGTTGTTGATATTTAAAAATCATTTTCTATATCTTTTTGAATTCAGAATCTATAAAATATTAAGGACAAGCTTCCGCCCGCGTGGTTTGCTGATAAAAAAAGTAGCCTATGTCCTTTTCCGGGGTGCAATCATCTCTCTGCCAAATTTTATCGAAATCAATTCAGTGGTTTAGGCGAGAAAGACGGACAAACAGACACACACATTCATATTTATAATATTAGTATGGATAAGCAAACATGGGCAGTTAAACAATGAAGTTTTGTTTGAAGTTATATCTAGAGGACTCTTTATTGAAGTTGGAATCTACAAAAATATAGTCTACAACACAAATATCTGTCTCAAAAATATTGCGATATCATATTATGTCTTATGCAAGTCTATTTCCAATAAATGGAATAAAGGTTTGATCACATTTGACGGCTGGTCGCACGTGCCACTGAAGGCACAAAGGCATCGTTCACACTTGACTGACAAACGTTGCTTTTGAAAGTTGCAATATCTGCTTTTGCTTACCTACAGATAAAATATGATCTTTCTTGTAGTACTAATAAATTGTTTCTGTAAAACTAGATTTTCTGAGTTGGACAATGTGTTATTGGTTGAACCTCCACAAAATAGAGGCTAACATAACATACTTAGGTTAGGTAGAGGTGAACCTATATTATGTCCACTTTCGCCAGTTATTTTAAAGTCCCATGTAATGGGGGCGAGCCTAATACCATCAACTGGGCACTAAGAATCCAGCCTGCCAGTCTGCCACTGGGAAGAGGTGTACCTATAGTATACCCACAATTCGCCAGTCATGTAATGGGGGCGGGCCTATAGTCATCAACCGGGCACTCATTCAGACTCCAGACACTACTGCTGAGACATTCCAGATAGAAAAAACCAATAGCACTTTACCCGACTCGGGATTTGAACTCAGGAACTCATGATTAGCAGTAGCGCTTGCAGCTGCTAGACCAACGTGGAGCGATATTTTTTTTGTGAATATTAGTGTACCTAAATGACGACCGATGTGGCGCGGCGGGCGAAGGTCCGCCTGCGACGCAAGAGGTTGCGGGTTCGATTCCCGCCTTGGGACAAATGTTTGTACGATCTACAAATATTTGTTCCGGGTGTTCTGGGTATTTGCTATATATAATAAAAATATCTATCTATGTAATGTATTATTTATTAAGTATATCAGTCATCTAGTACCCATAACACAAGCTCTGCTTAGCTTGGGGCTAGATGATGCTGTGTGGATTGTCCAGCAATATTTATTATTATTATTATAATTTTGAAATTCCACACATCGTGCAAAGACATTTTACATGTGTCATGCAAAATATCGAATGTAGGTACTTGAATAATACACCTATCATCCACTTCCACACATCTTTATTTGCCGTCATCTCAGTAGTAACCTCCTTTCTACCCATATCATCGCCCACGCAATCCATTCATCGCCTTTAGGTTTAGCGGGGCCTCCTAGCACTGGTATATCTTTTACTTAAAAGGAGGTCCCTATGTAAGATTAACTATGAAAGTTGTACAAGTTTTTGCAATAAACCTTTTTTTTTTATTCCTCTACTCTTCAACATGATCCTCATCACATACCCATATGATATCAGCCACTTGCCACACAACTTTTCGGTCACCAGCACCACTTAGTACCTACAGTAGCATCGTCAGAAATAATATCCGACTACATAAGTGTTTTATTGTCAAGCGTCGTCGTTTGAGTACTCGGCTCAATGCTATTTACTTTCTAAGCACATACTTTTCAAAGTTCTCCGGAAGAGAACATGTGGGACGGCTCCAGGGCAGGAGCCAGGTAGCAGGTGTAGCGAATACCTGTGTTATTCATGTATTTTATCAAAATATATTCATTTTTATGTTATTTTTGTACCTTGTCGCACTTACCATTTTCTGGCTCTGCATCACCCTAATGTAGACTCGTAGAAAATGACTTGTTATTTTTGACTTGTGTGTAAAGTTTCAATAAATAAAATACAAGCCTAGCGCAACGACGTATTCGTTGTGACATCTATCCCGCCACATAATAACTAAATATTGCGTTTTCCTTATCCTGCCTTGCCTGGAAGGAGACTACTTGAACCAAGTCTTCGGTGTGTGTATTCTTGGACATAATGTTTAGTCTCACCACCTATGTTTCTAGTGAAGCCGGTCATGACCCTCCGCCGGTCATAGTCCTTGACATGTCTATCTTCAGTCCAACCACAAGGCTGGCATTGCTAGTCATGTAGCATTTGCTCTAGTCCTGCGGCTGTGCAAGTGAAAACAATATAATTTCGTAACTTTGTCAATCTTGCCTCACCGATGACAATACTATTTTAGTTAGGGCCACTCGCAGTTCAGCACTATAAGGCTGTTTACTGCTTAACCGGTCGATCCTGTGGTGACCTTACAAGAAGGCCCCCAGCCAGGGCTAACTACAAGTTACATTTAAACGACCGCTCGCTAAGGGCGCCCCCTGTGGGGCTCGAACCTCGGCTTAGGGCGTCGTTGAATTCTTAACAAAAACAAAGGATGGGTCTCGTTATTATTATATCTGGGGGTTTTATATGCTACTGACTCAGCTACGCGGGCTGGCCTTGTAGAGTCTAAAGATTGAATTTACATTTAACTAATTAGGACGTCGCGCGTCGAGGGCCTCGTCGGCGAGGCCGGAATGTGGGTCGGTTTGTGCGTGTGTATTTTCTAAGAGTGCTAGTTTCCCTACTGATCTCCTGGATGACGGTTATGTCGTAAAGCGCCCAGTGAGACGCTTCATGAATTGTTTGATGGTGGGGATTTTTAAATCTACGTGGAGTCTTTCATTCCTAACGAACCACGGGGCTGCCGCAGCTCGACGGAGAAAACGGTTCTGCTCTTCCTGTGTGGTTGTGTTATAATTATATCGAGAAAAATATATTTTAAGAGTACCTACTTTCTTTTATTATCTCACAAAATTTAGAAGCAAACATTAACCAACTTCTACCAAAGCCCCGCGCTGGCCTAATCCGGCACTGGACGTTTCCATGGTTCCACATAGTTGAGCATCACATGTTGAATACTTCACGATTTGTTCGCTTTTAATACGCTGCGAAGGAATTTAATTACATTGCGTAATCTGATTTTCAGCATTTTTAGCTGAGTAAACAATGCGTCTCCAACATCGGTGTAAAAGAAGTAAAGTGAAATTAGAACGCGTGTCATATTGACATTTGTGATGATGACATAGTTTGCAGACAAGGATTCAAGGAATCAAGGATTTTTAAGGAGTAAAATAAAAGTCATGGCGTAAATTAAACATTAATTTATTCTAAAAAAAATACCAACACACAATTTTGTTTCACAAAATAATAAAATACAGGTAGGCCATGGCACAAAAACAGTAAATTTTACATAAAACTTAAAACATTATAAGGTTTGGTCTCATTATCATAATTTATTATTGATTTACATAGGCTAAGGAGAGCTTTTTCTATAGGAAATTAAAATTAAAAACGTAACCTAAAAATGGTGTAATAAACCAAATTCAAAGGTGTTGTTTGTAACATCCAGAACTTTGAATTTTGCGCATGGTGTAAGAGGATTACCAAATTAATTGTTTTGAATTTCATTCATATCTTTACTCACTAATCATACATATTATATCCCTAAATAGCTTCTTAATCAATTTTAAAATTACTCTTATTTATAAATGTTATAGTAATAGTTCGTGGTTCATTTTTAAAAGATGGTTTGAAACATTCAGTTAAATTATCACCAGCATAGCCTGGCGATGACTGCTATCAGCTACTAACAATAATTTGCTTCGGTAGTAATAGTGGTAAGTATGATATATGGAATAAGTAGGAGTAATAATATGCGAAACTTAAACCTCAAAAAATGTATGGCCAATAAGTAATAGGTACTGAAAATAACTCTATGGAATCTCTTTCGAGGTTTTAATGGAGTATATTCCGTCTATGTCGCACGAAACTAAGGCCGCATGGAATATGGTAAACACAAAATATGACTTAAGTTCTAAGCAAGCTGTCTCAACCAAGAATATTATTTGACCTTTTGTATTTATTTTGATTTTATTTCCCAACAAATTGTTACAAATTTCTTTGAAATAATATTTCCATCGGTACCTAACCCTATTTTATAACTATTCCTAGTAACTAACTAGAAGTCTAATTATACACGGTTATAGATTTAAAGAGAAATAAAACTTGCGAATACAGGTTGTAAAACTAGACCTTATTTCTACAGTATAATATATCATGTGCATTTACGTAATTAATTGTAGCACGGCGCACTTTTCACAACTACTAAACTAATCTGGAGTACACGACTAAGCATCGATATACTTTCGACGAGAAATAGGCAAACAAAATAACTAAAGTGTAACTAACCAAAAATCTTAATTAGGTAATAATTATTTGTAAAATGTGCAATACACGACTATGTTTTGTTTCAACATTAGAAACTTAATTTTGAAGAGACGAATAATTGTGGCATGTCTCAAACGACCATTCACACTAATCTGCATGGTCCTCACATGATCTAACCAAGATAATGTCTGGGCTTAAAAAGAGACTGATCTCTGTGTTGCTTTCGATGTTTTTTCACAGACTAGTCAGATAGCGAAACTTACTATTTTTTGTTGACCTGTAAAAGTGTTTGTAAAAACCAATCTATAGAAGTAAATATCATCTATCAGACACCATTCAAGCGCCATTTTCACGAAACAAAACAGCATCACACCACACTAGCAATTTACATTATATATACACGACTACTATACCGAAATTTGTTTTCCAAAATTAAATTAACAACTGCTATTTCTGTAAGTTCCTGCTTTTATTGCAACGTTTTATGTTAAAATGTTCTTTTTTTAAATTGGGATATGCCCACCACTCTATTCCCAGACCACACAAAGCTAGTATCAACAGCGGCGACTACCAGAAAAGTTTCGAGTCAATAAAACGATTCAACTGTCTTGGATCCAACAGCTACTTAAATAAATCAGAAAAGAACAACGGACGAGTTACAATAACACATAATTTTTACACTTTTTTGTAAGCTGTCTTGGCTTGTATTACGAGGTGAAACCGTAATTTAGGAGTAGACCAACAGTAAAAAGTAAAGCAGAGCACAGTTAAGCTGTTTAGTTGATGATATCCGGCTTTCGATACCAAGGCTTTACATTTGTTTTCAATTGCGTATTGAAGAAAACTGATCCATAACATTATTTTGTTATTCCATTATTAATTAAGACGATTTTATGATAAAGAATGAAATAACCTTGGATTTACATCCAGGCTATTCAGGCTGTTTAGAACATCTTTACCCAGACGCCGGCTTAAACTGGTTGGTCTGCTCGGCTTTCCAGTTTTAGGACGTGGCAACACAAGATCACAGTCATTCGGCCCGTTGCACACTTTACAAATACCATAAATTATTATTATAATTATCTTATTCTTAGCTTATTATACTTGCAACACGCCTATAACTAAGACACTTCATTAGTGTTTCTAATCTAATAATCGTCAGTGTGCGAAATTTACCTTGAGCACTCACATAGTTATGGTTACCAGAGTTCTCAGAGATCCTACCTACTTATATTTTATTTTAATCTAGCCTATTATCTATTTACCTTAAAAATATATAATTATCTTAATAGTAAATACTATTTGTTTTATATATATAATTAAATATATACAACTATCATATAAGCCGAATCAATATTGTTGTATCTGCGCACAGACAGGTATTTGGCCCTAAAAGTCGGGCGAAATCCATTTTTTTTGTTTTAGTTAGACGCCGTTTTTTATTATTCCTCGAAATACAATGGTATCTCCTCCTACCAATAGCGTGAATCTGACGCGCTAGAGACTTTCCCCCGCTCCATGAGCTTAGTCGGAAATTACCCTTCGCTTGCCGTGGTCGTGTAATTATTCGATGCGCTCAAATTTCATTGTTTTCAAATAGGTATTCAATTTATGGTGAAAAAGTCAATTTCTTTTGAATTTCTACTATGGATCTTACACAACCAGGTATGTACTTCTTATTTTATTTAGTTTTGTTAGGAAAAGAGGGAGTTTTCATACCTTTAGCTCCATTAGTAACTAATTCTTAAAAAGTCCTATAAAATACGCATTTCAAAAAATCTTTAAGCGTTTTAAATTATTTCTGAGCATTTCTAAGTAAAAATGTATATGGTTTGTTTTAGAATAGACTCTATAGTATTCTAAAATACGTAAAACAGCCACCCTAACGCACCCCTCCATTTTTGACAAATTTTTTTTCAATGGACTCAAAAAACCACGTGTTGTTTTTTTTTATGAAAATTAGTTTATTTTGTTTCCAGGCTCTTTTGGGACGCGGGTATTAACTAGAAACGATTTACTAACTATCATGGAACGCTCCAATGCTTCAACTTTCAATGAAAAGTTGGAATTTATGGAGTTGGAACTTCTCCGTCAATACTCTGAAGATGACCCAAACATTGCCGATGCAAAGCACAAGTTGTCAATTATACGTCACCAATTCAAGCAGAAATGGTCAGCTGCCCGCAACACCAAAGCCAGATTCCTAGAAGCGAACAAAGAATGACTCAAGGGCACCATATCGCTACCAAAAGCAGGTACCTATTTAGGTTAACAATTCTTTTGTTTCGAACATTATTATATTTCATAGAATTTTATCAGTGACTAAAGGTTTATCTTTTGTTATAGGATTAAGGCCAGGTAGACCTCAAAAGTCGTTTTCAGAGTTATGTGAAAGGAATAAAAGGCGAAAAACTGAAAATCTTCGAACATCTGACTTAGATGTGCTGGCATACGCAACAGTGAACACAAATGAAATTTCGAGAAACTGGCGAAGTTGAAGCATCAAAAATCGTAAAGGTCCTTACCAGAAGCCCCCGGAAATCAAAAAAATATGCAGCAGCGATAAAAGAACAAGCAGCTGAACAAGAAAAAGAAGTTTCAACGAAATTGGCACACCTTCGTTCCCTGTTTATGTTTGTTGAAGCTGGGCTTACCCAGGCCCAATACGAAGTGGTTCGAGACACGAATCCAGGCTTTTACCCATGCTATTCGATTCTAAAGAAGTTGAAGTAAGAATGTTACCCCGAAATCCACAGCATAACTGAGACCTGTGCCGAAGTAAGGGTACAAAGCTTAATGGATCACACCATCAAGCGATTATTATTGCATCTTGGTGAGGAGGTCTTGGAGCAACTGACTGAATCTGAAAAGCAGTCCTTTCTGCTCATCAGCAAATGGGGCTGTGACGGATCTCAGCAGATTCAATATAAAATGAAATTTGCAAATGAGACTGATTCCGACGCCAACATTTTTCAAAGTTCTGTCGTTCCACTCCAACTAGTCTATGGAACGGAAAGAAAAATTATTTGGCAAAACCCAACTCCGTCATCACCACGATATTGCAGACCAATACGCATACGATTTGTGAAAGAAAACACTGATGTGACTAATGAGGAAATCGAGTACGTAGAAAATCAAATAAAAGAACTGAGCAAGACCAAGATCGACGACATGTCCGTCAAACATAAAATAGTTTTTACCATGGTGGACGGCAAGGTATGTAACGCAGCAACCCATACCAAGTCAACCATGAGATGTTACATATGTGGCGCCACATCCTCCGATTTCAACGGCCTTACAAAAGAAAGGCCCTGCAATACGGAAAACATGCGATTTGGTCTATCTTTGCTGCACGCTCGAATAAGATTTTTCGAGAGCATACTGCATGTAGCTTATAAATTACCAGTCATGAAGTGGAGGGCTCGCCTGACTGCCGACGAGAAGAAACTAGTGGAGACACGAAAAAAAGAAATCCAAACCAAGTTTCGTGAACAACTAGGATTACTAGTAGATATTCCAAAGGCTAACTTTGGAAACACTAATGATGGGAATACCAGTAGGCGATTTTTCGATGAATACGAGAAAGCTGCAGAAATAACTGGGATTGACCAGAATTTAATCTACCGATTAAAAGTCATCCTAGACACCATGTGCTGCGGGATAAAAATTAACATCCAAAAATTCGAAATTTACTGGTAAGAAACTGCTGAATTGTACGTTTCTTTGTACAAGTTTCATCCAATGTCGCCGACATTACATAAGGTGTTGAGTCATGGGGCAGCCGTGATCTTCGAACATCTGACTTAGATGTGCTGGCATACGCAACAGTAAACACCAATGAAATTTCGAGAAACTGGCGAAGTTGAGTCATGGGGCAGCCGTGATCTTCGAACATCTGACTTAGATGTGCTGGCATACGCAACAGTAAACACCAATGAAATTTCGAGAAACTGGCGAAGTTGAGTCATGGGGCAGCCGTGATCTTCGAACATCTGACTTAGATGTGCTGGCATACGCAACAGTAAACACCAATGAAATTTCGAGAAACTGGCGAAGTTGAGTCATGGGGCAGCCGTGATCTTCGAACATCTGACTTAGATGTGCTGGCATACGCAACAGTAAACACCAATGAAATTTCGAGAAACTGGCGAAGTTGAGTCATGGGGCAGCCGTGATCTTCGAACATCTGACTTAGATGTGCTGGCATACGCAACAGTAAACACCAATGAAATTTCGAGAAACTGGCGAAGTTGAGTCATGGGGCAGCCGTGATCTTCGAACATCTGACTTAGATGTGCTGGCATACGCAACAGTAAACACCAATGAAATTTCGAGAAACTGGCGAAGTTGAGTCATGGGGCAGCCGTGATCTTCGAACATCTGACTTAGATGTGCTGGCATACGCAACAGTAAACACCAATGAAATTTCGAGAAACTGGCGAAGTTGAGTCATGGGGCAGCCGTGATCTTCGAACATCTGACTTAGATGTGCTGGCATACGCAACAGTAAACACCAATGAAATTTCGAGAAACTGGCGAAGTTGAGTCATGGGGCAGCCGTGATAAAGGAGGCGATTCTGCCAATCGGGCAACTGTCTGAAGAAGCTGCAGAAGCCCGCAATAAGCACATCCGAGCGTTTCGACTAAACTACGCCCGAAAATTTTCGAGAGTAGCCTGCAACACAGACGTTTTAAATAGGTTGCTCTTGACATCAGACCCCTTGCTGACGGGAATGAGGAACGCTAAACATAAAAGAAAGAGTCCTCTTTGAGCAGATACCATGAATCTTTTGGAGGAAAATGATTTTTGCAATATTAGTATTGAAAATGACTCTGAAGATGAAGAAAATTAGAAATAAAATTTGTTAAGAATAATGTATGCTTTTTTTCTACTCTATTATGCCTCAAAATAGAACGAAATACTTTAATAATACTATAAAACGCAAAAAAAAAATTTGTCCGACTTTTAGGGCCAAATACCTGTCTGTGCTGCGTTTTTACATCTTAAAATACCCACAGTACTATTGAATTCAATGTATTCCATTAAAATTATATTAAAATTTAAATAGTATATTTCAATCATGAATAAACGTAATAGTATGATGAAAATTTATATATTTTTTTTTTTTAGTGAATTTAAGGTTTTTAAATGAGTTTTGATTAAATTGATGATTTTATTGGATTTGTCCTACTTTAAAAAATCTACATATATCTTACATCATTTTGCTTACAGTTAATATGCGGTTTCTAACGCGCCTCCCGAAGATAATCTCGAGTAAACTGACAGTGACAGTGTTTTATTTTTATTTTCTTTTTGGTCCAAACCACGGATATCGAGAGATATGGTTTTGAGGCGTGGCACATGTAGCTTCTATGTGGTTCAACTAGCCTTAGATGCGATGGGGATGACTTTTTTTTTAAGTGGCATCTCGCAGTTTATCCTTCAAGGATATCTATTGCTTAACCGGACTTTATGGCGATGACCACCGTTTGTTTAGTCGAATATTGTATCATGTCGTGTCAATTCTTATTTTTTTACAAAATGCCGAAGTTTCCGTACTTATGTGAAAAAATGGGGCAATCACAACAAAGCTTTAAATAAGTGGCGTGTCGTACAACCAGTAGGTAAAAAAAACAGTTTTAATTATAATTTTTAAGGATTTTACAAATAACTTGTTTTGAAATATTGTTGACATGGTGAAAACCTTCAGCTTAGCCTTACAACTGATACGACCTTCGTTTAACATTTTTTTGACAATATACCAACATCCTTGGTTAACCTCTCTAGTGTGTAAGTTTATAAACAATATAAAATAGGCCCCAAAAACATTTCTTTTTTCATAGATCAAATCGAAAAAGAGGAAAGAGGGGTTGGTTTTTTACTAGTTGAGGCTATAGTTGCATGTGAGCACCCAGTGGCTGTATCTATACTTTCTAGTGCCCGCCCCTTTTGAGCATAAGTATGTGTGCGAAAAAAACATCAAGTGACCCGTATCTATTTCTTTTGAATTTGTATGAGTTTTATGAGTGGGATAAGGTGACACTCAAACAAATGTAGAGTGAATGCATATATGGATATCTATGGTTCAAACCAACATTTTCACCTTTTAAAAGACAATTTCAAATTGTTAATAACTATAGTTTTATAGAATTCTAAAGTACGTCCTTAACCTATTTATTTACTATAACTAAAACTATATTCTATTTGGCACTTTACCTCTGATTGCGCATTATATGTACATTTTCAGCAATTTTAGTTTAGTCTAACTTAACCTAACTATATTAGAATAATAAGACAGTTACACAATAATATTATTTAAATGGTATTTCTATCACTATATTAACGTACAATCTAATTTAAAAATATCGGGCTATCATTTACAATGTACACTTAAGGGGTATCAATATTTCCGCCAAGTAAAAAAATCTGTTGAACATTGAACCACGCTTACTCAACTGTGGAAACGAATTTTCTACTGTGATTGTTACTGTAGTATACAATAATATAAAAAATAAACCGGATTGGGATTCGTAACCTTGTTTCAGAGCTGAGAATCTCTTTTAAGCATTCCAAAAATCTCCATTGAAAATCGCCATGTTGTCCATTAAGAATATGAATGATGTATTTCGCAAATTATTAACAGATAAGGTACTTTAAGTTTACTGTACTTTATTCATGATTCCGTTATTCAATTTTGTGATTTTATTATTCAAAGTTGATTCAGTGAAACGAAAAAATATTTAGAATAAATAAAGAAGTGATTCGGCGGAAACATGGATACAATTACATACCTACGGGGAAGACAAATCACAGCTATGGACAGGTGGCGCTTCTACTTAAATATATATCGTTTAGGGTTTACAGAACGGTTTTTATTTTTGTTTTTTATCTCTCAGTAGCTACTCGGGTTTTTGATCATTACAGCAGGAACTTGCCTGTGTTTTAGTTATGTCGATAAACAGTATATTAAACCTGGACTGTTCATCAGATAAAAGATAAACTGAAGCCTATAGAAGTCAAAAAGTCAATCTGATCTGTAGCTATGTATAACCTATTTTCTTGTTTATAGCTTGCTTGCTGTCGATAATTAACTATGGTAAAAATAACAATGTTTTACGTTCATTCACAGCCATTCTATTACATATGCCATGTTCATGAGATAGGAACTTAACGTAGCTTTACTAGCTTTTCAACTTAACCTTCACAATTAACCCAGAATTGAATCGTTTGATTGTTATTTAAACTTCGGGGTGTGTACCTTAGCAATATGAAACTGATGATACAAAGATGGACCTCCAGAGTGTTAGTTAAAAGAACACACAGTATATAACTCGCTGTTTACTATAATTTTTAAATCTTTACGAAATTAATAATTTCCACCGTCATTGCATACAGCATAACGCAGTATTTCTATAAGATGCCGTCTAAAGACTTTTGTAAACATGTTTTGTATGTCATTTGACTTTTTGCGTGAGTCAAAGTACACTAGCGACACCTGTGGCAAAAGCTGTCAGTTTCTTCCCATTATTTAAAAATACATTTGAAGACACGAGGCTTAAACAAACGAAGCGAGCGGAAACGGAAGACACAAATTAAACAAAATGAAGGGCATTATGACCCACAGATTATGTTTTAAATCGAGTAATTGTAATACAGAATACAGTTTATAGTTGTCAGTGATTTTAATGTTACTAAAAATATATATATTTGAGTTGCTCTCCAATAATTGAACAGCCCTGATTTTAAGACTGGATGCCGACCTACATAGTTGGGAAAAGACTAGGCAGATGATGTGTCGAACAGTAGACTATACGGATATATGACCCTTTAAGGCAACAGGGACAGACTGTATGCAGAAGGTGAACAACCAGTTTTGAAATGAAACTTTGGAAAACCGTATGTCCAGCACTGGTCTGCAATATTGATTGATTGGAGACGAACGGCCTTTCCCTGATGAGTCTGTTAGGGAGGTTCCTTGTTAATTTATTTGCGGTACGTTTTACCAGACCTAAATATTTGCTCTTGATTTTACGTGGTATCCGTCTAGACGAAGTTATTCAATAGATCTAATACTATCTATCCTGGTACCAAAGTTAAATATTTATCTGATTCTGAACCAAAAAATATACTTCAAACATTGTTAAAGATTGACAAGGTGACCGCAGATCTGGTGAAGATCGCGGCAAGCTGATGGATGAGGGGAGCCAGTACCAATCGTAAAATCTTTGGGGAGGCATGTCCAGCAGTGGACGCCTTCTGGCTGAAATGATGATGATGATGATTCATCAAGATCATTGAGTTAGTTAGTCAAGAATAAAAGAGCCTTTGAAAGTTGCGGTCATCATCACTTCACCACGTTCTAGTAGGTACATATTGTTCAATGCCTTAAGTCCAAGCGAAACTCTCAAAGAATCATCTTACTCTTTATACTCTTAATATGAATGGTTATACACTTATCTTGCTTCGGGGATCATCATCATCATCTAAAGATGTCAATGTGAAATGTCTATTAAGATTCTTGGTATAAAATTGATTCTAAATCAGTATAAAGATTTGCTCTCGGAACGTTAAACGTTACATTTTTGCTGCATAGCGTGCATAATTGCCTTTTCCGTTCTCTTATGTCCATCTGGAAACACGTACCGCAATGGTTTGAAACGGTTTTACGCCTATTTCAAAAGAGTAAGTATGGCGTTTTGACAAACAACCTCTTGGAATGGGCAACTATAATCTTTTTTTTTATGTTCATAAGTGCCTTAAGAATTATTTTGAAATAGGTTATTTGACTTTGGCTTTGACTCAATCTATTAAGTTTTCAAAATTGATTTACTAATGAATTATGGTTTCGTTATCCATTCGATATCTATGTATCTCTTGTAAACAGACTTCCCAAATATACAAATTCATACACTTTCTCCACACTTTTATCATTTATTCTCACATCACACACCGATATATTCTCTTCTCTTTCATGTAAATGTGAACAAGACGAAGGTATGGGACCTTCGTCTTGTTCACATTTACATTCATCCCTTTCGTCTTATATGCTCATTCAATCCACACTCACTCTCTTTTAAATCTGTCAGATACCAAATCAGTCCGTGTATGCCCCATGTATCCTAACACAAGCACTGAAATCCCTGTATGGAAATTTCAGTGGCCTTATCAAGCGCCAGCACACGCCATATATAGATAGTGTCAACAACAGTTCTACCCTCCACACACTGTCGTAAGCCTTCTCCAAGTCAACGAAAGCACAGTAAGCTTTCTTGTGCATTGCCAGATGTTTCTCGGCTATGCACCTTAAGGAAAAGGTCTGATCCATGCATCCCATTCTCTTTCTAAACCCAGATTGCACATCACAAACTTTCTCATCTATCAGTCTTATCACTATTTTAAACAAAACCTTTGCATACAGTCTGCCAACTACGGTCAAAAGACTGCCGCGGTTTTTCTGCATTTCCGACGTGATAATTTGCCTCTGTATGGTACGATAGTAAAACTATTATATGCATAATCCAGGATATAATCCAGGATATAGAATACAATACTACATTCCGGATAATTACACAGAGTACTTTTGAAACAGCAACTTTGGGTATTTCATATTCGATGCGATTAAAAGCACGAACAAAAAAAAGTTGAATAAGTGTTTTCCTTTCCGGAATACCGCTTCGTTTATCTTCTTAAAGCAAACCCTAACTATTTGTTTGTATTGTTAGACGGGACGATTTTCGCAACTCCACGACGTAGCGCGTATTTTGCGTAAAGTAAAAAAAAACCCTAACTAACTTAATGACTAAGATTTTATCATCTTCCTTAACTATCACTGGGATGACTTATATTTCTTAAAAGTTACCTTAAAACGACTTATTTTAACTTATCTATTTTTTATCATCATCACATGTTAGGTTTACCCTATTATCTACATGAACTGTACTTACTTAATATTAAATCACGTACTAGCTATAGAAAAATAATAAACTCAAACTAGAGGCCCGCCCCCGCTTTAGCAGGTGCAATGGATTTTAGTGTTATATCTAAGTTATATGCATTAAACTATTATACATTCATACCAACCACAATAAATGCTCTAAATAACGATGACAACTGCATCAAAATCTAATATGTAGTTTAGAAGATCTAAGCGGTCACACATACAGATAGAAACTTATGTTAAATAAAATGGTATACTTAATGAACATAATTATGTTACGAATATGTGTTATGAATATTATGAGGAACATGTGTTATGGACAATGTGTGTACAGTCGGAATCCTTGTATCTACGAAGTTGGAGGTACTCTTATTGCGTTAAATTGTTTGTAACTTAAAAGAAACTCATTATTTTAACTCTTCCTAAACAAGCTTTGTCATTCAATCCAAACGTGAATGCAAAATTCCAGCTCAATCGGTTGGTGATAACTGGTTAAAAGTTCAGTTGTAAGATTTGATCATGATTGCAAGATTTACACATACTAAAATGGCTAGTTAAATTAGAGCTTGTAATAACTCTCAAGAAAACGGCGTACTTCCATAGTTTTGAGAGATTTATGAGACAATCTGATCTGCAACTAACTTCACAAATATAAAGATCCGTGTCGTGTACTGTTATAAAGAACATGTGTTATGAGAATTGTAATGAAGTGCCTAATTTTCAAAGATTTTTTAGAAGATAAGCTACGAAATACATGATTTATGATAGTCATGAACATTGTGATTGAGTTAATTATTCAATTTCGGATTTATAATCGACAGATGTTATATAATTTTGACATATATTATGTTACTTAACCCATCAGTTTTCATTCAACCGACCATACATTTTTATATTTTTTGTATTGGATCATAGCATGTTGTTTTAATAAACAGTAGTTATATAAAATATTTTTTATGATGATATGCTATTGCGGGCAAGATATGAAATAAACTGAACTTCTATTGTATTCGAATACTATCCTCTGATTGAACAAAAACCGCATACATACTTAGCACCCCATTTTGTCTTTATATAACCTATTTCAAAAATGAAATGAAATTTTATTATCAATTTAGTGATTTGTATGAATACCTGCTTAGTTTGTGTGTCAAAGTTCATATAATACTATATTTTTAAGTTCCAAAATGTTCTCAAGTAAGTGAAATCCTTGTAATTTCTATTCTTATTGAGAAATAAATTTATTTAACCATATTTCATACACAGACACAACTCGAAATGTTGATGTTAAATGTGGATGTTAAGAATGATCAAAAGTTAACAACAATTTACACTATGTAGACAAAGATTTCATGACATGATTATGTGAACGTAATGAAGAATGATTTTATATAAACTAAGTTTAAAAATATTTTTTCATTTTCACACACACGCAGAAGAAAAGATAAAAATAATGTATACTAATCATTTATGAGGAATAGTGTCATATTGTTTCCTTAATTCTATGAATATACACTTATTTTACACATCACTTGTCACTTGTCTAAGAATAATATTATCATCTATCATCTTTCTGCCCTAGTCCCAATCAATATGGGATCGGCGCAGCATGACTTCATCTTCCATACATCTCTATTTGCCATCATCTCAAAAGGCTCCTCCTACCTAGCCGTATCACCTTCCACACAATCTAATTACTTATCATATTATCTAAACATTAAATATGCTAATAGAGCGTCACGAGGTGAACAATAATCTGTATCTAATTGGAACAGTTTAAAAATAAGCAAAAACTCTGAACCAGGAAACTTACATATCTGGATCAAAAAAGAAATTTACTGTGAAAAAAAAAGCAACAAGTCTACAAGTCAGACTCAATATCATCCGTATTTTTTTAGGTCATAACTAATGTATATTTAGGGTTTGCTGTACAAATGATAAGTTAGAAGAAAATACACCTGTAATGTAATATTAAATCTGGGTCGGAAGCACATTTTTAAACTGTATAGCCAAACTTAATTACCCTAAAATGGAACCTCATTAACTTAAAACTACTTCTTACTCTAGAACCTACTACTAATTCCTTAGTTAGTTACAAAATGTATTCATATTGCTGACATTGACGAGACCCGGTCCGGATGGCTTACATGGACATGTCCATATCTATTTTATAACTAATAATACATGAATGATTTTAACTTGATTGTTAATTGGACTGCAGTGAACGACAGAAGAAACACAATATTATTGATGTAACGTCTGAGACTTTGTACACTAATCAAACGGGGCTTGGTGGCTGAGCCGATTTTGATGAGCACACAGATGGACCGTGACTTCGATTAGGACACATAATACCATTAATAACGACCTCATACATTTTAAGCCGGCTTTTTCCAATTTTTTACTTTTTTTTCTGATCTAACGCAATAAGATTTTTAATGAAATAGATGTTTTCGATTATTGAATAATATTTTTACCACTTATAATGTTCTAGATTATATTAAGATCGTTATTATGTATCTAACAGATGGTATTAGTTATTTTGTATTACGAAAAAAGTTTTTTTAAAGAATGAAAACATACGTGCAACAGTAATTGAGTTTTTGCTTGTATACGATGTTTCAGTTTTATATTAAGGGTTGGATTTAAAACCTTCCGTTGAATCAGGTTCAGAAGTGATTACTTAGTTTTTAAATTTGTGCTTCACGATGAGGTAGATCCTTCAACCTAGGAGATATTTTCAAGTGGTGGTCTTGTGGTTTATAAGATAAGGATGTGGCAAGGCTTGAGGGAGGACCATGTCCAGCAGTGGCCGTATTTCGGTTGAAATTATGAAGGTGATGATGATGAAGTCTGTGGACATGAGCGTTTGGCTGTTTGCTTCTTATTTCTCTTTATCATCTGCAATTTCCCAACTATTACCAGTAATTTACGTGGAGCGACTGTCTATGTTAGTAGGCTATCAATATTGAATTATTATGCTCTATACTATATTCTTTTTCTTCCTCTTCTATTCCAGTCTATGGTAGCCTTATTAATAATATTGATAATTGTTAATTAATAAAATAAAAATGATATTCTCTTCTTGCTTCCTGCCTATTTTTTGCAGTCCAAAGCAGACTTATGTTCGATAAAATATTTTTCATTGATACTGTGGTCTTTTACTTATTTATTATTGTCCTCTTTTATTGCAGTCTGTGGCAGTCATATGTTCAGTATTGATCCTTCTTTATTTATAAGATGTTCTTCTCTATAGCTTATTATTTTTCTTCCTCTTCTATTGCAGTCTATGGCAGCCTTATGCTCAATATTGATTCTTGTTCATTTAGAAGATGTTACTCTCTATAGATTATTCGTGTTTTCCCTCTTCTATTGCAGTCTATGGCAGCCTTATACTCAATATTGATTCTTGTTCATTTATTAGATGTTACTCTCTATAGATTATTCGTGTTTTCCCTCTTCTATTGCAGTCTATGGCAGCCTTATGCTCAATATTGATTCTTGTTCATTTATTAGATGTTACTCTCTATAGATTATACTTGTTTTCCCTCTTCTATTGCAGTCTATGGCAGCCTTATGCTCAATATTGATTCTTGTTCATTTATTAGATGTTACTCTCTATAGATTATTCGTGTTTTCCCTCTTCTATTGCAGTCTATGGCAGCCTTATGCTCAATATTGATTCTTGTTCATTTATTAGATGTTACTCTCTATAGATTATTCGTGTTTTCCCTCTTCTATTGCAGTCTATGGCAGCCTTATGCTCAATATTGATTCTTGTTCATTTATTAGATGTTACTCTCTATAGATTATACTTGTTTTCCCTCTTCTATTGCAGTCTATGGCAGCCTTATGCTCAATATTGATTCTTGTTAATTTATTAGATGTTACTCTCTATAGATTATTCGTGTTTTCCCTCTTCTATTGCAGTCTATTGCAGCCTTATGCTCAACATTGATTCTTGTTTATTAATACGATGTTACTCTCTATAGATTATTCTTGTTTTCCCTCTTCTATTGCAGTCTATGGCAGCCTTATGCTCAATATTGATTCTTGTTCATTTAGAAGATGTTACTCTCTATAGCTTATTCTTGTTTTCCCTCTTCTATTGCAGTCTATGGCAGCCTTTGCTCAATATTGATTATTGTTTATTCATAAGATGTTATTCTCTATGGCTTATTCTTGTTTTCCCTCTTATATTGCAGTCTATGGCAGCCTTATGCTCAATATTGATTATTGTTTATTCATAAGATGTTATTCTCTACGGATTATTCTTTTTTTTCTTCTTCTATTGCAGTCTATGGCAGCTTTATGCTCAATATTGATTCATGTTCATTTATTAGATGTTACTCTCTATAGCTTATTCTTTTTTTCCTCTTCTATTGCAGTCTACGGCAGCCTTGTGATCAATTTTAATAATTATTTGTTCATCAAATGTTATGCTCCTTATCTTTTTCTTTACCCTTAAGTCTATTGCAACCTATGGCACCCTTATGTTTCACGTTTGATCATTGTTGGTATATATGGTGTTATGCTCTTGAACTTATTCTTCTTTTCCTTTTATATTGCAGTCTACGGCAGCCTTGTGATCAATTTGAATAATTGTTTTTTCATCAAATGTTATGCTACTTATCTTGCTCTTTGCCCTGAAGTCTATTGCAACCTATGGCACCCTTATGTTTCACGTTTGATCATTGTTGGTATCTATGGTGTTATGCTCTTGAACTTATTCTTCTTTTCCTTTTATATTGCAGTCTACGTCAGCCTTATTTTCAATATTGATCATTGTTGATTTATGAGATGTTACACTCTTTATCTTTCCTTCTATTGCAATCTATGGCAGCCTTATGTCTCTGTTTAATTGTTCGTATACATGATGTTATGCTCTTGAACTAATTCTCTTTCTTCGTCTTCTATTGGAGTCTATGTAAGCCCTAACTGATCAAGTGCTAATAAGCCGACACCAACATAGTTGGGAAAACGCTAGGCAGATGATGACTGTATAGTTTATTCCTTTTCTTTCTCGTCTATTACAGTCTATGGAAGGCTAATTATGTTTGAAATTGTTCATCGTTTTCATCCATAAGGTATTCAAGCACAACAAATGATTGCTGACTCCAACTTCGTTAATTTGTAAATGTTACACTATGGTTTCATTAGAATTGTGCTAAAGGCAAGTTTTAAAACTGATTATTCGCAAATTTTTGTATGTTTATTTGGCTCTTTTATGCTCGTTACTACAGTATAGTATGTATCTTCTGCCCTTCCTGTAGCTTTAACAACAATAACAAGATAGTGAATTTAAAAATATTCCTAAGTATTTATTATGACAATGATGTGTGCAGTCAAATTGAATATACAATAGTACCTACCTAATGACTTACTCGTAATTCGATCTAATCTTTGCCTACTTCTATTAATCAGTGTTTACAACTATTCTATTACTGTTTAATAGATACTATATCTAATATTCTAATATTCTATGTTGTTATAGCGGACATGTGACATTTGCGCATAGCGCTTGTTTATATATATACACTTAATCCTACTTAAACTTATAATGACGATTACAAAGAGATGAGTATTTTTCATACACAATTAATCGTATTATTTGTGTTTGAAAAAATGATGAATTTATGGGTCTACATTTTTGATGAGATCTACTTTTTCACACAATTGGAGGCGCTTGGGGTACCTACTTAATTTAGTGTACTATCTTACAACTATTCCTATTATGAATCTTTTCAGTATTGAGCCCCCATACACGTAAAGCATCATACGGCCGTAGATTTTATCATTTTCATATGATTCTAATTTGTTTTCACTTCTAAATTGGGACTGATTGTTTAAATAATATTTTAGTTTTAAACCTAAATAATTAATTTTAAAAGTTTAACTGACATAACTTTCTAATGCAAGTCTTCTTTAGTTTAAAGTAAAATAACAATAATAATAATAAAAGAGTACATTGTTTGGTTCAGTTCGACGAGAAAATGTATATAATATAGATAAAAAAACGCAGTTTGTATTTGAATGGAAGCAATTATAACATATCTTTTAATAAAAATAAAATAAAAGTGGTTTATAATTATAATGTTTTTGTGCATTTAATATTTTATGATGATAATTATGAAAATTATGTGAGCTCCATACATAAAATATTATTTGCGTTTATGAAATTATATTTTGATATCTAATGCTTAGTTTTTTTTTGTTGTTTAATGAGTAGTTTTATGCATTTTTTTTACTATTTTAACCTTAACATATGAACACGGTTTTCACCGGTGGTAGTTCCTATTTTGAGTCTGTAAAAGCGCATTGAATTAAAAATAATATTATATAATATATAAATTGACGACACGGTTGGCGCGGTGGTTGAGCCATCGGCTGTTGCGCCGCGTGTCGTGGGTTCGATCCCCACACGGAACAAATATTTGTATGACCTACAGGTAGTTGTTCCGGGTCTGGCTGTTTGTGTATGTGAGTTTAAATGTTTGTAAACGCACCCACGATACAGGAGAAATTCCTAGTGTGGGGCAACGTTTTTTTTTTAATAATAATAATAAGTCTACCTTTATTTTTAAGTTCGAGAACTTCTTTTCAGTATCAATATTTATGATTTTTTTTTTGTTTACTTAAGAATTTTTCATACTTATTTTTTTAATTATTATTTTTTGACAATTTTGACAGTTCCGTTTTTTATTTAACAAATTTTGTTTCTTTATTGTGCTCGTGTTTAAAATAGTGACTGCGTCGTTCTGTTTTTGAAACCTGTCTGCTATTTCAACACACTATTTATTATTAGTTTTATCCTCAATTTAATAATCTTTTTCTACGAACTATATGGTTAATTTGGCCGTATTTAAATTTTCATATATGGGGACACAATAATTACATATAATTAAATAACCTAGTTGAGGTGGATATCCTTTTGGTTGTATGAAGTATTTGATGTCATTCAGCAAATCACACACTGTGAAACGCACTGCAAAGATATTTAGAATTTCACGAAAATATAGTGAAAATTAACGTAACGTAAAAACACAGAAAAAAGTATTTTCTGTAAATCCTTAACTAAATATAGGTCTAACTGCTCTACTCATTATGCCTTATAATTACATAGACAAACTAATAAAATAAAACTTAAAAATACCTGTTGCGTTGTCAATAGTTGTTGTTAATTATAAAACAAAATTTCTATATTAAAACTTATTAATAATAAAAACTAATAAAAGGCCAACATACTAGTATGTACTTAAATTAATACTCTTTCAAATCCTACGCAGATCACGAATGGAAGTACGAGTAGTTAAAATAAGTAATGATAATTAAAAAAATTAACCTCAGGCGGATTGCCGACATATGACATTTGTCAACTAAATTATTTTATTTATCAGGAATGAGTTCTATTCTGTACCAAAAAAGTAAAAAAACATGACGAAAAACTGTTTTAGATAAAAATGAAATAGTTGAAACTCAGTGATTTTAATAGGTTTATTTAGTCATTGATTTTAATTAGTATTTTGCATGAATTTTTTTATGTAGGTAAGTGTAAGTAATTTATTATTTGATAAAAAACTGTATGATTTTATTAAATGTCGTCAATAATTTAAAAAAACTGTTACTATTTAATAACCTGCAATTACGGGTTTTAAAAGATTTTATAGAAAAAAAAAAGTATAAATATTACTCACTCCTGATAAGAATACCTACAGATTATAAAATAAAAGCGTACTAGTATAAGACTATTCAGCCACGTCAAAATATATTTATGGAAAACTAAACCAAATTAAAACTAATAATTGAACGGTAAAGAGTGTTTTCTTTATCAAATAAACAAACTTATATATAATATTGGTATTAAATACCTACCATAAACTAAAATAATAATATTAAAAGTTTCGTACTATTTTTGGTGTAGTTTCGTTTTAATCGGAATTATGAGACCCGGTGATTTGAATTTTCTATTTCTTTTTTAGTATCACTATCCTAAATTGATATTACACCTACAGTACATTTGATTGTACGCTTTCCTTACCTAATTTGAGTACTCGGGACTCCAGATTTTGCTTAATTATCTAATCAGAAACTTTGAATGAAATTATTATTTTATAAAAATGCAAACTCAATCTAAATACTATGTAGCAACTATGTATAAATCTGCATTTTATGTACATATTTGTCAATACACGTAACAATAAGACGCCATATAGAAAATGGCAACTAAAAAAAAATCTATGATTTTATCACTCAGTTGACGAGTAGCCTTTTACGACTTTAATCATAATGCTTAATTAATAAAATATTAAAGAAATTATCAGCTATTAAAATAAAATGTATTAATTATAATCAATGCTACGTGCTAATTAAATATGTTACATAAGTGTGCGCGTACTCTTAAAGAAACATCATTTTTAAATAAAATAAAATAATATATACGAAATATGAAACATGAAAATGGAAGCGCGGGGAATTCGATGGATGAAAATCAATAATACGATTAAATAACATGTTTCACATATAAATATAACTGATACAATGATAATATAAAAACGCCGAAATACAATAAAATAATTATAGTAACTCAGTAAAAGCGCGCGCACTGCGTAATTTTACACATCATTGAAACAAGCAGTTAGACAACGTTTCACACAAAAACAAAAACGCATTAAAATTTCATTCATACTATTATTAGAATATGACCTAAGGTCTACTAACTAATCTTACTCATAGATTTTAGAATAAAGTTCATTCACACTCCTACACATCTTCACTCAAAAATCGCTCTTATATTAATAATAATACCTACTAAATCCTTTTAAACACTAATCATTGAGTCTTTCGTATTTTTCAATTATATGTACACATTACAGTTTCCTTAGGGTCGCCTATATACTTGCTAATGATTTATATGAACACTACTAATATACTTTTTTTTATTATACCTACTAACTACTTATGTCCTATAGCTTTATGCCAAATCACAATCATACATAAAAATAAAACTAAATGTTTTTTTTAGAAAATCAACGTTCCATGCCCTGCTTGAAATAATTCAAAACTTTAACGGTCTTAAACAAAAAAGTATTCGTTTTTTACTATTTAGGTAGTAATACATTAAAACTGAATATTGATGCCTGTTTTACGCTAAAAACCTGATTTATAAAAGACTTCAAAATAATGGTTAGACAGCTTGCATTTTTTTTTACGGTTCCCCTTAAATGTACGATTAAATTTAAATTATTTTACCAAAGACAATTAAAACTTACACTAAAAACCTTAAATAACATAAATAAATTATTGTTCGAAAACTTAAATCCTAAAAAAAATATGAAATAAAATTGTACTTTCTAATTGAACCAAGGTACCACGATACGACACGAAAACTAAAGAAATTAAAACAATAATGGGCATCCTACTATTCCGACATCGCAAAGGATTAATATATACTCCTTAAAAGGAGCCCCCCCCTCCCCCTTAACGTTAATATTTAGGAAACAGCCATATAAAAATAGTTGCCTTAAAATATTTTTCGAAAAATAATTGTATGTAAACTTACACTCACGCTTAAAAAAACTTTCCTTAGCTCTACCCAAAATATAAATCACGAAATTAAAAATAATACTAACTAAATTGACATTGAACGTCTTATAAATTCGATATCGAACGTTACGCAACGAAAATCGCGGTATTTACAAAATATTAAAAATCTAAAATAATCATAAACTTAACCTTTAAACTCAAACTTTGGAAATTTTGAAAACGAACCAATTACCTTATAAATATATTGGCCAAACAACATCAATTATTCTGTTTCAGAATTTGATAAAATAATATGATTCCTAATAAATACCAACATCTTTTGATTCACACTACCGTTTTGTTCTGCATTAAACAAATTCCAAATAATACTTCCTGATTGTTACAAGTTTTTTTGACATCATGATTAAAAATATTGGCAATCTCTTTTCGTATAATCATGATAAATATTTGCCTTACTTTCTTTTCAAAAATACATGAAGAGCGACCGAATTGGGGCAACAAAAGCAGGTTTACAGTACTAAAACCAATCTGCGCAAAGTTGAGCTAAACGTCTTGAAATTGGACCTCACATTGAGCGGTGCGAAAAAGGGATGAAACAGTGGCGTACGGGTCATGTTTGTACTTGATACAGAAATAAGTGAACTTGATTTCAACGTTTTCTGTGCCGCTGCTAACGGTAAAATGGGTTGGAAATGACCCTATTATAGCTAAACTTTGCTCAGTAGACAAAGCTTCACACATTTAAAAATAACTGTGCCCGTTTACCCCATGACGGTACCCCTACTGTAATATGTACAAAATTAATTATATCATTTTAAATTTATGTTTAGTTGACAATCAAAACGTTCCGGATACTTTTTAATCTGCAAGTGATAAAGCTCTCGTTTATTCGAGACCGTTTTGGCTTTTAATCAGTTCTTTTATCGTTGACAGCATCTTTACAATGGACTTGTGACATGGGAGCAAGAAAGGCGGCTCTGACCGAAATCAACTAAAGGCGGAATGGAGTCCAGCTGAGCGAATTTAAGCTGATGAGTCTATTTAAATTTGGACCTTGCGTTGAGCGGTACAAAGAAGGGATGAAACAGTGGCGTACAGTTGATATTTGTACTTGATACAGAAATTAATGAACGTGATTTCAACGCTTTCTGTGTACAGCTTCAACCAGTTATATAAGTTGGATGAGACACTATCCTAGCTCAACTTAACTCAATGGACAACGCTCCACATTTAAAGGAAACTGTGTTCTTGTCCCCATGACAGTGATCATTTATTTGACGAATGTAAAAATAGTTACTTATCATTTGAAATTTTGGCTGTCAATTAAAACCTTCTTGATACTTTCTTAGTGTGTAGGCGACAAATTACGGATTTATTCGAGACCATTTTTTAATAATATTCTTAATCCAAATAGCCGTCAACTTTACAATGGACGTGTAACTACTCGTAAGAAATCGCAGGACGATTGATATGGGGACAAGAAAAGCAACGTTGACGGAAATTAACCAAAGGCGGAACAGAGTCCAGCTGGGCGAAGTTGAGCTGATGCGTCTATTTTAATGTCGACCTCACGTTCAGCGGTACAAAGAAGGGATGAAACAGTGGCGTACAGGTCATATTTGTACTTAATACAGAAAATAATGAACGTGATTCAACGCTTTCTGTGTACCGCTTTAACCAGTTATATAAGTTGGATGTGACACAATCGTAGCTCAACTTAACTCAGTGAACATCGCTCCACATTTGTAGGAAACTGTTTTTGTCCCCAAGCCAGTGATACTTTATGTCTGGAATGTAAAAATAGCTGTCATTTGAAGTTTTGGTTCACACTTAAAAAGTTCTTATTTTTTTGTAGGCGACCAATTTCTGATTTTTTCAAGACCATTATGGTTCTTAATCATATATTTAAACCAACATTGACGACTATTGTACAGTGGCTGAGCGAAATGGGGACAAGAAAGGCAACGTTGACGGAAACTAACATAACATGGAATGGAGTCTAGCTGAGCGAAGTTGAGCTGATGCGTCATTTTAATTTCGATCTCGCGTTGAGCGGTATACAGAAGGGATGAAACAGTGGCGTACAGGTCTTATTTGTACTTAATATAGAAAATAATGAACGTGATTTCAACGCTTTCTGTGTACCGCTTCAACCAGTTATAGAAGTTGGATGTGGCACAATCGTAGCTCAACTTAACTCAGTGAACATCGCTCCACATTTATAGGAAACTTTTTTTGTCCCCAAGCCAGTGATACTTTATGTCTGGAATGTAAAAATAGCTCTCATTTGAAGTTTTGGTTGACACTTAAAAAGTTCTTATTTTTTTTGTAGCCGACAAATTTCTGATTTTTTCAAGACCATTATGGTTTTTAATCATATCTTTAAACCAACATTGACGCCTATTGTACAGTGGCTGAGCGAAATGGGGACAAGAAAGGCAACGTTGACGGAAACTAAAATAACATGGAACGGAGTCTAGCTGAGCGAAGTTGAGCTGATGCATCTATTTTAATTTCGATCTCGCGTTGAGCGGTACAAAGAAAGGATGAAACAGTGGCGTACAGGTCATATTTGTACTTAATACAGAAATAAATGAACGTGATTTCAACACTTTCTGTGTACCGCTCCAACCAGTTATATAAGTTGGATGTGACACAATCGTAGCTCAACTTAACTCAGTGAACATCGCTCCACATTTAAAGGAAACTTTTTTGTCCCCAAGCCAGTGATACTTTATGTCTGGAATGTAAAAATAGCTGTCATTTGAAGTTTTGGTTGACACTTAAAAAGTTCGTATTTTTTTGTAGCCGACAAATTTCTGTTTTTTTCAAGACCATTATGGTTCTTAATCATATCTTTAAACCAACATTGAAGCCTATTGTACAGTGGCTGAGCGAAATGGGGACAAGAAAGGCAACGTTGAAGGAAACTAACATAACATGGAACGGAGTCTAGCTGAGCGAAGTTGAGCTGATGCATCTATTTTAATTTTGACCTCACGTTCAGCGGTACAAAGAAGGGATGAAACAGTGGCGTACAGGTCTTATTTGTACTTAATATAGAAAATAATGAACGTGATTTCAACGCTTTCTGTGTACCGCTTCAACTAGTTAGATAAGTTGGATGTGACACAGTCGTAGCTCAACATAACTCAGTAGACAACGCTCCACCTTGTAATAGAAAACTTTGCCCTTGTCCCCATGACCACGATATTCCTTGAATGTTAACATAGATATGATTTGAATTATGTTTGGTTTTAAAGTTCCTGATACCTGCATTTTTTTCTTGTCTAAAATATGTGTCAATTGACACAACGGACGTTCATCTAAGAGTATGCAAGAGAGGACGAGCGAACCGGGGACAAAAAAGCAGTATGGCAGGTTGTAGAATTGAAACCAAGAGTAGAGCGGAGTCAAGCTGATCAAAGTTGAGCTATAGCATCTAAAAATATTAGTCCTAAAGTTGAGCGGTACAACGAAGGGGTGAAATAGTGACATACAGGTGATATTTTGTACTTTTTAGAATTAAGAACGTAATTTCAACGCTTCTTGTACCGCTGCAAACAGTAATAAAGGATGAAAGTGACACTATCATAGCTCAACATATCTCAGTAGACAACGCTCAGTATCTTCATCGAAAATTATGCAAGTTGTCCCCAAAACGCTCATTCCGATTTTAAAACAGCTACTATTTTAATGTAGTTGTTGCCTGAGTGTTGTATTTTTTTTTGTAATTGGTTTTAATTTACACGTCCATTAGTATTTTGACAGCAAAATTTAAGATATTATTCCGTTTAAGTAATTTCGTTCGAAGTAGTGATAACCATCCTTATTTCTAGGCTTCTGAAGGTTTAATTTTGTTCTTTTTCTCATGTTATGAAGAGTCTTTTCATCGTAGATATTTTAAATATTTTATCGGCAGCAGAAAAGTTGTAGATTTGTGTCCATATCGGTTATTTTGTTGATGGATTGCATAGTATCTGTTTTTTGATGACGAAACAGCATAGTGAACTCCACCATAATGTGAATCTTCAATTCCTCATTCCTCTTACATATTAGTTACGGCTACGGTGTAATTAAAGTAAAACACACGAAAAAAAAGCTATGGTAAAAAGGATTTACTCTCCTCCTGCTTGACGATTCCCATCTCCTGGAGCACGGCTTCCAGGCCTTCCGGCATCCTGCCCTGGTCTAGCTCCAAGTTCCACTTGTAATACTGGAATGGAAAAGAAACTATTTTTAAACGCCGGGTATTTGGCGGGACCGACGTCGCGACTCTTCCATTTGGGATGAGTCTGTGGCCAACAGACTATCACTAAAAGTAACTTAAATGGTACTTGTTTTCCTTTCGAGAAATTCTGTTATTGTTTCAGAGGAATACATAGTGAAGGATCACGTCCGAGGATGTTCTACCACCGTACCTATTTCTGCTGCCCATCACCGTTGCTGTTCTCTGATTAAGAAGGAATGGGATGTACAGTACATGTCGACAGGGCGTTATAGCTTCGTCTCAGGGATTGCAACTTCTTTCTATTAGAACTTGACATTCTAATTATTACTAACTAATCCAAATAACACGCCGTGCGCGCAATATACTCAAAGGGGAACAACAATCATTTTATCAGTTTGAGCGCCAGTGTCCCTTCCCTTTGTTTTATGATGACATACAGGGGGTATGTGGTATGTCATTAATTTAATTTCAAAACCTGGAATTAAACAAGTAAAACAAAAGAACTATACCGCTTGAGTTGAGAAAAACAGGCTATTAATTTTTATGTTTTCACTCGGAATAATATTGTGTGTCGTTGACCTCCCAGAGACAAGGATGAGCTCACGATGACTGCAGCATGCGAACTGCTTGTTAGGACAGGCTTACCCACAATTTTTTCTGGTACTTTCCTGATAGGCTAGTCCGGATGCTGGCCCTCAGGGTTGTTCAATGAAAAATTGATTAAATTTCGAATGTCCGGACTTTAAAAGAGCTCTCATCCCCTGAATTTGTTCCGGCGTTTCTTTTTAGAGGAAATGTCGACACCAGATAGCTTGTTAAACATAAATGTGTAAAATAGATTCTAATACTCCTACTTGAATAATAAACAGTTTAATTTAGCTCTGGTATTGCGGATATACATTTGTGTATGGACGTGCACAGATATTTCAGACAGGGTATGCACAAAAAACTTACTTACTTGCATGTTGTACCTACGGTAGGTACAACATGCAAGTACCTAGGCTAAATTACCATGGTTTTTTTTAATTATCGTTATTTATCATTTGGAGGGCTTTGCATGTACATGTGTATGGGATCCCTGTGATCCGCAGTCCCTGTGATCCAGATATGCAGTGCTTATTTGCATGTATGGAGTGCACGCCACTACATATGTTCCCACATATGCAGTGGCGTGCACTCCATACATGCAGGCGATAAAATCTTACCATCAGATCAGTTACCAGCTTCTCCGGCATCCAATAACGTCAAACAAAACAATATAAAGGTATCACGTACAAACCTTATCCAGTTCCTTCCGCAGCGTCAGCACAGACCGCTCCCGGTCTGCCACCAGCTCCTCCAGGTATTGGTAGCGGAGCTTCTTGCGCGCGCGACACTCCCGCGCTGACTGACGGCTACGTTCTGCTTGAACACATGAAGAAATACCCACGTTAGGCTTGAGTCTAGGGAGGCTTGTTCAGCGAAAACAAGGTTTTACAAAAACAAAAAAAATCGGCGTCTCGGGACGCCCGACAGAAGTGATAACTTCAACTAAGATAAGTTCAACTAGATTCTGTAATGTTCCAAGGATCAGCTTCTGCTTGTTCCATCATATTTTTTATAATTACTTTCAAAAACGGTGATAGTATATGTCTATCGCACTCTAAACACTGAGTAGATAAAGCGTCTGTCCGAAATACGGCTAGCGCTGTAGGTTAGAGTGAGAGAGAAGCCTGCCTACCGTTGCCGTATGCATGAGAGGGAGGGAAGCCAGATAGACTGGCGCCGTAGCGTGTAACGAAGCGGTTTACCCTCCCATAAGAAGTTATCACTTCAAGCAGAATAACCAAACTGCCTCTGACTCTGCTTTGAACGCCTCGTTGGTCAAATGGTCGCAAGCACTAATCTGAGCATGAGATCCTGGGTTCAATTCCCGTATCGGGTAGTGTTATTAGGGTTTGCCTTATGAAATTTCTCAGTAACAGTCCGAAGTCTGGATTAGTGCCCGGTTACATAGGCTTACCCACTACATTACGTGTGACTTTAAAATAACTGGCCAACCAAATGTGGGTATGTAAACGATTACTATAGGTATACTCTACCGAAGCCTTAGGGAAATACAGGCGTAATGTCATGTAACCAATAGACCCAAATTTATTTGTGTACAAAACAGGATTTGACTTAATAAATCGCAATGTAGATGATTAAATGAATTCTTATTACAATCAATGATAAACACGTATCAGTGTATCTTTGATATGTGTTGAAGAATAGATAATGTGGCGTGGGTTAAAGTATTAGGTATTCAGTTTTAGGTATCCAGACAAAACAAATGATATCGGAATTCATTTGTTTTGTCTGGATACACCTATGACGTCGTTATCCATACATACCTACTATTCAAAATGCTAAAGCGACTCTGTCTGAGACCTTTTCACGAGTAATTGGCTGAACCGATTTATATGAAAATTGGTACAGAAATAGTTTGAAACCTAGGAAACCTAGGAAGAACAAAGGATATTTTTTAATCCGCGAATGCGTCTGCAATCGCAATAAACGACATTCACGAAGACGAAATCGCGGGCAAAAGCTATTCCGTCTATTTCCCTTATAATATCCAAATTAATTTGTTGGATTATCGAGAGTCAATACTAGATGAAGTAAAAAACTGGAACTGGGTTAGATTCCCTGGTCAGGAAAAGGGTTCTTGTTTTTACCATTGGATCATTTTCCTTAGCATCAAGGAAGTCATCTCACTTTTAGATAGGGCAAGCATGGGTACGTTAAATGCGCAATAAACTAGCACCATAACATCACGCCTGTAATCCCAGAAGGGTTAGGCAGAGATACGCGTCAGCCTACATTTCACCAGGTCTCATGTAATAGCAGGCGAGCCTATTGCAAACAATTTGCTACTGAGAAATTCCAGAGGAAAAAACACAATAACACTTTGCCCGATCCGGGGACCGAACCCAGGACCCCGTTCTCAGCAGTAGCGATCACTAGACCAACAAGGCAAACAACTTGAAACAATTCAAAACTATTTCCACTGTCTTAAACCCACATGTGGTGTTCCAGATAAAACCCGCCACATTAGTTAAGTCTGACCTTATATCGTCCAAGCCACATAATTGTGTAAGTCACGCAATACAATTCCCATACACGAAGACAGCGGACGTGGATACAAAGGAGTTTTGTTTACATACATACATACATAAACTCACGCCTTTTGCCCATGTGTGTAAGGCGAAACTACAAAACGCCATCTGCTACGATCCTTAACCTTCGTTTAAGTTCATACATCTGGTCATACACGCACGCCGGTTGCGAGTACTAGGTACGCACCTGACCTTTTTGAAGAACATTACCAATAAGTGTATGTGTGTCCTTTAGGGCGTCTGCCTTATAAATGCCTTTTGTTGGTCGTCTATCATTCATCCTCTCAACGTGACCAACCCATCTGAGTATAATCTTATCGATTTTTGTTTATATTTCATTTATTAAAAAAAACGACTGCCTCAGTGGTTTAGTGGCTCTAAGCGCGACTGCTGAGCGTGGGGTTATTTAAAAAAAAAACGGCTCACACTAGTAATTACTCCTGTGTCGTAATATTCGAATTTAATTCTGTTTGTAACCCGTTCACGGTAGGATAGTTTTTAATTCGCTATTTCGTCTGCATAAGCGATAACCGATATTCACGCGGACAAAGTCGCGTGCTAAAGCTAGTAAATAAACAAAAATAAAAAACCTTTTTTTTTCTTGCAATTAATATCTACAGAATGACACAATAACGTTTATCCAAAATGGCTTCTTTGCTATAACACAGTTCATTAGGTAATGGAGACTCTTCCATGAACTACTAAATAAAAGTGATGGTAATAAAACATGAACAGAGAAATTAATTAAGCAATATCAAAGGATGAACCACTTTTGTGGTTAAAACATCTGTCATAATAATTAATACATAGGTACTTACATAATGCCCTTGATACTCCAACACATTCTAAAGTTAAAATCTGTCTTAAAGATCCTTACCTAGCTTCGCCTTCATGTCCTGTTTGTCGAGCTGCGCCTTGCGGCCAGGCCTGCGCCCGCGCTTGCCTCCCTCGCGTCTTTCCCCACCCTCCGCACCCGACGCCCCCACCGAGCCGTACACGCCGCCACCCAGCGACTCCTGGAAATATCAAAATTGAACGTGAGTCAGGTGTATGGTTGAGGAATAGATTTTTGAAGCGGTTTTGACTGACGTGTAGCTGGTAACATCGAGCCTGAATATCTCAAAGAGCAGAGGTGTACTCATAGTACAACTATATTTCATCAATGTATAGTTACCGGCACGGATCTTGAGTTGCGCAGTTGTATTTAGTATAAAGTACCTATGCGTGATCACACCCCCACTACTGCGCTCAGCATTAGTACCTATTATTATTTATTCTGTGGTTCACCGCTCAAGATCCGTGCCGGTAGTTAGAATAGGGGGCGAGCCTATCGCCATCAACCGGGCACGAATCCAGACTTCCAACTCGGTTAGCTAATTTGGGTCATATTTGCCATACTGCTTGAAGCTCAGACGTCCCCTAACACACGACAGTCCCAATAAATCGAATCGAATCATATCAATAATCGATAAGAAGAAAAAGAATCAATTTCAAAATCGTTGCTATCAAAAATATACTACGCAAATGAAACAGTACAACTTGGCAGTGGACACAATGAGCTCACAGACAGACGAAACGCAATATCATGTCTAAATATGTCTCATTCATATACATGAATGAATATTTTTCCTATAAGTACATACATTATGTTTGTTTAGAACAAAATTGAAACAAAATTTCAGGAAAAATTCATCCTATCGAATCTTTAATATCGACGCGAGTTTTTCTGCCGCTACCAAGCGGACCAGTTTAGTTCCGAAAGGTCGCATCCTATTCTGATAGTTTACCTATAATATTATTATTACTTTATTTTTTTTAAACGTTGCCCCACACTAGGAATTTCCTGTATCGTGGATGCGTTCACAAACATTTAAACTCACATACACAAACAGCCAGACCCGGAACAACTACCTGTCGGCCATACAAATATTCGTTCCGTGTGGGAATCGAACCCACGACACACAGCGCAGGAGTCAATCGCTTAGCCACTGCGCCAACCGTGCCGTCAAATAATGATCTAATTGTTGGTAAACTTCTCGAAAAATTCTCATAAATTTCTCGAAATATAATCATTAAAATCACCATTACAACTCTCAATTAAAATTGTGCTCAAATGTCATGATTTCATGAAATAGCAATTTCAATCGCATACATTGAACTGAAAAAGTCGCATTAATGATTTTAATTATTAATACTTCGTGAAATACATATTTGTTACGATGGCGAATGACTTTGTTTTAAACATACAAGCTAATTCTGAGCTGCAAATAAATAATGACGAAAATTTTAATTTCGCGGGTTGCCTCAAGGCACTCATCTTAATCATTTAATAATAATAATAATAATAATAATAATAATAAGCCCCCTAAACAACCACACGTCCTGATTGACCATCTAATCACGTGGGGGGCGGACACACGAATGAGAAATTACTGGCGTGGCCAACGTGGCTCTGGAAACCCAGTAAATATGGAGACTAGATCGAAAAGAAAACGTTTAGGACCGCTGCCCGGGGGTGATCGCCGGGGCACACCTGGAGCTGACGCTAGGTGTCTCAGCATGCGATCCGTCAGCGGTGAGGAGTTGAACAGGCGGGCTTCCACCGACAAAGATGCTACAGCCGAAACCAGTGACGATGGTGACAGACTGACGGACAGGACAAACACCCCTGTAGAACCGTATAGTCCAAGCACAGTATCATACACACCTTCGAGACCATCATCACCATCTATACCATCGTCACCCATACTATCATCACCTCCCATTGTTAGTTTAAATTCAATTCCACCCACTCCGGCCTTGAATGTTGCGCGGGAGGTATCTACCTTCTTACCCACGTCCACCAAGGCTGGCAAAGCAAGAGTTCGCATGAGATGGAGTAAAGAAGTAAACCTGTTCATCATGCGAACCTACTTACACATAACGAAATTAGAGACTGACATGACCACCTACAGACAACAATTGCATGCACATTTCACACGACAATATCCAGAAATCACTGTTACAGAACAAAGAATCTCTGACCAAAAAAGAATCATTATTAGAAATAAACTTATATCTCAAGAAGTCTTAGACAAATTAAAAGAAGAAATACGTACGCAATTACTGCAAGAGGAATCCGTAAACAATATAGATACTGAGACTATTATACAAGACACAAACGAAAATAGTTTTCAAGAACCACCACAGTTGCAATATATTAACTCTCAATCTCGAACATACAACCCATCGCAAGCTTACACGCAAACATCACACACATCCACACAAACCGAATATATAACCCTAACGCTAGAAAATGATATTGAAACCTTAGTCATTCCAGATCAAAACATAACAACAGACACGTACATCCAAGAAATAGTTGACAAATTTAGAACAACAATAGCACTTTATTCTGGGATGGACCCAGCAGCCCGACCCAAACTACCCAAACTTAGATATACACCAAACCTATTCCGTTTAGTTAATTTATTTAATGATAATATACTCATACAGTTTCTATATGAAGACGCACATCTATTAGACATACACTTACTTATATACTGCACAGCTGTAGTAATATCTGAAGAGCTCAACTTTAAAATAACAGACCACACAGGGACCACAAGAACTAGACACAATATAAAACCAGCATGGCAACAGAGGCTAGAAAATGACATTGAAAAATTAAGAGCAGACTGTGGTAGACTCACACAATACATCAATGGCAGTAGATCAAATAAAATAGTAAAAGGAGTGGAGACTATATTTAGGAACACTTTCACACACACCAAACACGAAAATAGCAACAGAAAACCTGAAGAATTCTTAGACACCTTAAAACAAAAACTAGCCCTTAAAGTTCATAGACTCAGAAGATATAAAAAAGCACAACAACGCAAAAACGATAACGCTATGTTTGCCACAAACGAAAAAATGTTCTATAGGAACTTACACAAATCTCACACCAACACAAATAATGAGAATGATACAGACACTCCTGGCCAACCTACAAAAGAGCAACTAGAAAGTTATTGGTCTCGTATATGGGAAGAGCAAGTACAACACAACGACAATGCACCTTGGATAGTTACAGAAAAAGCAAAATGGAGAATTATTGACGAAATGGAGTTCTTAGAGGTAGCAGAGGTCGACATTACACACATAACAGCGAGATTACACAACTGGAAATCCCCTGGTATAGATAAAATACACAATTTTTGGTACAAAAAGTTAACCTCACTACACAAATACATCGCAAAAAATTTAACAGATATCATATTAGGACAACAGAACACACCTGAATTCTTAGCAACAGGTATCACTTACATGCTACCTAAAGCTAAAAATACACATCAGCCTTCTCAATACAGACCCATTACATGTCTACCTACATTATACAAAATATTAACATCAGTAATAACAAAAAAGATTAACATACACATAGAACACAATAATATTATATCAGAGGAACAGAAAGGTTGCAGACGAGGACACATGGGGTGCAAAGAACAGCTGATAATTGACTCCACTATACATAAACACGCTACCACAAAAAACAGAAATCTTCATTGCACCTATATAGATTATAAAAAAGCTTTCGATAGTGTCCCTCATTCCTGGCTGATAGAAATATTAAAGATCTACAGAATTAACCCAAAAATCATTGATTTCCTTCGCCGTATAATGTTACAGTGGAAAACAACACTTCAGATAAATTGCGGCAAAAATACTGTCGCAACGCGACCGATTTCAATTAAAAAAGGTATTTACCAAGGTGATTCTCTGAGCCCCTTGTGGTTTTGTCTCGCCCTAAACCCTTTGTCTCATATGCTGCAGAGTTGTAAGGCCGCATATTATTTCAAACACACTACAGAAAAAACAGCAATATCACACTTAATCTACATGGATGACATTAAATTGTACGCAAACACAGAAAAACAAATGAAGAAATTAGTAGATGTTACAGCAGAATTCAGTAAAGATATAAATATGCAATTTGGCCTAGAAAAATGTAAAACACTTCACATTGTGAGAGGCAACGTACGACCCGGCGACTATGCAGTGAATAGCACCGACACCATAACAGCTCTGGAACCGACGGATTTATATAAATATTTAGGGTACGCGCAACTAAAAGGACTCGATCATGTAAGAATTAAAGAAACACTAACTACAGAGTACAAGAGGAGACTTAACAGCGTTTGTAAAACACAGCTCTCTGGTAAAAAATTGATTAACGCCGTAAACACTTTTGCCATCCCCATATTAACGTACTCATTCGGAGTTATAAAATGGACTAAAACAGACACAGAACAATTAGAACGAACAACACGAACAACACTTACAAAACACAATAACCTTCACCCTAAATCAGCCATAGAAAGACTAACAATCAAACGGCAACACGGAGGGCGTGGCCTCATAGACATCCAGCACCTATGGCAGAAGCAAGTTAGTCGACTCAAAGCATTCTTTCACACAAAATCCCGGACTAGTAATATTCATAAAACCATAGTGACAAACGATCTCAAGTACACCCCACTTAACTTAAACGATCACATTGACACCGAAAATATTACCAATGTTGACCCGCAAGTACAAAAAATTGATGATTGGAAGAAGAAAGTACTTCACGGCCGGCACCCTCATGACCTAGAACAACCCCACATAAACAAATTAGCGTCAAATAAGTGGCTCAAAATAGGTAACTTGTTCCCAGAAACTGAAGGATTTATAATAGCTATTCAAGACCAGATCATTAACACTAAAAACTACAGAAAATATATAATAAAAGATCCTACACTAACAAATGATAAATGTCGCAAATGTCACACCCAATCAGAAACCATTCAGCATATTACAGGCGCTTGCACAACTCTCACACAAACAGACTACACACACAGGCATAACCAGGTAGCAAACGTCATCCATCAACAACTAGCACTCAAATACACACTCATACGAAACACCAACACTCCTTACTACAATTACACACCACAAACCATTCTAGAAAACACTACACACAAGCTCTACTACGACCGCGCCATACTTACAGACAAGACCATTCATTATAACAGACCGGATATAACACTACAGGATAAAATAAACAAAATTACATATCTAATAGACATTGCAGTCCCCAACACACACAACATACAGAAGACAATCACTGAAAAAATCAGTAAATACGCAGAACTCAAAGACGAAGTAACACGAATATGGCGGCAAGAAAAAGTCTATGTGGTCCCTATAGTCCTCTCCACAACAGGCGTAATACCAAATCATCTTCCCCATAGTCTAAAATTGCTAAATTTAAAAGAAACTCTCTACATCACTTTGCAAAAAGCTGCGATCCTAAACACATGCCGAATAGTCAGGAAATTCTTGCAAATAGATGAAAATGAAATAGGCCCTCATCACAACACATCACCAACATAACACATCAACATAACACATCACACGCTGCATTTACTTGGTTTTGGCCCGTAAATGTAGCTAAAACCAGCCAAAGTGCTGAGAAGTTAAACACACATACAAAGAATAATAATAATGTTGGACAATCCACACAGCATCATCTAGCCCCAAGCTAAGCAGAGCTTGTGTTATGGGTACTAGATGACTGATATACTTAATACAATACATTACATAGATAGATATTTTTTATTATACATAGCAAATACCCAGAACACCCGGAACAAATATTTGTAGATCGTACAAACATTTGTCCCAAGGCGGGAATCGAACCCGCAACCTCATGCGTCGCAGGCGGACCTTCGCCCGCCGCGCCACATCGGTCGTCATTTTCTTGAGCAACAAGCATACTTTTCTTAGGTTTGAAATAGCCATTGCAATTTTACAACTAAAATTTAACTTGATCAATACTTAAAAGAATGTGTTACTTTAGATCAATTAATAGATAATATTCTTATATGTCCAATAAATATTTCCTTACAAGAGCCTTTGATAATAGTGTTGTCATGACGTGCTGTTATCAAAGGAAAATTTAATTAAATATATATTATGAAACTAAATCATTCATACATATATGACTGACTACCTCGTGGGTCTAATGGTCTCAAGTGCAACTGCGGAGCGTGAGGCCCTGGGTTTATTCCCAGGTTTTTCCAATGATATTTTCTCATTAGTAGCCCGGAGGCTGGATTTGTGTCCAGTTGATGGCAATAAGCTCGCCCCTATTACATGGGACTTAAACATAACTGGCGAAATGTGGGTGTTACTTAAGGTGCACCTCTGCCCAACCCTTTACGGAGTCTACCGTGATGTTATGTTATAATTCATTTATTACTAGTAATATGTTAAAACAAGTCTAATTTTGAAAAAAACATTTTTCAAAATAAGCTAGAAAGCAGGCTATCATAACTAAGTAAATGCGCATACAAAATTTCGAGTCTGTGCCGTTGACCGTAAATTAGTTCTTTCTTCTGGAGCCAACCCTTGGTATGGAATCAGGTCACGCTTAACTTAAAAATCTATTTTACTTGGAACTGAATCAACTTGTAAAATTTGAACTCCTTAAGATAAGAGGAAGTGGGTCAAATAGCAGTTTGAGTTAGGTTTGATTATGGTTAGGAAAAGGTATGGTAACACCCACATTTCTCTCAGTTATAGCAAGTCCCATGTAATATTTGACGACACGATTGGCGCAGTTATTATTTATTTATTTATTTATTATTTATTAGTTTGAATGTTTGTAAACGCACCCACGATACAGGAGAAATTCCTAGTGTGGGGCAACGTTTTTCTTTAAATATTAGGTCTTTACCTATGAAATTGCCGTTCTGCAGTACTGGCCATTTCAAATCAAAATATTTTTTGTTTGGCTAAGAATTCTAATTTCAAATTAATTTTATTTTAAAAACATGGATTTTTTTTTCCAAAAGTAGTCATTTGTTTATTGATTAGTGTTACATTTTCATCGCATTTAAATCTTTTTCGTCATCATGGATACGTTAAAAATTCGAGTAATTATGGAATATGAGTACCGTCGTGGCAGCAACGCGGCACAAGCGGCACGCAACATCAACGACGTTTACGGAGCTAACACTACAAACCAACGCACTACCTGTTATTGGTTTGCTCGCTTCCGTTCTGGAAATTTCGACCTGAAAAATGAACCTCGCGGTCGTCCGAAGACTTTGGTCGACAATGACGAATTAAAGGCGATTGTGGAAGCTGATGATACACAATCTACGGCTGAATTAGCAGCAGCTTTCGACGTTAGCGTCAAAACAATATTGGTCCATTTGCGTCAAATTGGCAAGGTAAAAAAGCTTGACAAATGGGTGCCCCACGAACTCAATGATCGCCAGCGCGAAGTACGCGTCGAGACGTGCCTTGCACTGCTCAACAGACACACAAATGAAGGAATTTTGAACCGCATTGTTACAACAATGCCCTAAACGAAAACTTACCCCAAGAAAAGTGATGGTCACTGTTTGGTGGTCTAGCGCCGGTGTGATTCAACACAGCTTCTTACCAAACGGGGTGAGCATTACTGCAGATGTGTACTGTGAAGAATTGAACACAATGATGGAGAAGCTGGCACATCTCCAACCAGCATTGGTCAATCGCTCGTCTCCGCTGCTCCTGCACGACAACGCGCGACCTCATACTGCACAGCAGACGGTCTCCAAGTTGCAAGAACTGGGGTTGGAAGCTCTCCGTCATCTGCCCTACTCACCAGACCTTGCGCCTACAGACTACTACTATTTTCCAGAATTTGGATAACTTCTTGGCGGGAAAAAAATTCAATACCCGAGAGGCAGTACAAAATGCCTTTGAAGAATTTGTTGCCTCCCGTCCAGCTGATTTCTTTAAGAAGGGCATCAATAAACTGCCACTGCGTTGGCAAAGATGCATTGATTGCATGGGTGATTACTTCAATTAATACAAATAAAAAATACATGAAAAAAAATCATTTACATTTTTTCATACAAAACGGCAATTTCATAGGTAAAGACCTATTATATATATATATATATATATATATATATATATATAGGGGGCGAGTGCTATCAACCGGGCACAAATCCAGCCTCCGAGCTGCTAATGAGAAAATTCCTATTTCCCAGTCAATTACACTTCGCCCGACCTGGTAATCGAACCCAGAACCTCACGCTCAGTAGTCGCGCTTGGGACTAATAGACCAACAAGGCAGTTCTTAATACATTTATTGTTTTTGGGGTACCGTACCTCAAAAGGTAAAAAAAGGAACTCTTATAAGATCACTCTCTTGTCCGTCTGCCCGTGTGTCACCACCGATTTTCGCAGGAACGGGTGGACCTAGCAAGTTGAAATTTATACCAGATACTGAGACCCATAGTCCCTATTAGGTGTATAAAACTCAAGGTCCTAAGTCAACACTCTAAAAAGCTATGAGTAATATTAGATTTTCGCGAAAACTTGTAAGTACCAACATTTACCTGTATTTTTTAAATCAACTATTGGTTTGTCAAGCCACAAGAAATACAAGACCGTTTAACATTACAATAGACACTATTCATATTTACGTTATACAATGCAATGTGCGCATGCGTGTTCCGAGAGCTGTCTGAAATCATCTGAGCGGATGTTGTTAGTGTCACGGGTAAATTATACCTAATTTGCTTGGCGTATAATTCTGGCTTATGTCAGCAATAATCATACAGGGCTTTGTAAACTTTGTATGGGAGTTAAACAAGGTATTGTTAGAGCTAATTATGTATGAGTATGGTACTCCATTCAACTGTATCCGATAAGACTGAAAGGCGACCTTAAGCTAGGATGATGATGATTTTTACTGTATTAATTTGAATGGAAAACAGAACAGTGAATAAATGAATCTATGAACAGTCTAGGCACATAGACAGCTTGCTCAAGACATCGTATAGACTTTTCTAGACTCTTCAAAACTTAGGCTCCCTATTAATGATCATAAAGATATTTAAAAAAAAACACCATCTGCTAATATTTTGTTATGTTGACAAGGGATCGTCTATTAATCTCGCGATGTTTGTAGCAACTTTATTTGTAAAAAAAATGTAAAATTTTCGGACTAAGGCACGCCACGTCAGCCGAGCCACATCTGTAGCATGCCCAATGAGCTGACGCCCAAAATAACCATTTTCAGGAGCCTTGACGTACCCAAAAGACGTCGCAGCGGACCTCATAGAAGATGACAGCACGAGCTGGACAAAACCAACTTTGCCCAGCAGTGGGATGACGCAGGCTAGCAGAATCACTATGTATAAATACATATGAGTATGTTTAAATACAGGTTAGAAATAGCGCGTTCAACGAAAAACCAAATACACGTGTAATCTCACTACAATCCCCTTCCCCTTTGTGATGTTTCTTATTCCCCCCCCCCCCCCCTTTTCGAGCCTCACGTGAGTTTTGAACGAACCCCAACGTAATATAACAAGGCGACTTCTAAGTGAGTGAGTCTCCCAAAGAAATTAGCGTCAGTTTATTAATACGGCGTATATGAAACTGATTGGATTTTATCTAATTTAACGCTAAAAGCAGAAATTTCATTATATTACAGAGTGTGTACAGTCTCAAACTTACACAAGATTCAAAAGCGATTTAGCTCCTAAAATGTATTGATAGAATTTGTATGAAGTTACAAACGTTAGTACCTATTCCCAATACCATCATCAAAATCAAGATCCATTTATTCAAATAAGGCTGAGAATCAGCACTTTTTGATGACAAAAATTATATAAGGCAGTCCCCCAAAACGCCCACCCTTCACCAATCCCGATATGTTTTTGCTGGGAAGAAAAAATGGCGCAACAAAACTCCCCAACAACACATCTGTCTGATAAGTTGAAAGAACTAGAATCAATACAATAAATTGCTAAGTAAGTAAAATAATAACCACATACTTATTGTTCTGAATAGATATTTATCAAAACTACACCAAATATTTCACGAGAAAATCGCTTAAGAATTCCGCGTAAGTGACTGCGCATGGTAACTACTAACGACCCACGCAAACTTGGTACAGCCCTTTATTCCATATCGCTTACTTTTTAATTGCCCAACAAAGAAATGCACTCAATACACGTGGAAGATGAAGAAAAACGTAAACAAATCTTGATGTAAGATGTAACTGCGTAGTATCGACCAAATTCGCATGACATTTGTACACAACACATAAAAAAAATACCAAGGCGAACGTCTACAGTGTCTGTGGGTTCGTTGACACTAAAACCTCATTGGAAACACATACTTGAATGCACATTAAACGTAGTGCTTATTGTAATGGGGTAAGGTTTAAAATTGTGTGCATGATCAAACAATAACCCTTCTGTTTAGTACCGTGACAGTACTGAATGGGGGTAATTGTTTTAAGAGGCACGTTTCCACTGTGTGCGAGGCCGAGGAGATGCGGTGACATAAACATAAAATTGATTTTAGAAGATATGGTTTCTTTGCGTGTTCTTAAGTTATTTTGTATAGTTAAATAGTCGAAATATTAGAATGTCTGGTTGGTCTCGTGGTCGGAAACGTTACTGCTAAGCACGAGTATAATTATATTATGACGAATTTATATTTTAATTTAAGAGTATAATATATATTTGTTTTCTTAATAATTTGTAAATGTCAATTGGCAAAACATAGCGCTCTACATAATTTTTGAACATGTTTACGAATAAATGATTCTGATTCTGAGGGCCTTAGTTCGATTCACGGGTAGGGCAGGTATTTCCATCTGGAATTTCTCAATAGCAGCCCGGAGTTTCGAGTCATGCCCGGTTGATGGTAAAAGGCTCGCTCCTAATTCCGTGGGACCTAAACATAAACATAGTTATGTTTGGATGGTACGCCTCTGCCTAACCCGGTTTACCGATTACGGGGATGACGTTATGTTATCAAATAGCAGATGGCACGCTTCAGAGTGTGACATTCACAGTTCCACAGTAATATTGTAAAGAGGTAAAGTTTGTGTAAACACTTGGAAACGGTGCAGACTTATTATTAGACTAGGTACAGAAAGTGCCTATTCTCAACATAATTTGAAAAAAAAAAAAAATTGTAACTTTGGACGTGTTAATCTCCGAAACTATTTAAGGTTTCAAAATCTCCACTGTATGGATGTGGGAGATAATCTCCTAAACTGAAGAACTCCTTACAAAATTATTTTGATCTAGCTTCTGCCAGATCAAAATAATTTTGTTAGATAGCATACATTTCCATTTTGTGTGCTTTATTAAATCAACACAGAATTCCCACCTAGTAAGGCTAACCATTAAAATTTCCTAAAAAATAAATTGGATATATCTAATACTTAGTACTTATATTCAAATTAATTTAAGTCGTTCATTGATTAATTAAAAAAAACAAAATTACGTAAATCGAGAAATGTCGGCAAAGAATTTTAATATTTCTCAGTAGCAGTTCGTAATCCGGATTTATGCCCGATGGTAATAGGATCGCCCCCTATTACATGGTACATAATCATAACTGGCAAGATCTCTGTAAATCCTTTCTTGAATACGGGCTTGTTGTTATGTTCTAATTTCAAATTTTTTGTACCTACAAATCAATGTTTGTAAAAACTTTCCTATAAACCATATGAAAATAAGTCAACAAAATCAGTGATTCATATCCAAAGAGTGTAGGTACAGCACAAACAATTCTCAGACCCTAGAGACCAATTGCGCAACAGGACACCCATCTGCAGGACATGAAGAATCATTCTTAATAAGGAAGTGCATGCAATTTATGCATTTATCATTCTAGAAGGGGACCGGGGCGCGTAAGTGGAGCCAACGCTGCGTTGAATAACGACGGACAAATACATTGATTGAATAAGCACGCCTGATAGTGCCAAGTAATTGGCTGTGAATAGCAGCCAACATTGATAACAATGAGACTTCCAGCAAAGTCTTGGACGGTCAGACCTAAATCACATTTATATTTCTTTTCATTGCTGACAGCCACCCGCGACTTGTCTGCGCATGTTTCTTTATAAATTCTAGCCTGTGTTATTCTATAGTATAAGCTACAACACTGCAAAATTTTCATAAAAATCCGTTCATTAGTTTTTACGTGAAACAGCACCAAACATCCATCCATACCTCCTCACATACTTTCACATTTACAATATTAGTTGGACATATAAATGACATCACGCAAGTATTCCCCGAAGGGAAAGGCAGAGATGTAGGTACCTATAGTATACACCCACGTTTCGCAAATTAAGTCCCATGTGAAAGGGGGCGAATCTATTGCCATCAATTGCACACATCCACATATCCAATATCCGGGCTGCTACTGAGAATTTTAAGATGGGTAATCGAACGCAGGACTTTAAGCTACGCAGTGGCGCTTGTAACTACTAAAACTGACGGGGCAAAATATACTCAACATACTGTTTAGTAATACTTACTAGATTTCACTAATCCTATCGCTCTATCTTCTCATTTCTAACTTTATCGTTTCTCATTCTTCAGCAAACAAGTCTAATCCAGGGTTGGTATACACGAGCGCAATTTCTACCTTCATAAAAAATAGCTAATTTCAATAGATATTATGAGAATCTATGCTGATAAACGGGATTTAAGCCTTAACTATTAGGCTGCATAGACACACATCATAGAGTATTTTTTATTAACTACAATTTAAAATGAAATATTATGTTTAAAATCTTTTTTCTACATAAAGAGATATGGTAACATCATTCTTATGAAAATGCTTAAAATATTAATGTATTCAGCATTTTCTAACAGGTGACATGGCATTGAAACACCCTGTACCTAATACACTATCACCGAGTTGTCTAAAATCTGTATATCGTCTTGGTATCTCGACCAAAACAAGGTACTTCCAGAAAACTTTATTTAAGGAACAAATGTTACTTAGCACTTAGCAGATCACGAATGAGCACTGAAGGATTTACGATGGTAAGCACATCTCATATTATTGGCCATCAAATATGAGTACATAAGCGCAATATTTTCCGCACAGGAGGGAACGGTATCTTTTGTTTAGTTTATTAAATTTACTAAAAAAAATATGTATCTGGTCATCATTTGTCTGGTGTTTGCATATCGCGAAAACCTGTCTGACCTCGACAACCCAGTTAACACTGTTACCTTTGGTAAGAATACTTATTACACGATCGGGCATCTGACGACCCGTAACGACTGTCAGATGATGTCTACAAATGACAGCAGGCACCAGCTGTTAAACGTACTTACGCAGTGTTGGGCAAAACGAAATTGGATTACAAATTAACGATTACATTTCCAAAATGTAATTGGGATAACGACCACAAAATACTACGTTACTTAAACCTACTTATCGCAAAATGTTGATACTTGATTACATACTATATAAAATAATACAATACTTATGTAAAATAATGTTTTAATTTTATAATAATTTAAAGTGTGATTTGAATTTAATTCTGTTATATTTAATTGTGATTTTAATCTTCATTGTGATGTTGATTTTAATTTGTTTTGTTGATTTTATAATGTTTAATTCACTTTAATTGTACATATGATTTAAAGTTGATTGAGATAAGTAAATAATAATAATATAATCAGAAGTTCTCTGTGTGGTTCTTTCCTCAAAAGATCTGCGTGGTCCTCACATGATCTGACCAAGATAATGTACAGTGGATCAGCAGCATTTTCAATAAATCCGTATTTAATATTGTATTTAGCACTGTATTGCCGTTTCTTTTTGTTTTGCTTCCGATATGGTATTGTAGTCAAAAATACGTAAGTTAAGCATCGAGTTTAAGAAACTAGCTAAAATCACGCGTCGCACGCGAAAACACTAATGGAAAAAAAAGGAACATACTACCAGTATAGACAAGAATTAGAACCAAATAGTCGATGCAGTGTTGTAGGTAGGTTTTGATTTTAGTTTAAAGTACTTACTGAGGCCAGCACATCAAGTTACCGCAATGTGTCAAATTTTTTCGATAGGTTTTCAACTTTATCGCACGAGAGGGAAGGTTCATGTTCAATTGGGAAATTTGACACTTTGGGGTAGCTTGATGTGCTGGCGTCTGTACTTAAAATAGTTAGAAAAACGGTACCCTACGCGACGGCTTATTATTATTTATTTATTTAATTTAAACTAAACTACAATTTAACTAAAAGTTAATACTTTTTTGCTATCCCAGTCGGTAATTGATAACATTTTCCATTACGATTACATTACCACCCCACGTTATACGTATTAAAATTTGTTTCGTTTTATGGGGTTATAGTGTGAAAAAAATGAACGCACGCAGATCGCACAAGTAACGGAAGCAGATCGCACAAGTAACGCACGCAGAACGCACAAGTATCGCACGCGGAACGCATCTTTAATAAAATCACACAATATAGAAACCGTTTAATTATAATTACTAATTGATATAATCTCAAATAGAGATTAATGATTTCAATTGATATAAAATTTAATGGATGTAATGGATGGTCAACCCTCCACAGACCGACCTCGGCAAGAGTAGCTTAACCTTCGAACGACCCGTGAGACCGTCATTATTTAACCACAAGCTCTGGACGTTATCCCGTAATTATCCTGAGAAATTTCGAGCTTGGCAATAATCTCGTATAAATTTACTTAAAATCTTGAAGAAAACCGGTTAAATTCCCACTGCAGACTTAATACTTAACACAACAGAAACAAAAATATTCAAAAAACGAACCGAATAAAATTTTGAAAATCGAAACAAAAATTTAAAAATTCAAAAACCGAATTGAAATAAAGAAAGGACAAGAACTCACCTCAAAACTATAGTCGTGCTTCACTGCCGAAGGACAAAACTACAATGGAGCACACATCTTGCCAGCTCCGCACCGCAAATCAGACTAATAACTTAATGGGGCTGCACGCCTTTGTCGTCTCCGGTTCCCGGGCGAGGCTACCAAACCCCCCTGCAGCTACCTACCTACCCGTAGCAAACAGCGAGCTCGCCCGGGCCGAGCTCTCGATCAATACTGCATTCTGAAATGCTATTTCGGATCAAGAGGGGATGGGGCGAAGCTGTGTAGGCTAGACGTCTGGGGCCTGGCGCAAACCGGTTACCTATACGGGTACTTTGTAGGTAGACAACAGCAGAGGTGGGGTTAGATCGGCAGATGGGAATATTATTAAATATTTTCGATGTCTAGACAGGGGTGTTTTCGGTGGCGGAGATATGATATCGGTAAACGATTTTAATTGCGAGGGTATAAGGACTACATTCGTTTGCGTGTCTTTTGAGAGAGGACTTTCGCAGGGGCCGTTGTAAACTTGTTTTTGATCAACACTTTGATTATTATTACTTACATCTTAACGAAAATGGAATACCGCGGAGAATAAGGCGACATGAGGTAGTACCCTATGTTATATGAAACTATAAAACTGTGAGACAATATCCATAAAACCTTATTTCGCATAATCAGTGTCAAATCATCATCATTCTCTTGCCCTCATCGTAATTAATTTGGGGTCGGTGCAACACGTACAACGACTACCTACTGATATTACGACAATGAAACCGTCAGAATCAGACCTACCGAGAGTACCTATAATATGTTGTACAGACGCCACCACATCAAGCTATCAAAAAATGTCAATTTTTCCCAATTGAAAATCAACCTTATATTTTGCAATAAAGTTCAAAAACTATCAAATAAATTTGACACATTGGGGTAGCTTGATGTGCAGGCCTCTGTACATAAATTAATGAGATCGGCTACAGTCTACTTAACTTACAGCACGCGGCGCACATAGGGGTATTTTGCATTCCTAGCCGGGCGAAATTATTTGAGCGGTTTTTTCTGCTGTAAAGTAGGTAAGACTTACTAAAATGTACAGACAACCAATGGGGAGGGTCCAACAATGAGATTTATGGGCTAATATGTTGATAATAAATAAAATAAATAAAAAATTTTATTGAACAGGTATTCTCGAGTCACAACTTTGTAGTTAGAGACCCCTGGTAACCCTAAAACAATAAAAAGAAAACAATTTTTAATTTGCTTGAAAATAACGGTTAATACTTTTTAGGTAACACCAACACAAACGCATACGTTTCGTCGAAAGTAGCGAAAAGTAGCACTCAATTCGTAAAATATCTATAATATAACAGTTTTTGTCATGCGTTACAATAAAAATCGTTAATCGGAAGTACTCGGAAGGATAACTATAATCACTTTGAAATTTAAAATTCAGGTAAAAACTGCTTAAAAAATCAATATAGTTGATTTTGAACCTTAGAAATACATGTAAACATTAGTAAATCTTAATAAATAAAACTGTTCTTACCTGTATTATGATGATCCATAGTAGTTTTGGTTAAATAACTCACTATAAAAAAGCACTGAGGGCTCAAACGCAGTACGTTTTTAATGTAACCGGTAACTGACGCGAGCGCATGCGACAACGAGTAAGTTCCACTTGGCTTGCTAGCTACGGCGCGGGCGCTCGAGTCCCGAAAAGGGTCGTCTATTGTTCTGTAGCTACCTGACTCGCTGACTAGTACTCATTTTTGCTTTTATGATGGAATTTGTTTTTACCAATTTCACCCGGCTAGGAATGCAAAATACCCTTATGTGCGGCGTGCAAATTATCACAAATATAAAAATATTAATACAAAAACAAAACAGAAATTAAAGTGAAGTCAATTAATAATATTATACTTAGTCAGGTACATAAGTCTTGATCATAACGATCATAATCAGGATAAACTCGTAAAACGAACTCGTCAAATAACAAAATGGCATCCAAGTTTCGACTTAATCATGCCACTCGGGAGAGGTCCTCGACCATGAGAGGAATGTGATAGGCTTACAATTGATTGCTCGCCTTATCAATTATTATCATACAACGCAAGTTGCACCTTTGTTATGACAAGAGAGTTATGACCTGCGATAATGTTACTTGTAGGCGACAAATTAGCTCTTCATCCAAATGTCTACAGCGAAAATGGAATCGCCAACAAAAAAATCGGGTACTGAAACTTTCGACTACCATAATCGTTCTTCAAAAAAGAAAAGATTTCTTTGATTGACTTTTAATTTCGGTAGTAAATTGGCATTATCCTGACTCTAGCAATAATTTAAGCAAAAATTCTTCATCCGATGAACGAGTGTTGAAAAGCTACGGTGACGTCACCGCGATTTAAAATATTGGAACTGCGTAGTCGGCCCCAATCTACTAACTAATAAACCGTAAAAAAATGCGAACGTTTCATCATTTCACTGTCCATTGCTTTCCACACCACACATGCTATACTCAACGAGCTACAAAAAAAACGCAATGGAAATTAAACTATACGATATTTCATGCTGAGTATTAGTGTCTTCGTTTATATGACTACGTGCAGCGCTGCATTGGGATTTCAGGTCGCAAATAACATTTACTTTCATATATATTTGACGACTGAACGACGCCATTTCTGCTAGAAAATTGAAAATCCATACTGTCATGGCCACCATGCATTCTTTATGCGTTCGGCTTGACCTGGACGCCCTGCACGTAGACTGGCGCCAGACGAATGAGGTTTTAATAGCCTTATTATTTATGCAAAGGTTTTACCTGTGTTTTCTTCAAAGGTAAATGTTTCGATCGATACCAGAAAGGAATTAACGGGTGCATTGTAATTCGTAGTACTGTTATCGCAAGTATATGGTCTGAAGCTTAGTATTTTGAATAGTAATAGCAAATCCAGTTTACAGGTTGAAGGTACAGATCAGTCTGAGACAGAGATAGCAACACTAGACAGTAATCATGGGGGAAGCAACGGTATGCGTCATCCCCTTTCTGAGTTATTCGTTCAATTTCAGTTAAGAACTTTTAAAAATACAATACCTAGGTATTATCTTACTTAAATACGAAAAGTAAGCACATTTTCCTCTAGACTTCACTCGTCAGAATACAGTCCAGTTGGCAACATGTCTTCATCACCATCTGCCAAGCTTTTCCCCTTTTATTGGGGTCAGCTTCCAGTCTAACCAGTCATGCAGCTGAATGCCAGTAATTTACATGGAGCGACTGCCTATCTGACCTCCAAAACCCAGTTACCGGGCAAAATGCTTTAACAGAAATATAGATTCTCGAAATTTCCGTTACTCACGTAACATTTCTTTCATACCAATGGACAAAAGCCCCATGAGTCGTGGTAACTTTTAATTTTTAACGAAGCCAACTGCTTGAGCGTTGAATATAGGCCATACGTTCAAAATTGAAAGGTCACCCTTGCCCCAACGTGACCGTGAAGGGAAGGGAACTCAAAAGTTTCTATAGAATTTTGTTGGTATCCTTTACAAAGGGTTACCCCATCGTACATCAAATACAGAAGGGCGATGTAAATACAAAAAGACGTTACAAATGGGGTGATTCAAGGCTTTTTAAATTAAATGTTGCCATGGGGGAGCTCCAACCGTCGCAATAACGCGTATAGGTAATAATAAGGCAACCGTTGGGATATTGTGGTCGTTTTGAACAACGAGCGACCTCTTGCAAATTGCGAGTAATTTACTAGTATTTCCCTGTTTATGTGTTGGTGGGGTAAGTATGTAGGATAATAATATAATTAAACCACAAAATACCTAATTAGAAATAAAAGCATAAAAATGTATGCAATGCGAATTTTACGAATAAATGAATGTGGATACCTATTGTATTAAAGTTTAAGTTCCATTTTAATTGCACTAAACAATAATAATGTTGCGGTTAATTCCAAAACCGGTAATTTCTAAAGTTATCCGATAGATGTGGTAATTAAGTAAGAGATGGTATATTAATATAATAATGCTGGACAACCCACACAGCATCATCTAGCCCCAAGCTAAGCAGAGCTTGTGTTATGGGTACTAGATGACTGATATACTGAATATCAATACATTACATAGATAGATATTTTTTTTATTATACATATATAAGGAAATACCCAGAACACCCGGATGAAATATTTGATATTTTTTATTATACATAGCAAACACCCGAAACAAATCTTTATAGATCGTACAAACATTTGCCCCAAGGCGGGAATCGAACCCGCAACCTCCTGCATCGCAGGCGGACTTTCGCCCGCCGAGCCACATCGGTCGTCAAATGGTCGTCATATTTGCAGAGTTCTAGTTATCTATAGCTTACAGAGAAAAGCTTCCACTCAATTAAATGCAGCAACATGAACTTTATCGAAAACATGTTTAAATATAAGTACAACGCATAAAGGGCAATAGATTACAAGTCTGCCAGTGCAAACTGCCGACAGATTGTTGCTAAGGGCATTATTACAATAATAATACTTCCCCCTGTGACCTCTCCCCATCTGTGCAGAAACCCAGCCAGCTGATACGATCAGACCACTCGCAGATGAGTACGTATTAAAATGACAAAAGAACTCACACCTTGGAAATGTACAGATTGTGCTACGACGGTTGGATTCTTTGTGTAAAATGTTAATTGTGAGCTGCTCTACGATTGCCCATTGGTGTGTAAACTGTAATCTATACTGGTAATCCTAACTGCCCGCTATTATTAGTGACAGTGCGTTACGTGTATTGCGTTTTAAAAACCAATACACGATATAACAATTGCCAACACATGTGTCGACCGTACGATCAAGAATTGGGAGCATAGGATGGCGATCTCACATTGTTTTTAGTAAACATTATTTTTCTTTGGAAATTTCTAGAAAGTACTAAGGTTTTTTTTCATGTGCACTTTTGTCTTCTGTGGCATATAAACTTTTTTTTTTCTTACTTTGTTATTTTTCTGTGAAAGAAATCTTAATAAACACTAAGACTGTTGAGGATTAGGATGCTAAGTTCCATATCATCCTAATCTTAACCAGTTTTAGTGCTTATTAAGGTTAATTTTCACATACAAATTACAAACAAAGAGAGCTTCCGAAAGTATTGAACTAAATCGTTCAGATTTCATTGAGTAATGGTTCCTTATTATTATTCCTTATAAATATTTATTTTGCAACTGAAAGTAATAAACAATTTCTATTTTTCACGTATCTTTGATTGGGGCTGGAGGCGAAGTTGGTCAATGTTACTACTTCACTTGTTTTGTTATCACATTTTATACAATGTTGATAAACAAATTTAAATGATTGCATAAATACTTTGTACATTATTATACCTAATGAAACAAACATACCTATTATTTTGGAGTACTGTGTATCTGCTGTATATATACGTAGGTTACATCGTTAACTTTCTATTACCACGCACTTAAGTAAACGTAATAGTAGTCTTTAACCATGACCTTACATTATAACTTTAAGAGTAACAATTACCTATTAAAGAACCATGTAACTAGCTATCAGCAACTATGTTGTACATAATAAATAATATCACAATAAGCAAATACGCAGTAAGTTTTGTTTCTCGGTTAGCAACAAAAGGCCGACCGATACCAAGCGAACTGCGTCGTTCGTTCGCGTCAAACGATGTTCATTATATACGGCGTAGTAACTGACAGTTCCTAACCTAAAATATTTCACATTCAACCACTCAAAACACTGCTAACACACAACTAAAACATACCGGTGTTTATAAAAAACGAATCTACATAATTTTTCACACAAGAATCAGTATATAAATGTATCGCTACTCACGATTTACTGTGATTGTCGGAGTGTCGTGTCCGCCCTAGCGACTGCCTCAACGCGCACTGGCTTCGACGCGTCGGGTTGCGCAGTGGGAACGACCGAGCGCGTTCGCTCTTCTTATTTTAAAAAAGCAACTTTTTAAATCGGCAATGGATCGGTACAGACAGACAGACTACAGCGAGTCGTACAAGCAGCGGACGAGACGTGTCGCAACGGCTCGTATTGTAGCCCTCCCCACCTTGGACAAAGTGACCTTATCGTTTGGCTGCACTCGGTAACAGTGAGTGCAATATAAAGACGTACTTACCTACTACAGCGCTGTGTTGCGACACTAATACAGATTAATGCTTCTCCCAATAATACTGCCGACTGCTGAGTTTGCATTCTGGAAGAAAGGCTTTGTCCATACCCGACATAAGCTGAACTAAAAAATAACAATGAGATAAAGGTAACTTACAGGTCTTTTTCTGACTCGCCCTCCTACACACTTACTCATTAAGACAGTAATAGCTATTACTTAACTGACAACTTGACAATTTAGCAACAAAAGCAACAGAAATTTAGATCACATTGCGACGAGTTGTTACATCGGTGGCCGTGGGGGAACTGGCCGGGCTAGGTGCATCGAGCCAGGACCCAATAGCGCAGCGCACTAATTGGAGACCCATTTCCATCAGGCATGCGCTTGAATATCGAACGAATATATTCTGGACGTTGGAATGAATACGAAACATTATATCTCTCGCACACTGATCTTTAAAATAACATACTTGTAAAAAAAAATGCAACGCACACCGGCGTTTAAGCCCTTCCACCAATCCTGCCTATCCCGTACCAATATAAGCGTTCATATTAATGTTAACCTAACATTAAACGTCTCAAACTTGACCCATATTTATAATTTGGGCTAAGTATGCTATGCCGCAAGCCGGAAGCGAGAAATCACATGGACAATCTATTTTTGTATCTAGACTTATCAGAGAAATCCCAAATTCCGAATTTTACGTGAACCATTGCTGCGTCGTCGTAAGGATTTTATGGTTGTTTAGTTCGAATACGTTGCGGCGTAGTAAGTACTGCGTTTCTTGAAAGGAAACTACGCAGAAACTAACCTAGGTCAACCATGAAGGACAACGAACAAAAATGCACACTGGCGCATATTCTTCCAATTAATAACTAATAAACAAACGTGCTACGGTGATTAAATCACCATCTCATATATGTTTGGAATTTAAGGCCAAAAATAAAAACCAAATTTATAATTGTCTTTAGCATGTACTGTTTTAATTTATTATTATTATTACTCTCTACTTCGTTGGTCTAGTGGTCGCATACGCGATCTCTAAGCATGAGGTCCTGGGTTCGATTCCCGGGTCAAGGAATGTGTTATTGGGATTTTTCGTTAGGAAGTTTTCAGTGCCCGGTTGATGCCAATAGAGTGAGCCATTTATTACATGGGACTTGAACATAACTGGTAAAATATGGGTGTAACAACCCTTCGGGGAATATAGGCTTAATGATATTTTATGTTATTATTACTTTATATTTTCATTCTTAATGTGTATTTTAATTTGTACATTTTTCATTTTATTTCGCATTCTTATTATATTTTTATTGAACTGCTCGCTGACATGAATCCTCAAACGTTTAATTTGTTGAATAAATATGTGGTAATATCATTATGAATATTTCTCCGAATAAAAACAAATGAAACAGTTATTAATGCATGAAAAAACTTACAATTAAATAGCCACGCAGATCTTTAGTTTTACAATGTTCCTTAAATTTATGAGTGCACTTGAGAAAGTTCTCTCTTCATTGTAACAAAGATTGTAAACAAAATATCGAGAATCGTATCTATACTTATGAAATTACTAATTTCATAAAACATAACATCACGCCTGTATTCTTCAAAGGATAAGGCAGAAGTTTACCCCACATTTCGCCATGTAATAGTAAGTCAGCATTTTAACCGGGCACAAATCTAGACTCCACGCTTTTATTAAGAAATTCCAGAAGATAAAACCACTATCACTAAATTAAATAATAGGTCTTTACCTATGAAATTGCCGTTTTGTATGAAAAAATTTAAATGAATTTTTTTCATGTATTTTTTATTTGTATTAATCGAAGTAATCACCCATGCAATCAATGCATCTTTGCCAACGCAGTGGCAGTTTATTGATGCCCTTCTTAAAGAAATCAGCTGGACGGGAGGCAACAAATTCTTCAAAGGCATTTTGTACTGCCTCTCGGGTATTGAATTTTTTTCCCGCCAAGAAGTTATCCAAATTGTGGAAAAAGTAGTAGTCTGTAGGCGCAAGGTCTGGTGAGTAGGGCGGATGACGGAGAGCTTCCAACCCCAGTTCTTGCAACTTGGAGACCGTCTGCTGTGCAGTATGAGGTCGCGCGTTGTCGTGCAGGAGCAGCGGAGACGAGCGATTGACCAATGCTGGTTGGAGATGTGCCAGCTTCTCCATCATTGTGTTCAATTCTTCACAGTACACATCTGCAGTAATGCTCACCCCGTTTGGTAAGAAGCTGTGTTGAATCACACTGGCGCTAGACCACCAAACAGTGTCCATCACTTTTCTTGGGGTAAGTTTTCGTTTAGGGCATTGTTTAGGTGCTGAACCAGGATCCAACCAACTTGCTGAGCGCTTGCGGTTATCAAACAGAATCCATTTTTCATCGCAGGTAACAATGCGGTTCAAAATTCCTTCATTTGTGTGTCTGTTGAGCAGTGCAAGGCACGTCTCGACGCGTACTTCGCGCTGGCGATCATTGAGTTCGTGGGGCACCCATTTGTCAAGCTTTTTTACCTTGCCAATTTGACGCAAATGGACCAATATTGTTTTGACGCTAACGTCGAAAGCTGCTGCTAATTCAGCCGTAGATTGTGTATCATCAGCTTCCACAATCGCCTTTAATTCGTCATTGTCGACCAAAGTCTTCGGACGACCGCGAGGTTCATTTTTCTGGTCGAAATTTCCAGAACGGAAGCGAGCAAACCAATAACAGGTAGTGCGTTGGTTTGTAGTGTTAGCTCCGTAAACGTCGTTGATGTTGCGTGCCGCTTGTGCCGCGTTGCTGCCACGACGGTACTCATATTCCATAATTACTCGAATTTTTAACGTATCCATGATGACGAAAAAGATTTAAATGCGATGAAAATGTAACACTAATCAATAAACAAATGACTACTTTTGGAAAAAAAATCAATGTTTTTAAAATAAAATTAATTTGAAATTAGAATTCTTAGCCAAACAAAAAATATTTTGATTTGAAATGGCCAGTACTGCAGAACGGCAATTTCATAGGAAAAGACCTAATAGTACCATAGCTATGAGGTGACATTTATATTTTCCTTTTAATGCTGTTGAACCCTTTAATATTACTTGCTAGACTTATGTCATATAAGTACTCGGTGATTCCTATATACTCGTAATATACCCCTCAGTTATATCGTTAGCGTAATCTTCGCTATACATGTTTTTACCTAATTTACAATCACTTACAAGAGCCTCATCTGACTGCCAGTTGATTACCTTGGCTAGACTCAAGTCTAGCTACACAAGACCTGCTATAGGACCCGTTTCAGGGTGCCAATCATTTGGTATAATATTTAATAGCGTAAAAACTATCATTAAAGTAAATAACGTTCAAATATGCAAATTTTTACTTATCCGTTTCTCGTTCGATATGTACGAGTATATGTAACAATATTAAGTTACTTACAAAGTTCATTCAATGTTTTTTTTTTTTTAATTTCTTCCAACACTCTTTTAGTATTATATGGCATCATTTGGTTTAATTCGCTAATGATATCCAAACTATATACTATTAATATTAATATTTTAATATTATAAATGGGAAAGTGTGTGTGTCTGTTTGTACGTCTTTCACGGCAAAACGGAGCGACGAATTGACGTGTTTTTTTAATTGGAGATAGTTGAAGGGATGGAGAGTGAAATAGGTTACTTTTTTGTCTCTTTCTAACCCCCCACTTCCTAACGCGAGCGAAACCGCGGGCAAAAGCTAGTATTTTTATAAAATCCTATTCCATTGATCGTTAACTTGAAAGTTGACAACTATACAATATTATCTAAATAAATAGGTGTTATTGTAGCTAATGATTAATCTTCTAAAACTACCCTTTAAAAGGGTGGAAGGGGTGTTAGGTCTTGTAGGAGAACATACCCTATCTACCTAGGGTAACTGGAGGAAAAGGATAACCAAACACCAGTCGGACCCACAGCAGACTGACTACTAATACTGATGCAAGTTGGGATGGCGACCACATCTCGCAAAATCTTCACGCAGCGGCCCGACTATGCTGGGTGGAATGACATCGACACACAACTTGATATATTTTAAGTAAATAATATCAGTTCTCTCATTCAATAACAAAATAATCATGTATTCAAATTAGGCTGAGGATCAGCACTTTTTGAAAGTCATAATTTTTATAAGACCCCACTACGCCTGTTCTTCACCATTAATATTCCCAATGGGCTAGACAGAAATCATGATTCTTTTACAGTTTAAAATAAATAAAAAATACATTAGAAAATGATGTAATGATTAGGAATTAGCCGACGTAACTTTTCAACGCTAGGGCGTTCAGATTCATGGCATGAGGTTTAAGAGGCCTCTGTATTATAGTAGTATCTTCTTACTGAACGAAACGCACGAGGCCGATCTTGTAACTCTCTCTCTCTCCCTCCGTTATGCCTCGTCGACAAAACCCATACAGTACACGGCAGTGTGAGCCCTCTACGAGCTACCTTATACAATGCTATGGTTATTTATAGACAACCTCATAACCCTTCGAAACCCAGACTACAGAAGAAACACGAACACAATACGCAACTAAGGATATTTCAGTGCCTACATAGATACCTGAATAAGCAATACGCAGTGATACAGTGCGAACCGATTACCTTATCTTATCTAGTGGGCCGTTGACGTTAAGTGGGGGACACACAGACAGACAACACCACAAGGTATAGTCAGATAGATAACATGTTTGGTAGCAAGGCTGTTTGGTTAGGTGCGTTGGCCCCAGCTGGGGAAACGGTGAGGCGGGAGACCCTCTGTTATAGGGGTTTATGTCCATAGAAAACAACTATTTGGTGACGCTTACGCAGCTGGAAGGACGCGTACGCATATCATACAAAACTGGTGTTTTCTATGGACAAAACCTGAATTGAGTTGAATAAGTGTAATTAGTCACATAGCCTTCAAGCTCCGGCTGTCCGCATAGTCAGTGCCAAGTTACCCGCACCCCCCACTGGCAAATAGTATGGTAAACAACATTTAACAAAAACAGTATAAGCTGGCCTCTAACCCATTAAAACTCCGGACTATGCTAGGCCAGTTCACGGTCAAAGTGTTACCCCACAGTTGGGATATATATTACGATATTGGATGGGACATTGTGATTGATTTTGAGTACCTTTTACCATAAATTCGCCTATGGGTATACTCCGTATACTTATCAACAACTGGAACGCGTGAAACGGTGTACAAGCAGGAGGCTATTAGTCGGTAAAAGTATACTAAATGACGCATACATGTCCTCATGACAAAAGCGTTAGGCCCCGGCGGTGGCCCTAAGGATAGATAAAACCATTTATTTTGCTATCTAATAGATTACAAGTCCTTCGTCTGAAGGCTCTAGCTTGGCTTCTAAAGTACGGTACGCTAATTAATAAGCTGCCTCATTCTGAGCTTAATTTAAGTATCAGCTGCCTTTGGCAGATATATGGGACATATCTTAGAAAAACAGTGCGTTTATGTTAGTCAGAAACTTTAACTGCCTCGTCGGTCTAGTTGTAGCGCTACTGCAGTGCAAAAAATGTGAGTATCGAGCAATGTTATCGTATTCTTCCAAGAGTTTCTTAGTATAAGGCTGGAAGCTGATTATTTGCCCGGTTCGTGGTAATAGGCTCGCCGAGTATTACATGGGACTTAAACATAACTGGCAAAATGTGGATGCAGTATAGGTACACCTTTGCCTGACCCTTGAACGTAAACAGGCTTGATTTGATGTAATATATAATACTGTAGTTTAATATTATTTTCTGCAAAAATAATGCAACGGGTTTCATATACTTATTGGATAGGATTAGGAGCGTCTGTACGACGGGTCCTGTCCCTCGGCATAGAGCGCCAGACCCCACAAAACAGTCAAGAATATAACCTATAACACATGCAAAAAAATGCATCTTCGAATGTATCACTACGCTGAAACTGGTTCAATAATACTTTAATTAAATATAGATTGAATAAATTATTATAAACCTAACCTTAAGCATCGCCTACATAACGATGACTCACTTAGAGAGGGTGTGTTTCTGATAAACAACAAAATAAGAACGCCACGTGTTTTAAGCTGGACAATACCAGCGTAGTGTCTGAATACGAACGTGGGCCATTGTGTGTGCTCAGGCCACAATGGCAAAAATAATCGTACCTATCTACCAACGCATTGTTATCAAGTCATACAGGATGTGATGAAGGCAGACCTTATAGCAATTTAATAAACACTATCTACTGCTGTACTAAAAATAAATATGTCCATGACATTGTTTCGAAAACTGAATAAAACCCGATGCAAATGGACCAGGGCCAGGAAAGGGTAAAATAGTTCCTTCGGCGCTTGTTATCCTGGGTGGCAAGCAATGCGTGCCATTTAAATGAGACTATGCGACATCGCAAAGAGCTAAATTGAATTCAAGGCTCATATTATGCTCAGCACTGAGTAACATCAGTTAATAGACGATGTATAACCGCCTGATTTCGATTACTATAAAGCTGAAAGAAAAACATTATACATCGTATATTGTGTACAGCGCCATCTACAAATTTTTAGCCGAACCGTTTTAACAACACATCCACTCGAGATTATAAGAAATGTACTATAGCGTCACTAGATGGCGCTATCGAGTATGAAACTGACAGAATATTGTTTTCTTTGTTATCACATTTTTTTTGCTAATCAGATAAAATTATGTAAAAATACAGCTATTTTTACTTTAATGGATTTCTATATCACTTGTTATTCTATCAAAATATGTTTGTGATGTCATTGTAATAATATTATGGATTGAAATCAGCTGAGAAGTTAAAAATATAACATTTATAGTCTTTTGCAAGTAAGATTGTAAGATTCAGCTCTGTTTGACGGTCAGCCCAGATTATTAAATGGTCATTAATAATAATAATTAGACATCTACTAAGTAAATGGATACAAAAATCACAAGGCAATTGCAATTTAAGAATAACAATATGAGTAATTTTATTTAGTCATTGTTACAAATAAGAAAAAGTATGATCTTACAACTATAACAAATTGTAACTAATTCTTTCTATATAGAGCTGGTAGATCATATTGTAATGAATGAAGAAGCAGAAAACTATAGTAACAACCTAATGCAAATAATAGGTATTAATTACTTCAGTTGCAAAATTTATAATCTAAGTGTGTCAGACATATGAGGTCAAATGCCAACAGTATAATGTTAATTCTGCTGATAACTATTTTAAAGTATCCAGAAACTCATACTTCTTGATAGGAAGTACATTTGTTTGATATACAAAATGGACCCTCTTTCTTATAACACCAATACCTATTCAATAATTCATCAATCACAGTATTTCAAAATCTAGTAAGCTTTTACCATGAAGGTTTAATCAAATAATACAAATATAGAATAGGTACCTACCATGTTTATGGAATGCTCTATGAATATTAACTAGTGACCTTGGTACTTTGTTATAAGGCAATAATGCCAAATATGTGGGGAATATGTTGATGTCATAATCAACCACTCCACATGTTCATAGTAAACACAGCTGATAAGGCCAGTTATTAATGTTTTCATCCACCATTTGTTTGTTTTTCACAACCTTTCCATTTAAACAGTAGTTGTATCAGCCATTAATAATCATGATATCCAGCATACACATGACGAAACTCTACATCTTGTTGTGCAATAGAATCTTACAGAAAATAGATTTATTGAATCCATGTCGTGTCATTATTACAATATTACCTCAATACGGAACTAAACAAATTGTATTTTTTTTAATACACAATCCTTGCACAAAAATAACTTTGATATACGGATTAATATGGATGAAGATCATAAATAGAAGTTAATAACGTAATAAACAAGCGTAACAAAGGAAATGAATAGCTACTCACGTTCTGTGATTCCTCCTCCAAAACGGCCATAGCTTCAAAATCAATGTTCATTTTTACAATTTAACACAACTAACTCAGCAAAAAACATGTATGCGAAATAATCAACAAGGAAATTAGATAATTTGTATCAAAAGTTACTCTTCATGGTATTGTTTACAAACTGGCAAGGTCATTTGACATATTTTGGTAAATAATACGGGTGCGTTCATTTTGATAATTGCTAAAATCCACTCCAACAAAATAGTAGACTAATCGACTATCTTGCAAACGTCATTGTGACACACAAATACTAATAATTCCGCGCTAGCTCACTTGCAATGTTGCCACACACTATAAATAAACGTCAAAGTTTTTCGACCTCGCTAGTTTTTCTTTCTGTGATAAAAATCGTAGCTTTTATGTTTTTTCATTGAACTTGTGATGTGGCCGTGTAAACTGTAAACCATTTTGGCTGCATATTATTTTAGAATGTGTATAGAGTGCGGTGTTACGGAGGTGGTTTTATATTTTTATGTGCGGTTAATGCATTAGTGTCATTGTGAGATCACGATGCGTATCGGTTTCGTGTTTTATTGGTGCGTATTTGCTTTTCATCTGTGTAAAGCGGAAGATGTGGAGAGGACAGAGACTAGAGATAGTGGCAGAAGGCAGCAGTGGGGTCCCGTAGTGCGGAGCGGGTCGTTTATGAGTGACCCTGCAGTCACAGCATCCAATGAACAGAGTAAGTTTCTCATGACCCTGAGTTCGATCATTTTTTCTGACTTCTCATGACACCTGTTGACGTCCTTCACTCGAGTCATGTCTGAAACAATTCGTAATTACAAGAATACATGCCAATTATTCATTTTTATACATTTGTAGCTACAAAACATAGTGGGTAAGGTACAATTCTTAATCTTGTAGCATTTCGCGGCACAATTATTGATATTGTGCCGCGTATTTATTCGTATTGGGTAATTATCGAGTCTTTAATTAAATGTTCAATACATTATTCTGCTTACCTTGTTAACTAGAAGTGTTAAAAATCATTAAGATAATTACAACAAAGTAACATCTTTAAAAAAAAAAAACAAAGTTGGATTAGCAAGAAAAACTGAATATTAAATCCTTAATCTGAATGTGATGAATTTTCTTTAAAGTATTTGAATAAACATATGCATTTTACAAGGGTCCTCTTGGCACCTGCCAAATTTAATGCTGAATCCCTGAACTGAGGGTCTATAAATTGACTTTTTACTATGAACAAACAAGACTTTAAACTTTTTAATGTTAACCTATTTTGGTCTACTGCTTGGCTTATGTTTCTCCTATATTCTTCCTGCTCTCTATGTAGAATGATAATAGACATACCTGCCTACTAATAATACTCTTCACAAGTAATTTGTTCAGGATCCTGTATCACAACTATTGAACCCATCCTGTAACCATAAATTAAATAATTTAGTATCCTTGTCTTTTTGTTTATGTTACCAAAAACAAAACCCAACCACTTCAGTAACCAATCTCCACCTTATTCCCCTATCTTAAGATCTTATTTCCTTTGCTAAATCCCATTGAAACACCAGATGTTTTTCATGGACCACTAGTATGGTACTTTTATAATGCACACTTAATCTTACACTGTTGTCAGTTATAGTGGACGTAAGAGTTATGTCTGACTGTCTGACCACATGTTTAAATGTTTCTACTTGCTGATGAAATAAATTATTATGGAATGTTTGCTTCATGCAATTGTTGCTTTCAGCCAGTTTGTTCTAGAAAATACAATATATCAGGACTTTGTGTATAACCTGTAATGGAAATGTTAGATTAAATGACGAGAGACAATTAATGGAATAGAAGTTGCTAGACAATAGACATTCTATGTAATTTGTAAAGAGAATAATGGCTTTCCTTGATAAACAGTTTCTATAATGTAGTAACAACTTTGTGTTAATTCCTGTTCAAAAAGTATTTAATGTTACTGTTTTACCAGCCAGGATACCTAGCAAAGCAAAAATATTAAATACTTTTTGGTGTGAGTGTATTCTATTCTTAAAATGAAACCAGTGAACTACTTTTTAACACATTTCTAAATGAATTATCTGCTATCCATGATTATGTAAGAATATTAACTGAATTTAAAGTTTAAGGAGAATTTTCATTGTTACAGGTTATTATTACTATTAACTAAGTGTGCTTAATATGCCCGGTTGATGGCAATAGCCCCATTACATGAGACTTAAACATAACAGGCGTAATGTGGGTGTACAAAAAGGTTCGCCTCTCCCAACCCTTCATAGATTACAAGCATGATGTTTTGTTATGTTTCTTAGTATGCTCCCATAAATAACAAAGTACAAGCAACATAAAAAATATATAAGTAATCACCAACCAATCATGTTTGAAATAAAAAATGCAAAAATAATAGCTCACGATATTGTGAAATTACAATTTGGCACAAATTCAAACACAAACAAAGTAACAAACATGTACAATGAATTGTTTGCACTACAATAATACAAACTATTTTAATGGAATCATTGTAACTGAAGTTTGTTTGAAATTGTGAATTAAATGGCAATGCTCTCATATTTCTCCTTAAATGAAAAGACCCTGCAGTAGGGACTAGCATCTTTTCTAATGTAATAGAGATGAGAGATTTTTGTTTGTATGCATCTATTAAACTAAAAATGTAAAAACTACTCTGGATTATTATTTTTTTATTGCCAAACATTTGAGGAAGGCTGTAGGCTATTTGACATAACCCTACGACCCTTACGAGCTGCTGAAACCACAGGGCAAAGCTAGTAGATAGACTGATATTATTACTAGCAGAAAACCCATAACCACTGATTATGGTATGGGTTTTATCTATCTATTTATACATACATGTAGGTGTGATATCACTGATTCTAACATGTAGCCAGTAATGAGAAAAGTATACAGAATTTTAAATAGAATATGATATGATTTTTCCTTGTATGTGTATTGTTTATTTTAATATTTAGGACCTGGTTCACAATAAGTGTCACCAGGTAAAACTGTTGTAAATAATATATTGTGTGGGTACTTAATCATTTTAAAAAACAATGACTTATAATAAATCTAGGTTTGCAATCAGCTGACCTTGTTGATAGCTAATAATTTCAATAAAATGGAACATGTAGTAGTTGAGTGATTTGATGGATCTTAAAATATACTTGAGTCATCAGAATGAAAAAATTTATATGATTATAAAAATGCGTAAGTAATGCAGAGGTGTGATGAGTGTCTGATTATAATAAAAGAATGCTTGCAGTAAAAAACAAAAAATGTTTGTGCGAATAATTTTGTGAAACATTAGTTTTGATTCAGAATAGTATTTTCCTTTGTCAGCTGTCTTTGAATATGTTTTACGATTGTGTGTTGGATGGACCGCTATAGTAGTATGAGTATATGCTTTAGTAGAATGGCGTACAAAATATATGTTTAAGGCAGTTTGGTATGTTACGCCTTGACACATATTATTTTAACAACATTTTACTTCTACCTGTTCTATCCCACTGCAGTTAAAAAAATTAAACCGGCCAACAGCGTGTTGGATCACGCACAGGGAGGGGTTCCGTAACCAGGATAAATATTTACGCATGTACCTACAGTATTGATATTTTCGATTGCAAAAATAAGTTCTTATTTAAAGTGTGCCATATCTCGAAGAAACTATGAAAGACTTCCTGCTACTATAAGTTTTTATTGTTCAATCAAATGAGCCTATCTTAGTCTTTACATCACAGTAAAGAAAAGGCCAGAATAAGCCTCTCTTTACGTTGTTTTAACGAAATATAGAGAGGCCTATGCCTAATATCCGCTTCCCAAGAGTTCGCGTCTATTCTGTCACGGAAGTTTTAAGGTCGTCGGTCCATAGTCCCAAGTTCTGTAAGCGGATTCGCGGGCTCCAATCTTGACTCGAGGACACGTCTGAATACCATGACCGATGACTGTTACAGCACAACCGAGATTCATATTACCATTGACTTTTTATTCAGTCCACTTAAATTTTCCTTTTAAATCCCCATGAAGGTCGTATATACTATACTAATAGTGCCCATAGGTATGTAGGAAAAATTAGCCCGCAAACATCGATGTTTGCTTATCAGATTACATGCAAGTATCATTATTTGTTGAACCACATGAACTGAGAGATAAGAAGGAAAACATTTTTGTTATCAGAAGTTTCCTTATTATGGTCAATTATTTCTTATTACAACCAAACAGTCATGTGCTTCTTTCTGCTCTCAATTAGGTGAGGATGTAAATCATACTTTAGCGAATTGTTTGCTGTGTGCGAATCTATTTAATTAATGTCTTGTTTTGCTAACCGAGCAAAAAAAGGTTCTCAATTCAACAAGATTTTTTTTATGGATGACCGCGTATGACGTGCCTTTTAAAGTGTACTCCGATTTCGATGATTCTTTTTCATTGGATAGGATACTTCATAGTTGGTCCCATTTAAATTTGTAAGCCAGGAGGGGACGCCCTAGGAGGACATACACTGACCTCATCGATGATGTTCTTCAGAAAACTTTCGGAGGTTAAGTGCGTTTTTGCAAGAACTTTTGTCCCTAAGTGAGCCTTTTATTATACCGCTATAAGTATATTTGTACAGGTTTTCTTTTATGAAAATATAAACCTACCCCTTTAGGCTATTGTAACTTAAATAATTTATTGACTGACCCACAAAAAAGCGAAAAATAGACCACTGAATTTGACGATACAATCTGCGATTGTCGGGACCAATTAGTTTCCGTAAAAAAAACCATTCTCCAAAGAAAATAATAGAATTCGATTACCATGAAACAAAACCTTAACCCATGTCTAAAGTATACTACACAATACAATTTTGGTAAACACTCGTACCCAAGGTAACAAGTCAACTTGTTTTAAGAATTACTGTGACTACGCCAGTACACGCCATCCCAAACTGTCAAATTTCCCAATTGAGCATACACTTGTTTGGTAATAAAGGCATGAATGAAAGGCAGTTACATGCAGCTGAGATGAGAATGCTGAGGGGGATGTGTGGTGTTACGCGAATGGATAGAATAAGAAATGAGTATATAAGAGGAAGTCTGAAAGTGGCGCCTGTGACCGAGAAGTTGTGTGGAAATCGGTTGTCATGGTATGGGCATGTGATGCGAAGGAATGAGGACCATGTTGTGAGGAAAGTTTTGAGTATGAATGTGCAGGGTTACATGAGTAGAGGAAGACCAAGGAAAAGATGGATGGATTGTGTGAAGAATGATATGGCAAGAAAAGAGGTGACCCATGAGATGACGGCAAATAGAGATGTATGGAAGAAGAAAACATGCTGCGCCGACCCCAAATAAATTGGGATAAGGGCAGGAGGATGATCATGTTTGGTAATAAAGTTGAAAAACTGTCAAAAAAAGTGATCGACTGAGGTAGTAAATACAGTTCGTGTGAGTTTATATGTTATGTCTTTTGGTATTTTGGATTCTCCAAAGAATTTTGTTTGCATTGAGAACAGTGAATGGTCAGGATTGTTACTAATAGTCCTTAACGCTGTATAACTGATTCTAAGGCGGAAGAACAATTTATTTTCATTAAATCAACCACACAATTTGTTCAAACATCCACAACTGCACACATCCACTAAAAATCATATAAAAACCAAACTTCCTCTCATATTTATTCCCTATTACTAATTTTTATTGAGCCAAGAACATAAATCTGTTTAGAAGACATCCGAAACTTGACTAGCTCACTAGCACGTGAGAAACGAGACAGTGTTGCTAGCAGACAGTGCATGACTCATCAAAATACATGATATCAATGGCAGACGAACGAGCGGCCGATGCGTGTTTTCATCTTATTTTAGAACTCAGCATCGTGTCGACGTGGCATCGATTGTAAATACCTGACTTACGAAATGATCGTATCTAGTCCCCAGGTGAAATGATTTTAGCTCAACGGTGTGATGATTGGCACTATATTATTTTTAAATGAGCCTCCACATGTGACTTCTCTTCCGGTGGTGTATACACCTTGGGCTGTCAGCTGCATTACCAGCCTGCTGTCTCTCCAATATTATTATCACGACATGAGCTAATATTTTCTTTACCTTTCAGTACCTTGACACGAAAGTACCAAAAAAACCTCGAATGTTTGATTTAAGATTAAAGAAAAAGAACACTGCGCACAATGCCATACTGTAAGTCGGTACAAGGCCAAAATGCCCCCCTACCTCAACCAATGTTGCCACAATCCATCTTTGCGGCGCTGATTTCCAGAAAGGACGAAAGGAAGCCCCGAATAAGTGCATTTTATTAAACAAAGACTAATCAGTCTTAATCCAGCAGACGATAGACAGATAACACATCGTTAATGACTTGATAATGAAGTTAAGAATCGACTAAACGAAAGTCAGCTCATATGTAGTCGGAGAGATACAATCGATCTGGACAGCCGAGCTGGCCTGCTAATCGGTCAAAATATTTCCGTGATCGTCTTTGATCTAATCACTTTTCTAATTCAGTATACATTAAACAATAATCATTTAAATCGGTCAGTAGGTTTAGGAAACCATTTTGTTTCTTCTCAAATGTTTCTTACGTACTTGAAAACCGGATAAGTGTTCGCCAACGGCAGTCGCACCGGAAACTGTGGTTAACCAGTAAAATATAAGGTCATAGAGTCTATAGTATTGGTGTCCTTATTCATATGAGGTACTGACTCACCGAGTTATTATTATGTATTGTAATTTTTAAATTAACATTTCATATAGTTACCTATGTATCCTATAAATGTGAATAGTACACCATGGACTGCCTGCATCTTTTCTCCTTCTCCACCAAGTCCATCCATAGGTTGATTGTAAGAGTTCGCTTTTCGCGATAAGGCCCCCAAATTTTACACTCTACCTAGCTCTTAAGGATATGGTGTAAGTAAGTACAATGAACAATATTCTATTATATTCTATTTTTATCGTGCCGTGAACTAGGTAATGATAATGATTTAATCCTAACGTGTTTTCCTTTTATAGATTTTGCTCTGTACCAACCTCTATATTATTATTTTTTCCTTTTGCGAAGTTAATGCTGCCTTTTGTGATATACGAGTATTATCTCAGCATTAGGCCCTGTCTATATTATCTCATAATTACTGAAATCGAGTTTTAAATGGAGATGCGTGATAGTAGGTAATCGGACAGTCCTAATATATATTAATGAACAGAGCTAGCCTCATAAATGTCCACTCTTGTTCTACGTTCTTTGCACAATGACAGCCAATCATAGTTTTAATGAATACCAATCAACGAATCTGTATTCATTTTCATACCATCTGCTTGAAAAATCGTGAGCTCTCCATCTTTTTCTACACTCCCAAATAGAATTGCTAAAAAAAAGGCCACACTCATTTGTTTCTCTGCACAGCTCATTAGGAAGTGCGGGCGAAAATTAATAATGTTTAAAGGGCGTCCACTTGTATGATATGTACGTAAACATCTGTTGGCACGGGACGGCCGATCGCTTGATTAATTCCATGGCTAAATCAGTAACGTACCGTCTAGCCATTACAACTTACGGCTGTGATGCTATAGTACTTTTTCTGACGTGTTCTCGGCGCACGAGGATTTTCTTTATACATAGATCTTGGCGTAGAGTTTGTTGGTCTTTTTCTGGGGATTTTCCACGCATTTCTTTTGGATTTTTCTGAGGAAAATTTGGAGTGAGTGATATCATTATTCGTCTTAAGTAGAATAGTTATTAGATGTATCGAAGCCTACCCCCAAAAAAGTTCCCCGGAGTACTTGCAAATACTCCTATTTTTTTAATAAATTCGAAATTTTAGGGCCAATGCCCTAAAATTTCGAATTTATTTATTTATTTATAAGTAGGAGAATCAACAGCTGTAACATGGATAACAGTTGCATAGTAACACAGAGCCAATGACAGGTTATTATTACATTACCATGTGGCATTAAATTATGTTTACTTCCAGTTCCGGGAAACTAATCAGTAATCAGTAGTTCAGTACATGCCTACTACGTATTAATATCTCATGCGATGTACGTACGGCTGGCATGAATTACCATTAATGGTTATATATTTGTTGCGTTTTCTCGAAGTATAATTTCATTGCTTATCTCACTGACTGGATTCTTTTCTATTTCTTTGTTGAAAGGGAAAACAATGTGACACGATTTCTACGTTAGTCTGCATAAGGATTGTGGCTTTTTAAGGCTGTTCCTCCCTCCATATTTCAAAAATAAAACACGCACACATTTAGTAGTTTCATTACGGTATGAGCTGGACTCCTTCGATAAAGACTGGTCTCAAAAAGCCCAGCAGGCCTAGCCAAAAAGTTTTCTGTGCCGTAAAACACCAGACGCTACGTCAACATGTATGGCAATGACAGTACATGTGGAAAGGAGTCACGTGACCTCTCTAAAGGTAATGTCAACTCCATACAATTTGTTCTTTCCGTTGGCGTTAACGCTTAGGTACATAAATGGGATTTTGTCTAGCCCCTTGGACATAGAAGTGCAAGGAAAGTAGGGAAGTCTTTGCCCTGCAGTGGGAACATTGAGGAAATTAATAAAAATAATAATAGGGGTGTGAGAAACAGAACAGTGTGGAAAATTCCTCATCCTCCATAGAAAATAATGTATCCTCCAACCAGATGGTTCTTGGTATCTGGTGGGCTCCTATGGTTATTGACGAGTTTAGGCAAATGGTGCCGATAAAATAACTCTGATTGCGCGATGTAGGGTTTGCGTGTGCCGCATATTATCAGAACTAATTTGATTTCGACTGCTTCATGAAAAATGCGAGCAATCATTTAATCTAAACAAATCAAATGCTGAACAGTTACTAGCCGTTGATAATACATTGATTCACTGCTCTATATTCAAGGCCAGTTGTTTTAATTCTTCCACATTTCATTATTAGACATTTACTCGGCTGATTTTGTTTATTTTTCAGTTCAGACCACTAGCCTTGGGTATCATTGTGAAAATACTGACGGATTGACTCCATGAAATAGTTGTTAGAACATACAGTTGTAACAGAAAATTCCATTATGATTATGTTGTATATTATTGAAACAGATTTTTCTTTCATTTATCTTGTATGACCATCGCTTATTACTTATCATTGTTAGCGTCTATTGTTCTTCTACCAAATTAGCGTCGGTTAGTTAGTTGTGGTCGGTAAAATCGATTAGCCTAAAAGTATAATAAACATTGGCTATTCGTATTTATTCTCGATTTGTTTCTCTCGGTTGTATTTAATTTGGTATGTCAAAATGTCCAGGCTAAGATGGTTGAAAACCTATCGATGTATTTCTTCATCATCCTCATCTGCCTAGCCTTTTCCCAACTATGTCGGGGTCGGTTTCCAGTCTAACCGGATACAGCTGAATACCAGTATTGTACATAGAACGACTCGTAATCTGACCTCCACAATCCAGTTACTGGGCCACACGATACCCCTTCGTATCACTGGTTCTCGGACTTTAGAGCTTCTGATGACCCGTAATGACTGTCAAAGATCTACAAATAACAGCTGGGACCAACGGCTTAACGTGCTTTCCGATATATTTACAAAAGCAAAAAAAGTACGTATTTACTGGTGTTTATGGAAGCTGTGGAGGCTTGTCCAAGATAGCAAAGGCAAAACTGTTTCTGCCCATTGTTTTTATGGGTGGAGTCGCCGAAAACCAGTCATCTGCATTTAAAAATCGTGTTCCATCCAAGTCATATTCACCGGCCGAACATGTGGACCTGACCTTGACCAGTTCTGATACGCAGCCATACCTGTTTATTGACGCAATATTCGTAATAAATACAGTGAACGTTATTGAATTTAACTCGATAAGGTGACATAATACATAATACTACATAGGTCGTTGGTAGGTAAAACTTTATCATTCTACAGGTCCATAGGCCCATTTGAGACTTCATTAAGATAGGGACGGATGGTGTCAAGCAAGTGTTACCATACTTATTTGTTATATGTTACCTTTTAAAGGTTCCGTAGCCAAATGAATAAAAAGCGCCTGGGTGCGAGTCGGAACCACACACGAGGGGTTCTGTACCATCGAGCGCAAAAATTCCTAATTAAATTACGTTTGTTGTATTGGAGACCCTATACAAGAAATGTAATTTTTTCGGCTCAATCTTTAGTTACATAATATATATCTCTAAAATTAGATATAATAATATCTTCAATAAGAGTTGCAAAATTGCCAACCCTACTTCCAACTCCAAATCTGTAGAGATTCCGTGTATCTCGTGTTTCATTCATAACAACGCACATTGTTTAAATACACAATTACCCCTAATTGGCTTCACAATCACATTGCCAGTTGTCTGGACTTGTTAATAGTGGTTCCATTAGCTCTCAACTAGAAATGAAAAGCTCCCCTTGTTGATTATTCTGACTGTTAATTGGCAATGGAATTTTTTGAAGAATTAATAGAGACACTTTAATGGATGATGTGGTATGTGATGTTCCACTTATAATAAGAATACCAGCCTGTTACTCTCCCACTGCAAAAAAGCCCGAAAGTCTGACAACCAGTCTTACCGAGGTGCATTGTGTTACCCAGTAACTGGGTAGAGTAGGTCAGATAGGCGGCATCCTGTTTGACTGGCAGCCGACTCCAACATAGTTGGGAATAGGCTAGGCAGATGATTATTCTCCCCGTGCAGGGCAGTCTTTTCTCATACAGTTAAGGTATGAGCATCTATCACCACGCTTGCTCAAGGTGGATTGGCGATTTCAGACTTATTAGAAGTCCAGGTTTCCTCACGATGTTAACTTCACCGATTTCTAAGATAAGATCATAAAAAACATGAATTGAAAAAGTCACATTGGTACTTGACCGGATTTGAACCACAACCACAACCTGCCGCATGAGATTTGTTCATATTTGTGGATTGTAGATTATCTTCAAGACACATGATGCTGAAATATGGCCAGTCATATTGCGGTGTGATCTTATAATATTTGCGTTTATTTGAATACGAGACTTGGTAAATAAGCTAGATTTATCTAGAGAATTTCTTTTTGCACCTTCGTCAGGAAAAGTAATTGTTTAGAGGGAAACCCACGATCTAGATGACTCAGAATACGAATACTGTATACGTAATACCAATGACTATCACACATACTCTTCTCCATATTTACCACCGTCTATTTAATCTTAAACCTGCACTCCCAAAGCAATATATCAGTTTTACAGTCGTTAAAGTGTACTCGAGGAAAACCGTTGATCATTCGCGAAAATATCCCTATTTATAGAACGCAATCTTCCAGTGTAAACGTTTATTGGACCAGTTTGTTGAACTCCTAACGTGTGTCTGAAATACCTTGTTTATTTTATTAGCATAGCATCTAGAACCGAGCCAAGTGATATGGATTAATTGTTTACTTCGAAGATCATGTTTCTTGCTATCGTTTTGTAAAATGAACACAGATTTAGGTCTATTTCAATTTAGTAGTTTTGTGTCGCGCCATAGCGGTGCGCGTGTCGTACTGCGAAGGGACAGTTGTTTTTTCCATACAGTTGACGCGTTGAGAGCGCAGTGCGACGCCGGTACCGCGCACGCACGATTTCTGGACGTCAACGTCCTAATGCCACGTGCTTTTCTTCGTCTGAATCCATGTCGCGACTTATGACAGACATATATATATATCACTTTAACACGCACTAAATCACCCTGCAGACTGTGTGTGCGCTTTCAGTTTAAAAGATCCAAGTCTCAGTTTCAGTCCAGAGACTATTATTGCCCAGCAGCGGTCCTGCTGCAAGACAAAGCCATCCCCACTGCAATGGTGCGGCAGCTGTACTACACCAACTGTCCAAGACCCTATTTTTTTTTATTATAACACTAAATCCATCAGAGAACTTAAAAATATAAATAAACCATTTGACTTTGCAATCCTTTTATCATTGGTATCAGTGTTTAGACGGATGCTGCCTGTACGCTCTCCTGATATATAAATCCTAAGCCATGTAATCGGCCTCCCACGACAAGTTTTATGACCCAATTATAATCGAACGCATGCACATATTTGCCAATCGACAAAGCTCTTACGATGAAGCAATTAAACATCAATAATAAACTCTCACGGAGAAGGTAGCCTATCTCTGAAGGGAAGGTAGAAACATGACGGCGTGATGTGTCAGGGATAAGGCCTAAGTCCGCAGTCCTTGCAGTTCAAGCATACACAGATCAGTATCACATACTGGTTGGTGGATGTCACATATCTTTGTCTGGTACTAGGACATGGTGGTTTGCTCACGATGTTGTCGTTCGCTGTTTTGAGAGTAGTGGTAATTATATAAATCACACAAACTAAAGTGCCTGCTGACATCGAAAGACGGAGCCGCTACCACTGGCCCGCCTCGAGTCACCAGTAACAACAACTTGAAGCTCTATTTTAATCCTGTAAAGGAAAGGAGCTGATATTAAGAAACAATGGCTAACTATAATCCCTGCTCATATAAGCAAGTACTTATAGGTACTCCCGCAGTGATAATATGCGATTGTTAGACTGTATATATTTAGATATTCAAGTGCTACAGCGAGTTATCATGAACTTGAACGAAATTGTATGGCGCTTGAGTCATGGATTATATTAAATTCTTAGCCTATTCAAGAGTAAGGGTCGTCAGAATGATACAAACACTATTGGACTGATCTTTGCTTTAAAATTATGTTAGCGGGTTCGTCTAAATTACCACCACTAAATGTGGGCTCTTGTGAAACATGCTCAGAGAGGGAGAGACAGTCTAAGGAGAGTAGGACAAAGAAGTAATCTGGATAAGTAAGAAATAAAAAGGCAGACAGAAGAAGACCTTAAAAGACAACTTCAAAGGAATACGGTATTATTATTAAAAATCATACTACTAATAAGCGCATCGGTGAATAACATCAACTTACTATAGGTTACCTTTAAGTTGTCAACGACACTGCAAAGAGACAAGAGGTCACCTACACATCGACTAAGACCACACCGTAAGAAAATATGAATTATAATGATGTGTACACATAGCTATGTTACCATGCAGATATGAGGCTGAAAGTCAGATAGAGAATACACAACACGTCAATAAGGAATGATCATAAATAACCGATAATCGATTGAAAACAAACAATCTATGAAAATAGGTAGCCATTACATTATTTAGATGTGTTTACGGAATTATGAGTGCACTAGACTTGATATAACTGAACGATGAACAGATTTATGTCAAGAATAGAAAAGTAGTTCAGCACTTTAATAAATACTAGTTCTCTTCTAGATTTAAGACCGTTGTTTGTTTATACCGCGGAGAATGTGGATCATAGACAGTTAGTGATACATTGCCGGCCTAATTTAGCCCGTCTTTCACCATCCAATCAATTACGTCACGTTGCTGCGCCCTATATAACTAGTTAATTAAGTATGTCATACAGCACTTTTATCAGGCCAGTCTTCTACGAAAGGAAAAACTGTATGAACAAAGCCATTTGCTATCCTTATAAGTTCTTCTTGCTCCTTCTCCGACATCAATAAAGCTGAGGCCTGGGTTTTGACGAAGATCAACTTAAGCATTTTGGTTATAGCTTTAAAGCTATAACCAAAATGCTTAAGTTGATCTTCTTCTTTCTTTTCTTTCTTCTTGTCAGCTTTTTGACGGAATTGATACGCCAGAAATTAATACTTTTAATTTCTGGCGTATATCATCCTGCAACCCCACGATCCCAAATCATTACTCAAATTATGGATGGCTTTTCGTTGCCCCAAGTGTAGTCCGGTATTTGCTTAATGCTTTTTGTTTAAACCTTTATCTGCCAACCCTAACTGCAACAGATGCAACCTACATTCTCATTACGGGCTTATTGCACGACATGCCGTCATTGCCTCGGAGAGTTTATTTTATAAGTGGCAAACCTTTCTTGGTATTGTTGGAGCTCCGACTGATACCATCAATTAACCTTTTCACCATACGGACGTGACTTTGGAAATGCAACTGGCACCAACGAAGATAGAAACAATATACATATCGCCTCCAAACAAGCTTAAAAAGCAAATCTCAATAAACGTTTCAGTTAATTTGGTCTACTTCTAGACGCCTCATGTTCCGTCTTGTGGAGTCGTCAAATTTTACAATCGCTTAGGCTAGTCGTCAAGGCGGCATTACGATATTTGTAGTTTACTAGTTGTAACAGACGTCATATTTTTTTTATGCTCGTCTATTAAAATGAATAGTCTTCGACAGTTCGTTTCTACTATACTCGTAGTACTATTGGTTTACGTCAACAGACTTAAAAACGCATAATTTGCTTGCTTCGGGTTTATTACTATCCGTCGCACCGTAGATCGAAGGTTAAGTTATGCTTGCCAAGATCGGCCCGGGGTTAGGTGACCATCCATTACAGAAGACCTCTCCATGCCATGAGAAACAGAAAAAGCATTTATTCCTGATTTTTATTCTTAGCTAGATCTTCACCTTTTAGAATTCGGGTTTCTGACTACCCGTCATGACTAACATCTACAAGTAACTCGGGACCAACGGCTTAACGCGCTTTCCGATGCACGAAAGAGTCAGTAATGAACGGTCACACATCCACTAACTGACTTCAGCAACCGTTGGTTAAACTTCGATCGACCCGTGCTAATGCTAGACAGATGATGGAACGCATTTCAATTCATTCAATTTAATATTAAGCTATAGTCTAAAACAACTAAATCTATTTGACCATCGTCATTTTCCTAGAACATTGGACAGCACAACAAAAAAACAATTCTAAGCGTCGAATTTTCCAGAAGTGTAAATTAACTTACCGACTTCGGAATTTCCCTTAACGTGACTACATTTTAAATCCTCTGCTATTGCTTACAATTGAGTGTTTGCACAAGATATGTTTGCGTCACAACATCAATTGATCTTAATAAAAGGGGAGTTAAATGGCTGTATGTGTTGCTTCGTTGGACACGGTCAGTAGAATTGATTGTTTCATTCACTCTGTCTATTGTTATGACTTCGTAATATAAATGACTTTTATATAAGGTGCTGTAGATAGAATTATCTTAATGCTTGGTTACTACGCTGCCTAGCTAAGGCTCTCGCAGGAATGATATTTTGAGTCTTCTAGTCCGTGTAACTAAGGCTTGTAGAAAAAAGAAGAAGAAGAAATGTATGATTATCTCAATCTGCTGCATTGATACTTACAGCGACTCACCCTAAGCCTTTGATTTCTTTGTTGTCAAAGAAAATATTTCTGTATAATATGCCATGCCTGAATAGATACCATCATATAATCGATTTGAAATTTAATTTTGACACGTTGCCACGTGTATTGGCACTTTCCGAACTACGATTAAATTTCGATAACGTGATAGTGAAGTACTAAAAGTAATATTCGCAAAACGATTGTTGTTTTTTCGGCATTTTCCTGGTCTTCAACGAATTTTCGTGACTAGAATTCCAAACCTTAATTGGCCTTTGTTATTTCTCGAAGATTTGTTTGTTTTGGGGTCAGCTTAGAGATTTCAAGGATTTGACAAAGCCGTTGGTTTTTCGTGTCATGGACACATTAGAATCTCTAATTCCATTGTCATTTCCTTAGAAATTGGGATTATTACTCATAGGGTTACTAAGTTCTTCACTTTTAATGACGAGAACGAATCTTTGTGATCCTCTGTTAAGCGCATTGCCTATTACGTGTAAATTGAAATGATTCATCGGTTTTACTAGCCCATCAAAAAAGGCTCTCAGTAGGAGTAGCCTGTGTTTGTTTTGCTACAGCGATCATCTCCGCAATAAACTCATCATTTTCTGTTTAATATCTTTGAAGCAGCTACTGGTGTTCCAACAATGCTGTTTTTAATGTTACATTTAACGGCCGGTCATGTACATGAGCGTCCAAAGTGTTAGCTAAACGTGCATGACGTAAGATCGTAAAAATAAGTACATACCTACCAACTATGTATGTGCTTGGCGCCTTTTCATGTGCATAACTTGTGTTTTTGAGATGGGCTTTTTATTGATGTTTTGATTAGTATGGTTTACTTTTCACTCGTAGTTTGTGCTTGTACTGTGAAAAAATGGTGGAAATGTAACGAGTCAATATATCGTCGGTGATCTGTGACGGAATACAATAGGTGATTCAAATACAATAGGTTCCGAATATCCGGGAACAAAACCTGATGAAAAAGTGTGGAAAATGAACGTATTCTATCGGCTGCTCTGTGATTCTTGAGTTGAATGAACCTATACCAAAACATCGCTTTCTTCAAGCTACAAACGAGTTTGAAGAAAGACCCTGTCACCTATTTCGCTTAGATGGTTTCCCGGCCTACTAGCATAGTCCACTTTACGTTAGCAACTCATAATCCCATTAATAAACGGCTGTTACGACACTCGTGATAGGAAGCGGGGTGAAACTATTCTTAGCCAAGAACCACGTGGTCTCATCAAATGGTTGATCGATGCCGATAATAATGATGATGACGTGAACTAAATGGTGTAAAGCGCTTCCATTGATGTTGGCGGAAACATTTATTAGTATTTAATTTTATTAACATCTCGCTACACGATTATTACAACGATGAAATATTTTACACCGATCGTGATTTTTAATTGAGTTAACGTTTGAAACTGCTCTCTGTTTATGTAAGTTTTTGAGACCTCTGACACAAGCGTATCAAATATGTTGTCTGGGATACGTATATGACGAGTAGCCCATAGACCACTATTACGAATTTTAGGACTCAAATTTTGCTTAGTTGACCCTACGGCCTCTATATTATTGAAATTGTACTGTAATGTAAATGAAAAGCGAGACTTCGTCACGAGCCTTGCAGCAATGTTCTTGTCTAAATATATAAATGTTAACAACAGGTGCTATGCTTGTTTCGATCATTTCAACATTTAAATCGATCACATACCTAGTTCGTGTTTTATCGCGTTTACTGTATGGTAACGATGAAGCCATTTTGTTTGTGACCTTGGCAGGCTTTGGTCTAGATAATTAAATAAACGTAACCTCCGCGTTGACTGATAAAAAGGCTGTGTATAAAAACATTTAGGTTTATATTGTTGCTACGCCACCTAATGGTAACGATAGTTGTTATTCTGTTACTGTTTAATTCGCAATACATCGGATTTTCATTCTATTCCCCCGATTTTTCCTTTATAATGGGACAATAATTTATCTTCTATTGTATGAGTTGTGGCCGGTGTGCCGATCACCACCATCCACCATTTTGTTTGTGTTTGTAGGTGGTTTTTGATATATCTATCATCATGTATGGGTATCTTCGGGTCGTTTCAAACTATTACCAGGCATAAGCCCTCCCTTCTGTTGCAATCCTCTCTCAGTTCAGTGCCGAACGCGTATCTAGGTCATTCCTTACCAATGTTACTATTACTTCTATGTCGTCTATCCACTTGGCAACTTCATTCAATCGAAGGAGTGTTTTGCCAGTTCGTTATCTTGTTTTTCAGATCAGGGGCCGATTGTTAATTATTAATGCTATTATGCTTCCTTTGCGTAAACGAATAGTGCCATCGGTCATACTTAGCTCCGTCTCACTCTCGCACTAAAAAATGATGGCATATGGCCCCTGCAGGAACTCTCTACGGCAAGCAATGGTTCTCTATTGGTAACCGTAGTGGCAGTAAGAGAGTATCTGAAAAGCACGAAGAGAGGGGAGCAGTTCTAGATGAGTTATAATGATACATGTTCCGAAAAGCTATATAAGAGTACCTAGTCGGAAAACGTATGTATGAAATGTAGATGTATATAATGTATTATATATAGTGTAAATAGATATTTGAGAGCTCGTGGCTATATAAAAACAGCCACACGGGTTGATCAAAGGTGAAGCTACGCTTGCCGTGGCCAGTCTATGGATGGGTGCCCGTTTGTAACATATCGAGACTCCTCCGTGCCTCGGAAAGCACGTCAAGCCGTTGGTCCCGGCTGTCCTTTGTAGATCTTTGACAGTCGATACGGGTAGTCAGAAGCCCGAAAGTCTGACAACCAGTCTTACCAAGGGGTATCGTGTTGCACAGTAACTGGGTTGCGGAGGTCAGATAGGCAGTCGCTCCATGTAAAATACTGGTTCAGCTGCATCCGGTTAGACTGGAAGCTGACCCCAAAATAGTTGGGAAAAGGCCCGGTAGATGATGAGCGTAAGTAGATATTTGATTTTTTGGCAATTTTGGTAGCCTTCAACTCTGAATAATTCTACTACATAATTTGTTGTCAATTTTTGCTAACGCGTTTTTAATGTCATGGCTTTGGGCAGCGTCGCACGCGCCTCAAATTATTCACACTACGCTGATAATGTTGAGTCGATCTTATCGACATACTTCGTTGCTCAAGACCTAACGGCACATGGCAGCTGCACTAAGTGTGTTTTAACGATAATCTTACCATCACTTTAGTGGTGTAACTAACCGGATAAAGTAAAATACTCTGTGGTTACAATGGCGTAGAAAGTTCTAGACGTTTACATTTTGACACTGTTTCCAATCGATAATAGTTACTAAATACTATGTTTAGTATGCTTTGTCTTGCATCTAATTATCATTTTTTTTTTAGTATATACTGATGTTTTTCAGGAAGTGGAAAGTGTAGAAAAATCAATGGAAATATTTACTAATATGCTAGAAGCTTTTTGCACGGTGTATAATTTGTCATGTGCCCCATGATGAGTCCGCCATGGCACAGCATAATGCATAATGTTGAGTGGTATCCATCTTGTCACAGTCACGACGTGCAACTGTCAACTATTCCTGTACCGTGCTTATTGTACTTACTTATACTCCATTCCTAATAACATGAGACAAAATTTGTAATAACGTCATCGTTATTTCCATAACAGCGCGTGTGATAGGCTCCGTGATATCACGATTAATACAAAGCAATGTATTCTGTTTACTATTTACATATACATTTTAATATTTATAAGGAGTCATTTTAACAATATAACACATAACTATAAATGTTACTCGATATTTGGTCGCTATTTGTCTAATCTTTGAGAAATGGAGTTATATGTATAGGTTTTGTTTTGTCTTTACTAACGTAATTTAAGTATCTGTATAAAATACTTTCGAACCATTTCAGATTTGACATTACTAGTAGGTACTAACTTCATCTTTCGTATTTCGTATCTGTGGCAATTGATTTTTCGTCCGTCTTTCGTTGTATGTTTGCTTTATCCCCATTCTTCTAAAATTCTATCAATTCGACGACCGATGTGGCGTGGCGGGCAAAGGTCCGCCTGCGACGCAGGAGGTTGCGAGCTCGATTCCCGCCTTGGGACAAATGTTTGTACGATCTACAAAGATTTGTTCCGGGTGTTCTGGGCATTTGCTATGTATAATAAAAATAATGTCAAATATAATAAAAATAAAAATTATTGTATTGTAGGTATATCAGTAATCTTGTACCCATAATACAAGGTCTGCTTAGCTTGAGGCTAGATAATGCTCTGTGGATTGTCCAGCATTATTTAAAAAAAAACCTGTCTGCTGTTGAACTTAGGAATCTCGTAAGAATCACATGACACTTGCCTACCTTTGTCTTCTTTCCGGCTAAGACAGTTTAATTGTATTTAACAGATTAGATAACTAAGTATGTCGGTAGATTTCCTTTGTCTTACCAATAAATGATTAAAAACCCATATGTAAATAGGCTTTGAAATTAACCTAGATTCTTGTATTAGGTAAGTACCTTTTAATGATCAAATTAATTTGTTTGCATACAAAACGTTTCAATCAATTAAGGACTTACTTACTTCTACTGTACAATGATCTACTCGTAATACAGTACCTCAGTAGACTGGAATCGTCTGAAAGACGATGATAAAAGTATATGAAAAATATCTTCCAATAGGTAAGATCCTCATGAATGTTTTGTTTTCAATCGTAAAATACTAGCACGTGCGTAGTATTACATAATTAAATCTGCGCTCGATCAGAATGGGATGCGACCTTGTGTAAATAAGACACGCGCGGGCCGCCGGCAGCGGTAGCGTCGGCACACTCGTGTCGATGCTCTTAGGAACACAGGATGTGTTATAACAGATCCAAAAAGGTCGCATCACAATCTGGTCGCTTGCGAATTTACCCTTACCTAATGATATCAGAGAAATATAGATGCTCTAGAGACGTGGTGTTGGAGGAATATGCTTGGGAATTGGGATATCGTGGACGCAGTTCTGGACCAATGTGTCCATACTCTAGGGACTCGCTATCATGTCGAATTTGACGCGGCCGTAGAAGTCGCGCATACTGCAGTACTTTGGGGCATATCTCTAGGCGCGATAACGACTCCTCAGAGCAGCTGGTCGTACAGGAAAATGTGCAGGGAATCAGATTTGCCGCAGGACACCTATACGCTGGACTGACGAAGTGAATTCCCCAGTAGGAATCCGTATATCTGACTGCGCTAGACAGTCCGCCAAACGGAGAAAGATGGCGTAAGATGGTGCGGAGAGCTGTGCCCGCATCCACCACCGACGTGGACGCCTCCACGTGACCACGACCGCTCTGCCAATAGTGAAGCAGACACAAAAATATATCAAAGCCCACCTGTATATTGTAGACTTCTTATTTTATCCGTTCTTCATTTACATACCTATTCGTAATATTGGTTTAAGTGCTCTGCCAGAATATTTGGCGATCGGCAAACGCCGACATTCCTCACAAATGCATGATTGTTATTATTTGATAGTCGTCTTATCGAGGTCATTGGCCAGACAGTATGATGAATAAACAAGAAATAATCAAATAAGATAACAGAGATGTTTAACTTTAATGTTATATAATATGAAATACTAGCAGCCACCCGCGATTTCGTCTGGATATGTATCTTTATTATCTTCTTGCTGCCTCCTAGCTGTGCACCTTGGTGTTACGCGCGGTTTAAAATTATCGAAACAAAATCTGTAATATTCCAATTTTCTGTACAACTGTCTGTCTTTTCGTAAGAACCTTCTACAAACCATGAAGGTAAGAAATTAAAAAAAAGAAATAAAATCTGTAAAGTTGTTCTCAAGTTAAGGCGTACCCAAGGGAAACAGGGATTGATTTATTTATACACTGAAGCTATAAGACTGTGCGTAAAAGAGTAACAATCATCTCTACATCCTCATAAAAAAAACTTATTATAATTTTAGAATTACCATTAGCATCTTTCACGGAATACATAAGTTAGCTATAGTAAAATGGTTATCTACCAGTCCATCATACAAATATGTAAATGATGACCGGTGTAGTGGAAAGGAAACTCACACTAATATGAAAATATTAAAAAAAAGTTTCGTAGTAAGTAAAGAGTCGGAATACCAAGTGTGTTGAACAATATTTTAAGACGACGCTCTGTATTTGGTTTTCTAAATTAATGTTATATAGAGTAATGATTAGATTGTTCGCAATGGATATACCTACTCAAAAACTACTTAAACGATTTAAAAAATCTTTCACTTTTAAGGCTGATAGTGCAGCTTTTAAAGTGAAAGATTTATAAACTAGTGATTTTCGGAACTAATTTAATGGGTGTAGAGGGGGAACCAATGTTAAAGTTCGAAAAATGCGCGGACGCGGAAGTCGTGGGCGTAGTGCTAGTATCGCACAAAACGTTATTGCGCGTTGAACAACACAGAACTTATATATACCTAAGTACAGGTACAAGCTCAAACAACTTCAAATGCACTTACTTAGTTCAGTTTTTACTAATCTGTTTTTCAGTTATCTTTTTGTCCAAACATACTTCCATAGTATTTGGCCTGGGTGAACTCCCTACCCCAAAAGACAAGATGACTAATCGCAAATTTGAAGAATGATTCTAAATCATTTACCGTATAATGTCTATCACGAAATTTCCTAGTCATGTTTTAACCTGGTGTCGACTATTTTAACTAATGAGTGATTATTAAATAGATATTGAGGCAATATAAAGTATGTATTCATTCATGTGAATATACGGTAACATTGTGATGTCTTCTCATCATATCTTGTCTAGCCTTTCCCCAACTACATATATGGAGGTCGGCCTCCAGTCAAACCGGATGCAGCTGAATACCACTATTTTACATGAAGCGACTACCTATCTGACCCGTACAACCCAGTTACTGGGAAATACGGTATGCCTTAGTAAGACTGGTTGCCAGACCTTCGTGCTTCTGACTACCCCTAACGACTGTCAAGGATCTTTGAATGACAGCTGGCCCAACTGCTTAACTAGCTTTCCAAGGCAGGGAGGGGGGATAATGGATGGTCGTCTGCGGACCGACCTTGGCATGCGGAGCTTAACCGTCGTTTGACTCATGCTGCTATTATTATTCAGCTACAAGACCATCATTATGATGTTTTTTATGTCTGTAAGTATACTGCTGCATGTAAAATGCCTACAGCGAAGCAACTAAGTACCGTTCATGACATCGCTTGCTCAATATAGGCTTAGGTAATTCAAACTCTTTCTTAATATAATTTCAAAACAATTCTGCACTGCGAATGTCCCTGCTCAGACATAAATCCGCATTCGGAATACAAAACTCTTTTCGTTTCATAGTACCTACGCTGATTATGCGGATAACATTCGCAATGTTTTCCTGCACCACCTAGAATATTCTACATCTTTCGATGGTCCTAACACCACTGTCTTTTGTTTTCAGTTCTGTTCGAGGCGTGCCACAATGAGCCCACGTGTCTTCAAGACCGCGCTGGACTGGAAGCCATCACGCAGTTGCACCATCAGCTAGATGACGACGCCAACGGGAACGTCGACCTTAGCGAAAGTGACGATGTGAGTCAATGACCTTATTTTCAAGTCTTGGCCTGTCGTAACTGGTAATATCAGCCTTTTACTATTCAAGGCATAGGCCTCTTCTCATACAGATGAAGAACGAGCATTAATCAGCACGCTCGCTCAGGGCGGTTTGGCGGTTTAAAACTAATAGTCCAGGTTTCCTTACGATGTAGTTTCCTTTAACTATGTCAGTGATGTCTAAGATAAACTTAGAACGTAGGTACATATGAATTGTAATGTCACATTGGTACTTGCCGGGATTTGAAACCCCGACCTCGTAAATGAGAGGCGCGGCCTTAACCTACCATCTCGACCTGTCTAAGTGGCTTTAGGATAAAAAGTCTTAGTAACACAAAAAAATCCGTTGCATTGTTTTAAAGTCAAAAGACAAGCAAAGTCACGACAGAACATCAATAGTTGCTCAGCTGTTTACACGATGTGCCCGACCATTGAATGAAATGGCGGCAATTAAGGACACCCTTGAGTTAGAGTTCATTAATTTGTCAGAAACATGAGTATACACACACAAAGCATGCAAGATGTTAAGTACATAGCAGAAAGGATCACAGTCATGTTTTACCTTTACGGCGTACCAATATGTATTAAGTATAATAACATTCGATCAATTATTTAACTATTAATTATGCTATTAATTAAATATTATATTATTAATTATTATACTTGCAAAGGCAACGATCGCTCATGGTATATCGCTGTATATCGAACCTTGTTCATAAAACCTACGTTCAAACCGGACAGCCCAGTAGCCCTAGCACGAACTTTTTGCTTAGTTTACCAATAGTAGTTTACGAAAATGTCGAACTCGGAATTACCTAGACGATTAGTCAAACGAAATTACATTCACGTACGTAATGTAGAGGCGCTGTTTCAATCTTAGTACTTAGTACTCACAAATTGTTGACGTTTTCGGTTGGTAAACTTCTTGCGATAAATTCGTGCTCGGGCTTACAATACTATCCAAGTAGTTACAAACAGTACGGCTAAACTTATAATTATGTGAGCGAATTCTACTAGAAGCCACAAAATTAATAATAATAATAATAATAATAATAAATTTTATTTCAGAAACTATAAAACTTCTACAATATACAATCATACATAGAGGCCTCCTTTTAAGTATAAAAAATACCTGTGTTAGGAGACCCCGCTCTTCTAAAACAGAAACAATTTTAATGTAGGAGTGTACATAAAAACGAAATTTAACTTATATCTAAGAAGGTGTGCGAATGCTAGGTGCGTGGGTGTGTGTGATTGTATGTGTGTTTGTGTGTGTGTGATTGTGTGTGTGTGATTGTGTGTGTATGTGTGTGTGTGATTGTGTGTGTGTGATTGTGTGTGTATGTGTGTGTCGTTTTTCATAAAATTATCGCAAGATACTTTGTAAAAGAGCTTCAATGTCGTCATAGCTCTTGCTTTTTAACCAGTCTGTTAAAGTTTTTTTACAATCTCCATAAGTCATGGGGTAAATATTTAAACATTTATTCAATTGGTTGTAGATGGAAGCGGATTGTCTAATGTAATGTAAAATTACAATACACAATACAATCAACTGCCATATTTTCATCTCAAAATAAAATCTAGGTGAATCTATGACCTGGAACTCTAGATATCATGTCTGCATGCTAATACAATCTTCATCGCAATGAGAATAGTTTATGTACCGAACTCTTTCAAAATTGGACTACTAAGTAGTAATGCTCATTATCTTGATAATTTGTGTACTTTATGGTCGTTTTTAGTTTCGAAGATATTTACTGCTTTGTGAAAACGTGCAAAAGTATGTTTTTCTTTCTTGCTTGTTTATATAACCGTTTGGGTATTATTCGTAGCCCATTATAACTTAACTTGAATGGGCTGTTTTGTAGGTTTTTAGGTGTTTTAAGATTTAGATTAAAATTGTCTCGAATCTCTGTAACTTCCCATGATATGGTGTTGTTTTTTTTCTATAGCTAGCTACTTAATTGCGTATTATAGGCATATCCCTACCGGTAATAAGGAGTAGTTCATAAATTACGTGCTGACGTCGTGGAAAAGTAGACCTCTGTCTCCCTTAGCGTGTAGCGTAATTTATAGATGTCCGCTAAGGTACATTACCTTGGCATTTCATGGACTGACACATTTTGTGTCCATAACCAAAATACCAAAAATTAAGGAAAATTAATCACAATTTGCTGTGTTAACGTCCCGTATCTTAGACCAAGGTTTTGTCCTTGTTTAAATCTAAACCCGAGGCCTCGTGCCTTGGCTTTAATTGTCTAACCTGAAACAAATCTTACAGCCATATTGTGATTCCTAGCATAAATTGGCAATCTGTTCTACTGAATTCCGTAGGCGAATAAGTGATAATTTGGGTTATTAAAGTTCATTGCACTCGCAAATCAAACAGTACCATCACCAGGTCACCATTTCGAGACAGTGTATTTTGGTTACTAAACACATATTTTCTTTCGCACGGTAGTCTCACCGTGCGAAAGATAATGTCTGTTTGTGTCTGGTGAAACCACAGACTGGCTCGGGTAGTTTAGTCTGAATCTGAGAAGTATTACCGATCCGTCTGACAACAGTCGACTTTGGTGCCTAAGGAGGCCTCTTCTTTACCCGATTGCCCCTAGAAAGAGGGTAATGCATTATACCTATAACTATTTCTTTGGCACGCCTTGTGGCCTAAATGGATTGATTGACAAATAACAAGACGAATCTGCAGATACCTCAGATTCGCCTTGTCTTGTCAAGGTGTCCCTAATGGATATATGCTGTATGGATTAATATAAGAAAAATGATTTTTGTTTAGTGACGTAGTCATGTGGGGTTAAAAAAATAAAAGGCTCGAAAAGACGACTCCAAAATGTCAATGTTTTTGGTTATCATCTTATTTGAGAATTGTGTGTTCTGCTGCCAACCACCATCTTGTGTTTCGATTTGAAGGAAGCCATATCTCCATACCGGAGTGATAACTTTCCTTGAGCTGCCTAATTGTTTTCCACCCTATCATAAAAAGACGACTAAAAAGCACTTTGTTGAAAACCTGTTACCTCTTGTTCCAGTTCCTCCGTGAAGAGTTGCAGTACGACAGCGGGTATGAGAAGCGGCAGCGGGCGTTCCATCACAACGATGACATGCACATCTCCGTCAAGGAGCTGTGGGAGGCGTGGCTGCGCTCCGAGGTCAGTACTCTATATGGTTTTCCACTATAAAAAACATAACATCGCACCTTTATTCCCCGAAGGGTTGGGCAAGGGGCACCTATAGCAACGCCCACATTTCGCCAATTATGTTAAAGTCTCATGAAATAGTTTTAGTTGAAGTCCTAAATAGAATAATATGCTTGGTTGTTATACCGTAAACAAATAATAACAAACCATGTAGTCTGATCCGACTGAATTTCATATGAGCTGATGTCCCGACAGCTTCGAGCAGCCTCAAATCGAAGGTGCTAAAGTCAATAAGTTTGAGGAATTATGTGATATAATATTGTGATTTACAAGATGTAAGGCAGTGGCTAAAATTTAAATAGTATGTTTAGATGGTTTAGTCATTTTGAGAGAATGAGTGAAAAGCGACTAACAACGCCGGGAGGAGGCGCCCTAGAAGGACATAGCTTGTTTGTGATGTTCTTCAAAAAGGTCAGGTGCAAAGTACTCTCATCGGCGTGCGTGTATGACCAGATGTATGTACATTAAACGAACAAAAAGCAGTATGTTCGAATAATAGCACACGACGTTCTGAAGTTTCGTAATTTTAAAAATTGCGTTATTTCAAATTATACTAATGTTATAAAACTTCAATTTCAGGTGCACAACTGGACGGTAGAGCAGACCGTAGAATGGCTGTCGCAGTCAGTAGATCTGCCTCAATACAAGACCCTGTTCCTACAGCACAGGGTCACCGGCGCCACTCTGCCCAGGTAAATATTTCTAAGGGCCTTTAGTAAATAGAAAGAAAGAAAGATAAGACATTTATTTAACACAGGCTCCGGCACACAACGATATATAATACTAAACATACAAAAAAAATATTGTATGAAACAGAATAAGTAACGAAGAAACATAAAAAAATATAACGTGCCTTACGTCTACGCTAAAACGGTCCAGTTCAGCAAAAATGCCAGACAACGTTTTCAACTGGACCTGAATATTTGTATGATCTTCAGGTAAAAAAGGAAGGGAATTAATGATGGTTTAAATAAAATGTTTAGTGCTGAACGCATTTAGTGTGACAAGTCGTGCAAGCGCGCTCAAGTCTGCCAGTTCCTTATTTTTATTTTACATATTACATGTTCTCACACTTAGCCCGCAAGTCTGACAACCAGGCTTACCAAGGGAAATCGTGTTTCCCCGTAACACGCTCCATTTAAAATACTAGTATATTTAGCTGGTTCGGCTTGACTGGAAGCCGACCCCAACATAGTAAGGAAAAGGCTAGGCAATAATGATGGTGATGAAATTTATCAATATTGTTTCGACCATCCTAGCCCGGCCATTTTACATACCAAACGAAATACAATCAGGAGAAACAAATCAGGCATAACTACGAATAGCCAATGTTTATTTTACTTTTAGGCTAATCGACTTTACCGACCACAACTAAGTAATACGGTAAGGAAAAGGCTAGGCAGACGCTGATAATGATATGATGTACTCACCCTGTTTATATCCCAACAGATTGGCAGTAAACAACATGCAATACGTGAGCAACGTACTGGGCATCAAGGACCCCATACACAAACAGAAACTGGCGCTCAAAGCGATGGACGTCGTACTCTTCGGACCCCCTAAAGGTAGCGTGCATTTCTTTGGACATAAATATGCTTGATACCAGCACGGATGCTTAACGTTAACGTATTGTCAATTGGAACGATCGTAAAATTCAAAATTCAAAATTTTGAATAATTTAATAAATATTAAACTTATATTTTTATGACTTTATTCGTAAAAATAAAGGTTATTATTTATTATTCATGGGAGATTATTATTGTTTGCCTCATAAATTTAAACTTAAATGCTGCAGGATGATAAATGTTATTTTGAATTTAAAATCGTTCGAATTGGTCCAATTGACGTTTTCAAAACTAAATAAAAATGAAATAATAAATTCATTAATTCAAAAATATTAGGTATACGGTTATTATAAAGGTTCTCTTAAATCTATGTTAAGTTCACTCATGATTTGTGCCTGAACTAGGTAATCCTGTGTTTCAGGCGATAGGAGGTAACATTAAGTAATTAAATTAAAAAAAAAACACTTAATACATTAAATCTTATTAGTACATACTGTAGTGTAAAAAGGTGTGTAATATACTGAATCTTTTGTGGACAAAAGGAATAAGTGTGGAGATTCTTACCCAGTCGTCTCCATACGGTAATAACTTTGAGAAGGGGCAACTAGAATATATTTTTCTTATTTTCAGTGACTGAATGGTCTAATTGAAATAATTTATTAGGCTTTGACAACTCTCCTGAAATGTTTAAAATCGCGCTCAAGTATTGCAGACGCTTTCCTTTTCTCAATATAATGAACAAGCATTCTAAATTATTGAATTATAATAAATAAGTATAAATATATATAAAATATATAAAAATAATTATAATATATAAGTATAAGTATAAATAGTTTGACACTAAGTCAGGCTTATTACAAAAACAAGGTTTTTTTTTTAAATACTTTATACCATAGAGCCTGTGTTTTGTGATACAAACGTCACTGTGGTTGAGTACTTCAGTGTAGTTGGATTCAAGAATTCAAAAGGGTCTGAAGACAAACCTTGTTTTGTGTATGTTAACACTTGTTAACTTTTTGTGTGTTAAATGTACCTACACAATGATAAGCGATTTGTTAGTGTACTACCAGTTTAAGTCGTAACCGTTTTAGTAGTGGGTACTTTGCTCTTATTAAATTAGTATTTACGTTATATGCATACTTTTATTGAATTAAATAACTTAAATCTAAAACAAATTATATTTGTTTATAAAATACTTTAAAAAAAGGTATAGACGAATTTCATGTTTTTAAAAGTCAGTGAGCTGTGTTATTAATCGCTTGACCAAGAAAAGTATAGTAGTATATAAATATCGTATTGTAAGGAAAATACTTAAAAGGAACATACTTTACCCGACCTGGGACCCGAGCCCAAGACGGCATGCTCAACAGTAACACTTGCAACCACTAAACCAACGAGCCAGCTCACGAGGCAGGCATTTAAAACGCAAATAATAATCAAATAAATAGTCTAATTTAAAAAACCGGACCTTAGCGTTTATATCATAACCGGTTCCGCATTATCTAAGACTGATGGCGAAGACGATAGATCATGGAAACCGGTTGGTCAAGTAGCCTCATCTAAGTTAATATTATTTGTACTTAAACCCGTTGGGCCTGACTGGTTTCGCGTTCTGTATTGACGCTTAGGTTAGTTTACACAATGCCAGCGGGGCCCGCGACTTCGCCCACGTGGAATTTTAAGAAAAATCATGGATTTTTCATTTTTGCACAGTATCCTAATTCAAGCATAGTATAGAACGCCCTCCATAGTATAGGTGGGATGACGATCTGCGAAAGACTGCAGGCAGATGCTGAATGCGGCAAGCTGAAGACAGGGCACTATTGAGCTCATTAGGAGAGGGCTACGTCCAGGAGTGGACTAATATAGGCTGATTATAATGATGATCTTAATTCAATTTCTAAAATAAAAGAAGCCCAAGTTACTCCTTAATATATCACCTATCTTCCAGTGAAATTCCCGTCAAAATCGGTTAAGCGGTTTTGGAGATTAGCCCATACACAGACAGACGGACTAGATATTTTAAAATTAAAATTTTTGTGATGGAGTTTTAATTATGTAATAATGTCATATTAAAATTACAAACAGACAGTTCTTGTTTATTTATTTGTAAAGATACATTTATTTTGTCAGCCTTATCAATTATCATCTGCCTAGCCTTTTTCCAACAATATCGGGGTCGGCTTCCAGTCTCACCAAATCCAGCTGAACACCAATTTTCTATGGTGCGAATGCCGATCTGACCTCCACAACCACTGGGTACTAAAAAAAGCACAAACACACATAAAAAGTAAAGACACTTTTCTTGTGAAACTGCTTGCATTGAGGCATAACCAGAATTGCTTGCTGGTGTGGTACTAACACGACCTAACGTACGGAACACTATTTTTTAGGGTTCAATACTCAAAGGTTGCCCACGAAACCCTATTGTCTATCTGTTAGCGGGCTTTACCTTATGTACCGTATTAGGGCCCATTCAGACATACCACAACCACATCACATCGCAATCGCAAAATGTGGTCGAGCTGTGGTTGCCGTGTGCGCATTTAACTACTAAGTTTCAGACAAATTAGCACCCTACGTGGTGTTGTTTGGTACGTGTGTAACAAGCCTTAGGCAGTTAAAATTTACATTGAATGTGAATTTGTAGTGCCGCCATAACAACAAATAATAAATAATCTGTACTAATTTAAAATAAAGGGGGGGATTCAACCTATAGACTTATTTTAACCTTGAATACGAAATAATTCAGAACAAAAAACAAAGTCGCATAACTACTAAAAACACGGTTAAAAAAACCGGCCAAGTGAGTGTTGAAAACACTTGATAGTGAAGTGTTCGGGATAAGTATTGACGCATGCTTTGGTTTTACGCTCGCAACTCTGAAATCCATGAGCACCTGGAAATCCCAGCAATCCTGGAAGAAGGTGAAACGCTACTTAGAGAAAAATAAAAGTAGATTAACGAACCATCCCAATCCCCTTTATAGTTCGTAAGCCTTGGCTGCGGGCCTTAACCCTTTCGCTGCCCAGTTCAAAAATACGATTTAACTTGTATGTCATATGTATATATATGTTTGGCAATATTTATTTTCATTTTTTTTTCTTTTACAAAACGTTGCCTCACACTAGGAATTTCTCCTGTATCGTGGGTGCGTTTACAAACATTCAAATACACATACACAAACAGCCAGACCCGAAACAACTACCCGTAGGTCATACAAATATTTGTTCCGTGCGGGGATCGACCCCAAACACGCAGCAGCCGATGGCTCAACCACTGCGCCAACCGTGTCGTCAATTTATTTAATTGTAAATTAAATTACATAATGCGTAGGTACATGGTAGGGGGTGATGGGCATGTTCAAATCTCATCTATACCTTTTACATGTACGACTTGGGAAGCGAGTTCTGGATACATGACCAAGCAATTTTTTGACCCGGGAGCCGGGTGCTGGGCACTAAAAGTGTTAAACTACTTTGAGGTCACCACAGAATAGACTGGTTAAGCAGTAAACAGCCGTCTAGTGCTGAACTGCGAGTGGCCCTACAAGAAAAATAACATCCCAATCTTCTTTACTTCCACTATTGATGCCAAATCAGACTAAGAGACTCATGAAAGCTGATATTGTGCGGCCTGATTAAGTAGAATTTTGATTCTGTAAAAAGTTGATGCATCTCTCCACAAATCTGATCATAGTCAGGGACGACTGATAGCAGATGAGAAGAAATAAAAAAATATATTTGATTTTACCAATTGCTAAAACAAATTTCTATTTCATAGTATATCTCAAGCGTTTTTGCCATACCAAATATTGGAATTAAATTAATATCAGTGTTAATTTTAATCCAGTAGGCCCAGTTGCCTGACAAAAAGGGGTGGCCATACACATTTGTGTTGCATACATGATGTTTTTGTATTCCGAAATTCGTGAAAAACAATCCTCGCGTGTTTGTGTTATGTTTATGTGTAAAACACGTGCAGGAGACACGGCTCAGTTGTTTTCATGGTGTCTGTACCATGAAAACAACTGAACAGACCAACCATTGACGTAACCATATAAGTCAGTTACCACATTTAAAAAAATAAAAACCTTGCCCCACACTAGAAATTTCTCCTGTACTGTGGGAGCGTTAACAAACATTCAAACTCACATACGCAAACACCTAGACCCAGAACAATACCTGGAGGCCATACAAATATTTGTTGCGTGTAGAATCGAACCTGCTACACGCAGCACCCTTGTTGGTGTAGTGGTCTCAAATGCTAATGCTGAGCATGAGTCCTGGATACAATTCCCGGATCGGAGGAAGTGTCATTGAGATTTCGAATAACCAAGAAGCCCAGCCCAACCCTGAGGTTGGATTTGTGCCAGGTTACTGTTAATAAGCTGGCCCCTAATTACATGGGACTTAAACGTCATAATTGGCGAGTTGTGGATGTATCCACTACAGGTAAACCGTTACCCAACCCTTCGTTTAATACAAACGGTGCCCTAAAAAACGTGTTTCCTTAAGCGGAACACGTTAAATTATGTCATCTTGATAATCTCAGAATTTCATAACCGATTACAAACCAGGTAAATGAAGCCGTTTATTAAATTCATCCTTGTGTTTCTTTTGTTTTACTGTCATATAATTGGGCCATAAATGTCAGGTCCATGACATGATGCGAGGCCCATAACTTCATCATAATTGTTGGCCAACCGGGAAATTAGTATGATAACACGCATGACAACAGGAGTTATAGACCTTAGTTGACCTTATAACCAGGTAAAAAAAAAACAGTCTGTGGCTTTGATTGTTTTGTTTAATTCATTTTTTGCCACCGACTACAGAAAATAAGGTTATTTTAGACCTTTTAGTTTATTATAAAGTCGGTTGTTTTTCATTTGTAAAAAGTTTTTATTTCTTGTTTTACAGTGGGTAGGTTTATAATTTATCTAAGATACAATAGCCTCATGTCAACTGCTCGTCGCCTTTCACAAATTTCAATATTCTATTTTCTCTCTTAAAAGTGTAATTTGTTTTTTTTTTAATTCAATCCGGACCACTTTCCTAGGGGCTTAATTAGAAATTAAGGCCTTCCAGCCAGGGCGTAAAAACTTAAATACTAAGCGACCAATCGCTAAGGGCACCTCCTGCGGGGTACGAGCCTCGGCTTAGGACGTCGTCGCTGAGAGAGGACAGCAAGGGACGGGCTGGATCAAATAGATATATTATTTAGCATTTTTAAACATTTACCGGCTCAGCTTCGCGGGCTGGCTCTAGCAAAGGGTCGGGGGGAGGGCATTGACGGGGTCGTCGCGACGGGCCTCGACGGCGAGGACGGAATGACGGCGGTCTATGTATGCGAACAGTGCTGGTGGCCCTATTGCTCTCTTGGAGGAGAGTGATAGGGACATCAGGCTCTGTGAGTGTATGACGTGGTCTACGAATTTTACTGATACGCGAGGGAGTGTGTCGGGCGGCCGATGCCACTAAGGGGTTGGGATGTGTGGTAGAACTCTCCATGAAGCGCTGGGTGAGGTGCTTCATGAACTGTTTCACCGTAGGGATTTTGAGATCTAAGCCAATATTATACGCGTAGTATGACCACCATAGATACGGGTTTTGTCGACAGAAGTATGGACAACATGACAGATTGTTGAAAGATTTCTACAGTTCTAAGCATGGCTTAAAACTGAAGAGAAAATGTTTTCAATTCTCTACGGTCTACGACATCTCTTGACATCTCTTTTCGTCTATTCTTGGTAGAATAGATATAGATTAGGGTATTTGTTTCGATATTTTTTAAAGATTTCCTGAAACAAAAAAAAGGCCATTTCTTTATTTTTTTTTAAATATGTTACAAAATGGCGTAGTTTTAAGTGTTTTAAAATCTATACTGAAAAGAGACAACACTGCTAGCATCTGATGTCACTAGACAATAACGCCACAGTGTCTTCGCACTATTCACTCAGTACAAAGGCCGTTCTAGGTGACAAGGATGGAAGAAAAACTTCAAAAGCGTATAACTTTTTTCCACCGATTTTTTTACTTTTTTGTCTGATTCAATTTTCTAGAAATCTTTATTATCTATGTTTTTGATAGGCGTCGAATACCCTATTTATTGGTCTTGCTACGCGTGCTGGCCTAAAAAGGTTAACTCTATGCTCAAGAGCAGTACAAAAAAATAATTATATTATAAAGCGTAGGTAGTAAGTCCACTGACATCATACACACGTACTCCATTCAATTCTAGTAACATCGTCTTCATAAAAACATAATTAATGTTTAGCCAGACAGTGTTTATACAACACACTGTTTTGCCTCTTCGAGTTAGATTTTTTTAACTGGCAATGATTCAGCGTAAACTTCATTTAATGACGAAATAATAAAGGGTACGGTTACATAGTTATAATAGCTAGTTTGACGGTGTTACAAGTGTTATTCGACAAAATAATTTTGCTGTTTTTGTGCTCAATAAATGTAGAACCGAACCTCATTCAGTAATAGTTTAGGGGTCAAAGGACTGGCTTTGAAGCACCTTATGTACGTTGTAAGAAAAATACTTATGAACGTAAACGAAGCAAAAGGAGTATGTAAGGATGGTAGCTGGTGGCGTTCTGTAGTATCTGCCTACCCCCAATGGGAAAAAGGCGTGAGTTTATTCCTCTTTGCTTTCTTGGATACTTCAATAAATAATATGAATACTTTATTTCATGTCTGAGTATATTTCACTCATTAATGAAAAGTTCTGGTAACTAAATTAACCAGCAGAACATAACTGTGTTATCAAATCCACAGTACGATTTTTTTTTTTTTTTTGGAATGGGCATCTCGCAGTTTATCCTTCAGGGATATTTACTGCTCAACCGAACTTTCCTGTGGGGGGCTTAATTAAAATTAAGGCCTCCAGCCAGGCATAACCACAGTACGATAAAAAGTGATTGTTTAAATAGTGAACTACCGACCCGCCCCGACTTCGCACGGGAGCAAACATATTGACGACACGGTTGGCGCGGTGGTTGAGCCATCGGCTGCTGCGCCGCGTGTTGTGGGTTCGATCCCCACACGGAACAAATATTTGTATGGCCTACAGGTAGTTGATCCGCGTCTGGCTGTTTGTGTATGTGAGTTTAAATGTTTGTAAACGCACCCACGATACAGGAGAAATTCCTAGTGCGGGGCAACGTTTTTTTTTAAAAAAAAAAAAAAATATTCATGGAAATTTTCATACAAAAATACCATCCAAGTTTCCAACTTTCCCGCTGAATTTTCCAAGAAAAATCTGCCACATAGATCAAACAGTTCTCAAGTGATGATCAGTCATACAGGCGCCAATTTATTCTTAATTTATATAGATATATCAACCAGTCATTCTAGCCATCCAATAAATTCGACCGAAGCCACAAGTTACCAACTAATAAACAAACCACATCAATAGTACCAACATAAAAATAAATTGGATATCACCAACACCATGGTTCGTTGAAGGACAGTCGTGGTGCAAAAAAAAACGTTTCATTATGTTCCCGATAATAGATCTACGGCCATTGTTGTGTGCTGATAAGGTTTTGTTCATACGTGACGATGGGATCGCGACACGCGACATCTGTAGTGGCGATGTTTGATGTGTCTGGTAGACTATTTACATGGCTATCTGTTTAAACGAATTTTTTTACTTATGAATTACAACTTGTGGACATACAACTAAAATAAAATAAAAAAGGGTCCGTACAAAAAGTTTGAATTGAAAAAGATTTTTATTTTTTAAAACGGGCAATCAAATATTTCGCATTTAAAATTTCGTGTCTGAGCTGCTTAACGTTAAAGAGTTCTTCAGGTCTGTGTGTAGAATCATGTCACAGTTATCATATAAATCTATTTCCCTTGGAACTGAAGGTTAAGGGAAAGCGTCAAATTTCCAGATTTGTTTACAGGTATTAATTTTGCAAAAGTAAATTTTAAATTGTTTTTATCATTTATCATTTTACGTCCCGCAGAACTAAGTTTGTTTCTGAAACTTTGATGCTTGCTTTGATGATAAAAACTGTGCTTGTTATACACATTTTTCTTTGTTTTCCTCCATAAACTGAATTTATTTCAGATTTTAACTTGGACTAGTCGTTTTGTTCGACTGAAGATTACTTTCACTAGTACAAATGCAAGATAGAGATTATCCCGAGAACCCGCGGTCATAGTTTCATAGTACGTGCTATGTAAAGTTTATCAATTTTCAGCCTTGCAGCCTAGTCTCACCAGGCTGCAATAAATAAATAATGCTGTACAATCCACACAGCATCATCTAGCCCCAAGCTAAGCAGAGCTATTGTTATGGGTACTAGATGACTGATATACTTAATACAATACATTACATAGATAGATATTTTTGCTATACATAGCAAATATCCAGAACACCCGGAACAAATCTTTGTAGATCGTACAAACATTTGCCCCAAGGCGGGAATCGTACCCGCAAAACTCCTGCGTCGCAGGCGGACCTTCGCCCGCCGCGCCACTTCGGTCGTCTCAAATGTTTTTCATAAACTCCGGCCTATTGTCGCGTCAAAAATTAAAAACTGATTTATCGTCCATTCAGCCGCCATTGTTACAGTAATAACGTTTTGTTCACGCGTGACGAACGCACTTCACGAATTGAGTGATCACCGTATGAATGTCGCATACGTAATGTTATCAGCTGCTTGACGGTTGTAGGATTTAATTATTTATTCATTCATGCATGAATCAGTAATTTATCAATGACCCTTCTTACTATGCAACCTTTACCTGAGAACAAATACTACATAAAGCCATCAAATTAAGTTGAGCATTTTAATCTGCTGCATATGCTAAATCTGCTTGTAAATATTTGCGTCTTTCGGGAGAAGTGTATAGGCTTAGCCTGACCCATCGTCAATTACAGCATCGCTTAACATCAAAGGCTCGACCTTATCAATAATATATGTAATAATAATGCCAGCCTCTTACTGCCTCACAGCCGAGCAAATGCCTCTTCTCACACAGAGAAGGTACTATATAATCGAGTATTAATCAGCACGCTTGCTCAGGGCGGCTTGCCCATTTTAGACTTTTATTAATCATAAGTTCAAGGTTTCCTCACGATGTTTTCCTTCATCAATGTCAGTGATGTCTAAGATAAACTTAGAAACAAATATAATAATATAAAATTAGCTGATTTACCAGCCAAATCAAGACCAAGCCCTGCTATGGGCACCCAATAGGAAGTTAGGATTGCTACTGACCGCCTTATACAAGCTCTCGTCATGTCAACAAAAGAAAAGAATAGGGTGACCTAGTTGAGGCTAAAAACTACGGGAATTTTATATTTTTTGCTCTTATTATTATGAAACCTTCGCGATTCAAAGTTTTTATAATAATCGAATAGAATGGCCATAGCTGGATCTTCAGCCCACTAGTAATGGAAGACAGACAAATACCGGGACGTCACGCTCCGCTAGCTAAGGAACCCTGAAATACATAATTTCAAAGAATCCATTGCTGTAATGAGTCGTTTAGCGATGAAATTATAACATGTCAAACGTTGTCCAATTGTGTGTGCACGTTGGGTATTGTACAGCAAGCCATTACTATTGTTTGGCTCTTTTTGTTCATTCTTTTTATATTTCCCAAAGAGTTACCACCTTCGGTTGGTGCTAGACGAAAGATTCTTATGTTTGCCTCAAGTTTTGTGTGAAAATAAGTCAGTTCTTTTGTGGTCAGTGGATATATTTTGGTGTTAGTGAACAGTGTGTTGTTATTAAGATGGCCGCTCTTCGTGATCAGAGAATCCAAAGTATTTAGGGTGGGTCATTTATTAGTATTGCTAAAATATGTTTGGATATGTATGTAAGTAGAAGTCGGCTTACCTTATCAGATAGGCTAATCAAGATTCTATCTTATAATTTACGACTGTGTAAGTCCAAGGCTTGATTTGTTAATCATACTAATGATACGTAACATGCAGAAGCTGTTGTTACTTGTATATTGTATAAAATAAATGAGTTTTACCATCTGGAATTTCTCAGGCTGCAGTCTGGATTTGAGCTCCATTGATGGCAATAAGCACGCCACATATCTAGCGAAATGTGGGCGTAGTATAGATACACCCTATCTAACACTTTGAGAAATTCAGGCGTGATGTTGTGTCATGCATATTAAGACTATTATTAAAAAAAATATGGTCCAATCATGACTTATAAATATGAATTTTGATAAGCCCTTGTATCTTCAATATATTGCAAAATACAAGCCAATATGGCGTATCAATAGTTCATTCTAGATGCACTTATGCGGTTATCGGCAGATCATAATTAGAGCATTATTCAATTCGTTAAATGAGGTCTCCAGTCTAACAGACAGGTTCAACCGAAGTCTAGGTCTTGAGTATGTGACTCATTACTGAGAATTGAGAGGTTGTCTTTTTAACCGCCGAAGAAGAACGAGGTGTGTTATTGTATTTAAAGTTTGTATCTGTGTGTCTCTCTATGGCATCGTAGCCCCCATAAGAATGGACCGATTTTGTTTTTTTATGTCGAAAGTCCCCGTGACTAACTCACTTAGTGGCTGCCTCGTTGGTCTAGTGGTCGCAAGTGCTACTGCTGAACATGTAGTTTTGGGTTCGATTCCGGGGTCGGGCAGTTTTATTGAGTTGTTCCAGGTGAAGTTTATCATTAGCTGACTGGAGTTTTTGCCAGAATTTGTGCCCGATTGGTGGCAAAAGGATCGCCCTCTTTTACATGGGACTTAACATAACTGTCGAAATATGGGTGTACTATAGGCACACCTCAGCACGACTCTTGAGAGAACGTTCACTACAGTCGTAATGTTTATCTTATTATGTTCTATAGAATCTTGATTTACTTCTTTGTCATTTGCTAGTAGCAATCAGTTTTAATTTATTGACATTTTATCCTGTACGAATGCACTGTGTCCATCAAATCGAAGATACTTGTCCAAGTTCCTAACAATATTCCTCTCAGTCAGCGTGGTTGCTATGCAGCCACAATTACAAATGCGCAACTACTTGTGGTTACTGGAATATTATCTGTAGCAAGCACTACTGCTGTGCATGAGGTCCTGGATTCGATTCCCGAGTCGTGCAAAGTGTTATTGGGTTTTACCATCTGAAATTGCTCAGTAGCAGCACGGAGTCTAGTATTTTACTTGGATTAAAACATAACTGGCGAAATATTGGTATACTTAGATGCACCTCTGCCTTACCATTCAGTGAATACAGGCGTCATGTTGTATAAAGTCCTGCCATAAAAAAAATAAAAAAATATCTAAACGGTCTTAAAAAATAACAACTTCAACTAATAAACGTTACACATTAGTGACTCGGTACAACAATCAGACTAGATTAAACGATATCCTATGGTTTGCGCCGACAGAATGGTACGTAATGTCAGACCGCAAGTTATTACTACTTATAAACGTGTTATTACTAGAGTCACCACTTACGAGCGTTTACCAGAGACTGTCCTACAAATATCGGCCTAAATTAAGTTGAGCTTTGCCCTCCTTGTATCCTTGATTGCTGCCCACTCGTCAATAATGAGTTGTGTTAAATGTTTAACAAGATATTTGCGCGTTGTATCGTGTTTTTTTACCTGGCAACAGACTACTAAGCGATTCGCAGAAAAAACTTAGCAACATAAATTCTCAGAAAACAAGTAAGTTAAAAATAAATCGGATCATGGAGTTTGTTTAATTCGTAATGGTATTTATTTATATTTTCACGAGTTTTGTCAATGTTTTACGTACGAAGTACATACATACATAGATTTCTAAAAACATAACCTTTCCTATTGGGCACGACGTAGTCAGGTAAAAATAAATAAGGAGAGATTCTTAAATCGATTTCTATGCTTGTTAAATATTAAGATAACAAACCAATCAAAATTATCAAAATGCGCTTGAGTTCTTAATAAATTATATTTATTCGTACAAATTGGTTGTTGAGTTGTACTCGTCAAACAAGCAACCAATTTCTTTTCAAACTAGGACAGGTCGGTGTTTCCTATCTCACTGCTCCGAGAAAAAATACCGAAACAATATCACAAATACACTTCTGAGTCAAAACGTGATTTAAACACTGAGTTACTTAAATATTTATTTAATACATAATAATTAAAAAAAATATATGAAATCATCTATTATCTACTCGTAACATAGCTGAGTGTCATGTATGAAATATTTGTATGATAGCCTTTATATAACACGGCGTTGTTTTAAAAACCTACAATATGTGGGAAGTGTGAAAATTAAATATTTCATGCTATGACTTTATAGTATTTAGTCTCGCAAGTTTCCATGATATCATCATGTTAAACAAACTATAGGGCTTCCGTGACGGGCTTCTGCAGAAATAACAGTGTTTTTTTTTTCTTACATCACATATTTGGTAATCATATAGTGTATGAAATTGAAGATTTTTCGCATCAATTCGCATATTTGTGAGAAAGAAAGAAAGAAAAACATACGATATCAGTAACATTCAAAAGTTCGTCGAATTAACTATTTATTTAAATATTTTTCTCTACTCAGAATACCATACTTGTTTACCAAAGAAGACAGCTAAAATTAAACACATCTCTGCCTAGCCTTTTCGCAACTATGTTGGGGTCGGCTACCAGTTTAATTGGATGGAGATGAATACCAGTATTTTACATAGACCGACTGCCTATTTTACCTGCACAACCACTGGGTATTCAAAAACAACACACACAAGTAAACACACCTTACAAGTGAAACTGATATTAGCATCGAGGGAAAACCAGATTTGCTTATAGGTTTGTGTCAAAAGTAGCGTCCAATATTCGGGGTTTTTGTCAAAGTAATTATATACCAGGTATGTCTCACGTTAAATTAAAATGATGGTGTCACTAGCGTTACATCACAGCTTACTCGAACGATTTAGCTTCATTCAGACTTGACGTTTGTGATCGGTAGCTGTGACAGTGAAACAAGTTCCATTAAAACACGCGCAAAAATAACAGTTACTTTTGAGAGTTATTATACGATACCACGACATTGAAAACTAGTGTTAATAGAAGTGGAAATAGTGCTTATTCTCCTATGGATAAACTTTACATCAGTGATGACTCATTTTAGATACAGCGTGCAGTGATTGCTACTAGTATGTGATAATAAATGTTTGAGACCTGGGTTGCAGTGTGTGCTTCGTATGGTGTATACCTGGCGTTTAGTGGGCGTTATGTGGACATAAATGATGAAGGTAAAGAAGCTGGCTGCTAAGAACTGAACTGAGTTTATCGTAGTTATTTTAATTCTATGTCAGATTACTTGCCAGACTGTTTAAAAAGTGCTGTTCGGTCATTCTAGCTGTCGTCACAGTCGTGTTTTTGTATTTTCTTATTTCCTTCATTTTAGTGCGTTGTAATTTTGGAATCGGGTCCTTGAGCCCTTAATGTTTATACATGTCACAAAAAAAGGCTAACATTTACGAAATAAATGTGTGCCCGCCAATGTTACTCACGGTGTCAAGATCAATTTAATGATACCTCATTTGTGCATATCAGTCAAGCCGTTGAGGTTTAAGAGCGTGCCAAAAAGTAAACATACAGTCATGCATACCCTCTCAAAACGTTACTCGCCTTCTGGGGCAGTCGGGTGAATAGAATACCTGTATTACATAACAATTTAATTGGACTGTATATGTTCACCTTTCAAAAAGTGGCGCAGCAAACTCTCCAGCAATACATTTCTCTGATAACAAAGTAGAACATTAATCTATACAATAGAAAGCAACAAAGCCTTGTATTGAAAATAGAATTTGTGACGTAATTCATTCTACTCATTTATTTAAACTTTACGAACAAGTAAAAATAATCGTATAGGGGCGGACTTAATACCTAACTTTTAGAAAATGTAAAACAAAATTCATTTATTCACATTAGGCTGAGAATCAGCACTTTTTGAACGTCAAGATTTACATAAGACAGTCCCTCAAAACGTTCGCTCTTCGTTACATTTCTACCAGTCTATTTAAGGGGGAAACAGAGTCAGAACATGGTAATAAATACACATACCTACATAGATTATAAACAAGAATACTTAGTCAAAAGAGATACAAGATCATTTATGGCGGGAACCATCCTAAAGTTATTTAATTAACGTGCCTAACTTGATTTCTATTTTTGGCTTTTTTAAACCTGTTATGGTAAATAAGCGTTAACATTAGCTACACTCAATCACTAATTAAATACAATAAATGATTAGTGTTACTATGACTGCCATTACGAAATATGCACGAGTAGATAATAAAGGATATTTATTTATAATTGTCACAGTTTTTCCTTCTTCATTTGGCCTTTATTCAAAGCGATTGTTGTTTTATCTATCTTTACCGACATTGTAGATTCAAATCCAGGCAATGTAGCAATGTGAGTTCTTCCATGTACAGAGGCTAGCACATCAGGCTACCCCAATCTGGCAAATTTCTTTGATAGTTTTTTAACTTTATCAGAAAAAAATAAGGTTCATGTTCAATTGGGAAAATTTGACAGTTTGATGTGCTAGCGTCTGTACTTTCTCAGTCTTCTGACATGTGTAGAAGAACATCGTAAGGAAACCTGGGCTTATACTTACTAAAATAATAAAAAAGAGTATTGTGTTTCAACACACTGATCTCTTGAACCACCACTCAGATTTTAACAAAAGATTTCTTGATTTGAACTCCCAATTCTTTCAAGAAGGTCCTAGGCTATTTAACATCACGTTGCGACCCTTAAGAGCGGGTAAACCAGCGGGGTGCAGCTACTTACACTAGTCATCGCCAACCTGCCTAGAGCAAGCTTGGTGATTAATGCTCGTACCATCTCTGTATGAGAAGAGGCTTTATCGTCTGTCGTACTGTAGGGACAGTACTATATCTTTACATATTATTCTATAATTCTATCATTTAAATGTACCTGATTTGTCATAATTTTGACTGAAGGCGTTTCAAGTTATACATATTGCGAGATTAAATGAATGATTGATTATTTTTAATGGCATCGCTGAGTAAAAGAGTTATAAACTATAATTATTTACTGTCCTTAAACCATAGCCAGCAAATTTCTAAACCACTGGGCAACAAAAAAACGCATTATTTATTATTTATTTAATTTGACGTAGATAAGTTTTTTTTTTCTCAGCACTTAATCATGGCCAATCATTTCATACGGGCACGGCCAAGGTAAATGGAAATTTATGTTTCTGATAACTTCTAGCAACTTTAGATTGTAACGGGCAAAATATTCTAATCGCCTACAGGTAATCTGTACACTGTACAGCATCACCAACCTACAGGGCAACGCCTTACTTGATCATGAATGATACTTAATCAGTCTTCTTAGTTTTTGTTCAAATAAACGACCTAACAGCGTCTTTGACGTAGTAGTTTATCGATTTTTGTACAACTTGACACCAGAAATAGGGACGTATAATTATACCTACTGTTTTTTAAACTAATTTTTTTTTTTGGAAATAGGTAGGCATAAGTTTATCTACCGACTGTTTTTAAGGTTTACCTACTGTTTTTTAAAGTCTGCTTTGTGGCCGAGTGATGGCAATAGGCTCGCCCTCTATTAAATGGAGCTGAAACATAACTGGCTTAAGGTGGGTGTACTATAGGTACACTTCTGCCTTACCCTTCGTGGAGTACAGGTCTGATGTTAAGTTATGCTAATCTGTTGTGTTCTATAATACAAAAACTGAACCAAAAAATTCCTTTGTATAAACCACGACCTTCAAATGGGGCGGATACCTCGTGAACTAACAAAGCGTGAAGCACTTATATTGACATTAACGTTTTTTTACACTGCTGTTATTTTACTTTTCTGAATAATACAGTCCACGATAACGTGCAATTTACCTCATTTTAACAATTTTCACAGCTTGTGGAAGATATGTACCTATACTTACGACAATTTTATGATCTGATCTCACCTTAGCTGGTGACCTCCAGTCTGTAATCTACGCTAGCATTGATAGCATATCTGTTGAAAGTCTTGTGATAAACTACACTTTTTAGTACCTACCCTTTTTTTCTAATATTATATCATTATAAATGATATGATCGTACTTAAAAACCTGAATAATTGTAACATGTAATTTTTGGTAAAAGAAATGCATCCTTATATTTCACAATTCATATTGCAAATCCAATACTTTTTGGCTGATATGATATGTTTATTTTGAATAAGTAAGAGATTTTTGTCAAGGAAAGGTAAGTGATGAGTTTTTTTACGCTAAAAGATTCTTTCCTTGAAGACCCCATGAAACTGTATTTTCAAGACCTATCTTAGAGTAGCTCTAGATATTGTAAACTACACTACACGAATGTAACATACTCGCTTCTTGCCACTAGTAATTACTCATGATTTCTAAGCAAGATAGCGAGTGTTAAAATGTCACATGTCATCACCAATCGTGTTGATTAATTTGTAGCTTGCCTCATCTACGCTTTTAGTGGGGTCGCACGTAAAGTTATTACATGAGACCAAACCGTATGTCTCCAGTATTGTTGTTGTAGTATTTTGACGACCGATGTGACGCGGCGGGCGAAGGTCCGCTCCGACGCAGGAGGTTGCGGGCTCGATTCCCGCCTTGGGACAAATGTTTGTACGATCTACAAAGATTTGTTAATATTATGTATAATAAAAATATCTATCTATGTAATGTAATAAGTATATCAGTCATCTAGTACCCATAACACAAGCTCTGCTTAGCTTGGGGCTAGATGATGCTGTGTGGATTGTTAGCATTGTTTATTTATTTATATTCTTTTGTTTCATTCTTGCCAGTCTCAGAGACTAATGACTTACTGTCAATTTCAATAACGTATGATCTTAATCCAAATGTAAGGATCAATCTTTGTTTGTAACCAATCAATGGCCGAGTTTGCAATGTATAACATCGAGAGGACGAATCAGAAGCAGCAGTTTAAGATTAGAACTGAGATAAGTTTTTGAAATTATCAGTATACCGACTACGCTGCTAATTGTGACCTCTAAAGAGATTTCTACAGTAGAGATCGTGGTAGCCACGAAAACCTACTTAAAAATACCAGCCATGTTCGTGTTGGAAAACGCGTAGTGAAGGTCGTAGTCGAGATGAATAATTACTTAATTAATTATCTTTTATTTGGCATTAATAGTTTAAAATACACACTTTATAAAATTAAACATAATTTGAGCTACGGATTGAGTTAATATTACCAATGACATTTTCCACTTTAAAAAAAAAAATTAATGTGATGTGCGCTCATACAATGTGACGATTACGATCCAACAAAATCACACGCGCTGATTGACAGATCCTTGTAGGTTAGAAGTATTTTTAGTACCATCCTTACTTTTGTTTTTGAAGTGAAACTTCTTTATCGGGGTTGGAAAAAAATTTAGTGTAACATTTTTCCGTTACGCGCCATCTTGTTTTGAGTAGTTACATTTTTGAAATCCAGGTGGCGATTGCATCGACTTCCATAAGAGCCCATGACCCGCTTTGAGTAGTGATGACTTTGACCACTAGGTGGTGTCGTGCAATTGTCATTTACCAATAGCATATCGTTTTAATGGACTTACTCCTACCACTATACTTGACCGTTTTTCTATTGCACGGTTATTTATTCCAAAGGGTTTATTTTAATTCTAATTCCAGTGAATTTCTAAAAAAAGTAAGTAATTACATCTCTTTTTCTAATACTTAGGTGTAATTATGGTATTTATTTTTCCACGTTATTTAAAATTAACCTCAGTTTTTGATTGTATTTTTCAATACACTAACACGTGGGTGTAATTGTGGTATCAATATATTTCGTATTTCAGTTACCATAAGCCATTAATAACACAAATATATAATAACGACATCAATTATAGTAGTAATTCTATTACAATTAATGAAATTCAATAATAATCTTTGTAGTAATAAGCTAAAATGAAATAATTGTAGAATTTGTATTTATGTCTATGATAATAAAAGCCTTTTATTAAACTTTATCTAATTTAACTTTATTTAACCAATTTCTGTAAAGTTGCATATAGTAAATTATTTTTTGAAAAATAACGTCATAAAGAAGTTTCACTTCTTACGAGTGTACGCTAGTACACGCACACATATTTTTTTTTTTGGTAGTTTCACACTTTCCTTCGAAAGGATAATAGGCGATTTTGTAGGGGCTCTGTCTCAAGTCCTTTTTTTATTTTTGTTGCGGGTTGGAAAATCCTCATGGATGTCCTTCGCTCTGGGGGAGCGAAGGGGTCTGTCAGACTCTTACTGACTAAAAACCACCCCGGTGTTCCGTCTCACACCTACGCCGGGGGTCGCGGGAACGTACGATCCTTCCGCAACCCCCAGCTAGTGCCGGCCCGCCTATGCAGGCCTCCTCAGGTCGAGGGAGGGAGTGAGGTGTCTGACTCCCCCTGCGACGTCTAAGAGGGTATTTTGGTATTTTGTAGGGGCTCTGTCTCAAGTCCTGGAACAAGGATCATAAACGTCATTTGATTGTATGGTACCAATAGTCAGACATGCAGTGCAGGGTTGACTTTTTACTTTCCATAAATGTTGTAGTCCATACATAATTGCGCATGTTGGAGATTTCGGTATTTTTGCTATAAGGGTCTAAACACAAAACTGCGATGCGACATCGCAACGGACAATCCTCGGCCGATTCCTTAAGAAAAACTTCAAGTGACCTCGCCGATTGTTGCGATGCGACGGCGCAACGCAGTTTTGTGTTTGGACCCTAACACCGGTTGAACAACAGCCGAGTCGTTCACTAACGCTACACGATGGGGCGCGTGTGCGTGTGTTTTTAGTAGCTCCTTTACTGTCCATTATCAGCAGGCCTAGACATAACAATTTTCTGTAGCGTAAAACGACGGACGCTAACGTCAAAATGCAATGACATCACATGTGGAAAGGAATCACGTGACATCTCCAAAGCTTATGTCAACTCCATAAGTACAACTTGATGTTTCCGAGTTAACGTTTATAGAAAACAGATTTTGTCTAAGCCCCCTGTAGTGAACACAGGAACTAATAGGTGTAGCCTGGGGAAATTGATTGACAGTGATTGGATTATGAACGTACAAAGATACAGTGCTAATAGATCCCCAAATAAATTATCTGTGAAACAATCTGTCGGAGGGACAGACGGAATTAAATTAAAAGGGATCTGTTCTTGTCATTTGGCAACAGAAAACACGGGTTATTGTTAGTCTCTGTTATAATATGTTTGTCTCTGGGAGGACAGGACTTGTTTCTATAACTTTAAAATAAATAAATACCATACTTTACATCCAATTCGATCTATCTGTGGCTGTCATTGTTACTTGTTCTTTCCTACCTTGGAAATTTGAAAGAAATACTTTAATAGGGTGGTGTCCTTAAAGATTCTGTTTAGTCCGATAGTTGTATTACTCAAAAATAATGGACACGTATTTTTTCTTTTGCCACGTAAACCTAAAATGACTATGAAATAGTGCGTTGCAATTTCGCGCGACGTCACGCCGTACGACATTTTTTACGTTAAAGTGACGTCACAAGCCCCGTCTCCTGAACTTTGATGTGCTATATCTTTTTCACTTTTTATTGATTTGAGTAAGCACAAAATACGTGCCCAATATTTTTGGTAATCTAACTGACGGACCAAATAGAATTACTATATTTTTACGTACGACACATCCCAATTGGCTCATGCGTTTAGCACGTCAAACCTGGATTGTACTACTTGACGACTTAACAATTTAATTCAATTAGTGCTCCTATTAAGATAAGGTTACCTGGTATCAGTTACGTTTTGTCTGGAAGTCCAGACGTATCCTGTCCGATCTGTCAAGTTTTATCACGGATTACTGTAGACAGAGCCAACAACGTATGTATGTATTGAAGAGAGGACTGGGTACATTGTACTTACACTAAATATCAACACAATACAATAAGTTTTTATTGTTTTTAGCTCAAATACTATGAGGTGACTTTGGTCTTGGACACTCGGGTCTTTCAAAAAGGTCGATAAGTTGCTTAAAGCATGAACATCCATCGCTCGATATCTTTTAAAACGATATTTAAAAATAAATGTACCTACCTATAAAAACCTACCGCAGATGGACTATCTGAAATAAATAACTCTCCTCCACCCTCTTGAAAATGTACGTTTATATAAGTGAAAGAGTTTTAAAAATCGGCCCTTGGTTTTTGAGTTAATCCATTACCAATAAACATAGAAACAATGCAATCTTTCTTCTTTATAATATTAGTTTCGACTGGCGTACCTATGCAGTGTCATTTTGTTTTCCCATTCATGATAAGATAAAATATTGTGCTGCTTGTATCCAGTGTATTCCCACAACCTTCACATTGCTAAACCTCATGCTTGTTTATCCAGAAGGCAGTAGATGGAAGGACTGGCTTCTCGCTTCACTGCTGCTGGGCGCCGTGGTGGGCGGATGGGCGGCGCTGCGGGCGGGCCGTGCCAGCCGTCACCAGGTCCAGCGTATGCTGCGCGACATGGAACAGCTACGGAAGGCGGAGATCGCGCTGAACGACATGCAGAAGGAACTGGAGAAAGCGCGTTTGGAACAGGTCAGACTTGATCCCTATTGTTTGGTTTTTCCATCTGGAATTTCTCAGTAGGAGCCTGGAGACTGAATTGTGCGCGGTTGGTGGCACTAGGTTAGCGCCCTTATACATGAGACGTAACATTACTGGCGAAATGTGGTTGTATGATAAGTAATTCTCCATCTAACCAGCCTTTTTACATTTCAGGACGAAAGTTTTCATGTTCAGAAATAGGTAGGTACTGTTTCCTGTAAAAGTTCTCTAACATAAAAACTTTTCGTTTCTTACAGTAGTTAGCCGAACAGCCTGCATATGCAGCAAAAAGTACTGTGAACATCTATTTTTGAGAACTTGTAATTAACAAAATGTATTCCACAATTTGTAATTCAGGTGAATAATTTAAAAAATCGAATTCAAATTTCGTGAAGGCGATTTTCCACACATCACTCATCAATCATTCAGCAGGCCGTCTTTGCGCGAAAGTAGTGTAGTCTACTTTAATATTTAGGTACAGGCAAAACGGCTGACAGGGTCCAGTCACAGCAATTTAGGCACTTAGCGCTTTGCCAGAGTCGCGTTAACTAATATTTTTACCACGACCTTATTTGTGTCTCATCAAAATGCTAATTAATCGCAAAACTCCAGTGCGTCATTGACGAAACATTTATGGTAAAGTTAATGAGGATATAACTAAACGTTAAAATGTTCTTGTAGCACTGACGCTATCTGGAACATGATGGTAAAATTAAAATTTTGTTTAAACTTGTCTAAAGGATGATGTAATAAAGTTTCATTGTTGTCATACAACTCGAAACAAATCAGTTTTACGAATACATTATGTGATTTGCGATCATTTTTAAAAGAGCTGTTGTTTGTAAAGTTGGTAAAGTCTTTGGTTTTTTATAAATCTTTTCAGGGAAAAACAACACATTGTATTCAGCAATAATTTATACCTTTTTTGCTTAACACATTAGCGTGCATAATCATCATTTGACTGAAATACATCCATTGCCAGATCTGTAATGTATGTAAAGGAAGGTCACCCATCGTAGCTTAACCTTCGATCCACCCGCGGCTGTAATAATTTTAATTAAGTTTTTCTAATAATTAAGTTACAAGCCCCTTGTGATGCGAGAGGCTGATGACTATATAAGAGGAAGTGTGAAAGTGACGCCTGTGACCGAGAAGTTGTGTGGAAATCGGTTGTCATGGTATGGACATGTGATGCGAAGGAATGAGGATCATGTTGTGAGGAAAGTTTTGAGTATGAATGTGGAGGGTTACAATAGTAGAGGGAAACCAAATAAAAGATGGATGGATTGTGTGAAAGATTATATTTTAAGAAAGGAGGTGACTTTTGAGATGACGGCAAATAGAGATGTTTGGACGAAGAAGACATGCTGCGCCGACCCCAAATAAATTGGGATAAGGAAGATGATGAAGCCCTCCATCTAGACTGCTTGGTGTTATAAATTAGTTGGTAAAAAATACTCCAAATACCTCGTCTGTACCTCTGTTCGGGGAATACCCTGAAGGGCGAAATGTGGGTGTTACTAGAAGTGCCTCTTGCCCATTCCTTAATGTTTCCTTCTTAACATTTCCAGGAGAACGTGACAACAGAGAAGAAAAATTTGGAAAAGAAACTAAGAGAGGCAGGTGACACGCCGCTTCTGAACTCTGCATCATCAGACCTTGAGGTGACGCAGCTGAAGGCGGAGATTGAGGTCAGTTTTATTATGATCTAGTATCATATCTATCTCACGCGGTTTCACCTGCTCTTGTTGGTTCCTGCTCAGGTTTGTAGTGTCATGTTAAAAAGCCAGTACCTAACGTATCTCAAGAATCGGACGATCAAATGCAAATTTTTGGTCACGACTTCGACGAGTCTTTGAAATTCGACTAGTATTTCCTAAGATACACCACAAAAAAAGAAACAAAGCCTTCAGCTTGATTTTATTAGTATAGATAGTTAAGTATAAATAACAATCTAAATATCATACACGTAACTAGTCACAGGGATAAGAAACTATAACGACTACAAACTTGATAAGCATGTACTTTTTCAAAAAACGTATTCACTAAAAAAAGATTTTTCAATAATATCCATCACGAAAACGATGAAAAATGTAGCTGTTCTCGGCGGCTTTACACGCTTCCTAGAACTAGAAGATAATCTCTAAAATTTCCTATGAACCCCATCGGCTCATGAGAGTATAGGTAGACATAATATATTTCTTTTGCCGCACTTGACAGAAAACCCAACCAGTACTCCTGGAACCTAGTTCCTAGTTTATTCAGGACATGGTTACGAATTCCACCAGGATCCGTTATCCAATATATTTGTTACAAGTGGAATTTAACAAAACATGTAGTTTAATTTTTTTGCGCGAAAGGCTAAATTTTCTAAAATAAAAGTATCATAAGTTACTTGTATAATAAGTTAACTTAAGCCATCTGGAATTCCTGTCAAAATTAGTTTAGCCGTTTTGGATATTCGCCCAAACAAACCGACAGACCGACACAGATTTGTTTTTCTTTATGTATAACTACCGTATATACTTTCGTATACATTTAGTAAATATCTGTTAATTTCCAATTACAAAGATACATTTCAATTTTATTTATTTGTATAGATTCCGTAACCCACATCCAAACATCTTTATCGACAAACAACTGTAATTTATTCAACTTATAAAATACGTATATTTGTATATATATATATATAATTTTGTTCTGGAAATACAACTATTATGAGTAATTTCAGTACAAAATGGTGTGAAATAATGGTGGCACTACTACCATCATTATACGCCATTTTGTGCTAATTTTATGCGATGACTTGAAGATTTTATTTTGTATTGCTGCTATTTTATGTGCAAACTATTTGTATAATATCACTCCACGTGTAGAATATCAACTTCAGAATACCAAGCATACATAAATTACAGCCAAAACTGAGTTAGCTGCTGAGTGAGCGAGCTAGGTTATAAACTCATAACCTTAGATACATATATTCCCGTCTTTGTCTCGTACTCGTGCTTTGACAGTTGTGTGACGGTAACAGAAATAATATATAGTGAAAGCACGTGCTGAGTAACGTTAAATAGCCCATAATCTCTCAACCGCCGCAAATCCCTATATATCAAAAAGTTTAAACGAAATGAAACCGTAAACAAATACTGTTACGGTGTAAAATAGTTTGTAGCGTACACATGTGTTCCCACGGTGCATGATAGATCTTCCCTCACTCTCGCAATCCGATTGGCAATCTGAAAAGACATATGACGCATCAGTAAAGATGTATTAGGGGTCCGGCACAGGACGATTTACGTGTTCAATATATATAATATAGTGTATGTATATGTATACATTTTCAATAGATAATAATTTTCTAATCTACTGTAATCCTGTGCTTCTAAATCTAAATGTGAATTGTAAAACTTTAAAAACCTTCTTTGCTTTTCTCCAGATGCTCCGCGCCGAGCTCCGTCGCGCGGAGGGCGAGCTAGAGGACAGATGCTGGGCGCCCCCTCCCGGCCTACAACAATGGCTGCAGCTGACGCACGAGGTCGAGAACAGAGCGTATCTGAGGAAGAAGCAGCAAGCTGACATGCAGCTGCAGCAAGCCAGAGAAGCTGTGAGTACATTCAAGTAAACTATGAACTATGTGGTCATAGCCACAGAATAAAAAACCGTATGAAACGCAACTCATGTACCGGGGACCGGGATACTTCCGCTAGATGGTGCTGTTGTTTATAGAGACCTGCCAATGTCAAATGCGTTAAATAAAGTCCGACATGGCTCTCTACTAACGTGGAGTAAAGAGAAAGGTCACTGCCTGACCTTTCAGGGAACAGGCACAACCTGATACCATGAGTTCAGTACACGTCGGCTTTTCCTGATTTAATTTCATCGTCTTTATCGATCTTTTTTACCTTAAACTAGAAAATGCACCCTGTATACTATCACATTTATCTGACACATCTGATAAAAAATGGATGTTCAGCCAAAAATGAAAAAAAAGTCTTATTTTCGGCCAAAACCTAAAATGATGTAGACCTACACTAAAAATGATTAATATTTTCACTGTGCACTATATGGTTGAAAACAAAACCGAAGCTTCAGTCACTATTAATCTTAAACTAACTTATTCCATGTTTTATTTCAGTGCGAGAAACTGCGTAAGAAGCGCTCAAGTCTGGTGGGCGCGTTCGTGTCGACACACGGCAAGTCTATCGACGACGTCGACCGCTCCATCGTGGAGGCTCGCACGGCGCTCAACGAAGTCACGCAAGAATTACAGGTACAGCATTTATTACACATATTTCATGTGTAATAAATTTAAAGACAGAAGGAATGTGTGTAATACTGAAATATTGGCAGCGCTGCAAGGCTTAATGTTACCGCTAAGCAGCGCTGCTGTGTTCCCGTTTGTCCCCACAAATGAACACGCAAAAATAAGTTATGTTGCTCTACATATGTCGGTATACAGTGTACGAAAAACAAGATGCATAGATGGTGCCATCAGCACAAGCAGTACGTAAATATATGGCATGTGGATTTTAAAAAAAACTACGTATTTTGTAATTAAGTTTACAAAAATTACAAAATTCTAGCCCATTTCAACCGCTCCCAAGGGCTGAAGCCTAATGTAAGCCTAGCTCAAGAATTGAATTATCAAATGCAAATATATTTTTTCATATCCTCCATATCCATAAAACTCTTCAGCTTTATAATATTAGTACAGATTAACTAAAATCTTACTTAGTCGAGACTATGCTATGAGAAAACAATGTTAGTTTACTACATACCAGTATTGGCGAAACTTGGCTGTTCTCTTTTATAACGAAAATGACGTATGTTTCCAGGAGCGAATGCACAGGTGGAAGCAGATCGAGCGTCTGTGCGGGTTCAACATCATCAACAACAATGGGCTGCAGTATCTCGAGACCGCCCTCTACAGAAGTGCTAACGGCCGACCCGCTGCACGAGGTAATATTGTAACTTTATATCGGTTGTGATCATGAAGAACATTGGTTCAGTAAACTACCAGTAGATGGCAATAGGCTCGCCCCCTATTACATAGGTCCTAGTCGTTACTGAAATAACAGAGATTTTCACTAACTTTTACGAAATTAAATTGTACTTTTGTCCTTTTGTAAGCGAACTGTAAAGTTCTGAAATGTGGGTGTACTGTATCCGTGCACCTCAGCCCAGGCGTGGCTAACATCATGCTTGTAGTTCCCGAAGGGTTGGGCTGTGCTTAAAACACTTATGACCATTAATTTTGTCTGTCCATCCACAAATTTTCAAACCTCTATTCTCCTTACAGGTCGCATCAGCAGCTCTCAAGACGACCTAAGTATCGGTGACGACGCGTCCATTTGCGGTTCAGGTAAGAACTACGACGAGATGTCTCTCTTCCACGAGCACGTTGAGTAAGCTCGCCGACGGTAGTGTACGCGGGTGCGTTTATAGTGTTGCGCTTAAAATGTCGGGGAACTTTGGTGCGGGGTCGAATGGTTTATCATCATAGCCAAATCACCTAATGGCCTTTTGCCGCTTTTAAAAACAGTTGAGTTATTTTTTTATTTGCGCGCATCAAACTGGTGTATCTATTGGAGACACCAAACTGGTTGTTAAGTTTTGGGCTGTCTTTTCATAGATAGCCATCGAGATGAGCATTTTAAAAGTACATAACACTATGAACGCATCTCTATATTGTTTTGGTTCTGAGCAATCGTTCGACTGTCCTACGAACTCCACAAGAATTTTTTTTTGACGATTATTCTTTTGCCATAATCCAAAGCATCATTGCTATCTATAATGAATTCTCGGTTAGTTTAAATCAAAGTTTGTATATATCTCGATAATTTGAAATATCGATCACCGTTGAGCGATTGCGTTAAACCAGCAGTTATACAGTAGAGTACGCTTTTATATAAATTGTCCAAAAGACAAAATTTTGATAGACATTTTTGTTCCACGTTTGAATTTAGCTAAACAAATTTTCATTATCTTGCTATGGAGTGTTTAAAAAAAAATACAGTAAAATCATTGAGCAATATTTGACAATTGTTTTCAATTGAATCTCAATAAGGTTTCATTTAATGTATTATTTAAATCAACAAACACTTCATAATGAGTCTTGTAAGTGACAGCGGCCTTTGAACTAAAACAGAGGTAATAAATGCACTTGCTTATTTACAAGGACCGAAAATACTAATCTGTCAACCTCCGGTTTTGACAGTTCCTTTTAAATTTTTAATCTGTGGTCATTTATCTATGATTTGTTTGGCTGTCAGTTATTTCTGAACGAGTTCAAGCTATCACAGATAAGACTTGTTTTATCTTAAACCGGGTGTTACCTATCTCGTGGTCCTTAATTATTGTTTTCGTGTATCTTCGATACATAAATATTCTGCTAGGAACTATAATGCGGCCAAGTTGTCAGTGTCCACTTCAAAAGCGGCTATTACTTCTAAGAAAAATGTTTGAAAGTATTAGAATAGTCACTAAAATATTTATTTAACGGCTTTGGCGGCTGAAATTTTTAACTTATTTTGCCTGGTTTTATTTTTATTTAAAATATTATGCAAATAGTACATTAATAAAAATATATACTTGACTTTTTGCATGATCATGTTTTAAATACAAATGTACAAAATCACAAAGTTTTCCACTTTATTCGGAGTTTTATTATTATACTTATATAAAAAATATTGATTTTAACTAACAATATGTTCACAAATCGCGAGCTTCTGCTATTTGTGGTTAATTTCTCACAAACTGAATTATATAAAGAAACTAATTTTTAAAGCGATGTGATAATATTAACTAGTAATAATACAAGGACCTTGCTTGTAAAGTGATAACTTATAAAGTTTTAACATTGAAGTAGCCAAAACTATTTGAACTGTGCTCAAATTATATTATCAAATAAGCAGAAATTGTTAGAGTTGTACTTAAACGAAACGATTAATGTATCGATATAGATATTTTACTCGATTTTGAAATGTCATAAACAAATCGTGTATTTTACTTAAATTAATCGTATATTATTATTATAAAAATAACTTACTATTCATGAGCATCGACTTCCCCATCAAATTGTTTATTGAATACCATAGACAATTTGATCATATTACAATACATATTTTGTCATAATAACGATACATTTCAATAATCATAATAAATCTAGTTCATCTTCCATCGATATGTTTATACAATTATTCGTTAAACAATCGAATTGTTAGTCGAGTTCCTGATGTAGATCTTAAATGTTTCATAACGGTGACATTAATAATAAGTTTAAAAAACATTGTTATTTATTATTGTTAGTTTTTAAGTAACAGTTTTATGTATGTATTTGATTAAATAAATCGTATTTTTGAAAATATATTCGTCACAATCGGTAGGAAGCTTTCAGGCTGAATATATAAATATAAGATTTATAAGAACTTTTTTGAAACCTCTGTAGGTTTCCCAGATAAGTAAAGCATGTATGAAGTAATTAATGTATTTGTTGTACATAATATCTCGTATCGGTGTGGGTTTTCTGTCACTTTTCTATTTTGTATGCATGTTTGTTAACTAATATCACATTAAGCGTAGTCCATTAAGTTGTAACAAGCTTGAAGCAACCTTTCTTCGCACGCAAGTAAAAATATATTCAGTAAATAATTATGTTATAGTTTTAGAGGCTTGACTGACAGCAATCAATAATGTATAGCTTATTGGTGTCAACATATTTGGCTTAAACGTAATACTGCTTGTAATATACCCCAGCTTGACATGTTTAGTAGATTAATTAGTCGATTTTGAACAAATGACTTGAAACTCTATGCACGTTTGAAAGCTTTTGACGATTGTGATTTTGTTTTATTTTGCCGCCATACCCTTCCCGGCTTCCATCAGTGTTGCAAGGATTTTCCAGTATCTAGATGATATTAGTTATGCTTTATCAGTGTTTTTTATGGCAACATTTTTATTCTTTGGCACAGGTAAGAGATTGTCATGTATCAATATGCTTATTAGTGTAGAATGTATTATTTCAACATTATTTCATACATGCTTTCTACGGAATTTCATGCTTTTTACCGAGAAAAGACGGAGTTGAGTAATCGTAAATAAATGGCAACTGGGGGAATATTTGCTTGTTTTATTAAATTTGTTGGGAATTACTACATGTATTATTGTAATTACAGTGGCTGATAACTTTTTGTGGCGTGAGGATTCGTCGGGCAGCGAAGCAGATGCTCCACACTACCCTTTAGATCTGAGACTTGCTGAGGCTAGGTGAGTCACAAACCCATGGATCTGAACTAAGCTCAAGCATTTTGTTTAAGTACAAAACAACTCAATTATCACTGATGCCTTACTGGACAAATTATTTGTTCATGCTCACACTCGGTGGGTTGTATAGCCAATGTATACTCAGATTTCAGCTGTCAATTCCCACAGTATAGAGACAGAGACTTTGAGTTTATCAAATTATGTTTTGTATGGAGGCATACAAAACATATATATTTTGAAACCACATCAATTTCCCAGGTTACAGCTTGAAGAGCGATTAGCTCAGGAAGCTCGCGAGCGACGTCAAGACGATCGCATCGAGCGGCGAGCGGAGGACAAGCGAGCCGCGCTTGAAGAGTACCGCGCCAGGCTGTCGTACAACGACCTGCGCAAGAGTCCCACAGACGAACGGAACAAAGACCAAGTGCAGTTCATACTGGGCGGTGACAAGTAAGTTTTTTTTTTCTAAAAGATTATCATAGAAAAATACCATTCAAGTTTCCGAGTTCTCCGGTGTATATATAAAAAAAAAATTTTCGTGCATATATTGTACGTACACAACAAAGACAGCTAAATCGATCGAGCTATTCTTAAGGTTACCACGTAGTGGCAGCCCGCGAATTCAAATTATCTGATGTTTTTTGGAATTTGCAGCTCAGCAGTAGGTTACATGTTATTCAAAGAGTTATTCCCAACCGTATTAAACATACATTTTATGAAATGATTTTTTTGCAGTTGTGAATAATACAATATCAGCCAAAAAAAGAGCTACAAATTGAAAAAAATGAATTAAAATTTGAATTTTGCGGGCTGCGTCTACGTATTCACTTTAAGAATACACATACAGTGTCTTAATCTGGAATAGTTTATATGAGAGTGGGATTGTCATAACGTAGTAAATTGGTTTATGGTATTTTTCCAGCGTAAACTGGTCCAACGAGGGCGAGTTGTCCCGCGCGGTGGAGCTGTCCCGCGCGTCGCTGTCGCAGCCGCAGCTGCGCGCGTCGCTGCGCGGGCCGCTGCCGCCGCCGCGCCGGCCGCCGCCCGCGCTGGCGCCCGGCCCGGCGCCCGGCCCGGCGCCCGGCCCGGCGCCCGGCCTGGCGCGCTCGCGCAGCACGGACGTGGTGGCGCTGGCCGCCGACGAGCCGCGCCCGCCGCCCAGGAACACCTTCACGAGGCAGAAGCCGTTAGCTGAAGGCTAGTGCAATCTGTACGCTTTTTTATGTTGGAACGCTTTTGTTATTCTAACAGTCCACCTAGGCCAACACGAACACTAAACTTCTTTCTTACCTTCTACAAAAACTTCTACGATTATTTTGACGTCTCTACTCAGAGTTGCCAGCTAGAAAACGCATCTTTCATCTAATTAAAAAAAATGACGTCTATACATGTGTCTATTTAACCAATTTACCACTCATTGACCATAATCACGATTTTCCCATTTCAGACGCCCCAACACCTTCAAGCAACACGCCACCTGAAGAGGAATCGACAGACTCCTCCCTGATGGACGACGAAGGTGTTCCGAAGCCACGCAAGCGTCGCATCCACCTGCCTTTCGGCAAGAAGGCCAAGACGCCCGCGTGACGACACCGCGACGCGTCGCGGTAACATTCGATGAGACACGGCTGAACGAAGCGTGTGTGGTATGAATTTTGGTGATGTTTTTTTAGTGCAAAGTATGAAAGGTATGATGATGTCCGGCGGTTTAAAATTGAACGCAAGTAGTCGGTTACTGTACAGTGATAATAATTCTAGAACATATTGTTGTCTCTCACTTTCATATGAAACAAGAAAGTGATGGAAGAAAATTTTCTAAACCGATATGTAAAACAAGAAAGAGGTGCTCGAAGGTAAAACCTTCATTTTAGTTCAGTATGTTGTTCATCACATGCTGAAGGTTTAAAAGTTACTCTAATTAGCAGCTCTAAAGAACTCTTAGCTTTTGTCTCTTTCTTGCTTGGTCTGACAGTAAAGGAAAGGATGTGTGCCGAGAACCTGCCAACCTGACTCAAGTGCCAATATCTATGATCTTTACCTTACTATTTTGTACTATAAAAGACAAATATAGCAGAATGCTAAATATTTTGGCAATAAATAACTCCGTTTCCAAACTTCCTAAATTAAATTCTTCTCGTAGAGTAATAGAAAATTAATAAATTCGGCCTAATAAAGAAATGTTTTCGTTTCTTAGTATAAAAGTCAATTGTAAAACGAAAAAAAAAATGTTAACGGCCAGTATAGATAACCGTTAGATATAATAAATATTATAGTGTATTTTTTTTAACTTGTCTTATTTGGTAAATAAATACAGATAGGAAAAATCTGAGATTTGCCTTAAAACTTAAGTACATCTTGATCTTTGTATTTATACATTGGGTATGAAGTACAGACGCCAACACATCAAGCTACCTCAAACTCGCAGATATTCCTAATTGAACATGAACGTTATTGTTTAAGAATAAAATTGAAAACCTATCAAAGAAATTTGAATTATAGCTTGATGTGCTGGTCTCTGAAAAATAACACCTTAACTGCCAAAAGAGACACAATAGAAAAGGTATTGTTTGTCGGTCATTTGGCGTTCACCGTGTTAAAAGCAGATATCAAAATCTAAATTTCAGTTCGCCATAATATTTGTTTACTAAATAATGTTGAAAAAATACGCTTTACCTCATAATGTCAATTTCGGTGAGCATATTTTAAGTTAGCACTTAGTTGACCAGCGCGCTTCGTCACAGCTAGGCTGTGTTACAAAACTCGGTTGTAATTTCACTGAGCGTCATTTTTTTCTTCTTCAATGTTTTGATTTTCCCCAAAAAATCATGATTTCTTGCACGTTTGCCAGTTTGACTACACATTTAGTAGTAGTTTTTATTATACAAACACGAATTTATGTACTTAAATTACCCTTTTCAACCAGTTTTAACGATATATTTAGTTCCGAGTATGAGTTTGGATATTTGGCATTGTAGTCATAACATTGTCCATTATAAATTGTCTGAAAATTGATCTGTTTGGACGGAATATTATTACAGGTTACAGCGAATGGTTGTAAAGTATTTTAATTCAAGGTCATATCATATCTACATACATTAAATACACTTCAAGGATTCTTCACAGAATATAGGTCAAATATCGCATACTATAATCAATGAATTGAACTAATGTTGCAAATTGAGTTGTACTAGTTGCAACACCATAAAAAGATTTAAAATTGATCAATCGATATTGATTCATTGATTGATCGGTTGTCAATTCATTAAAATTTAATCACTAACTAACGACGCGCTATACCATCACAAATATTTTAAGTTGTTGAGATTTTTAAAGAAAAATAACCATTCAAATTTCCGGTGGATTTTGAAAAAAAATATCTTTTGCAACCTTTGTGCTGGCATTTTTTTTTGTTGTATTCGTAATTATTTTATTGTTATATTGTCAATTACGAACACAACAAAATAAAACCCATTTCCATCGGTCGAGCCGTTCATAGTGATGATTTATATATAAAATTTGATGAAATTCTAAAAGAATTCTATGTTCGTGTATTTACTGCATGTATAAGCTAAATTATACAGGAGAATGAAAGACATTTATTTCGTATGTTAAGATTATTATCGACTATGCATGTGTAGACATATTAGACCACGTAATTGTTTCACTATTTATTAATAAATATTTTTTTTATTGTGTAAAGACATTATGAAGTATTTTTTTCCGTTTTTTGGAATGTTGTGCAATCCAGTTGTAGGTTATGGTAACTCCAGTCCTATATTTGTCTATTAAAAGTGCCTGGCTGGGAACCCTTGTTTTGTGCAAATTTATTTTAGTTAATTTAAACAAAAATATCACTGAATAAAAATGTGTTTTCAATTTATTTTTTTACTATAGCCATATATTATTAAAATATTTATATTTTGTAATTGACGACTGCCTAATGCGTGTTTTCATTTGCTTTTTAATCCTGTGACTAGATTCAATTGTAAATTGAACATTTTACAAAGTAACTGTTCTCATAAACATGTGTTTGTTAATATTATTGACAGTGGTAATGTAATTGTTTCGTGTATACTATATTATATACTTGTAAATGCTATTAATATTGTTGTATGTTCCATATCATTTGTTTTGTCACCAAATTCAGTTGGACTGACGACTAGAAAGATGAGCGCTCAGTTATGTTGTGATTATTGTAGTGTTTACGGCGTTTCAGAAAATGTCCAGTGTTCCTACATCATCGTGTATATATTTACGTAAAAACTTGCAAATGGTTTATCAAACAGCAAGCATAAATATAATATAAACAATATCGTTTATAACTGTAATAATTGTTAGAACGTCCATCAACGAAATGTACTTATTAAGTTAATAATAGTACTGAATAAAATCTTCGAATTCGGCTGATGTTTTCTGAAACGCCGTATTTGTAAACCATTTGCTAGTGGATTAACTTATCGCAGTGTAAGTTACGACTAACACGAGTTTACCATATCGCATCATTCCCTTTTTTTGCGTAGTTATGATAGCGATATTATCGACCTTTTAGCTGTACGTGTAGAATTATTTGTAAGGCAACATGGTGCTAGATGAACGTTCTCAGACTGAACACCGCGCATGGCTCAAATTTTTGTATGAATTTTAATATTCTGTTCGTTTCTATGTGGTTTTGTACTAAATTGTGACGTATTGTTGCGTTTAGCTCCTCCCGTCTTAGTAAATGAGTTAACAAATAGATGGCGTTACTAAAATGACCTGTATTGAGCCTGACATAAGTTCCATCTTCTATTGTAGGTATGTTATTTATTTAATTGTTTCGATTTACGTATCGCAGGCTCCACTTATGTTACGCCTATGTCAGTCAACAAATCAGTATCATAGACAATATCTAATACAAGTTTATAAACGAATGTAATATCGTATTGATATGTCCCAGTTGTGTCTACAATAGTGAAATATTAAGAAATTCGTACTTAATGAAATTAATAGTGTAATGCAGATGTTGAGTACAAAAATTGTATTTTACAAGTTGTATCCAGAAACGCCTACATGGTACACTTGTTGTCAATGCCTAATGTTAACTTTTGACATGAATTTTAGACATATTTTAATTAGTTAATGTTTTGAGATTTATTTTATGGCATCGAATCGAGTGAAAAGCAATAATTCGATAGCATTATATCTTTATTAAAATGCTGTAAGATTTTTATTCTTACACAGGGCAGCTAAACTTCCTTTGTAAACATGCCTTATATTGAGTTTGATGCCATAAAATAGATTAGATTTTTTCACGAATTGTATATTTTGTAGACCCCAGATCTGATCACGATGTAAAGACAAATCGTGATAAATAAATTGTTAGAATCATTGAAAGTTAATAAATTGATATTACAAAATTGTGTTTAATTACCTACCGTTACCACTTATAATTTATGTTATAACTTTCTAAATTTCTTATTATAAGTAACAAAATATGGGTGTACTATACGTACACGCCCGCCTAGCCCTTCATTTGGTTATGTTGGAATCCCCTGGCATATTTGTCTAGATTAATTGAAACATTTTTATTGACCTTGACCGTAATCTTTGACCAAATGTTGATTTACAATTCGAATCCGCTCATTTCGTACTACAAACTTGTTTATAGTAAACAGTGGCGCCAAATTGCCTATTGACAAACTCAAGGGAATAACAAAAAATACTTTGACATATTACTGACAGATCTCCTCGAAAAAAGGACTGACAGATGAGAACTAAGGTAGAGATGTCGAATTAGTTCGCTTTGAACTTTAGTTTTAGTCGATGGATTCTAAATGATACTCTTTGTATGAAAATCTTCGGTTCAGTTAAATAAACCGTGTCTTTCTTGTTTTAATAAATGAAAAAGATAGAAATTACCCATTTTTAACTTGTCAAAGAGAGTATAAGCAGTAATATTTAAGACACTCGCGCAATTTATGGTGAGCTACCGATGGGCTCGAATAGAACATGGAATGTCTCTTGACTTGTCCCTCCTCTTGTGTCCCTTGCTAAATTCTTCCAAGGACCTATAATGAAACGTGGGTGTATTTTAATTTACTTCGCTGGATACTTGCACTTACTTTAGAACCGTCTCAGAAAGACTGCGATTCACCATGTTCACACCAGCACCTATACCCATAAAAACATAGCCGCGTGTATGTGGTTAAGTTAATGATAAAAAGAGGTCACAATAAAAGAAATACAACTATCAGTTTTATTTTTAGAGGTCTAAGTAGAAGGGCAGACGGGAAAAACATGCGATGTCACTAAGACGATAAAGTGAGAAATAGCTACGTTAGTCTTTTGACTCGACTAGAAATGATATTTATTTGTGAACAAATTACTTGTATAGTCTCCGGCACGTAAGTTGGCAAGGTTTTAGCGCAGTGGGGTAAGTTCGCGCATCGTGCACTTAGTGGAACAAAAAAGTGGTGACTTTTATTGATCGTCATTATTTTATGGTTATTGCCATCATTTATATTTAATAATATCTGATTAGAAGAAAGTTAAAGAAGGGAGTGGAATTCGTAAAGTTTATTGGGAGTAGGCATACCTTTTTTCGCCTTAATTTTTTAATTTAAAACAACAATAAATATCAACTCCTATCAAAACTAAATTTAAAAACAATAACTCTGTAACATAAACACAACAAAAACAAAGGGTACAACTTTCGTGCACGCAAGTGTAGTCGGGAGTTCGGGAGGCAACAGTCGACTGTTGCACCAATCGCGCGCTCGGATTGACGCTACCTCATACCCCGCGTCCCGCTTGACTACTAAAAGAGACCTAAACAACGACTTGTACGCATCTTACGGCTCTTGCCAAGTTACTTGCCGGGGACTGTACTTATATTTTAGTAATTCATATTAACATTAAATGTCCAATAACTGCCACTTTAAATCTTAATCCGCGATCTAAAATAGCCGCTTCTAACTTGCTCTCTCTACTAGAGCTTACAGATTGCAACCACGGCCATCAGAAGATTGGTGTCCAGTTCGACCGCGCGGCCATAGCGTTTTTTTTTAAAAAAAAACCATGTCAATTTTTTGTAAAAATTTGTCAAAGTTGATTCCCAAAACCATAAATTTGTCAAAGATACGGTTAAAAAGTTATAAGGGTTTGAACATGGCCGCGCCATTGAAACGCGGCGAACCGCGCGGCCACTGAGATCTTTAAAACTAAGCCTTGTAGAGACCTGAAATTTACGCAAATGCAAGATTTAATTTGTAAAAAATTTGTAAAAATATAAAAAAAATACTCAGGTTTATAGTTTAAGAGCTATAACACTAAAACCGAATGGCCGCGCCATTGAAACGGTGGAGAAAACGCTATCGCCTGTATCTCGCTGAAAAAAAAATCGCAGAGGTGTGTACTTAGTTTATTGTAATTACCCAGATTTGAATTTGTCGAAACTAGGAAAAATACAACAAAAATTCCTAGGTTTATATTTCAGGAGCTATAAGACTAAAACGATATGGCCACGCCATCGAAACGGTGAATAAAACGTTATTTCGCCTGTTTCTCGCTGAAAAAGCATCGCAGAGGTCTGGAGTTTTTTGTAATACCTAGATTTTAATTTGTCAAAACTAGTAAAAATACAATAAAAATTCTTAAGGTTATATTTCAGAAGCTGTAGAACATTATCAGTATGTGGTGCGATAGGGTGACCATGTCTTATTGTTTACAGAATACTTTCTACTTATTGTTACAGAAATTATAATTCAAGGATTCTAAATAAAATTAAAATGAAACCATAAATATAAAAACAATTATGTTTATTGCTTGAAAAGTCAATAATACAGTTACAGTCCGCGTGGACTTACGAAAAACTAGCCCTAAGATTGGTTTAAATGACGCAACTCCGCCCCTAAGCTATGTGATTGGTAATGCACACTATTGCATCTCACACGCGCCACCCCCGCGCGCCTCCGCAGGTCAGTGCGACGCGTACAGCCGTTAGTACTTATTATTCTGTGGTACAGCGACGTAAGCGTAAGAGTTTCGTTATCTCGTGTGATGTTAACACGATCAAAAAGTGATCTACTGATTATTAAAATGTTCTGTTGATTATTAAAATGAAAGTTCTGCACAACCTCTTACAATTCATAATTTAATGTATGGTTTAATAGATGATGACTAAAACACTTTATATTTAATGATAGCGCAACTAAATTATAAGTAAATTATGTTTATATTTTTTCTATTTTTCATTTTATATCTGACTTAGTGTAAGTAAACAATCTGTGATTTTTGATTATATCTTAGTGTAAGTAAATCTGTGATTTTTGATTATATCTTAGTGTAAGTAAACAATCTGTGATTTCTGATTATATCTTGGTGTAAGTAAACAATCTGTGATTTTTGATTATATTTTAGTGTAAGTAAATAATCTGTGATTTTTTATTATATCTTAGTGTAAGTAAAATATCTGTGATTTTTTATTATATTTTAGTGTAAGTAAACAATTTGTGATTTTTGATTATATCTTAGTGTAAGTAAACAATTTGTGATTTTTGAGTTTTTTTTTTTAATTTGTAACATTCTGTGATTTATGTGACTTTTAAACCAATAAACATAATTGTTTTTATATTTATGGTTTCATTTTAATTTTATTTAGAATCCTTGAATTATAATTTCTGTAACAATAAGTAGAAAGTATTCTGTAAACAATAAGACATGGTCACCCTATCGCACCACATACTGATAATGTTCTACAGCTTCTGAAATATAACCTTAAGAATTTTTATTGTATTTTTACTAGTTTTGACAAATTAAAATCTAGGTATTACAAAAAACTCCAGACCTCTGCGATGCTTTTTCAGCGAGATACAGGCGAAATAAAGTTTTATTCACCGTTTCGATGGCGTGGCCATATCGTTTTAGTCTTATAGCTCCTGAAATATAAACCTAGGAATTTTTGTTGTATTTTTCCTAGTTTCGACAAATTCAAATCTGGGTAATTACAATAAACTACACACCTCTGCGATTTTTTTTCAGCGAGATACAGGCGATAGCGTTTTCTCCACCGTTTTAATGGCGCGGCCATTCGGTTTTAGTGTTATAGCTCTTAAACTATAAACCTGAGTATTTTTTTTATATTTTTACAAATTTTTTACAAATTAAATCTTGCATTTGCGTAAATTTCAGGTCTCTACAAGGCTTAGTTTTAAAGATCTCAGTGGCCGCGCGGTTCGCCGCGTTTCAATGGCGCGGCCATGTTCAAACCCTTATAACTTTTTAACCGTATCTTTGACAAATTTATGGTTTTGGGAATCAACTTTGACAAATTTTTACAAAAAATTGACATGGTTTTTTTTAAAAAAAAACGCTATGGCCGCGCGGTCGAACTGGACACGAAGATTGATCCCTAGATTTGGATTGAGATAGGTTATTGAAATTGGCAGTGAATCATGTTTGTTTAAGCTTCACCATTTTTTATCAGTGCTTATTATTATTGCTTAGCTTTTGGCCTACAAATTGGACATTGTATGATCAACATTTATCTATGAAGATAACTCGGTAACTGTGCATTTCGCTGGCAAAGTGTGTAAGGCTTTTTGTTCTACCACCTTTTTACTATACGGTATAGTACAAGGTGGTAGGTATCGTATAGACTACGCATAGTTCAAAAAAGTTTTTCCCTGTACTGTCAACCGGGACATTATTTATTTTGTGTGGTCATTTCGGCATTTGAGTTTGTCATGCGTCCTTGCGCATGTGCCAAAAACATTAAGCAAATTCAAAACAAGTTATTTTCATGTGTTGCTAATAGCCGTGACTAAGATGTGTATCGTTACCGGCACGGATCTTGAGCGTTAACCTTGAGTTTCGAAGTAGTCGATTTTAGTATTATATACTTAATAAATAACAACTTACCCTACTGCGTCCAGCGCTTAAGATCCGTGCCGGTGATTTAGCCATTGCTTTCTAAGCACTTATCAACACTAGTCATATGGGGGGTAAAAAATAAATACAACTGACATTTCATTACGAAATTTATTTAAAAATGTTATGTGTACAAATACCCTATAGCTGTGGTGTACGCGATGAGAGCATAACGCTGTACCGTTCATCATAAAATAATAACCACTTGTCTCAAATAGCAATCACACCAAAGTTAAATTGTAATAACATAAAAGTTACGCCTATAACATAATAATTTGCATTGTGAAGACCTGTTATCACCAAAAGATACTCATTGTAGGGGCGACACCGCAGTTCGGTGCATTTTACAATTACAAAATAACATTATTTCAACATTTATTACCGTCTCATAGACCGTTAATTCCAAGTTGTTAACAGGCAGTGTTTAAACTACATCACAAGTCTGAACTAGCCTAGCTATCGTGCCTCGAGCACTAACAGATTTAGATCACTAAAACAATGGACAAAAATAATAATAAACGACAGTAAACTCAAGGCGGATTATTAAAACGGGCTGAAGCTTCGAAGCGGAGGCGACAGCGGCGGAACTAACAATTTAAATTAATTGAGCGCTCTAAATACACGGCCCTTTAAATTGAAGTCAGGAAGAAATGTTGTTCAATGAAAGCATAAAACGAAGCTACCGTCACCGTTTCGAAGGTTTGCCTTGTTACATTCCTTCAGGTTTGTTATGTTTTGACACGAAATTAGGAATGTGAAGGAAAAGACGGCTTGCGAGGTTACTCAGTCCAACTCTGTCAAATTATGTTCCTTTTCTAAAAAAGCATCCTATACTATATTTCAGTCACTGCATTAAAATTTAGTGCATTTATGTATGGCGAGGTCGCTGGCGACTGTTTCACGGCTGTATATCTTCAGATACAAAAAGCATTACAACATCACAAATATCGATATATTAATTCATTTAATTAAGTAATAACGACAACTGTCAAGATGTGGCTTTTGCAACCCGGTTGCCTCTAAAGAAATAATAGACGACACGTATACGAAATTGATTATGAAGGTCTATTAATACAATTTACCTTATAAGAACTGATTAAGGAACATTGCCGCTCACTACAAAGACCCATTTTAAAACAAAACTTATTGTGGGTTAAAACATTACCAATTAAAACCTTCCTGGGTTGTTCTCGCGAGAACCAAGTTACAAATAGTTACAGGTGGTCGAATGTAGTGAAAGGTAAGTAGATATTCAGCACCAAACATACTATACGTATGCACAGACCTCGACAGTTAGATAGAGTGGCGCAGTTCGTGCGTACACGCATTACTGTTGCTTGCACTCGGCCGGGTTGTCCTGGCCTGGCCCGCCCTTGATCGGCTTCTTGCCTCGTCTCCGCGGCGCCGGTTCCTCGTCTTCGCTCTCTTCCGTGGAACATTCCTCCTCCTCCTGACAACGCCAACACAACGTCAACACATATTACTAAACACCAACCTCGACACTCGTTACCTCACACAACAGAGAACGTGAATTCTGCAACCATCTGCATTCTCGACAAACTTGCTCAACTCGCATGCAAATAATAAGGATAAGATAAATAAAACACACTCGGGTAAAAAGCATACAATTTTAATGTCATCATTACGACATCATGCCAAAAACATAAAGCCATTACCGATATATAAAAACTACCTGTGGAGCTGCTATACATTGACATTATTATGCTAACTTCAATAGAAGGTTACATAAATATAAAATATACATCTAATATCCGAACTAACTATTGTCAAATCATTATTAAAATACATATTATATCGGATAGATCACAGTTGGCGTTCAAGTGATGATGTAAAAAATGCATTTTGGCACTAAAAAGAGATTCAGCGAATTCAATTCCTGGGCAGACTGCCGTTACGCACGGTGCGAAGGATCTACTAGCGTCTCAATGGAATGACAGTACTTTAATTTTCATTCAATAGGAAACATTAAATATAGCCTTAGAGAATAGTAATATCACATGAAATTTCAAAGTACTCCAACGAACATGTAAAATTCGTAAACAAAAATACACACTATAATTACTGTATAATAAATAAAAACGAGTAATGTATAACTAAACTAGAAATGCAAAATAGTTGTCGTAACAGACATCTAACAAGTTAACATGCATTATACATCGATAATGAAGGCACCTCACTCTTCTCGCATCAAGACTACGCGAGCTCCTCGGGAGCTCAGTACAAAATCTACTCTAAAACATATTTATCTGGCCAGAGGGATAAACCATGCATAGAACGGACGAGTGGATGAGCGAGAAGTTAATTATTAAAATATTCTAGCATACAAATACTACCGATTTTACGATAATAACCCGACGCGTCGCAGGAGTATTGGTTATCACGCTTCGCTAGGCGAATCGATTTTTGGTACAATTTGAAAGAGATATGGGTAGATATGATCGCGATAGAGACTAAAGCGCGCAGAGCTCGTGAGCCGAGCCGCTAGGGGCCCACGTCGTGTGACGTGGGCACGTAGCGAGCTGCCGAGTGACGGATTATATAACGCTAGGGGCGGTCGGACAACGTCTTGCATCAATCCTCCGCGTCGGACACTTCTTCCGTCCCAGAGTCTTCGTCAAAGTACGAATCCTCCTGAAACCAAATATACCGCTTTTGTTTGTGCCACCAGCCAACACCCACCAGACGTAGATACTGTATACCCTATTACCCGTGGAAGATTTATGCAGACGCTCTATGATACACTATAATATAGGGGAGCGGGGTTTAGAAACATACTGTACCTTCGTCTGATATGCGGGGAGTGGGGGGAGGCAGAAATCAACAATTAGCACATCCGGTGCTGAACTAGCTAAGCAAGCAATAAAAAATTATCTACCATGCAAGTAGGATCAAACTAACACCTCCTTGAAATGCTAGATGGCTGTAGAATTCACTGTTCCTGAAGTTATGCAGATAAGCGTTGTATTCAAACGAGTATATCATCGCGTTTGTTGTGACCAAAGTTTAATCAGAAATAGCTTTGAATTGATGGTGATCTATTGAGATTGTTTCACAGTCAAATGGAATTTATTAGTTCTTTAATTTAGTATTCACTTCATAATTTTGTTAGTAAAATACTGCACACTTCTGATTTAACAATCTGATATAAAAAATATCAGCATTAATTGTAAGATTCATGTCACTACAAGCTACCGGCCTATTTTGAAGCGTATTTCATTGGACATCGAAATACAATGTAGTCACTCATGGAAGCACTATGCAAAAACACTAGAGCACACAATACCACATTACAACCCCGAAAAACAAAATATAAACAGACCTACAGATTTATTTAAATGATTTTTGAGATGACATGGTCTGTGAATGCTGAAACCATTAAAAAATGGTTTCAAGAAAACGATGTAACATGGAGAAATGGAATAAACAGTTGCGAACCTAAAACAATAAAAATCAAGTTTTAACCTAACAATGACCAACCTGAGTAATTTTACCTAGCCTTCTAGATTCAGAAACTTGACTAAAAATTTGTCTATTAAGTTTCTGCCTCATAAGCAGAGGTTGGAATTAGGTAGAGTTATTTATGTACTTACACTGATTTCATACAGCGAAAGAAAGTGGATATGCCTCAAATCCCGGGATTAATTATACGACCAGAAAAATCCCGTGATTTATGAAATAAAAAAATTATTTACTTTTACACAATTTAAACCATCCGACATTGGATGTCCGAATGTCTTATCTATCTCTGAGGTTTTTTTTTGTAATATTGCTGGCCATACGGGGTTGTATTATAAATCCCGGGAAGATCCATATTAATCAACATTTCGATGCAAGTACATAAATAACTCTACCTAATTCCGACCTCTCCTCATAAGCAAACAAAAATTTAAAAAAAGAATTTCACACTATTTTTGTGTTCCCATGCCTTAAATACGAAATTTTTATCAACTATATAATTTCCATTTATTCAGTGTGATTCAAATCCATTGTGTCCCCTATTTCGTTAACATTAGCTCTGTGGTAATAGCTCAGCCCTCTAACATAGTACTTCCTTGACAAACCGTGACAAATTGTGTATGCAAGCTTGTGTACTGACCTCCTCCTCATAGTCGTCGTCATCATCATCGTCGAGTCCCTCGCCGGTATACAGCAGTACAGCGCGGGAGACAACACGCTCGCGGATGTAGTGGCCGATCTCGAAGTCAGCTGTGAGCAGCGCCTGGAAGACGTGGATGTAAGTGTTATTTGGGGGGGGGGGGGGGGGGGAAGTTGTGTATTATATATTGGTACGGCGACGGAATTCTAGATTTACTGAAAGGCAAGTTACTGATGTTTACTTGCACACTGGCAGTTGGTTATTTTATTATGACTGGGTGGTTGTTTTGTTGTGTTGTTCTGAATCAGTTGGTGAAATATAAGCCCTCGAAATTATGCTTGCTGCAAATCGTCATATTTCACGACATGACATCGTCCTTTTGATAAATATATCTTTGAAAGCTATATAGAGGTGGTTTAAAATTTTATAAAAAATTGGAGCTTGCTGTAAAAGACGTGAAGGTTACAAGTAATTTCGAAAACAATCTTGACGGATCGTCCTTATTATATTTACCTGGATATCCGAGGCGAGGGTCGAGTTGGGGTCATCGGGCATGGTGGGCGGCGAGAAGAAGTTGAAGAATGAATCAGCCTGCACCGACTTGGTGACGGTGCGCACGGAGCCGCGCGACTTGTGCTTCTGCTTCTTCTTTATCGTTTTCACTGTGACGTTCTTGCCTTTCTTCCAGTTGATCTCGCAGCCCTGGTAACGTAAATGTTGATCATGATGAAATACACTAGCGCACTAAACAAACACAATATTCGCCGGCTGGCGAAGTGAAATTCGAAGACCTGTTACCTGTTGCACTACCTACGTCAACTCAAGCCATGTTTGACTTGCTGGAAGTTGAACTTCTCAGTACTTCGAATCCAGATTTCTAGTGAGTTTTGTAATCACCTGGTCACATGGTTGGCTGGATGTGGTAATTAACCTAGTAGGTTGTACTATTTATCTTGTAAGTTTAGCCCGCTTTGCATGTGTCTGATATCGTACTTGGTATAGTTAAAACGGGCCCAAGGCACCACATGGATCGTCGAGTGTAGGACCAAGAACGGAAATGTATCACAAGATTTTAATAACCATTTTTGCGAGACATTAAGATTTTATTTTCGAGTTGAACCTTGCTATTTCGCTGATAAATTAGCATGAGTATAATGTGCCTAACGTGTGCATACCTGCATATTGACGAGCATGCGGCGCCGGTACTGTCGATACTGATCCAGCGCGAATAGTGAGCAGCGGGACAAAGCGGTTTCTATTTAGCTGTTAAGCAGTACCCCTAGTACGAACGGATATAGCGCGATACGAATCCTAGTGAATATGGTGGTCAACAGAACTAATATGAAATGTCATGGATTTGATTGCTTTTTGTTAGAAGCATCCTCCTTGTTATAAGCAGGCCGAGCAGCTCTAACGTATTCATCAAAATGCTGTGCCAAACAGTATTGATTCCTAGCGTTCGTAATAATTAATACTATACATTGGCAACCCAATGGTAAGTTAATCTACTAATTAGCTAGAAGTTCGTGCTAGGGGTAGTGATACTGTATTTCACGCAAAATGTATCCTAGAATTCTCTTTTTTAACTTCAGTACAGAGCAAAACTCTCTCTCCGGTTTTCCAGTCCTGGATTTTTCACCATTATTTTCTTTTAATCATTAAATGCTACATAGTGACTATTCCAGGATATATCCCATATGAAACTAAGTACAGTGATAATGGGGAATAACAGAAAAATTCTGACCTCAGACCTAATGTTTAAAAATACTTACAGTGCACAATAGAGAAAAAAATTTAAGAGATCTATCAAACTTTTTACTTAGTGTGAACTTGTAGAAAAAAAAGATAATTATTGTATGAAACCAGCTTACCTTGCAAGAGTAGATTTCAGGGCCTTCGAACTCAAGTGGGTTCTCATCATCAGGCTTGCACTTCATTGAGTACTCCTTAGTCAGGATGGTGTTTGTGAAATAGTCATTGGGTGCAAAGTGGAATTCCAGAGTGAAACCGATCGGGTCCTCGTGCATTTGCACTGAAAATGTTGACAAGTGTTAGATATTGGGTAGGAGTGAGGTGGTTGGTGGTATTGGAAGGGATTCCTCAGTTGGTGATGCATGTTAAACAAATCAATCATGATTTCTTCAGTGATTGGGTGTTGGAATGTCATCATTAAATGTTTTTTTTTTTGGTCATGAAAAAACAAGCGCTTATTCCATTACATTTTAGCCTTAATATTTTTCAGAATCTGGTTATCTTACCTTTAATGTCTTGCAACGTCTTAAGAATAGGCTCATCATGTTCTTGCATCATCTCACACAGCATTGAAACATTCTTGAATATAGTGTGCCAGAAGTCTGGGATGCCCTTAACATTGGGGTCCATTGGTGGTCTGTAAAGTGTTTATAGTTAGAAGATGGAAGGAGTATTGTGTATAGCATTCTCTTTGGGTTAAGCCTCAGTTGGTGATGCATGTTAAACAAATCTTATCATGATTGTTTCAGATATAGGTGTTGGTATGTCATCATTTAAAAGTTGCATTTAGCAATAATCTATATCAGTGATGTCTTATTCTGGATTATCATTATTACATTACTAATTACGTGTGTCTCATAAACAGGTAACACTCGAATTTTCAAACACACGGTGTTTTATTTGACAATACGGCCGTAGCCGAGAAAACACTTTCTCGGAAATATTTTTATGAAAACACGCGGCCGAATTATCTCTGTTCTATAATGATTACAATACTAACTCGGCAGGTTTCTCCTCAGGCTTCTTCTCTTCAGCACCGTCGGTGATGGCAGCGCCTTGCACCGCGCGGGCTAGCTCATCCTCCTCGTTCTCATCGCGCCACGGGTTCAGGCACTCCTCGTCATTGGGTTCGTAGCCGCCGTTAACAACCAAGGCGCGCTGCGGACAAAGGCATGTTGTTAGATCGTGGCTGCTTGATATTCCGATACTATCGGCTAGATAAGGAACTCAAGCAGTTCATTAAAAGACAAAATACAATAGAAAATTTCGCGTGATCGTCATTGGGTGTTTCATTAGAAATTTCTCAGTAGCAACGCGTAGTCCGTATTCGTGTCGAGTGGAACCTAAACACCGAAAGGTGGACACACCTCCGCCTAACCCTTTGGAGAATACAGGCGAGATGAAATGCATGTCAAACAATTCAAAAATACTTCTCGAAATCGGAAATCGAATATGGACCAAAAACAAAAGACTGCAAATTATTTTGATGTGTAAACTTCTTTCTTTGATATATAGTTTTTCCAAAGTTTTAAGTTCTCACTTATGTCGGCCGCCCTACTTTTTGTTTTCAATAATTAAGTACTGCGCGGGGCATCCTGTCGATGTATTGATTTTGATTAATTGGTTCATGGTAATCTCACTAGAACTATCTTCATTGTGTTTCGTTCTTATCAGTACTCATAAAACTTTACCGTCGATATTGCGTACTTATGTTTCTAATATTAGATACATAATATTAAATTCTATTTATACCATGATCAGGAAGCACATTTTTTGTAAAATTACAAATGAGAGCTGTCAAACTAACGCCGTCTGGAGCAGATTGTTTTATTTTTATAGTGGAGACCGTAAATCGGTAAGGCGTAAGTAGTGTGGGACGCCTTAAGTGGAGCGATAATCTCCGCGAGGTGCTTAAGGGATGACAATGGACGGTGATCTAAAACAGGCGTATAGATATAACGTCACGCATGATTATCGAAGGTTATACCGATGATATACACACATTTCGTCAGTTTTGTTCCATATCCCGACACATTCAGACCCCAGGCTGCTACTGATACATTCTTGATGGAAGAACCCAGAGACACTCCCTGAGACCCAGGCATCAGTCCCAGGAACTCGTTGTCAGTAGTGCTGCCGATGACCCAATGGCGTGCAATTGGAAAGACTTCTTCCCAGCAGTTGATTGCTATAGGATGATGATGCCTAACAAAAACCATATGGTATCCTCGAAGATTTTCTTACCTTTTCAAATAAAGGCTTGTACAATTTCTCGTACTTGCACTCAAGCGTATGCACTTCGCTGTAGAACTTGGCTTCGATGTCTACAAACTCCTTCTGAAGCGTGCGCAGAGCACGTATACGCCTGCGCACGTTCGGTGGCAGAGAAGCCATCGCCTGAACATGGATACGGTTGGTTATCGCCGCTAACATCTCGTTGCGAGTGATGCCGCTGTTGACAAGGAAAGAATATATGAAAATATTTGATTTTGAAGGTTGTTTGTTCGTGTAAGTGAGTTTCTTCCTCAGTTGGTGATGCATGTTAAACAAATCTTATCACGATTGTTTCAGAAATAGGTGTTGGTATGTCATCATGAAAAAAATTATTTGCTAAACCATCTTCTTTCAACACAGCCTTGAATGTCACAAACCAGCTAAGATACTAAGTTCTCTTACTATACTTATTAACTATTCTAATTGTGAAAGTAAATTTATTTGTTACGCTTTCACGCATTAATGGATTTGGATACATATTGGCACACGGGTAAACTATGACCTGGGTTCACGCATTAATGGATTTGGATACATATTGGCACACGGGTAAACTATGACCTGGGTTAGGACATAGGATACTATTGCCCCGATAGTGCGTTGTCGTGGGAAAAATGGACGACCTCCACGCGGGCGAGAATACGCGAGCTAAAGCTAGGCTAGAAAATTACCATCCCAATGTACCAGTTGTTCATGATCTTATTTTTGTAAATAGGTTTTTAACAAACGCTTGTACACGTCAAACTATGCAAAGAAACAGGTATCTTTGAAAGTCCAGACATTATCTTGGTCAGATCATGTCAGGACCATGCAGATTAGTGTCTGAGATGTCTTTGATGGCGACGGAGAAATGAGTAGGCCAGACCAATCAGTGTACGCCTTTGTTAGTAATCGTGTAGTTCAACTCCGAACTGATTATATGTAGACGATTATTACAAGTCGCAAGTTAATATTGCGTCTAGTACTCACAGGAGTATAGCGGATTTATCAAATTATTTACGGACTAGATACGGTTGCATGTTATTCTCAGAACAGTACAATAAACTTGATACTGTTAAAATACATAACGGATTCCAATAAACATTGTAAATCCTTGAGCTGGCCGTGTTTCATAGAAACCGAACAGTGAACAGTCATTAACAAATCGATTTAACTACAACGCTTTTTGCAAGGGCTACGTAAAACCGTGTTCATTTTAGTTATGAAAAGCAACAATCACATTGAATTAATAAATCATTTTGTCGTGATGGGTTAGTGATTACAAACAATGATGAAATCGCCAACCCGTCTTGAGCAAGATGGCGTGGCGATTAGGGCCCAGACTCCACTAAAGCGGAGATGAGAGAAGATGTCTACACTAAGCGGAGACGGGAAGTGTAATAACGACATTCTATTGGTGGTTTTCTCTCCTTTCTTCTCGTCTTGGCTTTGGTGGAGTCCGGGCCTAATGCTCATATCTTTTCTGTAGAAGAAGAGGCCTTTGCCGTGCTGCCTTTTGTCGTCATGTGAAAAATTATCAAAATACACGAGTTTCTTTACACAAACAAGGAAGTAACCGGCTTACGTGCGTACGTAACAAGCTAATTTACGTTTCACGACATAAAAACACCAGACTTTTATCCCGGTGCGCAGTAGATTTACAGTTGCGCCGTGATTTCCCTGAAATAGCCGGGTTGCGCAACAAAATAAACAGTGTAGTGCTGTAAACATCAGTTAACCTATCCATGATGTACACCGTTACAGTGTTGCTCTTCGAGGGTTATTAGTTTGTACGAGAGAAGCGACCACCGCCTGTTACTGGGCCAGCGTATATCTTAACTTGATATTATTATAAAGAGGAAAGACTTGATTGTTATGAATACACTAAAAAACTTCTAAAACTATTTAAAAATTCTCACACCTATAGAATGCTACATTATCAGCGAGTAACATAGGCTACGTTTTAAAAGGGGTGGAAGGGGTGTTAAAGTTCGAAAGGGAAAAGTACGAAATCCTCGCGGAAGAAGAACTAGTTGCTAACTAACAATATTTATACATAAGAGTAATTTATAAATTACATCGTGTCCTAGGGCGTATTTCTGTGTATGACAGTCTGCGACCCTCATTAACTTGTTTACTTAATTGAAAAGAAAACACGATATCGCTATGCGCCATTAGTGCCTTCTGTAGGTACTTACTACGAAATATTATATTCTGGATTCGTAGAAGAATCGACGTGTACATTATTTAATTCGAGAAAAGAATCACGTCATTCTATCTCGTTTTACTTGATTCTGAATAAATTTAAACCATACAAGTGACAAGCATCATGATTAAGCTGTTAAGAAAAAACTGGCCAAGTGCGTGTTGGATCACGCACAAGAAAGGGCTCTGTGGCCAGGATGAATACGCACATGTAAAGAACTGATTTTATCGAGTGCAATCGATAAAATCAGTGCATATGCCAAATTAAATGTTTCTAGTACTTAAAGTCTTTGTGCTAAGCCGGGGACGGACGGAAGGATGGACATAGCGAAACTACAAGGGTTCTACCCTAAAAAGCATGGCGGACCACGCGCAGTGTAGGGGGTTCCGTAGTCAGAATTCGCATTTCTCAAAGAAAATGAAGTTATTCAAACGGTTGTAACACATCACATGGTTCACGAGCTATATTTATGTGGTGATCCAATGATACCCACCCCTCACTTATGCGCACTGAAAGAATGCCACCACTAATTATATTTTTACTACACCATTGCTTAGCAGTATATCGGATACATCTTTCTTCCAAATTTCATTGATATAGTGCCAAGTCTCACGAGTCAGTGGCTGTGTAACTTCCAGACGGACAGGTTTGAATTACAAGTTAAGTTCCGTTTTTGCCATTTGACTAAGGAACCATAAAACCGTTTGCGAAATCCCAGGAAACTCAATTGGTCACCTGCGTCATTGTATATTTTTAGCCGAGACCTCGGGAATCTTTTACGTTGCGAAATGGGGTGTCCAAATATATCAGCAAATTTTGATTAACTGTTGTTCTTGTTAAACGAAAGGAGTGGTAATATTTTGTATTACTTGTGATTTACACAAGTAAGCGCACCCATTGTAGACTCGATTGCATTTCTGTAAATTACACAAAAGGAATATACCGTAACGGCTCAATACAAGCTGACTACATACATTCCTCAATATAATTGCCTCGGAAACCAATACGTGTAGCGCTATAGTCTAGGAATCAGTTTTTATTAAAGCTTTTCGATGCGCAGACCGAGTTTCGCTACGGTTACTATTTGTATGCCGATATTTTTTACATAGCAAGCCATGATTGCACTTTTTGTCGATTTAAAACCGGCCAAGTCTCGGACCACGGGCAGTGAAGGATTCCGTAGTCGGGATAAATCGATCGAAATAATAAGCTTGTATCTGTTTCATACTATCTGAGAGAAGTTGTAACAGATAATATTCAAAGGTATCAAAAACTATAAAAAAAAATCACTTTAAAACATCAGAATCGTTTTAAATATGGGATCTTACAATACCTACATATACATACATGCTAAGCTGTGGTTTTTCCTCTATTACGGGGAATGCCACCCCTAATTCGCTTTTTTCATAAATCTACTACAGCATTGTTTACCGCTTAGCCTTCCTTCGAAATTTCATTGATTTAATTGTATTATTGCCAATAGTCTCCATACTATTCTATGCTGTGAAATATTCAAAGGGACGACATGACGAAATTATAGGGTTCCCCGCTTTTGTATTTTTTGCTACGTAACCCTAAAAACGAACATAATTATATGGCGTAACATTTGATATTATTATCTTACAAAGTAAATTCGTGAAGTGATTGCTTCATGAGAGCGCCAAAGTAATTAATTAGACATGAGATGGGATAGGTAGATTAAATATCTTCTTACTATGTTATAGCGTGGTAGTTACTATTTTAATTGAATATTTGAAACACGTAATGTCTTGTCTTTTATACAGATGAGTGTTCAACACGATATGCTGATAAGATCGAAAAATGGCACCACATAAAAACTTACCAAGAAACTTTATAAAAAAAAAAAGACTGTTAGAAAAGTGTATGGAACATTTTTAGTTTTATTAATTTTATTTCCGACCTTACAGTGAGTTATACCTTTACTAATAGTCTCCTGGAGTCCTTCATACACCACATGCACATCTCACAAAAATTACGACAGCCGGCATTCTAAATTTAATGGCGTCCGACAAAAGCAGCACGCAAGACGAATCTAATGACACCAAATTCGATAAAATCATCAAGCCGTTTAGGCTACAGGGCGTGTCAAAGACACACACTTTTTTGAAAAACTTTTTTTTATTATTACCCATCTGGGGCAATCTACGAATACTGCAAAAAGAATAGCACTTGGAAACATTAGTTGTTGGTGTTTATACGGAAGTTACTGTGTCGGTGTGAAGGACCGGAGAGCAGGGAAGAACCGGTTTTTTTACATATTCAAGCGCACTTATAAGTCGGCTCCCTGCGATAATCGTAACACATTCAACGTAAGATAGGGTGGGTATGCTTCTGTCGTCAGGCCAAAAACGGCTTAAAGATACATTAAGCATGCACGAAATTCTTGAAAAACTTGTTTAAATTCAACCCACATGTATTTATAACTTTTACGGTTAAGTATGTACAAACACACGCACATAAAGTCCCCAAAATTAACTCGGGAATTTTGCAGGATTCACAAAGATAATCAATAATTGCGTCTAATTAGATGCTGTGAAGGAAATGAAAGAAAAAACAAGTAACAGCTGTCCAACATCCTGAGTAGAAAGAACGGAGACCGAAATGGCTTATTAAGGTGCGCATCGCAAAACATATTAATGCAACGTACTGGCTCCAAGCTCGACTCATATACATTAAAAGACCAGACCACGTTTCCCATGACCTTGGTTACTTAGAATTAGAAACCCCTTAACTTCTTTGTAACTCGCTCGCGGGTATAAAGTCTTACGTTTCTAAAGGAAGGGTTAAAAAATGGGGTGAGAAATTGGCAAGCTTGAACTTTACTAAGGCAACGAAGTTTTTGTGCGTAAATAAGCCTTTGAGTCGACGGTAACAATCGTTTTTTTTGTCTGAAGATATAAAAGAAGCTAAGTAATAATTCTGCTTTTTATAAATGCCTACGGATGATTGAATTTCAAATTGCCCGCTTTGTAAGATTGTATGAAAAGCAAGACGTGTTTCACATTCAAGACATAGGTCTCCCACCCGGCAGATGAAAAGTAAAATATTGTAATAGTAATTCACATTAATGCTTCTACTTATAAAAATCTTTTTGCAAAATTATCAGAGCATGAAGTATGTTTTAACGGTCGTAGTATTATTATTTATCACCATGCCGTCTAAAACGTGTACCATAGTAATCTCATAACCGGCCCGTTAACGAAAGGTTGGCTACGAATTGAATCATAGTTATATCAATAACCGAAAGATAAGTCACTGGTACGGCAGCAACGAGTATTTTCGACAGTAACACCGTATTAGCTGTAGGGTATAAATTCTGAAAAATACTAACTAATGAGTTCAGAAACCACTCATACTTTTTCCAAGACATCATATTTCAGCGTCAGTGTCACACGCATGTGAAATATAAATTATATGGCGTTTTCTCACACGATTGTTTATTGTGACAGATTTTATGAGAAAATCTCAATTTTTGGTGAATGTTTTAAATAATTGACGAAAACTGCTTTTCGTCACTTTTGTAGTCATTAAGGAAAAAAATTTACGAGTTATTGATTATCCTTTCGTAACATAATGCCAACCTCAATTATTAGGGTTCTAAGGTACCTGTTTATTTTATGTACAACCTAATTTTTAAGATAGTCATTTTAGCAACATTTCTGGTTTCTTTAGTCTTTTTATAGTGGAATAGTGCTTGCAATCTGTGCAGTTTAGTATTCACTTACAAAGATGCACAGCAATTTATGCTTGGTTAAACCTAACCACGTCGTGCTTATAAATTCCGTGAGCTAGTCTGAACATTTATTGATCAAGTAGAGCGTAAAATGACTCATTAGTTCAATGACCCGTAATCTCATCTCGCGCCTTTTTGTCCATGCTACTTAACAAGTAGATCTGAGTCAAAGTAATCATAGATATTGTCTGTGGCCAGTAGGAATTCGAAAGAAGTTTTTATTCTTTTTGTCTACTTATAGATTTGTGCTTTTTCATTTTGAACAACTTTTAAAGTAAATACCTATCATATCTAGTAGATATTTTGAAACTAGATTTCAATAAAACAAATAATTTTTGCAAGGGAAAAAAACTTGCAACCAAACTTGAGAACCTGTCCTTTAATTATTTTTCTTTGTACTAATGGAAAGCCTTGGGGGAGGCCTTTGTCCAGCAGTGGACGTCTTTCGGCTGAAATGATGATGATGTACTAATTCTTAACCGTCATCAAAAAAGAAGGAGGTTTTCAATTCAACAGTATTTTTTTTCTTTGTTACCTCAGAACTTACGACTGGGTGAACCGATTTTTATCATTTTTTGTTTTAAATAAAAGCTGTTAACTGATCAACCGGATTACAGTTATTTTTCAAAGGTATTGTGACAGGTTCATCTTATTTTATATATTGGATAAATGTAACGAGTGAAAAATATGTGTTTGTTAACATAATATGTATGTTGCAATAAGGCAGATAGAGTTTAAACCAGCTTGAATGAAGCTGATGAGCTGTTTCAACACATTATGAATTTGCTAACCAGGAAGAGTGATTCAGCTTACATGAATTTAGGACCATGTGATGTAATATTTTTAGTGAGAATTAAAGTAATAAAAGACTAGAATGTTGCAGCTTGTATAAATGAGCGGGGAATATTGTCATGAAACTTAGAAATTAGATTTTACTCTAAAACAATAAATGTATCTTGAGATGCATTGTCATTATTATTGAAACACATGGTATTTGCAAGTTTTATCAAGCAATATTTGCAACATGCTTTTAATTAATGATAAATAATTATATTACCGCTATAGTGACCCTGACCTAATCGGGCAGTCACAAATAAATAATTTAAATTGATTTAAAATAACTATCAAGTGACAGTTTAGGACAAGTTAACTGCTTAAATTCTTAAAATTAAAATAAATTCCCTAATAATAGTGTAATTCAAGAATTCCATTAAATCTTGGTGGCCTATGACTGGCTTTTGGTTTTTCATTAAGAAGAAAGCAAGGAGTTTAAATGTTAAGTCAGCACATGTGGCTATCAATGACAAGACGTGGTAAGCCCTGGGCTAACCTATACAAAGACAGACTTACCTTTTCATGAGGTGTTGAGCCAGTTCACCACCCCCAACAATTTCCTCCTCTTCTCCGGACTCCACCTCGGAAGTGTGGTCATCACCAGCGCGCTCCAGTGTGCCCATGTTTATATCTAAAACAAGAGCACCTTGTTAGAACAACGACGTTCGCGCCACGTTGGTTACCAGACCGGCTTCCGACAAATACTTTCAACTATTAATTTCCTAATGCAACACTAACGCACCAACCAACTTAGAACTACTTATATAACCTATCTAGCTACCATACTTCATGATTTTCCATGTAAAACATAATGCGCAGTACGTTGAAAAACCATTTTGGCCGACCACATGGCCGACTTTATACTTGCACAATTTAGAAAACTAATACCACTTACGGATTACGAATGGACTTGCAAAGCAAATGAAGTAGCTGTTGGACAACTTTTTTGATCACAATTTCGGTTTATCGAGCGAATTATACCTTTTCAGTAACGTACCTTACTGCCGACAAAAGTTGTGAAAAGAAAGATGGCGACGGCTGACTACGGCTAGTGTTGTGTTGCCAGCTCCAAAAGTTCAAATTATCGAATTTGTACGTCAAACTAATCGTATGTACAGCCAACCAGTCAAATCAGTAGTAACAATTAATATTTTCTGAGTCAGACTATGAGACTAAAGTAGATGTAGACTGATTTGGTAGGGATGCTCTATTCGTATTGATACTCATGTGGATCGTTCCAAAGAGATACGATCCACTGGATTTTCGTATCGATTCAATCACATACGACCCACGCATGGATCGATACAAAGGTATGGTGGATAGAAAACATCATATTGCATTTAATAACCATCATTTTAGTATACCTATTTAGATTAAATACAAACCAATATCTAATACAAAGTAACAGATATAAATGTAGGTAGGTAACATCGATGTCAAATCGATTCATATTAAAATCACTTCTCGGGCGGTGGATTATGTTTACTTACCAACGTAAACAATATTTTATTTATCTACGTTCAATTTCGGTATCTAATTATTTTGTTTCGTTTAATAGCGTGAGGTGAAGAGACATTATTGATTATAAGTATGTATTCTATTATTTCTGACTACTTGTAGTTAAAGAAGTTATAGTGAGGCTTACGCTTGGATGCCACCACCAAGAAATTCCAACGTATGGTTGAGGCCAGTGCAAATAATTATTATTTCATCTTAATGTTATAACAATAAATACACTACATTTTTTAAATACACTATATACAAAGATGGGGCAATCCACTAGATCTTATCAATTTATGTGGATCGATACAGTGAAGTAAATGTATGATTCATTGCGATCCAGTATATCGACATAAAGAACCTGGATCGAGCATGCCTAATGTGTGGGATTGTCTCTGTACATATGCTGCCTAAGTTAATCTCAAGTGAAACTAGCAGCATAATCGTAAACAAAGTTGTTTCATTCCTAGCTTTGAGAAAATTTTAAATCGCGCTGTAGTGTGAATTATCATTTAAAAGTAATTTAGCAAAGTTAATCATTTAAGTAGGTAAATCTCTTTTTTGTAGCTCAAAATTGTCGTATGTACGTTTAACATAAATAGTTAAGCGCTGTCTAATACTGTTTCCGCCTCGACGTTTCTCATGGCTTGAATTTCATAAAGTACCTACTACCTATAGTATTCGTTCGGGTTGGCAACATTGCGTAAATAAATCAATGACTTGAAAATGACGGCGAATGAAATAAAGTAAATGAACGAAACACAGATACCGAAACAGTATGAAACTGGCATGTTTTTCGGGCAGCGAACAATATTTTTTATTGAAATGTGTGACATCAAACTTTACTCCATTTGCCGTCACTAACTGACAATTTTCTTTCTTAATTTGTAACGTTACAAAGAAAGGCAAAAGAATCCAAAATTTCGACAAACAGAGATCATGGATTTGGGCGACAAGATAGGCTAAAGTGAGATTGATAAGCAGTTTGTCGTGCCTAAACTGCTCATATATCACATCAGTGTCGCATGCATCGTGAATACGTCTGAGTAGCCTGCAGCAGAGCGAGAAAGATGGAGTGTGAAGCCTATACACTAGATCAATTAAATAAACAAATCTATGGAGACTTATGATATATGAGTAAACTGAGTAACTGGCTTAGAAAGGGTAGGGGAGCACCCTTGCCTAGACTGCTGCGAGTGGGACTGCTCAACTTGAAACAGACGATCAAAACTATTTTCCAAAATTGGTGTTGCTAGCACCAAATTGATAATGCCATGTTGTCAAAATCGAATCAACTGTCATAACGGGAAAATAAACTAGTCGTCGGCTCGTCGTATTGTTTGTTGTAATTTCATTGAAATGGTTTAGTGATATTAGTATTTTAGATAATTTCATGTTTCTGAAATGTTATAGTAAATAAGTCAATAATTAGGTTGTGAAAATGCCACCTACTGTACAAACAAATGAGCCAGAAAGAGACAAACGTCCACAACGGACGAGCGAAAGGAGGTTAGTACATTTTCATAACTTTACTATAAAAGGTCTTACACCGAAAATATTTAACTAATTTCTCAAACTATTTCTAGATCGGAGCTTGTGACACGTGTAAAGTACTGCAACACGCTTCCAGACATACCGTTTGACTTAAAATTTATTACGTATCCGTTTCCCTCGACGAGATTCATTCAGTATAACCCGACCTCCTTGGAAAAGAATTATCGGTATGAAGTTCTTACGGAGCACGATTTGGGAGTTCACATAGATCTTATAAATCGGGATATATATCAAGGTGATGGCAATGCGATATTAGACCCGGCTGATGAGAAGTTGCTTGAAGACGACATCCTCACTCCTCAAGATTCAAAGAGGTCGCGGCATCATGCCAAAAATGTGTCGTGGTTGCGGCGCTCCGAATATATCTCTACTGAACAGACGAGATTCCAGCCTCAATCTATGGAGAAGGTTTGTTAATCTAACATTAAACATGACACTTAAGCATTGTTGTATTGTAATTAAGTATGCATAGAATAATCTACATTTTAAGTTACACAACTGTGTCACCAATTCCATAGACGACCTTATTCATCCATGTCAGAAAACTCATGTCATGGTTTATACAAATGCAGCTGAATTTCATCAACGTAAGGAGGAATTTAACCACCTGGTTTTATGTCACTTGCCGTATCACCAGCGTCTAGCTTTTAAAACGCCACTACATTTATCATCTTGCCTGAAATTTATTAATTATGGGTAGCATGTGAAGAAGAACTAAGAAATTAAATTGGGCAAACAAAGATTTTATGTCAGATTATATACGAGTCTGGCGGAATGGACACAAATATATTTGTCTTATAAATCTTAGGGGGTTAGGGCTATGTTCACTAAAACTTTAATAAAAGAATAATACACATTTCAGGTTGAAGCTAAAGTTGGTTACAATGTCAAAAAGATCTTCAGCGAAGAAACACTTTATATGGACCGTGAGAGTCAAATTAAGGCTATAGAAAAGACATTTGAGGACAACAAGAAACCTATAGAGAAGCACTACAGCAAACCGGGCGTTACACCCGTCGAGGTTATGGAAGTATTCCCAGACTTTGAAATGTGGAAGTATCCTTGTGCTCAAGTCATATTTGATTCAGATCCTGCACCTGTTGATAAGAATATTGCTGGACAGATTGAAGCCATGTCTCAGGCTATGATTCGGTGTGTATTTGGACCACAATGCTCCATTGTATTTTTTTACTCTGCTTCTAATGCCGTCTATAAATGTGGAGTAAAGTTATGCCAAACTTGCCAAAAATTTATGGTAAAAGTTATATGTAAAAGTTACTAGTTGTTCCTTTACTCCGCATTTATTATTTACATTTAAATTAATAATGGGGTGTATGTGTAGCTTTATAAATAGTTATCTTCATTATGCTCCCTCTACATGTTGGCCCAACTAGTGCCAATATTGGCCACAGAATGTTTTTATTACAACAATAAGTTTACACAAATGACAGTTAGTCAACATTATGATAGCAGGTTTTATGGTGGACAATTTCAACATAATTCTGGTTTTAATGCAATACATCGAATTCTAAAAAAAATAGGGCTTAACATTATATATAGCCCCATCCATTTTTTGTAACAGAATCTTGATAACTTTATCATTTCTGTAAACAACCCTCTGTTTTCTTTGATGGTTATAAAAGAGGCAAAACTTTCTATTATGTGTGTTAATTAATTACAATTTATTCTTGTTACTTATGTAGACACGGTCCATATTGTACCTTAGCTTTAAGCCTGTTAACAATAACACCTTCATTCACATGGTATGCAAATAAATAAAAAAAACGAGTGAGCCTATAACAGTAGTCCCATAAATGATGTGTAACATTTGACAACTCGCTTGATAATAAAAGCAACATTAACAACAATTCCTGAAAAAAATACTCAGGTCTTCCATACTAATATTATAAATAAGAAAGTGTGTGTGTGTCTGTTTGTCCGTCTTTCGCGGCAAAACGGAGCGATGAATTGACGTGATTTTTTAAGTGGAGATAGTTGAAGGGAGGGAGAGTGACATAGGGTACTTTTTGTCTCTTCCTAACGCGAGCGAACCCGCGGGCAAAAGCTTGAAAAAGTTTGAAATGATTTTAAGTAACCGCGTGCGCTCATTGGTCAAATCAAATAGCGCACGCTTTCCAGGCTTCTTACACACTGCCGTCCCTTTTCATGAAATCACTCCCACAGATTGCAGGCAACCAAGAGGAAATATGTATAAATAAATAACCAACACACCAATTCCACAAACTCTATATTCTCTTTTCCAGAGGTGTAATGGACGAAAGTGGCGAACAGTTTGTGGCGTACTGTCTGCCTACTGAAGACACAATACAGAAACGTCGTCGCGACATGACAGAGAGTATTTTATATATGGATGGTGATACATATGAATATAAGATGGCTCGAGAGTATAACTGGAACGTCAAAAGTAAGGCTTCTAAGGGTTACGAAGAGAACTACTTCTTGGTGAGTGTAAAATTATAATTATTCTGCTCAGCAATAACTACAATGTATGTTAATATTAAGTGATGCGTTGGCTGGCTGAAGATAAAACTTTAATTCCCTTTTTGTAATCTTGAAATGTTTGTAAGTTGTTGCCAAAATTTATAAGCCATTTTTCAACCATTTGTTGGTGAAGGATTGAGCTGAAATTTGACATACTTATGTAAGTGGGTTCGGTTCCCGCACTGAATAAATATTTGTATGGCCTTAAAAGAAAGAAAGATAAGTCCAGTGAAGATAAGATAGAACTCAAAACATGAGTAATCCTGCAAATTTGTCTGCAACTATCACTTTTATTTGTAAGCGTTTTTCTTACAAATTCCTTAATACTTTCTTTAGCCTGAAATAGACTAACCAGCTAAAAATCTTCAACAGGTGGTCCGCAATCACTGCGTCTACTACAACGAGTTGGAGACGCGTGTGCGTCTATCAAAACGACGTGCGCGCGCCGGTGTTGCTGCGCAGGCGTTGACACGATTAGTCGTCACGCACAGACCTCTCGACGCGGGTGAACATCGTATGTTAAGGCTTCGAGAGAAGCAGCTTGAACCGCCACAGGTAAGAAATATTAATCCAATATGATGCGATTAGCAGTCATGCTCAAACCGATCAGTAAGGTTTAACATCATGTTAAGGCTTAGAGAGACTGAGCTTGGACCACTAAATGATATATTTTAAGTACAATATTAACACTTTTAGTGCCCAGCACCTGGCTCCCGGTTCGAAAAATAGTTTGTTCATGTATTATTTTTTTTTTTTTTTTTTTTTTAATTATGAAGTTAAATCGTATTTTTGAGTTGTGTAGCGAAAGGGTTAAGTAGTGGCTTTGCAAGCGTTGATACGAGTAGCCTAGTCATCACATAGACCGCTCAGAGCAACAGAACAATGCATGCTAGGGCTGAAAGAAAAGCAGCTTCAACCGCCACATGTGAGCATTTATTCATATCAAAGTAGACCACAAAGAATATAGCTAGACAGTATGGCGGCTGGTGGCTACCTCAAGAATAGGGATGTGTCCTAGGTAAAAATATAATAAGTCTATTTAGTCCGTCAGTTAGATTAACAAAACAATATTGGACATGTATTTATTGCTTACTCAAATCAATAAAGGTGATGAAGATACAGCACATCAAAGTTCAGGAGAAGGGCCTAGTGACGTCACTTTTACGTGAAAAATGTAGCACGGCGTGACGTCATGCAAAATATTAACGCAATATCATCGTCATTTTTGGTTTACGTGACAAAAGAAAAAAATACGTGTCTAGCATTTTTGCGTAATACAACTTTCGGAGCAAACAGATTTTTTAAGGACACTACCCTATTAGCGGTAAAAACCATAACATGATGGAGGAAATGACGAAAATGTTAAGGCAGTGTTAAGTGCAGGCTGAGAGAGAAATTCGAAACTGACCATTAAGGTCCCGCTTACGTCAGTTTGACGTTGTCAGTGTCATACCGGGATGTCAGTTGGGCCGCTGCCGGTATGGCAAGGAGTCCATCAGACAGAAAGATGAAGTAGGCCCATTCCATAAGAGCAGTAGGTTCCTATGGAGAACGGGCAAGAAACTGCAAACACTCGGCCACTGAAAATGGCTAGACCCTTCACCGCCTTTTAACTATTGACTCTATATGTTTAGTTGACTATTGCGCGTTCGTGAAAACTTTCGTCCTCCCGCAATTTCTGTCCTAGTACAGTACTTCTAGATAAATGACAACTATATACATATATATATACATATATATATATATATATATATACATATATATATATATATACATATATATATATATATATACATATATATATATATATATACATATATTAATATATATATACATATATTAATATATAGTTGTCATTTACCTAGAAGACTCATCTTTAATTACTTTAAGCGGTTTTGGACCTTACTCTTGAGAAAATACGACTCGCATACAAACCCCCACCACTCCGTCGAGAGCTCAAGTTAAATGCCGGCAACTATATCTTTGTAATCATCAAATTATGAATTTTAATTTCTTCTGATTCTGTTTTAGGAGGAAGACGAAGAAGAGGATGACGATGATGATGATGAAGAAGATAAACAAGTACAGATTGTAGATAAAGACAACAGGTGTGTATTCATCATCATCTGCCTAACCCACCCACAGATTGACCTCGGAAAGCGTAGCCTTCGATCAAACCGTGCGGCTGTTTTAATTTAGCCATGAGCTCCTCGAGCCATGTTTGTATTCAGACACCCTAGAATACTATCGCCAGCAACTCGTTTATTTACCAGGCTACCTGTAGTACTTCAAGTCTTACGATACTGGCGGCTAATATTTGCCGTTTGCTAGGCTAGAAAATTATATTTAAAAAAAGAACTAGCCGAAAACTAGATTTTTTAATAAAAATACAATCTGGTAATATAATATTATTTTCACGTATTTCAGATCGCGTTCACGTTCAAAATCCGCTTCGAAGTCGCCTGCAGGTTCAGACCGGTCTAAAGGCTCCAAGTCTAGATCAAGATCTGGGTCACGCGACCGCTCTAGATCGAAGTCCAAGTCTAAATCTAAGTCCAGAAGTCGGTCTCGCTCTGGATCCGGCTCCAGAAAATCAAGATCTCGTTCTGGGTCGGCCAGGTTAGTAACTGAGATTTCAATGGTTTTGTTACCAAGTATTGCCAATCAAGATCTCGGTTACTTAAATCGAAAGCTCAGGCTGTTGTAGGGTCAGCATAAACAAACCGGCAAGTACAAATATGAAAAAATTTCACCCTGGAAATAATACCTAAATATCTACAAAAAAAAAGGGTTTTCCTAACGAAAGTGCTATAGTAACATGATCAAATGTATGGAATAACATTTTTGTGTAGTGAGTTGAGTATGAGGAACAAGGTGTAAAGTTCCTCATCCTCCGTAGAAAAGGGAGGATCCTCCAACCAGACGGGTGTTGTGTCTGGTGGGCTTACTACCCGACGGTTGTGGCCGTGTTCTTGTATATAATTATATTCAATCGTGCGGATAACTTTAATATCGCGATGTAGGGTACGTCAAATTTAGTTCATACTTGGCGAGATAGATGTCGCTTCAAAATTAATAACAAAAATTGGGTGAAGGTTGTTCATATTCATGAGTACAGTGTTCTATTATGGTACGCTCGATAGCCGGACAACCTGTATAACTCAAAACCTAAGAGGATTCATCTCCAGTAAAGTAAAAAGTACCAGCCTATTACTGTCCCACTGCAGGGCAAAGGCCTCTTCTCATACAGAGAAGGCACGAGCATTAATCACCACGCTTGCTCAATACGGGTTGGCGATTTCAGACTTATATTAATTATATAAGTCCAGGTTTCCTCACGATGTTTTCCTTCACTGATGTCAGTGATGTCCAAGATAAACTTAGAAAGTACATATGAATTGAAAAACTCACATTGGTACTTGCCCAGGTTTGTCTGCCACCCACAACCTCGTGCACAAGAGGCGAGGCCTTAACCACTGGACCATCATGGCATTTTTTTTTATCTCCAGGCTACGGCATAATTAATAATACTTCCGAACGTCAATTCACAGGTCCGGCTCAGGTCGCTCGCGGTCCCGCTCCCGCTCGAAGTCCGGATCATCGCGGGCGTCATCCCGAGCCAGTTCCAGGAGTGGGAAGGGCTCGCGCGCCAGTTCCGCCAGTGGACGAGGATCTAGACACAGTTCTAAAGGAAGTGCTAAGGTACGTATTGCACATATCACACAGTATAAGGCGGGGTAGGCATATATACCTACCTAGTCCCATATATAGTACACCAATGTGTAGCTAATTATGTTCGCCCTAAGTAATTAAAAATATGCTTAATTTGACTAGTAGAGTAATAAATCTCATACTAAAACAGTAATGGACCATGCCATCGGAAACCTGGTTTCAGAGCGGCACACTTACGTGCCGCTAGACACAAATCTAGAGTTTGGACTCCTACTCCTCCGATGAAAGTAAAACTTAATACTGTCTAATACAGCGAACCATGGCCTGTTTTCACACATTTCTTTTTTTTAATTAATATTATATGCGTCACAAAACATATCTGGCACTTGACAGCTAAGGGCCTAAGCGTACGGCGCTTTTTAAACGCGCCGACGACACGCATCTCATGGGACGCATATAATAAACTTCGTCTCCTTAGGCCCTTAGTGCATGTTGCCAAGAAACAAAAAAAAACCACACTTGTTATACTCTCCTTGCAAGGAATAAAAAAAAAAGTCCATCTATATCCAGGGTTCCAGAGCAAGTTCCAGGGCTAGTTCTCGTGCCTCATCGCGGGCAAGCAAGCGTTCGTCAAGAGCTTCGTCCAGAGCCTCACGTGCTTCATTCAAGTCTAAAGCGTCAGGCCTTAAACCAGCTTCTAGAGCCAGCTCTAGAAGAAACTCCGCGTCTGGCAGTGGTACTGACAGGTCTAGGAGTAGGTCCGGAAGCGGTTCTAGGAAGGTGAGTTCTAATATCAAATGTGTTAGTATGTCAGCCCTCCCTAAATTTGAATTTAGAATCTTAGAGATCAATAAAAAAAATTGGAATCATAATTCGAATTTCATAGATGACAAAGTTCAAATTCTATTTCAATTAAAATTTACTTTGGACCTTTTTGGTTAGTAATGGTTATGAGACACTTAACTTCCAACTTTAGTGTAAAGTTGTCTAAGTTGATTTTGAGTGACCAATTTTATTATTTGTGACTGATTCTGAAATTAAGTTTGTTTCTTTTTTCTTTACAAAAATTTCATATAATTATTTTACGTTTCCAGGCTTCCCGAAGCCGCAGTGGGTCGGCATCCAGTGCGTCTTCCCGCCACAGCGGCTCTGACTAAACCGTCAAAACCTCAAACTATGTGTTCACTAGTTTTTGAATATGTACGACGTTGCTTCAGTTTGACATGTAAAGTGTAATTTCAATAAAGCGTTAAGGATCATTTGGTTTTTTCTTCATTCATTACGTCTGTATGCCATGTTGTCAATCGCAGAACATTTGCGTCTGCGCAGATTTAAAAAACAGAAACTGAGATATACCTACACAGTCGCTTTTACGCAAACACACCACGCCTGTATTCCTCGAAGGGTTGGGCAGAGGTGCATCTATATTAACACCCTCATATTGTTGTTTGTTTTTATAATATACTAGCTATCACGGCGAACTTCGTATCGCCTCAAAAGTTAAGTTACACTGCCATCTGTTAGAAATGTATGGAACTTATTATAGGAAAACATTTCAATTGCAATAAAAAAAATATTGAGGTCAATAATCGAAATAAAAACTGTCCTATCTTTTAAGTTTGACCAAAACACACACTGCACAATTTTATTAAAATCGGTTCCGTAGTTTAGGGGTCCATAGCGGACAAACAACGTGACACGTTATTTATATATATTAAGATATCTACTAGCTGACCCAGCAAACGTTGTTTTGCCATAATAAATGTTTGGGGTGGACCACCCTTATCATTCAGGGGTATGAAAAATAGATGTTGGCCGATTCTCAGGCCTACCCGATATGCACACAACACACACACATTCATACAAATCGGTCCAGCCGTTTGGGAGGAGTTTGGTAACAAACATTGCGAGACGAGAATTTTATGGCAGCCAATACTGTTAATCGGTCAGATCATTATGACGGTAACAAGGAGAAGAAGGTAACGCGTTGTCTGTTAGAATCTATTTCTACGGAAAGTCTTAGTTATACAGGTTGTTTGGTAAATAGGTGCAAAGTTCTCAGCCAAATCGTTTTTATTCATTGTATTATGACCATTCTTTTTTAAATGAGCACACAGAACAAAGTAATCCGATATTAGTACCAGCTATTGGCACTGCAGGTCGATAGGGTGGTGTCCTTAAAAAATCTGTTTGGTCCGATTGTTGGATTACTCGAAAATACTGGACACGTATTTTTTCTTTTGTCACGTAACCCAAAAGTGACGACGATATAGTGTGTTGAAATTTCGCGTGATGTCACGCCGTGTTACATTTTTTAATGTAAAATTGACGTCACAAACCCCTTCAAGCTTTGATGTTGGTTTTTATTTTTTACTATATTGTTGTTGGTTTTTATTTTTATTGATTTGAGTAAGCAAAAAATACGTGTCCAATCATTTTTTGTAATCTAACTGACGGACCAAATAGACTTATTATATTTTTACCTAGGACACATCCCTATTTAATTGCCCTGTAGTGGGCAAAGGCTTCTTCTCATACATAGAAAGCATGAGCATTAGTCGCTTTACTTGCTCAAGGCAGGTCATTCAGTTCAGACTTAAGTTAATTTCATAAGTTTAGGTTTCCGCGAGGAAACCTGAACTTATAAAATTATATATATAATAACTTATAAAACCGTTGTGAAACGGTTTCAGTAATGTCCGCGATAAATATGGAAAGTACAGACGCCTGAAACTATCAAATTGTCCCAATTAAACATGAACCTTATTGTTTTGTAATAAAGTTGAAAAACTATCAAATAAATTTGAGAGATTGGGGTAGCTCGATATGCTGGCCTCTGTACATGTGAATTTTAAAAGTCACATTGGCACTTGCTCTTATTTGAATCCACAACATTGTAGGCCTCAAATATACCTTATTTGAGGCCATGTGAACCAGAGTGGCCAAACTAACATTTTATTCTTAAACATAGGTTTTTTTATGGTTATAATAAATAAATAAATATTGCTGGACAATCCACACAGCATCATCTAGCCCCAAGCTAAGCAGAGCTTGTGTTATGGGTACTAGATGACTGATATACTTAATACAATGCATTACATAGATAGATATTTTTTATTATATATAGCAAACACCCAGAACACCTGGAACAAATCTATGTAGATCGTACAAACATTTGTCCCAAGGCGGGAATCGAACCCGCAACCTCCTGCGTCGCAGGCGGACCTTCGCCCGCTGCGCCACATCGGTCGCCAAATCGGTTATAGACATTTATTTTCTCAAAAGATTTACATAATCACTTTTATAAATACATGAGGCCGATTTGCGTAGTGGATTGGTATAATAAGTCAATAACATCAGTTCGTAACAGTATACTAGACTATACTAGACAGAGGAGAGTATACTAGACTCGAAATTATTTTTGCCTATTATTAATGCGTTATAGGCCAAAACTCTATTTAAAAAAAATCTTACGTGGGCCACTCTAGTTCTCATGGCCTCATTAGACATCAGCGTTCTAGAAATAAAACCAAACCTTGTATTATCAATAATTTTATTAGTGCAACATTCACTTGAATACATAAAAATACATTGAAACGAATATTTCGGAACGATAAATAAAACTAATTTGTTCCCTTTTATTTTGACAACACAAGTCTTGTAACCACAGTATAAGAAAAATATGGATACAGTTTAAGAGTGTATTATTTTTATATCAATTAATTGATTATTGTCAAAAAAGTTACATAGCAATGATTAATTAACTATCTGGACAATGTTTTACAAACGGTTTGTAGTCTTTATTTACACGAAACATTTGTATTCTAAATAAGTAATATAAAATTGTTAGTCTACAACCATAATTTAAGTTTGTTTAAAACAATAAATTAAATATGACGACATCCATGCATGTCCAAGCAAAAATGATTACATTATTAGTGAATCAATTGTAAATAAATTAACCTAAAGTAAACATCTCACTCGAGCGCAAAAGCTACGCGTTAATAAAAATACACTTTAGGGGCCATTCATTAATTACGTCACACGAATATCATGACGCCATTACCTGGTGTGACGTCACATTTCGAAATTTTAAATTTAGGAGTTAACAAATTAAAACAGCTATTTCAACCTTTTTCCAAAAAAAATCTTATTCAAAAAACTAAAATTAATCAGTAATTAAAATATTTTACGTTACAGTTCAAGTCAGTTCAGTTCAAAAATGTCATGATGGCCCAGTGGTTTCGGCCTCGCCTCTTGTGCACGAGGTTGTGGGTTCAAACCTGGGCAAGTACCAATGTGAGTTTTTCAATTCATATGTACTTTCTAAGTTTATCTTGGACATCACTGACATCGGTAAAGGAAAACATTCTGAGGAAACCTGGACTTATATAGTTGATATAAGTCTGAAATCGCCAACCCGTCTTAAGCAACCGTGGTGATTAATGCTCATGCCTTCTCTGTATGAGCAGAGGCCTTTGCCCTGCAGTGGGACAGTAATTGGCTGGTACTTTACTTTTTTTTTTACAGTTCAAGTTTAGAAAGCTTTGTGTCCCCCCTTCCTGCCCCAAAGGTGTGACATAATTTATGGAAGGCGCCATATTTGGATAACTAATGGTAATCCAAAAATTGTACTTTTTGCAAAAATACTACATTATATTTTGTTATGAATATATTACATATATTATTTAAGAGGCAATTTCAATGATCAATAAGCAGGCCGAGCTGTTGTCGTGTCTGTACTGTGGAGTGGTTGGTGTCGTAAGGAGTTTATCATAACCTTTTAAAATAAGGGTGGGGACCCTTTCCAGCACGCGTAGCATGACCACCATAGAAACGGGTTTTGTGGACAGAAGAATGGACAACATGGCAGATTGTTGAAAGGTTTCTACCGTCCTAAAAATGGCGATGTTTAAACTGAAGAGATTTTTTTCTATTCTATTATTATTATTATTCTACTGTGTACGGGGCGCGCCGTGCTAGGGTAGAAGACAAATTGGAAAAAAGAACATTCGTCTATTCTTCGTAGAATAGATATGGAATCCGTTATGTTACGCGTGCAGTAAGTTGGATTGTATCCAAAAGGTCTGCGTATTATCATCTGCCTAACGTTGTCCTGCTTCCAGTCTAACCAGATGCAGTTAATACTAATATTTTATATGTAGCGACTATCCTATCTGACCTCCAGAACCCTTGGATCCTCACGATCCAAAAGGTCAGTTGGTTTATAAAAGGCGATCACAACCAACAGTAGTTTCTGCTTTGTCTATGATGATCACATACAGCCGCATAACCAGATTGCTTAGAATTCAATTTTTGCCTTTCTTATAAGTCTATCTTTTTATTATAGCAGTCTATTAACAATTAATAAGTTGTGCACAGCCCACAAAATACAATATTTAGGTACAGACGCTAGCACATCAAGCTATCCCAAACTGTCAATTTTTTCCAATTCCTTATTCTTTTGAAAAAAACTATCAAATAAATTTGACAGATTGGTGTAGGTTGAAGTGCTGGCCCCTGTACATTACAAAGTCGATTAAACATTATTTATTTCATCAATACAGACAACTTTAAATCTGGAATAGGGTAGGCTTGTCCAAAAAAAATTCGATGTAGCGATTATATCATTTGTTTTTACAATATGTGTGTATTTTCAAGAGTGGCAACATTTAAAAAATATCAAAACAAATAAATATCTTAGCCCAGAAGAATGGTCCGATATCAATGCGTTTTTATTTAAATTAAAAGACTGGTTTAATCGAGATGCTTCTTAAATGTTTCATGAAAATTTGTTCAGCCATTTTGAAAATAGTCAGCTCTTTTCTGATGGGTGTAGAGACATCAGCTAGACGTATTGAGTTTGGGCTCATTCGATTATCCTCGATGCGTAGTTGAATTATAAATGGGTATAATCTAATAGGATCAAAAGCGGGGGTTTTTAAAATATGCAATGTAATATCTTCTTTATGTATTAATTTCACCCTGACAACTTCTTATGTGTGAGGTCTGAAATCTTCCTCGTGGCCTACTGCCCTCCAGAGTGCACCGGAACGTACTTATGTATAGTCCGACGAGGAGACTTTTCATTTCCCTCATCAGAGAACACTGTTTAGGTAACACAGTGCTTAAACAGTAAAATTTTGACGTTCACTTTTAAAATGGCTGTAAAATTGTTACTCTTACTAATTTTCGTCAATCTTTTGCAACAGCGTTGGGGCATAAGATATATTATAGCCATAGATAGATAGACACATAAAGAGTCGATAATATTGCTATATATTTCATTACACGATATATCTTCATATTTTTTTTCAATTTAATTATTTATTCAGGCAACATTAAGCACTGATAATTTGACTAGACTAATAGACAATTTAAAAACATTATTATTATTTTATGAGCTATTAATCTTTTTTTTAATATCTGATTTAGGCGGAGATCAGTAATGCATATTATATGACTAGAATTAATAGAACTATATTAATTCTAGTCCAGTAAAAAACGACAGTCTTTTCTGTATCGATTTAGTTAGTAAAAAAACTAGGGAATGGATTGTAACTATAAGGATGATTTCGCATCCAACGCGTAGATAGGTAGTTTCTATCTACACTATAGTTAAAGTCGGGTCATAAATTCGTCGCATGCGCAAGTATAAGTTGACGCAGGCATGTATTCAAAACCATTACTCGGGCATAGAGGCTATGAGGTAAAATTATGCGGAAGGGAGAGCAGCGTACGTGCCGTCTCGCTCACTCATTGCGTCGAGTTTTTGTCCCGAGCTTAACTCTTATTAGTTAGGTACATTTACGAATGTATCAAGGGTAGTATATTATTGTTTAAGGAAGAATATCAAGAGATATAAAATATCTAAATACTAGTAAACTTGGCAAATATTAGTGTCATTTATACAAGGTGGAAGGAACAATGATACACAAACTGAAGACATGACTTCAGTACATGATTTCATTTCATGATTCTGGACAGTAGTACATTACACTGGGGGCGTTGAAATATTTCGTCAATTTTTCCTAATATATACGGTTTTAACTTGTTTTTTTAAAAGACATGAAATAAATCATCATTTCTATCTATCCCAGCGAGATTTTTATTTAAATAGTAAATAATTCACGATTTTAATTAAAAATCTCATTGGGATAGGTAGAAATCATGAACAACAGATTTTTTTAAAACGTTGTTCACACTAGTAATTTGTCCTGTGTTGTGGGTGCTTTTACAAACATTTAAAGCCACAGACACGAACAGCCAGACCCGGAACAACTACCTGTAGGCCATACAAATATATGTTCCGTGCGGGAATCGAATCCACGACACGAAGCGCAGCAGCCAATCGCTCAGCCGATGCGCCAACCGTGCCGTCAAAAATAACAAAAAGTCGACGAAAAATTGGGTCCGTTTGTGCGTCCCCTCCACCCTGTATTGTATTTATTACAAAATACTGTTATGATGCGCCAGGGCAGGACGCGAAATTAAAATATTCTTATAGTTGTTGCAATTAGCCGTTCAGTATGAGGTTGTATGTTGTTAAAAAGTTATTTGTGACCGTAAAAAATGTGTATTTCACAAAGTACTAATAATTAAAATCATTAATAGGACTATTCAAGTACATTTATTACCTATTTTATGACAATTATTATTTTATTAATTATTATTAATAATGACATTAGAGTACAATTCTAATTTAGAGAGTTGTTATGGTAATTTTAATTATAACATTAATTTCGTGAGAAACTTTTTAATTACTATTCAACTTAATTCCGAGCTGTAAATTGCAAAAACCGGAGAAATTTTGAATTTCGCGGTCTACCTTAGCGCTTTCGCCTTAAATAGTGCTTATTACAGTAATGTTATCCAATACAAAATATTAGGAAGCACATTAAGTTAGTAAAAATGCATTATAGTCGATTACAAAGAAGTTGAAGAAGATTGACCAGTCCTACATGGATCTATTTTAAATGAAAATGTATGGTAGCGCTGCTTGTCAAGTAATATGGGAAATACCTGTCAAATCCAGTACATTTTATGTTAGTTCTCTGTTTCGGCACATTCATTTAGATCCATGTAGCACTGTATAATTGAAATCAGAAATCTTAGATCATTTACATAACACTTACTCAACAATCTACTTTAAAGTTATGCAGACAAAATTGATTTTTGAGTGACTATTTATAACAAAGAGGTTGCGAAGGAATTTGAATCTTGTCATCTGTATCATTAAGCATTTAGTTCGACAACTTGATAACGATCTAAGATTCCAAATTCAAGTTCAATAGCATTACACTTATTTGATTTTTTTCACCATCACATACTAAGGGCTGATTTTTCCATCACCAAATATCTTTTTCCGGGGAATTATTTGAATTATCTGACGTTGGAAAACCAGCTCTAAAACTAAAGAAATAAAGCTTAACATCTACTCAGCTCCTCTCCCACGATATCCATGTAGTGCGTCGTAAAGACTGCTTTGTTGTGCATGACGTAACGGAGTAACGTACCGGACACTGACGTCAGTTCCCGAGATAAGGCTGACAGACCGATGGGAATCTGTCGGGAGCCCCCCCCGCACACCAGGATCGTTTTCAGGAATTCGAGGACTCGTTGGCCTGGGGAGAACATAATGTCTAGTAAAGTGACGTGTGTTTCATGAGTCACGTTGACCTTTTATGGTGTGCAGTAGGAGAATAAAAAGATAAGCACATCAAGCAATTTTACCGTATTCTGTTTGAAACTGACAGTTTGCAATAAGAAGAGGAGCTCGTGGCTAAAAAAACAGCCGCATGGGTTGATCGAAGTATAAGCTACGCTTGCTGAGGTCAGTCAGTGGAGGGGTGACCGTTCGTAACATATCGTAACTCCTCCGTGCCTCGGAAAGCACGTTAAGCCGTTGATTCCGACATCTTTGACAGTCGTTACGGGTAGTTAGAAGCCCGAAAGTCTGACAATCAGTCTTACCAAAGGGTATCGTGTTGCCCAGTATTTAGGATGCAGTCGCTCCATGAAAAATACCTGCATCCGGTTAAACTGGAATTCAACCCCAACATAGTTGGGCAAAGGCTAGACAAGATCATGATGATGTACTGCAGCTACGAAGTCTTGAATACTTACGAACAATCTCCCGGACCCTATGTTCGGGGTCTCCGAGCGATAAGATCTGTGTCCTGATGAGCTCCTTAGTGTCAGCTGTGAGTGGATCCTGGTTGAGGTTCTCCAGGAGTTGTTCCGTCACCAGGATTATCTCCTCAGCCACGGATGGGAGCACAGCCTTTAGTTCGCTGCAACAAAAATTAAAAATTAGGTCCAGAATCATGTATAGACAGACGTCAGCACCTTAAGTTATCTCAAACTGTCAAAGCTCCCATTCGAACATGAACCCTATTGTTTTGAAATAAACTTGAAAAACTATCAAAAAAAATGTTGACTAGTTTAGTAGTTACTTTAATATTTTGGTAGACTAATATTTAAAAAACCGGCCAAATGTGAGTTTTCTTCGAGGGATCTGTACCACCGTACAAGATTTGATTAATTTTTATCATTTGTTGTAACAGCAGCAATATAAACACCCTGTGAAAATTTGAACCGTCTCCTTACGGTTCATGAGATACAGCTTGCTGATAGACTGACTGACAAAAAAAGGGGGGCTTAGTAAATAAACTAAAAACAGTAAGTACTTACATATCATTCCCAGTGCTGTCAATGAGGATGAGTATCTTTTCCTTCAAGGCTTGTTTATGGGCAGCGGCTGTATTTGGATCGCTGCTACAGGCCGGGCTGGCCAGCATTATCGACGCGACGCATATGAGGCGGTACACTTGGGTGCCCAGCTCAGCGAAGCGAGGAGCGTCCAGGGTAATTGTCTGGCGTAAAAAGAAAAGAGCTTCTATATAAACTGCATTCGACTGCTCGTTGGTCTCGTGGTTGCAAACGCGACTGTTTAGCATGAGGTCCTCGTTTCGATTCCCGGGTCGAGTAATGTGTTATTGTGTTTTCATTAGAAATTTCTCAGTAGCAGCTCGGAGACTGGATATGTGCCTGGTTAATGTCAATGGGCTCATTCCCTATGGCATGGGACTTCAAAATATAACTGGTGAAATGTTGGTGTGCTTTACGGACACCTCTGCCCAACCCTTCGAGGAATACAGGCGTAACGTTATGTTATGCGCTCGCGATTTAGTTTGAAACTTGTTAACAGATACATTTTTGGTAAATCCACTTTAATTACCATTTATAAAGCTCAGCTTGCGCTAAAAGAAAATGTACATTCCACGAATTAACTTAATTAATTACCCTGATTTTATTTTAGAAAATTAAACAATGAATTTGTGAAGAAAATACGATTTGATTAGAGAAGTACTCTTGAAACGCCTTTGTTAAACTCCACGAGGACGAAGTCGCGGGAAACGGTTAGTTATAGAATAATTTGTACCTCAGGATAGCTCTTAGATCCATCCCACTCCAGTAACTCCAGATAGGCCTTCGCTAATGTCTGAGCTGTGACGTTCCTGATGATAGTCTTGTCCGTGACAGGCAGAGTGAGGCCTTCCAGGTCTATGTGACGCTTCAGCCATTCTCGAGTGTATTGGAGACCATCTAAATTATAAAATCATAAAATAAATAGTAATGTCTGTGATTTGCATGCTCTTAGCTTATTTAATATTTCTACATCCGCAATGGTAGTATATGTGAATCAATGTTTTATGTAAGATCTCAATGTACCATATACTAAGAAATAAATATCTTTATCTGCCATAAAAAGCGGAAATAAAAATAATACTTTATACCTATCACACAACCACCATCTCCATCCATCCATCTCATCTATGAACCATAACACAAGCTTTGCTTAGTTTGGGGCTAGATGATGCTGTGTGGATTATCCAGCATTGTTATATTTTTTTTTATTTTTTACACTACTTTGCGAGGTTATGTTTTTGACCAATATGTACGTTCGTCTATTCTCTCATAACTTCTAAAATACTTTTTACATAAGTTGGCAAATGAGTGCAAATTTTCAAATTAATCAAACCTCTTGAAATTAGTGACAACTACGCTGAAAGATCAGCGCTGCGGTATTTTTACTCCTTGTTGAAATATCGCAGCATATGCTGAGATAGGAGTCTTTTTGGCCTCGCACAGTTTGTTTTTTTATTGTTTTTTACTATCTGTGCGTGTCACATATCAATGTTTTTCTTTCTTTCAAAGATTTCGTTACACACATACAGGTCGAGCTAACAAAAGCGTGTTAGAAAGTATATGCAAGGCATTCATACAAACCTTCAGTAACTTTAAGCAACTCATCGAACTTGGCCCGCTCGTACTGAACGCTCTCCTGTTGAACGTGAGGCCTGATCATGGCGATCAGAGTATTTGCTAGATCCAGCTTCAATATCTCCAGCGTTTCCAATATAGAACGGAACACGTCCACCTAGACAGAAGGCGTTAATATAGTTAACAGAACTTTTTGGCATACCATTCGGGGCCATTTAAGACATATTTGTTCCAGCGCTAAAATGACATGGAGCTACAAAAGACGATAGTGACATCCCTTTTTCACATATAACACAAAATATATATTTATTTATAGATTCTCCTTAAAACATATACTAAAAATCAATATTGTCCAGTCATGGGATTAAAAAACATATCTCGGGAGACTGGTGCCTAAACGTAGTCGAAGCCTGTATTTCAAGCCATCAGGTCTCTGCTAAAAGTACATAATTAATGATGTCTTTAAGAAATTAAATGATGATGAAATTATGTTTATTTATGTTTGTAGATCTTTTAACATACACGTCAAAGAATTTTTTGTCCAATGATATCATAACAATGTGACGATACTATATTCTTCAGTATTTTTGATAGATGCAAGACAGAAGGATGTACAGACGCCAGCACATCAAGCTACCCCAAACTGTCAATTTTTCCTAATTGAACTTGAACCTTATGATTTTGTAATAAAGTTGAAAAACTATCACAGAAATTTGACAGATTGGGATCTGCACATACTTTACGGCACGCGTGCCGCCGTCTCCTTAACATAAAAACAAAGCTAAACCAGTTTAAACTACATAGGTATAACGAAAACTCACAGTATCAGTAAGCGTAGAAATATTCTGTATAATCTCGTCCCGCGCCGGCGCAGCTAACTTCGCCATTAGGTCTATGACGAAGCTGGCATACTTATGGAAGTCCAGGCTGCTGTTCTCCGCCTGCTGTTTGATGAACTCCGAGTCCAGCACCTCTTCGATCATCTCACGGATGCGAGTGTGGCGGGGAAGTAGGATTGCGAAAAGGCCCTGGAAATTAAATCTTATTCGTGAGGAGGTAAGGGTTATTTTCGTGTGGGCATTTAGTCAGTAACAACTTGGCTTAAACACAGTCGTGCGACTCCAAAGAAAGACTCCTCTTACGAAGAGGTTTTTGAAAATTATTTGCATCGGTTTGCGTGCTACGTTCCCAGTATAAATAAATAAATAAATAAATAATAAATATTGCTGGACAATCCACACAGCATCATCTAGCCCCAAGCTAAGCAGAGCTTGTGTTATGGGTACTAGATGACTGATATACTTAATACAATACATTACATAGATAGATATTTTTATTATATATAGCAAATACCCAGAACACCCGGAACAAATATTTGTAGATCGTACAAACATTTGTCCCAAGGCGGGAATCGAACCCGCAACCTCTTGCGTCGCAGGCGGACCTTCGCCCGCCGCGCCACATCGGTCGTCACTACAGTATCTTACTAGGAAGTGGTGAAGGGTGGGTGTTTTGACGTTAAAAAGTGCCGATTCTCCCTAATTTGAATAAATTAATTTTGATTTTGTTCACGGATAATCTGATGAAGAATCTTCCGGCATATCGAGAAGTACTGTGAGAAGGATTCATGAAAGTATTGTTAACTTTTTGTTAGTTTTTTGGTTTTGACCTCATTTTTCATAAAATGTGTCTTTACTTATTGTAATTATTTTACAACAGTTAAATATAATTAATGTAAAATAAATAAATAATTCAACACTATAAGAATGGATTAATTGAACCACTAATTAAATGTGATCCCCAAAGGAAGGCAAGAAAACGAGTTCAGTTTAGTATGTGTAACAAAATTAACAATTATAAATAACTATTACGCATTGGATGTGTGCCAACTGTTACATAAAGCAGTCGTTGGATTTCAGAGCATGAAATAATGAAGAACCCTGTAAGGTTTACATAATATTATTGTGATGCAGCATGCATCACGAAGAGAATGCTGAGGGGGTTGTGTGGTGTTACGCTAATGGATAGAGTAAGAAATGAGTATGTAAGAGGAACTCTGAAAGTGGTGCCTGTGACCGAGAAGTTGTGTGGAAATAGGTTGCCATGGTATGGGCATGTACTGCGAAGGAATGAGGACCATGTTGTGAGGAAAGTTTTGAGTATGAATGTGCAGGGTTACAAGAGTAGAGGGAAACCAAAGAAAAATGGACGGATTGTGTGAAAGATGATATTGCTAGAATAGAGGTGACTATTGAGATGACGGCAAGTAGAGATGTGTGGAAGAAGAAAACATGCTCAACCGACCCCAAATAAATTGGGAAAAGGGCAGGATCTTAGTCTGTTATACTAACATAACAATAAGCTTGTTTTCCCCGAAGCGTTAAGCAGCAGTCTGACTGGCTAGAAGTGGGTGTACTATAGGGCACATCTGTGCTTAACCCTATCGCAATGAAAAGCCGTCAATTTTTTGTTAGAGAGAAGCAGCAGTAAACAATGTCTATTATTCTTATTAATCCCATCAGATTTTGTTATTTTAATGTTATGGATTATATACCTATGGTGTAACTACGTGTAATATTATTTGGCAATAGAATAAGCCATTAATTTATGGCGGTAGAGAGGCTCTTTCAAGCCTGCGTAGGAAAGCCGATAGGACCCAAGTTGTATGGATATTTCGCCAATGTTGCCATCCTTTAACTAGAAATCCGTTAACCCTCAAATGGCAAACTTTTACATTTTAATAGAAAGTGATAGAGTTCAAAATTCTCTATCTTTCTGTCTATGAAACATTTTTACAGCATAAATAGTTCCAGAGATATGAAAATTTTGTAGGCCGTTAAGTAACATAATTTATGATGATTCCATCACTTGAAAACGTCTAAACTACTCTTCTTCGCTTAATATACGCTAAAATACCTTAACTAAAAAGAAAGAAATATCAATGGATATGTCCAACAATCATTAAACAAAGGATTCCCGCGTTTTTTTGCCATTTTCTCGGAAACAAGTTTTTGGGCTTAACGGCCTTCTTCTTCTTTCTTCTTTTCTTCGTTAAAGGACGGCAGAATGCATTTCGGTGATGACAGGCGTGACGTCATTACAATATAATAAACTGACCTGTTTGACATCTTCTAACAGCACGAGAGCCTGCTTGTATTCAGGCGGGTCAGAATTAAGCTGCTCTTTTAGAATATCGAAATAAGCCTTGTGCATCGTCTCTTTGACCAGTTTCTGATAGCTGCAATAAAAAGTAGGAAGTCAAATGTAAGATTAACAATTGTGCACTTGAAGTAATTAATAAATAAATAGGATATGAGGAAGTAATCTTCCTAGCCTTTTAAGTCCCGAGTTCCTGTTAGGTTCATATTAGGAAGTTGACTTAGAAGTATTACAATTTCAGGAAGTTAATCTTACCTTGCAGATGCCTATTTTGCACTTGTTAAGAGTTATTACTGGGATTTTCCATTACTCATCCTGGATTTTATACGTAGAAGCCCTAGTGTTGACTTTTGCACAGACAACAGTAGCAGGTTCGGCCATTATTACATGGGACTATGTCGCCGTTATGTTTAAACAGCGTAATCTGGGTGTACTGTAGGAGTTATACCTCTGCCTAACCCTTCAGGGATTACTGGCATGATGAAATAAAGCAGCTTACCTGTTATCTGGGGGTTCAAAAGGTTCCAACTTGAAGTCCTGGTCGACAGCAATCTCATGAGCTAAGGCCATATTCTGCATGCCATGGGCTGCCTTCATGATGTCCTCCAGGGTCACAAACTTGGGTGGAGAGGCACCAGTAATGGTTGAGCCTCTCACTCTGAACTGTATTGGTTCACTGGCATAGTAACTGTGGGAAGAGAAATACATAAACTAATGCCCAGTGCATGGGGTTGTCATAGGGAAGAAGTATTGATTAAATACTCTATGGAGTTGGGATTGGAAACAAATATTGATTAACACCTTAACTGCCAAACAATGAGACACAATAAAAGCTGTATTGTTTGTTGGTCATTTGGCGTTCAACATCTTAAATACTCCACGGAGTTTGTAATCACTTTTGCTTTTTACTAACCATAAAGTATAGATGATATTATTAGGAAATGATTAATAAAGAATGAAATTAAAGTTTTAAAATAAATAAAAAGGAGAGATAGCTTCAGATATTGTTTTTTTAAAACACAATTCTTGATTGTTTTTTTTGTTACTAAAAATAATTTAGTACTGGACAATAAATAATCAACAACTCAAGGTTTGTTTTATAGAAAACTTAGAACAATGCTTAGTAGATGTAATTAGTAGATTTGATAATAATCTCAACTGAAATATAGTTTTTAATTAAGATTTATTATTACTGAGTACTGTTCTAGAATTCAGTCGATTTCTAGTCTGGATCCTAAAACAGATTAAACAAAGAAAACTAAACTTAAAAGATTGCCTTGCACTTAAGATTAAGTATTAGGAGACTTAATTGATTTTAATCAGAAGTATTGTAAATTGCGTGGTAACTTTAGTTTCAAAGTATTGTTTTGTCAGTAACCAAAGAACAATAATATAATTAGCAATATCATAGGAAATTTTATAACATCTATTTATGTTTATGACAGGTCATCTATTGTGAGTAATAGAAATTAAACTGATATTTAGTATTTTTATTTAGTATCAGATTACAAAGTTTTACAATATTTGTTGTTTATTTTACTTTTAGGTGCTTTTAGCAACTTTAAATTACTAATACATTGCGCGGAATACTGTTACTTTTTATTAACATTTTAATTACATTTTTATTGACCTAAAAAAATCACTCAATAAATCATAATCTAAATCAAAACAAAGAAATGTTCTAGATTTAGGTACTAAAATAAAACAAAGGAACTACAAACCTTGAAGCAGCAGGCATAGGTTGAGATGGGGTCCGAGTATTCTTGTCTCCCTTTTCGGATCCATGAGACCCCGAGCCACTAGGACTCTCGCGGTCGCCCATTGCAAAAACTTAACACAAAGTGAGTGAGCTGAGGTAAAAACAGTAATCTCTGTAACCCATATAAGGCTACCTACTCAAAGGTGCACGCAGCATGAAAACGGTCAAATCATCGAACACAATTGCCTTGAGTCATAACAACATAACCTAACTTTTAGAATGCAGCAACGTTGTGTTTATCGATTTTCTTCGCGAATATTTGAAATAAAAACTACGCATTAGATATTTTCTTGTAGTTGTGATTATTTCGTGAGACTTCTTGTGATGTTTTAGTTTATTTTTATAGAAATACAACAGATGTTTTCATTTATCTACTTGTCAATTTGGGTGGTTGTCAAAATCGTTGTTGACGTCTCGTTTCGTTATTCGCACGTAACGTCGCGTTTTATACAGCCTAGAATCTAGAGATTAATTTTGTGGTTTACAAATTAAAGGCACAAATATCCGACTAATTAATCACCAACCACATAACCAAAAATAAAACTATTGGTGATTGTCATTTAAACCTAAATCTATCACCACTTCAGCAATGAACTTATCTACTAGTAAATGCAGTGTTCTTTACAAACATACCTCGTTGACATTCGATATTTGCCGAATGTTTTGTTTTCTTTTGGGTCGATTTCCAGTACAACAGCTGTTTGATAGGGGTTCCCTCTATCTGGCAGAATTTTGATGCTCCGAAATTTATTTGGCATAACACACTTGGCATAATCTTCTTTAAACGAATATATATATGGCATAAAAATCATTTAATATAATTATTGTTTGGCCGAATGTTTATACGTCCGAATTTACAAAGGCATACTTTTAAGATGGCAGAATTTTATTTGGCATTATTACTTTTGGCAAAGCTTAATTTCGCATAATTTCGTTTCACATAACGTTTATTTAAAGCGACGATTATTTGGAATAATTTCACTAAAATATTGTCTTGAAAAGTCAATATGTTGTACTACAAAAGTTAGTGAAGTGACAGAACCGAATCGCTGCAAAACCGACTGCACGTAGTCTTGTCTGCCCTACCCCTAGAGTGTAATTTAAGCCCGCGTAGGTGCGGAGGGGCAAGGCGGCCCGCGGGCTGAGGAGCAGGTGGTATTAACGCGCGCCGCAGCGGCTGAGGCTGGCCGGCGTAGCCGGCCAGCAAGCCGAAGCTGCTGTGGTGAGCGTTACAACCATCTGCGACGAGAAGCTTGCGTGGGACCGCCGGAGCCCCGCAGCGCCGGAGCCGTGACAGAAACCATGCCTGCTGCATGTTGCATGCTTGCTTGCATGCTGCATGTTTGCTTGCATGCTGCATGCATGGTGTGTGCTTTTTTGCATGTTTGCATTCTACATGCTTGATGCATACATGCATGGTGTGTGCTGTTTTGCATATTTGCATGCTACATGCTTGATGCATGCATGGTGTAAGCTTGTTTGCATGTTTGCATTATCGATATGAAATGTATGTATGCCTAAAGACGATTCTGACAGTGAACTTTCTGCAATATGATGGTTCTACTTTTTAATTATTATGGATATGAAATTTATGCCTAAAGATGATTCTGACTTACAAAATTATGCCAAAAGACGATTCTGACAGTGAACTTTCTGCAATATGAATGTATTATAAATGAGTGTATGCCGAACGATTTTCTGCTAAATGAAGTTTATGCTATGCACTGTTATGCTAATTAATATTATGACATAAAAAGTTCTGCTATAAAGGGTAGACCCGTTTGATAGATATGTATTATATATAGATAAGGGATATGGAAGACCCTGGAATTCGATTGCTTGATAGGTTTAGAAAGGACAGATTAATGGATATGCTCAAATAAATCAATTCATTTTAAAATCTGTTTAGAAAAGTTAAAGCGCTGTTCATATGTTTTTGTTTATAGCGATGGATAAAATTTCTAGAGATACCTTATTAGATGGTATGTCTAGAAATTTTATCCAAAAAAAGAACATGTCTGCTATTGCGGACATGTTCTTTTGCTCGCACCAATTTGCAAATTAACTGCTTAGAATAGGTTCTAGGCTACGCTAGCGTATATCAGCCGTCTAAAATGTGATCATCTATTTTTGTTATCATAGCATCGCAACTTGACCTCACACATTAATCTAGGCATTATTTTATCCAGGCGGTAAATAGTCATGTGTGGTGATACATAAAAGAATAAACCGGACAAGTGCGAGTCGGATTCGCTCACCGAGTGTTCTGTACAGATTTGTAATATTTTATATAAAAAAAATGTTTTTTTTTTAAACAATACATCATAAAAATAATTAAAAATCTGTTTAAGCTTGTGCCAATGAAGCCCTTAAATACGATACCCCTCTTGTTACGGTTAAGTCAATTCAAAATTAGGTCCGCCGTTCCTAGCATAAAGACTTTTTTTATTTATGATTTAATTACAAATGTATAGTTATTATAGATTTTTCCCTATACTTGTAGTATAAGACGATATTATTTGCCAAATTTCATAGTTCTAGGTCAATGGAAAATACCCTATACATTTTGATTCCTTTGAGGGTGTTGAAATATACGTTTTTTTTTCGGTATAAACAACCGTAAGTACCTTTTTTTAACGTTAACTTAGAAGTTTGATTTTTTCACAACTTAAAGAGACTGTACATGACATGAGTATATCATTTTAATTTTAACTCTATACCTCAACGCTTTCTCGAGATAAAGGGTCCTGAAAGCCAGACGGACGGACAACAAAGTGATTCTATTAGGTTTGCGTTTTTTCCTTTATAGGTACGGAACCCTAAAAAACGTGAATTGCAAACCGAATTCTTTTTGATGACGACCGATGTGGCGCAGCGGGCGAAGGTCCGCCTGCGACGCAGGAGGTTGCGGGTTCGATTCCCGCCTTGGGACAAATGTTTGTACGATCTACAAATATTTGCTCCGGGTGTTCTGGGTGTTTGTTATGTATAATAAAAAATATCTATCTATGTAATGTATTGTATTAAGTTTATCAGTCATCTAGTACCCATAACACAAGCTCTGCTTAGCTTGGGGCTAGATGATGCTGTGTGGATTGTCCAGCAATATTTATTTATTTATTTATTTTTTCGACCGATAAAATAAATAAATTAATCGGGCTGGTTTACTCTAGAACACTGGTTCAGGAAATTCAGTCTCAAAATAAACTCCCCATTTTCGGTAAAGGTTGTGTCGCTTCGATACCTGTTTTCGTTTTACATAAAGTTTTTAAATTAGTTACGGTCGCTAAAGCTTTAAGTATCTCGGTGAATTTAATGTTAGTTTTGAGCTTATTAACTTTTTATTTTAGTGATTCTTTATTCTGGGTATTTTTTAGAGTAGGTACCTATTAGATCTACGCCAGTAAATCAGATAGGTACCTACCTAAAAAAGAAATCAGAATCCATTACATCCATTTTGAATTCTACGCACTACGTACCACGCACCTGACCTTTTTGAAGATCATCACCAATAAGGTCAGTGTACGTCCTTCTAGGGCGTCTCCTCCCGGCGCTTCCGCTTGCATCTGCCTTATTTTTGTTAGTTGTCTTGCACTCATCCTCTTGACGTAACCAAACCATCTAAGCATACAAGCAAACATACAATATTTGCATTTAAGTTAAATATTGTTTGTTGCTCACAAGGATCTCCATTATTTCTCTCTTACACTCGATTTTTTTTTTACAGAATTGAAATGAACTATTCCAAAACATTGTTAGTAAAAATTAAAATTGAATTTACGTGAAAATCCTATTCGAAATTTGGTATTGATTCGCCCCGTTTTACGCGTAGGTTCTTCATGAATTCGCCAAAAAATAATCAAATCAAACACCTAATTTTCCATTTAACACAAACGGCATAAACAAAGCCGAAAGGTAAACTTAAATCAATCCTATTATAAAGTTGAAAATAAAGCAAAGGAATGAAGGTGAATTTTCTCAAGTTTAAAATGAAATAGACTTTGTGAAAAAGCAATCCGCTTCGCTAAAGGCAAGGCAGTACGTTTGCCTAGGTAAATTAGTTGCTAGTTCTGTCTGTGAGCAAGTTAGATTGCCTTCTTGACTCTGTACGGCTCTTTAATTTTTCTCTGTATAATGTACCCAGTATTTGGATTGCAAGTTTTTGCGTACGTTTGAAATTGCTCTTGGCTTACCAGAAATGTATGAAAATATAAACTGAAATTAATTTTGCTCGGATGATTTTCGGTTCAATCTAAAGACTAGGTACATCGTAACATAAAAGTGTTAGGTATTGACTTTTATTCAGTGCCTTTGGTCTAACAGAATAAATAAATAAATAAATAAATAATGCTGGACAATCCACACAGCATCATCTAGCCCCAAGCTAAGCAGAGCTTGTGTTATGGGTACTAGATGACTGATATACTTAATACAATACATTACATAGATAGATATTTTTTATTATACATAGCAAATACCCAGAACACCCGGAACAAATATTTGTAGATCGTACAAACATTTGTCCCGAGGCGGAAATCGAACCCGCAACCTCTTGCGTTGCAGGCGGACCTTCGCCGTCGTCGTCAAAGAATCCGGAATGGGATCGCAGTCTTCTTCCTTTTAAGTATTCAAGTAATTAAAAAGTATAATGATAAAACGGTTCTTATTTCTACTGCGTTCGATTGTGAAAATGATTATAACTTAATACGGGAATTGGCCTTCAAGTTATAATGAATATACATAATTCTGGAATCCCGAACCCACATGGAGTAATCGTAGTGATTCAAGCTCGTGCCTTCTCTGTATGAGAAGAAGCCTTTTATCCATCAGTATGACAGTACCTATTACTGTTCCACTGCAGGGCAATGTCCTCTTCTTATACAGAGAAGGCACGAGTATTAATCACCACGCTTGCTCAAGACGGGTTGGCGACATCAGACTTATATTAATTATATAAGTCCAGGTTTCCTCACGATGTTTTCCTTCACCGATGTCAGTGATGTCCAAGATAAATTTAGAAAGTTCGTATGACAGTAACACACTTTTATTAAGTCATAATCATTTTCACAATCGAACGCTGTAGAAATACGAACAGTTTATATTGTTAACCACAATATTGAACTAATAGTCTGGCAATGTGGACTTATGATCGCTCGTTCCAATCCGTTTCAGTTGAATTACCTCGGTTGAATTTACTTATAGTTGGAGTGTTGGCTTAACTAGAGAGTTTAGTGCATTTGTTGGCTAGTTCAACAGCTTTGGATTTGCATTGTGTTATGTAGGAAGCTACATAGAGTCTGTAAAGAATGGCCCACTATCTCTTTAATGTTAGTAGGTAGGTACTGAGGCCAGCTACCCGAATCTGTCAATTTTGTATTGGGTTGTCAGTTTTACGGAAAGCCGATGGATGTTGGATGTCCAACTCTACAACGTTTTATTCTAGGTACAGACGCAGCACATCAAACTACCCGAATCTGTCAAATTTCTTTATAGTTTTTTAACTTTTTTTTACAAAAGATAAGGCTCACGTTCTATTGGGTAAACTTGACAGTTTGGGATAGCTTGATGTGCTGATGTCTGAAGTCCATTAAAGAAAAGGAAAGACTCATGAGCATCAAAAAATGTATCCACAGTTCCGCATCGCTGTCAACGGGAAAAGTGCCCAAAAGGCTAGTAGCATTGCCACGTTGGATGGCAATGCTGATTCTTTGGCCAGTAAAGGCCAACAGGGAACAAGGACAACAGCAAAAAATGTGTCGAATTGTTTTTGCTTGTCAAACTTTTTTTTGCATAGGTTAAAAAATAGGTATATGAATTTTATTAATGTATTTTATTTGTCAGTAATACATGCCTCATTGCTCTTGTGTCACGGTCTTGGGTTCGATTCCATATGAGTTAAACGTAAGTATAACAATGACAATGATGTCATTCGATCTGGAATAACTGATGTTTATTTGTTTTGAGGCCTTTGTATGTATAATAATTTTATTTAACATCTTGCATGCCATGTGTGTATACTTATGTTTAACAAATAAATGATTCTTATTCTTATTCTTTGATTTCTTGAAGCTTAGCTCGTCCTCGTATGCGTCATGAATCCCAGGCGTACCTAGAGAAAGAAAAGGAGACAAATAAGTGTTGTATGAATAGACGCCAGCACATCAAACTATCCCAAATTGTGAAATTTTCCCAATTGAACATGAACTTTATTATTTTGTAGTAAAGTTAAAAAAAAACTATCAAAGAAATTTGACTGATTGGGGATAGCTTGATATGCTGCGTCTGTACCTAGAATAAAACGTTAAAGAGTTGGACTCCTAACGTCCTTCGGCTTCCAGTAAAAACCGACAACCTTAAAGTAGATACTTAAATAATTTAAACATTTTGTTGAATCATCATTTTTCCTTCTTTCTGTCTTATGTACAACCACCCACAACTATCTGTAGGCAATACAAATATATGTTCCGTGGGGGAATCGAACTCACGACACGCAGCGCAGCAGCCAATCGCTCAGGCACTGCGCTAACCGTGCCCTCAATTAATCGAATGCAGTCGAATATCAGCATTTTCATATCTGTAGTAAAACTAGTTGTCAGACTTTCAGGCTTCTACTACTAACTACCCGTAACGACTGTCAAAGATTGACTAAAATTGACAGTCGAAATCAACGGCTTAGCATGCTTTCCGAGTTAAGGAAGAGTCTTGATATATATATTGAACGGTCACCCATCAACATACTGACCGTAGCTGAGCGTAGCTTGATCTTTGAACGACCAGTGCGGCTGTTTTTATTTAGCCAGGAGCCAGCAAGCAATTCCACAAGATAATTGGTAAGAAGACTCTTATTTATACGCGAATTGAATCACGACAGAGGCAACATTATTACTTGTCTTTATCTAACGGCAGTGGCTTCCAACCTTATGTTTATTAGAGACCGCTTTGATTTTGTCGGCTTCCAGTCTAACCAGATGCAGCTGAATACCAGTATTTAACATGGAGCGACTGCCTATCTGGCCTCCACAACCCAGTAACTAACAACAACTAAACTAACAACACGATACCCCTTGATAAGACTGGTTCCCTTGGTAAGCCTGGTCCCCTTGGTGAGACTGGTGTATACTGAACATACCGGCGTAATATTAAAACAAAATTGTAATAGATAAATCTATTCGGTGGAAGCATTCGATTTTTGAACTTGCATCTTCTGTAGGTACAATTTAAAAAGTACTAATGAAAGATTACCTTTTATAAAACCTATCTCGGACCTTAAGTTATCTCTTGCCACAGGTGATTAGCAGAACACTTTTGAAACGTGTACCACCGACCACCGGTGATCCTCAACCACTAGTGATCCGCAAACCACTAGTGATCTGCAAACACTGGTGATCTGCAAACCACTGGTGATGCCCAATGATGACTATTGATCCATGAACCACTGGTTGGGAACCAAATTCAATGATCTAACAGAACGTCTTAACCGTTTTAATAAGCTCTATAGTTGAATTTATTAGCACTTCGGGTGTGCCATGTGATTAGAAATGTAGATTGTGCAGGACAAAAACTACGTTCAGTAGACCGAGGAAGCGTTTAGCATAGTAATTAAGTGTTTTGGATGTGCCGGAATTAATAATGGGGATGCGTTCGCTTTATTATCTTGCTGGGTGAGCTGAGATTTGTCTACCATCGCTTGAAGGAGTTTATATACCTATGCGAACTCCTTTGAAGAGAAGTTATGGTTTTAATTTCGAATTCAAATTCAAATTTATTCTATTCGTGACACATACATAAAATGTTGTTATAATTATTATATTTTAAAAATCGTAACACTGTGTATTGTGGCAGCCTTGCAAGGCACAATTCATTGTTTTGTATACTTTGACATGTTTCTTACACAGTAGGTTATATATAGGTGTACAGGGAAAAAATACAGATAATTTAGAAAATAGGTAGTTTATTTAAGCTTTATTTATACCTAATATAATTATAAAATAATTAAAAACCAACAAATGTAGATGCCTTAAAATAAATAAAGGCTTCCAGCCAGGGCATTTATTAAAACTTATAAACTAAGCGACTACGCGCTAAGGGCACCTCCTGTGAGATGCGGTCCTCAGGTTAGGGCGACACTGATAGAAGGCAGCAAAGGGATCGGCTGGATCGGATGAAAAAATCCTTTGTTATTGATTTATATTAAGGTTCAATATCACTTGCACAAAACATGGTCTATTTGTATATGACACGGTTAGATAATGTCAACTTTAGTGAAGTTTTAATGTACTGCATTACTGTCAAAAGTGGTACTTAAATAATTTATTACATTGACTTTATCTACTGGTGTTTTGGCATCGCATCGCGTTGTTTATTCTCCTTAAGGGTATCTGACTTGATATATTTTAAAAGATTTCCCGAAACTTAAAAAAAAGAAAAAGACACGATCAAAAATAATTTTTGAAATATCTAAAAATGGCGAAGTTTTACTAAGTGTTTTAAAATCTATCCTGAAAAGAGACACCACTGCTAGCATCTGACGTCACTTGACAAAAATGCCATAGTGACTTCACCATTCAGTGCAAAGGCCGTGGAAGAAAAATTTCAAAGCGTATAACTTTTCCATTTTTTGACCGATTTTTTACTTTTAAGACTTATCCAATGCTTTGATACGAGTAGGCGTGTACCCTATTATTGACGAAGTGTCACCTGGCTGCGACTTTTTGGGTTTATTTCGTTTTATCGGGAGTAACAGATTTCTAGAGTCCACTCCGCAGATTGCGATGATCGTAAAACATAGTAAGCACCTACATATAACACCTTTGAATCGTTAAAACAAACTGCGCAAAGGGTTTCGCCGATGGACCAACACACTGTAACCGATAGACGTTCCATGCATTTTATAACCCCATTGTATGCAGAAACTCGAACATCACGATGGGTTTGTTTAAAAAATGTATGAAAACAGCTAGTAAAATTGTTAAAGGTGATTTGCATGAGTACCTCTGTTAATCATTTATACAGAGGCCAGCACATCAAGCTACCCCAATCTATCAAATTTCTTTGATAGTTTTTCAACTTTATTACAAAAGAATAAAGTTCATGTTCAATAGCGAAAATTTTGGGATCGCTTGATATGCTGGCATCTGTACCTCATAGTTAAAATAGCTCTAGAAAGCAAGTTCGATCATTCAACGATCCACTTCAATCATCCCCTATTTTCTGCACTTGGGGGTAGCGCATTTTCAAATTTAAATGGGACCAATTTTGAAGTACCTATATCCTACCCACTAAAAGAATCATCGAAATCGGATTCACTGTAAAAAGTTATGCGTGATCACTGGTCACACATCAAAAATAAAAATAAACGAGTCGAATTGAGAAAACCTCCATTTTTTTCGTCGGCTTAAAAAAATATTAAACCGAATATTTTTGTATTTAGAACACCATATTAATATTACTCCGTTTAAAAGTTATATTAAATTTGTATACACATATACCGTGTTTATATTATTTTTTTATATTTACGCATTATTTTAAACAAAATTTTGAATGTGGTTGTTAGTAAATGAAGTACGGTTGGTGCAGACGGCAGCATAATGCTTTAGCACAAGCAGAAATACAATGAAGAATAGCGAGAAAGAAAACTTCGCAACTTGACGACACGGTTGGCGCAGTGGCTCTATCTATTGGCAGCTGCGTTGCGTGTCGCGGGTTCGACTCCCGCACGTAACGAATATCTGTTTGGCCTACAGGTAGTTGTTCCGGGTCTGGCTCTTTGTGTATGTGACTTTAAATGTTTGTAAACGCACCCACTATACAGGGGAAATTACTAGTGTGGAACAACGTTAAAAAAAAAAAGTTGTTACAGCCTCTTAATATTTATTTATTTATATATCTCCTTACAACTATAATTACAGGACTTAACCTAATGCGACAGTGCAGTTATTAACTAATACATGTATTCTATTAATTTATAATTAGTAACTTACTAACAAATTTATTCAACTTAAAAAATAACTTATTTAATTTTAAATATCTAATAACAAATCATCATCCTCCAGCCCTTATCCCAATTTACTTTGGGTCGGCGCAGCACGTCTTCTCTGGCTATTCGTTTCTTTGGTCTCTCTCTACTCTTGCAACCCTACACATTCATACTCAAAACTTTCCTCACACCGTGATCCTCATTCCTCGTATCATATTTCCATACCATGACAACCGATTTTCACATAACTTCTCGGTCACAGGCGCCACTTTCAGACTTCTTCTTATATACTCATTTATTATTCTATCAATTCGCGTTACACCACACATCTCCCTTAGCATTGTCATCTCAGTATACTAAATAAAAAGTACCAGCCTATTACTGTCCCACTGCAGGGCAAAGGCCTCTTCTCATACAGAGAAGGCAAGAGCATTAATCACCACGCTTGCTCAAGACGGGTTGGCGATTTCAGACTTATATTAATTATATGAGTCCAGGTTTCCTCACGACGTTTTCCTTCACCGATGTCAGTGATGTCCAAGATAAACTTAGAAAGTACATAATTATGAATTGAAAAACTCACATTGGTACTAACCCAGGTTTGAACCCACAACCTCGTGCACAAGAGGCGAGGCCTAAACGACTGGGCCATCATGACATTACTATACTAAATATATATATATATATATATATGAATACTAAATACTTAACTTCCCTTTTTGTTTCGATGAGCACGCCAAAACATATTTTCAACACACATTAACAAAAAATATTTTTACACACACACTCACTATGTTGTATAACAGCCCAGACATACCTGATCGAATCCATAAAACCCAAGATTGGCTCCACAACAAACTTTTATTTTTTAAATCACAGCAACAAAATAGAGAAAGTACTTCAAAAGCGTTCACGAAACAATTTCTTAGTGCCGAAGAGTTGGAGGGTTCATTAAAAATGTGGTGGTATTCCCGCCAGCGGCTTAGCACCGGGGTTGCCACCGAAGTAGCAACTTTTCTGACTTATAGACTTAATATAAAGTCTGCCGACAGCTTTGGATTCCTGTTAGTTATTTACAGAGTCTGTTCTATCTAGTTGATGTTATTTTATGTTGGAATCGCTTTGTTGGGAGAGAGGATTTGCTACTAACGTTTTTTGTGGTAATAAAACATCGTTGACGCGTGATTTACTTAGGTGTTGGAAAACGTAAGAGTGCTTGTGATAGCAAAGAAAGCGGTATGACAACTTTTAGGAACGAATTTTAAGAGACATACATAAAATAATTAGATTAAAACATGACATCACACTTGAATTCCTCAATGGGTTAGGCAGAGTTGTACCTATAGTTTACCCATATTTTCCAGTTATGTTTAAGTCCCTTGTCCAGACTCCGGGCTGTTACTCAGAAATTCCAGATGGAAAAACCCAGTAAAACACTGCCCGACCCGTGAGTCGAACCTAGGACCTCAAGCTCAGCAGTAGCGCTTGCGACCTTAGCATTAGACCAAGTATAGGAGTTTTTGAAATTCTAGTGTTGATTTAACTTAAAAAGCTGTGGAACTGCGACGGAAGCGTTTGCCGCATGACTGATGTTTTTTGGGCTGAGACCACCAATATGGTCACGGTATGTCTTCTAAGTTCTGATCTAGAGCGTCTACAACCGGCATTACACTCACATCTGTCCTATATTAGGTACTTTTTGCATTCATCCTCTTCACATGACCAAACCATCTAAGCATATCCTTATCAATTTTTTGTCAAAACATCTTATTTTAAACCACAACGCTGTTTTAATATATACTCTATGACTTATCTCTGGACCCTGGGTTCCTGGATCTTTGGATGACTTCCGAGGGACGACCTCTATCTAAAACTAAAAACATAGGTACCTACACGGTTTACAATTCCTATTTAAGGGCCCTTATTAACTTATACACTGACACACTTAAAACTTCCCCTCACAAATAAAATGGAAACCCAATCACCAAACTCTAACTACTTAATCCGCTAAAAACAAACACACACAGATGTCCGAAATACAATTTACGCGCGAAACTCTGATCCTATTTAATGTGTAAAGAACAATAAATACAATATGGCCGCCAGAGCAATCTGCTTAAAAACAGGATTTAAAGTTAAATTAACATTGGACCGGAGTGTCGACAACGGATACACTGTTTTATCATGCGTTTTAATCTCTTAAAATAATTTAAACTCTTTAATCCTTGTGTATGTGAATTTGGTTGGTCGGCTTACGATGGCGTTATTGCTGGTGATAATTTTCGTGTTATTATAAAAACGGGGTTAATAACTGTCTGTATTTATTTGTTTGTCAATAAGGCCTAGATTGGTATGTTTAATTTTGCTGGCGGGACATTGTGATTCGAATTTACAAATACAATTAGAGGTTGTGATGTCAGTACTGGTAAAACGAGGTTACTTTGAGAACTAGGGTAAATTTAATAAATACTCAAAATTTAAATGTTTCATATCAATTTTACCCATCTATATTTTGGCTATACGTAAGCTATTACAGTTCTAAGACAAAAAATCAATGCAAAGTTTACCCTGATTTTTTTGTCAAAAATGCGTTCTGGATAGGGGTGGCTTTGAACGGTAATTAAATATTTAGATGTTATCAAAGCGGCCCCATTTTCAATATCAATTTTCTTAACATTTTCCCTTGAACTGATTTCTATTTTTTATGAAAGTATCCTTACTTAGTTATCATTTAACGAGTCGTCAATTGTTTTTTTGTTTTTTTTTTACAATCGTATAAGAATTTTAATATGGGATTTTATTTCAAAATTAATCAAGACTACTCGATTACCAATTGAACTGACTGGATAGGTTCTTTCCTCATAAAACAATCTCAGACACTAATCTGCATGGTCCATCATAATATGTGATCGACCAGGCCAAGATAATGTCTGGACTTTATGAGATTGTGTGTGTTGACTCTTGTCAGCGTAAGCTAGGAAGCATCGACCTTATGTTGTTGCAAAATTTATTTACTTTTATTTTATGATGTGTCAAATTGTTTTTAATATCCATTTACAGACCAAAAACATTTATTTCGATGGAACTCGTGAGTTATCGTAGTTCGTATATGCTAGGTAGACCACGAAGAATATAATCTAAATTGAATAAAATCTCCTGATACAGACTGGTGAATTTAAGCAGGTGGACCACGGGCAGTGTATTCTAGGTAAGCTAGATTAAGTATAAATTCTGAAATATAGATTAGAGATTAGATAGTCGAAATATTTACGATAAAAGCAGGACCTGATGTTTGCATATACACAGGACCATTACGTATTTAAATCCATCTTTCCAGTTGATGTTATTTTAACTTAAACAATTAATAACTCTGAGTCACTGTAAATTAAGTGGATTTCAGAATGACTAGTACCTACTATTAAACTATACAATGTTTGGAAGTTGCAGCGCAAACTGAACTTCATTTGAGAGGGTGGTTTGGTATTTTTTCCAAAAACTGGTTCCCCTAAGTATTTGTTTACATTGTTGGAAACTAAATTGCGAATGGTAGGATATGGTAATGGGATTTAAACATACGATTACGTCGGAGTCATCAGTTTGGGAGTTATGAGGACCAGAGGACCTAGTGTGAGTTTTTATACCTACTTAGATATTCGATCGCTTTATCGTTCACTTTTGTGGAGAATAATTGTGTTTCCCATTATTGTCACCAGATGGCGCTTATCCATTTTCGGTACAAATTTAAGTTTTGTTAACACGATCCAATAGATGTCAATTCTCTCACTAAGGGTGTGAAGTTCCTCATCCTTCAGTGAAAAGGGAGGATCCTCCGACCAGACGGGTGACAGGGTCACAGGCTCTATGACCGTTGACGGGTTCTTGCATATAATAGAGTAGTGTCCTTAAAAAATCTGATTGGTCCGAAAGTTTAATTACTCAAAAACACTGGACACGTATTTTTTCTTTTGTCACGTAAACCAAAAATGACGACGATATAGTGTGTTGAAATTGCGCGTGACGTCACGCCGTGCTACACTTTTAACGTAACAGTGACGTCACAAGCCCCTTCTCCTGAACTTTGATGTGCTATATTATTGTCACTTTTTATTGATTTAAGTAAGCAAAAAATACATGTCCAATATTTTTTGGTAATCTTACTGACGGACTAAATAGCCTTAATATATTTTTACCTAGGACACATCCCCACTATGTTCAATCACGTAGATAATTTTAAAATTAATTAAAATCGCGATTTACGTTACGTCGGTTTAGTTCGTATGTCACGGTGAAGATGTCGCTATACGATATTAAGGTATTACGGTGACTGAAACAATATCTCACTATTAAAATGGTTTAAAGACGCCATTTTTTAAAATTAAAATTATATTCAGAACTACAAAAATATCATCACGCCTGTATTACCCGAAGTTTGAGCAGAGATACAATTATTGTAACACCCACATTTCTATAGTTCTGTTTCAGTTCCATTTAGTAGGGGCGAGCCTATTGCAAGAAAAGAGCTACAAATATTCAGAAAAACCACAAACTGCCTTATAATATGGATTCCACCATTCTCTGAATTTCATGTAACTGTAACTGTGTTTTAACCAGCTTTCATTGTTCAGGAGTCGGCAAAGAATGCATGCGTTTAAAATTTTCGACTCCTTCATAGCGTAGTGGTTCCTCCAGCTAAAGAAGTCGTAATACTTCGTTTTATTTTGAATCGCTTCGTATATCAATTTTGCTGTTATAATTTCACCTAGTTTTGTGGCCTCTAGGTACGAGTTTGGGGGTAGAAATCTGGAATAATAAATAATAATAAATAAATATGCAGGACAATCCACACAACATCATCTAGCCCCAAGCTAAGCAGAGATTGTGTTATGGTTACTAGATGACTGTTATACTTAATACAATACATTACATAGATAGATATTTTTTATTATACATAGCAAATACCCAGAACACCCGAAACAAATATTTGTAGATCGCACAAACATTTGTCCCAGGGCGGGAATCGAACCCGCAACCTCCTGCGTCGCAGGCGGACCATCGCCCGCCGCGCCACATTGGTCGTCTAAATGTCATGAATTCAGTTTTAACGATATATGAAGTCGGTGATCCATGGGGAGTTCACAAAATCTCGTCTGTATTCCTCAAAGGTTCGCTGCTCGGGCCGTGCTGAGCGTTGTTCCATTTGGATTTGTTCAGTAGCAGCCCAGAGTCTGAATTTGTGCCCGGTTGAAGCCTATAGGCTCACCCCCTATTACATGGGACTTAAGTTAATGCGTAGTGGCAGCCCGCGAAATTCAAATTATCATTGGTTTTTTTGCAATTTGAAGCTCAGTATTAGGTTAAGTTATGTAAAAAAAAAACACGACCGTAAATGTGTACTTCACGAAGTATTCATAATTTAAATAATTATTATTACGCCTAAAGTCCAAATTGTGCGATTGAATTACTATTTCATGAAATTATGACATTTGAACACAATTCTAATTAAGATAGTTGTGATGGTGATTTTAATTATTATATTTCGAGAAATGTATGTTTGTCATGGACGCGAATAACTTTTTCAATAACATAATGCCTAATACTGAGCTGCAAATTGCAAAAATATTAAAAAAAAAATGCTGATTGTTACCAAGAATTATTCTTAAACGCAACTGGCGAAATGTAGCTCTACTATGGGCACACCTCTACCTGACCCTTCGAGCAATACAGGCGTGATATTCTGATAAACAATGGCATACCTGTTATAGTCAGCTCCACCAAGTACAACGGGAACAGCATTGTTGTTATATGCAAACAACACAGAACGTGTGATGAAATCATCAGCTAAAGAATCTTCAAATGCTAGATAGAAGTAGTAAGTAGTCCTTATTCTGTAAAAGCATGGCTTCATTGAACTCCTTCCACATTTCCTGGTACCACAAGGGCCGAAGACATCGACTGTGAGGTTGTATTCCTCCAGATGTCGTTTCAAATTTTGGAGGAAGTACTCCCTTTTACTGTTGGTGATGCATTTCTCAAGATATATGGCAGCAGCTACGGTCTTCGAAGAGAGCGAGCTTTTAAACTGTTGGGATATTGGTTTCATGTTGTAGTTCCAATTAAGATCTGTGCCGAGATCTTGCTCATGAATATTGTACACGGTGATAAATCTGTAGGGCACTGACGAGCTTAGCCTGAAGAGAGAACAGTCTTTAAAATAACTGGCAGATACCTGCACTTCGTATACTTATAACTTTATAGCCTATGTGTTGCATACGTGAATGAAGACACGTCTTGTTTTCACGGGGTTGACAGAAACAATGGAACGACACCTGCTATGATCCTTACATACTCCTTTTGCATCGTTTACGTTCATACATTTGGTCATACAGGCACGCCTGTTGCGAGTACTACGCATCTGACCCTTTTGAAGAGCATCAATAAGGTCAGTGTATGTTCTTCTAGGGCGTCCCCTTCATGCGTTTCCCACATTCACATCTGCCTTATTACACTTTTTGTCAGTCGTCTTTCATTCATCCTCTCAACGTGATCAAACCATAAAATATAAGCTCAAAATCCGTTCCGTGGCTTTTGTGGGAAAGTGTAACAAACATCCTTACAAATGTTCACAATTATAAGACCTATTTAGTTAGTGTCATGATAGCCCAGTGGTTTAGGCCTCGCCTCTTGTGCACGAGGTTGTGGGTTCAAACCTGGGCAAGTACCAATATGAGTTTTTCAATTCATATGTACTGTCTAAGTTTATCATAAAAAAAACATTAATATAAGTCTGAAATCGCCAACCCGTCTTGAGCAAGCGTGGTGATTAATGCTCATGCCTTCTCTGTATGAGTTCTTTGCCCTGCAGTGGGACAGTAATAGGCTGGTACTTTTTTTATAAGACCTATTTAGTTGGATTTTCTATAAGTTCAGAGTCAAGGTACTTATGTGATTACTGATTACCTGACTGGACAGGTCCACTTTATATCTGTGTGTTGTGTAGATCCTTCCTCAAAAGACCATCTCAGACACTGTACTGCCTGGTCCTCACATAGGTATCAGAATCATTTATTTGCAAATAATGTAGGAAACAAATAAGGCATGTATGTTATTGGCATGAAATAATTTAATCCTGTACATTTGTTCGATATAATATTATTTTGCATCCGAACAGCTTCTGCCTGCGTGCGTTTCCATAAATGCATGTATCGCAACTATTACCAGGTACGTGTTTGACTATCATTCGCGGAACTCAAACCAAACTAAATCAAACCATCTGAGTGCTAATTAAGCTTAGATTTACCATGTGAGGATTATCACTAGTATTCAATCAAACCTTTAAACCAGTCTTATAGAATACCAAATTAACCGAATGTCAACCAACGCCGAAATTAGTGCTACACCAAACAATCGCAAGTTCTACAACATTCTAACGTCATCATCAACATCCTCCTGCCTTTACCCTAACTTATTTGGGGTCGACGCAGCAAGTTTTCTTCTTCCATACATCTCTATTTGCCGTCATCTCAAGAGTCACCTCTTTTCTAGCCATACCATCTTTCACACAATCCATCCATCGTATCTTTGGTCTCCCTCTACTCTTGTAACCCTGCACATTCATACTCAAAACTTTCCTCACAACATGGTCCTCATTCCTTCGCATCACATGCCCATACCATGACAACCGATTTCCACACAATTTTTCGGTCACAGGCGCCACTTTCAGACTTCCTCTTACATACTCATTTACATACAACTTTCTAACGTATGAGATGATATACAAATGTTGTTATGAAAAGTTAAAAAAAAAAAAAAATATGATCAGCGGACTGCCTCGTTAGTCTCGTGGTTACAAGTGCTAAGCATGAGGTCTTGGTGTCGATTCCGGGGTCAAGAAAAGCGTTATTGGGTTTACCAAGTTACCGCCCGTAGTCTGGATTTGTGCTTGGTTAATGGCATTTGGGTAACAATGTCTTGATTGGATTCCCCAAAGGGTCAGGCAGAGCTGTATCTATGTATACCCACATTTTGCTGGACCCTAATGCCATCATCAAAGCATAAACAATAAACTAAAACGATTAAAATGGATTTTTGAGCTACTATTATATATGTAAGTTCACTTTAACACTTAAAATCACACTAATAAGTTTGTACTTAATACTTTACCTTAAGAAACTGGAAACAAATTACTTCGGTGCGGTATTAATTGGTCACACAAATCACATAGTAACTTATCATTTTGTTTAGAACACTCGAAAGGGAAATACCATAAACTATTAAAGCAAAGTAATCAGCTTTATTAACTTAATTTAAAAAAAAAATAAAAAAAATAACTATACTCATTTAGTCCAATCATCATCTGCCTAGCTTTTTCCCAACTATGTTGGGGTCGGCTACCAGTCTAACCGGATGCAGCTGAATACCAGTATTTTACATGGAGCGACTGCCTATCTGACCTCCACAACCCAGTTACTGGGCAACACGATACCCCTTGGTAAGACTGGTTGTCAGACTTTCGGTGACTACCCGTAACGACTTAATCCAATATATTTAATCAATATTCTGTATATAATTATATTAATACATAAATAACATTTTGAGTATTGAGCTTACTTGTATGTCCAGGTCCAGTTGAAATAATCATCATACAGAGGTTTGCAAACAGGGTAATTATCAGCAGAATCGTTCGAAGCAAAAATATACTTCTGGACTAAACTCCTGACTTTGGGCAAGTCTCTAGATTGTTGACTAACGTCCTGGGCATTGAAAACTATCGCGTCGAAGTATCTCAAATCTGGGAAAAATGTTCTGTTCATCGTGAAGAAGCAATTTGTATATGTACAGCGATTGTTTATGAAATAACTCTGCCCATCTTCTTGTACTCCAGGAACTTGAGTCCACATCAATATGTACTTTATGTCAGGCAGATATCTGACAATTTTCTTCTCAATTTTTACCGGTTCCTGTTTCTTCACAAAGTAGCTGATGAGAATCAAAATGGCGAAATGGACGAAGATTTTGAAACACTTTGTTAATCTAGCCATTTTTTCTGTATGATTACTAAAACGTGGTTAGTCGACGAATTAATGGAGTCAAAGCAGATGTGGTAATGACTGCTGGATATGTTATCTAAAAAGGTTTTCATTGTTCCCAGACAAATGTTGAAATTGAAACAGAGATTTCTTGTGAAGACGCTGTTTAGTTGTTTACAGTTTTGCTTCTTCTGATTGTTTCGCCATTGCGTCAATATATTTTCCAGTAAATACTACTGGTAAAGTCTGAAAGATATGCATAGTTAGGATGCATTGCATAACTTTGTAGCTTCTTACTTTAGCAATATTTTCATATTTTATAGCGCTGAAATATTTAATACTGAAATGTTTGCTTTTAAAGTGAAACATTCTTTAAATGAAAGATTTTGTTATGTAAGATTAATATTAAAATACTACCTCGTTGGTCTAGTGCAGCGGTTCCTAAACTTTTAAGATAAAGGAACACTCGTCAAATACCTTTTGTTTGATGGAACCCCGTGTCAAATGATTACAAATCAAAGACACTAATTTCAATCATAAAAAAAAACTTTTATAGAAACATTTTGAAATTTCAGTTTTATTCTTTATTTTAAGTTTTAATGTGAAGAATGATATTCTTTCTTTCTTTGTTGAGTTCTACATTATTGATAAATGCTTTCACTGACTGGACAATTGGCAATTTCAGACTTATATTAATTATATAAGTCCAGGTTTCCTCACGATGTTTTCCTTCACCGATGTCAGTAATGTCCAAGATAAACTTAGAAAGTACATATGAATTGAAAATCTCACATTGGTACTAACCCAGGCTTGTACCCACAACCTCGTGCACAAGAGGCGAGGCTTAAACCACTGGGCCATCATGACATTCAATGGCAATAGAGTGGCAATAGGCTTACCCCCTAATACATAGGACTTAAACATAACTGGCAAAATGTAGGTTTACTGTAGTACTGGGTTTACTGTACTACTACCTACACCTTTACTTAACTTCGATGAATACAGGCATGAAGTAATGCTTATATTAAAATCAAATGTAGGTACAAGGTAACGTAGCCGAAACATTTAATATAAGCCACCTACAGAATAAAAAAAAAACATTATTTGATTTGTCACAATCACAATACGATTTGGCGCGCTTTTTTCCAAAATGGCGACAATGCTTCGCGCGCTTATTGTGCACATGATGTGGGTTCGGACGGACAGCAAACGAAATTGTCCGTGTTTTTTGAATGGCTTGTCCGATTAATGTTGTTACAAGGAAATCATTTTGATGGACGCTTTAGAAAACATTTTTTTTTGTACTTCAAATGTGATGTATGAATGTGTTAGGGGAGAATAAAAATAAAGAAATCCAAACGCGGGTGGAAGTTTACCACGGCCTAAAATTTTCTCTAAAGATGTGAATACATGATAGATAAGTCGCTTTGATAAACATACTAACAGTTTTGAAAATTTAATACATACTAATAGGCATTTTACTTATTTATTAATTAAATACTTTAAGCACACAAATGTACAGAGGCGGACTTACTGCCATAGGCACTTTCTACCAGTCAACCTTTGGGTGACGCAGAGACAAACAAGTGGTAGGTGCAATTTCTTAATAGAAAAGGTACCAAAAAAAAATCATGTTGTGGAAAATATGTATGTGAATTTTACATATTTTTCCAGGAAATGCCTGAATACCGAATGCAAGTCAAATAACTCCAACGCCATTAAACAACTCAAGGAATTTATGTTAAATTGATCCTTTTTTACCATTGAAGTATCGTTCATCAATCGTTTTTGAAATTGTTGTACTGACGCCAGCATATCAAGGTATCCCAAACTGTCAAATTTTCCCAATTGAACAAGAACCTTATTCTATTATACGAAAACAAAAGTGCCTGTTTGTAATGTAAAAATAACTGCCTTTTACTAAATGCACGTGAAGATATATACGGTAGTTATACCTTGACGACACGGTTGGCGTAGTGGCTGAGCGATTGGCTGCTGCGCTGCGTGTCGCGGGTTCGATCCCCGCACGGAACAAATATTTGTATGGCCTACAGGTAGTTGTTCCGGGTCTGGCTCTTTGTGTATGTGAGTTTAAATGTTTGTAAACGCACCCACGATACAGGAAGAAATTCCTAGTGTGGGGCACCGTTTTTCTAAAAAGAAAAAAAAGAAAAAAAAAAACAATTAATAATTGTTTGTCTGTCTGTTTGTGCGCAAAAAAGTGAATAACCATGTTTTCTTAAATTCCATGCGTAAAGTCGCAGGATCTTTTGTAAAGTTGAAAAACTATCAGATTCCCGGGTTGTGCAATGTATTATTGGGATTTCTCATTAGGAATTTCTCAGTATCAGCCCGGAGTCTGGACTTGTGCCCGGTTGATGGCAATAGGCTCAAACCCTACTACATGGAACTTGAAAACGTAACTGGTGAAATGTGGGTTTGCTTTAGGCGTGATGATGTGTAGACAAAATACTTTAGTCAAATTCGCACACTCGCTTTGTGCAACCGTGGTGTTAAGGCTAGTATTTTATCCAACTTTGAACACAAAATGGCGTCTCAGCGGGCCCATCAACAGCCCAACGGTATTCATTTATTTTTTAAATATCGCTTTAAGTCTATTGCCTTTTTTCCCTCGTACAGGTCCTTTTTATTTCCACTTATATACTTAAAAGCTTTAGATTTTGTCGTTTAAATGTGTGTCAAATACACGTTTTTCTTTCCGAATTAAAAGAAATTCCGATTCAGTATTAAAAGCATTCGATAAATAAGTACATATTCCGTGCATATAATACGATGCAATATTCATTCGGCATAGCGAATACAATTCCAATCGATATGTATAGTATGCCAGTGGCTCTATATAAGATTTAATACAGAGATTCGTAGATATTGTCCTGGTTGTTCAGTATTCAGAGGGTGGGAGTGATTTTCCAATGAGCGGGCTGGTACGAATGCAAAGACGCTATGTCTTCAGTGTGCCGCGGACAACGGCGACGTATTCTGGATAAGATAATTCGATTGCGGGGGAAATTTCGATGTTTCCGGTGGGTAGAGAGATTTTTATGTTTTGAAACTTTTGATAATCATAATTAGGTCTAGCTTAGTTTCCAGGCTAAGAAAATTACACTCAAAAACTCAAAGGTGTGTACGCCACTGTAAATTTGTGTGCTTGAAGTTTTTATTATAGAAATTAATATTAAACAGGTTTTATTATTACTTTGAATTGAAATGAGAGTACATAATATTTACTTATGCGCGGGATTATACATAATTATATCGTTAGTGCGTATCTCCTTTACCACCTCTTCTTTCTTCGAAATCCTCTTCTTTTAAAAGAATGCATCATTACAAAAGGTGTTATTGCAGTTAAAATCTCTAGATTCTAACACTTTTCTGGTCAAGGGCCACATAGCACAGTACAGATCGAGATATCACTGCGGGCCACACACTTATGTCATTCAGCCATTTTATCATGGATAGTAATATCTTACTTCTGGTCTTTATACTCGTGGCTGTACGATTACTACGCAGGCCTTCCTTTATGTGAAATTAAAGAAAATTAAATCGCTCAGTAATTATTAAACTGATCGTATTGTAAAGTAAAAGTAAAGTACCAGCCTGTTACTGTCCCACTGCAGGGCAAAGGCCTCTTCTCATACAGAGAAGGCATGAGCATTAATCACCACGCTTGCTCAAGACGGGTTGGCGATTTCAGACTTTTATTAATTATATAAGTCCAGGTTTCCTCACGATGTTTTCCTTCACCGATGTCAGTGATGTCCAAGATAAACTTAGAAAGTACATATGAATTGAAAAACTCACATTGGTACTTGCACTAGTTTGAATATTCGGATCGCATTGAATAACTAGTAAATGTTTTTTTTTGAGAAGCTCGTGGCTAAATGAAAACCGCCTTACGGGTTGATCGAAGGTTAAACTACGCTTGCCTAGGTCAGTCTGTGGATGGGTGACGGTTTGTAACATATTGAGACTCCTCCGTGCGTCGGAAAGCACGGTAAGCCGTTGGTCCCGGGTGTAATTTGTAGATCTTTGACAGTCGTTACGGGTAAGAAGCATGAAAGTCTGACAACTAATCTTACCAAGGGGTATCGGGTTGCCCAGTAACTGGGCTGTGGAGATCAGATATGCAGTCGCTCCATGTAAAATACTGGTATTCAGCTGCATCCGGTTAGACTAGAAGCCGATCCCAACATAGCAAATATAACAATTGGAAAAATGCCTAGGTAGGATGATGTCCCTTTTTTTTTTTTCGCATACTGTTTGTCACCCATTTTATTTCATTGAGGCATATTCAGTATTTTTGTATGAATGTCGACGGTTACAAGAGTAGAGGGAGACCCAGGAAACGATGGATGGATTGTGTTGATATGGCTAAGAAGGAGGTGACTTCTGAGATGACGGGAAATAGGGATGTATGGAAGAAGAAGACATGCTGCGCCGACCCCAAATGAAATTGGGATAAGGGCAAGAGGATGCTGATGATATTCAGTATTTTTGTCACCTTTAACTTGAATTTACTTTAGCTCGTCTTCCCATCCAGAATAGTCCCGCGACAAGGTAGCGTGGTGCCGTCTGCTAATGAGATTCTTTGGGTCGCGGTTTGCATTTCAGATCAGGCTGTCTCGACGTCGACTCTGTCTGCCTTGTTCCACTGAACTCATGCTCTAGTCTTCCAACTACGACTGTAGTTTGAGTTTAGTTTAGGCAGGTTTTTAACATGGTGTAGAAGCGTGGTTTTGGCTTGGAATGTATTTTGAAGGTATTGATTTAAAATTAGGTGGTATCTAGTGTTATAATAGTCACCAATAAAAAAAAATTGTTGGTTTTAAAATTTAGGGATGTTAGATGTGTTGATGATCACGCTTGCTCAAGGTGGATTGGCGATTACCGGCTTATATCATACCAATGCTTGACGTAACAGGAAAAAAAATATGGAATTAGTCATACAGAAATTAAAATAAATTTATTTTTAAGAATGTATTCTTATCTATGGGTGGTATGCTAACTTACGGTGAAACTTAAACCTAAATACTACCAGATATAATATCGCACTGCTAGGTTAAAACTGAGACAACTCAAAATACGAGATTGTTTAGTTACAACTCCAACATACTAATTTATCAATAGAAAGTACTGATTCCTAGCCCCATTTAATATGCAGTGAGATTCTACAACATGTTAATGACCTACTATAAAATTACGTTTCAACTTGTCTTACAAAATCTAGAAAAATGGGTATTTTTCATCTGAGTACTGAAAAAAACAGTTATTGGAGTTGTGTCAGTTTAAATGTAGGTGTGCGATATATGCAATTTGAATGTTAAAATCGTTCGGATTTCGAATTGACGTTACGCTTACTACAAGCATTCCTGTTAGACACACTAAAAAAAAAACACACCCATACGCAAAAACGAACACAAAACACACACACACACACACAGGCAATATTTATGTATACACATTACAAAATTATACATTATTTGAGTTACTCACTCACTTTTCACGTTGGTTATACATAAACTCTAATCGAAACGCCAGATAGTATCCATAGTTATCTCAAACTACGAATGGCTTTAGTAGGGTCCGTAAGTCCATCTATAAAAGATATCACAATGCTCAATTCATCGCATGAATATGTCATTTAAAATATGATTTGTGTAAAAAAGGAATAAATTTAGCTTGGAAATGTAACAATATCGTCGTGAGTGTACGAGGGGCATACAAAAAATCCTTTTATTGAAACTAGCTGGGGCCTGTTATCCATTATGTATTAGATACTTGAGTTGACGTGTTCGTTGTCATACGGTGTTGTAGAACACTAGCTATGCCCTTGGTTTCACCCACTTTTAAACTTCATAGCGTAAACCTAAAATTTGCTAACAAAGGCACAAATATTTTTTCAAATTCGACTGGTAGTTCCAGAGATGAACTCGTTCAATTAAAACACAAACAAACTCTTTAGCTTTATTGCATTAATATAGATAGCATTAAACAACATCACCCCTGTATTCCCTGAAAGGTTAGGCAGAAATGTACCGATTGTATACTTCGCCAGTTATACTTAAGTCTTATGTCATACTATGGCCACCAACCGGATCCAGATTCTGGGCTGTTACTGAAAAATTCTAGATGGAAATACCCGATAACACTTTATCAGATTCCGACCTGGGAAGGAACCCAGGATAAGCAGTAGCGCTTACATCTATGACTAGTCCATATATCATAACTGCGCTTGATTTAGTAAAACAGGCATTTTGCAAAACAACGGCCATTTGCAAACAGACGACGCCATTTGTAGAACAATCAACAACGGCAAATTCACCAATACAAGAAGCTGCTACAAACAACTTATTCTTACATACGTACATAAACTCACACTTTTTTTCCATGGGGGTAGGCAGAAACTACAGAACGCCACCTGCTACGATCCTTATATACATTTTCCATTTCGTCCGATAATCCCGTACATCGATGCCGTACCGTCTCCCACAATGGTCACTCGCAGCAATAATGCGAACATATCTGCAAAATTCAGTTTTTTGCCTTTACCTTGTCTCTTGGGGGCCACTGTCTATGACATATGCGTAGGACTGCCTCTAAAATGGGCCCCCTGAATATATTTGCCTATCCGATATGAGATGTTGTCTTTTGTCACCATATGTGTGACGTGGATACTTTTTCGCACGTCATATTTTGGCCGCATATTTTTGTAGATACAGCAATGGAATTTATGCTTTTTTTGTGTTTTGTTTTTGATTTAAAGAATATTATTTGAATCTTTTTTACATATTGAACTATGTATTTTTATTTGCTTCGAAATATTACGTTACTTACATAACATCACGCCTGTATTCATCGACGGGTTACGCAGAGTTGTACCTAGATACAGTTCACCTACATTTCACCAATGATGTTTTAAGTCCCATGTAATAGGGGGCGAGCCACTTATCCGGCTCAAATCCAGACTTCGGGCTAACACTGAAGTATTACAGATGGAAAAACCCAAAAACACTTTACCCGACCCGGGAATCGAACCCGGGACCCTCATACTCAGCAGTAGCGCTAATCACCACTAGACCAACGCGGCACTAAGTTACTTTTATCTGGTAAAACCGGTTCTCTTCTAAAAATTGTGTTCCGTTGATGTTAAAAACTAAAACAGCAGTGTAAGAAAATACATACATACAAATATTTAAGTTTGAGGGAATTATTAGAATAAGATCTTTACTTAACTTTTAATTGGATTCAAAAATTTAAACGATGTTTCTCGAAAATAAACTTTCAAAAAGGTTCCGTGGTTGTAGTCATAGAGATTATTAATAAGACCGTTAATTAATGTTCATATGATTTCCACCAACCGGGCCGCGCCGCGCCGTGACTCGCCGCACCAACCGGGCCGCGCCGTGTCTCGCCGGGCCGCCGGAGCGCATTTCACACGTGCTAAAGGACATCCAGGCTTCTATACAATAGTTAAGGTCCATGTTTGCATGGAATTTACACTGCTAGAAACTCTCAGCTAGGTTAGATTCGCACGAATGCCGCGTAACCCAGACATTGCGCTCGGACGTCGCGACAGCTGGTCAGCTCGTCGCGCATATGGACGGTGGCGATCGGCTGTCGTCGCGTCCGGTCGGCTACGCTCGGCAACGGCCGCGCGCTTGTAGTGTTGTCGCCAGCTGGCAAGTTGAATCATCATGTCGCTGAGAGCATGCTAGCGGATACGCGAGCATGCGCCCGGGTTCCACCAGACGCGGTCAGCTAATGGTGCAAGCTCGTGCATCCGCTGCGACACGCTGCTGCGTCTCTGCGTAGCCCGGTTGGTGCAAATGACACATAAGGCAACTCCATGAGTAAAGCCCGCATAAATAAGAAAAAACCACATGGTTTTTGCAATGCCGTTTTCATTACTAGTTGATCGAAACAGTTACAATATTAGTTGATCAAAACTCATTACGCGGCAATGACGACTTAAATTATAACCAATTAAAATGTACCTAACGAAATTATAAGAAGATTGAATAAGAATATTTTGTCTAAAAATATGACGATATCCAACTAAGATAATTTCAAAAGCATTAAAGCTTTAGACATTCTATCATGTTTATATTTTACTACAATGCACCCGTGGCTTTGCCCGCGTGTTCGCGTAAAGTAAAAGAACGCAGCAGTTTGAAAAATACGTTAGGCATTTTAAATTTCGCGGGCTTTAATTGACTGATGAGCTTGGATGGGAAATAAAGCCCTATTTACTAAAGCACGTAGGCCCTTCATAATCAGATGTTATTATTGGTAACTTTATTGATTTATTCCGGTCTCTGGCGAGGCGTTAGTAATCAGATGATTGATACTGACGTAACTACGGCCGATTCTGTTCGTCTTTAAGAAACATTGTGAGTCGAGATGGCGAAAGGCCAGCTATGGAGAGGGCTATGCTCGGAGTTTCTCTGAAGGATAGGATTCGTAACGAATACATCCGACAGAGAACTAAAGTTACCGACATAGCTCAAAGAATTAGCAAGCTGAAGTGGCAGTGGGCTGGCCATATCTCGCGAAGAACCGACAACCGCTGGGGTAAACGTGTTCTTGAGTGGAGACCGCGACTCGGCAAACGTAGTGTAGGACGCCCTCTGACCAGGTGGGATGACGATCTGCGAAAGACTGCAGGCAGATGCTGGATGCGGCAAGCTGAAGACAGGGCGCTATGGCACTCATTAGGAGAGGGCTATGTCCAGCAGTGGACTAGTATAGCCTGATGATGATGATGATGATGATGATGATGATGATGATGATGATGAATAAATTATGAAGAAATAATAACTGGCGGGTGGGAGCACTACAAACAAACCATATCAACACCATGATATATCCGGATATTTACTGATCAATCCTACCATGAAACATTTCGTAAATAAAACATATCCCACATGTTAGTTTGCTATCTCGGTCCGATGGTTATAACTCAGTTGTGTTAGACCCGAAATGTAAAATTAAATCACGCCTCAAAGAGGCCGTGCCATGAATAATTCTATTGGTAACCAGATTATGTAGCAAATATGAGTAAATGATAATTGAATATCTTACCCTGAAGAATGTTGATGAGGGATAATGTCATGTGAGTTGTATAAAAAAGCCGGTCAAGTGCGTGTTGGAATCGTTCACGAAGGGTTTCGTACCAACGTACAAGATATAGAGATACAGCTATTGTTAAGCAAGAAACGCCGGAAAAATCGCGTTTCTTGTATGGGGCGTTCAATTTGTAATTTTAACTTTGTTTGTAAGTACATTATTAAAAAAATGTTGATATAGCGGCAATAGAAATACACATTTAGATAATTTCAACTGTCTGTTACGGTTCATGAGATACGGCCAGGTGTCAGACACACGGACGGACAGCGGAGGCCTAGTAATATGGGAACGGAACACTAAAAAGGTTTTTTTTTAAATAAAATTCTCAATATTGGATGTTGTTTCATTGTGTTGTGATGTTTCATGCTTTCTGGTATCTGTGATATTTGAAAGCGCACATACAGATGATTTTTACGCCATCATACGTATCAGGGTTGCGCCTATGATAGGAGAGTGCATTGGAATTCTAACACTAACTGGAGGGTCATGGCGGGGAAACAGTGCAATCCCATTCTGAAGCACTGGGTTGACATTTACTTGTCGACCCGGACTTTTTTTTTTATTGGGACAAGCACCACACTATTCCCACACCACTGCAACTCCTGAAAACCAGAATCAACAGTGGCGACCACCAGAAAAGCCTCGAGGCAATGAAGCCCGAAGAGTCCCGGAGAAACGATTCAACTGTCTTGGATCCCGCAACGAAATTAATCAGAAAAGAACAGCGTTAGAAAAACACATAATTTCCACTTTGTCGACCCGGACTTGCGGACTTCTGGACCTCCAAAGGGAAGCCGGTAGAAATTGAGTTGTATGAACGTGGCCACTGGTACCTTTGGTACACCTACAACAACCAAACTCAGAACAATTGTTAAGACATAAGTCACTGTAACAACTGCATGATGCGATAGAATGGTCTCGAAATCAATGACAAAAACAAAAAAAAAAAAAAAAAAAAAAAAAAAAAAAAAAAAAAAAAAAAAAAAAAAAAAAAAAAAAAAAAAATAAACAATTTATCGAACAACGAATCAAAGTACCAGGCGAGCATGAGAGCGAAGACATCGATCACTGTAGGAACTACGACTAACTGCGCGCGGACAGGGTGACCACGCGTCTCGTCGCGATCTATCTTCATCTGAGCACTGAGTTGTGTGGCGCCGTGTCCATTATCCCATCATCCCACGCGTTTTATATGATTAGAGAATTATCTCTTATCTATATATCTCAAAGGGAATTTAAAATCATACCTAAAAAGCTTATAATTAGAAAGTTCAATTACTAGTGAAAATGTTTTATTTTACATCATCATCATCAGCCTCCTGCTCTTATCCCAATTTATTTGGAAGCGCAGCATGTCTAAATTTTGTTTCTCGTCATCCCAAAAGTCACCTCTTTTCTAGCCATGTCATCTTTCACACAATCGATCTACCGTTACTTTAATCTCTTCTTTACTCTCGTAACCTCAAAACTTTCCTCACAACATGCTCCTCATTCCTTCGCATCACGTGTCCATACCATGACAACCGAATATCGCAGCTTATGCTGAGATGAGAGCCTGTTTGGCTTTGCACTTTTATATCCTTACTTGTTAATTTTAGTGTGTGGTGTTTACATTTCTAGTGCGTGTCCCAAATAAATGCTTTTCTTTATTTATTTCTTTTTTTATTCTTCCTTTAAGATGCTACTGAAAAATATTCCCCGAATATTATTGAACAGTTAATCCCGTGACGTGATACAACGGGACCGTTCCCCAGATTGACTGATAGTCCCATGTAATGGGGGCATTGAGTGATCACGCTCCAATCTGACAAGTTAGTTCTACTCTTTCGGTCTGATCGATGGACGAAACACATCGTTCAGTCGAGAAGATGGATACGATATTGATTGACTTTTTTTAACAACACGGATTGAGATAAATTGGCGGATTGAATGTTTTTTTTCTTTTTGGTATTTTTGGAGACATGAAAGAAGAGAAATGGTTTATCTCCGATACCTAAAGTTGCATCAATTTCTGAATATATGCTTTAGCTAATAACAGATTATTTTTTTCTCAAAGAATCGAAAAAAAATATGATAGAATCAGAATTGAAGAGTACAACATCTAAACAAAAACACTCCCCCACCCCCGATTAGTGAAAGACAAATATGCTTGTAGTTTCCGCAATATGCGACGGAAAATGATTTCTTCCTCGGAATAAGAACAAAGAAAGTTGTAAAAGCGTTTGTTATTTCACAACAAGTCTCAAAATAATTTCTTAAAATGCCTTCTGAAAGCTTTCTGTCGTGTATTAATACAATTAATAATCTCATTTTAATCATATAAGTAATTAGCAAATTGAGTTAGAGGTAACTTGAGATGATTTTCCATGGAGGAAATTACATTATTTAATTATTTTGTCTTTGGACTTCATTTGCATCGGTCTTGCTTATGTCATGTAGGTTTCCCCTCCTTAAATTCATTCTTGATCTTGAACATAAAAGAATCGTAAATCAGTGTGCCTTAGCACCAATAATTGAGTTAAACGTAACGTAAATTGGAACGATTTCAAAATGAAATTACATACTCGTTTCGTCTGTCATCATCATCATCATTTCAGCCGGAAGTCCACCACGATAGGTTCTGCCTCCCTTATCTATCGGCATTGTCTTCACCAGATCCTCTCTCCAACTCGTGGGGGGCCTACCCACGTTGCGTCATCTGGTACGGGGTTGCCACACTAGAACCTTTCCGCCCCAACTGTCATCGCTTCTACAAATAGTATTTGATTAGTTTTAATACTGTATTATATCTATAGGAGATTATTTTATACAGGCCACTTAAATTTAAACTTAAATGATAAAGTATAGTTGTATCCTTAATTAAAAAATCATTAGAATTTACGCTACGTATAAACAGGCATTCGTGCCTCAGTACCTTAGCATGAAATAGTAATTATAGCAATTTCTTGCGAGAAGTTTACCAACCGAAGACGTCTACAATTTGTACTAAGATTGAAACAGCGCCTCTACATAACGTACATTTGACTTATAACTAGGTAATTTATCGATTTTGGTTAGTAAACTTCTCTTCGTGCTAAGGCTACTCATCGCTTCAGAAACATAAGAAGCCATACATACATAACAAACTCTTCTGCTTGCCTTTACCAAAAAGCTAATTAAACGAGAACCCAGTAAATACTATTATCTAACGCAGATATCAACGCACGTAGGTATTAGGCAATGTAGCGGGGAAATATGCAATATCGTCCGCACATACCACATCTTAATAGAGATACAGAAGTACCACACTGGCAGCCTCCTTGGTCGAGTGGTTCGCGATCCGGACTACGACGCCATGTGTTGCGGGCTCGAATCCTGTAAAGGGCAAATGTTTGTTTGATGAGCACGAGCATTTGTTCCGGAGCCATAGATATGTACACAGGGTGCCGATTTAATCACCTGCAGGATTTAAGGAGGTGAATCAGACCACGGTAGTCTACCGGAATCAATAAATGAAATAGTATCTTAATTTTTTATCAATGTATCGATTACATTTTCTAATGCAGAGTCAAACCTGGAGCGATTCTTGGGCGTTGACCTTATGTGCCGATCATATTGACGGCACGGTTGGCGCAGTGGCTGAGCGATCGACTGATGCGCCGCGTGTCGTGGGTTCGATTCCCGCACGGAACAAATATTTGTATGACCTACAGGTAATTGTTCCGGGTCTGGCTGTTTGTGTATGTGAGATTGTATGTTTGTAAACGAACCCATGACACAGGAGAAATTCCCAGTGTGGGGAACGTTTTATTGAAAAAATAAAAATAAATAAAATATGATGCGCGCACGTTTAAGTCAAACACACCTCAAGGACTCGCCGGGCGGGCTGAGAGCTGCGTTTACAAGCTGCAGTTGTTTTGGGAGAAATACTAACTACCAAACAGCGTTATATTTTTCAATGCGGTCATTACTCATTCCCATTTGAGTCCTGTAGGTGATTAAATCACCACAATGTTCATATCTCTATTTATTAGTATGTATATAAGGACTTTTAATTTTTGTTAAGGAATTGAAATGGTTAATTTCAACACCTTGTAAGTAATTAATAATGATAAATCAACGATTAAATCTCATTTAAAGTTTTGTTTCTATTCACCCTGGCTTTTCGATTCACCCCGTTTTACGGAAATGTATATCCGTTAACTAGTCACCAAAGTACAAGTTATGTTAAGTTTGGGCTTGTCGATTGCTGTGAAAAAATCGAACGATTGACCTAAATGGAACGTATCTTAGAATCATCAAAAAAAAGGCCTGCCTCGTTGGTGATTGCAAGTGATTGCAAGCGCTACTATTCAGCATGAGGTCCTGGTTTTGATTCCCAGGTCCGAGAAAGTGTTATTGTGTTTTTATATCTGGCATTTCTCAGTAGTGGCCAGGAGCCTAGATATGTGCCCGGTCGATGCAGTAGACTTGCCCCCTGTTACCTGGAACTTACAACCCTTGTAACTGTCGAAATGTATGGACTTTAAAAGAGAGTATGGCCAAAGTATTAATGCTCAGAGTAGTTTGTTTGGAAACACCAACCTCCTCATCTAGTTTAAATAAAATTATTTCGTTAGTACCGAGAGTGAGTCATGATGGCCCAGTGGTTTAGGCCTCGCCTCTTGTGCACGAGGTTGCGGGTTCAAACCTGGGCAAGTACCAATGTGACTTTTTCAACTCATATGTACTTTCTAAATTTATCTTGGACATCACTGACATCGGTGAAGGAAACATACGGAGGAAACCTGGAATTCATATAAGAATGAAATCGCTAACCCGTCTCGAGCAAGAGTGGTGATTAATGCTCGTACCTTCTCTGTGTGAGAAGAGGCCTTTGCCCTGCAGGGGAACAGTAACAGGCTGGTATTATGTATTTATTTATTATTTAGTGCCGCGTAAAAGTGTTTTTGAAAACCAATTTACAGAAAAAGATATATTTTTGAACGAACCTTCTGTCCTTTTCTTTTTATCGTGTCCCTCTCCAACGCTCGGCCGGGGTATCCTCGTTATTTCAGAGTTATATTCAGTTATTGCCCTGATATAATTTTCCCACATAGTTCCAGACAATATTGTCAACTATTTTACATCGCTTTTCGTAATTGATTTATGTAGCATAGGCTCTAGGCTAGGGAAGCTAAGTTTGTATAGAAATAGTTAGGTGTTTGTGGTAGTTTTTTAAAGTTTTAAGTAGTAAGTGTTAATCAGAGAATAGGTACTATTACCTACTACGGAATGAGCTATCGATATTTTGTAGTCATACAACAGCCCTTACCCTAATTTATTTGATGTATTAGGCATCATCCTAGTAATCCCACGGCGACTTTTTTCAACAAAACAATCGCAACAACACCGCGATAAAGTCGCGAAGCTGTCGCTGGTCGTATACCTTCGACTACATTACTACAACTCTGTATCGCTACTATAGTGAGACAGTATCGATATAGTCGCGATGCAATGATCTGCCTGACTGTGCCATCAACGCCGCTACACCCCCATTCTTCCTTCTCCCAATGGCGCTTAAAACTGTCGCGCTTAAGTACTGATGCTGAATTTATAATAAGCGATTGTATCGGTATGCTGTACAGCTGTAAATGCAACATACTACCAAGAGAAGCGACACAGATACGTTAACAAAACTACGCGCTACTAAGAGCCCATGCACACGGCGTTTATTATACGAGCGTTTCATGCAACGCGTGTCGTCAGCGTATTGTAACCTTGAAAATGGATCGCTATTTGCGTTTGCCGCTCATAAAAGCGCGTCATCGGCGCGTGAAAAAAACGCCGTGTGTTAAGGCTGTAAATCACTGCATATAGTAATAATCGTGGACGACCTCCGTTACCATTACATGATTCTTGACAGGGACTACTAGAATGATGATGAAATGCAATCTCAATTTTTTTATTGTTTGGACAAGCCCTCCACACTATTCCCAAACCACTCGAACTCTTGAAAACCAGAATCAACACGCCACTGTTGATTCTGGTTTTCAAGAGTTCGAGTCCATCAGAGATGCGTCGAGTCCAGTAAGCCCGACGGGTCCCGGTGAAACGATTCAACTGTCCTGGATCCCTGCACACAATTAATTAGGAAAGAACAGCGAAGGAGTTAGCAAAATCACGAATTTGTTGCTTGTCGAGCGTTTCACAGTAGACATAACAATCTGTATCATATTATAGAACAGAATAGAATAATATTTATTGTACTCCATAATAACCTTACATTTGCTTAGTCTATCCGGATGCAGCTGAATACCAGTATTTTACATGAGGGGGCTGGCTATCTGACCCCATCAACCCAATAACTGTAAGTTTACCCCTTGGTAAGACTTATTGTCATACTTAAGGTTTTCTGATTATCTGTAATGACTGTAAAACATTACATTAACGAGTTTTCTGAGTCACGCAGGGCTCTCCCATCCTGGACCGAACTTAACCTTCGAACGACCCGTGTAGCTGCTTTTATTCAGCCACAACCGTTTTTCACGACAAACTATTTGATGTTATATAAAAAAATAACTCCAGAAAGCGATCGGAGCACTGGCTGGTATTTGAAGTTGTTAAAAATATTAAAAGTTATCTAGAACAAGAATACTAATTTCGAAAAAGCTCAGACTTACAGTGTATTTCCTTCCAATAAATTCTCCAACAAATTCCGCACAGTGCGTGCATCATTATCTTCGTTAAATATTATAAATATTTTATCAAGCATGGCTGCTTCTATTTTAACTCTTCAGCCCCTATAAGGCCTCAGCTACACAGAGAGCGGGCTAGTAGCGATAAGATAGCGCAGCCATATAGCTTAGTAACACTGACACTGACGTGGTTCTCATTTGTAATCGTACTTACTTTGCAAGTGAAAATTATATCTTTTGCATTTACTGGCGGTACTGCTTATTAAGGATAGAAAGAATAGTAGTTACAATGTATGTTATGTTACAGTGACTCAAATTTACAAATGACTGTTAAGTACAGGAAGTTAAATATGTTCCTCCATGTCTGTCAGACGTGATTGTCTGGCTTCTTGTATCCAGTCGCCACCACAGAGCATAATAATTCAATAATTTATTCAAGTAGCATAACTCTTAGCATTAGTAGCAATTTTAATTTAAGCCCATGTTAGTAAAAAAAAAAAACATCACGCTGTAAGACCAGCAGAAATTTTGCAGCACCGGGTAACGATCGCGCAATCCAGTCGGCCGGAGATCATTTTTAAACTTAAGATGATCCGGCTTAACTTAGGTTCCGTGTACTTACACTTTTAGCCACCGATGCGACATTTTAGAAATTAACACGCATATTTTTAGTAGAGGCCATGAACATTCATACTCGAGCATTAAGCGCTGAGCGCAAGTTTCGTCCGTCACACAGATATAGTTACAAATGTCACGGGCCAGCTTTATCGTTTCTATGAGTGACGCCTTCTGACACGCTTGGCTTGTATGAAAAGTGTTGACGTTATAAGCTTCCGTGCTCAGCGAGGCGAGCATGAGCGTACCCAAGAAGTTTGTAACAAAAAATGACAGGTTATGTAGTAGTCTTAAAATTGTAATTCAATCAACCATGTGACATAATCTAGAGCCGCCTCATGAAACACTATGAAGTCAGCAACAAGAAAGCTCTTGGTGCTGACTTCATAGTGTGACACAATAAATCAAAATGGCTATCATGCTTATACAGTTAAAAAAAATCCTAACTTTGTTGGAAAATAATTAGTTTTTGACACACGCACGTGACTTACAACGCTGTTTGTCAAATATTAATTAGTTCCCAATTTCCATGTCCCTGATTTAAGACAGATCGGTTTTTATGTCCACACTGTGATATAATGTACGTGTGACTTAAGCCATGTCACTAAAGGCCGTGCTCGCCCCGCTGTTTAGCTGACTATCGCTCCCCTCTGATCGCTTGCTGTGTAGCATAGCTTTAATTAGATGCATCGTGCACGCGCCGCCGCTGAATATTTCACGTGTTTCAACTATTACTGGGACCACGCTTACATAGAATGAGTAATTCGTTCCTGTGCCTATTGTAGGAAGATTTGTGTGGCTTATAAACTAAGGCGGTATTACTTGCTAATGGTTATAGTGCCACGTAGATTTTTTTATCTCTTGGCTGTTTGGAAAACTTCTAGGAAAAATTTTTTTTGAAGTTTGAGTAATCAAAAAATTTGCTTAGCCATTTCCCATACCCAGTCTAACCAGATGAATGAATGAGTAATTGAATGGATGATATGGTAAAAAAGACAGCATGCAGCTGTATACCATTTTAATTCTAATCCCAATGATACGGAAGTACTAAGCATGTCTACTATACGATTAATATAACCATGCCTGTATTTCTTAAAGGATTGGGCAGAAGCGCATCTATAGTAACACGTTTCGCCATTTATGTTTAAGTCCCACGTAATAGGGGGCGAGCCTATTGCCGTTAACCAGGCACAAATGCAGAATCCGGGCTGCTACTGAGAAATTCTAATTGGAAAAACCTAATAACACTTTTCCCACCAAACCTAGGATCTCTTGCTTAGCAGTTGCGCTTTCAGCCACTAAACAGGCCAGACCATTTTTTAGTTCTCTTTATTTCAAGGTTTTAAATTTGAATGAACTCGTTATGACGACTTTTGCAAACAAATTAATATCTACACAATCACACAATGAATCGAGAATTTGATCGTGGGTGTATTGGTATACGCATCTGCCTACCCTTTTGAAGTATTCAGGAATCGGGCGTGCGTAACATTTAAAAAAGAAAAAGAAGACACACAATAGTCATGATCATTTCAGCCAAAAGACGGCCACTGCTGGATTAAGGCTTTCCTTCTAAAAAACCATGGGTTCCAGAATCAAGTACTAGTAAACTCATGGATCACGTTGTGCGTATATCCCTTCCACCCTGTATATTATTCTCTTTATTTTTCATTTAAGGTGTTATTGTTTTTATTTCTTTAAAACGATATAATTATTAATATATTAAGAAATTAAATAAAATGAATAATCATAGGGCATCGAAAAATTCATCCTCATCGCTGTCAACGCGAAAAGTGCCCAGAAGGCTGGCAGCATTGCCACGTTGAAAAGCAATGCTGATTCTTTAACCAAAAAAACGCCAGCCCTCTGGTCACGTGAAGAGTCGACCAAACGCTTAGCTATTTCTCGAGAAACTAAATGGGCACACGGACCCCATGGCCCTAGTGTTTCAAACCCAAACGGCTCAAACATATAACTTCCAGTTAGGTGTTACTAAATATATTTACTTCTAAACCACGGATTCCTTATTTAACTTTCCCTACTGTCAAAGCGCCACAGGTGTAAGCCGACGACTGATCCGTCTGCACGAGCTCAGAGAGAAACTTCCGAAGTCCCGAACAAAATATCCTTTCATTCCTAAACTCCTACATCCTTTACTTCACTAACAAGTGCAGCATCTGTCTTCAGATATTCTAGACAAATACGATTGTATTTTTCAAAATGCTGTAGTATAAGGGCGTCAGTTATTAGGTATGCCGTCGACGGCTGCGGGAGGGTCCGCCATTTTTCCTCATAAAACATAAATTCCTCTTATAAGTTTGAGTGATCTTCCTGTGGTTATACGTAATTTTACGACGAAAGTTTTGTTAGAACCGCGTTCTGACTTGGCTATTACGTTTTATGATGAAGGTTTGTTGTTATGTGGTTTCTGATTGAGGATACGGAATGTCTATTTTCATACCACCAGCACGCGTAGCATGACCAATACTATGTCTATTCTACCAAGAATAGACAACGTTCTTTCCGACTTGAAATGTCTTCTGCCCGAGCACGGCGCGCCCGGTAGACTGTTGAAAATAGAATCTTCTGTTTAGTTTTAACATCGCCATGCTTAGAACGGTCGAAATCTTTCAACAATCTGTCATGTTGCATATTCTTCCGTCGTCATAACGCGTTTTTATGGTGGTCATACTACGCGTGCTGCTAAATAACATCAAATTTTACTGCAAACTTAAGCCAAAGTAAGTCTTACAGCTCTAGGGTCTAGCAGGGCAATAATATTACATTAAAACCGTGTGTCGATAATGTATTTTGAATTTGGAAACTCAACTTAAAGTTTGTATAAAACCTTTTTTTTCTCTATGTCAATTACTTTATCGAGCAACCAATGGAATCTGTCATTCACACTCTGGAGATTGCAGTCCACTGGGTGGAGGTAGTTTATTTCCAGGTATTTTATCTGCCTCGGTGGTCTTCTGGTTGTGCTATGCATGAGGTCTAGGGATCGAGTCTCGAGTTGGGCTAAGTGTTATGGGAATTTCTATTTAGGAATTTTTCAGTAACAGCCCGGAGACTGGATTCTACTATTATATGGGACTTAAACGTAACTAGCGAAATGAAAAAAAAAAATCCGCCAGGTTCACACACCACAGAGGTTTATATACATTACGGGTGTACACACTACTATACCAGTACCTACTTTAGATACACCTCTGCCTAACCCTTGGTGAATACAGGCGTGATGTTATGTATAAATGAAAAGAAAGAAAGAAAAAAATATTCAGCATAGGTTCAGGCACACAACAACAATACTAAACATAGAAAAACATAAAAAAAACGAGTAACAAGAAATACATTAAAAACATATTATATAAGTATATATTATTAATTATGTGCCTTCAGCTGCGTTAAAACGGTCCAGTTTAGCGAAAAATTCCAGACAACTAGTGCCTGACGCTGGTTTTCAACTGGACCTGAAATGACAGAAGACCTAAATGGCAGAAGGCTCAAAGCGTTCACTCATTTAAACTCTTCTATCTCCACTTCTTTTAATATCAACCTTCGCGCCCCCTATTCTGAACAGCCCCTAAGCTGACTACTGTACGCTAATATAGCATACTTGCCAGGGTTCCGATGGGTTACTTCATAACTTGTGATTTGGCTCGTTTAATGGGCTTAGTTCAATGTGTTCCGTGATGTACGCGCATCGCGCATCAGGGAGGCTGAGTGACGGGAATCCTCTCTAGTGTATTTAAGCTGATATTTAATCGGTAAAGGTTTGGTAATTTTGTGGAAGTTAGAGGTACCTATTGTTGTTGAGGGTTCATCTATAATACACACTATTACGTTACTAACTGACAATGTCGTAATAGACTATTTTTTCATTTTTTTTTAAACCGTTGCCCCTCACCAAGAGTTACCGTATTGCCCAGTAACTGGGCTGTGGAAGTCAGATAGGCAGTCGCTCCATGTTAAATACTAATATTCAGCTGCATTTCGTTTAGACTGGAAGCCGACCCCATCGCAGTTGGGAAAAAATGCAAGGCAGATGATGATACTTTCATAGTTACTCTTAGGCATCACTGACATAGGTGTAGCAAAACATCGTGAGGAAACCTGGACTTATACATAGGTAATTAATATAAGTCTGAAATCACCATCCCGCCTAGTAAGCGTGGTTACAACGATTAATATAATCACAGCCGCATCTCACCTAAACTTTTCCCCAAAACGATTCCAACCATAATCAAAAGTCGAGATTAATTATACAACACCCGAATTACTTTCGTTAACACTCGGATCGATGGCAAGCCGAGAACAACAGACGGTTCATTGTAGACGCATCTCAATAAGCCGAAAGCCGATTATTCAGTAATTTGCATCGGAGCGGGCACAACCATTACCATGTCAAAACCCGCGAACTCAAAGACAGACTGTTTGGCTCTATGGTAGGCACCGTATAATGGCGGAAATACTGTCTATGGTGTTGAATCTGGGACTTTTTGTTAGGGCTACATACCTACCTACCTACCAACCAGCCTGTTACAGTTCCACTGCAGGGCAAAGGCCTCTTCACATATAGAGAAGGCACGAGCATTAATCACCACGCTTGCTCAAGACGGGGCCCTGGCTGGGGGCCTTCTTGTAAGGTCACCACAGGATCGACCGGTTAAGCAGTAAACAGCCTTATAGTGCTGAACTGCGAGAGGCCCTACCTAAAAAAAAAAAGAAAAAAAAAAAAAAGACGGGTTGGTGATTTCAGACTTATATTAATTATTATAAGTCCAGGTTTCCTCACGATGTTTTCCTTCACCGATTCACTTCAAGATCATTCAGTGATGTCCAAGATAAACTTAGAAAGTGCCCTGGTTTGAACCCATAACCTCGTTCACAAGAGGCGAGGGCTAAACCACGGGGCCATCATGACCACAAAGGGACTTTTACAACTGGGTTAGGCGCAGTTGCCTAGCACCACGGTTCCACTTGGATTGGGGGATTTTTCTAATAATTTGCGCTAGTTGGGAATTTTCTAACCTAAGTAATAATACTGGCTGAATCGCATCTAGAATCTTGAAGCATGTTTAAGATTACGAATACTTAAGTAGTACCTGAGAATACTACAACGTGCTTATACAAATAGATACAATAACACCTAAAATGATGTACTTTATATCGTTTTCTTTTTGTTTTTCAAGTGGCGATGTCTAGACGCATAAATAAGAGAGCGTCATGTGTATAAAACTGTATCAAACATTTGTATTTTTTTCATCAAATTTTATAACGTCGCATTTGTTATAAGGTTTAATATAAAGTATGGTGTGTCGTGATGGTCTAGTGTATACATGCGCAAAACAGTGCGTTATAAAGTGATGAAACATGACATTACATTTAGTACCGCGATATGTTTTCATTACACCATGACTCCAGACATGACGCGTAATAAAGCGCCATACGATATGGTTAATGTAATGAAATGCTCGCGTTATAAAATGTAAACATGTGTTACATGAGATGATATAGAGCGCGCGACCACCGCGCGTCATCTTTGAGTGTCATGCGCCATGTTTAATTTGGTCGAGCCATTCAAATACGTTACGCGGTTGGGTTACATGACGCACAGTGCAACAATCGCATTACTTATACAAGTCTAGTCTAGTGGGTAAGGCCTCGCCTCATGCCAAAACCAGCGTCAGACACTAGTTGTTTGACATTTTTGCTGAACTGGATCCATTTAGCGCAGCCGCAAGGCACGTACTTAATATTGTTTTTGTTTTTGCGCCGGAGCCTGTGCTGAATAAATGTTTTTTCTTCTTTCATGCTTGAGGTTCTTTCTATATTCAAATCTGGGCAAGTACCATTGTGACTTTTTCAATTCATGTACTCGTACTTCCTAAGTAAACTTAAGTACGAGTACATGAATTGTAAAAGTCACAGTGGTATTCGTACTTGCCCAGATTTGAATAGTTTAGTATATAGATTTATGTATTTAGTAGATTTGAATAGTCTTAGACATCAGAGTTTCTTTCGCAAAGGTCACCCAAAGGTTGACTGGTAGAAAATGCCTATATGGCATCAAGGCCACCTCTGTACATTTGTGTGCTTAAAACGTGAAAAAAAATTAGTATGGATTCAAGTCCGCAATCAACTGAGGAATCTGGTAAAAGTGCTTTTATTCTTGCTTTTGAGAAATTCATCGACTTTGGCGAGTTAAAAATTGATGTCAAGTTCAATCTTATGCTTTGTTTAGCACTTCTTCTTAACCGAATTAATGTGCGTTAACGGCTACGGCTGGTTGCTCAAAGGCTGTCTAGATTTTCGTTCCTAATTGTGAATGCTCTGCACGTTCTTTACTAACGGCACTTTATAATCAGAATTTCGGGCTTCTGACTAATTACCCGTGACGACTGTCAAAGATGTCACAGTGACGGCATGGTTGGCATAGTGGCTGAGCGATTGGCTACTGCGCTGCGTGTCGCGGGTTCGATCCCCGCACGGAACAAATATTTGTATGACCTACAGATAGTTGTCCCGGGTTTGGCTGTTTGTGTGTGTGAGTACGACAAAAGGCGTGAGTTTATGTATATTCGTATAAAGAGTTTTCTATTCTATTCAAATGGATTGACACCCAACCATGGAGCGACCTTGGCTAACGTAGCTTAACCTTCGATCGAAACATGTGGCTGTAACTATCTACCCACGAGCCCCTAACGTCTAACAGTCTAACCAAAAAGCCTGCCAAATCCCTATCACACAAAGTTTCAGACGGAGCGATTTAAAAAATAAAAATGTTTAAAAATTCTCAAAGTTTTACGCCGAGGATTCCAAGTTTGATGCCTAACTTCAGTTGGGGAGCTTATAGAGGTAACTTGGGAACGTTTGGAAAACTCGACTTTATTCACTAGCATACTTTTTGGGCTATTAGATATTTATAGGCTGGGTTCTTATGTCTGTCTTACTTATGTAGACTGAAATGGTTTAGTAAAATTGTTTCTTGCGTAAAACACAGAATTGGTGCCCTGAAACAGTGAAACGAGGCCGCGGCAGGCCTCGAAGGAGATGGGAGACGGCCTGGATATCTTCCATAAGAATTGGAAAGAGGTGGCGTGGAATCAAAACCGATGAAAGGAACGGAGGGAGGCCTTTGCCCAACTGTGGGACAGTTCGGGTTAGTAAAAAAAAAAATGCCACATTTTATTTTGACTTTGACTTTGAATCAGCTCCCTGTCCTGATAACAATTTATTTCGAGTCTATGAAGCTGTCATCTCGATAGCCACGTCTTTTCCAGCATACTTTTGCTTTGAAAATGCAAGTTACATGTTTTGTCGTGTTTTCATAGTGATAGTTAAAATTGCAATAATGTTTTGTTTTAGTAAGCATAACTCGCCTCTTTGGAGGAGGAAGAGCTCGTGTCGAAAAAAAAACAGCCGCACGGGTTGACCAAAGGTTAATATAGGCTTGCCAAGGTCTTTGGTTGGGTGACCGTTCGTAGCAGAGACTCCTCCGTGCCTTGGAAAACACGTTAAGCCGTTGGTCCCGGCTGTCATTTACAAGATTTTACCTTATTCCTAGCCATATCATTATTCACATAAACCCTCCACCGTTTTTCTGGTCTTCGTCCACTCTTTATCCTCCACATTAATACTGAAACCTAATCATATCCATACTAATATTATAAATGTGAAAGTGACTCTTTCTGACTTCTGTCTGTCCGTCTGTTACACTTAGTCCACTGAACCGATTAATATGAATTTTGGGCTTATGACCCTGGAAAGGACATAAGATAGTTTTTAATATTTGATAAACAAATGTTGTTTCATCATCTGCCTCATCTGCCTCATCTGCCTAGCCTTTTCGCAACTCTGTTGGAGTCGGCTTCCAGTCTAACCGGAAGCAGCTGAATACCAGTATTTTACATGTAGCAACTGCCTATCTGACCTCCACAACCCAGTTTACTGGGCAACACGATACCCCTTGGTAAGACTGGCTGTCAGTCTTTCGGGTTTCTGACTACCGGTAATGATTGTCAAAGATCTACAAATGAGAGCCGTAACCAACGGCTTAACGTGCTTTCCGAGGCACGGAGGAGTCTCGATATGTTACCCATCCACAGAGTGACTTAATCTATTGTACCTTAACCTTCGATGGCTGTTTTTATTTAGCCACGACCTCTTAAAATAAATGATATTAATTTCTGTAAATAGGTTTTTACAAGCACTTATACACGTTAACAAGTATTTTTTTATGGTTAATTGTTTCCCTATCCGAGTAAACTAATCGATCTGCGATAGCCCACATACGCGCGGACGAAGTCACGCGCAAAAGCTAGTCGTCAATATATTTGGCACTTCAAATACATACAACCAGTTTCGTCCACCATTTTATTTATTTCCCTAGTATTTGTCGTCAGTTTTCGCGTTATTTTTTCGTTGGCGCTTAGTATCGCTACCCTGACAGTTGCTATCTCTGTCCGTTCCACTGTATTGGCGCGACAGTGTTGCCAACTTGTCATTTTTTAATGGTGAAACGAACCGACAGGCTTTACATCGAGTTCTGTTTGTTTTGAGCAATTTATTGGCTTGTTTGTGTTTTCTTGGTGTCGCGTCGTTTTAAATGGTCGGTTTACACGTTAAATTTTATGACGGTTTTTTGTGAAGTAAACAAGTTTTCGTTGCCGAGGGAGGCCTAGATAACGATGGTGTGATGACTAAGACGATTTGCAAAAGATTGGCCGGAGAAAACCGCACAGAGTGAGAACTGGAAGGCTGTGGGGAGGCCTTTACCCAGCAGTGGGACAAAATAGGCTAAAGAAAAAGGAAAAAAAAACAAGTTTTCTTTGAATAGGTTTCAATGGGTAACGGCCAAATAGTTTTAACATTTTCTTTTGGAACAAGCCAGCCACACTATTTGATTTTTATTTTTTTTTAAGAATGTTACCCCACTCTAGGAAATTTTCCTGTGACGTGGGTGTGTTCACAAACATTAATAGTCACATACACGAACAGCCCAAATTCCCAAACCACTGCAATTCCTGAAAACCAGAATCCACAGCACCACCAGAAAAGCGTCGAGTCAATGAAGCCAATGAAGAGAAACGATTCAACTATCTTAGCCCCGCAAAGAAAGTTATCAGAGAAGAACAGCGGAGGAGCTGGAAAAATACATAATTTCCACTTCTCTCCATATCAAGCAGGAGAGACAACATCTTAACTTTGTTACCTTTTCACGCTTAAACCACTAAACGGATTTCGATAAAATTTGGCAGAGAGATAGATTGCACCCCGGGGAAGGACATGAGCTACTTTTTTTACGAACAAACCACGTGGACGAAGCCGCGGGCGGAAGCTAGTGAATATATACATACATAGATAAACTCACGCCTTTTTTCCATGGGGGGAAGCAGAAACCACATAACGCCACAGCTACGATCCTTACATACTCCTTCATCCATGTCATAGTCGCCTGTGTTAGGTTTATTCTCAGTGTATTTGCAATGATAACGTTAGTAATCAAACAATTTACCAAATTAAAACAGTGTAATAGCCCCATATATCTACTAGTCATGGCTATTCGACTAACAGTGTTTGCGTGTTCAATACTACCAATTACAATAATTCAAACGACAGGGCCTGACCTATCTCTGTGAGTACATTAGCTAATACTAGTTATGTTAATGCTGTCTGTCTGTGTGACGAATGTGGGGGCCATAGCGGTTTGGGACTGTTGGCCATTGTGTGATGGGTAGTGGAAAACAAGGGCTATTGATACCGATCCTCTTGTCTATAAGCTAAAATAAATTTGGGCTATTTCCATCTTACTCTTTCTTATAAAATAAGAAAGGGACGGACTTATTATATGAGAAATGTCAATTTCAGTGGATCCTAAAGCATACAAACATAATTCTCATTTTAGAGCGCTTGCTCTTCATTTTAATTCCAATCGATCGACATTGCACTGTATACAATTATTATTACAAGTTTTATATATAATTGTTATTACAAGTGTATTTTGAAAAAATATCGAATCACGTGGAATCGTATTGCCTTTAGATCGGAATTAAAATTAGTTTTAAGAGTAAGGTCCCAGATCGCGTTGACCAAAAACATGGCGAGGTCCAAAGTATAAACTAATTTGATATCCCTAACTTAGCTTAGGTATATTTCAAAGAGGAGCTCGTGGCTAAATAAAAATAGCCGCACTCGTTGACCGAGGGGTAAGCGTGGATGGGTGGCCATTCGTATCATATCGAGACTCCGCCGTGCTTCGTAAAACACTTTAAGCCGTTGGTCCCGGCTGTCATTTGTAGATCTTTGACAGTCGTTACAGGTAGTCAGAAGTTTCAGTTTTTATCATGCTACATGATAAAAACTGAAACTTAAGGGAATATAAGATGCATTTATTCATACACAAAATATTTTAAGAGCTTATTGGAAAAAAAATTGCTGTTTCCTAGTAAAGTTTAATACCTACACGTAACACGATCATAACTGTGGGCTGACTATACTCAAAAGTCTTACAGTGCCCTCCGAGTCCAATTTAATAATGCTTTCAGGGTGCTGATGGGGTTGCCGCGATTCTGTAGTGCATCGGGGATGTTTGCTGAATATCGCGTCGACTGCTTTTATACTACGATGCGTAAAAGATGCGCATCACTGGTGCATAGAGTACGTGGCAGCGCCAACAGCATCCTCAGCATGATCGCTAGTCGGTTAGACTGTTCTTACGTCAATCACTGCAGCGCCATTTGTCATGGAATGGCGCTGCAGTGATTGCATGTCAAGATAATGTTTTTATTTTGTTTATGTTGATAGTTTTTAAGCATTATTAACACTAATTGTTAATAACAAAATGGACACCACGGTCTGAATTAATAAAGTATTATTATTATTATAACTGAACAGCGGATTTTTTTTTTCATATTTCGATGTGGGCCCCATATTAAAAGTTGTTATTAGTTATCAGTACAATTATCTCTTAAAATCCTGTTTGTGTGGCTGCTTGTTTATGTGACATCAAATGTTTGTAAACGCATCCACGATACAGGAGATATTCCTAGTGTGTTAAAAAAAATAGAAAAAAAGAAAGAAAGAAAAAACATTTATTCAGCACAGGCTCAGGCACACAAAGACACAATACTAAAAATAGAAAAAAAATAAAAAAAATAACAAAAAATGAGTAACAAGAAATACATTAAAAATAAATAAACGAGTAAGTATACATATATTATTAAGTATGTGCCTTACGGCTGCGCTAAAAAGGTCCAGTTCAGCAAAAATGAATGCCAGACAACCTGGTTTTCAACTGGACCTGAGATTGTGAGATGTCACGGACGTAAAACAGTTCTATAGTATGATGTGAGTATGTGAAGTAAAATAATTATGTAATTTACATAGGTATAGCGTGATGTGAGTGAAAACGTGAAGTGTATGTGTGTGATGATCCGAGAAAAAAAATAATAATATTGTAACGGGCGCATGCGAACAGATTAGTGAGTGTCAGATCAAATAAAAAAAACAGTTTCCAACGCTGCGCTGCCAGCCTTATTAAGCATATACTATACATAATAGGAGTTAATTAATCCGTGCACTTTACTGTCATTTCAATACGCTGCAAGCAGCCGAATACGATTTAAAATATCTTTTACGATGCATTGAAAACGAACAATAAATAAATAAATAAATAAATAATGCTGGACAATCCACACAGCATCATCTAGCCCCAAGCTAAGCAGAGCTTGTGTTATGGGTACTAGATGACTGATATACTTAATACAATACATTACATAGATAGATATTTTTATTATACATAGCAAATACCCAGAACACCTGGAACAAATATTTGTAGATCGTACAAACATTTGTCACAAGGCGGGAATCGAACCCGCAACCTCCTGCGTCGCAGGCGGACCTTCGCCCGCTGCGCCACATAGGTCGTCAATGATCTATACTTCTATATTTTTATTCTTGTGGGTGCTTTTTTGTTTTAAGAATCTGAATTTCAGTTTTATAGCTAGAATGTTTTCCATTCTAAAGACCTAGTAAATAGGTGATGCTGTTCGAAGATGTATTTCGAACAACATCATTGTTTGTAAATAGATAATTAGTCAAACTAACATAGGTATACTCGTAATTGATCTTTTTGTTTACTAACCCGGATGTTGCTTATCCGAATGAAAGATAATTTTATTTTATTTATTTATTTATTCGATTGGTGTAAGAATATAGTTCTTGATAGATTTCCGGTTCACGTTTTCGTGATATCGATATCAATACTTTGAAAATATGGATATTTTTCGACTCTTCCAACATCCCTGTTGGGGTAGGCTCCCCGTCAGGGGCACGGAGGAGTCTCGTTGTTACGAATGGTTACCCATCCACAGACTGACTTCGGCAAGCGTATCTTCTTACCTTCGATAATCCTGTACTGCTATTTTTATTTAGCCACGAGCTCTTCTTTTAGCCACGAGCTTCTCTGTTAGCCACGAGCTCCTCTTTTCGACACCCCTAATACCAGCATCAAATAAACAATTTGTAGCATTAAAATACCGCCTTGCAGGTTCTAATTCTGAGCAAGCTGTAGATTCATCAGATATCGGTAAATGCAAATAGTGATTTAAATTGTAAACTGGTGGTCAATACATATTCATTTGACCGTGTAACTGCTAGGTATAATTTGCGACATGCAGTTTTAAGTGTAATAGCATGTTATAACAAGCTCTATCAGAACCTGATAGCTGTCATATTTTAGTAGTGGCTTTTAAAAACATGTTGGTTGTTCTGGGAACAGACTAGCCCATTGCCGATTCAAAGAAAATACTATACAGTACATAAACATAAAATCACGCCTGCATTCTTACTGGTGAAAACAGTTTTATTAAAACATTTTGATCATAAATTTTTTATTTGACGACCTATGTGTCACAGCCTGCGACGCAGGAGGTTGCGGGTTCGTTTCCCGCCTTGGGAGTAATGTTTGTACGATCTACAAAGATTTGTTCCTGGTGTTCTGGGTATTTGCCATGTGTGATAAAAAATGTCTATCTATGTAATGTATCGTATTAAGTAAATCAGTCATCTAGTACCCATAACACAAGCTCTGCTTAGCTTGGGGTTAGATGATGCTGTGTGGATTGTCCAGCATTATTATTATTATTATCTATGTATACCTTGATCGAATCACTGGTCCCCAAGTCACAGGCTATTAACCTAGTTTGGGAGCCAGGATATAATACCCAATGCACTTTATGTTGTACCACACTTGTAATATTATGTAATCATTTTTACTGGGAATAAACATGTTGTTATTCTTAGTTCTAGACTAGTTTTAAGCTACATTAACGGGCCAGGTACAGTCAATGCAGCGTGTGGTGTGTACAATTTAGGATGTGTGGATGTTATGATAAATTTCCTCGAATTGCATGAACTTTCGCTCTATTCTGCAGGTTTTTAAGATTGCGGCTTTTTGGAGTGTTATGTAAATTTAGTCTTTCCAGTCTATTAGTTTGAGGCTATGGTGTAACACCAGATAGTGGAGACAACAATGGGTACTACATATATTTTTTCTAGTATCCAAATTCTGGTCACTTTTTCTTTTACCTCTACAATTTTACTGATTTTCTCACCTATTGTTTTTTTTTTTTAATTATGTGTGTTGGGGACTGCAATATCTATCAAGTAAGTGAGTTTATTAACTTTATCTTGAAGAGTTATATCTGGTCTATTGTAATTAATGGTCTTGTCGGTTAATATGGCGCGGTCGTAGGTAGTAGAGTTTGTATGGTATATTCTAGAAAAAAATAAACATTATTATTATTATTATTCCCCGAAGTGTTGGACAGTGGTGCACCTGTATTTCGCTACCAGTGGTAGGTATTAGTTGAACCCACATTTTAAGTCCCATGTAGAAAGGGGCGACCCAATTGCCAAGCTGGCACGATTCGAAACTCCGGGCTGCTAATGAGACAATTCCTATTGGAAAAACTCAAGAACACTTTGCCCGAGCTGGCTCTACAGTCGCGCTTAGGATCACTAGACCAACGAGGGAGTCAGACATCTTTCTCCTTCTTTATCAAGTCCATCCAAAGAACAATTTTTGCTAAAAGCGATCTTTTACAGACAACTGCAAAAGATCGCTTTTAGCGATAAGAACGCCAAAAACACCCTATCTCGCTCTTAAAGTTATTGTTTGTAAGTTTTATGGTGTACAATAAAGAGTATTCTATTCTATAATTGAACACTACAACACTTTAATCACAGAACATCTAAAAATCTCCCAAAAAACATCGCGTCACAACCCGAACTACCCACCCATCATTATTTAACCGCGACACCCGCAGTCCCCGGAGCCTTATGATTATGTATCATAAAAGCGTGTCACTCCGCAACTATTTGTCATGAACTAAGTGATTTCCCTCGTAACACACACATTTGTTGAATCACTGCGGTGATATATTATGTTTCCGTCAAATAGTTTGGTGGGACTCCGGACTTTTTTTTGGGCTTGAAAGTTTTTGAAGTGAATCTTTATCGACGTATGGGAGAAATCTTATAACAACGTTAAAAAAATTCATCACAATTTCCGACGCCATCTTGAAATAACTGTCACTGTGATAATAAATAACAAAAATAAACATGCATGGCGCCGTGACGATTCATGTTTAGGTAAATTGATCAGAGACTCATAAAGAAATATTTTAATGATACCAAGTGTTATAATAAATGGACTTATTGAAATTCATTTAAATAAATAGTGAAAGTGAGAGATTTTAACTAAACATGACTGCCTCGTTGGTATTGCAAGTGGTATATTGCGATGTATTGCAAGTGCTACTGCTAAGCATGAGGTCTTGGAACCTATGCCTGGATGGCGTTCTGTAGTTTCTGCTTACTCCCATTGAAAAAAACTGTGAGTTTATGTGTTTCAAATCACAAGCCTTTAGTAGAAGTTCCTGATATAACCTAGAGAATAATAATAATAAACGAGAATGGAACGCTTGTGACGTCTGTCACAGATGTGACAGACGCCACAAGCGTTCCTTTGTAACCATTTTGATACAGACCCATTAAAAGAAGCCTATGCGTGCCATTCATCACGGATATTGAGCAAAGTATAGCCTCAAGCTTCAAATATTTCGGAAACCATCACCAGATATTTATCTGTGCCAGTTGGCGTCAGTCTAAACCGGTTTTTAATGCGCCAATCTGTATTCTGACGTCATTACTCGTTGTGAATGGCTTTAATACGGCCGAGTTTCAGTGGCTATGTGGCTATGATGTCCGCTATTTAGGAAGATGTGTTGATGCAAATACACATGCATACATACGAGTAGTTGTGACGTGGCCATATTCCCTGACGAGCAATGATAGTTTAGCTCAGTTGTTTAGTTCAACCTGACATCATAATAATGGGTATAGGGAAGAGGAAAGTTTTATTAATACTAAAGACTTTTGTTATTGTGACTTGTGAGTTAATAATAGAAAAAACAATGCAACAGTGTGTGCGATTTTACTTTTGTTTTTTTTTTTTAATTATTATTAGATAGATGTGTAACTGTGGGCTTATATTGAGAAAATCAAAAAAGTGCGAAAACTTCCGTGGTTTTTAGAGTGCTGTAAAGTTAGCACAGATCTTTCGAATCTGCAAACTTACGCTACTGGTAGTGGTCCTGATAACATATTTAATCAGAACTAGCCTTTAGTTTGCGATTTTAGCGTTTTCTAGTGTAAGATATGACTGGCTTGTTATATTATATGACATAAGTAAATAAGTAAAGTAAAGTAAATATTGCTGGACAATCCACACAGCATCATCTAGCCCCAAGCTAAGCAGAGCTTGTGTTATGGGTACTAGATGACTGATAAACTTAATACAATACATTACATAGATAGATATTTTTTATTATACATAACAAACACCCAGAACACCCGGAGCATATATTTGTAGATCGTACAAACATTTGTCCCAAGGCGGGAATCGAACCCGCAACCTCCTGCGTCGCAGGCGGACCTTCGCCCGCTGCGCCACATCGGTCGTCAAACATATGTTTCCAATTGTACCAAAAATGGCCATATAAAACTATCTTCTTATAAAACCTTATAATTTTGGAAGATTATGACGAATGTCGTGATGGCATCGCCTTTTGTGCACGAGATTTTGGTTCAAACCTGGGCAAGTACCAATGTGACTTTTTCAATTCATATGTACTTTCTAACTTAACCTTGGACATCACTGACAGCTTTGAAGGAAAACATCGTGATGAAACCTGGACTTATAATTAATGTTAGTCTGAATCGCCAACCGTCTTGAACAACCGTGGTCATCAATGCTCGTACCTTCTCTGTATGAGAAGAGGCCTTTTCCCTGCAGTGGAATATGTATCGAAGCGACGACGTTTTCATTGTTCCTACACCTCATCAATTCCAATTATATTATAAACTGACAATGTACCAGTAACATAAAATATAAACAGTTATTACAAAGCTACGGCGTAGCACCGAGGTCTGTATCGTAGACCCATCTCGTAGACCGTTCGTAGACAGTGTTTACGATATTGCAGAAGCAATCGGATAAACGTTTGCTACGCGATGCCATATGCATTGAAATCGACCTCAATTGGATTATCATTATGTTATGTTTTGAATAAATATTAAATTGGTATACCTACATATTTTCAAGTAGCATAATTTGATTTCTATTCAAAGATAGGAGTTATAACTGAAATGCATTCTTAAAAAAAAAACAAATTTACGAACTATTTTTGCCGAGAAAAGTCTTGACTTTTTTTATTTCTCCTGTATCGTGGGTGCGGTTACAAATATTCAAATTCACATACATAAACAGCCAGATCCAGAACCACTGTAGGCTATACATATATTTGTTCCGTGTGGGCATCGAATCCACGACACGCGGCGCAGCAGTCAATCGCTCAGCCGCTGCGCCAACCATGCCAACTTTGCTATCAATCTATTAATAAGATTAGATTTCTTACCATGATCTTGGATAACTCCTGCATGATGAGTAGATTGATCTTGTACGAAGAAACAAAATACGGTTTATTTAAGTTTAAAAGCTGATTCCGAGGAAAGTCCTTAGTTACAGAGTCAACCAATAAGAAAAATTGAAAACACAATTGAAACAATATACTATAATATTTTTCACATTCATAAAACGAGTTGAAAGTAAGCCAGCCGCCGTCGTTTCGGCACAACTATAGTTTGAAGCACTTTTAGTCGTCATGTTTGACTCGCTGCGATTAGGACAAGCATTGGGTTGCCATCTCTAAAATCCGCCAACCAGGACAAGAATCTCAAAACTCCAGATTTTGGACCTTAAAACCCGGACATGTAAACAGTGTTACTGTAAGTTATAAATGATATACCTAACCTACTTAAATAAACGAATTATTCGCACACAATATTAAACTAAATGGAGGTCAGATAGCTGCATCCGGTGAGAGTGGAAGCCGAACCTAACAAAGTTAGGATAGGGCTAGGCAGATGGTATACTACTGCCGTAATTTTTTACACATAACCAGAAAATACATTACAAACCAGCATTTTGAAGCTAATATATCGATCCCTGAATTGAACAATAGTTTTTCCACACCCACTATCATTTTTAACGACACTATCCCACTCTCTGGAATAGACGAGGTTTACTTTTCCACGATTTTATTTTACCACTTTTTTAGCGTTGTCAATATGTATACCTGACCTGTGCTTTCTAGTATTAATAGTCTGTGCTAAGTTGGGGACAGATAGACGAACGGAGAACATGGTAAAACTATAAAGGTTGGCCATCCATCAAGAATCATGTACTAAACTCATTTAATCAGGTGGTACATCGATGTCCCACCCTGTATTTAACAATTTAAAAATAAACTCGACCCCACTTTCAATAAAAGTGGCTTAGTGGGAATCCATCATTGATCCCCCACGCTATCGCTAGAATCGATCCCAAAACAAACGGAGAGACGGTCGGATCAGCGGTGATCGATCGACTTAGCTCGCCCGACAAGGGAACCTCATTCATTCACTCTATCCTGTAGTGCGTGTGCCATTCTCTTAACATCACTTCAGTTCTCGGAAAGTGAATCGACAACAATACAGTATAAGTAAGGCTGTGTGCTGCCTAGATCAGCATATAATAAAACTCTCTGGCAATGTGTGACCGTCTATATAATAAATTACCGATATGTTTAAAACATTAAATTGGAAATTATTTAACACCTTAACTTCCAAACAACGAGACACAATAGAAAATCTATTGTTTGTCGGTCAATTGGCGTTTAAGGTGTTAAAATCCAATTATATAAATGGCTCAATAATAACGGATTCTATAATATTAATGATTTCTTATCATGAATAAGTAGCTTTTTACTTTTTCCACTGTAAATTGTAGGCTTCAGTTTGTATGCTTTAGTTTGAATAATAAAATAAATAAATAATCACAGGGCATCAATAAAATAAATATATAATATTTCAATTGATATAATATTTAATTTAGACCTTATATTTTAAAATAATACCTTGTATACCATGTTTTAAGCAAATAAATATAGGTACTCTATTCTATTCTCAGGCACTTATTCTAAACGATGGTCAATGAATCTGGACTCTAAACATCTATACTTATTTAGATGTTTAGAGTGATTATGTTCTACTTTGTAAGCTAAAGACTACAACTATATTAGTATTATCTACGTAGAGAAAAGAGAAGGAAGGAATCAAAGAGCATCAACAATTACTATAGGTACTTTTATATATTCAATAAAAAAAAAATAAGCGTCTGTTTGATTACAAACAGACGCTGTAATTGTTGATGCTCTTTGATTCCTACCTTCTCTTTTCTCTACGTAGATAATACTAATATAACACCTTCGTCCAAATAACACCTTTTAATTAAATGCATATGAAAGTTCATACGGTAATAATACCAAAATCTGTTTTTTTTGTCTCTGTCTGTTTGTTTGAGGTAATCTCCGAAACGACTAGACTGATTTCAATGGGAATTTCACTAACTTAGGCTACTTTAAAGGATGGGTGACCGTGCAACACACATCCAGACCCCTCCATTACGCCGTTGGTCTCAGTTGTCGTTTGTAACGTCTTTAATCTTCGAAGATCTTTGAAAGTTGTAAAGACTTTCGGATTTCTGACCCGTAGCGACTGTATCTTATAACAAATTCAAAAGTACGAAATAAAAATAAGAAAGTCTGACAACTAGTCTTGCCGAGAGGAATCGCTCTATCCAATAATTCGGTCAAGGATATCGTGTATTCAACTGCATCCAGTTGGACTGGAAGTAGACCTCAAGTTGGGACAAAGGCTAAGCCGATAATGACTTCAGCGAGCTACGATGTGAATTTCACAGACTACATGTCATCTTCTTTCATCTCAGAGTAGTCAGATACCGAAACACCAACCCAGTTTAAAAATATTAGACTTGTTGACGTATAAAAGTGTTTGTAAAAACCTATTTATAGAAATAATTTATATCATTTCTCATCATCTGCCTAGCTTTTTCCCAACTATGTTGGGGTCGGCTTCCAGTCTAAACAGATGCATCTGAATACCAGTATTTTTACATGGACTGCCTATCTGACCTCCATAACCAAGTTACTGGGCAACATATACCCATTGGTAGAAATGGTCGTCAGACTTTCGGGCTTCTGACTACCCGTAACGACTGCCAAAGATCTAAAAATGAAAACCGGGACCAACGGCTTAACGAGCTTTCCGGGGCACAGAGGAGTCTTGAAATGTTACGAATGGTCACCCATCCACAGACTGCCCTTGTCCGTGGGGCTATTTTTATTTAGCCACGTGTTTCACAGATCACAGGTACTGTTTTAAAAACAAATAGAAGAGTAACCACCAATAACCTTCGCTTAATCTGAACCCACATCCCGACAATCAAAGGAAAGTTTGGCACAAAAGAAAGTAAACAGGAGTTCTCATTGGAAGTTGGCTAGTTAGCGCCGAAATAGGGGATCGCTGGCCAGCCAATATAACAAAGTTGCGCCAAACTTGTTATTTATCTAATCCTTGGCGGTCTGCGGACGGCATTGTTGGTCGCGCTTCCAGTGTACTGTGGGCATAGAAGTGAGAGAGTTGGCTTTTGTAAAGTTTCTAATGGAAAATTGGTTTTTAAATCTATTTGTTTTGTTGGTTATCGTTGATCACATCGGCTAACATAAACTGACGTGTGTTGCCTTCGTACCCCAAGTGCAGTATTTGCAAAATGGCGGTTTCGAGAAAAACACGTTTTTTTATCTCTAGTGTAATGGATATAAAGCTTAATGTCTTTTGTTACTAACAAGATACATATTAGTTTTACATCCGTTACAGTCCATACCTACAAACATACATACATAAATTCACGCCTTGTTCCCATGGGGGTACGCAGAAACTACAGAACGACACCTGCTACATTCCTAACATACTCCTCTGGCATTGTTTACGTTCATACACCTGGTCAAACACGCATGCCGGTTGCGAGTACTACGCACCTGACCTTTTTGAAGAACATCACCAATAAGATCAGTGTATGTGCTTCTAGGGCGTCCCCTCCTGGCGTTACAGTGTAGTAAACAATTCATCGATTTTTTCTCGAAACCGCCATCTTGTAATTGTTGCATTTGCTATTAAGACGGCAGTGTTCACTTGTTCGGACCAGCAGGATTCGGAATAATCGAATAAATGTCGATGTATTTTCGGGAAAAAGCCGGTCGTAGATTACGAATGGAGTTTGGCTATCGGCACGACCCGAATTTGAAAGCCAAAGATAAGTCAAAGCATTTATTACAAATAAACCAATTACAGGTACTTTTGAATTGTCAAAGAATCGGAAAAATTAAGCTAGACGCCCATTCCAAAGGTTACCTATGGAGAAGAACGGGCAAGAAACTCCATGGCCACTCTTTTTAAGTCATGAGTTTGTTACAGATATTTGGTTACATCATTTATGTTTAAATGATCAATGTGAGAACGATATATAAGACGTGCACATTAAAAGCTTCCGTTTTAAAAACAAAAACCAACTGACAATTTAGAAGTGAATGAATGAATGCCGATAAGTGTATCCGAGCAAGCTTGAGATAGAGGTCGAACGGTAGCTGTAGGTGACACATCACAACGGTAATTTATATGTCAGATTATGAAATTTGTATGCACGTACCTAATTAGATGTCGGTTTTGTATAATAAATCCAGGGCTCGTGAGGGCACAGGAGACGTAAGCGAGGGGGAAAGGGGTGCGGGATTAGAGGTGATTCTGTAAATATTTATTTTTTAGTACCTGACCTCGTCTCGTTGGTCTATTGATCTTAACACGACTGCTAAGCAAGAGGGTTCGATTTCCGGGGCGAGTTATGTGTTACTGGGATTTTTAATTGGGATTTCTTGTATCAGCCCGGAGTCTGGTTGTGTGTCCGATGTCGATGGCAATAGGCTCACATGGGACTTCAAAACCTAATTGGTGAAATGTGTACTGTAGGTACAAGCCTGTCGAATCCTTGACGACCGATGTGGCGCGGCGGGCGATGGATGATAGGAGGTTGCGGGTTCGATTCCCGCCCTGGGACCAATGTTTGTACGATCTACAAAAATTTGTTCTGGGTGTTCTGAGTATTTGCTATGTATAATAAAAAAATATCTATCTATGTAATGTATTGTATTAAGTATATCAGTCATCTAGTACCCATAACACAAGCTCTGCTTAGATTGGGGCTAGATGATGCTGTGTGGATTGTCCAGCAATATTTATTTATTATTATTATTTCATTATCCTTCGGAGAAATACTAGCGTGGTGGCTGGTGGTATGTTTTCATTGTTTAGTGTTCTCTACGAATAATTGCTCACGGACGTATCATGAAACTTTTCCGTTAATCTGACGTGTTTTACTGTGCACATCCACATATCCTATAGAAAAACATTTCATATCTATCTGTCAATGCTACCGTACTGTTTCATAATTCCAAGTACCTAGACTTCTTCTTCTTACTATTTTGGGTTCTGCTGAATACCAGTATTTTACATTACGAATACTAGGCTGCATTGTTTAGTGGTTGCTAGCTACTGCCGAGCATGACGCTTTGTGTTCGATTTCAGGGTCGGGCAAAGTGTTATTGGGTTTTACCATTTAGCACTTCTCAGTACCTATGATAATATAATCTATGTAAATCTTATAACATATCGCACACTGTGTAGTACCCAAAAATATACAATCTTTATTTGTAAACCGATGTTTACAAATAAGGATTCAGTCTCTGATTCTGATTCTGTACTAGCCCAAAGTCTGGGTCTGTGGTTGGTTGGTAGCAATAGGCTTGCTCCGATACACCCCGATCTGCCCACGGGCTCGGGCCTATGTTTCGATTGCAAAGGTCCATACAATCCAAACATATTTATCGAAATTTGGGTGAGCATCTCTGCCTAAGCTTTTAGGAAATATTGGCGTGATGTTTATGAAGACTAATACTTTTTCCATAAATACAAATTGACCCAGCTCTGTTCTGTCTCCTACTTGGCATGGAGGGAAGTGGTTTTTTTTTTTTTTTCTTTAAAAAAAACGTTGCCCCACACTAGGAATTTCTCCTGTGTTGTGGGTGCGTTTACAAACATTTAAACTCACATACACAAACAGCCAATTTTATACAAAAACAGCAGATTTAATTTTTATTCTCCGGGACTCGTCGAGCTTCACTGCCTCGACGCTTTTCTGGTGGTCGCCACTGTCGATTCTGGCTTTTCGGAGTTGCAATGGTTGTGAACAGGGAGCCGGGCTCGTCCAAATTAAAAAAAATCTTCAGTTCGTATATAATATGGATATCATTATTATTTTTTATCTTTTTCCACACTAGGATTTTCTCCTGTGTCGTGGGTGCGTTTAGAAGCATTTAAAGTCACATACACAAACAGCCTGACCCGAAACAACTACATGTAGAACAGTAGAATACAAATATTTGTTACATGCGGGAATCAAACCCACGAGACGCGGCGCAGTAGCCGATCGCTAAGCCACTGCACTAAAAGTGCCGCCGTATATAGGTACTTACCACATCTGACGTACTCCTGAGCACGGACACATAGGAAATAGATGTTTTCCACAACCCATACTCGCACTTCACAAAGTACACTCCATGCACTCATTAGCACATTTGTTTTGCCATTTGATGTGGCAAAGTTCGCCAGAAAAGGAACAAAAGTAAACACAAATTGTTTTGGGTCCGTATCCCGGAAAGGTTGCAACTGTTGACCAAGGTATTCCGATGGTAAAGAGAGCCTGAATCGCACAGTTCCGTTTGGCAATGAAAACATCTTAAACTTAAATATGTTTCTAAAACTGACAATGCGAATTCCACAGGTGGATAGAAAACTGCAAATCTACTTATTGAAAAAGAGTGTTATGTGTATAGCTCCTCTTATTAATAACCATGTACCAAAGTATATTAAAGATCAACCTTTAAGTAGATTTAAAACGAACCTAAAAAAATGTTTCTTCAAAAATGTTATTATTCTGTATCAGATTTTTTAAGTGATATTACAATAATATAAAAAGTCAATGTAGTCTACAATGTCATAATATTAATTAACAAAGTAGTAAGTAGAATAAGTACATAGAATAAATGTAGCATAAGTAAATTTGACGACCGATGTGGCGCGGCGGGCCAAGGTCCGCCTGCGACGCAGGAGGTTGCGGGTTCGATTCCCGCCTCGGGACAAATGTTTGTACGATCTACAAATATTTGTTCCGGGTGTTCTGGGTAATTGCTATGTATAATAAAAAAATTCTATCTATGTAATGTATTGTATTAAGTATATCAGTCATCTAGTACCCATAACACAAGCTCTGCTTAACTTGGGGCTAGATGATGCTGTGTGGATTGTCCAGCAATATTTATTATTTATTATAATTATTATTTATTAAATAAAATGTTGCATGCCAAAAGACAGAATGCATAAGGATCAAAGATATTGTAACACCTAATTGTACTAATTACCTACATTCTAAGCAAATAAATGAATCTATCTCTCTATCTATCTATCTACCCATTAACGAATCTCAATCCCAATCTCCATCCAAGATATTTAACTACTGCTTCTGATTCTCCCTCTCAAGGTTACAGATTTCAAACTCACAAACAAAATTCGATCTCCAGATTAGGATTGAGATACATCAATGAAATTGGCAGTAAGTAAACAACATTAAAGTCGATGTCTAAACATTAACTTAAGTTTTGACCGGATCGGTCCACTTAAATGTATGTGGTTCTTTCCTTATAACACCATCGCAGACGCTAGTTTGCATGGTTCTCATATCATAACCGAGATAATGTCAGGACTTTAGAGAGAGAGATTCTGAATAGTTGTTTCTTTTCACACATTGACCACGTCTAGTTCAAATTTATATATTTTTATTTTGTGATGTAAAAAGTGTTTTTAAAACCTTTATACAAAATTAAATATAATTTAAACTTTAGAGCAGTCAATAATGATAGTTAGCCATATTTAATTATTTTTAACTAACAACTGTTTTTGCAATGGTAAAACATCGTGAGGATGAAAGTAGAAGGTCCTAGAAGTCATCAATTGAAGATGTGGATGGACAGTTACATAAATAAAAACCAGAGAAAACCGTACAAATTAAGAAAAAACCGAAGATAAATTTTTCGTTTCCAGAATTATGTATTGAACTCATGGTATCTGGTTGTGCGTTGTAACCCTTCCAACCTGTATAATATCGCCATATCTAATGAACAAAACATTTGGACCAGCTCTAGTCCTTAAAAGATAAGAAAGAAATGAGGCGAGTGCAAGTTTAAATACAAAAATGGAACCTGTATTTTTGAAATACAAAAAAAGTAATCCACACCCGTCCAGACATCAGAAATATGAAGTTACGAGTACATTATCAAAAAATACAGTTAATCGTCTATTATAAAAAAAAAAACTATTTTAAAACTACTTACATACTTACTCACACTTATTTAATTACACTAAGAATAATTGGGTAGAATAATAAGACTGACAATGATTTAAAGTTAAATTATAACTCACCATAATCCTGTCCCTTTCTACATCATTATAATCATCACGGAATTATACCCGATATCATTTGTAACGGGGTTTGACTAACTAATTTATTTAGTAGGAACTCAAATCCGGGTATCTAAGCCGCGGTCACATGTGACGATAATCCTTTGGGCACTAGTTATTCATTACTTTGTGAAGTGGAAAGAGTATTGTACTGTGTCTGTGATTAAACCTCAATTTTGTCCAGCTTAAATTTACTAATTGGATTCATTCGAGTTTTAACAAAATAAAACTTATAGGCTCCCTGAGACACTCTCTTTTAATGGACTCCTTCGATAAATGCTAGTCCCAAAAAGCCCTAGATAGAAAGAAGTAGAAAAAGAGTCTTTACTCTATTTTTACTTATCTCCGTCCTTGTTGGAACTGCCCTGCAGTGGATAAATCCAGGCAAGTAAGAACAACAACAAAATAAGATAGAAAAAGAAAAAAGGAAAAACATTTATTTAGCACAGGCTCAGGCACACAATATTAAACAAAGAAAAAACAAAAATTATTGTGATAATTATGTGCCTTCCGGCTGCGCCAAATAGGCCCAGTTCAGCAATCATGCCAGAAAACTAGAGTCTGACGCAACTGGATCTGAGTTTGGGAGATATCACGGACGTAAATCAGTTGGTTTGTGTGATAATATCAGCATTATCATCATCCGCCGAGCCTTTCACATCTATCTTAGGGTCGGTTGCCAAAAGGGTAGTGTCCATAAAAAATCTGATTGGTCCGAAAGTTGGATTACTCAAAAATACTGGACACGTATTTTTTCTTTTGTCACGTAAACCAGAAATGACGACGGTATAATGCGTGTAAATTACGCGTGACGTCACGCCTTGCTACACTTTAACTTAAAAGTAACGTCAAAAGCCCCTTCTCCTGAACTTTGATGTGCTATATCATTGTTAGTTTTTATTGATTTGAATAAGCAAAAAATACGTGTCCAATATTTTTTGGTAATCGAACTGACGGACCAAATAGACTTAATATATTGTTCCCTAGGACACATTCCTATTAAAACTAGCGACTGCCAGTATTCTACACGACCTCCACAACCTACACGATACCCTTTGGTAAGACTGTATGCAAGTAAAATAATAAAACAGTAAAACTCCCACACATAAATCTATTTCATACCACAGATTGATAAATACAAACAAGGATCCTCGTCTACTAAAAGAGTAACATGATACGTCTCGCTAAACTAACAGCAACATAAAAAAAAATGTATCATCCATAAACCCACGCCATGAATTCCTAGAATTTAACGTATATGCCGCAACGGTAATACTATTTACACTATCTCTTTTAACATCAAACAGCAAATATATACTGAGATAAGTACCGTACACACAGTGTCCATTTCGCTAATGCTTCCTTTATATTAACAGTATTAGTTCATCTCGACCGTTTCAAAGAGTAGTTTGCTTTTAACTAATTAAAGTCTGTCCGGCAAAATAAGCTGCAACGCGTCATCAACGAAAGCTTTGCCGTCCGGCTGTCGTCCGGCCATCCGGCTTTGATAAAAAATACATGCCTCAAGAATGTTCTTGTATTTCGTTGTGTCTCCTTGGCTTGGTTTTTGCTTCGCGTGTTTTATTAATTAGGGTTGTTTATTTCGTTTAAGAGGTGTCAGTGAAGAGATTTAATTTGTGAATATTATTTAATTATCTCGCGCTGTTTCTTCTTGCATTCAGGAACAATATGCCCTACCTATATCGACAATAGCTGCACACAATTAAGAGAGACGATGCTTAATATAAATAAGTACTTATGACGGTATTTTTTTCTTTGGTTGGGTTACAGATTAGTTAAGTGGCCAGATTTAGTAACGTATCTAACCACCCCTCCACAATCTGCGCACCCCAATCAGGGCGAATAGAAGCTTCAAAACCTTTCTAGAAGCCCGAGAAAAATTAAGACAGCCTGCGACTTGTGACGTCACGCGTCATGCTATGTGGATAATATCTGAAACAAATTTATGACGACCGATGTGGCGCTGCTATGCAGGAGGTTGCGGGTTCGATTCCGGTTCGAAAAACTCACATTGGTTCTTGTCCAGGTTTGAACCCACAACCTCGTCAACAAGAGGCGAGGCCTAAACTACTGGGCCATCATGACATTTGATAATTAATATGATGATGAATAGTGTAGTATTTATTTATTTATTTAACCATATTTATGCTATCTTTACAGGCAACCCAAGACGATAGTTAAACATACACACTCACATATAATATTCTACATTCCACTAGGTACAACATACCCTAATAACACATAGGTACACATATTACACACTTCTGTAAGAAATTATAAACATTGCCACCTTTGTGAATTCATTCAGAGTACAGCTGAATAGATCTATGGCCCCTGCTATAAGGTTGAGAGTGCGCAGTGCGCGCGTCAGAGGCGCCTCGCTCAGGAGGTTAGTGCGCGCGCGCGGCTCCGCCAGCAGCCGCGGCCGCCTACGCCGCCATACATACCTATCCGGCACACACAAACCCATCAACCCCAATATATCTGCGTTATGCACCCTTCCTCTAAGTATTTTGAATAGGTATGAGTTGAGTGCGAGATCCCTCCTGACCCTCAACTCGTTATATCCAACCATACCCAGAATAAATAGAGTAGGGTACATTAATGGATAAAATGGGTATACCCCGTATAGTTGTAAGTACAAGTACCTCACAAACTTATTTTGAACTTTCTCCAGCATGAGCCTATATTTAGATTCATGCGGAGCCCAAATGACCGCGTTACATTCTAGCTGACTTCTCACTAGAGCGTTGTAAAGGGTTACCACTGCTTTGATGTTCTTGAAGTCGCGTACTAGCCGAAGCATGAATCCTAAATTTCTATAGGCTTTCCGGCAACAACCAATGACATGATCACGAAACATTAACCCTGTGCTGAAATTTACTCCCAAATCCTTGACTTCTGTTACCCTAACCATTGATAAACCATCTATATTATAATTGTATAATACAGGACTACGTGCGCGCGAGAATGAAATTATCACACACTTTTCGGCATTAAACTGTAAGCGGTGTGTATTATTATTTAATACAGAACTCACGAGAGGGAGAAAGAATTATCCATCTTTAACTTAGAATTTATGCAGTGTATCCTTAAACCAAACTTTAACGTCAACTTATCGAAATCTCAATTCCTCTTAAATCAATTTTATGAGCCACTTATAAACATTACGAAGTGCACTCAATATTCTCATTTCGTACATTTCAGTTGTAATATCGGGCGGTACGTTATTGAAGCTGCATTTGCAAGATGATTTTGCAGTATTTAACCGTTGGCAGACTTCCAAGAGATAGGAGCGGTACACTTTCAAATATTTAGACAATATCGTAGTATTAATACAAGTTTAGATGTTAGGTAATATCTGGATCAAATGAGTTTTCGTAGAAATTGGAAATAAGCAAATAATCTAGATGTTGCTTCGTGTATAAATTTGTGCATTGTGTTCGGTAGATAATCTCGGCTGATGCAGATAATAAAATTGGTTTTAGACAATCACATAGAGTGGGATTTGTAGTTTGTTTTATAAAACCTACTCGCATTTTCAACTGTATGTTCCAGGCAGTAATTTCTTTGGACTGGTGGTCAAAAGTGCTATTGTTGAGCATGAGGTCCTGGGTTCGATTCCGGGGTATTGCAAAGTGTTATTCAGTTTTTTCTGAGTGTGTAGTTTGGTTTCGTGGCCAATTAGATGGCAAGAGGCTGGCCCCCTATTAAATGGGACTTCATTATAACTGGTGAAATTCGGGTGTTACTAAAGGTGCACTTCTGCCAACCCTCTGCCAACAGGCGTAATGTTATGTTTATTTCAAAATTCTTTCAATAACCATCAATTTCAATGCTTTGTATCTGTGATGGCCAACTTTTTTTGTGTGTGTGTGTTCGAGTGGGTCCCTGTATGGTTTCGATTTATAATTGGACCCGGTAGGTGGCGCTGTTTGGCAAGACAACGTCAGTAACTAGTAAGTTAAATACATGACTAGTTTGGTATGAAAAATAGATGTTTGCCGATTCTCAGACCTACTCGATAAGCACACAAAATTTCACTCAAATCGATGCAGTCGTTTCGGAGGAGTTTGGTAACACACATTGCGACACGAGTATTTTATATATTTTACATATTACTATAAACATTTCTTTATTTTTGTTCCTTTTTCTTTTAAGAAATTACTACCACCTTTGTTTGTCTTTGCATCACCCAAAGGTTGAGTGGTAGAAAATGCCGATGGCATTAAGTCCGCCTCTGTACATTTGTGTGCTTGAAGTATTCAGTAAATAAATAAGTTATAATTAAAAACCAATTTTGATCAGTTAACGATCCTACATCCTCACTGCTCACTATAAGATTATAGATGACAGCGATGCGGAGGATTACTTTGACGCCTGAGTGTCTTGGTCGGCTTTTTATTTTATTTTGTTTTTGTAAATATGTATAATATGTATATAGTTAGTTTTAAGGCGTAATTGTTATGTTTGAGTGTGCATATTATTTTTTTTCTATGTTTTTTTAAGCATTTAAATTGCAATGCCTTAACAGGAAACTAAGTTTATAGAAGATTCAATCCATATATTCTTAATATTCCTCAGGACCTCATGCTTAGCGCTCACTTTACCCAACCTGGGAATCAGTCCTAGGACCTCAACCTTAGCGCTAGCGACCACTAAGCGAACTGTCTCGTTCGCTTAGCCTCATAAATAAACCCTGAATACACTGTAAACACAAATCGAACAACATATCGTTAGCTTTTAGATTCCATTTAAGGCTTGCACTTTCACGTACATTTTCTGTCGCACTGAATACTTGACATCATAACCTCTGCTCTAGGCCAGGGGTGTCAAACCTTTTAAGACTTATGCATATGTAGTATAAGTACTTCATATAAAATTGCGCTAACACAAAATTTTGGTTGACACAGTCGATGAGTAGCTCGTGGCTAAATAAAATCAACTTCAGGGGTTGATCGTGGTTAAGCTTCGCTTGCCGAGGTCAGTCTGTGGATGGGTGACCGTTCGTAACCTATAAAGACTCCTCCGTGCTTCGGAAAGCACGTTAAGCCGTTGGTCCCGGCTGTCAATTGTAGATCATTGACAGTCGTTACGGGTAGTCAGAAGCCCGAAAGTCTGACAACCAGTCATACCAAAGGGGTATCGTGTTGTCAGTTACTGGGTTATGGAGGTCAGATTAGGCGCTCCATGTAACATACTGGTATTCAGCTGCATCTGGAAGCCAAGGAAAAGGGTAGACAGATGATGATGACAGTTAGTACTGTTGCTTTCTTTGTTACCCTTAGATCGACTTAACCCCCGTAACTTAAACGTTGACAGCTGCATCAGTCGGCCGAATATTAAGCTATGCTTTTTTATTTGTTTTTTTTTAAACGTTGCCCCACACTAGGAATTTCTCCTGTGTCGTGGGTGCGTTTACAAACATTTAAACTCACATACACAAACAGCCAGACCCGGAAAAACTACCTGTAGGCCATACAAATATTTGTTCCGTGCGGGAATCGAACCCACGACACGCGGCGCGGCAGTCAATCGCTCAGCAACTGCGCCAACCGTGCCGTCAAACTCAGGCTTGCTTGCCAAGGTCAGTCTGTGGACGGGTAATCCCGTTTTTCATGAACGCGTAGAGATATCATGCTGAAATTAATTTCAAATACGTAGGCTTACGGTTTCTTGGAGCTCTAAATAATACAAGCTTCTAAGTCAACGCAATAAAAATACAAAGCCGAAAACCACGCGGATGAAACGCGGGTGAAGTGCTGGGAAGCTAATGGCTTAACAACTCATCACGCTCGTATTTCCCAAAGGGTAAGGCAGAACTTCCTGGTTACTCATCTGCGGTAGACTCTTTGATACTCGCCAATAAATCAAACTTAAGGGTACTTCCCGTTGACCTTGTTTTAAAGCTACTTCGATTAACTGTAAGTTACATGATGCTCGTTTGTCTGTTAAATTATTGCTACCCGTCTACTTGTCAAACATTACGTTCTGTTATGTCACAAAGACCTGCCTTCAATTTATGGCAAGACTCCCAACGTTTGCCAGCCCTGTTCAACGCGATCGTGTAGCAAGATGTTCGCACTTGCTCCAAAATGGCGGACAAGATAAGATAAGAGTGTTAAGTGAAAAATATTCGTTCACCACCATGTACACTTTAAGATATTTATTAACGTTTTATGGTGTTTGGGATAACCATGGTGTTTTGATCAGTATATCGATAGTACATACATAACATCACGGCTGTATTCCTCAAAGGATTGGGCAGAGGTGTATACTATACTATAATACCAGTATCTTATAGGGAGCTACCGCCCATCTGACTTCGTCAACCCAGTTACTGGGCAACACTATACCCTTTCGTAAGGCTGGTTGTCAGATTTTCGGGCTTTTGACTAACCGTAACGACTGTCAAAGATCTAAACATAAAATGTATTTAAACAACATTTTATAATTATAATAAATTCCAACTTAAAGATAAGTCTTGCGGGTTTCGATAATAATCACACAAAATAATGATGTTACAAAACACCTACAAAAGGGCCGTGTCTCGTATAATTATGATCCTAATTCTTGGGTACTATTGAATAAAGCTGTTACACACATTACTCTTGAATATTAAAGCAGGCGAATACAGAATATTTAATACTAGCCGTGCCCGCGACTTTGTACACGTGGATTTTAACTACACATGGGTTTCCGTTTTTGCGTGGAACCCTAATTATTTTTCCAAAATAAAAGTAGCCTAAGTTATTCCTTATCACATCAGCTATCCTGTCCAGCTAGTCTGTGAAAATCTTCCCATCAATATCGGTTCAGCCATTTCAGAGATTACGTCAAACAAACAGACAGACAGGCAGGCAGGCAGACAGACAAACATAAGGACAGACAAAAAACCTTTTTTTTTGGTATTAACTACGTCATAAACATTCAAATGTATTGAGAAAAAAGCAGTTATTTGGATATTACAAACAGACACTTTAGTTTTTTGTATTGTATAGATACTGAATATTGAAACTGACTGCTTCGTTGGTCCATTAGTTGCAAGCACAACCGCTGAGCACGAAGAACTGGGTACGATTACCGCGTCGGGAAAAGTGTTGTTAAGTTTTTACATCTGGAATTTCTCAGCAACAGCCCGTAGAATGGATGTGTGCCCAGTCGGTAGCAATAGCTTCGCCCATGATTACATGGGACTGAAACATAACTGGCGAAATGTGTTTGTAGTATGGTTCACCTTTGCCGAACCCTTCGGGGAGTACAGAGATGATCGTTTTATGTTAAGTTATGTATTTATAAAGCGCCAAAGTTCTGTAGTTTAATCTAGGAGGAGACAAATGTATTAGTAACACCGAAATTACGACCAAAATGGTTAGTGTAACTTGAGGATAGATAAGATACCTTTTTGATAATTAAATTTCTTTTATTGTAGTGGTTTTAAATAGTTTTTAATTAGCACTAGCAAAAGTTATGTCTTATCAGATTTAAAACTGGCCCCCAGAAACCAGGTTTGAATAAAATTACTTAAATGTGCAACCAATGCGTGAGTTCTATTTTGGCTTTATAATTAATAATGTCTGAGGACTTAACGATTGGACATCGCATTGTAAAATTTTGGGCAAGACATGTTTTTTTGCTAAGCAAATCAATACCTATGCAAATACAGAATTTACAGTACTCCTCAAAAAGTTGAAGGATCCACCAGCGAGATCCTTTGCAGCATCGAAGCTTCTGGTAACGGCTTCTCCGATCTTCCCACTAACAGCTGTAATAATTAATAAAAGTTAATAAAAATGACGGTTGAAATTATTTGAAGCATGGCGAAGGCAGATCGATTATTAACTGTTATTTGCATAATACTAATAAAATAATAATCATTTTATGTCGGACATTATACATCCATATATTGTTAGTAAACATGAACCTTAAAATTTTGTTAGTAAAACATGTAGGTTTGTCAGGAAACACATAAAAGGGCAATCGAATTTCCCTGCAATGACATCAGGAGACTGTTCGACCTGCCTCGGACCCTCTGCAGCAGCGATGCAGCCCGCTTACGTCTGATCGCTGGGAAGCTATCAGTGTGCGTATCAGCAAACATTGCCGACGCATAACAGAAGCGTGGCAGGCCCAGCAGCATCCTTAATGCATTTTTATATTGAATGCATTTAGGATGCTGCTGGGTCTGCATAGTCACAGTTTTCATTTTCCCACAGGACTCAAGCTCCAACAACATAATTGATATTCAAATCATAATTATTTGTATTAATCTTACATACTTAGATCTTTATTGTATACGAATTAATTGATATATTTGTATGTTATGTAAGGTATATAACATTCAAATATATCAATTAATTCATGAAGATCTAATTAAAAATATGCAATTATCATATGTACAAATAAATATATAAATGGATTATATAATGTTATTGTAGAAGTACTTGCATAACTGTCAATTTTAGTTGAATCGTATAGTATTTGAATTAACACTGGCTTCTTCTACACAGGATTTGAACTTATTTCATCATCATCGTTTCAGTCAAAAGCCCAAAGATTTCCACAACAAAAATACTAATATATTAAATATAATAATACCAGCTTGTTACTGTCCCACTGCAAGGCAAAGGCATCTTCTCATACAGAGAAGGCACGAGCATTAATCACCACGCTTGCTCAAGACAAGTTGCCGATTTAAGACTTATATTAATTATAAGTCCAGGTTTCCTCACGATGTTTTCCTTCACCGATGTAAGTGATGTCCAAGATAAACTTAGAAAGTACTCTTGAATTGAAAAAGTCACATTGGTACTTGCCCAGGTTTGAACCCATAGCCTCGTGCATAAGAGGCGAGGGCTAAACCACTGGGCCATCATGACAAAAATACTATTTTCCTTTAATTTGGACAAACGGAAAGAACTTACCGCTCACAGGCGCGAAAAAATTTTTTGGAAAGTCCAAAAGTGTTTTTGCGTTTTCAGCAGGATCTAGTTTTAAACCGACCGGTAATATGTTTGTAATCTGACTACCGATTTTCTCGGTATCATCTTCTTTATTAGATTTGTTGGCTTTGGCATCTTTTACTTTATTGGGCTCATCAGAGTTATTTTGTGGAACATCACTGGATTCTTTTGGTTCTACTTTTGATGGTGCCCCATTCCTTTCAGCTGCTTCTCCTTTTGATGTTACTTCACTCTCTTTCGCTGGTTCAGCTTCTGCTGGCTTTGTAGCTGTTTCATCACCATTTTTCGACAAACCTTCTGTTGTTGTTTCATCTGCTTGGGATAATTTTAGAATGGTAGTATGGAAAATCTGAAAAGAGTTCACATATTATTACTGCCTACTTAAAAAAACAGTTAGTCAGTCTAATGATTTAACGAAGCTAATTGAAAGACCAAGGTGTAAAATCAATATTTTACACTTTCTATTAGAAAAACAATTTGTAGTTAAATTTAATATACCTACCCAATACAAATAATTGGATTTCACGGACGAGTGTTAATGCCTGTAACCGTACTAGACGTGAATCCAAGCGTGATAAATTATTTGGTCTGGCTTCATTTGAAAAAGGTCATAATCATCATCATTCACAGCTGTGAAGTCGGGCAAAAACAGGCTCCCATGCTAGCCTCATCCAGATTCTACCCTCGATTTTTCTCAAAAGATTAATTGTGTGTAAAAGGGTTAGATTAATAAATAATAATAAATAATGCTGGACAATCCACACAGCATCATCTAGCCCCAAGCTAAGCAGAGCTTGTGTTATGGGTACTAGATGACTGATATACTTAATACAATACATTACATAGATAGATATTGTTATTATATATAGCAAATACCCAGAACACCCGAAACAAATATTTGTAGATCGTACAAACATTTGTCCCAAGGCGGGAATCGAACCCGCAACCTCTTGCGTCGCAGGCGGACCTTCGCCCGCTGCGCCACATAGGTTGTAAATATTGTTGTCCTTTTATTTGTGTATTATACAGTTTAGAAAAAAAAAACATTTTGAAGATTTACTAGGTGCACTTAAGATCCGAACACACCCTCTCATTACCGCGAACATCCTCATCATCTGCCTAGCCTTTTTCCAACTATGTTGGGGTCGGCTTCCAGTCTAATCAGATGTAGCTGAATACCAGTATTTTACATGGACCGACCGACCAATAGAGATGAATGGAAGAAGAAGACATGATGCGCTAACCCCAAATACATTGGGATAAGGTCAGTAGGATGATGATGATGATGTATCTATTCATGCAAGAAATATTTTCAGAGGTCATCGTACTCATGAATAGGAACAACTTTCAGTATTACAGCAACCCTGAGAGATGAGAAACAAAAAACATGTGTTCCCTAGTAAACTTTAATAACTACACGATCAAAAGGACTGAAACGCAGGGTTTTTTCATGAATACAATGACCTCTTATAATATTTCGTACCTGAATTGTTCTCTTAAATTGTTACTTTTTGTTACACCATTTGTTAATTTTTATTTATATTTGGTTTCAGTTCAATTTGACATAATTTGTTCCAATTTAATGTAATTTATTATTTATTTGCATTATTTAATCGTATCTATTTCAATTTAATTTACTTTCTGTAAAGTGATTTTTATTTTTATTTTTCAGTATTAATCTGGACTACCTACATATCTTTTAAAAACTTAGTCTTAAGAATATTAATTGTTACTAACAAAATATGGACCTACCAAAATATACCTAGTCTATCCTATACCTAGTAATAAACTGATTTTTTAAAATTGGAATTTGAATTCCCATCATCAAGCTTAGAATGAGCCCCTCATATTAAAACGTATATATAAAATAGCTGATCCAGCACACGTTGTTTTGCCATATAGAGGTTGGTGAAAGAAGGGTGAAAATTTCAAGTTGTATGTATTTTCATAATAAAATAAAAATTTAAAAATTGTCAAAAATTAAAAAAAAAAACAATATTTAGGGGTGGGTTACTCTTATCATTTAGGGGTATAAAAAATAGATGGTGGCCGATTCTCAGACCTACCCGATATGCACACAAAATATCATACAAATCGTTCCAGCCGTTTCGGAGGAGTTTGGTAACAAACACAAAACAAACGTTGTTTGGGGTAGACTACCCATAACATTTAGGGGGATGAAAAATATATGTTGTCCGATTCGCAGACCTAACCGATATGCACACAAAATTTCACACAAGTCGGTCGGGAGGAGTGTACATACATTGCGACACCAAAATTTTATTTTTTAAGATAAATACTTACAACCATTAAAAAAAGACACACTGTCGCACGAGACATTATTTAATATTTCAAGTCAGTGGTTTCGTATCAAAGTTTAGTTCAATACTAACATTTTAACGTAGCAAAACGTTGAAGTGTCATTTGTCACGGCTGTTGAAATTTAATAATGCGTTTCTCTTCGTCACTAATCGATAACATGTATTTTAATGTTGACTGATTACCTAACTGAGTAGGTGCTATTTAATATGCCTACTTACACTACATCTTGGTGGCCTTGTGGTAAAAGCCCCGACTTACGAGTTATATGCTGTGGGTTCGAACCTAGGCACTGTAGCTTACGCCTTTTTTTAAACATGGAAGTGGTGAAGTGTGGACGTTTTGCGGTACTGCCTTATCCTATTATTGACGTGCAAGAGGAAGAAGAGATTATTATTGGCCTATTTTGAATAATTGGTTTAAGTTTTGATTTGATTTTGAATAACCACCACATTCTGCTCTCAAAACGATGTTTATTTTGGCGAGGATCTAAAATCTTTACACAAAATGTTTACGTGGACCTTTATAAATAATTTAATAATGTAGTAATCATCATTCCAGAAACCTTAGCACTTGATACACAGGCGTATCTGAAAATACCATTCATAAACTTACATCACATCTTACTATCTCGTTGGCATAGTAGTCGGAAGTGTTACTATTGAGCACGACGTCCTGGGTTCGAAACCCGTGGCGGGCAAAAGGTTTCCAGGATTTCCCATCTGGAATTTCTGAATATACTATTTCCTAGGAATTTAACATATCTGGCGATTTTACATGAAGCGACTGCCTATCTGACCTCCACAACCCAGTAACGCCTGGTTGTCACATTTTCGGGATTCTTACTAACCATATCGACTGTCAAAGATCTAAAAAACAAATGACAGCCGAGACCAACAGCTTAAAGTGCGTTCCGAGGCACGGAGGAGTCTCGATATGTAGGTACAGGCGCCAGCACATCAAGCTATCCAAAAATGTATTTTTTTTTAAATGAACCTTATAACTTTACAATAAAGTTGAAAAATTATCAAATAAATTTGACAGATTGAGGTAGCTTGATGTGCTGGCATCTGTACCTAATGAACGGTCACCCATCCATAGACTGTCGTTGTAAATGTACCCAGAAAAGTCTGTGTATTAATATACACGTGTGAAGTGAAACTTTTTTATGATATCATACCAATAAACCTCAATAAAAATTACAATTTCACAATAAAGATCTTTGACTTTGAATACTTGCAATCAAAAGTGGGGTTTACATAAAAATAATACCAAAATTACAATCACGTGATGATTTTTCAGAACAATATCAAACATAATCTGTCACATTCACTATTTATTTAAATGAATTTAGTTAAAGTCCATTTATTATATCACTAGCTATCATTAAGCTAAGTCCAAAGTGAGAGAAAACGTGACGATTGTTTTCAAGATGGCGTCGGAAAGTGGGACGATTTTTTTTAAACATTGCTATACGATTTCTCCCATACGTCGATAAAGAAGTTTCACTTCGATAATATGCGAATTACACCTCCAGCCTCACAGAAATCACACGCAAAAAGCCCTAATTGCAATTCCCGAATACTTCCACACTGCCAACGAAAAAGACAAAGGAAATAGCAGCGCCAAATAGTGCGCTATCAATAATAACGCAATAGCTATACGTTAGTCCTTTGTGCGCTGGTGGCGAAAGGGGCGAATTGGGAGTCGAACCTATCGATTCCCAACTAATATTTTACACATTCATGTTGAAACAAAAACGTATAGAGCATTGGGTTCTACTGCCGTGCGGTAGAACGTGGTAAATGAATTTTTGAAATAATATTTATTCGGAAATAATGAAATAAAATGACTTCATAGTAACTGATTAATGCGATTTAGAAGTGAAGTATTATTGAATTAAAAGACATTAGTATTGCTACTTCTCAAATTGCAACTTGTGACAGTGATGAATATGCAAAAACTCATCTGAAGACTTACTTTAACCTTACAACCAAAAAGCAGATTTAAACTCAGATCTTTGTTAATTCTTATTACGATTGTTTATTTTCATCTCAAATTAAGGAAGTCTTCATTTATTTCAGCCAAAAGACGTCCAGTAAAGCCGGCTTCTGAAGTAAAGGCTTCTACCAAAGACTTTCGAAACGATCAGTCCTGCGATATTTACTAGGTTCTCGGTCCACCTTGTAGGGCCTACCTACACTGCGTATCTATACAACAAATCTTTTGTTGTGTTGTTGTTGCAATGTTTTTTTCTTAAGTTTTGTGTTTGTGTCTGTTTGTTCCGGTTAATCTCCAAAACGTCTGACTGATTTTGACAGGACTTTCACTGGCAGATGACTGATAGTAATAAATAGTTATTTTATAATCAAATTCTACGTGCACGCAGCTAGTACACGATACAATAGACACAAATGCAAAAAGAACACACTGAAAAAAAATGCAATTTATTCGATTTATTTTTGGCAGTAACTGCGTTCTACTCGCTAGGAGCGACTGCACAGCGCCGCTGCGGCCGCTCAAATGTAAATTAAATGATGAATAGATACGCGCACGAATGCGCTTTGCTGTGTACCCGCAAAAAAATAACAACCGACCATTAATTCGAGATGTGGCCGCGTTGTTCACCCGCTTTTTACGTAGTACGTAGTACGCTCACTTATATTTTCGTTTTTTGTTCGATATAGTTTTGTTTATTATCGCCATTTGCAGTCATAGAGTAAATAGACGTGTTTAAAATCATGAATGAGGTTGACTTGTGGTAAATTAAGTACATTTCGTAACAATTGCGAAAAACCAGCACAGACAATGAAATAATGAATGAATGAACAATGATTGAATGCACAGTGAATGAATGTACTATTTTTTTGTGTTTTAAAATTACAAGTACTTAACACGTTGAACGCCAAATGGCTGATAAACAATACATTTTCAATTGTATCTCGTTGTTTATGTTTTATTACTGATGAACCAATTGCTACTGGCGCTGGTATTTGCTTACATTAATTCATCACAATATATCACTAAAATACAAAAATATAAACATGTACCCATTTTATTCTCAACCTCTTTGCTGCTGACGTGAACGTATTTGGTTGGGCTTCGAGTGAATTTATTAGGAAAGCTACCTATAGAGTAAACTGTGTGTGTATATAAATTCATCAGCTCCAAAATTTACAATAGAATTGACAGACTCGTAAACATCTATAGCTTAACTCGAATAAACTTAAGAATGAAGTTGTCTGAGTGGTTGAAAACCCTCTCGTACGCTGAAACTGAAAAAATTGTGGAATCGTAATCTGTACAAAAACACAACCTTACACACACACAACACCCACATACCCCCCCAATACCCCCACACACCCGCACTCTCCAACACTCACACACACCAACATACACCCCCCAACACACCCTCACACTCCAACACTCACACACAACTGCATGCCATATTTATTATAAGTTGTTATGTCTGGAACAATGTTTTCTAAATATTAAGATGGGCGTTGATAGTTGCGACACAGTTTCAACTTTTGCAGCTATCATCGATTCCTTTATGTATCTGTACCATACTGTTTATGTTCCAAATAAACAATTTTGTTTGTTTGTTTGTTTGTTTGAAACAGTGGAACTATTAAAATTTTAAATGTGCTACAAAAGCATTGGGAGTATACCCGGTAAATATATTTGTCTGTTAATCATTATATCAGCCCAAATAATAGGTCTTTACCTATGAAATTGCCGTTTTGTATGAAAAAATTTAAATGATTTTTTTTCATGTATTTTTTATTTGTATTAATCGAAGTAATCACCCATGCAATCAATGCATCTTTGCCAACGCAGTGGCAGTTTATTGATGCCCTTCTTAAAGAAATCAGCTGGACGGGAGGCAACAAATTCTTCAAAGGCACTGTTTTGTTTTGTACTGCCTCTCGGGTATTGAATTTTTTTCCCGCCAAGAAGTTATCCAAATTCTGGAAAAAGTAGTAGTCTGTAGGCGCAAGGTCTGGTGAGTAGGGCGGATGACGGAGAGCTTCCAACCCCAGTTCTTGCAACTTGGAGACCGTCTGCTGTGCAGTATGAGGTCGCGCGTTGTCGTGCAGGAGCAGCGGAGACGAGCGATTGACCAATGCTGGTTGGAGATGTGCCAGCTTCTCCATCATTGTGTTCAATTCTTCACAGTACACATCTGCAGTAATGCTCACCCCGTTTGGTAAGAAGCTGTGTTGAATCACACCGGCGCTAGACCACCAAACAGTGACCATCACTTTTCTTGGGGTAAGTTTTCGTTTAGGGCATTGTTTAGGTGCTGAACCAGGATCCAACCAACTTGCTGAGCGCTTGCGGTTATCAAACAGAATCCATTTTTCATCGCAGGTAACAATGCGGTTCAAAATTCCTTCATTTGTGTGTCTGTTGAGCAGTGCAAGGCACGTCTCGACGCGTACTTCGCGCTGGCGATCATTGAGTTCGTGGGGCACCCATTTGTCAAGCTTTTTTACCTTGCCAGTTTGACGCAAATGGACCAATATTGTTTTGACGCTAACGTCGAAAGCTGCTGCTAATTCAGCCGTAGATTGTGTATCATCAGCTTCCACAATCGCCTTTAATTCGTCATTGTCGACCAAAGTCTTCGGACGACCGCGAGGTTCATTTTTCAGGTCGAAATTTCCAGAACGGAAGCGAGCAAACCAATAACAGGTAGTGCGTTGGTTTGTAGTGTTAGCTCCGTAAACGTCGTTGATGTTGCGTGCCGCTTGTGCCGCGTTGCTGCCACGACGGTACTCATATTCCATAATTACTCGAATTTTTAACGTATCCATGATGACGAAAAAGATTTAAATGCGATGAAAATGTAACACTAATCAATAAACAAATGACTACTTTTGGAAAAAAAAAACCATGTTTTTAAAATAAAATTAATTTGAAATTAGAATTCTTAGCCAAACAAAAAATATTTTGATTTGAAATGGCCAGTACTGCAGAACGGCAATTTCATAGGTAAAGACCTAATATGTTACCTGAGGACATACATCAGGCGTCTTCGAAAGATATACACAACGATCGGTCCTGCGCTGCACTCATCCGTCCATTCACTAGATTGTTGGCCCACTTTGCCGGGGACAGCTGCGTCTTCCGGTCACAATAGAAACCTTTCACCCACCAACTATGTGCCCCACCCACTGCCTCTTAATTTGAGGCCTAACCCAGTTGTAAACGTCCCTTTGTGCCTATTGGCCTATCTCTGTTCTGTCTCCTGCTTGATATGGAGGGAAGTTATGTATTTTTCAAACTCCTCCGCTGTTCTTTTCTGATTCATTTCGTTGCGGGATCCAAGACAGTTGAATCTTTTCTCCGGGACTCGTCGGGCTTCATTGTCTCGACGCTTTTCTGTTGGTCGCCACTGCTGATTCTGGTTTTCAGGAGTTGCAGTGGTTAGGGAATAGTATGGTGGGCTTGCCCCTTAAGTTTGGCAATTCGTGGGGCTATGTGAGTTACTCAACTTCTCTTGTAGATCTCTGCATACTCCGGCCTTGTTTAGTATACAGCAGTTCGCCCTACTATTTTAAAATATTAAGCAAAGGTTAATGTCATTTAACATAGATATGAAAAGTTAGTGTAGCCCATAATTTTCCCTCGGCTGGTATAGACGCCAGCACGTTAAACTACCCAAACTGTCAAATGTTCCCAATTGAACATAATTCTTATTTCTGGCCTCTGTATAAATGCCTTCTCTCTGTGAGAGGACCACGCAGGCCCGGTGGCGTATTTGGCATTGCCTAAGGGCAGAGGAACGCGATGCGTTTTAACATGTTCATGTATTTCTTAATCGTCTTCTTAAAAAAACTATTTCACTTTCATGTGCCCCACATTGCTCGGAGAACCGATGACCGACTGCCACATAAGTTTAGCAATTCTTCTAGCTATGCCGGTTATTTTTGTTCTCTTGCAGACCTCTTGATCTCTGATTCGATTCCGTAGAGAAACTCTTTGAGCCTTCTTCGGAGGTAGGTTTGTAGTTCCTTCTAACTTCTTATATATAAAATTCTCGTGTCACGGTGTTTGTTATTAAACTCCTCCGAAACGGCTCGACCGATTTTCGTGAAAATTTCGTGTGGATATCAGTTAGGTCTGCGAATCCATTCACCATCCATTTTTCATCCCCCTAAATGTTAAGGGTAGTCCACCCTAAAAATTCTATAAGGTAAAACGTTTGCTTGGTAAGCTAGTAATATTATAAATGCGAAAGTGAGTTTGTTTGTTACCTTTTCACGCCTAAACCAATGAACGGATTATAAACATTTTCGGCAGAAATATAGATTGCACCCCGGGAAAGGACATGGGCTACTTTTTATCAACAAACCATGCGGGCTAAGCCGCGGGCGGAAGCTAGTAAATAAATAAATTTTACATTACATAATAAAACACAAATATACATACACCTACCCGTTTTAAATGATATATTAGGTACGATTTTAATAACGCTGCTGACGGTACCGCACCCATATCAACAAATACGTCAGGGGCGCGTAATCCAAGGTTTACGTGTATTTATTGCACACCTGGTTTCGTAACACTGGATTTTTTCTGCTGTCCTTACTACGCCTTTTGTTCGTCATGTCCGCTAAATGTCCAACTGTATTTTTTGTGTCTAAAGTCTTTTCTCACTAAAGTTATAAATAAATAATGCTGCACAATCCACACAGCATCATCTAGCCCCAAGCTAAGCAGAGCTTGTGTTATGGGTACTAGATGTCTGATATACTTAATACAATACATTACATGGATATAATTTTTTTATTATACATAGCAAATACCCAGAACACTCGGAACATATCTTTGTAGATCGTACAAACATTTTTCCCAAGGCGGGAATCGAATCCGCAAACTCCTGCGTCGCAGGCGGATCTTAGACCGCTGCGCCACATAGGTCGTCAAACGAACAGTAGTTATGTAGTATAAAAACCTGACCCTAGACCTGACGTTCCCGGAGGCGTTAGGCAGAGGTGTACCTATATACACTCGCATTTCACCATTTATGTTTCAGTCCAGACCAAACATGATATCAGCTAACAGCTGAAATCATCACATTTCTAGCTTTTTCCCAATTATGTTGGGGTCGGCTTCCAGTCTAACCGGATGCAGCTGAATATCAGTGTTTTACATGGAGCGACTGCCCATCTGACCTCAACAACCCAGTTACTGGGCAACACGATACCCTTTGGTAAGACTGGATGTCAGACTTTCGGTTTTCTGACTACCCGTAACGACTATCAAAGATCTATGTACAAATGACAGCCGGGACTAGCAGCTTAACGTGCTTTCCGAGGCACGGAGGAGTCTTGATATGTTACGAACGTTCACCCATCCACAGACTGAACTCGGCAAGCGTAGCTTAACTTTTGATCAACCCGTGCGGCTGTTTTTATTTAGCCACGAGCTCCTCTGCTAACTGCTGAAATATATGATAAAAATGTCTTAATCATTTTCTTTTCGGTCGAAAAATAAGACTAGACACGAACCTCTTTTTTCGTTTTAGATTGAAAATCCATTTCCAGTCGGACACTAACAAATATCCCCACATAAGTATCTACATTCAGTTTTTCCACAACCCATTCTCATCAACCGTATGGATTGGAAAAGTCCATCCCTCCGCATGTGACATGGAAAGGGCGTTACCACGGAATCGATGAGTCAGTGGGTTCGAATCCGAACGTCTAATAAAGTAGATACGCTTTCCGAGCACTTTAACTTGAAACAAGAAGGTATAAAATGTATTGGTATGTGGGTTTACTGTTCGTTTGTCGGGACTTTCGTGGATTGGCAAAGTAATTTGACATTCAAGTCGCTGATAAATAAATCTTTTTGCAAGATTTTCAAAATAACTTTCATTCGATCATCATCTGCCTAGCCTTTTCTCAACTACATATATTGGGGTCGGCTTCCAGTTTAACCGGATGCAGCCGAATACCAGTGTTTTACATGGAGCTACTGCCTATCTGACCTCCACAACCCAGTTACCAGTTACACGATACCCCTTGGTTAGACTGGGTGTCCGGCTCCAGACTGTCAAACCTTTGTTCTACCCGTGCGGCTCCTTTTTTATTTAGCCACTAGCTAGCTTTCGGTCGATCATGTTATAATAATACCAGCCTGTTGCTGTCCCACTCACCTACCTTGCTCAAGACGGATTAGCGATTTCAGACTTATGTGAATTACAAAGTCCTGGTTTCCTCACGATATATTTCTTTACCGATGTCATGGCTGTGATGTCTTAGATAAACATAGAAAGTACATATGAATTCCAAAAGTCGCATTGATAATAGGGATGTATTATAGGTAAAAATATATTAAGTCTATTTAGTCCGTCAGTAAGATTACCAAAAAATATTGGACACGTATTTTTTGCTTACTCAAATCAATAAAAGTGACAATGATATAGCACATCAAAGTTCAGGAAAAGGAGCTTGTGACGTCACTGTTACGTTTAAAGTATAGCACCGCATGACGTCACGCGCAATTTCAACGAACTATATCGTCGTCATTTTTGGTTTACGTAACAAAAGAAAAAATACGTGTCCAGTATTTTGAGTATTCCAACTTTCGGGCTAATCAGATTTTTTAAGGTCACTACCCTATTGCCTTAGCCACTGGGACCAGACATTTGAAAATAGTATAGCAATCGTAGCAACGATTCAAATTACTTTCAGTAACCGGAAACAAATCAGCCATTTTACTTTTTTTTTTGTGAGATCTATCTGGGATAAGTGTGCCTTCAGTTATATGGAGTCTCAACGAGCCTTATTCGCCAGACAATGGCGTAGTTAGCCAGCACGTGGTCACGTGAAGAGTCGACCAACCACTTGGCGATGTCCTGATAAAGTAGATGGATATCTTAAAACCTACTACGAGTATGTTAAAACCAACCCTTTACATTTTGTTTTCTAAATGGGTATATCTGCAAATTGCATCTAACCGTAAACGACACCCAAGATTCACTTTGAAGCGACTCCGATACCGAATTCAGTGTGTATACATAACCTGGCATACTAAACAAATAGTGTTGGGCGTTCGTATCGATGTTTCTGGTAGTATTGTAAGGCATAATCTTACCTAAGTGGTTGGTGGATGATTGAGGTCTTTGTAGAGTTGTTTAGACTTTTAAGTGATCGGAAATACTATTACTATTTATGCCCAGCGATTTCATCCGCTCTTCTGAATGATTGTTTTCGTGAATTTTTCTAATGTTTTAATAGTTATTCTGGTATTTGGGGCGGACACAAATCCAACAAATGAAAGATTACAAAAATCGGTCCGGCCGTTCTTGAGTTTTAAATGGTGTTTCTAATCCGATTTTTATTTATTTATTCTCATAAGTTTGGGTTAGTTTGTGTGTTTGAACGCGTTAATAAAAAAATAAAAAAAATAATGATGGACAATCCACACAGCATCATTTAGCCCCAAGCTAAGCAGAGCTTGTGTTATGGGTACTAGATGACTGATATACTTAATACAATACATTACATAAATAGATATTTTTTATTATATACACAGCAAACACCCAGAACACCTGGAACAAATCTTTGTAGATCGTACAAACATTTGTCCCAAGGCGGGAATCGAACCCGCAACCTCCTGCGTCGCAGGCGGACCTTCGCCCGCTGCGCCACATCGGTCGTCAAATAATGTCTGGGATGATCGGATTTGGAAAAAGCGTTTTTGCAAGTGATAGCTTATTTCTAGAGGAGGGTAAAAGGCAATTTAACATCACACACATTATATCACTATTAGGAACAGTTAAAACCGCGGGGCACAGCGAGTATAAAATATCCGTATATTTTAAACACACTGTGCCTCCCAGTTTCAGCAGTTACTTTAAAAATTGCCAGCAGTTTTTACTGTAGATTTTTTTTGTTGGCCTGTCAAAAAAGGAAGAAAGTTTTTTACTTTTATTAAAAATTCCGAATCCTTTTTAGAGACGACACTAGACGTTTTAAATGGAGAGTTGGAAGAAGACAAAAAAGATACAGGTCGGCGCACATAAGAAAGATGCTTTTCTTATGTGCGCTGACATATGTCAAGAGTGACAGGTTGTCAACGTCACTAGCGGAGCGTCGAGTCAATGGTAGCGGGGCGACCATTTTAGGATTCCCTTTTTGGAGAGCGGTCGCACTGCACCGCGTTTCGCTATCCATCGCATTAAACATAGTGTATTTAAAAGTATTAAGTGTTGATCAGAATATTAGTGATTACCATTTACGCAACTGTATGCTTATTTTAATGTTATGGGAGTAAAATCGTTTAAGTTTCGATGACGTTTAATTTAAATTACCATGTTTGGATTACCTACATACTCACTTTGCAAATGGATTCTGATAAAGACCGTCCTGAACTTACATACAAAATGCTTATTGCATCTCATACACGACGACCTATGTGGCGCAGCGGGCGACGGCCTGCCTGCGACGCAGGAGGTTGCGGGTTCGATTCCCGCCTTGGGACAAATGTTTGTACGATCTACAAATATTTGTCCCGGGTGTTCTGGGTATTTGCTATGTATAATAAAAATATCTATCTACGTCATCTAGTACCCATAACACAAGCTTTGCTTAGCTTGGGACTAGATGATGCTTTGTGGATTGTCCAGCATTATTTATTTATTTATTTTATTTATTTATACATTGTTATCAAACATAAATTGAGGCAGCCCCAGTAAGTGATAAAAGTACTTGCGTTGGTACTCTCTCGCCGATCCCTTACACAGTAGCTGAGCAATGTTGATTTAACATCACGATATTGTATCGATATAATTGTACAAACACTAGCACATCACCGTTCTACTCGTACAGAGAGCGCTTAGCATTAGACGAAGCTTATTTGGCTTGGCTACACACTTAGATATAGCAGATAAACCTTTGACAATAACTGAGGAAGCTGGGGAAGAACTAACAACGTATGCTAACAACTGCTTTGTAACAATGCACAAGAGAAGGCGTATGAACCATCTGGTTTACTAAGTGCATGGGCAAAAAGAAATGGAGGACACACATAAACTCACGTCTTTTCCCATTGTGGTATACAGAAACTATTTATTTATGACATTTTGGAAAACAAACAATATTATAATATGTATAGGTACAGAGTCCAGCACATCAAGCTACCCTAATCTGACTAATTTCTTGTCTGGTTATTCAATTTTATTAACACAGGATAAGGTCCATGTACAGTTGGGAAAATTTGGCGGTTTGGGATAGCTTGATGTGCTGGCAGTACATTCGTTTTTAGTGCTAGAATTACTAACTATGCTACCCACTGCGGTTTCCATATATATGTGTGATTTACACAATATTGTGTTATAGTATTTGTATTCTTAGGTGTAAGGGGACGCCTAGAACCAACAGTAAAATTGAAACTATTCTAGGACTCTTCTGCGACACCCATTGTTCAGCCGTCAATAGAACACTACCTGTTATGGTATTGACATACTCCTTTTGCTCCTGTATGTTCATACATCTCGTCTTTCACACCGGTACCAGTATTAATCACCTGACGTTTCTGAAGACCATCACCAATAAGTTCAGTGAATGTTTTTCTAGCCGGGAGTGCCGGGAGTCTTACCTTTTGTTAGTCGCTTTCCATTTATCCTATCAACGCGACGAGACCACACCATAAAAGCATTGGTACTCTTTACGAAATTGACGATAGAGAAAAATTACAACAAAAAAACTTGTATTTCGTCAAAGTAAACGTATGTATTTTCACAAAAAAAAAATGAAATGCATACCTAAAAATGAAAAAGAAATCAGCTGTTCACGTTTTGTCGAGCTATGCGAGCATAAATTTATTGACAGTTGGCGTTTGTTTTATTTTCCGAATAGGTAATTGGTCATATTCATAGGTTCAATCACCGCCAGAAAGATAGCTAATTGATAAATGCAAGCTATTCTAAACTCTATTGTAGATAGTTATTACAATATTCAGTACATAAAAAATATAAGCAATTGTTGGAACTGTCTGCGCTGACCCATATGCAGTAGGCAGTACCATAGTGGCCATTTTTAACTTTATTTACTTAGCAACCATATGTAGCTGCTAGTAAAAAAACATGCTTTTCTCCTCCACGTTAAGACTGATTTTCTCTTGAGTTTATTTTGACCATTGTGTATTTCGCCAAAAAAGATTCTAGGAGCCGAAAAAACACGAATGTGTTGTCACAACGTATTGTTTAAATGATTTCTTTAACCATTTATTTCTTTCTTAAAATAATTAAATAACTGTTATGGATGTTGTCAATACAGGAATACTCTACAAACGAGTCACACCTTATAATTAACCGATTTCATAAAAGGACGAGATCCTTAATTCGACTGTATGCTTTTTTAGTGTGTTATGAATTGATTTTAAAGAGTATTATTTGTTTGGTAGATCATACTTCAGAGGTGTCCCTTATAAATTTTATCGAAATCGGTTCAGTAGTTTGGTATTTATTAACCAAAATAGATGGAACAAAAATTTGTCCTCCAAGTAAAAGAAATGCTTATATCTACTACCTACTATACCCAGACGAAAATTTCAAGTTCAAGCCCAACCCTGTACTTAGGTACTTTGTAAACTCTCGTGTTTAAACTAACTTCATTTACACCGTAGCTAATTAATGACACTTGTAAACGTGAAAACAAAACCTGAAAACTACCCTCTATTAATCATGTTCTAACTACCCTCTGAAAGCTAACAAACATTTGGTTGTAGCTCTTCATTGGAGCACGTTGAGCGATACATCAGCTTATCTTATCTCGTCATCGCAACTCATCGCCGACTCGTTTGGCTTTAGTTTGTGATTGTACAGTGATGGTGCCTATAGTTTCTAGTTTGATAGCTAAAATATATCATACTAGCTTTTAGACGCGTCTTCGCTCGCGTTTATTTAGAATTTGACAATCAATTCGGGTTGTACTCTGCTTCATCATCTGCCTCGCCTATTCCCAGCTATGTTGAGGTCGGCTTCCGAGTATTTTACATGAAGCGACTGCCTATCTGACCTCCACAATCCATTTACTGGGCAACACGATACCCCTTGGTAAGACTGAGACGGAACCAACGGCTTAACGTGCATACCTAGGCACGGATGAGTCTCGATATGTTACGAACTTTCACCTATTCACAGATTGACCTTGGCAAGCGTAGTTTAACCTTCGATTAACCCGCGCAGGTGCTTTTATTTGACCACGAGCTCCTCCTATGCTTGTAGTAATATAATTCAAGCATGGTATTCAATTCATGTGGTACTGTGTCATAAGAACGATATTGTTGTTTTTCTCGGGAACAGTACTGTTTTTTTGTCTGTTTCTGTACACCTGAAACGTGTGTATGATCGTTTCAGTGGTTCAGGCAGTTTGTTCTGTCTGTCCGTCTGCCCGTCTGTCCATCCGAATGTTACACAGAAAAGGTCGTATCTACTTTTCAGGGTACCGCGGCTGAAAGGCAAAAACGGAACCGTTTAAGTTTTGGTACGTCCGTTTGGCTGTCTGTCTGTCTGTCCACCTGTCCGCCTGTCTGTTCGTCTGACGGCTGTCTGTCCGAACGTTAAACAGCCAATGTCGTTTCTTCTTTTCAGGATTCCTTGACTGAAAGGCAAAAACGGAACAGTTATAGTTTTTGGCAAGAACACAACCGTCATAGGTACGTTCGTCTGTTATTATATCTATTAGTAGTCATTGGATACACTAGGTGGGCTGCCGTGGTGTAGTAGGTAGACAGTAAGGTGTATTCTATGTACCGATAAACAATGGCATCGTGAAATTAAAAAAAAAAAGAATTTTTGTGCACATAGCCGCGAGGAGTGTGTGTTGAGATCTCATAATTTAATCAATATGGTGTTTTAAAGTGACTTTCTCGTTTATTGAGGTTCAGTATAGCGACGTCCTTAATTAAAGGCTAAATTTATAAAAAACCTAGCTGCGCCCCGCTGTGTTATCTGCGGTCAAAATTCACATTCATCCATCGCACTAACTGTCAAACGCGCGAAATTAAAATATTAGGTTAAGTCTTATTTTTTCTTCTATAGTAGAAAACTTAAAAACAAAGATGAATGGAATAAGTAAAGTCGTTCTCAATTTATGGCGTGACCAAGGGAAACAGGGATTCATTTTTATATACTATATACATATCAGATTAAAAATTATATCCTTGCTTGATAATGATATTGGAACTTACTGGAGATGGTATAGATAAATTGGATGTCATTTGTAGTCTTTTGGCAGTCGTTACGAGTAGTCCCAAGCCTGAATATCTGACAACCAGTCTAACCCAGGACTACCGTGTTACCAACTTACTGGCTTGAAGAGGTCAGATAAGCAGTAGATACGTGTAAAGTTGACCCTAACATAGTTGTGAAAACGCTACGCAAATGATGATGATCATCCGGAGGTTAAGTTAATTCCAATCCAGTCCAGTCCAGTTTTAATAACATATCTCCTAAGCTGGGGATCGATCGTTGCTTGTAACCAATCAATGTCCGAGTTTGCAATCCTTGAGAGGGCAAACCAGAAGAATTAGTTTCTGATCGCAGATTCAAATTAGGATTGACATAAGCTATTGCAATTAGCATATATATTCATTAACAAACAGAAACGGATTAGCTCTTGTGTCTTCTGCGTTGAACAAATCTTCTAAATCTTTTAAATTCAAACTCATAACATTACGAAGGGGTGGGCAGAGGTGTACCTGCAGTACACCCACATTTCACCAGTTATGTTTAAATCAAATCGGTTTAGTGTGTCAAATTCAAACTCCTTCGCCATTTTTATAGGCGGAGAGCCTCTGTCTTTAAAATGTTGATGGCTGAAATAGTAGTCGTAATCCGTACTCACAGAAAGTAGTGAAACTAATTAACAACTTCTACCAGACATCGCTTCCCGGAGATTTCGTTAGCCGAACAGCTATTTTTGAACAAAACTTTGCTTTTCCCGCCGCTGGTGGTACTTACGCACTGTATTTTCTTAGTCAGAGGAGCTAATGAATATTTGCGGTAAGACAAGAATCTATTTTGGGTAATATTGTTAATCTTTAAGACAAAACTTTTTAACGACGCTTTGGTAGGAAAATCTATTCGTACGTCAATAACACATATCATAACATCACGCCTACATTCCCCGAGTGGTCGGGCAGAGGTTTATCTATACTAAACCTAGATTTCTCTAGTTATGTTTAAGTCCCATATGATAGGGGGCAACACTGCTACCACCACTGAGCAATTACAGATGGAAAAACCCAACAAAATTTTACCCGACCCGATTTGTGAACATAGCGTTCGACTGATACATAGTCTTTGACTAACGACGTAGTACATTTCTATTTGTTTAATATAATGGCGTAAAAAAACACATTAAAGGTTTATTTAGGTATCCTTTGGGGTTCAAAAACACCACCTCATTACCGCTAACGTCTAGGCAAATAAATTGTGCTGCAATATTTAAGATGAACTCACAAAGTTAGCGACGACTTGCAGTTTTACTCAAACAAGTTGCTACTGAAAGTGTGTTTAACTTATGATTGGGATCCGTACCTCTTAGAGGTGCTGTGGGAAAGAATATTGTGGATTACTCAAGAATATTTGAGGTTTTTCTTAAGCGTTCGTAACATATCGAGACTCCTCCGTGCCTCGGGAAGCTCGTTAAGCCTTTGGTCCCGGTTGTCATTTGTAGATCTTTGACGGTCGTTACGGGTAGTCAGAAACCCGAATGTCTGACAAACAGTTTTACCAAGGGGTATCGTGTTGCCCAGTGACTGGGTTGTGGAGGTCAGATAGGCAGTCGCTCCATGTAAAGCACTGGTAAGCTGCATCCGGTAAGACTGGAAGCCGACCCCGACATAGGTGGGAAAAGGCTAGGCAGATGTGATTTGATGTTTTTTTTTTTTAATTATGTCATTAAAGTATTGGGAAGGGAACGCCTTAGGAGGACATACATTGACCTTATTGGTGATGTTCTCCAAAAAGGTCAGATGTTCCGTACTTGCAACCGGCCGCGAGGGTGCGCGTTTGAACAGATGCATGAACGTAAACGAAGCAAAAGGATTATGTAAGAATCGTAGCAGTTGGCGTTCTGTAGTTTCTGCCTACCCCCACGAGAAAAAGACGTGAGTTTATGTATGTATGTAAAGTAGTGGGGGGCCATACGGGTTGGCCGAAATTTGAAATATCACATGTCGAGGTCGGTCTGTAGATGTGTGACCATCATTCTTACATCGAGCCTCCTCCGTGCTTCGTAAAGCACGTTAAGGCGTTGGTCCCAGTTGTTACTTGCAGATTTTTCATGTGTAGTCCGATACCCAAAAGTCTGATAACCAGTCGTATTAACTCGTATCGTTTTACACAGTTACTGGGTTGTGGAGGTCAGATAGGTTATTCCCTCTATATACGAGTAAGATACTGGTATTCAGTTGTATCTGGTTAGACTGGAAGCCGACGCCAACGTAATTAGGTAAAAGCTATGAAAATTGCATTACAGCAGAGACGTTCAAGGTTTTTGTTTTAGTAATTAATGCGAAATATTTTTTCATATATTGTGAAAATTCAGACTTATAATAAGACTCATTTAGCGTAGTACTACTTTTTCTAGTCCAGACACTTAAGGAGACGTCCAACGGTCCACTAGCGCCATTTCCTTAAAAAAATATTATTTCGTGACTGAGAACGAATTATGCATAACGGCTCATAACGTACCCTTAGTAAGTGTGTCTCGAATTTTCTAGAACTTTTTATGAAGTTTCGAATAAAGACACGAAGCAACAAAATACTATCTAGAGAAATGTGGCCGCTTTTCTATAGATCGCGAATTTCGTTGCTTCGTGTCCCAATAAAATAATAAGTATAATATTTCTTTAAAGGAGTGGTGTTAGTGGACTGTTCCACGCCGCCTTAAGCTAAAGAAGGGGTTGACCTCGAAATAAATTTCAGACAAAATTTGCAGAGAATTTTATATTCCATGATTTTATAATACAGCAAAGAGAGATTTGGGGTACAGGACGGTAGATTTAAAAAAATAAACTGTTCTTCGAGACTTTGAATATATCAGGACGCTCACATGTGACCTTATGAGACTTTTGAAACAACATCTAGAATGCCAAAATAAAGGTTCTTACAAAAAATCAGCGTATCCGTTTCATACCAAGGTGAAACGCCTTTGGTGACTGGTGGTTTATTAGATTAAATAATGACTTAGTCGCTTAGAAGCACATCCCTTAGAAGTACAAAAATGTTAATTATAATCTATCTTATTACCTAACTCGTACAGTTGTCTACCTTTATCGAGCAATGCGAAAGTGTGGGCGGTCTTACAAATGCCAATATGGTAAATTAGTATCTTCAAAAAACATTGCTGCTTTATAACCATCAAAAAGTGATGTACAGTGAGGTAATGATCCTCAGCATCGAGGAATCATTCTAGTATAAAATAAAAGAGGGGTGCACCAAAAAATAAACCCTAAGATTATTCTAGCCTATAAGGTTCAATTTGGCATAAAAAGACAGAGTACACATCTGCCTAACCCTTTTGAGAATACACGCGTTATGTTATGTTATTATTCAGAATACCTGCCAAGTTAGAATTAAGTAACTCCAGAACAATACGTCTGGAATGTCCACACTATCAAGTTACCGCAACATTCATCTCAGTTGCGTTCGTTTTAGAGTCGTCCAAAGTTAAATAAACTTTATAAGAGATGCATGTGTTTGTCGGATAGATTAATGACGTGTGACGTCACAAACTAAGTTACAACTAAAATTGTAAACACGCCCGCTACACCAACTTAAATTAAGTTTCAACTTTGATGAAATTTCATAAGCTTAGTGCGAATACTTTTGGGTTACGTGCTAAGTAAGCATAAGTTGGAGTTAAGTTTAACGACTTCGTTTTTAGGTGTTCATATTTAATTCATGATGTTTTTGTGTCTTAGTCAGAATAATAAAAAAAAAACAAAAAAGTTACTGTCCCTCTGCAGCTAGGGAGCTTTTAATTAAGCAAAGAAAATCTTATTCAGTTAAAAATCTACCTCTTTACTTACAGTCTATGTAAAGGTTGTCTGCAAGAGATCGCACTGGGCGACGCTTACAAAGACAATGGGCGCATTGTACACTTGTTTTTATTAATGTTTGTTATAAAACTAAAATAATAATACCAGCCTGTTACTGTCCCACTGCAGGACAAAGGCCTCTTCTCAAACAGAGAAGGCACGAGCATTAATCACCACGCATGCTCAAGACGGGTTGCCGATTTTAGACTTATATTAATTGTAGCTTCCGGTTTCCTCACGATGTTTTCATTCATCGATGTCAGTGATGTCCAAGATAAACTAAGAAAGTAAATATGAATTGAATAAGTCAAATTGGTAGGTACTTGCCCGGGTTTGAACCCATAAACTCATACACAAGATGCGAGGCCTAAACCACTGGGCCATCACGACATTCATCATCATGACATTATTTGTTATGTAAAGTACAAAATACTAGCTGTGCCCTGCGGTTTTACCCGCTCTTACGGGTCGTAGCGTGATGTTAAATAGTCAATAACCTCCCTCAATAATTTGACTATCAAATGAAAAATATTTTTTTCAATTCGATCGACTGGCATTACCAGATATAAGCGTGTTCAAATAATCATACTCTTCAGCTTTGTTGTATTAAAATCTAATAAATAAGTAAGGAATTATGAAAACTACATAATCTTTCTCAAGATCTGGGCTGGTTCTTAGCCATGTCGCAATAATCATTATTTTATACCACAACTATACTCGTAGTACTCGCAACCGGTGTGCGTGTATGACCAGATGTATGAACGTGAGGGAAGAGAAAGGAGTGTGTAAGGATCGTAGCGGGTGGCGTTCTGTGGTTTCTGCCCACCCCCATGGGAAAAAGCCGTGAGTTTATGTATGTATGTATGTATTTTGTACCACCAATTACTCAAGACAAGATAGACATATGAGTTTACGTAATCTGATATTATATAATATAATATACAGGTTGTCAAGGTGGACAAGCAGCAAAGTATTAATGAAAATAAACAACTTTGACGGCGGGCGTTCTAACCCAAAAAGATACCAAAAATCGCGGAATAAATACGGCTGGCTCATACATTTATGTTAGCGTAACTGAAGAAAATGCAGGGAACGGCTGATTTAATTTTGCGATTTCAAGGTTGGTCTTGTAGTAAAAGTTCTTTATCTTCAGAAGTAGTTACTAAACTCCTAAAGTGTATTCATCGTTCTAACTAAAAGCACAGGCTTTTAGTAGCAGCTTTTTTTAGCAGGATAGGCTTTGTACAGACAAAGACTATCCTGTCGCCTCTCTTGTCCTCACTAGATCTTAATTTCAGTATTCATTCCATCACAAACTCTTATACCTCAATCTACGTAACGGAGCCATCAAAACGCGCAGACGTAGAAAAAGCCTACATTTAAAAAAAAAAGGTTATTTTTCACCAAATTTTATGCTGGTGGCTTTTAGTCATCAAAATTTAATAGCTTTAATCTTCCCAAGGTGTCAGCGGAAATTTTAATTATGTCGCTCGAAAAAATGCCGATGGCGATGATGACTGAGAAGACACGTCAAAAGGGAAAAACAGAAATCCCACTTGACATAGTTCCTGTAGTATTTGTTTATGATGTGAACACAAAGAGACTGTTCAGCGGGCAAGAACTTGCTTCTTAATTTTAATTCCGATCGATGATCATTGGAATTTAAACGTTTCGTACTCTTGAGCTCGACGCTAGCGTCAAATTGGGATCGGGCTTGGCGCGCGCTAAACGCTGCTCTTGTGCTTATTTTGACAGCTTTGTATTTCACAAAATAATATAATCTCTATTGTGTTGGCTTTAGAGCGAAATTAAAATTAGTGTGAAAGAGAAGGCCTTTCTTGCTTACTAATGTAAAAAGGATAACGTTTTGTAATTGTGAGAAAAATTTAAGCGGTAAATAAAAATGGCAAATTACTGTCAAATATTGTGAGCTCTAGCTCCGCGTCTGTACTATGAGTAGCGGTTATGAATCCAGTACAAAACCAAAACACTGTTTGTCATAGGTATCGTTTTTCCGGGTCTAAGTGTTCTTGCATATGACATTAAGACCCAAACTGCCGGGACATTCATACCTATGGCTAGTCATTTCAAACCTAAACATTTTTTTACAGTTGCGCAGTACAAAAAAGTGCACATTTATAATTACACTATATGTGCGTATCTGTGCCCCGCGGTTTCACCTATTCCTAAGGGTCTTAGCGTCATGTTTGAAAGTATTGGACTATCAATATTTTTTTATCCTTCTGTCTGTTCGAGAGATAAGGGTGTTGAAACCAACAAACTATTAAGCTTCATTATATTATTATAGATTACATTAAAGTGTCGCCTAGCGTTGGTTAAAACGGCCATCAATAAGAGGAAAAGTTTGAAACTTAGCTTAGATTTTGCCTTCCTATGTCAATAAAGATTCTCATTCGCAACAAGTATCCAGTTCTCACAACTTAAACTTCTGTCATCCTCTATACAGTGGTATCCTAATTGGAATTATCTCGGCGAAAATTTGAGGCTTTGAATAATGAGTCTCTACAACGAGCGAACTAAGAGGATTGCCTTCCAACGTTCTTTAACTGTTTTTGTACAATTGTAAGCTTCATGGTTAGGAGTTGGACTACTGTTCTAATGCTGCAGCTGGTAATGGGCGAACGGATTTATTTATATATTGATCTATTTGTCCAGAAAAAATAGCATTGCATTTTTTTTCCAATTTTAGTTTTTTGTGTTTTGTTTTTTTGTCTATTTGTAGACAAAAATGTACAGAAGAGCAAAGTGTAAAAGTGTTGCTTATTTCAATTCTTTGTCGGTACGGTTGGCGCAGTGGCTGAGCGATTGTTTGCTGCGCTGCTTGTCGCGGGTTCGTTTCCTGCACGCAACGACTATTTGTACTATGGCCCAAAGGTACTTGTTGGAACAACTAAACGTAGGCCATACAAATATTTAATAAAAACTGGTGTGAATAATACAAGCCTTATTTTTATTTATTACAAAATAGATAATGAAGTGAAGAGTTCAAGGGATACCTTTGAATAAAAATCTTTCGTGAGTTACGTGTTTTTTAACCTTTATTTCTAGCACACTGTATACCCAGACAAATATGACAAACATAATTATGATATACGTGTTTTCTTAACATTTCATATCTCCTTGCATATGTGCGCCTCATTGGTACAGTAGTCGTGCGCGCGGCTGCTGAGCGTGAGGTCCTGGATCCGATTCCCAGGTCGGGCAGTATTAATGAGTTTTTCCTATAGAATTTTCTCATTAGCAGCCCGAAGTCAGGATTTGTGCCCGGTTGATGGCATTGGGCTCGCCCTCTATTACATGGGACTTAAACATAACTGGCGAAATGTGGGTGTTACTTTAGGTGCACCTCTGCCCATCCCTTTGGGGAATACAGACGTGATGTTACGTTTATTTGTATATACTCGTATTTTTCTTGATTGTCATTGGTTTTTTGACATCTATGGTTTTGGCGTGTAGCCCCCGTTAGTGCAAAGCTTCCGGTAATCAGGGTTCCACCACTTTCTGAATTGTTTGTGCCAGGACCGCTTCTCAGTATCTTCGTTTAGTACCTTGCAGAGTGTACACAAATCTGGATCTGAAGGTAGGCTCTGTATATAGCTATAGTAATTATTCCACCTGAAACAAATGAAACGTAACATATATTCACGCTTAAAATCCTCGAAGGCAGAGGTGTACCTATAGTACAGGGTACATTTCGCCAGTTATGTTTAAGTCCATCCATACCAATAATAATAATACAAATAATAAAGAAAGCAGTACTCTTAGACACGATGGAGGAGGAGTCCTGATCTTGGACCCTGTCCCAGTGCCTGTGGGCTACTATTTTTTTTATATTTTTTATTATGTATTTAATAAGTATAAAAACGAATAAAGGAAAAAATAATACATCTTTATTTCAGACCATGTCCATAATAATTAAGATTATAGTTATAAAATTTGAGTACGACTAAATGTTTTCAGGATATTTGAGTACTGTTTTGCCCCAAAGTTATTGTATGATTGCATGTTTGTTTGAAATCGATAACCTCAAAAACTACTTAACTGATTTTAAAATTGTTTCTCTTATAGAAAGCAACATTATCAGTGAGTATCATAGGATATATTTTCTTATAGAAACTACGCTTTAAAGGAGGTTAGGATAGTCCTGATGGGGCACCTGTGCGCAGTGCATGTACTGTTGCCAGGTGTCTCCGTGAGGTGGCGTAATTAAGTATTATTAGTTAGTGTGTGTGTGTTTTTTGTCAATTTTATTAACATAGGTTAAGGAATACTAACACAGTTATGGGTTCTACCTGAATTAAAGATAAATAAATAAATAAATAGTAAAGTTCGAAAGGAAAAGTACGAAATCCACGCAGACAAAGTCGCTGGGGAAGTGCTAGTACATTTATGCTGTTATGCATTGATATGTACATACATCTAGGTATATTAATATGATAAAGCTGAAGCTGTTTTTTTGTTTGAACGCGCCAATCTTTAGAACTACCAGTAGGATTTAAAGTATTCTTTTTTTTCACCCTTAACCCTGCCCAGGGTTAGTGCATACAAAAACCCGCCATTCTTTTTTCCCCATTGCAATTTTTCCCAATTCCATTATTCCCCATTCTTATGTGTATATCGGAAACTACAAAGTGCCAAGTGCTTCGATCCTTACACGCTCCTTTTGCTTCGTTTACGTTCGTACATCTGGTCATACACGCACAAACATACACACAATCAAATCATTTTCTTTATAATATTGGAGTACAAGTACACGGAACAAATATTTGTATGCCATACAGGTAATTGTTCCGGGTCTGGCTGTTCGTGTATGTGACTTTAAATGTTTATAAACGCACCCACGACACAGGAGCAATTCCTAGTGTGGGGCAACGTCTTTTTATATAAAAGAATAAAACAGACTAGAATTAATACCTCAAGTATTTCTCGTAGACATTAGGGTCTTTGATCGCTTTCACCATTTCATTTACTACTTGTGCGGGATTAAGTTCCAGAGCGTTTATGTAGGATCCAGGCGGAAGAAATCTGGAACAAAATATATATATTTTTTTAATATTTTTTTTATTACTTCGTTGGTCTAGTGGTACTTAAATGCTACTGCTAAGCATGGGTTCTTGTTTCGGTTACCCGTGGGCACGGAGTCAGAGAGCCCATTTTGTTTTTTTCCCAACTGTTGGTCGACTTATGTAATTGGGACAAGCCCGCCACACTTTCCCAAACCACTGAAACTCCTGAAAACCAGAATCGACAGTGGCGACCAGAAAAGACCAGAAAAGCATTGAGAAAATGAAGCCAGACTAGTCCCGGAGAAATGATTCAACTGTCTTGGATCACGCAATTAACCTGGCTGGATTTTTTTTTGCCCAAAGAATCAGCATTGCCATTCAATGTGGTAATGCTGACAGCCTTTTAGACTTCTCTTTTGACGACGGTCAAAGATAGAGACTACAAATGTCAGCCTTGATCATCATGTTTTCTTAGGCATGGAGAAGTCTTCATTAGTAATGAACGGTCACTCATCCACAGACTGATTTTGGCAACCGTTGACAAGCTTAAGATTCGATAAGCCCGTGCAGATATTCATATCTAACCACGATCTCCTCTTTGTAAAAATAGGTACAATAGTACCCTGATTAATCTCACCTGGAATAATCTGCAGCACCATACACAATTGGAACTGCATAGCTGTTTAACGGATACAATACTTTCTCCGTCACATAATCGGGACTTAGCGAGTTCTCAAAAGATAGGTAGAAGTAATATTCAGACTTCAGTAACTGCAAACACTCGTCAATCCTGTTCTTGGGGCACCTCATCTTGCTACACATGCCAAAGATGTCTACTGTCAAGTTATGCTTCTTTAACGCCTTCTGTATCTCTTGGGTTACATTGCTCCGGTCACCTCCTGCATTGCAATTAGACACAAACCAGGCTGCTGCTTTAGTTTTGCGACTAATTTCATTCCTAACTCTAAGAGGAGTAGGCTCCATTGGATCTATCCAACTCATATTAATTTTTGGACCAACGACATTACCATTTTTGTCATATATTTTGAAGTAGCTCCATAGGATATCGGAATCCAGTCTATATGTCCATGACAAATTGAAATAATTATCGTAATATGAGTCGCATAGTGGATATCTGGCCGCTGATTCAGTTGCCATGAATATAAATTTCTGATAGGGTTCTCTAATCCAGACTTGTCCATCCCAGTTGTTCTCTCCGTCAAAAATTATAGCATCAAAATCACGGATATCGTTAAGCAGGGTTCTCTGGGTGGTCAAATAACAATTGTTGTACGTACAGTTGCTGTCTATAAAAGGTTTCTGACCATTCCTAGACAGCCGTGACGAATAGTGTACAAATGCTTCAGTGTATTTCAGCACGAATTTCAGGTCAGTCTTAAATCTTTCTGGTTTTTTGTACGATTTAAAATAAGTTGTGAGGTTGTGGTTCTTTTTAGTCATTAAAAATTTCTGCTTTTTTATAATATGCTGTTCACTTATAAACACATATTCTATATCGAGATCTGTGCCCGGTGCCGATAGTGATATTCTTAAATATTGAAAGAGCAGGAATGCGTAACTGAATAATATTACTAGCTTCACTGCTTTGGACATGACTGTGGTAGAGTAAGTGAGAAACGAGAATTCTTAAAGGATTGAAATGTTTACAGACTAACACAACGTTTGTAAACCTCCATAGAAGATACGAGGAAGAATGTTTAACTGACGTCAATAAAGAGACGTATCTCTTTGTGATGTTTCCACGAAAGTGTGGTGAGCATTGTAAAACCTACGTACAAAAAACGTTGGTTAGAAAACGAAATATGTAGGCAATTATACTAAATAGAAAATTAAATATGAAAATGTCTTTGTTCGCGCGAGCGAGCACGTGCTGTGGTCTCGACGTCCGGTATGCAAATGACGATAAATAGACGAGTCGCGAGTGGCTCCCCCACTTGCGGTGGCCGTGGCGGGATTTATTTTAGATGTGAAATGTGATACGTACGTACGACTTTCGGCGGGAGAATAAAATTAAAAAATGTTCTCGCTTCGTGCAAAAGCGTTGTTAGACAAATCCGTATGTAAACTACTAGTTTATTATGGAAATATTCGGTACACTTTTATTTTTATTAAACATCATGCATTTTAAACGGTTTAGTTTCTACAACCAAATTCTACCTAAAATGGTTAATTAGAAAACTATTTGTTTGGCTGTGTAGTGTGGGTATTTCATTTGATTCATTTTATGCCACCGACTTCCGATATTATGCATGTTTTATGATTTTTGGTGCATTGTTTGAAGTAGTTGAATTTTTCCGAAAAAGTTTGTTTTTTGATTTTTTTGTGGGTCAGTTAATAAATTATTTAAGTTACCTTATGTCAACTGCTCATCACCTTTAAAAAAAAAAGAAAACAGCAGGACAATCATCCCCTATTTTCTACACTATTGGTGGATTTCTTGTTTCATATTTCAATGGGACAAACTTTGAGGTATTATCTATCCAGTAAAAATAAATGATCAACAGCGGACTACACTGTAAAAAATATACATCTTGAATTGAGAACCTGCTTATTCTTTACGTCGGTTAAAAAGGGAAATACACGGGATTTTTTTGCATCTCAAATAAATTATATTCAAGTCAACTTTCAATATTTTAAAGTCTTACAATAACTATACATATCCAATATCAATTTCCATTTAAGTGATCTTAGAAGCTTTGATGTCGACAACGTCAGTTGGCCATGTTTTCCCGGTATTAGCATAACACTGGCCGATCCCGGGACTGCTTAACATTACAATATGCTCCTCCTTAGTTGTTGTATTATTTTGAACTTTTTTTTGGAAAGCTTCTTAAAGGTGTACAAAGGTTTACTAGCGCTTCTCTTTTATAAAAAAATTATCTCGTGACTGAGATGGAATGATGAATATCGACTGAATAAGGACCGTCGTTGTGAGATAAACTTGAAAGAAAATAACATATCATCACGCCTGTATTCATCGAAGGGTTAAGCTACAGTGTAGCTATAGTTCCTTCTACATACTCGTATATGTATACTCATATTTTGCCAGTTACGTTTGAATCCCGTGTAATTGGGGACGAACCTATTGCCATCAACTAGGCACTGATACAGGCTACTGCGTAGTAGCTTGTTATACTTTAGACTACCTAAAGTATGACACTTTGCCCGACCACACGAGGTCTATTTTTTTAGATCAGATTAGGTTTTTCCATTTGAAAAGAAGAAAAAAAAGAAAAAATCAAAGAAGAACGGTTCACGGTTGGCGCAGTGGCTTAGCGATTGGCTGCTGCGCTTCGTGTCGCGGGTTCGATCCCCGCACGGAACAAATATTTGTAGGGCCTACAGGTAGTTGTTTCGGGTCTGGCTGTTTGTGTATGTGAGTTTAAATGTTTGTAAACGCACCCACGATACAGGAGAAATTCCTAGTGTGGGGCAACGTTTTATTTTAAAAAAGAAAAAGAAAGAAAAAAGAACCCACATGAAAAAAAAGAACGAAAAAGAAGAGGTAAGAAGAAAAAAATAAATTATAAATAAATAAATAAATGAAAATAAATAAATAATGCTGGACAATCCGCACAGCATCATCTAGCCCCAAGCTAAGCAGAGCTTGTGTTATGGGTACTAGATGACTGATATACTTAATACAATAAATGTATTGTATATACTTAATACAATAAATGTATTGTATTAAGTATATCAGTCATCTAGTACAAAACATCATCTAGTCAAGTAGTATAAAAAATATCTATCTATGTAATGACATAGATAGATATTTTTTATTATACATAGCAAACACCCAGAACACCTGGAACAAATCTTTGTAGATCGTACAAACATTTGTCTCAAGGCGGGAATCGAACCCGCAACCTCCTGCGTCGCAGGCGGACCTTCGCCCGCTGCGCCACATCGGTCGTCAATTTAAAATATAGTTTGTTGATGACTAAAAGCAACCAAATTCAATTTTAAGAAAGGGGGATCGTATTTTGTTTAAATTTTATGTAATTTTTTTTTTTCTATGTTAGAAAATTCCATACACACTTACCGACGACGGCGAGAAAAATCATCACAATACTCGGATAAATAGCACATACATTACGTGGTGATAAGCTCATTCCTTCTCCTCATGAGCAGAAGAAGAGGTCTTTCCCCTGCAGTGAGTTGTTGATCCAGCAAAGTAATGTTAAACTGTTTTCAACTGTCGGTGTCGTGTTTAACGGTAGCGGGCTATGATCCGGGGTAGCGTGACATCTTGTCCCGGAATTTGCATAACAGAGCGTCCCCTATCCCGGGTCCCGGGACATTATTCAACAACGCAATAATATGTTGATTGTTTGTGGATTTATTTTGTTAACGTTCTTTTACAGCGTGTTTATTATATAACATCACGCCTGTGTTCCCAGAAAGGGTGGGCAGAGGTGCAGGTATAGAAACACCCACATTTATGTTTTGTTTAAGTCCCATGTAATAGGGAGCGAGCCTATTGCCATCAACCGGGCACGAATCGAGACTTCGGGCTGTTAATAACAAAATTACTATTGGAATAACTTAGTAATACTTTGCATGACCTGGTAATTGAAACCAGGACCTCACGCTCAGTAGTTAAATGTACCACCACCTGGAGACAGCATAACAGCATAACAAGTAATAATTAAAAACGATTGATTGCTCTGAAAAAAAAGAATCTGAAGCAGTCTTACCAATTGTTTGCCCAGTAACTAGATTGTGGGGGTCAATTGAATTGGTGAAGGGTGGGCGTTTTGGGGGACTGTCTTTTGTGAACGTTTTTGACGTTCAGAAAGTGCTGATTCTCAGCCTATTTGAATAAAAGGATTTTGATTTTAATTACGCAGTCGTTCCATGTAAAATACTGGTATTCAGGTGTATCCGGTTAGACTGGAAGCCGACTCTAACATAGTTAGGAAAAGGCTAGACAGATGATGATGACAATCGGTAATGTTGGTTACTTTGTTACCTTTAGATCGACCCGTAGCTTAAACGTTGACAGCTGTACGAGTCTAATACTGTTAAAGCTAATATTAAGCCTGAATATAGTTGGGAAATGGATAGGCTGATGACCCTCCCATCTAGTCTTACCCGCCCGTTCGGGCGAACTATTATTAAAGCTATTTTAATATCAGTTAATAGAATTATTTCTTATGGAAACGACTTCTATGAGATTTGTAGTAATTTGCTTAAATGACAGTGGTGAATAATAATAATATTATAATATCAGTCTTAACTGCCCCACTGCCTCGGGCTAAGCTCTGTTCTTATAAAGAGAAGGCACGAGCATTGATCACCACGGTTGCCCAAGACGGGTTGACGATTTCACACTTATATTAATGTATACGTCCATGTTCCCTCGCGATGTTTCCCTCAACCGATGTGAGTGAGGTCTAAGATAAACTTAAAAGCTCATATTAAAATTGTCACATTGGTACTTGCCCGTATTTGAACCCACAACCACGTATATGAGAGGCGATACCTAAATCACTGGGCCACGACTGTGCTCAATATAGTCTGCTAAATATTAACATCACACTTTTTTCATAACTGATCCAAATTTTGTACAAGTCTACACGGTAAAACAGCACCCATCTTCAGGAAAAAAAAATCGAAGTCCCAAAACTTTTGCCCTCAAAAGCCGAAAGCCGCTAGATATTAGCAAAAAGTCATTAAAAGTAAGGGCGGTGTTCATCATACCGGCTTCAAAGTAAGTATTAAACGGTAAGTTGGGACCTTAAGTTAAAAAGTTCATTCATTTAACGGTCGTATGCGTTCGCGGGGCCGCCCGCTGAATTTCAAATTTTAACACGTATAAATAAATGTTGTGGGCCGGTTTTTATGGGCTTCCAGTGTACGTTTGTGTTGTGTTTTCTTTAAGAAATCGTTAGACAAGAACAGAAGTAGAATATGGTTATTTGCGGAGGATTATTGGGCGGAAGATTATAGACAGAGGAGAAACTAAACGACAGAGGGCAACAATCGTCAGGCAAGATTTTAAGATTATTTTCATTTACAGATCCAGAAGTCCTTGCCCGATCCGAGAATCGAAACCAGGACCTCTCGCTCAGGAAAAGAGCTCGCGACCACTTCACCAATGAGGCATTAAAACTTCTCTTATTGTTTGTCTTTCAACTTTATCTCCAATAGCTAAATTGAAATAAAACAAACCAAAGCGATCATCCCAATTGACCAATATAACTTAAACAGCCAATCTTAAAAGTAACTTAGAAGCATACTTTTACAATGGGCGAGTTTCCCGAAGCCCGAAAACTCTTTAATTCATTCAACTCTAAACTTAGTTTCCGCACCATTGGCTTATCCTATTACTGATTATTAAATCTAACTTTTGATTCGTATTCAGAGGTTTAATTTTCATTTTGGCCTAAACTTTGCTAATGTTTCGACCTTCGACGGTATTATTTCTGTGTAATTAACATTTTAGTTGAGTTTTGCGGCGATCCAAGGATTAAGTAATACTTTTTGTTTGACTTACACTGTTTGGTGTGAGAGCGACCTTTTAAACTACAGTCTAGACTTAGATCTAGGTAAGAGTTTAATTAATTCGGGGTTTTCGTTGAAAACAAGATGTTGAGATTCAAATGCTGAGAGTTCTAGTTATTATAACCTCATTCCTTTTGACCTTTTTGTTAACCTTTTTGACATTTGTAACAATTCTCTAGTTGGCAACTAGTACCTAATTGGAGATAGTTACATGCTTTAATCAATCATTATCATCTGCCTAGCTTTTTTCCCAACTAAGTAAGGCTCGGCTTCCAGTCTGACCGGATAGAGCTTTTGACGACCGATGTGGCGCGGCGGGAGAAGGCCGCCTGCGACGCAGTAGGTTGCGGGTTCAATTCCCGCCTTGGGACAAATGTTTGTACATTATTTATTACTTATTATTATTACTTATATACAGGGTAGAAGGGACATATTTTATTTATTTATTTAGCTGTATTTAACATGGAGCGACTGCCGCTTTAACCTCCATCACCCAGTCACTGGGTAAGTTAGGTTGTGAAACTTACGGGTATGTAACTACTCTTAACGACTGTCAAAGATCTACAAATGACAGCCGGGCCAACGGCTTAACCTGCTTTCCGAGGAACGGAGGGGTTTTGTGTAATGGATGATCACCTATCCACGGATCAACCCCGGCAAGAGTTGCTTAACCTAAAAGATTGACCCCTTCGACTGTTTTAAGTTAGCCCCTTCTTAGAACTATATTCTAACACTAAATAATACATAAATAAACTCACGCCTTTTTTCCATTTGTGTAGGCAGAAACTACAGAACTCCTTAAATACTCCTTTTGCTTCGTTTATGTTAATTCTTTAGGTCATATACGCACGCCGGTTATGAGTACTAGGCACCTGACATTTTTGAATAATGTTGCAGCTAAAAAGCAGTTTGTAAACTTTGTATAAATACGTCAATAACCGAGGCAAATATGAACTCATTGTGGTGTGAAATACCCGCATATTCTTTGTTTGACATCCATTGTTCAATGTGCACACACGCTTAGTTGGCGCAAGTAATAAATTGGTTTATATGTAGGAGGGTCAGTGACAGGCGCACGGGTCGATTGCAGGTTACGTCACGCTTGACGAGGTCGGTTTGTGGATGGGTGTCCATCCATACCAAGACACAACGCACAACTCATAGCATGTTAAGCAACTGGTCCTGGCTGTTATTTGTATATCTTTGACAGGTAGTCAAGGGTAAAGTTGCACCCCGTCAGATTGGAAGCTGATCCCAAAACAGTTGTGGAAAAGATTTGGCAGATGATTGAGCAGGTATAATGACTGATGGAAGTCTTTACAATGGGTGCCTGAAGATGGACGGCGCCGCCGAGGCTGGACCAGAAAGAAGAGGCGAGATGATCTAGATCGTTTCACGAGGGCTGCTACGAGGTAGCGCGTCAAAAGATTTCCCTGAAGGACTTTTTTAAGCATTTGCCTTGCCGTGAGATAGAACAGACTGGGCAAAAAGAAAAATCATTATTCTTAGGTAAACTCGGTATAAATTTGATAAAACTATCAGCTATTTCAGCTAAGTTCTTTGATTGATTGAGTGTACAGATACAATGTGTCAATATCTAAAATCAATAGTAGGTACTATGGAATAAGTATTCAAAAAACTGGTCTTAGATAATACAGGCACGTAAGAAAAAAAAGAATGAAATGTCACAAAAAGCACTTAATTAAACAAAAACTCCACCAATCCACCCGTGAAATAATATTAGATAACTTCTTTACATTTATTACGGGGACATTGTAACCATAATTTTGACTTGAAAGTCCGTCTGTCAGCACCCCTCAGATAAATCGTGAATATAAAATTATCACCTCGCGACCTGAGTCGGCGCGTTTGCTTCATTTTAATAAAAGAAGAAAAAAAAAAGCGCGCGTAAATGCTGAGCGCAATTTTTTTTTGTCCGCCATTGCAAATCTTCGTAAACTCAATTGATTCTCGTTATTAAGTTTAAAGGTTGATTTTGAATAAACTTGATTGTTATTCAGCTGGTCATAGCTATTATTTTTATAAATTGATTTTTGGTGGCGATGGTTTTTTGGGTTGATAATTTTATAAGTGTAAGGGTTTTGGTTCAAATGAAGAAAAGGACATACTTTAAGAATTAGCACTCCATTCATATATTTTCGCCCAGTACGTACACTAGTAATGTAATGTATGATCATAAACGATGTAAAAAGAGTATGTTAGAATTTCTGCCTTACCCCATGAATGAATAAAGGGCGAGAGTTTTGGTTTGTACGAGTATGTAGTAAATCACTTAATTTACTGATTGACACTTCGCGTGACCAGAGGGCTGGCTCATTCTTTGCCTAAAGAATTAGTAGTGCCATCCAACGTGGCAATGCTGCCAGTCTTTTGGACACGTTTCCATATCACAGCGATGCGGAGGAGTATTTTGACGCCTGATTCTTGGTCGGCTTTTTATTTTATTTTGCTTTTGTATATACTTAGTTAGTTTTATATTATTTATAATTGTATATATGTAAATAAAGTTTATTTAAATCTTAATTGACACATTATTTCTATATAAATATTACTACTGATTATACTTCGAGCGACAAATCCAAAGTCACACTTTAGACCCAACATCTTATTCTTAGTTACTTACTTAGTATTGTGAGCATTTGAAACTCCTTGGATATTTATAAGTAAACAAGCTGACCCCGCAGACGTTGTTTTGCCATGTAGGGGTTGGTGATAGGGTAAAAATTTAGATTTGTATTTATTTTTAATGCCACATATTTTAATTAAACCAATAAAATAAAAAAATAAACAGAAAATAAAATAAAAATGTTTGGAGTGGACCACCCTTATCATTTAGGGGTATAAAAATAGATGTTGGTCGATTCTCAGACCTACCCGATATGCACACAAAATTTCATACAAATCGGTCCAGCTGTTTCGGAGGAGTTTAATAACAAACACCGTGACACGAGTTTTTATTTTTTGTTTTTTTTTTCAGTAATATAATATAATCGTTGACTGCCAAGCATCTGGCATGTAAGAATCAAGTATTTAAGAGTTAAATCCCATATTAAAATAACGCTAAAACGCCTTTTGGCAATAGACTGGTACCTGTAGAACCAGTAAGGTTCTGCGTCCTCACTATTCTCTAAATATTTAATTAAACTATCATACAACAAAATAATTACACCCATATAATTCCATCGCAAGTTAACACTAAAACTTATCCTGGCTAAGAAATGGCCTCCTTACCGTTAACATTTGGCGTTAATCCAAAAAATTAATTGGAGACAAGCGTTCGCTCAACAGCGCTTTACAGCGCTTAAAAGCGCTCAAGCCTCAAGAGCAAGCGTGTCGAGAGTAATTAGTGCAATTAGTGTGAATCACGTAATAGTCAAGTGCGATGTTGTGCCGAGTACCAGCGGCCTTACTATAGGCGCATGCCGATATTTTAGGCGAATTTGGTGCGAGTGCGGACTATGAAATGTCATGGCCCAACGGTTAAAGGACTGCCTGTCCATAGGATTGTATAAAATCTCAGGTGAAAAGGGATTATTGATTAATATTTCTCCGTTTCTCCGCTCAGTTTCAATGGACAGGCCGACTAAGGCCTCAAGTCTCATACATGAGGTTGAGGTTTAAAATCCGGACCGAAAAGAAGTACCAGTGTGACTTTTCCAATTAATATGTACTTTCTAAGTTTATCTTAGACATCATTGAACTTTGTGAAGGAAACATCAACCTAGATTTATTAATAAGCCTGAAGATGCAAATCCACCTTGGTGATTACTGATCATGCCTTTCCTATATTAGAAGAGGCTTTTGGGACATAATAGGCTGGTATTATCGTTTCTACATGTGCTCTACCGGTGATATAGTTATGCTAAGATGCCTCTATGATACCCAGGGGTCTTTGTATTTAATGCCATAAAAACAGAATGTGTGTGTATCAGTATTAGGTAATATGTAAAGAATATTTTTTTCATATTAGATTTTTTAAATAAACACTTGAACGCGCCTTGTATTTTTTTTGGCGGTTTTTCCTACCCGACTACTCTAACTGCCAATTTTAATAACGTGTCTCAATCCTAATCTGGAGATCGTTCTTTGTTTGTAGCCAATCAACAGCCGAGTTTGCAATCTGTAAACTTGAAAGGGCGAATCAGAAGCAGCAATTTTGATGGCGGATTGAGATAAGAAGCACCGAAACTAAATTAGAGGTCAGTCTCTTTTTTAAACAATGAAGAGGTATGTGTATGGTGATTTTTAATGTCTTGCATTTTCTTCGGTCAGATTGCTCATAATTATTCTGAACATTAAAATTTTAGTTGATATTGAGAGTTACACGTATCGGCTTCGAGCAAATTAAGAAGGTTCTGCCTACCCATTTAGGAAAACAATGTTCTTAATGGTGTTTTTATCCCAAATGGTGATCCCAGTGTATTTGGTGTTCTTTGGACCTCCAAAGGAAAGCCTGTAGCGACATCTATCTCGCTGTACTAACAAAAATCTGACGTTTCCTACATCGCGATATTAAAGTTATCCGCGCTATTGAACATATATACCAGAACTCGACATAACACCCGTCTGGTAGGAGGATCCTTAGTTTTCTATGGGGTATGAGAAACTTTACACCCTGTTCCTAATACCCCCAAAAGCCTGTCAATCTTCTAGTCTAAACACTGGGCTATCATTGAACATGTTAAAGTTCTACGTGGCTTTGAATAGATTAATACCATTTAGCATACATGGACCCCTGGTAGCAGAAACTCTCGACACTTCACGAACTCCATTCATTCGAGAGTCTGTTACTGCGCATTTTACTAGCACTTCAGTAACACCTCTTAAATACTTATAAACTACCACATGCCAGTTATTAACTTCGAATTTGTAAATGTGTTAAAATCTATTAAATTTGGGGATGGTTTGAAAAGGAATCCTTATATAACTTCGTCTGTCTGTTTTATTTTAGGAAATACTAACTGATATATGGTATTTACATGTAATTTGTAATAGGGATGTGTCCTAGGTAAAACTATATTAAGTCTATTTAGACCGTCAGTAAGATTACCAAAAGATATTGGACACGTATTTTTTGCTAACTCAATTCAATAAAAAGTGACAATGATATAGTACATCAAAGTTTAGGAGAAAGGGCTTGTGACGTCACTGTTACGTTAAAAGTGTAGCACGGCGTGACGTCACGCGCAATTTCGACTATATCGTCGTCATTTTTGATTTACGTGATAAAAGGAAAAGTACGTGTCCAGTATTTTTGAGTAATCCAACTTTCGCACCAATCAGATTTTTTAAGGACTACCCTATTCAATTAACGACTAACCTAATTTAACAAACTATGTTTGTGCAACTATATAGTATAAGAACAGACAAATTGTTATTTAGACTAAAATAGGAGCCGAAATGGGAGGTTGACATTTTAAATTGAGTATTGTATTGTTTGGCGGGCCGATATCCGCAACTCCACGACTCTGCGCTGCGTAAAATTTTAAATTGAGTAATAGGTGAATTTGGGGGAGGGAGAGGGGAGATAAAATAAAATGTAATCTCATAAAGTGGTTGTAAAAAATCTTTGAAAATTGACAATATTTTTCCTAATTTTCTCACGGTCCCTCGGTGGGTGAGTCTAACTCGATCTTGGGTTTATTTTTGAGGTAAGCGTGAGGTTTATCTAGCTGACCCCAGCGTAGGATATGGGTAGATAGATAGATTTATTTATTTGCTTAGAATGTAGGTAATTAGTACAATTAGGTGGTACAATATTTTTGATCATTATTCATTCTGCTACAATTATTCTAGTTACTACTTTGTTAATTAATATTATGACATTGTAGACTACATTGACTTTTTATATTATTGTAATATCACTTAAAAAATCTGATACAGAATAATAAAAATTTTGAAGAAGCATTACAGCAGGTACGTTTTAAATCTACTTAAAGGTTGATCTTTAATATACTTTGATACATGGTTATAAATAAGAGTAACCATACACATAGCACTCTTTTTCAATAATACAGTTTTGTATCCACCTGTGCATAAAATTGGGTATTTTTGATTACAAACTCAGTGGCACTCTGGCGGTTGGATCAACCTGTTAACCCATCACGAATTTGTTACTAGCAGCTTCGGAGTATAGATTTGTGCTCGGTTGATAGCAACCGGCTTGCCCGTAATTACATAAATATAAAAACACGCCTTTAATAAATGATTCGGTAACTCAGGAACAGTTAGGTTCTTATAGTATACCCCTTCCTAACCCTTTGAGTTGAACAAGTGTGACGTCAAGTTTATGCTATGTGTAATACTACACCTCCGCCAAAACTCCAGGTGCAACATAAGTGCGATGTTAATCCAGCGTTTGACGACACGGTTGGCGCAGTGGTTGAGCCATCGGCTGCTGCGCCGCGTGTTGTGGGTTCGATCCCCGCACGGAGCAAATATTTGTATGACATACAGGTAGTTGTTCCGGGTCTGGCTGTTTGTGTATGTGAGTTTAAATGTTTGTAAACGCACCCACGATACAGGAGAAATTCCTAGTGTGGGGCAACGTTTTAAACAAAAAACATCACTGAAATGAAACAACCAAAAAGTTTGTGTATTTTATTCAACCGTTTAAGATAACACATGAGACCAAACCATAGAGACTAAAAAAAACAACAAAAAAGCAGTCGTTACCGGAAAGTATGGGACATGATACGCCTAAACGAATCGAAAACAGATTTGAAGGTTCTGACCCTCGCAGCAGGGAAGAGGAGGTCCAGCAATCCTCTCTGATAATCCTCCTTCACTATAGGTATAACTTCTACACTAACCTCTTCAGGCTCTTCTGTCGTCGTCGATGTGGTAGATGTCGTTGTGTTCTCCACTTCAGTTTTTATGAATGACGCGTTCAATGCGAACATCGGCGTTGGTATCGTTGGTAACGTTACTGGTGGGATGGTTTGGGTCTTAGGATGGAACTCCACGAATCGTGTATTGATATTGTTCAAGTGAAAGGCTGGATCGTCCTCTATGGTTGTGAAGTATGGTTCCTCTTGTTTCATAGTGGTGACGAGTGGGTCTTCGGCAAGCAGAGCCAGGCTGTTGCTGTAAATATCGTGGAAGTTTACTGTTGAAGGGACGTTGTAGTACGCATTGTAGGTGTATCCCTGCTGTTCTTCCGTCGACTCTGCATTGGTAAATGGCTGTGGAAGAGATGAACTGGTAATTTTTGCAGCAATGGTCTTGAATTCAGAAATGGTTCTCGTGTATTCTTTGAGTTTAAAAGAAGTAAAGACGTGTTTAACTCATGATGGCGGTTAGTCTTATGTGTTCACATTGTTTATTGGTACATAGGTTTATGTAAAGAGTCCAGCACATCAAGCCACCCAAATCTGTCAAAATTAATTGATGGTTTTTCAACTTTATTACAAAAGAATAAGGTTCAATCAGTTCAATTGGGAAAATTGTACAGTTTGGGATAGCTTGATTTGCTGGCCACCGGTCTTTACGACCTAAACACTCAGAAACATTGTGGAAGAGTCTCTATTAATCATCTACCTAGCCTTTTTCCAAGCTTCTTTTTTTTACCTAAAAAAAAAACGTTGCCCCACACTAGGAATTTCCCCTGAACCGTGGGTGCATTTATAAACTTCTAAACTCACATAAATAAACAGCTAGACCCGGAACAAATACCTGTAGGTCATACAGATATTTTTTCCGTGCGGGGATCGCATCTGCGACACCCAACGCAGCTGCCAATCGCTCAGCCACTGCGTCAACAGTCAAACGCTAGGCTATGTAGGGGTCGGCTTCCTGTCTAACCGGATGAACCTTAATACCCGTATTTTATATGAACCAACAGCCTATCAGACCTCTAAAAGCCATTACTAAGACTTCCGGGTTTCTGATAACCTGTAAAGCTTTTCAAAGACGAATATACGAATGACTTTCGACTCCTTTTCTCGTCGACTTCATTTAAAAATCCACACAGATAACTAAGCTCGTGGTCGTGAGTTAAAACGTCAGTGTTTAGGGGAATGGTCGTTAGCCAAGATAGACTGAACAGATTTCTCAGATTTTTCTGAGAACATATTTCTCGGAATTATGTATCAAGGGAAAGAAATAGCTAAACATACATATAGAAGCTTATCCCAAAGGGAAACATAGGACGTGTCACCAACATTGTAGGTTACTGATTCATCGTTCACTCGACGTGGAAAGATTCTGGTGCCTGGTGTACCAGCAGGGACCTCGATTACTGGAGATTCGGTATCAGTAATCGTTTCTGTTGTTTCTGACTGACTGCTGACCTGAAAATGACAGATCCGGTAAATAATAACACAAAACATAAAAAGCAACATACCTACACGGAAATATAATACTGTAAGCAAAAGGTTTAATCGTCGGCATGATGCTGACTGCTTATATCTCCTAGAGTGTTTCTAAGCGCTGGTTTTAATTAAAAAAAAAAAGAATACTATTTTGGAACACATGAAAACAATTTCTAATTGAAAGTTTTAATGAAAATAAATGTCTTTTTTTAAGTCATGTATTGAAAAGACTTGTGGCCATATTACTATCGATAAAAAATTAAAAAGAAGTACATGCGATTGTGTAACAATTTGGGTGAATTTTTTTGATAGTAGAAACCTAATAAATACTGTGACTTTTTGTGAATTAATGATTTTTCTCTTGGTGTGAAGTTGACAGGTCGTTGAAAAGAGAAATGTTTGTTTGTTTGAACGCACTTATCTCTGGAACTGCCAGTCGGATTTGAAATATTTTCCTTCATGTCACAATCCCAATTATTAAATAGGCTTATTAAATATATTCTGTAAATAGTAAGCGTGAAGTGATCCCTAGTATTAGTATCACATTACAAATATATTTTCACTTATTTCTCTCTTTACTCACTCTCTTTATCTTTCACTCACTTTCTTTCTCTATTTTGTGAATTTTTTGACAGAATAACACAGCTGATTTCTTTATATTTTTTTTTATGATGGGCTTAAATTTTAAGAACATTTAACTGGTCACACTGAGAATAAAAGGGTACTTACCAGAATTAAAATGGCGGCAACCACTGAAACTATTAGCCACATGTTGGATCTATGAACGTTGAACTACAACTAAATTGCAATGTTATTGTACACCCGTTGACTCGTCTCAATGTGAAGCCATTCTAATTGTTTGTAACCATACAATACAATGTTGATCTCAGTATAGAATAAATAGTAATCAATGTCATTGTATTCATTGTGTTCACCTTCACTATCGGCACTCTCCTATTGTGGCTGCTAACTGTTGTTTTTAAATAGCATATCTTAAGTTTTGTACGTTGGGAGATCATTTGGCTGCCCACAGTAGGTACAGAAAGATGATTGATTTAATTATTTTTTATTGACGTATGTTGTATAGATTCAAGTTCTACTAAGTTACAAGTTCTCTAAGCAGGCGTGTTGCTGGGAAGTTAGTTCCGGCACTTCTTCTTCCCAGCAAAAGCACTAGGAAGTGGTGAAGGGTGGGCGTTTTGGGGGACTGTCTTTTGTAAACGTTTTGACGTTCAATAAGTGATGATTCTCAGCCTAATTTGAATAAATGAATTTTGATTTTGATTTTTTGTACCACATACAGAAATGGACTGAGTTACAGTGAGTTTTTGTAGTGCTTCAGGGATGTTTGCAGAAGCCCTCGTAGATTGCTTTCATGCAGTAATGCATAAGAGATGCCCATCACTGGTACGCAAGGAGCGTGGCAGCACCAACAGCAACCTACATATGGTCTCCTGCCGACCGGATTGCGCGATCGTTGACCGGTGCTGCAAAATTTTCTTTTTGAGCTTGATTAAAATTTCTTTATTTTTTATTTAATTTAGTTTACTAACATACGAATACTATGAGTTATGTTACTTGAAAATAATTTAATAAAATAATAAAAAATATTATTCATACCCTAAAAAAATTGTGTATTCTCTAAAAAGAGACAAAGTGACGGTGAAGCCAGTATGTCTCTTTAATGTAGGTCTGTACCAGGTTTTTTCCCATGGGGGTAGGCAGAAAGTACAGAACGCCACTTGCTGCGATTCATACATACTCCTTTTGTTTCCTTAACGTTCATACATTTGGTCATACACGCACGCCGGTCGCTAGTACTACATACTTGACCTGTTTGAAGAACAATCCCAATAAGGTCAGTGAATATCTTTCTAGGACGTCCCATCCCATTTCTGCTTACATCTGCAATTTTAAATATCTTGTGTGAGTCGTCTTTAATTCATCCTCTGAACTTGACCAAACCATGGGAGCATACTCGTTTCAATTTTTGTCACTAGATCTTCTTTTAATCTTAAACTATAAAACAAAAGATTTTTTACATTTTCGACAATACAGATAGAGCTGAAATATCTCATTAAACCTATCCTTTAACACAGAAACGATGCTTGGCTCGGAAATTAGTAACAGAGGCCAGCACATCAAGCTACCTCAATCTGTCAAATTTATTTAATATACATTCAACTTTATAACAAAAGAACAAGGTCCATGTTCAATTGCGAAAATTTGAAAGTTTGTTCTTATGAAAGTATAGTTTCTCTTAGTAAATAGTTTCCCTAACAATCGTCTTTACAAATAAAAAACTACTACTGTCTTTGTTAGCTTTTCCTACTACAGATTAGGTATCCATACTTAATATTATAATGTGAAAGTAACTCTGTCTGTATGTTACCTTTTCATGCTTGATTCGCTGAACTGATCACTGTCTCTTAAGATACAGGTTCATCCCAGTTTAAGAGGCAGGGCTCACCCAATTAATGTGCAGACCTTGGTTATGTAATACCTGTCTAATCTTGTACCAACCAGTTGTAATACATTATTTTACCTGATTTTAACCGTAACAACTATTATGTATTTTTGTTTTTGTCTGTAAGTTATTAAGTTATTAAAATAAATTAATTTATTATTTATTATTATTATTCCTATGAAATTTAATATGGAGATAGTTTGACACCCTGAGAAGGATATAGGATATATTTTATAATAATAATAATAATAATAACATTTATTTCAGACCATAAGTCCATAATTTTAAACCGCAACGTTTGCATCTGTGAAAACCGACATTCTCGCCGACGAAGTCTCGGGCAAAAGCTAGTTTAATAATAACTGATTTGTTGTAGTCTTACAACTAATCATTCTCTTTCCTGGTATTTAAGGACGATCTACCATCGTACAGTCACGTACAAAGATCCACACTTCTAAAACGATTTTCTCCTTCAATATTTCCCAGGTCAGGCAATGTGTTATTGAGTTTTTCCAATAGGAATTTTGTCATTAGCAGCCCGGAGTCTGGCTTTATAAATAAATAATAATAAATAAATAAAAAATAAATAATGCTGGACAATCCACACAGCATTATCTAGCCCCAAGCTAAGCAGAGCTTGTGTTATGGGTACTAGATGACTGATATACTTAATACAATACATTACATAGATAGATATTTTTATTATACATAGGAAATACCCAGAACACCCGGAACAAATATTTGTAGATCGTACAAACATCTGTCCCAAGACGGGAATCGAACCCGCAACCTCTTGCGTCGCAGGCGGACCTTCGCCCGCCGCGCCACAACGGTCGTCAAATTTATGCCCGGTTGAAGTCAGGCTCGCCCCTAATAATTGGACTTAAACATAACTGGCGAAATGTGGGTGTTACTAAAGGTGCACATCTGCCTAACTCTTTGGAGAATACCAGCGTGATGTCCTGTTGATACTGAATGCTGCACTGTTGGTCCAGTTCAGTGCGTACTGCGAATTTTGATATGGAATTTGATACTCTGTTTGAAACTAGTTTGAATAGAATGTACGGTGTGTGGATATTCAGTGTCGGTAACATTTGATAGATTGATATATTTTGTTCTCACAGTTATATTTTGCTTCGTCTATGACTGTCTATAAAAGTACCAGCCTATTACTGTCCCACTGCAGGGCAAAGGCGTCTTCTCATTCAGAGAAGGCACGAGCATTACTCACCACGCTTGCTCAAGACGGGTTGGCGATTTCAGATTTATATTTATTTACATAAGTCCAGGTTTCCTCACGATGTTTTTCCTTCACCGATGTCAGTGATGTCCGAGATAAACTTAGAAAGTACATATGAATTGAAAAACTCACATTGTTACTTGCCCAGGTTTGAACACACAACCTCATGCACAAGAGGCGAGGCCTAAACCACTGGGCCATCATGACCTGTCTATATTTAAATGTTGATCAATATAACATCACTTAATAAAATATTACGCCTGTATTTCCCGAAGGGTTAGGCAGAGTACCTGTAGTATTTACATTGCGCAAGTTATGTCCCATGTAAAAAGGGGCGAATATCTATTACCATCGACCGGACGCAAACACAGACTCCGGGCTGTTACTGAGAAATTTCGAATTGGACACAGATTTTTATTACATAAATAAATAAATAATGCTGGACAATCCACACAGCATCATCTAGCCCCGAGCTGAGCAGAGCTTGTGTTATGGGTAATAGATGACTGATATACGTACAAAATACAATACATTACAAAGATAGATGTTTATTATACATAGCAAATATCCGGAACACCCTGAACAAATATTTGTAGATCGTACAAACATGTGTCTCAAGGCGGGAATCGAACCCGCAATCTCATGCGTCGCGTGCACATCAAAACATCGTCATTTGCCTACCCTTTTTTGTTGGGATTGTCTTTCAATCTAACTGAATACGACTGTCTAAGATCTACAAATTACAGTCAGGACCAACGGCTTGGCGAGTTTTACGAGGCACGAAGGGGTCTCGATGTTGTACTATGTATGGTTACCCATCCACAGATTGACCACGCCAAGCCTAGCTTAACCTTCGATCGTCCCGTGCGGCTGTTTTTATTTAACCACGAGGTCCTCAAAAGAAAAAATCAAAATTAAAATCTCAACATTTTAATGACGTCCAACATCAAGATGTTGGCATAATATTCATAACAGTCCATGTAGTGGGGAGGCAAGCGAGATAAAATCGCATTTGGCCGCAAATAAAAGGAAGCCAGCACGTACATCCCCGCTGCGCGCACGCCGCAGGGGCCAAGCTCCATTGATTCGGACGACACGGGAATCTGTACAAAATAATAAAATTTAAGTGTCTGTTTTTCATGTCAAAAGAACAGCTTTTTCACTAAATGTCTATGGAAGTTTATACGGTAGTTATACCAAAAACAAAACAAATAAAAATTGAAAAAAATGTGTGTCTGTTTGTATATCGATAGACAGATATGTCTGTCTGTCTGTTTGTTTGAGGTAATTGCCGCAACGGCTAGACCGGGACATTCATTGCAGCCTAAGATACTCCCTATCACATCTGCTGCCTGCTGTGATAAGGAAGTGAAGTAACTTAGGGTAAAAGTTCCATCATCATCAGCAGATAGTTGATGTGTTAAGGAGTAACTTAGGCTCCTTGCGTATTGCTTTATTTTAGAAAAAGAATAAGATTTCTGTGCAAAAAATGAGAACCATATTTTCTTTAAATTCCACGCGGAAAATGACGCGAGTATAGCTAGTAACAAAATAGTTAAATGAAAATGTCGATTCTGAGACGAGAAAATATCGTTGTACAGGGTGCCGATTTTATTCACCTGCAGGATTTAAGGAGGTGAATCAGACCACGGTACTCTACCCGAATCAAAAAAAAATAGAACCTTATCCTTTTATTATTATATCGATTACATTTTCTAATGCAGAGTCAAACCTGGAGCGAATCCAAAGGCGTAAAGCTATATGATGCGCGGACGTTTAAGTCAAAAACACCCCAAGGGCGCGCCGGGCGGGTCAATGTACGGAGGGCTGCGTTTACGAACTGCCGTTGTTTGGGAAAAATACTAAATACAAAACAGCGTTTATTTTCAAATGTATATAATACATTTGAAATACTTTTCACATTTTTAATGCGGTCATTACTCACTCCGACATGAGTCCTGCAGGTGACTAAATCGCCACCCTGTAAATTTGCTTCTTAGAAAACATTAAGTTAAAGTTTCAACCATAATTTTCGTTCTTATTCTGCATAATCTTCTTTGATCTGTCGCACAATCAAAGAATCCGATTATACGTTAACTCTTTCTTTATTATCAAACCAAAATCTACAAACAATTTGAGAAACTTACTCGTCATATCTATAAAGATTTGCCGTACCGTCTGCGACATTGGACCCTCGCTCCGCCCCGGCGCGTCCGTAAGGATGCTTATGATGCGGTGTTGCAGTTTATTTAATTTCCTCAAAGGCATTACCTGGAAAAAGCATGTTTTCAAGTGCCCCCCTAGCTTGCAGTACGCTCAGCTCCTGTTTGTGGAGCCCTTTCATGTCGGAAATATATTTTGACAGGGAGTTTCTTTTGATGGGGAAGTGGTGTGAAGTGTGGGAAGATGCAAGTGAGACGTGTGTGGTTTTGCGGATGCTGGAGATTTTTTGAGAATGTTGGTGTGTTTGTTTGGTTGACAGCTAGTTTTTTCTTTAACTCATAACTTGGAAATCTAGTTCTTCTACTTATTATTCCAGGTTAATCTTAGTTATCTTCTACTTATTAACCTAAGTTAGTTAAATTAGAATTGCTTATTAATCTGTAGACTATATTTTATTGTTAGTAAAGTAGCATATTTATGGTAATTTCCATAACAAATAAATAACTTGGAAATCGAAACTTGAACTGTTGTTTTCTCGATTTAAAAAAATCAACTGTTTTAAACAGAAACAATCTTTTAAATCCTGCCCAAGCCTGTTAAACCTCTTGAGTGCTCCCTAATGAATGCTTTTTGCAACAAGTTTTATGAAGATTTAATGAGTATTTACTTATATTAAATATATCTAAATCTTGATCTATTCTTGCATACCTACCTACGTAACCTACCTAATACTAGACATACTCGTAAAAATCACAAACATGTCTAAGTACAACATTATTTCCTAATTCAATATTTCACTGCGAGAAAGATCTAGTCGGCTAAGTTAGTACAGCCTTTTAAGAACAACTCTATAAACGTCACAGTGCTTTCATTTGGGCTCTCCATAGTGACACGTATTCGTCTTCGCCATAGAGTGGGAAAACGAAGTGGAGGTTTCGCGAGCATGTGAGATTTATCGCCGACGTAGGTATGGCCAAATTTTGCATGAAGTGGAATTTTGTGTGACTATTGATGGGAGTGAAGAGGAGCTCGTGGCTAAATAAAACAACCGCAAGGTTTGATCGAAGGTTAAGCTACGCTTGCCGAGGTCAGTCTGTGGATGGGTGACCGTTCGCCAGTTGTCATTTGTAGATCTTTGAAAGTCGTTACGGGTACTCAGAAGCCCGAAAGTCTGACAACCAGTCTTACCAAGGGGTATCGTGTTGCACAGTAATTGGGTTGTGGAGGTCAGATACGCAGTCGCTCCGTGTAAAATACTGGTATTCAGCTGCATCTGGTTAGACTGAAACCTGACCCCAACATGGTTGGGAAAAGGCTAGGCAGATGATGTTGATGAAAGTGAATCAAATAAAATAGAACATCATGCCTATATTCCCAAGGCAATGGTTAGGCAACAATTCGCCAGTTATGTTTAAGTCCCATGTAATAGGGGGCGAGCCTATTGCCATCAACACTTTGCCTGACTTGAGAATCGGGCCCGATGCCCAAGTACATGCGACCACTAGACAATGGGGGCAATCGACTTTTAGAGGTTCACCCCCCATTTAATAGGACTTCAACATAACTGGTGAAATGTGGTTGTTACAAAAACCTAGGCCTTGGCTAAATACATGTATGTATTATGTTAAGAACATAATCAACCTTTCAATATATACAAGGTGTAACAGAATTAACGCAATACCTCTTAAGTGGTCAATGTACTTGTTGGCGCGTGCCGTGGCTGGTTCAGCGAAGAAGGTAGTATAACTTCAGTGAACTGTGTAACTGTTATGTATTGTACGAAAGTACTTAGGCTGAGTACAATAGGAATAGGTCTACGGAACAAACAAGTAATAAATTAAGGATGCGCAAGCGCGGACGTTCGTCTAGGCGTGTATCAGCAGACTCATTGTCGGCGTGAAGTGTGCGCGCGAGCCGAGCGGCCTTCGTTGGCCAGCTGATCCCCGCTGTATCCACTCCCCTCGTTCACTCCCGCGGCGCGCGGCGATGTTGAAAGAAGTGGTCTCAACAATACTCATCACTACTGAACAACTTTCACTATGGAACCAACACTGAAATAGTGAAAAAAAAAATGACTACATACATTTAAAATATGCGCACAGCTCGGCAAAATGTTCTGAACAGCTGATTCTTCTTTCGCGGTTTATACTGCCGCATCCCCCTTTTCCACGATCCCAGATACCACCGTAGGGATTCGCTCCACGGCTGCGTTACTTGAATTTATTCCTGAACCTTTTGTGAAGGATTACGTTGACAAATTGTGTAAGCGAGTGCGATTTGTCTGTCTCACGGTCCCCTTATGGGCACAGATTTTAATGCTAATACGATGTTGATACTCTTTGAGGAGTAGTTGGAAGTGGAACTGGCTTCGAGAGGGTCCGTAGGGGCCGATAGAGACGTTTCGTAAGAAATATATATACAATTTGCATAGAGATTTCGGAGGTAACATGAGGATATAGTCAGGAGGATTAAGCAGTACCGGCATAGTATTTAGGTGACTGCTGTAAACCTGCGTTATGCTGTGGGCCGCCATGGTGTAAAATAATGCTGCACAACATGCTGCACATTGGCAAGGAGGGTATTAACCCTTCTGGCCACTACAAAAAAAAAAAAGTTCTTCATGGCCGGCAGCACACTGGCACTGCTAAAGGATGACATTCTAACTCCACATTAACTGTCATCCCATAGTGCCACTGATTTTGTCACGTGTCGTTCCGATTCACGTCACCCTGGGATAACGGTCTAATCCTATCTTAATTATCTGTATCAATTACGATGGCCGTCAATCCTTGACCGCACCGGACGTGCATCTTAATGCAAGGACGATTTAAATTAACAGAAACACCTCAGATGTGTTGGGTATCGATATATAAAAAAGATGGCGTCATGGGGATTGCCAACAGAAACGAGAGCTTTTAAATAACTCACTAAGAATTTCTCCTGTATAGTGGGTGCGTTTACAAAAAATTACCTGACGTACACAAACCAGACCAGACCGGATGCCAGACCCAAAACAACTACCGGTAGACCATACAAATATTTGTTCCGTGCGGGAATCGAACCCGCCACACACAGCGCAGTAGCCAATTGCTCAGCAACTGCGCCAACCGTGAACCAAATAGAAACCACGTGACCCTGACCTACGTTTTAAAAAACCAACCCGGGACTGCACTAAACGGTGCAAGGTTGACTGCGAGCGGCCATTTATATTTAGGTACGTAGACGCATTCAGGGCAAAAGGTCAAGCGTTGGCAGTGGCGGGGACTTTTCATCGTGTTCTTTTAACTGAAGGAAAAGTCTGAAAACGGAAAGTGTATACATTTGTATACAGTTGCTTGGACTGCAGTCCATTCGCTTCGTGAAAGTTTTCGTGCACATACCAAAATGACTTTGCAGATTGTTATTATGTGCAATATCAAAAATGTAACAATATTCACGTAAAAATAGCTGTGTGTAGTTGGGTTTATTCTTGAGGCGCTTTTAAGAATTTAAGTTTCTCTGCGTTACGCGATTGAAAACGCATTGTGATTTTCTTACTTCCAGTGCATCACGAGATCTTAAGGATCTTTTGTTTCCATTTTTTCTTTGATCGTCTGGCGAGCTCTCATATATATATTGTCATATATCTAAGTATAGTCGGATATACAACCTCACTACATATAAAAGTATTTGCTTCTCGTCATCATCGTTGATGACGTCAACGTCATCATCCTCCTGCCCTTATCCCAATTTATTTGGGGTTGGCGCAGCATGTCTTCTTCTTCCATACATCTCTATTTGCCGTCATCTCAAAAGTTGTTTGACCTGTAAGTGTGCTAAAATAAATTTACAGAAATAAATATCATTTAGGTAATGATACCTAAATTATATTTCGGCTTCAGAGACTGAGGTATGAACCTCAGTCTCTAAAGCCACCTGTTTACTGATAAATTAATCACCTTTTTAAATCAGCCAACGGCTTTCGAAAAAAGAACATTCCCTACCATAATCCTTTTATAAGTTTGTGTCGAGTTGTACCAACCTACACCTCTATACTCTATGAATGTCACGCTTTCACGGCGTGTCTATGGTCTCTCTCACGTCCGCGCCAACACGTCTTTGAATCGAGTCTACATCGGGGACTGCTCGTGTTACTTGAATTTTATTTTGTACCCCTTTTGTGAGATTGCTTTGATAAATTATATGAGCTATGATTTGTGAGTTGTAAGGCTTTTTTGTTGATATTTTGTTGGTTTGCTTAGAAATTATTTTAGTTAGGTGTCGTGGTGAGTGTTTTGATCGGTTTTGTTTTATAAGGTTTGTAGCTTATTTAAGTCCGAACCACGGGTTTGATTGACTTGGCCAGATTGCAGTTTAAGGATTTCTAATCCCGTGAATAGGTTGCCAAATTTAAATTTTCAAGAAGAAAAAAATGTGAAATATTTAAGCCACTCTCGGATAGAAGGATTGTGTTTTTTGGCTAAGTAGTCGCTAGTAGTAACATACATCTCATAATTATTGTACAATACACGACTAATAATTGGTTTTAATTGCAAAATGAATAATGACAGCGATGCGGAGGAGTACTTTGTCGCCTGAGTGTCTTGGTCGACTTTTTATTTTGTTTTGGTTTTGTATGTATGTAGGTATATAGTTAGTTTCATATTCTATTTTTATATGTGCAAAACAAATTGCAAGAGAAGTAAAATAATAAATGAATATGTAAATAAATAATGCTAGACAATCCACACAGCATCATCTAGCCCCAAACTAAGCAGAGCTTGTGTTATGGGTACTAGATGACTGATATACTTAATACAATACATTACATAGATAGATATTTTTTATTATACATAGCAAGCAAATACCCAGCACACCCGGAACAAATCTTTGTAGATCGTTCAAACATTTGTCCCATCGATCCCGCAACCTCCTGCGTCGCAGGCGGATCTTCGCCCGCCGCGCCACATCGGTCTATGAATTACCCGTATATGAGACACATGTCCGAGTTAAATCATTTCCCATACAGGGTGGAACCCCTTCCTTCTATCTAAGCACATTCAAGCAGTTAGTTCAGCACATGACTTTGGACTTCTCAGCGTTGTTTCTCAACAGCTTTTTCCTACTTTTTGTTTCGTGATTTTTTTTAAACTGTAAACAATTATGATTTATATCTAAACTAACGAGATTGTTAGTTAAAAAGTAAATAATTTCTACTGTTATTCAAAATCTCGTTGGTATAGATTTTATGCAAAATCACAAAAAGTTAAAAAAAGTTTAAAGTGACAATTTCATCAGAATAAAAATTCCGAAACTCTGTGGGTTCCGTATTATGTACTGAACTCACAGTATCAGGTTGTGGTTCGATATCCCATCCACCATGTCAACAATAGAACCACTGCGCTACACAATTCATTGGCTATAAATTTCCTTCACATCCTGTGACACCAGTATACCTAAATATAGATAATACCTATTCGAGCCAGAGCAGTAGAGCTCCTTAACACTTGAATAATGCAGTTGTCAATAGACAGATTGATATGCTCACTACAATCCCCCTCTCTAAGGCGTTCCCCCTCTTCACACGAACACACGGGGAAGGAAAATAACCAGCTGAATTTTCAACTTGTTGACAGACGTCTAGCAAAAACGTAAGATCACGCATTAGTTGGTATAGATTGAAAAGAGACTGTGATCTTTGAGTTTCTTTCGGTGTTCTGTCTCAGACAGCGAAATACCAACCTGGTTTAAAAGTATATTTTAGTGAGTGTATGAGTAAGTGTTTGCAAAAAAATAATAGATGGTAACATAATTTATTATTATAATTAAGGTATTTTAATACGGAAGTGTAACCCGTGATGTATAATGTGACATTTTATTTTTTATCGTTTTCTGAATATGTTTTTACGCCCTAGCTTGGAATAGGTTAAACAACTACAAGGAGTTCCCGCTCACCAAAATGCTGACGCAAAAACAAGTTCGTATGTTCCAAGACGGACGACCATAGACAATCGCGGTAGGTTCTACTGCGTATAATCTATGCCAGTAAGACACCTTTGTTCCATGCACTGCCACGCCGATTCACGAGCAATACAATGGATGCAATGCATCAACCTGATAGCTTGTGGCCTAATCCTTGCTCTCCGATATATTACATATGCTATTGGAATACGGATGTTACGTGTATGCAGGTTGTGGGCAGAAGGCCCATAACTTAACCAATACTGCCCGTATAATCTGCGCGTGATCAAAATGGGATGCAACCTTTTGGAACTGAATAAAGTTTCGTTTTAAGATCAACGCTCCCGAGTATCGACGCGATGATTTTTCTCTGGGACGGTCGTCTTATCATAAATGATGGACTATTTTTTTGCTGTTAGTGAAACTCGCGTAGCATGACCACCATAGAAACAGGTTTTGTAGACGGAAAAATAAACAACATGACAGATTGTTAAAGATGTCTACCGTCTTAAGCATGGCGATGTTAAAACTGAAGAGAAGAAAGTTATCTATTCTTTACAGTCTACGGGGCGTTCCGTGCTCGGTTAGAGGAGATTTCAAGTCTGAAAGAAAGATCGCTGTCTATTCTAAGTAGAAAAGATAAAGAATTGGCCATGCTAAGCGTGTAGGTGGCGTTCTGTAGTTTCTGCCCACCCCTGCAAGAAATAGGCTTGAGTAAGCTTAAGTTTAGACAGAAGACACTTTCTCGTTGCTACTTCTGTTTCATTTTCTATTTCGAAACGCGAAAGGTGAGAAGGAAACGCATGCATGGTGCATGAGTGTCAATCAGACTTAATCTTCTGTCTCCCTTCCACAGTGCACCCGTCGGTCTGGTTCGACGTAATCAATCAGGTCGACCGTGGCTCTGCTGTCTCAAAGGATTGAAGCAAAACACCATACATGCTTGCCTTACAGTATTCAATACGCATATACATGTATGTACCTATAGGTAGACTGAGGAGGATTCAGAAAGCAGTAGGTACTTCTTGACACGATTCCTCTCTCTGGAGCCCTGACATTCGGTAGCTTGCACCCTGTTCCCAATACTGGTGGGCTACTATTTTTATATTTGATTATTTAAAAATGTATCAAATAAGCTTGGAAAAAGCCGCGAGGAGCTCGTGGTTAAACTTAACCAGCCGCACGGGTTGATTAAAGGTAAAGCCATGCTTGCCGAGGCCAGTCTGTGGATGGATGACCGTTCATTACATATTTAGAATCTTTTGTGCTTCGGAAAGCACGTTAAACCGTTAGGCTGTCATTTATAGATTTTAGACAGTCGTCACGGGTAGTCAAAAGCCTTAAAGTCTGAAGAAACAACCAGCATTACCAAGGGGTATCTGGTTGCTTGCTCGGTAACTGGGTTGAAAGGGTTAGATAGACAGTCGCTCCATGTAAAATACTGGTATTCAGCTGAATTCGGTTAGACTGGAAGCCGACCCCAACTTAGTTGGGAAAAGGCTAGGCAGATGATGACCAGCTGAGCCCCACGGCTAAAAAGTCAGCACGAGACGATTCGAAATTCCCACGAGAATACTTCACTTTTTCGGTATACAAACTAGCCTATGTGTTAATCCAGAGTATGAGCTACCTCCATGCCAAATTTTATTTAAATCTGCTCTGCCGTTTCGTGAAGGGGTAGGTAACAAACATATAACAGACTCAAAAACATCTACCAAAAACTTGGCACTTATAATATTAGTGTGATACTTCTTCAAATAGACGGAGCAGTTATGCTTCAGTTGTTGTAAAAATGTTCTATTAGAACGCACTGTGCTAAAGATTAAAATGCTACCACCGACGTGCAACCGACTGTACCACATCTATTCTAATTCTAATAGCAAGTCAAATTTTCCTTACATACAAATCACAACTGTCATTCTCTACAGCTTGAAAAATTGAAGTAGTGTATCTATCTGTTCAACAATTAAGTTCCCTGACTGTACATCGATAGGGATTTTATTTCACATAGAAACACAGAACAATAACACACGATTTTAATATAAAAATTGCGTATAAAGTATTAAATGCACAGCGCGGTAGGTGCGCTATAAATCGTCGGAACATCTTCGCGTCGCGGACCAATTAGTACAAGATGGTGCCTCGCAACACTCGCGGGATCGTGTCATGTGATACGGAACTAAGATGCAAGGGAGGTGTTGAATTTTTTGTAATGGGACTAACATTTTCTGAACGGAAAGTTAGTATAATTATAATAATACATAAATAAACTCACGGTTTTACATATATAAACTACGATCCTTACATACTCTTTTTGTTCCTTTAACGTTTGTGCATCTGGTCCGTTCGTACGTCGGTTGCGAGTGCTACGGACCTGACCTTTCCAAAGAACATCACTAATAAGGTCAGTGTTTGTCCTTCAGGTGTGTCCCTATGTCATCTCCCTAGCTTTTTCACTACTATATTGCTTCCAGTCTAACCTGATGCAGCATTTCCATGGAGCGACTTTCTATCTGACCTCCATAACCCAGTTACTGGGTAAAGCGATACCATTTGATAAGACTGGATGCGACTATCGGCCTCGTCACGATCATATGTACCTACGTTACGACTGTTAAAGATCTGCGGATCGCAGCCGGGACCAACGGGTGAAACGTTTGCAAACGTTGCTTAACACAAGGTGGACCGACGATCTGGCAAAGATCTCAGGAAGCCTATGGATGACGGCAGTGCAGGACCGATCCTTCTGGAAATCTTTGGGAGAGGCATATGTCCTGTAATAATGATACCAGCCTATTATTGCCCCACTGAAAACTAGAGGCATCTTCTCGTTGCTTGCTCAAGGTGGATTGGTGATTTCAGACTTATACATAATAATAACTCAATATATTTCCTTGCAACGATATCAGCGATGTCCAGGATTAAAATAGAAAATACATTTGTATTGAAAAAGTCACATGGGCACTTTCCCGGATTTCAACCTCCTTCTCGACCTCGGAAAACGTAGCGTAGCTTAACCTTTAATCGATCCTTACGTCTGTTACTTACTGACTCCTACGCCACAGGATTTCCTACTTTGGGAGTCAGGATTTACTATATTTGCATGACCTTTAACTTACTGAAGTTCATGTGACCTAGTCTTTAAGCAATGTTGAAGGCTTTTGTATATATTTTTTTCCTTGGCCTATATTGTCCCACTGCTGGGCAAAGGCCTCCCCCATAGCCTTCCAGTCCTCTCTCTGTGCGGTTTTGTACATTTTTTTTTCTTTTTTTATCTTTTTTTTAGCCTCAAGCGAGGGGCTTGTGGTCAATAAGTCCCAATGTGTTTTTCTCCAATGTGTCAATACTGTCAGGCTTTAGGGCACGTTTCCAGATGACAGCGATGCGGAGGATTATTTTGACGCCTGAGTGTCTTGGTCGGCATTTTTATAGTATTCTTTCTATTTTATTTTGTTTCGTTTTTGCATGTAAATACATAGTTAATTTTATAATGTAAAATAAATGTTTTTCTTTCTTTCAGATAATAAAAGTACACTTTTATTATAAACATTCATTCAATGAATTTTTTATATTTTGTTACTTGTTACAAGTACATAACACCGTTCTAACAGTAGGGTTGGCGGCGAGACTAGTTTTTAACGAATGCTATGAAAGCGTTAATTACTTTTGCAGTAATTAATATGATTTAAAGATCTAAGAAAATAGATGATACATATGTAGGTATGCAGCTCAGCTATCTTTTAAGCTGGCTGTATGATTTCTTGAGAGATAGGACGTTTGAAGTAAGCTAATGTTGTGATGGCTTAGTGGTTGAAGGCTTCTCCTTTCAGGCATGCGGTTGTGGACTTAAATACGGGTACCTATGTGACTAACTCCTCCGCTGTTCTTTTCTGATTAATTTCGTTGCGGGATCCAAGACAGTTGAAGCGTTTCTCCGGGGCTCGTCGGGCTTCATTGTTCGACGCTTATCTGGTGGTCGCCACTGTTGATTCTGGTTTTCAGGAGTTGCAGTAGTTTGGAAATAGTGTGGCGGGCTTTCCCATTAAAAAAAGTACCTATGTGACATTTTTCACTCATTTATACTTTCTAAGTTTATCTTACATCACTGACGCTAAATATCGTGAGGAAACCTGGACAAATGACTTATGAATATACTGACGCGCATTTCTTATTTACTTTCCAAGTTTATCTTAGACATCACTGACATCGGTGAAAGAAAACATCGTGAAGAAACCTGGACTTATAATTAACATAAGTCTAAAATCACCAACCCGTCTTGAGCAAACGTGGTGATTAATGCTCGTGCCTTCTCTGTATGAGATGAGGCATTTGCCCTACAGTGGGTCAGTAACAGGCTGGTTCTTACACTGACGCGCAATATAAAAAGCCACTTGCCACAGTACCTAAAGAAATCTATGGCCCTTTTTTGTGTTTTCCTTCTTTACACATTCAATTACGTTGTTTTCTTTCAATGTAGAGTTTTTTTTTTTTCATAATTCTTCGTTTTATTGTATAGTATTCCAATGTTTCATGATGTCTTGAATTAATTTTGTACAGTCAGCAACAATGCGCTGATAGTTTTAACATAAAACACTTCAAACATCACGCCTATATTCCCGGAGGGTAAGGCAGAGGAGTATCTACCTATAGTACACCCATATTCCGCCTGTTTGTTTAAGTCCCATGTTTTGTTTTTTCATTGACTCACGCATAACAAATAAAACATAATAACTATAAATATCTTAACGGCATTGAAACAGGAGTATGCCTGCCTATCAGTAGGTACAGTCTGTCAGCGATTATTTCCAGAATTGGGGCGAGAATATTGTCAGATTAGGGGTCGAGAATTTTTCCAGAATAGGGGGCGAGAATATTGCGGGAAACCACATCTAGACTCCGGGCAGCTACTGAGAAATTCCAGATGGAAAAAACCCAATAAAACTTCGTCTGACCTGAGAATTGGTCCCAATACCTCATGATCAGCAGTAGCGCATGCAACCACTACATACACGAGACAGTATTATTATTTTTTATAAAACAAAAGCAATGTGTCTATGCAAAGTCTGTGTTTATTTCTCTGCCCGGGCCACGACACAGAACACGGGAATGTTAATATTATAAAATATTAGATGCAATTCTACGGTACGTTTTCTTTTTCTGAGAAAGTTATGATTGGGAGAAAATCTCACTAGCAAGATCGCCAACTTTGCCTTATTATAGCATAGCTTGATGTTGCGAGCTACCTGAACGTAAGGTTAAAGTGGACATGCTTTCAGATTTTTGAACAAAATTTGACTGTATGTACTGTGAATGCGTGTATCAATAACTTTAAGAGCTACATAGGGTTATTGTTAAATGCGATCTTTCACAGACAATCATTGGATGTACTTGATAGAGAAGGAGAAATATCACTCAGCGGGCACGCCCTTGGACTGCCTTAGAGGCTTTTTATGCATTCAGTTTAGCAGGCTTTGCTTGAGTTAGTTGTCGATTTTGGTATATGTTAGTTTTTATTTATTTATTTTGCTATATTGGTGTGTGCTAGCTAACATGTAGCAAATTATGTAATTGAATAATGTATAAAGATTATAGACATAATTATTATGTTTTTGACATATGTTGTATAGCTTCAAGTTCTTCAAAACTATCAAACAGACGTGTTGCTGGGGAGTTTGTTCCGCCACTTCTTCTTCCCAGCAAAAACACTAGGGTGAGCGTTTTGGGGGACTGTCTTTTGTAAACGTTTTGACGTTCAAAAAGTGCTGATTCTCAGCCTAATTTGAATAAATGAATTTTGATTGATTGACTGATTCCTTCGTTGGTCTAGTTGTCTCAAGCGCGACTGCAGAGCGTGAGGTCTTGGGCTCGATTCCCAGGTCGAGTAAAGTGTTATTGAGTGTTTCTAACTGGAATCTTCTCATTAACAGCCCGGAGTCCGGATATGTGCCCGGTTTATGGCAATAGGTTCCCCCAGTTATATGGGACTTAAACATAACTGGAGAACTGTGGGTGTTACTGCAGGGCAAAATTCTCACTTTCTTTCTTTTTCACCCAACTTATTTCTGCGCCAACATGGACCAATCTTTCATGTAGTTTATAACTTGTTGTAGTTTAAAAAAAAACAAAAAGTTCATTAGACTGATCGAGATCTGCCCCGGCAGATCATGATAATCATGATTTTTCACATTTACCACCACGCTTCTAGCACAATACAACAAAACAATACAAAACAAATACACTAAAAACACACAACACAAACTAAATAAGAAAAACACAAACATTTTAAATACTTTTTTTATTCTACTATCCCTTCTACTGCAATCTGACTAAATATGACTTTATGTGTGTTATTGTAATGCTGGACATCATAATGACTCTAGACATGTAGATTTTTTGTTAACTGGACATCATAATGACTCTAGACATGTAGATTTTTTTTTCTGAAATGTACAATACAATGCTTGCCCAAACATTTCAAATTTTGACCCAATATGTAAATTATTCAATATCAATTTTAATTTAACAGCATACAGCAGCAGCAGCAGCTTTACAGTGTCCCGACAGGGTTCATGTACAAAAACAGACGATAATATTGTAAAATGTGTGATGTGCATGAGAGCAAATAAGTAAAAAAATAAAAAAAGTTCAATTCAAGGATAGCAAAAACTACAAGAAAAATGAAATTTTAAAATATTCACATCCACACTATTCTATCTACCGCCGGTGCCGTAGCCTCCTGTACTCCAGTCGCGTATGAAGGAAAATTAGACTTTTTAAACTTGCCTCCAGAACTTCGATTTTACCTCATTCCTCCGAAGTTTGGATTTACTCCCCTCAGGTGGGCTGCATGCTTATTACCCAGTTTATTAAAGCTGACATGCACTGGGTAAATCTTTGGTTTGTTCAATCGTCGTTTTAACTTGATTGATCTGTTTTTTAGGGTTATGTACTAAACGGGAGCCAATAGGACCCTATTACTAAGCTTCCGATGTCCGTTCGTCTGCCTGTCTGTCAGCGGCCTGGTCTCATGAACAATAATAGGTAGACAGTTGAAATTTACACACAGTGTGTATTTTTATTCCCGCTAAAGCAACAAACGACGAATGACGACCAATGTGGCGCGGCGGGCGAAGGTCCGCTTGCGACGCAAAAGGTTGCGGGTTCGATTCCCGCCTTGGGACAAATGTTTGTACGATCTACAGAGATTTGTTCCGGGTGTTCTGGGTATTTTCTATGTATATTTAAAAAAAATATCTATCTGTGTAATGTATTGTACACTCGAGAGCAATGAATCCGGGTCACTTAAAGAATGTTAAAAATCTCGGAAACTAAAAATGATAGGTTAATGCAATAAATTGTATTTAATAGACAATGTAATACTCCTTAAATGAAAGTAAAAAAATATGAGTCACCATACATTTTATTAACACAAAATTACATAACGAAAAAAACTGCTGATCTCTCCTTAAAACAAAAATAGGAAACATGAAATTTTTGAACTTTATTACGATTTTCTTGAATTTTAATACTTCGTATTGCCTCCTCGTGCTTCCATTACTGCGTTTACGCGGTTTGGCATGCTGTACACCAAGTTCCTTATACGATTTTGGGGAATATTCTCCCATTCCTCTGTGAGAGCAATTTTGAGCTCACGAAGCGTGATTGGGGGAGGGTTTCGTTGTTTTACGCATCTGCCTAGCTCGTCCCAAGCATGCTCGATCGGGTTGATATCCGGGCTGCGCGCTGGCCACTCTATACGAGTAATGTTCATCTCTTGAAGGTAGTCATTCACAATCCTACCTGTATGAGGTCAGGCATTGTCATGCATAAATATAGCATCCTCACCTAAATTGACCATAAATGGACCAACGTGATCATTGAGGATTTCTTCCACATATCTTACGCTAGTTAAAGAGCCGTTTTTTATGATCACCAGCTCTGTGCGACTTTCAGAAGAAATTCCGGCCCACACAAGTACAGACCCACCACCGTAGGCTACTTTTTCTTCGATGCATGCTTGCTTGAATCTTTCCCCTGGTCTTCGATACACTCTGTGTCTTCCATCGTGCTTATGGAGCATAAATTTTGATTCGTCGGAGAACATAACTTTTGACCAATCTTCAATACTCCAATTTACGTGGCTCTGGGCATATCTTAGTCTTGAATTACGATGCCCACGCTCCAGCTTAGGGCCGTTTGCAGGTCTAAGGGGTTTTAAGTTAGATTCAGCAAGCCGACGTCTTACTGTCCATGCACTTGGGTTACTTCCTCCGAGGCGTCGAAACTGATTTGTGAGTTCAGTTCCTGTGAGAAAGCGATTTCGAAGCATGGTGTTCACCAAGTATCGGTCTTCTCGTGCTGTGGTACACCTGGTTCTGCCCGTTTCTGGTCTGCGTAGGTTAGAACCAGTTTCTTCGTAACGTCGGAGAACTCTTTGTACTGTTGACAGCGACACACCGACAGTCCTGGCTGTATCGCGCTGACTCCGGCCGGTTTCCAGCATTGTAAGTATTCTGGTGCATTCTTCAGGCGTAAGCGACATAATTTCAGCTTGAATAATGAATATAGAGCACTATCAACATGGTTTATGTACCCACATAAATGACAGATTACAAACAAAAGCAAAACCAAATGCTGTAATTTCGTAGTTCCATCTTCGAAGTGGCCCTTTTCAAATTTGATTTTTTTATGATATAACTTTACAATAACTAAGAAGTTTTAATACCTTCATTTAAGGAGTATTACATTGTCTATTAAATACAATTTATTGCATTAACCTAGCATTTTTAGTTTCCGAGATTTTTAGGATTCTTTAAGTGACCCGGATTCATTGCTCTCGAGTGTATTAAGTATATCAGTCATCTAGCACCCATAATAATAATAATAATAACCCCCCGTCGTATCCTTACGTTGACGTCGTGGTGGGGCTTGTGCGCCTTAATGAGCGCTAGGGCTATACCGGTAGAGGCACTCATGCCGGGCAGGTCTAGGGTGAGAGGTCAGACCAAGAAGGGTACAAATTTGTTCCTGATCCACTCCCACATCAAGAGCAATTTCCTTACATCCAAATTTCCTTTTCCTTTTTCCTATCTCTCCCAAATCCCTAACCTTACCTGTGGGGGGGCGGGGATAGGGACTGGGCTTGCCCAACCCTAATCCCCAATCCCCCAATTCCTTTCCTCCATTCCTCGTAAGTACAAAATATATGCGATGCGTCTAAGAAGTAGAGTATTACCCCAGGCGGGTACCGTAGCCAACCGCGATGGAGAATCCCGCCCCGGGCCACCAGGTCCGGGCAGCCCTACGTATTCTGGGGAGGGCACCGTATCGCACCAGCCTGCGAAGTGTCGTACTGTTGCAGTCCAACATGTACAATCGTCACCATGTTCCTCACCAAAATCATCATTATTTTCATCAATCCCTTCATCACCACCCTCATATCTTGATATAGATCACGAGTCAATTTCATCTAATCCATCATCACCTTCACCACCACTTCAACCCGCCATGAATGTTGTGCAGGAGGCTAATCCGGCCGAAATTACTGCACCCGTTCAAGGTGGACGGCGCACACGTAAAAAGTGGACAAAAGAAATGAATAGTTTCATCATGCGCCATTATTTCATCCTCAGTGAATTAGAGACTAACACAAAAACATATCTTACACCTCTACATGCACGATTCATAGAAGAGTTTCCTGAAATGAAAATAGGAAAACAAAGAGTAGGAGACCAACGTCGGGCTATAGTCCAGCGTCAATTCCTAACAAAACAGGAGATTGAAACTATCAAAGAGGAAGTAAGAGTTCTACTTCAAAATCAACCACCTTCACACACCGATACTGATAACACACAAACTAGGAGAATAAGATGGTCTGACAACCTTAACACAGCTATAATTAAAAGCTATTACCGAATCACAAAGCTAGAAACAGATTTAACCACATACAGACCACTTTTACACCAAGACATCACTTCTAAGTACCCGGAAATTGCACATCTTTCAGCACAAAGAATAGCAGACCAACGTAGATCAATTATTAATAATAGACTGCTATCTGTTGATCAACTTAAGAGGATTCGAGAAGAAGTTCAAAATGAGATAGGCACTATTATCACACACACTCCCGAAGATATAACTCAACATGTAGAAGATAACCTCACACCTCAGATTACACAACCATTACAGACTAATAACATTGAGCTGAACCCTGAGGCAGAACAAACGACAAATGTCGAGACACCAAACTTGTCAACAGAATTACAACAGCAATTACAGGAAATGTACACGGAAACATTTGACAAATTTAAAGACACAATCCCAACAAATCGACCGTACCTACCAAAATTAAAACCTTCTAAGAAACTAGCAGTCATTACAAAACATCTCAACTCTGACATACTCCCAAAAACACTTTCTCCTGACACAGACTTTAACACATTACAAACAGCCATCTACAGCGCAGCCTATACTGTAGCCAAATTTAATGGTGCCAGAATACAAGAAGGAAATAGATTAAATAACAAACCACAAAGTTTACCCTGGTGGCAAAGACGTTTGCAAGGAAGGATTAATGATCTCAGAGCAGATATCGGGAGGCTAACAGAATATACAAGAGGCGTCAGATCACAAGCATTAGAAAAACACATCATTAAAATCAAACAGCAATACAAGATCCATACTCAACACGAAAACGAAAACACTGATATCGAACACTTCCTAGACACGTTAAAACAAAAATTGAACACCTTATCAAGTCGCTTAAGAAGATACAAACAAACAACAATTAGAAAAACACAAAACAAACAATTCTGCAACAATGAAAAACTATTTTATAGAAATCTTACACAACAACATAACAATTCACCAGAAAACAATAGCACATCACCTACCCCTGAATCTTTATACACATTCTGGTCAAATATTTGGTCTAATCCCGTCGAACACGTACACAGTCAATGGGTCGCGGATGACAGGGACAGATTGAATGATGTGCCAGAAATGAAGTTCGAAAAAATCAAACCGGATCTTCTGGGAACTGTTATAGGAAAAACACACAATTGGAAAGCAACAGGGTCTGACAATATACACAACTTCTGGTACAAAAAGTTCACATGCACTCACACTCTACTACTCGAACACATTAACGCATTCATTCAAACACCTGATACATTACCACCTTACATTACACAAGGTATAACATACATGCTACCAAAAGATCCATCAGACATGGCGAACCCTGCTAAATATCGCCCAATTACATGCCTACAGAATATTTATAAAATAATAACATCGTGTTTAAGTGAATGTATATATAAACACACTCACGAACATCAGGTTTTAGCAGAGGAACAGAAAGGATGCCGGAAGTATAGCCAGGGGTGTAAAGAACAGCTCACAATCGACGCCGTAGCTTCTAAACAAGCACTTAGCCAAAAACGCAATATCCACACTATGTATATAGATTATAAGAAAGCATACGACTCAGTCCCACACTCTTGGTTAGTATATATATTAAAACATTACAAAATTCACCCCACAATCACCGCGTTTTTGGAAAACACAATGTTAAATTGGAACACTAAACTCAAAATATGTAATTCTGGCAGTAGCACTGAAACTAATTTTATACCGATAAAAAGAGGTATTTTCCAAGGGGATGCTTTAAGCCCTCTTTGGTTCTGCCTAGCACTTAATCCACTTTCCAATATGCTCAATACAACTGACTTAGGATTCAAGATCAAACACGATACACACCAAACTACTTTTTCTCATCTCATGTATATGGATGACATCAAACTCTTTGGAAGCACACTAAACGAAATTTACACACTTGCTGACACCACTCAGATATTTTCAAAAGATATTTGCATGGAATTTGGAATAGACAAATGCAAAATTCAATCTGTGCACAAAGGAATAGTACAACCTACCTCGTATGAATTAGCAAATCATGATGTTATTGACGCCGTAGACCCTGTAGAAGGATATAAATACTTAGGATATTACCAGTCACAACAAATTCACCAAAAAAACACAAAAAAATTACTGCAACAAAAGTTTAAAAACAGACTACACAAAATACTACACTCACACCTCAATGCACGAAACACTATCAAAGCCATCAACACTTTTGCTATCCCCATACTTACTTACTCCTTTGGAATCATACGCTGGACACAAACAGACCTAAAAAACTTACAAAGAATGATTAACACATCAATGACTACGCACAGGAAACACCACCCGAGGGCTTGCATACAAAGATTAACGTTACCCAAGATTGAGGGCGGTAGAGGACTCATTGACATAATAAACTTACATAATAAACAAATTACATCACTCAGAACGTTTTTTCACACTCAATCGCAGCATTCAACATTACACAAAGCCATATCTCAAGCAGACACATTCACACCACTCTGTCTTTCTGACCACACTAAAAGCATGGAAACAATCACCAATCAACAAAAAATCGATACTTGGACCCAAAAATCACTTCATGGACGCCACCGCCTTGACTTGACCAACCCAAATGTTGACAAGATAGCGTCAAACGCATGGCTCAAGCGGGGTGAACTGTTTCCCGAAACAGAAGGATTCATGTTAGCGATTCAAGACCAAGTTATAGATACCAAAAACTACAGAAAATTCATAATCCGCGACAGCACCCTAAGGAGTGACCACTGCCGTCACTGTCATAAACAACCCGAAACAATACAACATATCACAGGTGCATGCTCATCCATTACACAAACAGACTACAAACACAGGCATGACCAGGTAGCTGCAATTATTCACCAGACACTAGCTTATAAACACAAACTTATAACAGAAAAAACAGCATATTACAAATACACACCTCAAACCATACTTGACTCAGCTAATTATAAAATGTATTGGGATAGAACTATTTTAACTGACAAGACTATACACCACAACCGACCTGACATAACTTTGCACGACAAACAAAATAAAACCGTATATCTGATAGATATAGCAATCCCAAACACACACAATCTGACATCCACGCACACAAACAAACTTTCAAAGTACGTAGACTTGACAATTGAGCTAAAAACCCAATGGAAAGTTAACAAGGTCAAAACCATCCCTATCATTATATCCAGCACCGGCGTCATCCCCAAAACACTCCATAAAAGCCTTGAAATCTTAGATATTCATCCACTCATATTCACACTTTTACAGAAAGCAGTTATACTGAACACTTGCAGATTAGTCAGGAAATTCTTATCTATCGACTAAGATGAACCGGCAAGATTGTTTGGCCAAAAGCCCGCAATTTTGGTGTAGTTCCCCAGTAATGGGAGAGATAAAAATCTAAACACAAAAATAATAATAATAATAATAATAAGTTTATTGATGCTTCAGTTTACAAAGGGGCTTAGTGTTTGGAGCCTCCTTTTAAGCAAACAATGCCTGTGTTAGGAGACTCCGCTCTTCCATAGATTAGCATTAGTTAACTTAAGATTATGAACAAAAATTTAAACTAAAATTACAATAAAAACTACAGATGTTAGTGAGGTATGTTTCGAGTGTAAACTACTGTGCGTATTGTGTGCCTAGTGAGAGAGTGTATGTGAGGGTGTGTGTGAGGGTGTATGTGAGAGTATATGTGCTTGTGTGAGAGTATGAGAGAGAGTTTGAGAGTGTATGTGAGTGTGTATCTACTACTATATGTGCTCCAAAAGTGCCTCCGTGTCATCATATGTAAGTGTTTTTATCCAATTGGTTATTGTTTTCTTACAATCATAACTTGTTTTTGTGTATATGCAATTAATTTTATTAATCTTGTTATAAAGTTGTGCAGACCGTTTATTCACTTGCCTACTGGCAAACACAGTTTTAGTCTGTGGAATTTGTGCAACATTCTCAATCCTCCTTTTCCGTACAAATTTTGGATCATATGGTAGGGCTTTGTGTTTTTTTAAAACTGTTTGTATAATATACATTTTCCTTACGGAAAGTAGATCGCTTATTTTGTATAAGGTCTCAGTAGGAAATCTTTTATTTTTAAAATACATGATTTTTATCAGGGCTCGTTGGGCTCGCTCCACATCAATAAAATAAGTTTTCGCTGCACCACCCCAAATAGGGATGCAGTATAGTAAGACGGATTGTACCAACGCCATGTAAATTTCATTGAGAACATTTCTAGGGTGCTCTCGCTTACCGGTCATACTTTTTGGTATAATATGTCGGAGAGTTTTAAAAATCCAGCTTAATCTCCTAACCCTATTTGAGACCTGTTCAAGATGTGGATGCCAGGATAATCTCTGGTCGACTATCACACCTAGATATTTAGTCTGTGTTACTTGCTTTATGCAGGGACAGTTGCAGTATCTGTTATTACTATCTCCACATGTGTGTATTCTTAGATTGAGATCCTTTGTTGGTTGACTACTTTTGTTAATACTAAAACATATGTAATTCGTTTTTGATGTATTTAAAGTGAGGAGGTTATTATTAAGCCAATTGGCCACCTGTGCCATACCCAACTCAGCTTTGGTTTTCACATCATCCCAGGAGTTCCCAGAAAAAACGACAGCGGTGTCATCAGCGTAAGAGAATACTTTTGCATTATTGATATACATGTTGCAGAGATCATTCAAATATACCAAGAAAAGTGTAGGGCCAAGTACGCTGCCCTGGGGAACGCCGTATGTGATTTCAGCGTCAGTACTGGTCAGTTCACCCACCCTAACCCTTTGTTTTCTTGACGAAAGATAGTCTTTGAGCAATTTCAGCGGGGTTTCCCTTATTCCAACTTTTTCCAGTTTGCTCACAAGGATGGGGACAGAGACGGTGTCAAAAGCTTTTTTAAGATCCAGAAAAACAGTTAAGCATTTATTACCAGTATCAAGTTGTTCAGTTACTAGGGAACTCAGTGCTGTAACTGCATCCTCGGTGGATAGGCCTTGTGTGAAGCCAAATTGGGAGAGTGATAGTAATTTAAATTTAGAAAGATATTTCACTAAACGATTATTTATTAATTTTTCCAGTATTTTAGAAATGGATGGCAAAACTGATATAGGCCTGTAGTTGTTGACATCATCTCTGTCCCCTCCTTTATAGACGGGAGTAATAATGGAATGTTTCAGTAGGTCAGGGAAGGTGCCACTTTGAAAGCAGAGGTTTGCTAGATGGGTTATTACTGGAACGACTTCTTTTCGTGCGTGTTTGAGAAATTTTGTCGATATATTATCCCATCCGGGGGCACTATCAGATTTTAGGCCCATCAATAGTCGATCGACTTTATCATAAGTAATTGACGCATGTTTATCGAGATCGACATTTAAAAAATAGTACGAATAACACAAGCTCTGCTTAACTTGGGGCTAGATGATGCTGTGTGGATTGTCCAGCATTATTTATTTATTTATTTAAACAATAAGATTAAATTTAAATTAAAAGAGACAAGGAACGTGATTTTTTCTGGGTTTTTTGCTCGCCATGGTACGGAACCCTACATTTGTGAGTCTTACTTGCATTTGGCCGTTTCTTTTTGCTTTGTTCTATGTTCATGTTCAAATACTAGTTTAATACGGTTTTTAGTTTTCGATGTTTGATTTTTTTCTAGATATCGTTTATTTTTATCCTCTGGGTAAGTGAAAGATAATGTAGCGTGACAAATCGACGTTTTCTAAAAATGAAACCTACTTAGATTGATTTATAGCCCCCGAAACCACCTGCATACTAAATTTCATGAAAATCGTTGGAGCCGTTTCCGAGTTTCAGATTATATATATATGTGCATATTTATACAAGAATTGCCCGTTTAAAAGTATTAGATGTACATAGGTATTCTTTTGTTTTAGAAATTTCATCTTCTGCATCACCCAAAAGTTGTCTGGTAGAAAATACAGATGGCAAATTAACCAAAGATTAATCCACCTCAGCACATTTGTGTGCTTGAAATTCAAAATAAATAATGAAATGGTGAGGAAGAAGAAATGGCAGTTAAGAATTATTGGAACATGGCTGTCCATATTCAAGTTTAAGCAATACACAGGTATGTAAGTACATAATGAAAGTAATAAAAAAACTCACACCTGCAAAATCCCAAAGGAAACGACAAAGCCAGTACTCGTAAATCTCTCAAAATATAATATACATATCCGGTGGATAGCAACCCGTTGATAAACCAATTCACAATTTATTACGGAACAGAATAAAAACCAAAGGATGTATGTATGTGTGAGCATCCGAAACGTCATTTATATCGCATCCTATCGGTTGTTTCCGAAACAATGTTCGCGAATGACAAACGATACTACCACAGACCACGAAATCAAACAAAAAAGACGCCATGTACACCTGGACACATATCAAGCTATACTTTTCCAGCATAAGCTGACCTCTCATTGTACAGGATTTCTATAACAATTTGATATGTATCCGTGTATACAAACATCAGCCTATCAATTCATTTCATCATCCCAAACTGTCAAATTTGTCTTTTGTGATAAAGTTGAAAAACTATCAAAGAAATTTGACAAATTGGGGTAGCTTAATGTGCTGGGCTCTGTACAGTATAACAAAACAAACATGTCTATTTGAAATGTCAAAATATCAGGTTTTAACTAAATGTGTATGAATGTATATAAGTAGTAACAAAATAAAACAATTTTAAACATTTCATGTCTCTCCGTTTGTTCGGGTTAATCTCCGAAACGGCTGGACCTATTTAGGCTGCGTTTCCACTGAGGCGGAGCTGTGCGGAATGGAGCTTAGCGGTGCATGAATTAACCAATCACAATGTCTAATCTGAATCGGAGCGGAGATTTCGAGCAATGTGATTGGTTAGGGCACGCACCACTAAACTCAGCTCCGCACAGCTCCGCCTCAATGGAAACGCAGCCTTAGACTGGGATTTAACTGGCAAATAGCTGATGATGTTACTTTTATTTCAGAAAAAGAATGAAGGCGTGGAAAACAATTCAAACCCATAAAATACCACGCGTTCGAAGTCGCTAGTTGCAAAAAATATTCGTACTCGAATTTGGCGCAGCTGAGCACAATTGGCTGACACACAGGCATTGCTAGAATAGTCTCGGAACGTCAGTTTATACAAGGTCTGTATAGAAATGGTTGACAATACCGTCAGAGGCGTCGGAAGCGGTGCCTCCAAGCTCTGTGGGGGCGACAGACACCAATACTGCGAACATTTTATTGTCGGATGTTGGAAGTTGAAGCTCATCCCTTTCATAGTTACAGGTGTACTTATTGGGTGCATAAATGTTACACGTCTGGCTTACCATCGCACCTCACACCATACATATACTAGACTAGTCTCCACGACACAGGGAATCCTAGTGTGGATTCTAGTGATATTTCTGTGTCTTGTGTAGTCTCTCTTAAACAATAAATCTTTTTATTATTTACTAGCTATGCCCCGCTTGAACTTTTCTTTTCATAAGAAAGGGGTAGGCCCCTTACAATAACAATCACAAAAAAAATATGCTGAATTGGTCCAGCCGCTCTCGAGTTTTGCGCTTAGCTTATTTGGACATTCATTTTTATTTTGTGTAGATTATTATTATTATATATTTAGTGATAATATCTACTCAAATAGCTTCAGATCAGATCGATTTTCAGGGCCAAACATCAAAAGACTTTGCCTAATCCGAAAGGAAGTTCCTGAGAAAGGCAAGTTCAAAAAAAATAAACAGACCTACTGTTTAGTAAGCTAAGCAACTTTATTATAGTAAGTATAGATAATGAAGGGCTCGTGGCTCAATAAAAATAGCCGCACGTTAAGGTTTAGGTACGTTTGTCAAGGTCAGTCTGTGGATGAGTGACCGTACATCACATATCGAGCAGCAGAAAGCCGTTGGTCCCATTTGTAGATCTTTGACAGTCGTTACGGGTAGTCAGTAGTCCGAAAGTCTGATAACCAGTATTACCAAGGGGTACCGTGTTGCCCGGTAACTAGGCTGTGGTCAGATAGGCATTCGCTCCATGTAAAATTGAGCTGCATCCAGTTGGACTGGAAGTCGACCCCAACATAGTTGGGAAAAGGTAGAAGATAGGTAAGTATACACTTAATTTATAATAGAAAACACTTAATTTTTTCAACGAGATGGTTGTCGCAGTGGCTGAGCGATTGACTGCTGTGCTGCGTGTCGCGGGTTCTATTCCCAAGGAACAAATATTTGTATGGCCTATAGGTAGTTCTGTGTCTGGCTGTTTGTGTGTGTGAGTATAAATGTTTGTAAACGAACCCACGATAAAGGAGAAATTTCTAATCTTCATTGTTTCAAACAATGTTCACAAATGACGTCATTATTAAGTGAACGTAGTACACACTGCTACATATCAAACTATACATTTTCAGTATAAACTGACCTCTCATTGTGTAGGATTTCTATACAGTGAGAAGTCAGCTTATACTGGAAATGTATAGCTTGATATGTAGTCGTGTGTACTCAGACGGAAATATTATCGTGATGCATGCAGATCGTTATTTATGTGTCATCAATAACATTAAAGACATTCTTAAAGATTGGCCACAGAACTTAATAGAGAAAAGTTGAAAGAGGGAAGTGTCTTCGCCCTGCAGTGGGTCACGAAAAGCTAAAAGTTATTATAATCACCGGCACGGATCTTGAGCGGTGGACGCAATATTAGGGGAAAGTTCGCACATTTGGAACTTTGTACTAAAATCGACTAAAGGTCAGCGCTCAAGATGTTCATGAGTATTTTTTTTCTGATTATCAATTATTATACTCGTGAAGCGAAAGCTTTGGATTCCTTGTTAAGAATATTGCGGAAACGGAGGAGTGGTTTGGCATAGTTAAAGTTTATATGGAGAAGGAGGGCAGTAACACAAAACAAATGAACCACTAGTCAATCAATCAATCAAATCAAAATGCATTCATTCAAATAACTTTTTGCTTGTAAAAATCTACATAAGACAGTCCCCCAGCCTTCACCGCTTCCTAGTGCTTTTGCTGGGAAAAAGTAGTGGCGCACGAAACTCCTCAGCAACAGTAATAAACACAGCTTTAATAATATCTGTAGATTCCCAAGTCAGCGCGCTTACTCTTAATTTTAATTCCGATCGATCGAAATTGGAATTGAAACGTTTCGTACTCGTGAGCTCGGTGCTAGCGCCAAATTCGGGATGGAGCTTGGCACGCACTAAACGCTACTCGTGAGTCTATTTTGACAGCTGTGTGTATCGCCAAATAATATAATCACGTGACTTCAAAGTTAAATATATATAATAATTGGAATCGTACTAGCTTTAGATCTAAATTAAAATTAGTTTGAAGAGTAAGAAGGCCCCAGGGGTTGTACTACGAACTGTAAAAGTCAATATTCTACTGCTGTGGAAAAAGGAAAGTGCTATTCGTCTTGTGTAACCCTCTCTTACACACTGAAACAGTGATGGTTTTAACACGTCACATTACGGTCTCTGACGTACCTGTGAGATTGAAGTTAACGCAACAGACGATTTTATTTAATATAGTTGTAAATTAAACCTATTGGATTAATTTAGTTCGCGATCAGATAAGTTTGCCGCTAAGAAACCAGGATTTTCGATGCCCACGGCTTACTGTGCTGCTGTTTTATTATGGGACTAGCATTGCCCGTGAATATAATAATAAGAAAGATAAGTTTGCCGCGTAGAAAAAAAAAAAAAAAACATGGGTTTTAATTTCTTGTGCGGAACCCAAATTCTTTTATGTTTCTCAACTAAAAGTCAAACCAGCTATGGAGATAACGAGTATTTTTCAAATGAAAATCTCGTCAAAATCGGCCCAGGCATTTCGGAGATTACTTCAAACAAACAGACAGACGTGAGACAGACAAAAAAAAAGATTATTTGGTATTATAACTACCGTGTCAACGTACATATTTATGCATGTAGTAAAAAGCTGTTATTTAAACATTACTTTTATTTATTTGTATAGAGGTATAGATTTACAACGCAATCATTCATAGTTAGGGTTTACAAAAGGATAGACGCTTGGCGCATTTGACAGGTGCTATACAGGTTAAACAGGCATACTTGAATTTCACGCCATACTCGTTCGCACCGTAAGTACCACTACACCCCTATACAGACTCTCAGTTTGCTTCTAACCTTTGATCAACATACAATCTATCTTCATTATTAATATCTCTACGAGCCAATAATGCTCATACAGCGAAAAGTATGTCTGTAATACTCATCAACGTTACCTACATTTAGGCCTCTGCCTCGAATTTTGCGGGCAGCGGGGCGGGCAACGCATGCCTGTTCTCCAAACCAGCGGGCAGATCGCGCGGCACTATAGCGGTGTAGTGTTGTGTTTACTTTTTGCCCATACTAAATAGAGCGTAGAAGTGGGTCCCTACTATAGGGCAAGGAAAATAAATGGCGAGTTTATCGACAATAACGAATACAACACTATACTACAATGCAGACGCGGAACGCGGGCGGTCACCGCTTGACTGGAGTGCACTCGTTGCCCGCCCCCGCGCCGCTGCCACGCCGCTGTTTTCGAGAACCGGTCCATTTGAGTTTACGCATAAGATCCTGCCGCTCCCGCGCCGCTGCCGCCGCCGCCCCGCTGCCCGCAAAATTCGAGGCACAGGCCTTAGTCATAACATAAAATTCCGTCGAGCGATAATGTGAGGCTAAAATAACTAAATGTACTGTCTCAAATAAACCTTTTAAAATGAAAGAGTGGTTTTGGTGTAACTGTCTGCAACAAATACCGGGTTACTCGTTAACGACGAGAAAACCCAAACAATATCTATCTAAAGTTTTTTAACTATAGACAACAAAAAATATGATAAATCAGGCCCTTCCGACAGCCTAGACGGACATCCCAAAGTTTACATATTATGGTAAAACTAAGACTAGACTAGTCTTCTTTAGACCAGCAAACTTATATGGCGTGGAATCTACCTTAGGCGATTGGCACACTGCACCGTATCACGCAGCGGGGCGCGTACTGACGAACGACGAGCACTGCGCGTGAATGCGTTTCCTGTGTGATTGTGACTTGCAAACAACGTAATTACACGCACTTCCACGCTACGCTACGTGATGCGGTGCAGTGTTTCAATCGCCTTAGTTTGCGCCCACAACGCTTCTTATAATTAATCTGAGGAATAGGTTTAGAAAAAAAAAGCAACCAATAAAATCGATAACAGGTTAAAAAAAGAACAGTTCCACTAAGTATTCGCCCAGCAAGTCGTCTTCAAAGGCTCACGAGAACTTTATTTGTCGTATTTCTTTATGCCAAACATAAAAATGTACCGTCGAGACCTCTCAAAGAGATCCGTCTGTCTGTCTGTTCGCAGCCAAAAAGCTCTCGAGGAAATTTTTCTATCAGTCGATGTCTCCCTCTATTTGCTAAGACCTGTTTCGTTAGAGGCGGTGCGGGTTTCCATTGTGTTGAAGAAGTTTTTTAAGAGTTCTCCTTTTTACCCGACAAAGGCGGGTGGGAAAATCAGTTATTCGATGCACCCCTACTCCTCGAGGGCCATATGGCTATCATCGGTATTAAAGGCTATGTCAATCAACGCCATATCTTACTTTTGGGATATTGTATAAACTATTCGCGGGCGAGGACCTAAAACTAGCAATTATTTGACTAAATTATGACAAATGCCTCAGATTGGCGATTATAGATTTATATTAATTCTAAGTCCGGGTTTCCTCACGATGTCAGAAGCCCGAAAGTATGGCAACCAGTCTTAAAAAGAGGTATTGTGTCCAGGAACTGGGTCGTGGAGTTCAGATAGAGCTCTATGTAAAATCTCGGTACATATGTATCCGGTTAGACTAGGAGCCAACTCCAACATAGTTGGGTAACGGCTAGGCAGATGATGACCTGGTAAACACTGAACCTGGGTAAAACACGACTTTCTAAAATAATGACTAAACTACTTAACTCCCAAAAGCAAAACATTTTCCTTAGACCACCTACGCAAATGTCGTACCGCATAAAACATTGCAAACAAACCAGTCTCTTTGCATGTAGGACGTCGAGTCTTCGGCAAATATGGACACCGCGTATGAAGTCAAACAAAATTACGTATTCCATAAAAATATACCCCTTTTGCGCACGTGACAAGCGAAGACGTGTCAATATAAAGTCATAACTGTAGTTAGTAATACATAAATATATACAAAACTCTGTTGCAGATGCCTGCTGCTAGCATATAGCTTTATCCATCTATGTCGCCCTGGTAACTTTCTCAGCTTATTATGATTGATATTAAGTTGAGGAGCTCGTGGCTAAATAAAAACCGCGCACGGGTCGATCGAAGGTTAAGCTATGCTTGCCGAGGTCAGTCTGTGGATGGGTGGGATAGTTCGTAACATATCGAGACTCCTCCGTGTCTCGGAAAGCACGTTAAGCCGTTGCTCCCGGCTGTTATTTGTAGATCTTTGATAGTCGTTACGGGTAGTCAGGAGCCCGGAAGTCTTACCAAGGGGTCGGGTTGTCCAGTAACTGGGATGTGGAGGTCTGAAAGGCAGTCGCCCCATGTAATATACTGGTATTCAGCTGCATCCGGTGAGACTGGAAGGTGACCCCAACTAAGTCGGGAAAAAGGCTAGGCAAATTAATAAATGATTAAGTCTTAAGTTGTGGTATACAGTGTAAAACTTAGGTTGGGAATAAATTCTATTCTATTCAGCTGTCATTCTTGGATTTTTGACAGCCGGGAAGACAGAGCCCAGGCAGTTTGACAGTCGTCTGACTGTCAAACTATGGTCCCATATTAACCGTGACAAGATTCCTTCGATATCTAAACGCCATCATAAAGATTTACCCAAGCTTTAGTTTACCTCCCATACCGAGGTTGTGCTCTTATTTTGGCTGGCTACAATGATTTCTGATCCGAGACATGCTCGTATTTTTTCTGATATCTTGATTTTACGTTACATAACCAACCACTAATCTGCCTGGTTTAGTGTTCGCAAGCTCCTACTGCTGATCTTCAGATCCTGGGTCCGATTTGCGGACTATTGACTGATTTAATATGGGATTTCTCAGTAACAGCCCGGAATCCAGCTTCATGCCCATTTGATGGCAATAGGCTCGTCCCCATTTATACGAGACTTAAACATAACTGGCGAAATATGGGTTTAATCTTAGAATAATTATTTTAAGGGCGTAATATATTTACACTTCTGCCAGACATTACATCACGCAAATACTTCCCGTATTTGCGTGATGTAATGTTATGTTATAACCAACTATTTATTTTGTAGTAACAAAATACCTTTCAGTTAATTAACTGACGCGTTATTATGATGAATACTTGAAGACAGTAGCCGCAAGGATTCTGAGCGATCGGTATCCGCGGAATTCGACGGAGAATGCCTGCATTCCATTGGTTGACGGTGAGCAACCCCATTGGCTACCTTGCTGTAATAATGAAGGTAGATGGTGTTTTGTTTGGTTTTAAACTAAGAACTAAATGTACTATACCATTTTCAAATTTATATTTCCAATTGATTTTATTTCCACTTTAACGAAAACATACTTTAATATTGTGTGAAAAAAAGTCGATTTTACAATGACAAGTGTTGTTGAAAAAGTAGTAGAAGTTGGCGATTTCAGACTTGTATTGATTATAACTCCAGGTTTCCTCACGATGTTTAACTTTACCAATGTCAGTAATGTACGAGATAAACTTAGAAAAATATAACAAAATAAACTTACAAATTGAAAAAGTCACATTAATACTAGCCTAGATTTGAACCTACAACCTCTTGCATGAGAGGTGAGGCCTTAACCACTGGACCATCTAGACACTAACGCAGTAGCTTCACTAATTCAAAAAGTCAAGTAAATTATTTTAATAAGACCAATAAAAAGCAAAATTCACACGATAAATAAAACTAAAATACTCTTGTTGATCCTTCCAAAAGGCAGTTTAGTATAGAGAAGAAAGGGAAAAAACCCCGTCACTGCTGCCTGCGCAGGAGCACTTAAGGGAACGTCTGCGATACTGTCATGTAAACATGGTCTTTATTATCTGTTGCAAAATGCGTCACTTGCTCTTTGAAAATAAGAGTCAAGCCATATTAAAAAAAAACAGATTCATAATTGTATCTTAACCATCTTTGTCCTGTACGATATATCACATTCAAGAGTTCATATCATACGTCAAGTCAAACATTTTGATAGTTATGTTTTTAAGACCCATGTAATGGGCCTATTGCCACCAATCGGTGCTAATAACAAATTCCAAATAGAAAAACTCAATATCACTTTGCCCGACCCGGGAATTGAACCCAGGATCTCATATTCAGCAGTAACACAAGCAACCACTACACCAACGAGGTTTACACGGTTACTAAACAAATATAGATTGCTGCCGTGTCATCCCAAAATATTTCAGTCAAATATCGAACTGCAGATCAACACTGTGTGAACGGGGCTTAACTCAGCGAATATCTCGTGCATCTTAGTGATGTATCTGTCACCTATACAATCTTTATCTTGTATCGTGTACAAGGACCACAACACCAATTCAATGTCTGAAGAATCTGCTCAGCGAGGCAGTTATGCACACAGCACTGAGTCGCTTTGTTTGTTTGTTATCAAAAGAATGTTTTGTTTACCACCGTCATCTAATGAGACAGCGGATGCATTCTTCTTTATTTATCGAGATGAAGCCGACGGTTCTTTTCATTGTTCAGGAGACGCGGCCCGAACCAACCGAGAAAAAATGTATTTAGTACCCCGAACTGAAACATTTGCGAAATTATTTTTCATAGTCAGCTTTACCGGGCTATTCATGTACGTAGCGTTGGCGTTTTATTCATTCCACACTGCGTACACCACAGTGTCACAGACGGGGAAGTATCAAAAACTCCGAAGCTACGAAGAATCCGCTGAAAGGTTTGAGAACGATCTCAAATACATTCTAGTGTGGTGGAACCACCAGGATCGAACACCGCAAGAGAACCTGTTACCCTACGAAGGACAAGCGACATTTATTGAAAAGAACTGTCCAGAGATCAATTGCTACATTACAACAAACCAGACGTTACTCAACAATGATTACACGAACTTCGACGCTATCGTATTCAATATGAGCCGAATATCGAAAAACGCCGGTTATGGCCACCTCCCCACCAACCGAACGAAACGCCAGAAATACGTATTTTATGGAATGCTGTCGGCCGACGCCAATCCCATATGCAACATCCGTGTAGACAACTTCTTTAACTGGACATGGACCTACAAATTTTATTCAGATATATTCAGTCCTTTTATTGAAGTGAAGGACCTGAATGGCAGAATTGTGGCTCCGAATAGAAAAGTGCGATGGACCACCCATATAAAACCGACGACAAAGAGTGATGTTAAAAGGGTGATGTCAAAAACAAAGGCGATAGCGTGGATTTTACACAACTGCTCTTTTGTCATGAAAAAGACGGCGATTCTCCCCAAATTAACTAAGGCGCTGAGGCAATTCAATTTGTCTATTGATGTGTTCGGCTGTGGTTACAAGGAGTGTCCTAAAGAAGGATGTTTGAAAGCTATTGAAAGGGACTATTATTTTTATTTGGCGTATGATGGGGGTTTCTCAGAAGATTATGTGACGACAGAAGTGTTGAACGGGTACCACCATGATGTAGTACCTGTGGTGGTCGGAGGCGCCGATTATTCCATGTAAGACTTCATTAATTCTATAAACACAAATTTGAGACATGTTTTAGTGTTTATGACACCTATTACAGGACCAATTTTGATCGCAATCCGTTCTCATGCTCGATGAAAGCGCTTTTTCGATTCGATTTATTTTTCCATGATTTTTTTGTTCACAATTTCAAAAGCGTCATTTTTATTCGCCGTCGTTTATATTCGCCTAATGGGAGCCTATAAAATTGTGAACAGATTTGGTAGACTTCAAAATGATTTCGACTTCAATAGCGGCTCCGGTGACCAATACAAAACAAAAAACAAATTTTGACTAATTACTAATCCGAACTCAAGCCACATGACACAAGACAACACACAGAGGAGCTTGTGGCTAAATAAAAACAGCCGCACGGGTTGACCAAAGGTTAAGCTACGCTTGCCGAGGTCATTCTGTGGATGGGTGACCGTTTGTAATATATCGAGACTTCTCCGTGCCTCGGAAAGCACATTAAGCCACGGCTGTCATTTGTTACGGTTAGTCAGACGCCCGAAAGTCTGACAACCAGTCTTACCAAGGGGTATCGTGTTACCTAGTAACTGGGTTGTGGAGGTCAGATAGGCAGTCGCTCCATGTAAAATACTGGTATTCAGCTGCATTCGGTTAGATTGGAAGCCAACCTCAACATAGTTGGGAAAAGGCTATGCATATGATGACTCAAGATAACCACATCAATAATACAACGCTCTATTTTTAAATCATATATTCACCATGGCCCTCTCTTATCACATCTCTTATGAGTCCCGTGTTTCACAACTCTTTTTCTTCCCAGGTTTCTCCCGGACAACTCTTACATAAACTTCCAGTTTTACACCGAAGATAAACTGGCAGCCGTGTTAGACTACACCATAAGAAACCCATCGGTCTACCATCAATATTTCAACTGGAAGAACTACTACACAATAGAAGCAGTAGAAGAATTCAGAGGATACTGTGAGCTCTGCAAACACTTGAATGATAGGAAAAAGTATCTGACCTACAGTACTTATAACCACTTCAGGACATGGTGGTATTACGGGCCGTTGAAGGACAAATGTGTACCAAAAGGGGCGGAAAGGTTCTCAGAAATAAAGGGGTATCTTAGAGAGCCTGTGAGGATGTAGTTTTTGTGGTGAATATACTGTAGGGATTTGACCAGCTAAAAGCTACTGCGTTTGCGATCTAGAAATAAATATGTATGAATTCTAAAAATTGAAACAAATATGTGATTTTGCAAACAATACTGTAACACCTACGTATAAAGTTCAGTTTGCGTTACAATTTAGACAATTTTAATGAGCTTTCAATAGTGATGGTGATTGTAATAAAATGGACTTAATTTACACCAGTATTATGTTATCAGTACCAGACAGAATGATTCCTAAATTGATTTGACGACCTATGTGGCGCAGCGGGGGAAGGTCCGCCTGCGACGTAGGAGGTTGCGGGTTCGATTCCCGCGTTGGGTGTTTTGGGTATTTGTTATTTTCAATAAAAAATATATATCTATGTTATGTATTGTATTAAGTATATCAGTCATCTAGTACCCATAACATAAGCTCTGCTTAGCTTGGGGCTAAATGATGCTGTGTGGATTGTCCAGCATTATTTATTTTTTTATTTAATAGGCTTACGCCTAACTTTGTGCTCGAAGCGACCAAGTCTGGATTTTCAGGTCTGTCTCCTATTACTTGTAACATTACATAACCCTATATGTGTATATTGTACCCACACCTCTGCCTAATCCTTTGGGCAATACAGGAGTGATGTTGTCCTAAGTTATATTGTTGTTGTAAAGATAGAACAACCAATTTAGTTTCATGTAAATCTAAAACAAAGCTTATTGTTAAAATATTAAATCTTTAGCCCAATCTTTTCGGCGGTCTTATCCTTTGCTCTCTCTTTCTTGTCTTTTGTGCAAGTGAAAGACAGAAATACTTTAAGCGCAGTTAGGTTGAGTTGGTTACTAACAGAATTTGTATTATGCAGATTTTATAAATATAGAGTTAGGAGATAATTTTGTTGTTATTAATGTAACGTAGTAAGTACCAGGTAATAAAATTAATTCAGTTTAAAAGATTGTAAAATAAATAGTACTGTTACTTAAGAAACATATCATGTAGAACAATGAGTATGAAAAGAGTACTTACAATAAAGATAGATACTAGTCTATGTTATTATTTTCCTTCATTTTCAAAGATCTTTTTTTTTCTTAAGTAGACGTTTCCCAACACTAGGAACAGCTCCTGTATCGTGGGTGCGTTTACAAACATTTAAACTGATATACACAAACAGCAAGACCTGGAACAACTATCTGTTGGCCGTACATACATTTGTACCATGCGGGAAGTGAACCAGCGATACGAAGCGCAGCAGTCAATCGCTCAGCCACTGCGCCAACCTCACCATCAATAACACTTTTATAAACTTCCTTAACTTTTTTAAACTTTCGACGACCTATGTGGCGCAGCGGGCGAAGGTCCGCCTGCAACGCAGGAGGTTGCGGGTTCGATTCCCGCCTTGGGACAAATGTTTGTGCGATCTACAAAGGTTTGTTCCGTGTGTTCTGGGTATTTGTAATAAAAAATATCTATCTATGTAATGTATTGTATTAAGTATATCAGTCATCTAGTATCCATAAAACAAGCTCTCCTTGGCTTGGGGCTAGATGATGCTGTGTGGATTGGCCAGCATGATTTATTTATTTAAAATTTAAAAACAATATTTAGTCATTTTAGGGTTCCGTATTAAAATGATAGAACCTTTTGAGGCGACATTGTCCGTCTTTATGTCCGTCGGAGATGGTTATTTTAGGAATTAGTAATGCCTTCAGTTGCTTTGAAATAGTAATACGCAAAGTAATTTACTACTTTTTCACTTACCTACACAGTAATAATTGTTTTTTGTTTTGTTTTTTTCATTGTATTAAGAGCCGAAATGGGTGGCAGAAATTTTAAAGTAGGTAGGGTAAGTAGGTCACATGGGTTATCATATGAAAGCTGAAGCTCGACATCATGTTAGTGCGACATGAAAACTAATTTGCTATCATTATGTATATCTGATAATCTCGATAGCTCAGCAGGTCCGTCTCTTACACTATTATCTAAGTTCCCGGATTCAACTCCGAAAAAAAAAACATATCACGAAGGAAAAATCGGTAAAAGTATAAAGAATCGCCTCGGTAGCACAAATAGTTACCCTTTTAAGTATTTATTTTACATTTTATATATTTTTGACTGAATATTTCATCATCTGTTGCTAGAGCCGAGTCCCCAGTATGTCGAACCCTAAGGATGCTAAACGCCCTCCTGACAGCCGACCCTGAGTGTGATGTGTTTGCTGATGAATGGAAGAAAATAATACGAGCGTGTCTGGTGTTCTGTGAGAGACAGTATGCGAGGGTGTCCACTGTTACATGCTAGTTTATGTTAGTTTGTGAGTGTTTAATTTATTTAACCATTTACTCAAATAATTGTTAATAATCTTATCCACGAATTGTTATCTTTATCCATTTCTACATTATATTTTTTATTTTTATTTGAAAGCTTATTTCATTTTAATATTTACAATTCTATGTTAATTAATGTAATTGGATTTTTTCCGTTTTAATTAACTATAAAAAAATAAATAAATAAATCATTTCAGCCAAAAGACGTTCACTGTTGGGCATAGGCCACCCCCAAAGACTTCCACAACGAACGGTACTGCGCTGCCCTCATCCACTGGCTTCCTGCGATCGTAACCAGACCACCTTGTGGGAGGCGTACCCACGCTGCGTCAATGTTTTTGATATTAAAACAATTTTTTTGTTTCCATTCAATGAAGCGAAAAAATGCCCTAGAAATATTATAACGCCTGACTGGTTTAATATTTACGAAGACAAAGGTTCTTTTCCACGCTTTTTATTATAAAGGTTACCCTTTTGTCACCTATTGAGTCTTTGTTTAATATAATCTTTGATCAGTGACATTTAACAGTGACGACCTATGTGGCACGGCGGGCGAAGGTCCGCCTGCAGGAGGTTGCGGGTTCGATTCCCGCCTTGGGACAAATGTTTGTACGATCTACAAATATTTGTTCCGGGTGTTCTGGGTATTTGCTATGTATAATAAAAAATATCTATCTATGTAACGTGTTGTATTACGTATATCAGTCATCTAGTACCCATAAAACAAGCTCTGCTTAGCTTGGGGCTAGATGATGCTGTGTGGATTGTCCAGCATTATTATTTTTTTTTTTTTTTTTTTTTAACTTGGCGAAAATTCGTTGTCTTGCAAACACGCGTACAAATCAGTCTGCTTAGTCCTTTACCAACTATGTTTGATAGTCTTTCAGTTTTATGTCTAATCATGGAGCGACAGCCTAGTAAGACTGGTTGTCATGGACTACCCGTAGCGACAGTCAAAGATCTCAAATCAAAGATCAAAGATCTACAACGACAGCCTGGACCAACTACTTAATGTGCTTTCCGAGGCACGTAGGGGTCTCAGTATTTTATGGATGGTTACCCATCCACGGACCAACCGACCGAATATCACGCCTGTATACCCCGAAGGGTTAGCAGAGGCAGAGGTCTGCTATAAGTCTCATATATTTATATAAATCTCATTATTAATACATCTTCCGAAAATATATTCTTCTTGACGAGAGCTACAAAATCAAACTGAATCAAAAACAAACAGTGACATCTTCATTATCATACCGTAGTACATAAGTAGGGTCAGCAACAAAGAGCTGTTGAATATTCGAGCAGGCTGTCTCTGCGATATGCTAACCACCCCGAGCACTTGACTTGCCAACGGTACTGACGAAATGTATGAATTTTTCAGTATTTACTACTTGACTAAGAAATAGCTTTGTTTCATCAGCTTTGAGTGTGCACCAATTGTTTTCTTCTAGTTAGTATTGTGTTTGTGGATTCTCAAAAGAAAAGTTGGTTGGTGGCTTATAAAAGTAGGTACTGTAGTGATGTAGTGCAATAACAGACCTTATTGGATACAAGCAGGTTTCATTGCATTTTAATTACAAGTAATTTAAATACTGCCCGTATTTGAATTACTTGTAATTAAAATACGTAATTGAAACAAAAATACTTATTTTGTATTTTAAATACTTGCGAGTTAGTATCGAAGGCATATTGTAAATAGGCATCATACGTAATTTTCATAGGGCCAAAATATTTGGGATTGACCACTTGACAAGTTCAGTAGCGAATGCCAATCCCAAAATTTTTGGAAATTACTATAATTTTTATCGCTAGGGGTCGGGTAGAGCCTCGTCATCCCGATTGCGTAACGCACTTCACGAACCACTATCCTAAGGATTCTGAAGGATATTCCTGTTACATTGTTTCATATGTTTGAAAAATTCATCTGCTCCAAAAGTTCAATAACAGAAAAATTAAAATGAAAATACTGCAGATTTCTTAACATAACATAATATCACGCCTAAAGGCCGATTCCAGTTTTTGTAAACGTTCAAAATCTAGTCGCCATCTTATCTCAGCAACAATATATGTCAAACAAATAGTGCGTGGAGTGAAACGAACGAAAAGAAGTGAAACTACGCATTAGAAGTTTCATACTACGCGCATGCGTTCGAGCGCCACGCATTCACTCTCGCTCTGTCTCTTTCTATTCCCTCTCCCCAAGAGCGTTAAACGTTTAACGCAACTTTGTTCTAAGTCGCATTAGAAGTTTCACTTCTAACATATGCCAAAAATGAACATAAGTAAAATATGACATATCTTTGACAGATTCACCACAGATTCAGATTTGACGACCGATGTGGCGCGGCGGGCGAAGGTCCGCCTGCGACGCAAGAGGTTGCGGGTTCGATTCCCGCCTTGGGACAAATGTTTGTACGATCTACAAATATTTGTTCCGGGTGTTCTGGGTATTTTCTATATATATAATAAAAATATCTATCTATATAATGTACTGTATTAAGTATATCAGTCATCTAGTACCCATAACACAAGCTCTGCTTAGCTTGGGGCTAGATGATGCTGTGTGGATTGTCCAGCAATATTTATTTATTTTTATTTATTCAGACGGATTGGAATGCGAAGGTTCATAAATATACGGGAATTTTCCCTCAGTTGTCTCTGAAGGGCTATTCCTTGTCATCAAAGGCTATCCACTGCCTGTGAAGTGGGGTACCTAAAGTATAACATCATTGATAGGGGGTGGGCCAATTGAAATCGACTCCGGGCACAAATCCAGACTCCGGGCTGCCACTAAGAGAAACCAGATGATAAATCCTTATATTGGCAATGAGGTGTGGAGTGAATCCACGATGTTCTTCATTACGATTTCGAGTATTGTGTGCGGTCAACTGAATAATGTTAGGTGTTAAATTAACAGATTGTGTTCGAAACACTACATTGCGCTCCAAAATACAAATAGTCAAATGGGCTCAAATTTCTGCCCAATATAAATGGAACTGGACAGGACATGTCTGCCGCATGCTCAACGAGGTCTGGGCCTGTTTAACGCAGAATTGGCGTCCTGAAACAGCACCACAAGGCTGCGGCAGACCACGAAGAAGATGGCGGGACGACCTGGATGGACCTTCCTTAAAATTGGAAAGAGATGGTGCGGAATCGCGACCGTTGAAGGAAGGGTGGCCTTTGCCCAGCAGTGATACAGCTGGGGCTAGTAATAATAATAATACGCCTATCTGTATACCGACAAGTTTTATTTACAACTCCACCTATTTTGATATTTAACATTATCCACCCAAATACTTAATCGAAACTGAATAAAAACTCATCTTAGTTTAGTAAGACTCGCCTGTATCATTTGATTAAAATACTAGTGTTTTTTATTACATTCCGTCCATTCTTTGGTCATAGCGTCATGGACGATGCGCCTAAATAATCGCAGACTTGACACCTCGACACTCGAATTCTGAAGTGATGTTTGATAGGCAATCAGAATAATATTTAAAAAATAAAATTAAGAATAATTGATGTTTACAAAGTTAATAAATTCATACATCACGCTTTCCTCTTATGAGGGTAGGTAGAAACTACAGAACGCCACCTGCTATGATCCTTACGTTAATACATCTGGTCACGCACGATGGTTGCGAGTACTACGCACCTGTCCTTTTTTGAAGAACATCACCAATAAAGTCAGTTTATGCCCTCCTGCCCTCCTAAGGCGTCCCCTCCCGTTGTTTCCACTTACATCTGCCTTATAAATAAAATACCTTTGTTTAGTCGTCTTTCAATCATCCTCTCAACGTAACCAAACCATGTAAGCATACTCTTTTCAATTTTATCCACTACTTCTTTTTTAATCCACAACTTCGTATTTTAACATCATTCCTATTCTGTTTATGAATAATTTAGAAAAATAAAATAGTTACGAGTATGTGAGCCGTGCGGCAGGATTAATAAAAAAATGTGTTGCAGTCGTTGTTACTAAATACTGGTTTTAATCACAGAACAATAAAAACCGTTTTTATTGTTCTGTGGTTTTAATAAGACCTAAATGATATTACCACCCTGTTACTGTCCCACTGGGCACCTCTTCTCATACAGATAAGGCACGAGCATTAATCACCACGCTTGCTCAAGACGTGTTGGCGATTTCAGATTAATTGTAAGTCCAGGTCATGATGTTTTCCTTCACCGATATCCAAGATAAACTTAGAAAGTACATGATGACCCAGCGGTTTAAGCCTCGCGTCTTGTGCACGAGGTTAAAGGTTCAAACCTGGGCAATTACCAATACAGGGTAACACAAAATTAAATAGCTAAGCTATTCATGCTTTTACCAAAATATTCCCTATTGAAGGCTTTTCTAATTCTATCGACAGAACTATCTACCTGCCAAGTCGTTCAGCACATAGCTAACAAAGATACTTCTGAAGTAATCAAGTCAGGCTGATGAATATTCGAGAAGGCTCGACGACACTTCTCGCGGCGAGAGGGCGCCACTGAGCTAGCGATTTGAATTATGCCTGGTCAGGTCCTTGAGTAGCTGGCGTGGTGATGATTAAAATATAGGGTCAGGATGGTGGAAATATGGATAGCTTATGTTGAAGTGGGAAATTATAGTTGACAGTTTTTTTGCCTGTTACAAATGAGAGTGAAGTTATAAGGACGTCAGTTAATATTTGTTTTTGGAATGCATAGATTGTCATATTACGAATGTATCGCTATGAGAGAAAGAACATTATAATAACATCACGCCTATATTGCCCAAAGGGTAAGGCAGGGATGTACCTCTAGTAGGTATACCAATATTTTGCCAGTTATGTAACGGGGAATGAGCCTATTGTTGTCAACTGGGCACAAATCCAAACTCGGGGTTACTACTGAGAAATGCCAAAAGAAAAAACCCAATACAACTTTCCCCTCTCTGGAAATCAAACCCAGGACCTCATGCATAGCTTGAGCATGTTTACCTTTTAACAATAATGTTATGCAGGTTTGCTGCAAGTTATGTTGTAGTTGTTCTTGCTCAAAAAATCTACACTAATATTTTGTTTTTGTTTTCTTTACTTATACAATAAAGTTAAAAAGTTTGTTTACATGTTTGTTTGAATGCGCTAATCTCTGGAACTATCTTATTGCATTTGACAGCCCAATTCTTGAGGAAGGTAATTTAACATCACGCTACGGGGTAAAACCACTGGGCCCAGCTAGTAAATGAATAAAAGATTCTTACAAATTCCCACAATAGTGTCTACATAACGTGTTGGATCAGGTTAGCAGTAAATAGCTAAGCACATTGTGTAATTGAAACGCAATGCAATAGCGATGAGATTCGGCGATATATCGGCGAATAGGTGTTAACTAACAAACACGCACCTGTGCCCGCTGCAGTGAGACCCCTACTAACAGAACTCGAAAGGAATTCAACTTAACTAATCAGAAATCAGAAAACTTTATTTGTGAACATAGGTCAAGTTACACTTAGTGGGAGGTGTTATAAATAGGTATATCCTAAATTATTTGCCCAGAGGCGTACAAATATAGTTGTATAAGTTTTAAAATAACAAATTGGTGAAATTAGTATGAATAGGCATAGCATATCAAAAGAAAAACAATCAATTTCTCAATAAATGTCAAATGGTTAAGTTACATGTCACAAATAATAATGATAATGTCGAAATTCAAGGTCATTAAAACATGTTAGGTAGGGTGTTCTAAGGCAGTAATTATAGAAACAAAACATCAGCCTGTGTTGAAAGTACTCACTTTGAATCAGAATCAGAATATTTATTTGTGAACCATAGGTAAATAAAATAATAAAATACATTTATTTCTCTTCCACAAATAATTACAAAGAAAAACTTATAACTTCAAAATATTTAACTTAAATAAGTATTTACATAAAGGTCTCAAGTTAATTACATGCGCTCTATGTTTGGCCGTGAAGACGTACAAATATTGTAGAAAATAAAAGCAAACAATACAACAAAATTAAATACTTGCTTACTTAAAAGAACTACACTTAGTGTTAGTGTTTTCCCGAAAAATAAAAACAATAAAATACCGTACATACTACTTTTAAACGACTTCAAAAAGGAGGAGGTTCTCATTCGATTGGTATTTTTTTAAACGTATTCAAAAAAAAAAAAAACTACGAAGCCAACAGTGTATACTTCGCCCAATAGTAGTGCACTGGTACATTCAGATAGTTCTATTATCCGTGCGTTGTTCGCATACGAATAAACACCTGTGCCCGCAGAGTTGCTCCGAATAAACTTTTAGCATCACTGTCTATTTAACTTAGTTCTGAAAGCAATTGAGAATACGTCGTGAGAACTTTTAAGTGGCTTTTAAATAAATTCAGGATGACTAATTAAAGAAACCGTTTGATCTTTTATTTTTGCGAATTTATAGAAGTTAAGATTGTTTTTTTTTTATTTTCGGGGTGACACAATGTTGCCAAAAATAAATACTCTTTATTTTTGGCAATATTGTGTCATTGGTTTTTACAGTCAAAAGTGTACTTTTGACTGTAAAAACCTTTTCACTATATGTATATAGGGTGAAAAGAACGCACATGCTGATACCATAATCTTAGTATCGTCAACGTAATAATATAAAAAGGCCCACAAAAAAGGCAATGTTTAGTCTCTGGCCAAAGTAGAGGCCAGCCCTCTTCGGGTACGCTGCCTCGTTGGTCTAGTCTCACAAACGCGACTGCTAAGCATGAGGTCCTAAGTTCATGTCCCGGGTCGAGCAATGTGTTATTGGGATTTTCGTTTTTTAAAACCTCTTATAAGTTCTGGGAAAAGTCTAAATTGAATGATCTCAGTCATTATATACAAACCAACGGGCGTTGTTATGTATTAATCATAGATTGAAGGTTATGCTACGGATAACAAGGTTAGTCCGTGGATGGTGTCCATCCAGAACATAGACAGAAGGTCATGATATGGTCCGTTGCTCGGAAAGCATATAGCTAATGTGCTTTCCGATAGCGGGTTTTTTTTTAATTGACCTCTGCCGTGCTGAAGAGGGGTAATACAGTAGGAATAAAGTTTTTATTGTATTGGTTTCAAAACTTGGCACAACCAATTACAATGTTTAGGCTAAGTTGAATAATAAAATAAACAAATCTTAAAAGGCCACCCTATTTAAGAGGAGTTTTTTTAAGGGTCTTGAAGTTCGTAGGGCCCATCCGAAATCTGCTCGAACAAAGTCGCGTGTGAAGTGCTAATGATCAGTATAAAACAGAAACATTAAGACTCTGTACAGACACCAGCACATCAAGCTATCCCAAACTGCCAAATTCTCCCTATTGCACATGAACCTCAATCTTTTGCGTGAAGTTGAAAAACTATAAAAAATATACGACAGATTGGGGTAGCTTATTGGCAAACGTAGTGTAGGACGCCCTCTGACCAGGTGGGATGACGATTTGCGAAAGACTGCAGGCAGATGCTGGATGCGGCAAGCTGAAGACAGGGCGCTATCGCGCTCATTAGGAGAGGGCTATGTCCAGCAGTGGACTAGTATAGCCTGATGATGATGATGATGGGGTAGCTTCATGTGCTGGTCTCTGTACATTAGTGTGCTTGAAGTATTAAATATATAAACAAACATCAAGGAAGTAATCTTTGACAGCAATGACAAAAGCCTCCCTTAGCGTCACCCCTCAACCCTCACTCTATACAGTATGAGCTGAAACTGTGGATAGCGTTAAATAACTGATTGCATCCCAAGCGACCGATTGGGCACAAAGTTGCTGCTCCTGATATTACCCCGTAAGGGTGGCGGTGGTTTGGCGAACTTCGAGGACAAATTACTGATGGATGGACAGATAAATAAAATTGAAGTGTCCGTTTGTAATTTCCAAATAACATCTTTGTACTTGCATATGAAAGTTTATACGGTAGTAATATCAAAAAACAATCCGGTTCTTCCGGTTCAAAGGAGTTTGCGGGTTCGATTCCCGCCTTGGGCCAAATGTTTGTACGATCTACAAAGATTTGTTCCAGGTGTTCTGGGACTTTGCTATATATAATTAAAAAAATATCTATCTATGTAATGTATTGTATTAAGTATATCAGTCATCTAGTACCCATAACACAAGCTTTGCTTAGCTTGGGGCTAGATGATGCTGTGTGGATTGTCCAGCATTATTTCAAAGCTGCAACTGATGTTAAAGTTTGCAGGGAAATGTATGAAATTCACGGACGAAGTTGATGTCGAAGTACTAGTAAAGTCCTTGATCCAAGGTGTATTCATATACATCCTTCACTTATAATTCATCAGGGTTATCCGTTTAATTACAGATGACGTGGTTTCCCTGTTATGTGGTATTTATTTGCGGCCGTAATGGATGACTCGCCCGCTTGCAATTTATTATAAAGGCACCAATGTTAAAATTGAGATTAAATAATATTTGTATTCAGCAATCGCGTGTGTTGTGATCTTTTTTGGAGGCTGTACCTACTTCAATGTACTAGCCACAAGCGACACCTAAATGGATGCCTGAATATGCAACTGAGTCGTTCTGTAGGTATGTACTCTAACTTCTACAACTATGCAAAAAAATAAAATTGACGTGTCTGTATGTATGAGTAATGGCCAAGTACTTTTAACTAAATGAATATGGAAGTACGGACGGTAGTAATATCAAAAAGCAAATTAAAAAAAAATGTCTATGTGCCTGTGTGTCTGTCTGCCTGTATGTATGTATGTTTGTACACGCATCATGCAAAGACTTCTGCATGGTAACAAATGCAGTTTTCACTGATCATTTGCTAGATGTCTAATTTAAAATATAGGCTCGAGGTATTCTCGAGCCTACATTTTAAATTAACAATACTTGTTTCTATAATAATTAAAAGAAACTTGTTTCTTAATTTTTAAATTTAGAAACAAGTATCTTATTTCTAAATTCCACGCGTACGATATCGCAGGCAAATGCTAGTCTTCAATACAAAGACATATTTTCACAATAAATGCAATCTTTCCAAAGCCACTGTTTACCATAACAATTCGATAAAGTCGGAATAAGACATACAAAACATTGAAATGTAAAGAAGATGGATGGCTACGTCATTGTATAAGAAAGCTAAAAAGTATTCAATAATAAATCTCAGTTGGGAGATGTCGATCACAGATGTGTCCTGAAGGGCTGATATCGGCACTCCTTTTAATGCAAAATTGAAAGGAAACGTGAGAAAAAATGTCTTTATTGGAGAAAATACTGGATACGGAGGGTTTTGGGATATAAGGTACTATATTCGATCCAATCTATGCATCTATTTATACAAATGAATAAACTTGATGTCTGTTTGTTTGTAATGTCAAAAAACAGCTTCTTATGAAATGTATATGTAAGTAAGTTTTTACGGTTGTACCAAAAAACAATATTATGTCTGTCCGTCTGTTTGTGAAAGGTAATTTCCGAAATCGGTTTTGACAGGTCTTCACAGGCAGATAGCTAATGTGTTAAGGAGTAACTTAGGCTACTTTGATTTAAAAAAATAATGAAAAGCCATGTTTTGTTTAATTTCTCGCGCGCACAGCTAGTAAAGAATATGAACATGTAGTGATTTTTTGGTTTTTGCAAGAAGGGACAATAATTTTGCTTTAAGGTTGATTTTACACTGGCAAGCCCTTGAGCACCTCACACCAGTCTTCCCCGAAGGGACTGGTATAGGTGAACCAATGCTACACCTAAATTCACCAGTTATCATTAAAGGATGATTTGATTTGATGATTTCCCCAAACGGCTCGCATCGCATCGGATCCGGACGGACTTTACAATCTTTAAACGATATGAAACCGTGTGCACAGTGTTTAAAGTCTATATTATCAAGCCACGCACAGCAGCTTGACCGCGCGCGTCTTCCGCAACACGTGATTGTATCCGAAAGTACGCTGCGAGACATGATCGGCTCCGTTCGCCTGTCTTCGTATCCAATCGGATTATTGCACGGTAGCAATGAGACAATTTGAGTAGGCGTAGAAACGGATACGTTCGCAAGGGAATGTATGGAGCCGATTGTTCGCGTCGATATCCTGCCGGACGCGATCGGCTGTCGCCGCATCCGTTCGAGTCCTTTCCGATCCGATGCGATGCGAGCCGTTTGGTTGAAATCAACCTTTAGTCTCATGTAATAGGGCGAGCCTATTGCTATAACCGTAGTAACTGGGCAAAATAAAAATAACGAGCTGCCACTAAGAAATTCACTAACACTTTGCCCAACTCAGATATCGAACCTAGGTTCTCGTGCTCAACTGTAGTGCCTGCCACTACTAGAGCAATGACCGCTACTAGAGCAATGAGGCAGTTATGAATAGGTAATGGTAGGATACTATGAAATTGAAAAGAAATACAATTTTTAATAAAGAAATCTTTATTTCTATTACAAATAATAAATACCGCATAGATTTAAGATGTTCTAGATTAGCTGGAAAAAATTACAAAACTAAATATTTTTATGACTAACACAATAGGTACAGATGCCATCACATCAAGTTATCCCAAATTGCAAAATTTTCCCATTTGAAGATGAACCTATAGTGATAAAATTCAAACCTTTCAAAGAAATTTGACAGATTGTGGTAGCTTGATGTGATGGCAGAGGCCATTGGGAATTGGCCAGAGGAAATTGGCCTTTTGTAGCCCTAGTACAAATTTCTTGCGAGAAGTTTCCGGCCACACACATATTATGGTTGCTGTAGTTTTTATATATATATATAGATAGCTAGCTCTCAATAGGCACAACCAAAAATAGGTGCATTGGGAACTACTCTGTAATCATCATATTTCAGTTCATCCTTTATTAAATTGTAACCGTACTTCACAGATAAATTCGTTTGATTATTAAATTATTCATCAATATGCTGTTCCTGTACCTATATAACTATATTAAATAATGGTTGGTCTTCTACGAAACCGTCTATAGAGCTGTTGGACTTTCGGACTTCAAAAGACAGGTCGTCAGGGATCAGCATTAAACATCTTGTACAGTCGTTTCCTTTGGCAAACATCCCTATACTCCGGGTTCCACCATTTTCTGAATCCCGATTTTATTACGCTGGTACCGTTGTGGTGATTCAGCTTAGTGCACAAGTCACAAACCTGGGACCTGGAGCGCACTTGGTAGTAGTAATACTTCATCCAGTCAAAGAAGAATTCATACATATCAGGGTTTTTGATGAGATAGTCTATGAGAGCTCCTAATTTCTTCATGTCAAAGGCTTGAGCGTTGATGTAGGAGCCTGGAGGTAGGAAACTGAAAGACACATATTAAATGTTAATATTGCTACTAAAAACTTTGATTTGGACGTATTACATGAAGTCATTAAACGTCCAAATGTATCTGCCTAGCCTTTCCCCAACTATGTAGGGGTTGGGTTCCAGTTTAACCGGATATAGCTAAGTACCAGTTTTTGTATGAAGAGGCTGCTTATCCGACCTCCACAACCAAGTTATTAGGCATCCCAATCCCCCTTGTTAAGACTAGTTGTTAAACTTTCAGGCTCCTGACTACCCATAACAACGGTTAAAGATCTAAGAATGACATCTGGGATCAATGGTTTGATGTGCTTTCCGATGATCTGCGGGGTCTCAGTATGTAATGGATGGTCAACCATTCCATAGCATGACTTCTACAAGCTTAATTAACTAGTTAACTATTAATGTAGTAAGGTAAATTCATCATGATAATAACAAAACTGACGGCACGGTTGGCGCAGTAGTTAAGCGTTTGGCTGTTGCGATGCGTGTCGCGGGTTCGATCCCCGCACGTAACAAATATTTGTATGGCCTACAGATAGTTGTTCCGGGTCTGGTTGTTTGTTTGTGTATGTGAGTTTAAATGTTTGTAAACGCACCCACGATACAGGAGAAATTCCTAGTATGGGGCAACGTTTTAAAAAAAAAAAAAAAAAAAAGAAAACAACGTTTCATTCTTACTTAATCGATAAATCACTTATTATGCTGTATTTACAAACGAGAACATCAAGCAAAATCGCTACAGACATCATCCTTATCCCAACTATGTTGGGATCAGCTTCCAGTCTAACCCGATGCAGCTGAATACCAGTATTTTACATGCAGCAATTGCCTATCTGACCTCCACAACCAAGATACTGTGCAACACGATACCATAGCAAGGTAAATTAAACATTGTAATAAAAAATCGATCTTTAGGAAAGAATCTCAAATGAAAAACTTACTTTGAATAGTCCACCGGTCCAAGAACAATAGGAATGGCCAAATGCGACATTGCTGTCACCATTACTTCAGTCACATAATCTTTGGATAAATATTCCTCTAACACAATCTGAAAGAAGTACTCCTTTTCCAACATTTTGTAACATTTTATCGCACTGCCTCCAGGACATTTTTTCTGAGAACATGGCCCATAGATGTCTATTGTGTAATTGTATCCATTCAACTCATTCTTTAGTTCCTTTATAAAGTCTTCGTGCCTCGTCTTGAGTTTGCATTTTGTCAAAATCCAAGCAATTGCCTTACTTTTCTGTCTGATCTTATTGGTAAACTTTTTGGTTTTCTTTATTTTCTGTAACCAGTTCATATTGGTCCTTGGTCCAACCAACGATTTGTTCATGCTATAGACTTCCAGAAACGGTTGCGGTATATCCGAGTCTAACCTATAAGACCATGTCAAATTAAAGAAATCTTCTAAATCATAATCGCATAACGTATGCTTTTCTGGCGTTTCTGATGATCGAAATATGTACAGTTGTTCCGGTGACCTCGTCAAGTTTAGAAAGCTCACATCCATTTTGAGAACATTGTCTATATCAAAAACGACTGCATCGAAATCTTCGTCGTTAGTTAAAGTTTCTTTATCGTAGGTAATGTAACAGTTTATGTGTGGACATTTTTGTTTGATAAACGATTTCTGTCCGGGCAAATATTCTGTTGGCTTATGGTGTGACAGACGTATTCTCTGCGTTTTTGTTTTCTCCCAAAACAGTATATATTTCAAATCTGTAGCGTACCTCACGTGTCGACGGTGATAGACGCGTGTGTTGGTCAGCAGATGCGGCAGTATCATGACTACTAAAGCGGTCACTCCGAACGCGAAGCACAATACAACCCTCAGATAATTCTTCGTCATTATCATTTCTTTCATGTGATAAGAAATCGTGTACATTTTCTGGGTGTTGATCTTCATCAGCCTATATTCGCGGGTAAGAACTGGTCACTGCACAGTGTGCCCACCGACTGCCTTATAGCTGTCTGGTGTAAGTAGTCGTGTATTTGCTCTCTGTTTACAAGTAACTTGACAGTTCTTGAATTTTTCAGCGAAATTATGTTTTGTATGTTTTGTGAGCAATGCGCTTACGTAAATGAGCTCGTAAACAATCATTGTTACAGTTATCTATTGTTTAGACGGTGATTTTTAGATTCGTGTTAGTTGGACATTCCTGTTCTATGCAAACTTTTTGTTTTTGCAATAACACCTACGACGCTGGTTCGACATAACATCACGACTGAATTCCCCATAGGGTGACGACAGACAGAATGAAAACTAACCTGCCCTTACTTGGAAGTCACTAAATTGTATTATGAACTGGCCATTGACTAAGTCAGACTTAAAATAAGTACTTATAACTATGATAAATATAATATGAAATATGTTTATTGCCACTATCTTTAGAGCTCAACCGGCGAAATGTGGGGTACGATTGGTACTGTAAAGGTTTTATGCAATAGTGAACCTTATTGCATACAGACTGGTTCCAATCACTCAAGATATATCAGAATAGTTTTGAAGGTAGAACGGGCCTTTTGTCAAGGGCAAGAAGGTTCTTGATTCTGAAGTAATTGTTTAACGTTTTTCTTTTAATAAACGCAATTTAATCACTGGAATCTTATTATTTATAAAACTCATAGAACCCGGTCTCGTAGAAGTCCAGATTCTGAAGCACCTACCCCTCTGTCTATCCCTTAGGGATCACAGGCAAGATGTAAGGTTAATTATTAATTTTTCGTATTAAATTATATTATTTCCTCTTTCACCAAAGCACGCTGAGCCGCTGGGCTCGGCTGTCATTTGTAGATCTTCGACAGTCGTTACGGGTAGTCAGAAGCCCAAAACTAACAAACAGTCTTACCAAGGGGCACCGTATTGCCCGGTAACTGGGTTGTGGAGGAAAGGTAGCCAGTCAGTCAATGTAAAATACTGGCATTCAGCTGCATCCAGTTAGACTGGAAGCCGACCCCAATATGACGGCTAGGCTAGGTGATGTGTTGTTATAACCATGTTGCACGATAGTCTGATCAAGTAAAAGAAGCTACGTTCTTCAGCAAATGTCAGTAGGTGGTGATGGCAACTTTAGACTGGAAGCCGACCCCAACATGGTTGGGAAAAGGCTAGGCTAATGATGAGTTCCTCTTTCACCAACTCCAAAAAAGTCATAAAAGGCGAAGCGCAAACCAAATTGTATATATGCACCTCAAGTTGTACTGTTTGCAATTTATGTGTTTAATTTAGCGACGTACTACCGAAACTGGCATATGAAAAACTCGCTTACGTACGCTTAATTTATGGGTAAAAAATATTTTACGGGAAGCTTAATATTGTCGCTTACCGCACTGGGTTCGGCACTGTTTTAGTCGCTGCCATGATTTATTTCGCTCCAGAGTAATATATATCGAATTAGGGACCGTGAGTTTTTTTGTTTAGAACTGACTTCCGATTTATCCGGGATGTGGGTAGTTTTTGTGTGTGAACATTGAATGTAGTTTATACGTATTAGTTTTGCTTTCTGTTTTTTGTGTTAAACGTAATTACGTTTTGTTTTGTGTTAACGTAATTTTAAGGGCTTTGGCAACCTTTAGGTACGGAAGTACCTAAAGGTTGCCAAAGCGACCCTATGTCTAAGTGTCTAAACACACTATGCCGAAGTTACGCGACCGAAGTCCAGCACAATTACGCCTGCAATGATATATGAACATCCGTCCGTCTGTCTGTCAGCAGGCTCTATCTCATGAACCGTAATAGGTAGACAGTTAACATTGTAAGAGAGTGTTTATTTCTATTACCACTAGAAACTCGATCAAATTTCCGTGCATGCAAGCTTTTTTGCCATGTGTAAATGTAACAGCTCATCATCATTTAGGACCCATTAATATCAGTTTTAATTTTAATCCGTGGTGCTAGGTAACCGGGCCTAACCCAGTTGTAAACGTACCTTTGTGCCTATTGGCCTACTTCTGTTCTGTCTTCTGCTTGATATGGAGGGAAGTGGAAATTATGTTTTTTTCTAACTCCTCCGCTGTTCTTTTCTAATTAATTTCATTGCGGGCTCTAAGATAGTTGAATCGTTTCTCCAGAACTCATCGGGCTTCATTATCTCGAAGTTTTTCTGGTGGTCGCCACTGTTGATTCTGGTTTTCAGGAGTTGCAGTTGTTTACATAACATAACATCTCGCCTGTATTCCCCAAAGGGTTGGGTAGAGGTGCACCTATAGTAACACCTACATTTGGCCCGTTATGTTTAAGTCCCATGTAATAAGGGGCGAGCCTATTAGCACGAACCAGGCAGAAAAACATTAGAAAAAAGTGAGAATGAGTGATTCAAAAGTACGTGTAGGTATTGACGCCAGAACAGGAAGCTATCCCAAACTGTCAAAATTTCCCAATTGGATATGAACCTTATTCTTTTATAATCAAGTTCAAAAACTATCAAAGAAATTTGACAGATTGGGGAAGCATGATGTGCTGGCCTCTATACTATAGGTACACCCCTGCCTAACCATTCGGAGATTGCAAACTTGATATTATCATGGTACATAGAATTTATACATCGCCGTAGAAGTAACTTGAACGAAGAAAAAATACGATACACAATTTATCACAATAACCAACCAAACAAAACAATGATTCTAAACGTCGCATGTCATTATCAAAACCTACAAATTATTCAAAATGGCTCGAATTAAAAGGGTATTGTGTATAATAGCTCGATAAACACCGTTCATTACATAGAACCTCTGGGTAAACCACGGATTAAGTTCAACATGGCTCAAGTCTTGCTTGTTTTCTGTTGTTACGCCTCAAATTGTCGACACTTGAGTACAGATTAGCTTCGTTACCCCGCGGCGAAGCGTACCTGCTGTAGGGAACGTAAGAAAACTATCGATAAAAAATTATGTCGATATTTTTTTTTTTTAATTTTGATTTAATGAGGTATAAAAGAAATTACACTCGCTCTAGTGTTGTTATGATGCAGTCGTTACGGGTAGTCAAAAGCCCGAAAGTCTGACAGCCAAAAGGTATCGTGTTGCCCATTAACTGGGTTGTGGAGGTCAGATAGGTAGTCGCTCCATTTAAATACTGGTATTCAGCTGCATCCGGTTAGACTGGAAGCCGACCCCAATATAAAGGCTAGGCAGATGATGTGTTGTTAAGAATATGTTACTTGGAGTCTGACCAAGTGAAAGAAGATATGTTCCCCAGCAAAATTCAGCAGGTGGTGATGGCAACTTTAGACTGGAATCTATGTATCTAGATTGGCCGCCTAAAGGGGTCCAGTGACACAATCCTCAGTAATAAGGGACTGATTTAAGAGGAACTATTGTTATATGAATGAATATGAGTGAATCCACAGTAGAAATAAGAACATTTTAATTACGTCATCGCAAATGCTTTAGTTCGATCCCAGAGACAAAACTTAACTGTTTTAAGTGATGCTAAAATTTCAAGCTGACTTTGCTCTTGCATCCCTTATACTTTTTAAAAATATACAGATTTTCTGCATCAGTCAACAGAGTAACTGTTATTTATTTAGGATTTGTCAAAAATAACCTTACTTAGGCGCTCTAATCAAAAGCACATTTAATTATCTATGAGTGTTCCAATTACTGTTGTCATAAATTCAAATCTGCTACATTTTTTCATCATAATCATACCGATAATTTATAGAATGCTCCTCACTTCTCGTTTGCGAAACATCGACATTCCCCCTTCCCTACGTTTCCAAGTGGTCGCGTAGGAAGAGCGCGGAATAATGATTTCTTTGAGTCCTCACTGTTTGAAGTGCACGCCATTACTGGCTCTGATACGTTTGTGCTCTGCACTTAATAGCGGATCCCAATGTCGGCCATAATTGTTTTCCTTACCTTTGTACGGTAAAAATCATGTTTACGACACTTCTTAGAGATGTTCTCCGTGGATTTTTATCGCAAATTATTGTTCGAGATGCTGATAAAAATTTGAATGGGCACGAATAATGGATGGCTTTGAAATTATAATACCTTTCTGTCTGTGGGAGGAAAAATGGGAGTATTTCTTGTTTGAATAAATGAGGATAGACAGTACCGTCTATTTATATCTTGATAAGTTTATTTAAACAACAAACTTAGATATTGAAAATGTATTACTTACTTATGAATATGGTCAAAAACGACATAACGCCAAGGCTATGTAAAACATATTAAAAAACATACCAACATAGGTAAAGCTAAGCTAAATAAGCTTATACTAGAGCTTGTAGTAATACTTAAGCTAGAGTACGGTAAATGATTGTAGACCCGTAATTTTTTGTCGGTTTTCTCTGATATCTACGTTATTTCTGATGTTATTTCTTTAATTGAAACTGTGAAAATCACGATTTCCATATTACCCATTGAGATTTTTAATGAGAGACATAAAGTATGAGCTTATGAATTCAAAATATCATTGGACTAGGTATAAAGATGATTTTCTCACGACTTTTACTGTTTTAAGTAAAACATACTTAGTAAAAATTAGGAATAAGCCGACGAATAATTTCAACGTTGAGACGTCCAAAATCATATATCTACTGTATTCATGGTATCAGTTTTCAGACCCTTCCACCTTTTATAATTTGAGTTAAAGCAAGTATCAGGTGATAATTTTAAACACACAATGAATCACGGCACGGTAAGCGCAGTGGCTGAGCGATCGACTGCTACGCCGCGTGTCGTGGGTTCGATTCCCGCACAGAACAAATATTTGTATAGCCTACAGTTGTTCCGGATCTGGCTGTTTGTATATCTGACATTGAATGTTTGTTAACGCACCTACGATACAAGAGAAATTCCTTGTGTGGGTCGACGTTTTTTTTTAAATAAAAAAATATCTATTAAGGACATGCGTATCGAACGTATTTGTAATCTTTGAGGTTTTTCAGCAAAAATTAAGGCTCTCATTTGGCGGCTGAATCAAGGTAGGATAAACGGTTGTCGGCGGTTCGATATGCATTCTGAAGACTTTTCTGTCTATAAAGCTTAACCAATTCACGTGTACTTACCAATTCTTATGTTAGCTGAGCGCTGTTAGATAATTTTTGGGTAGGCAGTTGCTCTTGGCCTGGTCTGTGGTTCTGTACTTAGGTACCTATAAGAGAAGTATTGAACAAGTTTTAAGCTTGATTCAAATATGTGTCCAAAAATGTCTAACGGCTCTCGGATTATGTTAGTTAACCTTAGACGTTACTGACTAAACTGACTTCGATGAATAAAAACATCGATAAGGAATCTGGACTTATAATTAATACTCTTGGTCACTCAGTGGTCGAAGTTCAACCGCTACCACCACCATCAAATGCCATGAAAAATTCTACATACTCTCCTTGCGCCCAATATTCTTAAAATGGATCGGAAGTTTTCGCTTTACGTATTTATAAGTACAGAGATAAGTCTGATATCGCCAACCCGCCTTAAGCAAGCGTGGTGGTTAAAGTGCGCGTGAAGACGAATAATTAAAAATATGCCATATGATCACGCCCGTATACCCTGAAGGGTTAAGCAGAGTACCTTTAGTAACACCTACATTTCGCCAGTTATGATTTAAGTATCCTAGTAGTAGTGGTAGTTATGTACCCTAGTACTCGGCTCACCTTAGGGGGCGAGCCTATTGCCACTAACCTGGCACAAATCCAGACTTCTGGCTGTTAATGAGAATTCTTATTGAAAACAATCAATAACATTTTGCTCGACCTGGGAATTGAACCCAAGACCTCACGCTGGCAACGAGGCAGCCACATTAAAAATATAATTGAAAATGAACATACACAACTTCACGCCTATATATGCCCCGAAAGGTAAGAAAGAGTTGTACCTCTGACTACACCCACTGGTTGCCAGACAGGCTTATAATATACTCATAGCTGCGCAAAACACCGATCAATGTCCTGTCTATGTTTGCAGTTTAACCCAAGAATTTGGTTACCCCTCGTCTTATTGTCTGGTGAATATCTAAGTTAGGTTAGTCAGTAGTAGTTTGTATTCCAAGAACGGAGTATAAGATGAACATATTTGCAGGAGTCTATTGACTTAAGTGAGGTTTCGTTGAGAATTTAATATAGCAATAAGTTTAAAGAATGTGATTATTTTTAGTAAATTTGATCATACAGTATGTTATATAACTTAAGCTCGCGACTAAATCGAGCTGCACCGAGCTTAAGCTAGACTTGCCGAGGTCAGTCTGTGGATGGGTGATTGCTCGTATCATATCGAGACTCCTTCGTGCCTCGTATCAAGATATGCCTCAGATCTTGTAGATCTTTGGCGGTCGTAACAGGTAGTCAGAAGCAGATATTTTTTAGCATACTATAGACGCTATACTTTGACGTTAATAAACATACTGCATTTTGACTATTTCGTTGGTCTAGTGAGCTCCTGGGTTCGTTTCCCCGCCAAAGTAGCTTAGCCTCCGATTGCATGAGACTTTAACATACACCTCTGCGTAACACTTCGGGGAATACAGGCGTAATAATATGGAAAATCCCACGTCATTATAAGAGAAACTAAAGCTACATACATACGTCGGAAGCACATGGAAACACCTTGTCGTGACGATGATCATACATCATCTGCCTAGCCTTTTCCCAACTATGTTGGGGTCGGCTTCCAGTCTAACCGGATGCAGCTGAATACCAGTGTTTTACATGGAGCGACTGCCTATCTGACCTTCACAACCCAGTTACTGGGCAACACGATACTCCTTGGTACGACTGGTTGTCAGACTTTCGGGTTTCTGACTACCCGTAACGACTGTGAAAGATCTACAAATGACAACCGGGACCAACGGCTTAACGTGCTTTCCGAGGCACGGAGGAGTCTCCATATGTTACGAATGGTCACCCATCCACAGGCTGACCTCGGCAAGCGTAGCTTAACCTTCGATCAACCTGAGCGGCTGTTTTTATTAAGCCACGAGCTACCTCCTAACGAGCTACCTCCTATGTGACGATGATCATACATGGTGAATAACCGATATTATAGTCACAACACTTAGTAGAGACGTCTATTAATCCACTGAAGTTAACATGATTTAGCAATATCACTCGATTAGGAAAGTGCAATCAGATTACATGATGGTAAACGCGGTGACTTCGATACAGGATGGCAGAATAACCACTCGCACCAGCATCTCCATCAAAAAGCACAATCCAACTTTCCAACATTAACGTTCTTCACTTAAAAAGTCAAAACGCCACGTGTCTAATGGCAACAGTCAATACAGTGTTGCCACCAACTCAGTGTTGCCACTTCCTGAATCGACTTCACCCAAGTAGGTTTTCTACTTGACGTTTCCAATTAGTAATAAGCAGACTATGTTCAACAATCAACCCGACTCATACCTTTCTCCGACATATCTTAACACCTTAACTGCCAAACAACGAGACACAATAGAAAATGTATTGTTTGTCGGTCATTTGGCGTTCAACGTGTTAATATATATAAATTACGTGTCACGTTGTTTGTCCTTCATGGACTCCTAAACTACTGAACCGATTTTAATAAAATATTGCACACAGTGTGTGTTTTGGTTAAACTTAAAAGATAGGACAGTTTTTATTTTGATTAAAGACCTCAATATTTTTTTATTACAAATTAAATGTTTTTTTTGTTTGTTTATAATAAGTTCCGTACATTTCTAACAGATGGCAGTGTAACTTAACTTTTGAGGCGGTACGAAGTTCGCCGTGATAGCTAGTATTAATATATGTATAACACACACAAAACCCATTGTCTTCACTATCGATCCCCAGTCTAAACTGGATTCGTTTGATTCCGAACGAATGTCAGCACAAAGTGAGACGAACTCAATCAAATCTAGGTGCCGTAAAGAAAAAGTGGGGAAGTGCAAACTGGATTGTCACAGTTTCAATTCCATTTGGGCGATTCGACCGCGACCGCCGGGAGATGGGACCGTGTTGTTAAGACCTAGGTTGCTGTGGTAAGCGGTAGCGATTTGCTTCGTTGATGGCGATTTGGAATATTTTTTATTTTTCTGATAAGTTTTTAAGTGGCGTTGTATGTGATCTGTATAATGAAATGGCTTTTATAAACATTCAAAAGTCATGAGAAAATCATCATTTGTTTTCTCTTTTTACAAGCTTTAAGTATATTAATTTGCAATGATAATGTAAGTTGTCACTAAAATTTGCAAGCTATTTTTCGACCTCTTCTTGGTATCTTATTAAGCTGATATTTGGCGTCCTTTTATAGTTTAAATTAAAAAAGACATTTTCAATGCTGGTGGGCAGAGAATCATGTGCTGAATAAACCCATAGTAACTATTTGTGCGTTGAATCCCTTCCACCCTGTATATTAACAGGTGAAAAGAAAACTTTGCACCCCTTTAAGAAATATGAGTTAAGTTATTATAAAATATACATTGGGTGATTTATTAAAAAAAACCCTGGCACAAAAACCTCTTACACCGATTTAAGGGGCATTTTTTAAGTTTTAAATTTAATTTTTATTTCATGCTTTTTAAACTATATATAATATACCTAGTAGTAGGCACGCTTCAATCGTCAATCTATCGAAACACAACAAGAACACACCCGACTAATTCACCTTTCAAACAAAAAAAAACAAAAATCAAAATTGGTTCATCCGTTTGGGAGCTACGATGCCAAAGACAGGCACACACACACACATACGCACAAGTTAAACTTATAACACCACATCATTTTTACGTCGGGGGTTAAAAAGAACACCATCGATAGTAATAAATTTTATTTTATTTTAAGTAAACTTGCTTTGTTAACGTTAGAAAAGTGAACTCCGTCTGTTAAACGGGAAATTGTTTAATTTACTTTTAATATTGACTACCTCATTGGCCCAGTGGTAGTAAGCGCTACTGCTGAGCTACAGGTCCTGGGTTAGATTTCCAGGTTGGGCAATGTGTTGTTCAGGTGTTCCATCTAGGATTTCTCAGTAGCAACCCGGAGTGTGGATTTGTGCCAGGTTGATGACAATAGGTTTGCTCCCCATTAAGTGGTACTTATAAACATAAAAGGCGAATTCTATAAGACCCTTCAGGGAATACAGGTGTGATGTTATGTTTTTGATGTTAGTACGTCTGTCTGTTTCAACATTCAGCTGGTAATTTTCCCTCCCCGTATATTCAGGTAAAAAGGACGACATAGCTGGCGAAATATGGGTGCACTACGGTAACACTTCTGCCTTACCCTTTGAGGAATAGAGGCTTAATGTTATTTATTTATTTAATTAGGTGTACCAGCAATTGTTTGCACTGAGCACAGTTACGTTATACATTCTTAAAATTAAATTCCAGCGCAACAATTAAGACCAAATAAAAAAATAAAAAATTAATCTATAACATACGATTTCTAACATAAACGTTACTATTTGGTAGCGTTCCGCGTAAACGACTATCATAATATATGTCGATTCTATAGCGTGTCGAATTGTCGTCAATACGTATCGACGCCTTTGAGTGAAAAGCTTGGGAGTGCAATTTTGGTAATTTTCATTCTACACATTATTACATTTTTTTTAAGAACACTTGGGATGCTCGCTCTTTTTTAATTTGTTACGCAATGTATGATGGTTAGTGAGGACCTTGTAACAACTCACAGTGACACAGTGTAACTCAAGTGTATATTTACCAACCTTTTTATGAGACCAGGGACCTCTTTGATTTCTTTGTTTGACAAAAGTATCAAGAAAAAGTGTGAGAAAGAAAACGTGTTTATCGAAAAAAAAACATTTATGCATGCATTAATGCAAGTAACATGCATAAAGAGTGATATTCTGATAGAAACACATAATTTCTAATAGAAAATTAAATTTCATTTACTGATTAAGTATTTTTTTTAACTTTTAATAAAAAAAGAACAGCGGAGGAGTTAGAAAAATACAAAGACTCTTAACAACTATCTCTAGGCCATACAAATATTTGATCCGTGCGAGAATCGGACCCACAATACGCAGCGCAGCAGTCAATCGCTCAGCCACTACGTAAATCGAAGCGTCAATGTCTGTGTTTAAGATCTTGCGGACCACAAGTTGGGAACCAATGATCTGGTGCAATGAACTCGAGAGTGCGCGCGTCGGTATTTTTTATTTTTTATTTATTATAACAGTGCTTTTACAATATTAACCTGAAATATTCACCTTTTGCATCTGAAAACCTTTCTAAATTGCAAACGAAAATTCACTAACTTACATAAGCTGTAGAAATAAAATTTTAGAGGACACAGTTTTTCTTCACCTGTAAAGTTACGTCTTTTGCATATACGAGGTTTTTTTTCGAAGGCGACGGTAGGTGCGGCGTAACCGCGACTTACTAATATATCGCTTCCTCATCTATAATAAAACCCCACCTTAATCTGTGTTAGAGTATTCACAAGTGTAAATCACAGTAAACAGTGAGGTCCACATTTTCACGTTGGGATTCAGTCGTTTTCAGTGATTTAACACCTAATTAGTGGTCTGCGGGTAGATGAGCAGTGTTGGGGTGTCTTATTTATGGAAGAGTTAAGTTTGTTAGTTCACTTTGCGGGTTTTCACTATCTTGTGTAGGTGGTGCTTTAGTTTTGAGTACCTACTTTATTAAGACATATCCTTTACTTTTTTACGATACCTTTATTTTTAAAGAATAGGAAATCTTCCAATGACTTCTCAAGTTATACGTTCTGTATTTCCATACAGAACGTGTCAGACTATTACTGACTAAAACCTATCCATGTTCCGTCCTTGCCCTTTACGCTCCAGGGTCACGGTAGCTTTTTCGAAACGACCGATACCTTTTTTTGTTAAAGATGGCGTATCATCCAATGACTTGTCCCGTTCTACGTCCTGGGTGGAACTTATACTGACTAATACCTAACCATGTTCCACTTCTTCGAGCATCTCGCAACCCTAGCAGGCTCGGCCGCCTAGTTGGCCCCGTCAATGCTGATCACACATCTCCTAGAGGCGCGCCTGGAAGACGACGGTCCGTCGACTTGGACCTGGTACCTTTATCAAACGGCGAGCTACCCAGCGCTCGTCGCCCGCAGGCCCGCGCCTTCGGTGGCCGGGAAGACTGCCTGCGGTTCCCGACGCCCGCGGCGTCTCCTGCGGCGGCTGGGGCGTGAGGCTTCCCTCTCTTTTTATTTACGATATCTGAAGTTAATTAAGGATGAACGATTGCGTAGAGTTTTGTTTTTTTAACTTGCACAGGTTTTTTGCCACAAAGCAATGGGAATACATATTTTCGGTACATTTTTTTAACCACAACCAAAAGTAGTTTAGCTAGTTATCTCTATGGTATCGTATAAGAAGAATGTTCTGATTTTACTTGATTCCTCAAGTAGAAATATCAAACAGTAGGCATTGTTCGTCACCTACATTATTGTCTAGAAGCTCTATAGCCTGCTAAGTGAGTTGTTTGAGCAATAAACGGTGTACGCAGTGCATTACGCCGCCAATGAACGGTAACTCAGTTGTGACGCGATGGGAAGCCGGCTTGTACAGTCACCAGAAAAAATACTACGAGATTGATTAATGATTTTATTTATAAATTTTGTGGTATTTTTGATGGTTTGACTGTTTGTAATGCTAAAATAACAGCTTAATATTTATATATATATTTATAATTCGGTAGTATTCGGTAGTTTTACAAAAAAACATTTTTTGTATGCCTGTCTGTTTGTTCCGATTAATCTCAGAAACAGCTCGACCAATTTGTTATTGTAAAATTTTACTAACCCATAATATTTTAAATTTCACAATTATGGACGTGTTCTGAACTAAATTAATGTATTATTATATTATTATTACTAACATAGCTGAAAGATAATAACGTGAGCGACCCAACCCGCCGGTAATAGGCCGGTATTAATATAACTTTTTTATTTACCTTTTGTTTTGGTTACCCTACCACTCGCGGGCCACTTTACCCCCGCGTCGACAAGATACAATAAAATTACTGAGACGCCTTTTTAGCGCCACGATATAATTTTTGCGGCACGATGGCGCAGTGGCTGAACGGCTGGTTGCTGAACGGTGTGTCGCGAGCTGCACGGAAAAATTATTTGTATGTATATGGCCTACAGGTAGTTGTTCCGGGTCTGGCTGTTTGTGTATTTTAGTCTAAATATTTGTTAACGCAAACACGATAAAGGAAAAATTCCGAGTGTGGGGCAACGATTTACAAAAAAAAAAAAAATTGTTGCATGATCGCTTTGTTTGCTGTCGGTACTAGTTCACGGCGTGTACCGAAGTTGTGTCTGCTTTTAACTTCATCCCTATTGTTTCGAGAGGTAGTTGATGCAGTTATTGTGGCTGCATATTGTATTAGGATTGGAACCTGTGGTTCGAGAGTAAAAGCTTTGGCGAACAATTTTAGATGGGACCGGAGCTTATGAAGTGGTTTTTGCTTACTACGATGTAGATAGCTGTGCGCCTCTTTTTATTCTTATCCGGGCTGATTTTCCGCGTGGATTTGGGTACACATGTGTTGGTTAAGGACATATTGTATCTGTGACATAGTTTATCCGAATCTGTTTAGCTAGTTGTGCGTGATTGAATAAGAAACATTAAATCAATTTGTTTTGTAGGTTATTTTATTGCAGTTTTTGAAGTCAGTAATACTCAGAATTTTTGGCGTTCGAGTGTCGTCCAATTCAATGTCGCAAGACACGAAGAAGTGCGTAAAAGCTTTTTTAATTTAAACTTGAAGTACTGAAAAATTAACCAGGAAAGCAAATCACTAGACAGTCATCTTCATTTTGAAAACTGGCCAGCCGATTTACAATAATATTTTAAAATAATAAAATATTTTTGTTACATTTACTCGGGTCCTGGCCCTTTGTCCAATTTGTATTTACGTACGTTTGAATAAAATAAGACACCAGCTGACAGTTTTCTCTGTACTATACAACAATTGCACCCAAGAACAATCCCCCGTTGATGCAGCAGTATTGCAAGGTTTAAAAAGATATATACTGGACCATAGGTTTGGGTGGCAAACGTGAACTATAACCTAGGTTACCTAGAACTATTTAATAGTACACCGAAGAAAAATATCTTTGTTTGGGGGTCCAGAACTATGTACTTAGCTCATGGTGTCAGATTATGCGGCGATGTCTCTCCACTTTGTAGAATGGAATAATAAGATATTTTTCTACATTAAAATAGTTTAGTTGTAGGAGCTCGTGGCTAAATAAAAACAACCGCACGGGTTGATGGAAGGTTAAGCTACGCTTGCCGAGGTCTTCGTAACATATCGAGACTCCTCCGTGCCTTGTTAAGCCGTTGGTCCCGGCTGTCATTTGTAGATCTTTGATAGTCGTTACGGGTAGTCAGAAACCCGAAAGTCTGACAACCAGTCTTACCAAGAGGTATCGTGTTGCCCAGTAACTGGGTTGTGGAGGTCAGATAGGCAGTCGTTCCATGTAAAACACTGGTATTCAACTGCATCCGGTTAGACTGGTAGCCGACCCCAACTTAGTTGGGAAAAGGCTAGGCAGATCATCATCTACATGAAAGTAGTTTCTTTTCCTAGCTAGCTCCTAGCCTAACCTCGTCACATATTCAAACCCTGAACATCAAAAGAACTTTAAAAACATGTTAAAGTGCTGTAATGCAAACAACTTGCTGGAGACAAGTGGCGACGGCCGACGGAAGTTCACCCGCAAACAATATGGCCGCCGGCCACTTCCGGCCGCGGAGTTTCCGCCTTCGGGCCACAAGCTACATTAATAACTTTTGAAAACGCGTAACGTTGTTTAAAAATAGAAATCTGTTGTCATTGGCTCGACTTTACTTTTGAATACTGTTGTTTGTTTTAAAGTTAACTCAAGTTGGTTAAGTTAGTTAGATAGACGAAGTTATGGTTTGGGTGGGGATGGTTTATCTTCATTGCCATAAGTTAAGTAGCCAAAGTAAAGTTTTCGACAAAAGTCGCTTGTGATTTTGTTATTTTGATTTTCAGATTACGATTGTATAATAATACTGTGTCGTTAGCCTAGTGGTCGCAAGTACTACTGCCAATCATGAGGTCCTGCGTAATATTCCCGGGTCGGGCAAAGTATTACTAAGTTTTTCAATCTGGTATTTAACAGCCCGGAGTCTGGATGTGTGCCCGGTTGGTGGCAATACGCGCGTCACATGACAACAACATTAACATGACAACATGACGGATAAAAAGCATGCGTAGTATAGGTACACTTTTGCGTAACCCTTTGGAGAATACAGTAGGTATATAATATGGTCTTAAAAATATTTTACAGCTAACAATTTTTTTTTAACTTTTTGCCATACTAGGAATTTCTCCTGTATCGTGGGTGGGTTTACAAACATCTTAACTCACAAACACAAACAGCTAGACCCGGAACCTGTAAGCCATAAAAATATTTATTCCGTGCGGGAATCGAACCCACGACACTCGGCGCAGAAGTCAATCGCTCAGCCACTGCGCCAACCGTGCCGTTGACTATTTTTAGACTAATTATTTTTGTTAAAAACATATAAAGCCTGTTTTAATAATAAAGGGGATTTCTGCAATATAACCGGCAAAATACAAGACTTGTAACAGTTTGGAAATTGCAGTGCTGCATAAAGTTGCATGGATCAAAATACATTTAATGGTAATTTTGATGAAATCAATATTAAATTAAAGCTCTCAAAACAATGCTCCAAAAAAAAACCAAACTAATGGTCAGTATCTACATTATCCTTTAATATCTTCTCAAGCTTTGGTTAAAGCTTATCTACTACTGGCGCTGACACTACCAAAAACCCTACTTTTTATATGCTTTATTAAATGTTATTTGTCTATTAATTTTTCCATCAAGGGGGTTTCCAACCCATTTGCATAGACATAAACCTCTTTTTTATTTTATTTTTTTCCAGTCTTTTCCAGCCACTCTTATCATCGACCAATCTAGCTATATCCAAAATATAAATTCATTTATTCAAATTAGGCTAAGAAACAGCACTTTTTGAACATCAAAACACTTTTTTGTTTTGACGTTTTGACAGTCCCCCAAAACGCCCACCACTTCCTAGTGTTTTTCCTGGGAAGAAGAAGTGACGGCCCAAACTCCCCAGCAACACGTCGAATATGAATCTATACAACATAATATGTAAAAAAAAAAACATCTTTATAGGGTCATATAAGAAAACTACACCACAGAAACAGTGCTATAATAAAAAATACCAGACAAAACTATTACAATATAACATTAAAAAATATTTGAAACAACATGAACCAGTATCTTAAACCAAACGCATAGCTACGACGTAGCAGCCGTAGCGCTACGATGGCTACGGCGTAGCGGACGCTCAGTTCCGGAGGAAAGAGGGGGTCGTAGACAGGCGGACACATCCGTCCTACGGACATATGTATCGGTGGCGTTTCCTCCTTGAATGTTTCATGGCTAATCTACTATCAGGAAGACGGTATAATGTTATGTATGGTGTCTGCATTATACAGTATGAAGGCAGGTTTGAGGAACGATGGTAGAGTTTTTCTTCGGTTCACTTGTGTGGATTGAACATGCCTAGTAATAAAATAGGTTAGTTATTTTGTTATAGAAGTTCCTTATTAGGTTAATCTAAATATTAAAATACTATCACATTAGGATAGTCCTGCAATGATAGTTGTAAAGGTAATTATAAAAATAAATAATAAAATTCCTTCGTTGAATTATATTTTGAATTTAATGACGTTTTTTACCATGCCATAGTATTTAGAATTTTACTCTTGAAGGTTTTCTTCCATCCTTATCACGCAGATCGGTCTTTGTACAGAACGATGCGAAGTCACTATGGTGTTTCTGTGTAGTAACGTCAGATGCTAGCAGGGTTGTCTCATTTCAGCATAGACACTAACAACTTAACTTTCATGAATTTAAGTTTCAAGTATTAAAAAAAAAATACCAGTAAAATACCTTATCATCACCTGCTTTCATCTCATTTGGGTCTGTGGCACTCACTGAAACGCTTGGTTTTTATGTAAATAGTTGACAATGCCTTCTCTACCTTCCTAAAATTAAGATCAATCTTTCTACTAACTTCCATACCCTCTTGATTAACTTTTTCATTTGTTTAAGTCTTGTCAAAAATTTAAATAAAAAAATGAAATTTGGTGTGTAAAATGAATAATAATAATAACTTTGTAAATATATGTTTAATACTCGTATGTAGATTTGAGATGTTTTTAATGCTATTCATAAATACAAAAAAAAGAAAACGTAAAGAGGTCAGGTGCGCAGTATGACCAGATGTATAAACCAAAACGAAGCAAAAGAAGTATCGTAGCAGGTGCCATTCTGTAGTTTCTATTAATGTGTATGTACGTGAATGCAGAAAAATAACTAGTTTACTAAATAATAACAAAAAAATGATCTGTCCTTTCAGTTTTTAACATTTATTTATCACAAAGTCTCCGACGGATCATCTCGTCGCCGGTAGCGCGACGAAGACTTGAAGGGTGGGCGTTTTGGGGGACTGTCTTATGTAAACGTCTTTGACGTTCAAAAAGTGCTGATTCTCAGCCTAATTTGAATAAATGAATTTTGATTTTGATTTTGATTTTGATGCTGGCAAAATGCAGTTGCAGTTGCCAAAAAGGGAAAAAAATCTCTAGCAGCGGCTATCGAAGCGTCTGTGGTAGCTATATTAGACATGTCTTATTTTCTATGTCGGGGGAGAGAAGGGGGGGGGAATAATACAAAATAATTCTGATAAACCTTTAATTATATATTTAACTCATAAAGACAACACAGGCATCTAAACTACTTTATTAAATTCCATAAGTACATTACAGTAGCTTACAGTAACCGTACGTATAGTTATTTATATATTTCTTTACCAAAAGTTAACAAAACACATTTATAGTCTAACCCTATTTTTAGCATTTTTATTTACCGGAGTTTTGATATAAACAGTATTTAATTTTTATAATAACAATTTGCCAATTTCTATGTCTACCATATTATATTATACATGTATGTATACCAATCTAATCATAAGCCTTTTTTGTAATTGTTTTTGTTACATTTTAAGTGCAAAAAAATAAAAAATATATATTTAACAGAATATACGAACTATTTTCAGGATACCATTTTATATTTTGGATATAAAAACCCGCGCTGACATTTAACCCTTTTTTCTACAATAATTTTAAAATGAATGTAGTTATATATTTTGTATATTAACTACCGCATATTCTACATATATTATAAGCCTTACAGTCGTATATTCTTGCGATAGATACACTTAACAGTGTGGACGAATTATGATACTTCATTTTAAATATAAATTGGGAACCAACATTATTGTATATACATTCCTATATACATTTGTATCTCTACACGTAATCTCTATGTATATAATACAAGGTAATAGCCAACATATGCTAGGACTTCAAAGCTTTGTGTTATTTTGTTTGTTGCCTTAAATTTTAACAGTACATAAGTTTATCTTGGGAAATATTGTCTATACAATTGACGATTTATAAATTTTATTTTAGGTCTAATATATAATATTTTTATTTCTCGTCGCGAAACTGGATTTCTTCTTTTGTCATTTCCAACAATGTCTGTTAATAAAAGTGCACACACGGCTACGTATCAAGCTAAACATTAACAGTAAAATTGACCTCTCATTGGATTTCCAAACAATGAGAGGTCAGCTTATACTGGAAATGTAGAGCTTGATATGTAGCCGTGTGTACGTAGACAAACCCGCGACATTCATTTAACTCAATAGCAAGACTATTTTTTATAATTTACTTTTTTGCAACGATACACATGGCTACATAGTTTCATAAATATCTAAGTAGAATAAAGGTTCACTTGATTGGTATAGTTCATTTACTCTATTTAATATTAAAGCGACAGAGGCGTCTCGCATGCCTCGTTGTAAGTCTCTGCCTTGTCGAGAGTAATAGTTGCAGAGAGTTACTTAATCTGAGGCAGAAAGTAGAAACTATTTTTTTTATATAATCCTCAAATGAATAGTCGACTGTGCGTTATATATGCAGTGCGGTTTTTTTATTTACATGACATAATCAATTCGTTATGCGAGGGCGTGATTAATATGTATACTAAGCGACTACTGTACGAATGTTTAACGTTACCTTTGAAATATTTTATCTAAGTAATATATTTCTATGATTATACAAACTATGATTATATATTTTTATTATTATACAAACGAATAAAAAACATTCAATCCGATTTATTTTATTAATTTTGGGTGTTTTATTGCGCTAAAGTGATTATATTCTGATTTGTGTAGTCAAATATAATCTTTTGTGACAATAATATTATACACGGTTTAATTTTGTGATTCGTTCTTTCAGGCTGTAACAATGATTTATACAATTGTATACACATGAGAAGCAGTAGTCCTCGACTTCAGTAATTTTATAAAAAAATGGCAATGAACTGTAAGAAATATGCATGTTAATTGACGTCTATTAATTTTAGTTATGCGCAAGGGACATGTCATCAACGCTTCTGTACCGCAAGTTGTGCTCCTTGGGCCATTGGGTTGCTGTAAAACAAAGAAATAAATATTAACGAACTCCCAAATAAAAATTAACTTTGATATTGACGTCATCTTCTGAAAATATAAAAAATAGTATTTCTTTTTCTTTATTTATCTTAAAATATTTTTTAATCGCAAATAATGTTGTAGTTTAATGTTGTCATAAATCAAAACCTTTCCGTGCCTTTTCTTGTTGTAAAATAATAAAATTACCTGGTATCGTTACTTGAAGTGGTATTGTTACTCGAACTGGTATCGTTACTCGAACTGGTATCGATACTCAAACTGGTATCGTTAAGTAAACTCGTAGGAGGTAAACTGGTAGTTGTTGTTGTTGTCGTGTTTTTTGAATCAGAAGTGGAAATGGACACTATATTATCTGACTCTGATCCTTCTATTGCTAATTAAACAAAAAAAGAAAAAGCAAATAAATAAACAAGATACTTCATGCACAACAAGATTCAAATATGTAAAAAGATTTAAATAATATGTAAAATAATGCATTGCATCAAAATCAGTAAAAAGCACTGCTGAAAACACATTTAAAGACATACCAAAAACAGCTCGAGTTTAAGCTTACAAAGGCATCCTTAGTACTACTATCTAATTACTTACACGAAACTACGCCTACTTCTTGGTGAAAAGATTCTTCTTAGCCTCAGAAGCATATTTTATAATATTAAGAAGATTCGCTTTATGATAATTATTGCGTAATCAGAAGTTCAGAAGGTCTTAACGGGCTTTATTCCGGAAGGTTTATCTCTCACTAGCACTTCACCCTCTTTGAAGTGTAGTTTTGAATATAAGTATAGCCAAAGTTACACGCTGATTATATAGTTTTCTATAGGTGGAAGTATTTTTAAAATCGGTTTAGAAGTTTTTCAGTTTACCCGTTCCAAACACAAAAACTTACAAACAATCAAATCTTTCTTCTATATAATATTAGTTTAGATGTATATCAAAGAAATATAACGTAAAAACCAGGCAAAGCATTGTCGGATCGCTAATATACCTACACATAAAGCGCAATGGCTCTAACTACACAATTTCTACTATCAGATCAAACTATACCTATTCATGTGACATTTCTTTGGTTTATCGTGCCTTTTGCATGCAACACTTTTTTTGGAACGTCTCTTGCGGTGGTATCGTGCTGAAATATTATAAAAAAAAACTGTGATAGAAAAGTGAAGAAGAACGGCTTCAAGCACTAATTGTTAAGTGTGATGTTTCGTATCAGTTTTAGATTTCATTGCTAATACTTAGGTACGTAATTATAATTTATTTATACGGGGTTATTTGTAATCACTACATATACTAATAATCTTTTAGGGAGTGTAAGTACTTATAAGTACTTTTATTTTGAGACCAACCCTGAAAACATACGAAATGCAATATTTACCTGATACCTATGCATGAAACAGTTTTTTTTTATTGGTAGATTATTTTGGTTAATTACATAGAAAAAGTTTTTATAATCACAATTTCATCCCTAGGAAGGTTATTGAGTGTTTTTCAAATAATCCTCGTTATACATTTAAAAAGGTTATTTAAGTGAGAAAATAAAGGGTTTTATGATTGCAATTGATCAAGTAAATATTGAATAGAAACTCAAAACGAGGCACAGTTTTATTAAAATCTGTGCCTCGCTGAAAGTCCTAAGTGCTCGTGATACGAAACATTCAACTAAGAAGTTTGTGCTCGAGTTATAAATTATTATTTTCCAGAACATGCTCCATTCTAGACTCAAGATGCATTTAATATTAAAAAGTGCATTCATTTAATAAAAATCATCGTTTAGTAGTCAAAAATACCTGTATAATGCATATTCCGGTACATGTCAGGACAGTTGTTCGAGCCCTGAAACAAAAGAAAAAATATATATTCAATAGTTTAACGACCGATGTGGCGTGGCGGGCGAAGATCCGCCTGCGATGCAGGAGGTTGCGGGTTCGAATCCCGGCTTGGGACAAATATTTGTACGATCTACAAAGATTTTTTCCGGGTGTCCTGGGTATTTGATGTGTACAATTAAAAATAAAGTATCCATCTATGTAATGTATTGTATTAAGTATATCAGTCATCTAGTAACCTTGACACAAGCTCTGCTTAGCTTGGGGCTAGATGATGCTGTGTGGATTGTATAGCATTATTTATTATTTTATTTATTAATCACAGTGTATATTGGAACTAAAATCATACATTCACAGAATTATATGTAAAGACATCTATCTATCAACCATCTATCTTTTTTTAAAGACAAAAACAAGCTGTTTATTCAATAAAGATACTGTATACACGGTGGATGGGACATCAACCCAGAAATTGATACTATGAGATCAGGAGCTGATTCAGGACCCTTCAGCGTTGAATGTTTTAGTTATTTTCACGTTTTTGATGTGGTTTTTAGTTTAAAATATAAAGTCTTGACATAATCATCATATATATTTTATTTACAAAATAAATAAAAATAAACGTGACCAGAGAGCTGGCCTTTTTTGGCCAAAGAATCAGCATTGCCATTCGCCACGTTGAATGGCAATGCTGATTCTTTGGCCAATCGCTTCTGGGCACTTTTTCCGTTGACAGCGATGCGGATGAATTTTTCGATGCCCTGTGATTATTTACTTTATTTTATTTCTTCATGTATTCAAATAAATATAACTCATTGGGATAGGTTAGGTTAATTTAGAAATCATGTTTTTTAGAGATTTCGGAAAAAAAACGTAAAAACTTGGATAGGCCGACATAAATTTCTGTACTGAACTAATGGTTTCAGTGTTTGCATCGAAGCCCTTCCACCTTGTTACATTATAGCGTACTCTGAACTGCCTTTTGCACTAAAAAATAGTTTTAAAAATCTGCCTCAACATAAAAAAATATATAACTACAAAAAAAAAAGATTTCCTAATATTAAGACGTTGTAACTACATTTTCTGTCTCTTTTTTCCCGATCGGCTTGTCTCAACTGAAGCTATAGCGACTTGATTAAAGACGTCGTGTCCAGACGTAAATTATTTTACTCTGTGGAGTCGGACAAGTCCTCTTAGCCCGGGATTTACTGTAGATTTATTACTGGCCATGCAATTTGGTTGTGTTTAAGTCTATTGCAAGTGGCGGCCTTATAAATAACGTGTGCTGTATTGTTATTTCTTGAACATACTGTACATATTTGTGTTTGTGGCCAGTTACTGATTTTCTTTTAATACCATTTCCTAGTAATACTTGTAATATTCTTTTTATAAACGTAAAGATTATATTTTAATACTAACTGACCCGGCAAACGTTGTTTTGCCATATATGGCTATAAAAATAGGGGTTGGTAATAGTAGCGTGAAAATTGAGGGTTGTATGTATTTTTAACCCCCCCTTATCACTTAATTGATGTTGGCCGATTCTCAGACCTACCCGATATGCTCACACTAGTCGGTACACTGTTTCGGAGAAGTTTGGTAACAAAAATTCCGACACGCGAATTTTTAATAAAGCAAAATATACAAAAAAAAAAAAACTCCATCTTTGGACTATCTTTACAGGGTTACTTAATGCGATAGAGTACACAATATCAATATTAAATTTTGTAACTGATCACAAACAATGTTTTTTTTGTGAACTCACTCAGAGAACAATGGAATATATCAACGTTTTTTTTTTAATTTGGGACAAGCCCACCACACTATTCCCAAACCACTGCAACTCCTGAAAACCAGAATCAACAGTGGTGACCACCAGAAAAGCATCGAGACAATGAAGCCCGCCGAGTTCCAGAGAAACGATTCAACTGTCTTGGATCCCGCAACGAAATAAATCAGAAAAGAACAGCGGAGGAGTTAGAAATATTAAATCAACGTTTATGAGGATGAGGTTGTAAATATTATTATTAGTGACTGTATATTTTGATGGAAATATCATCAAAATACACGTTAGATTTTAAGGTACCGTGCCCAAAGGGTGCCACCGGGTCAGCAAGCTATGTCTTATAAACTGTAGACAGTTGTAATTGTCAAAGTGTGTCTATTTCTATTGCCACTATAACGACATTTAATAATAAAAAAATAACTAAATTACCCCCTTCCCCCGTAATTTATTCTTTTCTTCAATTATTAATTCACAAAAAACGCGTTTTTGTTTTTATCTTTTACGATGGTACGGTACTCTCCTGTAAGTCCCAATCATATCTAGAAAAAAACTTGAATTGCATTTCAAAATTTGCTATCATCAGCATCGGCGCAGCATGTCTTTTTCTTGTAAACATTTATATTTGCCGACATCTCAAAGTCACCTCCTTCCTAGCCATTTCATCTCTCACACAATCCATTAATCGATTCTCTACTCTTGTAACCCTCCACATACATACCCAAAACTTTCCTTACAACAGCGTTTAAAAATTTGTGTTATTACGTAATACCAAATAGACATCAACGCCACTAAATTTACCTATGCAGTGCCCCAAAAATAATCTCCGTCATCCAACTACAAATCCCGGTATTCGCATCACTAAACACGGGAACATAACTCACTGAGCTACGAAGTCTTATCTCCCAACTAAATGTACTTCTTTGAGTATGAATATTTTAAGGTGATGAAAACTTAAATTGATTTCAACATTCTAGATGATTTTATTTAAAAGTTTTATGCAAAGTATTTTTTTAAAACAACATTGTTTTAATAGGGCTTTAGAAGCGCTACAGCTTAGCATGAGGTCCTGGGTTTGATTCCCAGGTCGAGAAAAGTGTTATTGAGCTGCATTTTCTCAGGAGTAGTCCGGAGTCTGCATTAATGCCCAGCTAATGGTAGTAGGCTCGCCCTCTATTACAAAGGACTTGATAATTGACAAAATTTGGGTGTTCCTAAGCAGTATAGTCCTAAGCATCTGCCTATCCCATCTATTAAAGGCGTGATGTTATGTTATCTTTATAATAAATCAAGGTATACGAAACTTAGCTACCACCCAAGATATTAATGAAACCATATTCATATTTTTTTCGCTTCCGATCACAGTTTTCAGCGGCTGATGTTTCTCAAATGTAATTACAACTAGTCTGACTAACTAATATGAAAGAAGTCGACGGAAATAGCTAAACGATGCATTTTACAACATTGTTATTAGTTATTAAAAAAACTACTTATTTAAATAGATAATTCCCTGTAGTCTCAAAACTTAAGATGCCCAGTCTTGCGTTGGTTCGACATTGTTAAATTATGAGGGTCGTCGACAACATTGTTTCTGATAGTATCCACTTCAGAATAGAATACAATATATTTAATTCAAATAGATTGTACGTACAGACGACCAAGCTTTCCCAAACTGGTAAATAATCCCAATTGAACATGAACCTTATATTAAAGTTGTTTTATGTTAAAGTTGGAAAACTGTCAAAGAATTTTGACGATTGGGGTAGCTTGATATTATTGAATTGAATAATTTTTAACCTTTTTTAAGCTATTGACAATTGTATTTTTTTTATACATAATATTTGCACGCCAGAGTAAATGGCAAACATGTCTGGACCTTTACTTTTTTTATGTTATACTTCATGCACGTTTTTTTTTACTCTTGTATTTGTACACAATATGTTTAGCAAATAAATATCTCTATATCTATCTTTTGATGTGCTAGCTTATGTACATGACAAGGTATTTAAAAACATTGAGACCCTGTACCTTAAATTAGGCATTCAGACATTTAAAGGTATGTTCATTAATGAAATAATCGTGTCCATAATATTACTGAGCATCAATTTAGTTATGTCAAAATTAATGTCAAATAAACTAAAAAAACACGTCATATTTATCACTTTACTGCTGGTCTCTTTCATACGCTAAGGTGCAGCCGCTGTATTACAACGTACAAGTTCAAACTCTGTTTATATCACGGTTGTTTGCTAACTTTGTGATAACCCGCTTTTTATTGTGCAATCCTTTTGTGAGAGAGAAACGCTGCAGATTTACAGGTGTGCGTTTGTTTGTGTTTAATAATATTAAAGGGGCTCATGGCTAGATAACAACAACGGCACGGATCGATCGAAGGTTAGAGCACGCTTGCCAAGGTCCAGACGGACCTTGGCAAGCAAAACACACGGTCTACAGACGTAGACCGTGTGTTTTTCGAGGCTCGGTCTTCGGAAAATTACGTCAAGCAGTTGGCTGTCAGTCTTAGATCTTTGACAGTCGTTACGGGCTTCTGACTAGCCCGTACAGTTTGACAACCAGTCTCACTAAAGTGTATCGTATTACTTGGTTAGTTGTGGAGGTCAGATAGGCAGTTGCTCCAAGTAAAGTACTGCTTTTCAGCTGCATCTGGTTAGACTAGTCTAACGACGAAACTAGAAGGCGACTCCATCATAGTTCAGTGAAGGCTAGACAGATGATGATGTTTGTTTATGTAATATAATTCTTGAGCTCTTAACTTTTGGATTTTTGCAATGTTAATGAAGCGAAAAATAGCATAAAGAGAGTTTATATGTGTCGGTTCCTTTAATACTGCAGCTTTCAATATGGAACATCAAAGGTAACTTAACATGACATCACGCCCTGCTACTTATAAATTAGAGACGGAAAACCGTATAATAATTTGCCCTACCCGGGAATCGGATCCATAGTAGTATCCTCGTACTCAACAGTAGAGCTTGAATTTTTGGGTTTTTTTTTTTAATTTTTCTCTGTCAAGCCCGCCACAATATTCCCAAACCACTACCAGACCGGGAACCGAATGGGAACAGGGTGTAAAGTTCCTCATCTGCCATTGAAAAGGGAGGATCCGCCGTTCAGACGGGTGTCTGGTGGGCTTCTGCCTGACGGTTGTTGTCAGGTACATTTGTTCAATCACTCGGATAACTTTAATATCGCGATGTAGGATGCGTCAGATTTAGTTCGTATGGGGCGAGATAGATGTCGCTACACTACTACTAGATCAACGAGGCAGTATTCTATGCTGTCCTCACCTGAATTCCTTGCTTGTTGAAGTTGATGTTGGTTCTCACGGTGCGGTGGTGTAAGGGTTGGACTGGTCTTGCATTGTTGCCCAGGGGCGCCTTAGGCGTCAGCTGGGATCCCTGCATCAGCTGACGAAGGGCGTACATCTGGGAAAGGTGTGTGAGTTATAATGACATGTTTTTAAACTTTTCAACCCCCTGATTTTATATTAGCTGCCGTGTCTCCACAGCCCAGCTTTTAAATCGTCAGTAATTTTATCATCTGGCCTGAAATGAGCTTTTTTTGGGTAGAATGTAAAGTAAAACCAAGAAATCAACTTGGACAAACGAAGGTTTTAAGTCGTTCAAATACGTCTCACAAATGGACGCCCAAAGTATTTGATGAACGTAATTGAATGAAGCTTTTGCTCTTAAAAGACACAATACTGAAATAATAACAGTTAAAAGTATTTTGTTTTTTTTTGTTTGAACGCTCTAATCTCTGAAAGTTCGGATTTGAAAAAAATATTTTTGCATTTGATGGCCCAATTTTTAGTTTGGCAAAAAGCTTTTGATATCATTCTACGGCCCATATGCAAGAGTGGCTGAAACTACGGGGCACAACTATTTATAGATAAAAGTTAACAGGCTTTTATTATTTTGGAGTAGAAATTGTCGAATGTAAAATTGATAATACCAATACAAAAGCAGTATGAGAACATCGTAGAAGGTGCGTTCTGTACTTTCTGACTATTTCCATGAGAAAATGGCGTGAGTTTATGTTCATATGTATGTGCGTATCTATGTATGTGGATATATGTATGTGCCAATTCTAAGATAAAAAAACTAGGACTAAAATACCTCTTGCTTAGAAATATAGATAGGTTTATTGAATATGATCCAGACGGCCGTCTCCCAGCAGCCAGGGTGCGTGGTGGAGCCCTCGTACGTGAGGTACTGCTGCGTGTTTGGCAGGAGAGAGCTCAGCGGTAGATGCTTGATTGGAAATGAGGCACCTGCAAGGGAATAATGGTGAGTGTTGGGTTGGCAAGTTTCTAAAGGAATTCCAGTAACAATGCCCCGTGGAAACTTGTAAGTGTGGGGTGGACTGTCAATCTCTAGCGTTAGTATGGGATGACAGCTCACTCTAGTTTCCTACATTTTCACGGGGAATTTTCATATTGGAATCAAATGTTAATATCAGTGTTAGTCCCATTAATATCAGTGTTAATTTTAATCCGTGGTGCTAGGCAACTGGGCTAAACCGGATGCAACGTGCACACTATCTAACATTATATTGCGATCGTTCTGCCAAAGGGCTTGATAATATATGCACTCATGTGTTTAATGTGTATATGTCTTTGTCTGTAGGCAGTCGTTCCATGTATAATACTGGTATTTATCTGCATCCGGGTAGACTGAAAGCCGACCCCAACATAGTTGGGAAAAGTATAGGCTGCTGATGACGTATGTCTAGTGTGGCAATTTATTTATCTTTCTTTTTTTTAATCTCTCAAATAATCTAGGACTTACCTCTATATGTAACTTTGTTGAACGAGCTGGTAATCAACCTAAAGTCTGCGTTAGTTGGGTCTCCAACCTGTAAAACGAAAGAAAAGGCGCACTCGCAGGTAAATAAAAAAATAAACTTAGCCTATAATCTACATACCTAAATATATCTATACTCACAAATTATAATATTGGAGGAATGTTTGTGATTACAAAAGAATAGTTTTTTTCTAAATGCACAATATAATAACAATAATAGTGCTGGACAATCCACACAGCATCATCTAGCCCCAAGCTAAGCAGAACTTGTGTTATGGTTACTTGATGACTGATAAACTTAACACAATACATGAAATGTATTGTATTCAGTTAAAAATATCTATCTATGTAATAGATAGATGTTTTTTATTGTACAAATCAAATACTCAGAACACCCGGAACAAATCTTTGCAGATCGTAAAAACATTTGTCCCAGGGCGGGAATCGAACCCGCAACCTCCTGCGTTGCAGGCGGACCTTCGCCAGCCGCGCTACATCGGTGGTCATAAGATAAAATATTATAACAAGACTTACCTGCACCATAAGTGAAATGCCGACAATTCCTTGTGATTTGTGTTGAGCCTCCGACATATTGTGGTATAGTTCCTTGTTGAAGCCATACAGTTGGATCTGTGAACAAAAATAAAACTTTAAAAACATATAAACACAAAACATAACGTCTATGTCCCTCAAAGAAGTAGATAGAGAGGTATATTTTGCCAGGTATCATACCAATTTGCTATATTTAAAAAAAAACTAGTAAAATTAGTGGGTGTCATGATGGTCACATTGGCTTAGACATCGATGAAGGAAAACATCATGAGAAAAACTGGTCTGATAATTGATATAAGTCTGAAATCGTCAATTCGCCTTGAGCATTCGTGGTAGTAATTGCCTTCTTTGTATACGCTGGTATTTTTACATGATTAAATATTGATATTCAGTTTTCTGCTTTTAGTTAAGCTTAAGGTCTTAGGTGTCAAAGGACTGCTCTGTCTCCGGTACTAGGATCACTCCATGTCACCACTCCATCTGCCTGGCTTTTTCCCAACTATTTTAGGATCAGTTGCAAGTCTTCGCAGATGCAGTTAAATACCCGTATTTTATAAGGAGTAACTGCCTATCTGACCTCCACAACCCTGTTATTGGGTAATACAAGACGCTTTGGTAAGACTGGCTGGTCACACTTTGGGGCTTTTGATTACCCGTAACGACTATGAAAGACCTACGAATAACAGCCGGGGCTAACTGCTTAACGTACTTCCCGAGATACCAAGGGTTCTGGATACGTATATTGGTCATCCATCCACGGATAAACCTCACTTAACCTTCGATTGACCTGTGCAGTTATTATTTAGCCATTGCTCTAACTTATCTGAAATAAACACGGCGTGTAAAACCAAATTTCAATTGATTTTAATGAGCCAGCACTCGACAGTGTACCCAGTAACGAGGGCCCATTAACAAATACTAAACCACGATAAAGTTGAAACAGTAATAATGGCTAAATCAAAAAGTCATTAAGATTCAACCGCAAACCGCTGTCCACAAAGTTGGGTTATATTATCGACTGGAGGTAGAATTGTCGTCACCAGCTCGCTCGGCCAAACAATTTCATTGATTAAATTGGTGAAAATTAATATGGTTGCCGGAATATCCAATTAGGAATAATTGATATTAAAACTGGACACAAAAACAATGGCATCATCGCAGTTATTCACAGTAGTATGTAATTAGTGTTAACCAATCGTGATTCCGGATTAAGAATTATTTTTGAGTCAATTTCATGCTCTTTAATTGTAATCTTTGAATTCGAGATAAGAGTAATTTGAATGTTAACAAACTTAAACATAACACCTGTATTTCCCCGAAGGGTTGGGCAGAGGTGTATCTAAGTACACCATCATTTCACAATTTTAAAGTTTCATGTAATTGGGGGTGAGCCTATTGCCATCAACCGAGCACACATTTAGACTCCGGGCTGCTACTGACGAATTTCTAATGAAGAATCCCAATAACATATTGCTTGACCCGGGAATCGAACCCAGGACCTCATGCTAAGCAGTCGCGTTTACGGTCACTAGACCAACGAGGCAGTCAACAAACTTATAAAGATAATAATTATTCAGCTTCTTAAGGACTGTTGAGTTATACGATTACTGATAAATGCGTGCACTGATTGGACAGGCCCACTCAAATCTGCATCTTCGAAAGATCATCTCTGATAGTAATCGTGCTCCTCACGTAATCCATCTGATGAAGATGGATTACGATATGGATATACGATATGGACTTTAAACAGCCTCTGAGTTTGTTTCTGTGTTTCTTCTCAGAGTGCTCAGTTAACAGATAGAAAACATTGTCCTCATCCAGTCCTAATTTATTATTATATTTTATTTTATGATGTGTAAAAGAGATTTTTAAAACCCATCATCTGCTTACCCTTTTCACAAGTATGTTAGGGTCTGCTTCCGGTCTAACCGGAAGCAGCTGAATATCAGCATTTAACATGGAGCGATTGCCTATCTGACCTCTTACAGGGCAGTAACTGGGCAACACGATACCCCTTGGTAAGACTGGTGGTCAGACTTTCGGGCTTCTGACTACCCGTAACGACTTTTGTCTATTTACAAATGACAGATGACCAACGGCTTAACGTGCTTTCCAAGTCGCGGAGGTGTCTTGATATGTTACGAACGGTCACCCATCCAAAGACCGGCCTCAGCAAGCTTAGCTTATCCTTCTGACAACTGGTGCGGCTGTTTTTATTTAGCCACGAGCTCATCCTTTTTAAACCCATTTACGGAAATTAATATTTTTTATCACCAAAAACAAAAGCACACATTTTCTGTGTCGCAGATTTATTTTTCATGTTCAGCCCTCAAACTTGCTATTTATTACACCGATACTAAATGATGATGTGCGTTTACAAATTAACTCAGTCAATACTGCCGTTATCAAGCCTTTATTATTGTCCCCTAGGGTCGCAAAGACCGAACTTTGGCCCCTGCAAACTTACGTTGTTATCGACATTACCCCGATTTCCTGATAATTGATTGCTGATACTTGAGTATAATCATTTCAGTGCACAATTGTGTTGATATTGTTGAATATACGAGATATTGTAGCGACATCTTTATCATATATAAACTGACGTACCTATCCTTAATCCTGATGTTAAGGCTATCCGTTAGAATAATTGTCGGGCAGTAGCCCACCAGATACCACATTCGTCTGGTCGGCCCCTCCTTTTCTATGGATGATGAAGAACTTTACATCCTTTTTTTTATACCCCCTAAACTAAACACTACCTATTCAAGGAATTGAATAGAATACAACAATGTATATTTACAACATTTATTGCAACTTTTAAAATTAACTAACTATTAACACATTAAACGCCAAGTGACTGACAAACAATACATTTTGTTTATTGTGTTTTTGTGTCTCGTTCTCTGGCAGTTAAGGTGTTAAGAGTTATTTAGTATTTACAATTATTTATTTATTAATTTTTTGGAATGGGCATCTCGCAGTTTATCCTTCAGGGATATTTGCTGCTCAACCGAACTTTCGTATTTACAATGGGCGACCCTGTTCCTAAAAGCAACCCTTGCATGTCCTGACAGACAATTTTGTAAGGAGAATATTATGAAAAGACCCTGTATAAGAACAGACTTGTTTGTAGAATGGAATAAATCGGTTTATTTAATTTTGGTATGTAGGCCAAAAGAAGGCATTGGGTAGTGGATTAAAGATTACGTCTAATAACCCTGTGTCTGTAAACCAAGCCATAATAACAGCTTTACTAAGGTCATGTGAGTAGATTGAGGGATGATGTTATAAAACAACGTTGTAGTTTAAAAGAAGATAAATAAATAAATATTGCTGGACAATCCACACAGCATCATCTAGCCCCAAGCTAAGCAGAGCTTGTGTTATGATTACTAGATGACTGATATACTTAATACTATACATTACATAGATAGATATTTTTATTATACATAGGAAATACCCAGAACACTCGGAACAAATATTTGCAGATCGTACAAACATTTGTCCCAAGGCGGGAATCGAACCCGCAACCTCTTGCGTCGCAGGCGGACCTTCGCCCGCCGCGCCACATCGGTCGTCAAAAAATGATGATGAAAACGATGTAGTGACAAAAAATGAAAAGAGTATGCTTAGATGGTTTGGTCACGTACAGAGGATGATTTAAAGACGATTAACAAAAGGTATTTATAAGGCGGATGTAAGAACGAGAACGTATGATCGTAAACGAAGTTAAAGGAGTATGTAACGATTGTAGCACGTGGCGTTCTGTTGTTCCTTCCTACCTCCATGGTGTTTTCGAGTCTTCATGAGACTCAACGAAAAGAATGTATTATTATTTCAGAAATGTTTCTTGTTACCTAATAATCAAAACCAGCTCGAAAAGACATTTTACCAAAAAGCACGATAATATAAAAACCCTAAAATGATACAGATAAATTACGTCGAAATATTTCAACATAATAGCTTTAAAACGATCGCATTCGAAGTTAAAGAGCGAACTTCGGTCGTTGAAACCCTCGCAGCTAATAATGAGTGTTCGATAACAGTAGCGTTTTAGTGTTGACTTGTGAAATTATATCATTTGGTATTTGTAGAAAGACGTAGTATAATGGTCTGGTAGAGACTTGGCAAATAGTGGAAAAAAATATTTAACAAGTAAATCAACCAGCTTAAAAAAAGCCACTAATGCTAAAATGTGTAATTTAACTTTAGTTTTAGAAATCGGTGTCTTTTTTTAAAAGCAAAAGTAGTATTGTTTCTATTTTCCGTAGACTTATATCAGTAGCCTATCTACGAGAGCAGTACTCCACCCAATAACTAGATTAAGAAATATGTTTGTGCCTGTCTTTGCTACTTTCAATGTTATTCTTCAAAACCTGCTCAAGCAAAGTCAGTAAAATTGAAATGGGACCACGTGGCAAGCTTCCTCTCCAAAATGAAAAATAAAAGTCTCCACGAATACATGACATCCCATTTTTAAATAAGTAAAAAAAATAAATACAATCCTTTATTTTCAAGCGTCGAAGGCCCATAGCGTGTTAGTATTAAACTTAAAAACCATGTAAGTATCACTTAGTCACACATGACTACAAAAACAAACAGAATAAAAAGACACAGCAACCAATTACAGGAAGATTTATCAAGTCCCATGTCTGACATGTAGCTTCATAAACCTATCCACTGTAGACCCTTCTAACTTATCTGTAAAAACTTTCAGAATGCTATTGCTGCTTCCCCTCACTCTGCGCATCACTGATACTAAAACAGTATTGAAATATTCTATCAAAAATTACCACAGCAACAAAAACACAGACATAATTCCTTTTCCAACTTCATACATTATAATCTACATAGCTACGAAACTTCCAATGTTACATAACTCAGTAAAGATACACGTAACACATTTCAACAACCCACTTTTCAATCTAACCCTCCGGCCATATCATAAATACCTTAACCCTTAACAGCTTAATAAAACGGGAATTAATTTGAAATCGAAGACGGTACTGCGAAGTTAGTTAGCTTCCGGAATGCGGGTGCATAGTTGCTAGTCTGCGGTCAGACGGTTGCATAGTTAGACTACCTGGCTATGGCTAAAGGGGGTGTTATATGGTACAAGGTATGGAGCCTCTTTTTTTTTTTTTTTTTTTTTTTTTTTTTTTTTTGTGGTGGGAAAATCATCTTATGACATCCCCCGCTCTTGGGCGGGGCGGGAGATAGTGTCAGACTTTTACTGACTAAAAACCCACTCCTGTTCCTTCGTTGCCTTTTGTACCAGGGCCGAGTCTTCCTTTCAGAATCAGACCCTTGGCCCCGGTAGGCTTCGACCCTGCTGGGTCCCTACAGTTGCTGACATCTCCTTGAGGCGCGCGTGGAACAATACGCGCCGTCGACGACTTGGGCTCGGTCCGGATGGTTACCGGACGGGCGGACGACGAGCCACCCATTGCTCGCCGTCCGCAAGCCCGCGCCTACGGTGGCCGGTAATCGGGATCGGGATTTCGGCGGCGGTTGGGGCGTGAGGACCGTTGCCTCACGCGATCGGCCGCCTCCTTTGCTAGCATTACTGCTTCGCAGAAGGAGGCGACCGCCTGCCACTCCTCCTCGCTCCGGACCATGGCCTGTACCAAGGCCCGGCGCGAGAGATTGCCGCCGCCGATTGCCCCCACGAGGACACGGCGATGCTCTTCCCAAGCGGGGCACACTTCTACTGTATGCTCCACCGTGTCCTCCGGGCGGTCTACGCAATGGTGACACCCGGGCGTTTCTTCCGCACGAATCCGGTGCAGGAACCTCCCGAACTTACCATGTCCGGTGAGGACCTGCGTCATGCGGAAGGTAAGAACGCCGTGTTGCCTTTCCAGCCACTCCTCAAAGAGGGGACTTACCGCCATGATTATGGCGTGCCCAGCACTGGGTTGCGACAGTCGCTGTCGCCATTCCACCATGAGACCCCGCCGGAACTCCGCCCGCCATGCCGCGACTTGTCGCGGCAGCGGAGTTTCGCCCCGCCGTTGCATCTCCACGCGCAGATCGTGCATGTGTGCAAGGCAAGTTGCTTCCAGATCCCATGGTGGCTGGCCAGCAAGGAGGCTCGCCGCTTCGCGGGAAACCGAGCGGTATCCCCGCACCATCCGTATGGCCATGACCCTCTGGCACGCGTTCAGCTGGGCCGCCGGTCGCTTTCGCAGTGACGGTGCCCACACCGGCGCCCCATAAAGGGCCATGGACCGGACGATGCCTGCGTAGAGCCTCCGGCAGGAGGCGCCTGGACCCCCGAGGTTGGGCAAGAGCCGCTTGAGGGCAGCCCCAGTTCGATTTAGTTTGGGAGCCAGGCGTCGGAAGTGCTCCTCGAAATTCCACCGGCTATCGAGGACGAGTCCCAGGTACTTCATCGTCGACCCGACGCCGATGTGAACTCCTCCTACCGTTAATTGGGAACGCCGAGGCGCTGCGCTCTGAGGGCCGTGAAAACACATGGCCTCAGACTTGTGCAGCGCCACCTCGAGTCCCAACAGCTGGACCCTATCAACGACTATCGCAACCCCACGTGTCGCTAATTCGACCGCCACCTGGTACGACTCCCCCTGTGCTAGGACCAGCGTGTCGTCTGCGTAGCAGACCACGCTAACTCCGTCAGGGAGGTCGCCGCGCAGCACGTAGTCGTAGCCGATGTTCCACAAGGGCGGCCCTAGTACCGATCCCTGCGGAACACCGCACGACATCTCTCGCCGTTTCCACTCTCCCTGGTGACCAGGGTAGATGATGTACCTGTCCGACAGGTAGGCCTCGATCACG